>CM043013.1:17700790-20200790 GCA_023678885.1 Pogostemon cablin
GTATGGCTCATGAGCTTCTTAATGGACTTGGATATGATTCCTAGTTTGCCCAAAGTAATCACAATTTATTGTGATAACAGTGGTGCAGTAGCAAACTCGAAGGAACCACGAGCCCATAAGGCGAGTAAACACATTGAGCGCAAGTACCACCTTATACGAGATATCATTATAAGAGGGAAGGTCGTTGTCCTAAGATTGCATCTGAGGATAACCTAGCTGATCCTTTTACTAAGAGTCTTCCAGCAAAAGCATTCGATGGGAATGTAGAAGGAATGGGGATTAGATCCATGTCAGCAGATATGGCAGCATAATCTTTTAGTATAAGTGGGAGATTTATTTGAAATAAGAATCATATGATAAAAAATTTTGCATATTATAATTTCTTTATATGTTTGTGTAAAAGTCCATTTACTTTATACTGTAGATAATATGTTGTGCGACAACACGCGGAAGATCATATTATCAGTTTCATTATAAAGTATAAATAGATGCTCACAATGGAGATAGACGGGGACAATCTATTGGGATGGTTGTAGTGTGATTTGGTATTAGTTTATCTTGACTATAAAATTACATTAGTAAGCCTTGTGTGTATTGAGCTGGACCGCTTGAGATCGTTCAACTTATACTGACTATATAGGAGAACTTGATCTTTGTTATTATGAATGTTCGTACTCTTAATCCCTATACAATAATCTCGACATGTAAACCAGTATTTATCTCTTTGATTCATCAATGGGTAAGATTTATATATTAAATTAATAAACTCGGTGAGTTGAGAAATAATATTATCTCTATGGTGTGTTGTTGATTGTAGAAGGAATCCGTGTCCTATTAAATAGGTTGATGATATCCCCTTGAGGAGCTCAAAAGAATTATCATGTAAATCTTGCAAGTGGATTAATTCCGGCATGATAATAAGGTTGAGTGGTACTACTCTCAGATGAGATATTAATTAATGGAATTGTCAGTAACTTAATTAATTAATAGGCTTTGTATATCTTAAACATGGGGAGACTATCAGTCTCATAATAAGAAGGAGCCCACAACATAATTATGGGTTTGGAGGGCAGTGCAGTAATAATAATTTAGTAGACTATATTATTATTATTGAACTTAAGTATAAGTTTTGGGCTAAACTTGGATACTTAAGCCCAATGGAGGCCCTACTCTAATATCTCCTCCTGGTCCCTGTTGTAGCCCTTATATAAGTCATCTCAGCTTCCTGGAACCCTATTATTGTCGCCTCTTTTGACACGAGAAATAAGAGAGAAGCAGATTGAGGAGATCTTGAAGATCGTCGCCCACACGACGTCATAATTTGACTTGGGAATACAGCAGAAGACCAAGAGGTTATTTTATACAGTTGTTCATCATCAACATACCCTAGTGAAAGGCAATACTTTTCTATCTTATTGCTTCCGCTGGATTAGAAATGTATAAAACCCTAACGGTTTACGCTAACCAAACGATCGAACGCCAACAATAATTACACCCCTCTTTCTAGATACTATCAGTATCAATTATTTCCCGTGCACTAAGTACTCTAACCCAATATGATCTCCCTTTATAGATACTATATAATTATCTTCTTTATCCTACTTACTAACCCAACTTCAATTCAATTAATAAGTATTCAAATAAGATAGTTCTAATAAAGTTTCAGAGTCCCCTCATTTAGAATCATAACATAGAATCATGCTCTGCAGTGAACGCACTCAATCAATAACCAAGATATGCATTCAGACTCTATATAACAGTTAATGATGCAAAAAACAACTCTAAGTATGAATTAAAAACGCATAGTCTTATATAAAATAAACTCAAAAGTAGTGTTGTACGGAGTATACACACAGAGTTCAATTAACTAGATAAAAACCTTCATAACCCTAGAACTACCAAAGCGGTTTTAGCCCATGACGCTTCGAAGAACATTCATGGTGTTTGGATGGATCTTTTCCATAGTCATGAAAATTACATGAAAGATTAAGTTGCGAAGTAAACCCTAGATGTGGGCGCCGTCGCTTCTCGCTCCATCTTGAATCTTCACTTGGTTCTCACTTGATTCGCTGCACGAATCTCTCTCTATACCTCCTACAGATGGAGTTAGGATTTGGATGTGGTGTAGGATGGATGTGGAATATAACTCCCTTTTTGGTGTGATCGGCACCTCTTTTTATACTTGTAGCTTCTCCTTATGGACCTTTACTTGGCTTTTCGTAAAAAACACACACATGCATGTACTAGAGGTAAAATTTCAATGTTTCGGAGCTGGTGTTTCTCCGTTCGAGCAGACCTGGCATGGTCGAACAGGACCTCTTGGTCAAACTGAGGTCGAACGGCGTGTCTGTAAACTGAACTTTGTCTCTGCTTGCCGTTCAACTTGACTTGCGTAGTTCAACTTGACCTCTCTTGGTCGAATGGGCTTCATTTTGTAAGTTGAAACACCTCCCGTTCGACTTCACCACTGTTGTTCGACCAGGCTGTACTGGTCGAACAACTTTTATAGGTCGAATTATACCTCAAAAATCGTATTTTCCAATTCCGAACACTTCAGACCTATTTTCATGTAAAAATATGCTAAAATAATCTCAGTAGCATTTGATTCGTGGATTTTTTATAAATATCCCAATTCATTTTGATAATAGACTAAATCATACTCACTTTCCACATAAATTGGAGCTCAAAACACGTGAATTATCACTCTCTTCACCAACCTCCACCAAGATCATTGCCTCTGACTCGTAGGCCATTGAAAATGGGGTTTCCCTAGTGGATATTCTTATTGTAGTTCAGTACAACCATATGTTATGTGTTTTCTCAACACACAATTAATTCCCAAGTATTAAGGATGCAATTGTAGCTCAGGCAAGCGACCAAGTTAAATATTGAACCCTAAAGATGAAGTACTACTAATTTAATTATTAACTAAATTAATTAAGACTAGTGTGAGAATAAAGTTGAGTATCAAATTATTATTTTAATAAACGAAATATTAAAATTAACAATAAAAATAAAAATTCACTAAGAAGAAATTAGAAGTTTTCTCAAGTATGAAAAATAGGTAGGTCTAAGGACATCCAGTTAAAACTCATTAATTTAGCTCTCTAAGTATTCAGGCTGAACTCTTCCAGGTGGATTAGGATGTTGGCGTTCGATCATTTGGTTAACGTGAACCGTTAGGATTCCATACGTTTCTAACAGTCAGCGGAAGTATGAAAACTAGAAACCTATTGCCTTTCACCAGGGTATGTTGGAGAAGATGAATTCTCGCAGGCAGCCTGAGCAGCCTCACCGTTTTGGCCATAACTCTCTCGTCTGATCTCCGGTTTGAGCGATCTATACGCCAAAACGATCCTCTCCTTCGTAATTTTCCATCAATATATCACATGTTGAATTCTGACTTCTGTAAGATTTTATAAAAATTGTGCAAGTTGGCAGACATCAGCATCAAACGACCTCTTGATCTTCTGCTGTATTTCCAAGTCCAATCTCGACGTCGTGTGGGCGACGATCTTCAAGATCTTCTCAATCTGCTATTCCCTCACCCTCCTCACAGTGTTAGATGTGATTTATCAATTGATTAGGATTTTCAGACAGCTGAGATGACTTATATATGTGCTACAGCAGGGACCAGGATGAGAAATTAGAGTTGGGCCTCCATTGGGCTTAAGTATCCAAGCTTAGCCCAAAGCTTATACTTAAGTCCAATGATAATAATATATACCACTAAAATATTATTACTGCACTACCGTTCTAATCTCATAATTACATTATGCGCTCATTCTTATTATGAGCCCGTTAGTCTCCCCATGTTTAAGATATACAATACCCATTAATTAATTAAGTTACTGACTGTTGGATTGTATACTAAAAGTATAGCTTTAGTATGAACAATGTCATAACAATATTTGAAATGAGAATCATTGATCAAATGATTGCATCTTATAATTTATTTTATATGCATGATGCAATAGTCCATTTACTTTATACTGTAGATAATATGTTGTGCGACAACACGCAGAAGACCATATTATCAGTTTCCTTATAAGTATAAACAGATGCTCACAACTGAGATAGACGGGGACTTTCTATCGGTATGGTTGTAGTGTGGTTTGGTATTAGATTGTCTTGGCTATAGAATCACATTATGCACTTGTGTGTATTGAGCAGGACCGCCTGAGATCGTTCTTCTTATACTGACTATATAGTAGAACTTGATCTCTGTTATTATGGAAGTTCGTGCTCTTAATCCCTATACAATAACCTCGACACGTAGGGCAATATGTATTTCTTTGATTCATCAATGGGTGAGATTTATAAGTATTAAATCAACAAACTCGGTAAGTTGGGAAGTAGTATTGTATCTATGGTGTGCTGTTGATTGTAGAAGGAATCCATGTCCGTTATAGGTTGATGATGTCCCCTTGAGGAGCTCATAAGGTTTATCATGTAAATCTTGCAAGTGGATTAATTTCCGGCATGATAATAAGGTTGAGTGGTACTACTCTCGGATGAGATATTAATTAATTTGAGTTGTCAGTAACTTAATTAATTAATGGGCATTGTATATCTTAAACATGGAGAGACTGTCGGGCTTATAATAAGAAGGAGCCCAGAACATAATTTTGGGATTGGACGGGTAGTGCAGTAATAATATTTTAGTGGACTATATTATTATTATTGGATTTAATTAAAAGCTTTGGGCTAAGCTTGGTTAATTAAATTCAATTGAGGCCCAGCCCAATTTCTCCTCCTGGTCCCTGTTGTAGCCCAACTATATAAGTCATCTCAACTCCTGTTAACCCTAAGTCAGTGCCTCATTTGACAGTTAGAAAGAACAGGAGCAGATTGAGAGAATCCTGCGGATTGTTGCCAACACAACAGCAGGATTCGACTTGGGACATACAGCAGAAGATTGAGAGGTGGTTCTCTGCAACGGTTCATCCTCTACATCAACCCAAAAGTACGATAAACATTATTTTTACTTCCGCTGATTTGTTTGCCTGTTAATCCTAACGGATCACGTTAAATCGCACGATCCAATTGCCAACAATTGGTATCAGAGCGTTGGTTTCGTGGTGAAATGTGAGACGTTGGATTGGGTTAAACCATATGTGTGGTTTTGGTCGGATAGATTGCATGTTTGAAATCGATTATTTGATTATGTTATATAATCTGGCTTTAATCAGATGAGTTTTAAACTGTTATTATTTTTCCACCATTATAAGTACGAGGTATGTGTGATTGTATATTATTCCTAATTACTGGGTACAACATACACACATCCTGGATTCCTATTTGCTATTGATCGCACTGCTCCCCTCTTCTGTTCTTGACGGCTGGAACGATCGAGCGAGATCGGTGCCCGACCTCTACCCAGAATCGCATGTGGGTCCCAGAAGCTGCACAAAAGTACGATAGCGATGAAGAATAAGTCAGACTGCTTCCTTTTTCTGTTCTCATCGGTCGTGAAGAAAGGCAGACCAGCGATCGGCAGCCTTGGCGATGATTGGTCGGTGTCGAAGGCTGCAGTTTCAAGACGACGGCGAGGCTTGATACGGATGCGGCTGACGGATGAGATTGCAGGCGTGCCTTCGCCAGTGTCTTCCTGGCGGCTGCGCGACGGAAGGCGAGTGGACTGGAGTTCTGGCGCATCTGATCTGGAGGGTTCCTTGGCATTTCTGATCGCGTACTATGGAGGGGCTGTTGTTGCTCGGTTGCTGGGCGGCGGCACTGGATTGGGCTGCGGCAGATCGTCGATCTGGGTAGTTCGGACTCTATCTTCGGGCGTATCAGAAGACGAATCGGAGCGAGCCATCTCCCTGGATGATCAGATTTGTGCAGGTCCAAGTGCGTCTGACACGGAATCCGAGCGGGTCGCTGGGACCACCGACCGGCGACAGATGGAGCAGCCTCACGGCAAGGTTGGTGGAGTGTTATTGTCCGATCGTGTTTGGTCTTCGGCGAACGGTGGTTGGCGGAGGGGATGGCTGCAGGTGCGGCAGGCTGCATGTGCGGCCGATCCCAGTCGGTCATAGGTTAGCTGTCAGCGAGAGACTGGTTGGCTCTGGGCGCGGTGCCGGTTGGCTGTCAGCGTGAGGCCGGTTGGCTGTGGGCGCGGCCACCGGAAGGAGAATGCTGGCGGCTCCTGAACGGCTGGAGAAATAGGGCAGCAGGGGATGTTGGGCTAATGGGCTCAATTTTATTGAGTTGTTTTATGGGCCCAAATTTTTCTAATAAGCTATAGGGCTGCCTACCAGTTGGGTCCTTTTTTTTTTTAACTAAGATGTTTTGGGCTGCTGGGCCTAATTTATTAGGTGTTGCTAGGCCCAATTATTAATTGAGATGTTCATTGGGCTGCTGGGCTTATTATTTATAATTGGTTTGGGCTGCTCATTTTTTTTAATTTAGTTTTGGGCTGTTGGGCCCAATTTTAATTAAAATGATAATGGGCTGCTGGGCCATTTATTATTGTTGTATTTAATTAATTGTGGGGTTGATGTTGGGCCAGGTTAAATATTGGGCTAGACCTTAATGCAGAAATTGGCAAGATAAATGGGCTTAATTATTTTAATAATGGGCCGCTCATTTTATGCTAATAATGTTTGGGTCGGCTGGGCCTATTTAATTGATCCAACATTTTATGCAATTAATTATGTTATATAACTGATTAATTGATTTAATTGTCAATTATTATTGTATATGTTAAAGGCATGTTCTATGTGATTTATTTATTTAAATTGCTGTTAATAGAAGCATGTCTTAGTTGTATATTTTATTCTGGAATATTATATGCATGTTAAAACCCTCGGTGTTTAAATAATTAAGTGGGAGAGGGGATTGGTAATAAATTCCCGCGGCCTCCATTATTGGTTTGTTAGCAATGTGAATAGACTTACGCGTCGGCATTAGAGCCTTCCTCCCCATCGGATGAGTTTATTCATGGATTGCTGGAACAGACTTCATTAAATAATTACGTTTGTAATGTGATGCATATAAACTTGCGCGTTGGCATAGACCTTCCTCCCTATCGGATGAGTTTATATGCGGTTTACTGGTACAAACTTATAATTGATGACTGTAGGAAGTTATCCGAGCGCGTGTGCACTTCTCTATCTGTAAGGCACATAAGCTTAGGCCGCGGACTTGGGGTCAAATAATGGTGTACACTTAGATGTAAATAATAAGTATCCTCCCCATCGGAGTCACTGCTTTTATTTACATGGCTAAAGAGGAACCGACTATTAATTATTTTGTCATAAAGTTAGGTTGACAAATGAAATTAATGGGTAAAACCTTCTCTTGTAAATGTTCGGGTTTGTAAACGTCCACACTATCGTGGCTTGCAGACTCACGGTGCTTGAGATGTCGGTGAATTTTATTTTATATTGTTCTGAGGGAATCAATATAAAAGGATAAAATTCGAAGATTTGATCGGTAAATTTATTTGTGATTCTCTGAATTTCGAATGGTTTTATTTCACTAATTGTTAACTAAAAGACATTATATTTACTTGTCCAAATTAGATGATTAGAAAAGAATCTTGGTTTTGAAAATTACTGCTTAAGAAAATACATGTGTATTCTCACAAAGGACGTCTCATTATGCCTATTAAAGTCTCTAGTGAAGAGATGAGAGGTTCATAGAAATATGATGGTCTCATGTAACTCTTCTGATACTTGAGTAAATTAAAAGGCAGAAGATCATGGTTGAATTGATGAATGAATTGGAAAAGCTTGGAATAGAAATTGAAAGGGAAACCTAAATCAATTTATTCTTCACAATTTGCCTGGATGTTTTGAGCAAGTTCTACCTGAAATACGAGAGGTTGTATAAGGTGAGAAACTTCTAACAAAACATGTGGCAAAAGAAAGGCATTTTTCATCATGATGTGAACAAGTTTAATATCTTATTTACTAATGGTTTAAACATGATTAGTGATGGCATCTACTGACACGAAGTATGTAGATACTGGAATCACTAAATGTTTATCACTGAGTAAGGATAAGATTGTTGATAACATGGGTAAAACTACAAAGATAGTGGCTATTGCAGTGGGAGTTGTTTATTTATCTCATGATAAGAATAAACGATTGATTATGAGAAATTGTCTTTACGTATGTTTCATAGAAAGAATTTAATTTCGGTTTCTATGCATTAACGGATGGATACTTCATTTCATTTAAATGACATGGTCATAGTAATGAGAAATGAGGCTATAATCCGTTAAAGTACGTTGGTGGATAAAAAGTTTACTCTTGAATCATGTACATCTCACAGATGCAATAAAAAGTAATTAAATAATGCATCTTCTAATATAAGTAAGAGAAAGGAACCTTCGGAAATGAACTAAACATACATTTGGCGTCTATGACTAATTCATTATACAAGAATAGGATTCAAAAGTTGATAGCCGATAGACCGTAAGGTTTATCTGAAGTGGAAACTATCGGACTTGCGAGTCTTGCTTGGAAGTAAAAATGATTAACTGCCTTTTCAAGGTTGTGGGGTGTAGAGCCAAAGATATATATGTTGGAATTAGTTCATTCTGATTCAAGCGAACCTAATATTATCCAGGCGAGAGGTGGTTATGAATATTCGAAGATTATTCTGGAAACCAATATATTTATATGATGCACTGCATGTCTAAGTTCTTTGATTAATTCAAGAATTGTAAGGCTGGTACAGTGAAGCGTCATGGAAAATATATTAAGTCATTACGATTCAATCATGATGGCGAATACCTCTTGGGATAGTTAGGAGCTATTGATCAGAAGTTGAGATTAAATCTCAAGTTGACTACACCGGGTATGCCCCAAACTGAATGGTGTGGTGGATAGAAGGAATAAGGCTCTTATAGTTATGATTAGATAGATTATGAATTATTTGGAATAATTAAATTCATTTTATGGATATGCCCTAGATACAGTAATTCGTGAAATATTTGTCTGTATATGGGATATCCTAGAAAAATGGAGGGTGATTTATTTAGTCCAAAAGATCGAAGGGTGATTGTCAACACAAACACTGGATTTTTTGGAAAAGGACTATGTAATAAATCACAAACCCATGTATAAGTTGTTCTAAAGGAAGTGAGAGGAAAACACTAAATATAAGTACCAAGTGTACAAGAGAATATACCACAAGGTAAACTGCAACGCGTGTCACGTCTGATACACAATTACATGTAGTGCCTTGTCGTAGTGGGAGGGTTGTATGACAAACCATAAATATATGTTTTGGGAAAGTCATAGACTTGATCCCTAGTGAACATGGTATTGTCCCACGGATACGACGCAGCACTGCAAGATGAAAATGCGGAATCTTAGTAAGTTGCAATGAATGTTGAAATAGAATCTACGGATTCTAAATTAAGTCTGGGAACTTGAAGAACTACTAAATAGTGTAAAAGCCATTGGAAGTGGTCATAGAAAATAAAAGAGGATCATACGGTAAGGTGAAAATCCTTGGAAGCAAAGCTTGTTGCGAAAAGGTGTACTCAGAAAGAAATGGTTCGATTATGAGGACACATGTTCGCTGGTAGCTATGCTTATGTTGATCCGGATTCTTTTATTTATTGCTGCTCATATTGAATTATGAGGAACAACAAATAGATGTCAAGACAGCTTTCCTGATTGGAAGTCTTATGGAAAACATCTATGTGAAGCAACCGGAGTAATTCATTACAAAGTACTAATAGCATTTTGATAGTAAGCTTAAAATTGTCCAGCGATGGACTAAAGCAAGCTTTAAGATCGTGAAGCATCTGTTTTGATTAGGTAATCCAGTGGCATGGATTTAAATCAATGAGCGGATGAGTCTTGTGTGTTGTAAAGAGTGACGGAAACGTGGTGGTATTTCTTGGACTATATGTAGAAAGTATCTTGCTCATTGGAGACAATGAAAGAGTATTATCGGGCGTATGGGTATGGTAAATAAAGCGGTAGAGATGAAGGATTTAAGAAAGGCAAAATATATCATTTTGATCACGGTAATATGGATCACAAGAAAGGATATTATGCTTATCTCAAGTTTCATAAAATGATACAGTCCATACTCGTTTAGCATGTAAATTTATCTAAGTGAATGTGTCTTTAAGACACAAGAAGAAGATAAAGAGGATGAAAGCGGTTTCTTATGCTTCGGCGAATAAGGAAGCTTAATCTAAGGAATGCTATGAACGATGTTGGATATCTGTTTTGCTGAATGCATGAACAGTGGGTATCTGTTGGATTGTATACTAAAAGTCTAGCTTTTTGTATGAACAATGTTATAACAATTAATTTGAAATGAGAATCATATGATCAAATGATTGCATCTTATAATTTATTTATATGTTCGATGCAATAGTCCACTTATTTTATACTGTAGATAATATGTTGTGCGACAACACGCGGAAGATCATATTATCGGTTTCCTTATAAAGTATAAACAGATGCTCACAATCGAGATAGACGGGGACTCTCTATCGGGATGGTTGTAGTGTGATTTGGTATTAGCTTGTCTTGGCTATAGAATCACATTAGTGCACTTGTGTGTATTGAGCAGGACCGCTTGAGATCGTTCGATTTATACTGACTTATAGGAGAACTTGATCTCAGTTATTATGGATGTTCGTGCTCTTAATCCCTATACAATAACCTCGACACATAGGGCAGTATGTATTTCTTTGATTCATCAATGGGTGAGATTTACATGCAATTAAATCAATAAACTCGATGAGTTGGGAAGTAGTGCTGTCTCTATGGTGTGCTGTTGATTGTAGAAGAAATCCGTGTCCGTCATAGGTTGATGATGTCCCCTTGAGGAGCTCATAAGGATTATCATGTAAACCCTGCAGGTGGAATTTATTCCGGCATGATAATGAGGTTGAGTGGTACTACTCTTGGATGAGATATTAATTAATTGAGTTGTCAGTAACTTAAATTAATTAATGGACATTGTATATCTTAAACATGGGGAGACTAACGGGCTCATAATAAGAAGGAGCCCAAAACGTAATTTTGGGATTGGTATGGTAGTGCAGTAATAATATTTTAGTGGAATATATTATTATTATTGGACTTAAGTATAAGCTTTGGGCTAAGCTTGGATACTTAAGCCCAATGGAGGTCCAACCCAATTTCTCCTCCTGGTCCCTGCTGTAGCCCATGTATATAAGTCACCTCAACTTATCTGGAACCCTAATCTAATTCATTATTCACGTGTGATGAGGGTTGAGAGCAGATTGAGTAGGTCTCGTAGATCGTCGCCCACACGACGTCGAGATCGGACTTGGGACATACAGCAGAAGACCGGAAGGTCGTTTGCTGCTGCAGTTCATCATGTTCAAAAATTCATATAAAATCGTACAGTTTTTCGATTTTGATGTATTATATACTGATGGAAATCCGTCGAAGAGAGGATCGTCTGAGCACAAAGATCACTCAATTCCGACATCAGAAGAGGAACTTATGTCTATTCTCGTGGGACTGCGCAGACTGCCAGCGAGAATTCAACCTCTACATCAACCCTTGGTGAAAGGTAATGCGTTTCATGTTTACTTGCTTCCGCTGCTTGTTAGAAATACATGGAACCCTAACGGGTCACGTTAACCAAATAATCGAATGCCAACAATTGGTATCAGAGCTTTGGTTTCGTGGTGAAGCGTGACACGTTAGGCTAGGGTTTATGTGATTAATTTTTTGAAATTAGGATCACATGTTTAGGGTTTTGTTTTTATTGCGCAAACCATGAATATCCCTATGTAATATATACCCTATATCATATCTATTCGTCCATGGTTGTTTCTGAGAGGATTCGACGAAAACTGTTCGTCAATTTCACATGCAAGGAAGAAAGAGAGGGCAAAAATAGAATCACGCTTTTGAGAGAAAATCCAGCGTAGTGATATTGCAGAGGCAATAACCAGAGTTTCAACGGTCGGATTGATCTGTAATTTTGTCAGCACGTTCCGAACTTGTGGATGTACATTCTGAACGGTGGAGATCGAATTTGGAGCTTTTTCTTGCTGGGAGTACGCTGAAAACAGAAGCAGATATTTGGGCGATTCTGTTTTGTGCAGTCGAGGGAAAAGTGCCGTTTCTGACAAACTAATCGTTGGATCGAGCTGTAATTTGGTCAGCACTTTCAGACCTTGTGGATGTACATTCTGAACGGTGGAGATCGAATTTGGAGCCTTTTCTTGCTGGGAGTACGCTGAAAACAGAAGCAGATATTTGGGCGATTCTGTTTTGCGCAGTCGAGAGAAAAGAGCCGTTTCTCACAAAATAACCGTTGGATCGATCTGTAATTTGGACAGCATGTTCAGGACCTATAATAGTAGATTCTGGACGGTGGAGATTAGATTCTAAGGTACTTTTAGTTTCGAACTACGAACGACAGTTGGTGTAGTTTGGTGTTGCGCGTTGGGCTGAACTTGGTTCCATGCAAGTAGGCCCTTGGACGAGCGACAGTCCGGGCGAGGGGCGCTCGTCAAGGCACTTGGGGCGCTCCATGATATAATTGGTGGTGGGATATGACGATGGACGTCTTGGGGCACAAGCAATCCTGCTTGTTGCGTAAGGCATCGATTCCACAGTAGGAGTGTCGGACAAGACATTAAAATTTAGAGGCGTTTTTATTCCTAATATATATAACTGTCATAATTGATTTAATTGTCTATTATTGTTATATATATATATATATATATGGATGCCTGATCTCTATGATTTATTGTCTTATATAGAAGCATGCTAGATTGCGTATTATATTTGGTATATTATATGCATGTATTGCTAGAGTGTTGGATAAGACATCCAATTTTAAGAAAACTAATTCCTAATATATAACTGCCATAATAGATTGTATATTATTGTTATATATGGATGTCGAATTAATTCCTAATATATGACTGCTATAATTGATTTAATAATCTATTATTGTCATATATGAATGTCGAATTAATTCCTAATATATAACTGTTATAATTGATTGTCTATTATTGTTATATATGGATGTTGAATTGATTCCTAATATATAACTGACATAATTGATTTAATTATCTATTATTGTTATATATGGTTGCTCGTCGATATCGATGATTTTGATAATTTAGACGATATGACGATCGATATCGATAGTTTCGGAATTTTGATAATCTTGATGTTTTTCGAATATTTGATAATCTAGTCGATATCAATGATTTTGATAATCTGGACGACATCGATGGTCGATATCGATGGTTTCGAAAATTGGACAATCTGGAAATTTTGAAAATTTGATAGTCTGGAAGTCTTTGCTGATATTTGTGCCTGGTGGCGAACAATCGAATTCGCTGATATATAACTGTTAATGATTGATTTAATTATTGATTATTGTTATATATGTATGCATGACTCTCTGTGATTTACTGCCTTATGTGCCGTAATAGAAGCATGCTAGCGTTGCGTATTTTATTCTGAATATCATATGCATGTAAAAACCCTCGGTGTTAAATTACTAAGTGGGAGAGGGGATTGGTAAATATTCCCGCGGCCTCCATTATTGGTTTGTAAGTGATGTGAGTAAACTTGCATGTTGGCAATAGGCCTTCCTCCCTAACGGATGAGTTTATTCACGGATCACTGGTACAGACTTCATTACATAATTATTGTTTGTAATGTGGTACATGAACTTGCGTGTTGGCAATAGGCCTTCCTCCCTAACGGATGAGTTTATGTGGGGCTCACTGGTACAAACTTATAATTGATGATTGTAGGAAGCTATCCGAGCGCGTGTGTACTTCTCTAACTGTAAGGCACACAAGCTCGCGCAGTGGACTTGGGATCAAATAATGGTGTACACTTAGGTGTAAATAATTAGTATCCTCCCCAACGGAGTCACTGCTATTATTTGCATGGCTAAAGAGGAACCGACTATTAATTATTTTGTCATAAAGTTAGGTTGACAAATGAAATTAATGGGTAAAACCTTCTCTTGTAAATGTTTGGGTTTGTAAACGTCCACACTAACGTGGCTTGCAGACTCACGGTGCTTGAGATGTCGGTGAATTTTATTTTTATATAGTTTTGAGGGAATCAATATAAAAGGATAAAATTCGAAGATTTGATCGGTATATTAATTTATGATTCTCTAAATTTCAAATAGTTTTATCTCGCTTATTGTTGACTAAAAGAAATTATATTTACTGGTCCAAAATTAGATGATTAGAAAAGAATCTTGGTTTTGAATTTTACTGTTTAAGAAAATACATGTGTGTTCTCACAATGGACGTCTCATGATGGCTATTAAAGTCTCTAGTGAAGAGATGAGAGGTTCATAGAAATATGATTGTCTCATGTAACTCTTCGGATACTTGAGTAAGTTAAAAGGCAGAAGATCATGATTTAATTTGATGAATGAATTGGGAAAGCATGGAGTATAAATTGAAGGGAAACCTAGATCAATTTAATTCTTTGTGAATTGCCTAGATGTTTTTGAGTAAGTTCCACCTGAATTACAATAGGATGTATATGGTGGAAAACTTCTGGCAAAACATGTGGCAAAGGAAAGCCATTTTCATCATAATGTGAACAAGTTTTATATCTTATTCACTAGTTGTTTAAAACATGATTAGTGATGGCATTTACTGACACGAAGTGTGTAGATACTGGAATCACTAAATGTTTATTACTAAGTGAGGATAAGATTGTTATGACATGGGTAAAACTACAAGAGTAGTGGCTATTGCAGTGGGAGTTGTCTATTTATTAAATGATATGAGTAGACGTTTGATTTTATGAAATTGTCTTTACGTACATTTTCATAGAAAGAATTTGATTTCGGTTTCTATGCATTAATAGATGGATACTCCATTTCATTTAAATGATATGGTCATTATAATGAATGATAGAGTTGTAATCTGTTATGGTACGTTGGTGAACAATTTGTACACTCTTAAATCATGTTTATCCCCTGGATGCGACAAATAGTAATTAATAATGAGTCTTTTAATCTAGTAAGAGAAAGGTACCTTCGGAAATGAATTTCCCACCTTAATGGTGTGACGAATAGAAGGAATAGCACTCTTATGGTAGTGATTAGATAGATGATGAATTATTTGGAATTACTAAATTCATTTTATGGATATGCCCTAGGAACAGTAATTCGTAAGAATGTTTTTCTATTTGTGGGATATCCTAGAAAAATGAAGGATGATTTAATTAGTCCACAAGATCGAAGAGTGATTGTTAACATAAACACTAGATTTTTGGAAAAATGACTATGTAATAAATCAAATACCCATGTATAAGTTGTTCTAAAGGAAGTGAGAGGAAAACACAAAGTATAAGTACCAAGTGTACAAGAGGATATACCACAAGGTAAACTGCAACGCTTGTCACGTCTGATATACAATTGCATGTAGTGCCTTGTCGTAGTGGGAGGGTTCTTCGACAACTTGTAAGATACATGTTTTGGGAAAGTCGTGAGACTTGGTCCCTCGCAAACATGAAATGGACCCACGGATACGACGAAGCACTACAAGTTAGAAATGCCTAATCCTAGCAAAGTGCAATGAATATTAAAATAGAACGATTTGAAATTAGGTCTGGATGCTTGTTGAACCGCTAAATGGCGTAAAAGCCATTGGAAGCAGGCATGCAAGAATAAAAGAGGATCATAGAATAAGGTGAAAACCTTGGAAGCAAGCTTGTTACGAAAAGGTATACTCAGAAAGAAAGGGTTCGATTATGAGAAAACCTGTTCGCCGGTAGCTATGCCTAAGTTGATCCGAACTCTTTTATTTGTTGCTACTCATATGAAATATGAGTGATAGCAAATAGATGTCGAGACAGCTTTCCTGATTGGAAGTCTTAAGGGAAACATCTATGTGAAGCAACCAGAGTGATTCATTGCAAAGAGCTAAGAGCATTGTGATAGTGAGCTTAAAAGTGTCCATTAATGGACTAAAACAAGCTTCAAGATCATGAAACATCCGTTTTGATGAGGTAATCCAGTGACATGGATCTAATCAATGATCGGATGGGTCTTGTGTATTGAAAAGAGTGATGAAAATGTGGTGGTATTTCTTGTACTATACGTAGATGATATATTGCTCATTGGAGACAATGAAAGAGTATTGTCGGGCGTATGTGTATGGATAATAAAGCGGTATGAAATGAAGGACTTAAGAAGAGCAAAAATATCCTTTTGATCACGGTAATACGGATCACAAGAAAGGATATTATGCTTATCTCAAGCTTCATGAATTGATACGATCCTTACTTGTTTTAGCAAGTGACTTTATCTAAGAAAATATGTCTTGAGACACAAAAGGAAGATAAAGGTGATGAAAGCGGTTCCTTATGCTTCGGCGAATAAGGAAGCTTAATCTTAGGAATGCTATGCGCGAGAATGGATATCTATTTTGCGGAACGCATGAACAGTGGGTATCAACGTAACCCGGAACAAGAATGATGAACTGTGGTAAGACATATATGAAGTGCCTGAGAAGGACTGAAAATTATATGTAAGCTTACTGGGTAAATTCACTGCTTCTTGTGGATTACGTAGATTCGGATTTTTTAGTCAGATTGGACGGCAGTAAATCCACCTCAAGGTTATGTGTTTAATTTTAGGAAGTTGAGTCATAATATGGAGGAGTGTTATATAGAAATATATTTCAGACTCCGGACTCCATCATGGAAAGATGATAAATTGGAGCCTATGAGGCAGCCAAAGTATCTGTATGACTCTAGAAACTTCAAGATGGACTTCGAAGTGTTTCTAAGTTTGCCCAAGGATATCACAATTTATATTGATGATATTGGTGCAGTTGCAAACTTGAAGGAATCACGAGCCCATAAGGCAATTAAACACATGGAGTGCAAGTACCACCTGTTACGAGAAATTGTATGATGAGGGGAAGGTTGTTGTCGCCTAGATTGCATCGGATGATGACCTAGTAAATCCATTTACAAGGATATTATGGCGAGAGCTTTTAATGGTCGTGTAGTGAGAGTGGGAATCAGATGTATGGCGGAAGACATGACAGCATAGTCTTTTAGTATAAGTGGGAGATTGTTGGATTGTATACTAAAAGTCTAGCTTTTTGTATGAACAATGTTATAACAATTAATTTGAAATGAGAATCATATGATCAAATGATTGCATCTTATAATTTATTTATATGTTCGATGCAATAGTCCACTTACTTTATACTGTAGATAATATGTTGTGTGACAACACGCGGAAGATCATATTATCGGTTTCCTTATAAAGTATAAACAGATGCTCACAATCGAGATAGACGGGGACTCTCTATCGGGATGGTTGTAGTGTGGTTTGGTATTAGCTTGTCTTGGCTATAGAATCACATTAGTGCACTTGTGTGTATTGAGCAGGACCGCTTGAGATCGTTCGATTTATACTGACTTATAGGAGAACTTGATCTCAGTTATTATGGATGTTCGTGCTCTTAATCCCTATACAATAACCTCGACACATAGGGCAGTATGTATTTCTTTGATTCATCAATGGGTGAGATTTACATGCAATTAAATCAATAAACTCGGTGAGTTGGGAAGTAGTGCTGTCTCTATGGTGTGCTGTTGATTGTAGAAGGAATCCGTGTCCGTCATAGGTTGATGATGTCCCCTTGAGGAGCTCATAAGGATTATCATGTAAACCCTGCAGGTGGAATTTATTCCGGCATGATAATGAGGTTGAGTGGTACTACTCTTGGATGAGATATTAATTAATTGAGTTGTGAGTAACTTAAATTAATTAATGGACATTGTATATCTTAAACATGGGGAGACTAACGGGCTCATAATAAGAAGGAGCCCAAAATGTAATTTTGGGATTGGTATGGTAGTGCAGTAATAATATTTTAGTGGAATATATTATTATTATTGGACTTAAGTATAAGCTTTGGGCTAAGCTTGGATACTTAAGCCCAATGGAGGCCCAACCCAATTTCTCCTCCTGGTCCCTGCTGTAGCCCATGTATATAAGTCACCTCAACTTATCTGGAACCCTAATCTAATTCATTATTCACGTGTGATGAGGGTTGAGAGCAGATTGAGTAGGTCTCGTAGATCGTCGCCCACACGACGTCGAGATCGGACTTGGGACATACAGCAGAAGACCGGAAGGTCGTTTGCTGCTGCAGTTCATCATGTTCCAAAATTCATATAAAATTGTACAGTTCTTCGATTTTGATGTATTATATACTGATGGAAAGCTGTCGAAGAGAGGATCGTCTGAGCATAAAGATCACTCAATTCCGACATCAGAAGAGGAACTTATGGCTATTCTCGTGGGACTGCGCAGACTGCCAGCGAGAATTCAACCTCTACATCAACCCTTGGTGAAAGGTAATGCGTTTCATGTTTACTTGCTTCCGCTGCTTGTTAGAAATACATGGAACCCTAACGGGTCACGTTAACCAAACGATCGAATGCCAACAGTATCAACGTAACCCGGAACAAGAATGATGAACTGTGGTAAGATATTTATAAAGTGCCTGAGAAGGACTGGAAATTATATGTGGACTTACTGGATAGATTCACTGCTTCTTGTGGATTACGTAGATTCGGATTTTTTAGTCAAATTGGACGGTAGTAAATTCTCCTCAAAGGTTATGTGTTTAATTTTAGGAAGTAGAGTCATAATGTGGAGGAGTGTTATATAGAAATATATTTCAAACTCCGGACTCCATCATGGAAAGATAATAAATTGGAGCCTATGAGGCAGCCAAAGTATCTATATGACTCTAGAGACTTCATGATGGACTTTGAAGTGTTTCTAAGTTTGCCCAAGGTAATCACAATTTACATTGATGATATTGGTGCAGTTGCAAACTTGAAGAAATCACAAGTCCATAAGGCAATTAAACACATGGAGCGCGAGTACCACCTGTTACGAGAAATCGTATGATGAGGGGAAGGTTGTTGTCGCCTAGATTGCATCGGATGATGACCTAGTAAATCATTTACAAGGACCTTAAGGCGAGAGCTTTTAATGGTCGTGTAAGTGGGAGTAGGAATCAGATGTATGGCAGAAGACATGACAGCATAGTCTTTTAGTATAAGTGGGAGATTGTTGGATTGTATACTAAAAGTCTAGCTTCAGTATGAACAATGTCATTACAATATTTGAAATGAGAATCATTGATCAAATGATTGCATCTTATAATTTATTTTATATGCATGATGCAATAGTCCATTTACTTTATACTGTAGATAATATGTTGTGCGACAACACGCAGAATATCATATTATCGGTTTCCTTATAAAGTATAAACAGATGCTCAAAACTGAGATAAACGGGGACTCTCTATCAGTATGGTTGTAGTGTGGTTTGGTATTAGCTTGTCTTGGCTATAGAATCACATTAGTACACTTGTGTGTATTGAGCAGGACCGCTTGAGATCGTTCTTCTTATACTGACTATATAGTAGAACTTGATCTCTGTTATTATGGAAGTTCGTGCTCTTAATCCCTATACAATAACCTCGACACGTAGGGCAGTATGTATTTCTTTGATTCATCAATGGGTGAGATTTATAAGTATTAAATCAACAAACTCTGTGAGTTGGAAAGTAGTGCTGTATCTATGGTGTGCTGTTGATTGTAGAAGGAATCCATGTCCGTTATAGGTTGATGATGTCCCCTTGAGGAGCTCATAAGGTTTATCATGTAAATCTTGCAAGTGGATTAATTTCCGGCATGATAATAAGGTTGAGTGGTACTACTCTCGGATGAGATATTAATTAATTTGAGTTGTCAGTAACTTAATTAATTAATGGGCATTGTATATCTTAAACATGGGGAGACTGTCGGGCTTATAATAAGAAGGAGCCCAGAACATAATTTTGGGATTGGACGGGTAGTGCAGTAATAATATTTTAGTGGACTATATTATTATTATTGGATTTAATTAAAAGCTTTGGGCTAAGCTTGGTTAATTAAATTCAATTGAGGCCCAGCCCAATTTCTCCTCCTGGTCCCTGCTGTAGCCCAACTATATAAGTCATCTCAGCTCCTGTTAACCCTAAGTCAGTGCCTCATTTGACAGTTAGAAAGAACAGGAGCAGATTTAGAGAATCCTGCGGATTGTTGCCCACACATCAGCAGGATTCGACTTGGGACATACAGCAGAAGATTGAGAGGTGGTTCTCTGCAACAGTTCATCCTCTACATCAATCCAGAAGTACGGTAAACATTATTTTTGCTTCCGCTGATTTGTTTGCCTGTTAATCCTAACGGATCACGTTGAACCGCACGATCCAATTGCCAACACTGACAACTTCATTAATTAATATATCATCCGAGAGTAGTACCACTCAAACTCATTATCATGCCGGGATAAATGCACCTGCAGGGTTTACATGATAATCCTTATGAGCTCCTCAAGGGGACATCATCAACCTATATCGGACACGAATTCCTTCTACAATCAACAACACACCATAGAGACAACACTATTTTCTAACTCACCGAGTTTGTTGATTTAATTACATGTAAATCGCACCCATTGATGAATCAAAGAAATACATACTGCCTTGCGTGTCGAGGTTATTGTATAGGGATTAAGAGCACGAACATCCATAATAACTGAGATCAAGTTCTTCTATATAGACAATACAAGTTGAACGATCTCAAGCGGTCTTGCTCAATACACACAAGTACACTAATGTGATTCTATAGTCATGATAAACTAATACCAAATCATACTACAACCATCCCGATAGAGAGTCCCCCTCTATCTCAGTTGTGAGCATCTGTTTATACTTTATAAGGAAACCGATAATATGATCTTCCGTGTGTTGTCGCACAACATATTATCTAAAGTATAAAGTAAGTGGACTATTGCATCGGACATATAAATAAATTATAAGACACAATCATTTGATCATATGATTCTCATTTCAAATAAATTGTTATAACATTGTTCATACAAAAAGCTAGACTTTTAGTATACAATCCAATAATCTCCCACTTATACTAAAAGACTATGCTGTCATGTCCACTGCCATACATCTGATTTCTAGTCCCACTATACGACAATCAAAAGCTTTTGCCTTAAGGTCCTTGTAAAAGGATTTTACTAGGTTATCATCCGATGCAATCTAGGCGACAACAACCTTCCCCTCATCATACGATTTCTCGTAGAAGGTGGTACTCGCGCTCCATGTGTTTAATTACCTTATGGGCTCGTGATTCCTTCGAGTTTGCAACTGCATCATTTTTATCACAATAAATTGTGATAACCTTGGGCAAACTCAGAATCACATCCAAGACCATCATGAAGTTTCTAGAGTCATACAGATACTCTGGTTGCCTCAGAGGCTCCGATTTATCATCTTTTCATAATAGAGTCCGGAGTCTGAAATATATTCTTATATAACATTCCTCCACATTATGACTCAACTTCTAAAATTAAACACATAACCTTGAGGTGGATTTACAGCCGTCCCTATCTGATTTGAAAAATGTGAATCTATATAACCTATAAGAAGCAGTGAATCTGTTCGGTAAGTCCACATATAATTTCTGGTCCTTTTCAGGTACATAAGTATATGTCTTACCACAGTTCATCATTCTTATTTCGGGTTACCTTGATACTCACTGATCATGCATTTAGCAAAACAGATATCCAATCTCGAGCATATCATTCCTTAGATTAAGCTTCCTTATTCGTCGAAGAATAATGAACCGCTTCCATATCCTTTATCTTCTTTTGTGTCCTAAGACACATTTTCTTAGATAAAGTCACATGCTAAAACAAGTAGGAAGCTTGAGACAAGCATAACATCCTTTCTTGTGATCCGTATTACCATGATCAAGAGGATATATTTTGCTTTTCTTAAGTTTTTCATTTCATACTACTTTATCAACCATACCCATATGCTCGACAAAACTTTTTCATTGTCTCCAATGAGCAATATATCATCACGTACAGTACAAGAAATACCACCATATTTCCATCACTCTTTTCAATACACAAGATACATCCGCACATTGATTAAATCCATATGACTGGATTACCTCATCAAAATAGATGTTTTATGTTCTTGAAGTGTGCTTTAGTCCATCGAGAAATACTTTTAAACTTACACACAAAATGCTCTTAGCCCTTTGCAAAGAATCATTCTGGTTGCTTCACATAGATGTTTTCCTCAAGACTTCCAATCAGGAAAGCTGTCTTGACATCTATTTGCTATTTCACATATTTCATATGAGTAGCAACAGATAAAAGAGTTCGGATCGACATAGACATAGCTACCGGCGAATAGGTTTTCTCATGATCGAACTCTTTCTTTCTGAGTATACCTTTTTGCAACAAGCTTTGCTTCCAAGGTTTTCACCTTACTATTTGATCCTCTTTTATTTAATATGACCACTTCCAATGGCTTTTACACCATTTGATGGTTCTTCAAGCTCCCAGATTTGATTTAGAATCCGTAGATCCTATTCCAAAAATTATTGCAACTTGCTAAGATATCGCATTTTATCTTGTAGTACTTCGTCGTATTCGTGGGTCAATACCATGTTTACTAGGGACCAAGTTTCACGACTCTCCCAAAACATATATCTTACGGGTTGTCGAACAACCCTCCCACTATGACACGGCACTACACGCAATTGTGTATCAGACGTGACACGCGATGCAGTTTACCTTGTGGTATATCATCTTGTTCACTTGGTACTATACTTTGTGTTTTCCCTCTCACTTCCTTTAGAACAACTTATACATAGGTTTGTGATTTATTACATAGTCCCTTTCCAAAAATCTAGTATTTGTGTTTACAATCACCCTCCGATCTTTTGGACTAAATAAATCACCCTTCATTTTTCTAGGATATTCTTCAAACAGATAAACATTCATACGAAATACTGTTTCTTAGGGCATATCCATAAAATGAATTTAATAATTGCTAATAACTCATCATCCATCTAACCATTTCCATAAGAGTCTTTCTCTTATTATGATTAGAAGACGCGTTATTAATTTCAATTTGTTGCATCTGTGGGATAAACATGATTTAAGAGTGTACAAATTGTCACTGATTAGTGATATTTTTACCTAAATTTTAGTGTCTTTTTATGTGTGTTCTCATAATATTTTATCCATATTTATGTGTATTTTGGTTGTGTTTTGTATTTTTGTGGAAATGTGTGAGAATGAGCTCAAACGTATGAAAAACAGGTGAAAACGGAGCAAACGTGGAGACAAAATAAAAAATGCAAGGAAGGTCCAAAAACTTGGTTGAATTTCTTGAACTCGGTCAAGTTTCTCTTACAGAAAAGTTTTCATAACAACTCGGTCGAGTTTCTAAAAACTCGGTCGAGTTTCTCTTACAGAAAAATGTGGAAATAGGAGACAACATGAAAACTCGATCGAATTTCAGGAAATTCAGTCTAATTTTAAGCATTTTAGACGTGTGATATATGGTTGGAAAGCCACGGAAAAGAGGATCGCGTGAGCACAAGAATGACCCGAATCGGATTTTGTATGAGAAAGTTATGTGCAAAACGGTGAGACTGCGCTGTACCAACCCGAACTCGGCCAGAAGTCAATTTTATGATTAGAATGTATTCTAAAAGGCTTCAAGGGGTAAAAATACCCATTTTAAAGGTAAAAATCAGGGGAATTATTTTTGGTATCAGCTCTTGATTGTCGTCATTTTCACCTAGGTTTTAGTGTCTTTATGTGTGTATTTTCGGATGTTTTTATCCGTATTTGTGTTAAGTTTGGTGGAGTTATTGTTATTTTGAGAAAAGTGGTACGAACTGATAGAATTGTGTAAATGAGCTTAAATATGTGTAAAACAGGTCATGGAACGGACAAAAACGGAGTCGGGAGCGAAAGGGAGACGAAGAATAGGCCATGCAGCTGCACGGGCCGTGCGCGGAACACGGCCTTGTAGCAGCTGGCCGTGTAATGTCATCAGAACACGCTGCTCGGCCAGAGATTCGGCCGTGCGCTGGTGCACGGGCCGTGCGCTGCTGCACGCCCCGTGTGCGGAGCTCGGCCTTGTAAGAAGAAGCCGTGTATTATCGTCAGAAAGTGCTGCACGACCATGATCAAGGCCGTGTATTGCAGCTCGAGCCGTGTCCGGAAGCACGCACAAAAATACCGAAGTAGGTGTGCCCTACACAGGCCGTGTACTGCAGCACGGGCCGTGTAGGTGAAAATCCTGTGAAAATTTCAGAATGTTCCAGAAGCTTCTAGAAGGTCCATAAGTGATATAAAACCATGATTGGTGCGAAATTGAAAAGGGGAATAATTTTTTGGGAGCAGTTACACACATTCCACACCACATTTTTACACACATTCATCTCCATCTCTTCCACCCTTCACTTCATCCATCAACTCCACTTGATCTCCTCAAATCCATCCATTAATCCATCCATCCACCAATCTAAGAAGAGGAATTCATCAAGGAGTGAAGATTTGAGCATGTTGAAGAAGAGGAAGGCCTACATTGCAAGGGAAGCCAACTTACCTTTAATTTGTGATTTTCTTCATTATTTAGCTAGATTAGAGCATGCCATGGATTGTAATGAATTATTCATGATTTGTTGTGGCTAGTCCTCATGTGAGGCTAGCAATATGATTGGTTAGGAATTATGTAGATTTTGCACACCGCATGTTTGATGAAATGATTGTTATGAATATTTTCTATTATGAATGCTTATTCTCATTTGATGCATGATTTGTGTGGTTAAATTCTCTATGCATAATGTTAGGATGGCCATTCCAATATTGTGTATGGTGGTTTAATTGAATCATTGATTGTATGAGGTGACTTAGTTAGTATGAGGGGATGAAAGCCATTCCCTCCAAGTGCTTAGAACCTCATAATAGGACATTATTGATAATCACTTGTGAAGTGTTTGATATGATGAGGGGAACCAAGTCAATTTTCATTTGACCTTAGAAAGGGAACACTAGGAAAACGTCCATGCCCACTAGAGAAAATTCCTCGTGATAATATCTCTATACCGGTATATTAATATCCGTAAGTACCTATAGGAAGGGTGAGAATTGGAGACGCTCTTTGAGTGCCCTTAATATCATAACTTGAAAACCATCAATGCATGTGTGTGTGTGAGTCTATATAAGTCTTTTCCATGAGTGTTGCTTGCCTTGCATACTTCTTAGATTGCTCTATCATCATCCATCTTCCATGTCCATTGTATCCATCTATCTTTAATTGCTTTCTTAGTGTTAGTTTTTAGTGTTAATCATCCCATCCTTATTGATTCGTCTTACTAGAGTAAAACACTTCTCAAACACGGCTACCCACTTTCGCCCTTGGGTTCGATATCTTATAAATTTTGCACTTGGTCGCTTACGTGCTACACACGATAGAGTACACTTGCTCTAAATCAATTTAACCAAAATTGAAACCAAATTCATGGCGCCGTTGCCGGGGCGAAAGCCTTTGGTGTAACGTGTTTGAATTTGTTAGCTCTACTTAGGACATTTTTTCTTATTTTTGCATTCTATATTTGCTTTGAAAAATTGTGTTCTTACTTGTTCTTCTTGATAGGTACATCAACCTTGAAAGAAGGGGAGAAGGAGCAAAAAAAAAAAAAAAGCAAGTGACGAGATATTGTAGAAGGTCCCTTGAAGAGATGATGAACATTGACCAATTCTACAATAATGGAGGAAATGGGGGATGGCAACGAGCTTATAATGAGAGTACAAGCCAACCATATCAAGGATACATTTACACTCCATCAAGTTCCTACAATAATTTCTTCTCTACAAACATTCAACCAAGTTTTTCAAGTTATGCGCCTCAAAATACATACTCCATGCCTACTTCCAACTTTAATGGGGGACAAGTGTGGAACATGCCCAATTACCAAATGGGAAATGGAACAAGTATGCAAAATGGGTATGTCCAAGGGAATCTCCAAGAAGAGTGTCCGCCAAATGGTGAAGGAAAGTTTACAATGGAAGATCAAATGGCTAAAGTGTTGGAATTCATTAAAGGGACTAAAGAAGGAATAGATGAAATGAAACATGAAATGAGACAACGAAATAAAGAAAGAAAGAGAAAAGTTGAGGAAGAGGAGAGGAGATTTGAAGCCATAGAACGTCAATTGACTCAAATGATAAGTGAACGGAACACTTTCTACAACATGGAGAATTTTGATGAAGAGAATGAAGAAAAGTTAGAGGTAGAAGAGTGTTCGGGGGATAATAAAGACTCGAGTGTTGAAGAGTTTTTAAAGGCTAAGGAAGAAAAGAAAGAGGTAAGTTTGGTTGAAGAAGAGTGTGTAGAAGGAAAGGACGTTGAGAACAAGTCAAAATGGAGAAGGAAGAAAGAAATAGTGCCAAAAGAAGCAAAGCGTGTAGAAAAGTTTGAATGTGACTATTGGGGCATTCCGATTACTCCTTATCCTATTCCTTTTCCTCAAAGATGTGTTAAAGAAGAAAAGAGAGAAGAGTTTGAGACTTACATTGCATTGAAAAAGAAGAAGATGGAGGAAAGTAAGGTGAAAGATGAAGAGGTCAAATCTATGCATGAAGAGTATTCCATGAAAGTGGAGGACCTTGGAAATGATGTAATGCCTTGTGAAATTGAAGGAAAAAGAACTCTTAATGCAAGGTGTGACTTGGAGAGGAGTGAAAATGTGATGCCTTATTCTACTTATAGAAGCCTTGATATGGGGGAACTCAAGCCTACTACAAGTTGTCTTAAGGGTAAAAATGGATCTTTTATTTTGCCTTTTGGAAAGGTTGAAGACGTTGTGGTTAAAGTGAATGAGATGGTTTTTTCGGTTGATTTTATGGTACTTGGTGTGGAAGCGGAGCCTCGAGTCCCGCTTACTCTTGGAAAAAATTTCTTTACAACCGAAAGATCTAGTGAAGATGAAGAAAAAGAGGAAGTCTCATTGAGCTCGGAGGACGAGAATGAATTACTATCATGCCATCAAGGAGGAAAGGATGAATCATATCTTAAGACCCCAAATGTGCCTCCGGATGAGTTTGAAAAGATTGAACAATCTTACTACATAGAAGCTTTGAATCCTATTGCGGAAAATTTTGTGAAGAATGGAAAGAAAGGGGATGAGGAAATAGCGAGTATTGTTCAAGATGGTGAAAATGTTGAAGACTTGTTGGAAAGTGATGAGGAAAAGATAATTAGTGACTTCTTATCCTTGTTGGATGATGAAAGTTGTTGTGAAGAGGAGAAAGAGTTAGAACAAGATCATGAGGTAGAAAAAGGTGAAGCTTCGTTGAAGGCCAAGAACCCCAAAAAATTTGTACTTACATGTGAAATCAAGAATGGGAGAGACTTCAATGCTATAAGTGATCTTGGTTCAAGTGCAAATTTGATGCCTTTGGAAAATTTTGAAAAATTTGGCATTGAGCGGTTAAAGAAAACTCTTGTGGAATTTGAAAAGTTTAATTCTTCTCATGTTGAACTTGATAGGAATGAAGTTCCGGATATTGAATGGAAATTAGATAAAGAAGGATATTGTTGCTCTTGCAAAAAGAAAAAGCGTCCGTTGTATGATTCTCCCGGAATGTCAAGTATGGTTAGTAAGAAGGGGGATACGGTCATAACGGACAAGAAGAGAGCAAAAAGAAAGTTTAAAGTGAAGATGAAGGCCGATTGGCCAAAGGATTTTTGTGGAGTTTAAAAGTTGAATTATGCGTCCGGCTTGAAGACGTTAAACTTAGCACTAGATGGGAGGAAACCCATCATTTATTTTAATGCTTTCATTTAATTGCTTTGATTTAGTTTTCTTGCATTTTTTTTGTGTGTAGGTGGATTGTGCTCATGAAGGAAAACACATAAGGATGAGACGAGATGTGCTAGATTTTGAATGAAGATGTATGTCACACCACTTTGTTCAAACTTAAATTTAACACTTGTGTTAATTTAAGTTTGGGGGGAGAGTGTGTGGTGGCCATAATTGAATGTTGGCATGCACATACGTCATCACAAGGTACGTTTAAGATGATCAATGGTGGAAACTACAAGGGTAAGTCTCACCACTTTTTGCAAACTTAATTCTCAACTTGTTTCGATTTAAGTTTGGGGGGATAGTGCGTGGTGTGCCTTACCACTTGTGTATGCTTGATGTATCATGTTGATAGAGTGATTATCTTGATTGTCTTGTGAAAATTGGGTAAATTTTAAAATTTTTCTCATGAGTATTGGATTGATTTTGGTTAGTTTGGTTGAGTTGAAGTGCATGTTAGTTCATTATTTGATAATAATTGTTGTGCTAATGGTTTTGATGAGTTGTTGAGCATAAATGAAGTATAGTGGAAGCATGAAGTGAGCCCGAAAATCAATGTCGAGATTCGTGATGCATGCAATCCGAAAGCTCGTGCCAACCATTTCCATTACTAAATGCCTTTTCAGGGAGTTCACTTTACTACTCATCATTTTCCATTTTCTTAGCATATACTTGATTTGATTTGGATTGTTTGGATTAATATGCAACTTCTTGTGTTATGTACTTGGGAGGTTTACTTGCTTTATTTTTATTTTTGAATAAGGTGGCAAAATCTTGAGCTTAAATGTTAGTGGATAATTGAGGATATGTTCTTGATTTTCTTTTGATGGGTGAATTGTTGTCTTTACATGTTATGTGTTGTTGTCTTGTTTCTTGTTTGGTGAGCCTTTGCTCATGTGTTTTGTTGGTATTTTTATTCTTGTATAGGGATGGTTTGGTGGTATGTTTTGGGAAGGTGTATATGTTTTTGAATGTGAGCTTTGATGCATTGTTTGTGATAGGTGATGGCAAGCATGTTAATGGTTTCTACTTGTTGAAATTGTGATATGGATTACATAATTTGTTCAATTTTGAGAAGTATGAAGGTTAATTGAGTTTCTTTTGGTCCAAGCAAAAGCTTGTGAGAGTTGAGCCTCAACCGTGCCTCCATGGTTAATTCTTGATGAGAGGACCGGTTGAACTTAGACAAACTAGAACTTGCTCTTGGACTATAGGAACGAAGCCCGAATGGTTGAAATTTGTGAAATGATCTTAGGCCATCCTTGTAATTTCATAGTCATTACCATATATTTCCTTACCTTATACATCATCCCTAGTTAACCACTTTGAGCCTTAAAGCCTATTTCTTGTGATATAAGCACATTACAAGCCTTGAATACCCACTTAAGACTTATATATATAACCTTTGTGTGGGTGATTGAGGAGATGATGGTTTACAAGGTTTGATATGAGAATTGTGCAAGGAAAAGAAGGAAATGGTAAACAAGCAAGAAAAGGATGAAAAGAGCTCAATCAAATACACATGCAACCTTCAAAGTAAAAAAGGAGCAAATCAACAAAAATATACTCAAGGAATTCAAAAGTCGAAAGAAATGAAGCATGCAAATTAAGAGAAGCTCAAGAAATCCAAGGAATGATAATGTTTAGTGCTTGTGTGATTAGAAAAGAAAAGAAAGGAAGATAGAAACGTGAAGAAGTTGAAGAAGTTGATCATCTCTTCGATTACTTACACTCGATGAGTCACTCTTATCCATAATCTCCCTACCCTTACCAAAAAGCCTAACATTACATCCAAAGATAAAGACCTTTTTGATCACTTATTGAAACTAGGGTGGCTTGTGAACATAGTCCATGAGCAAGCCTATGGTGAGTCGGTTCTAACCAAATGATGAGTGTTGTTCAAAACCATACTTCAAAGAGTGTTGAGTGAATTTGATATCCTATGAAAGGCTTGGATTGAAAGGGATTTGATTACTCTTTTGTCATGCTTGAGATTGAACTCGTTAATCTTTCATGTTATAAGTTTGATTATGTAGGGATACTTAACTTGATTTTGAAGTCCTTATTACTTGTGATATATTGTGGTTTATGTTCGTTAGATGTTCTCTAGGTGAAAATTTCTCCTCTTGTTTATCATTTTTTTAGTTGTTCGAGGACGAACAACACTTTAAGTTTGGGGGGTTGATTGTCGTCATTTTCACCTAGGTTTTAGTGTCTTTATGTGTGTATTTTCGGATGTTTTTATCCGTATTTGTGTTAAGTTTGGTGGAGTTATTGTTATTTTGAGGAAAGTAGTACGAACTGATAGAATTGTGTAAATGAGCTTAAATATGTGTAAAACAGGTCATGGAACGGACAAAAACGGAGTCGGGAGCAAAAGGGAGACGAAGAATAGGCCATGCAGCTGCACGGGCCGTGCGCGAAACACGGCCCTGTAGCAGCTGGCCGTGTAATGTCATCAGAACACGCTGCTCGGCCAGAGATTCGGCCGTGCGCTGGTGCACGGGCCGTGCGCTGCTGCACGCGCCGTGTGCGGAGCTCGGCCCTGTAAGAAGAAGCCGTGTATTATCGTCAGAAAGTGCTGCACGGCCATGATCAAGGCCGTGTATTGCAGCTCGAGCCGTGTCCGGAAGCACGCACAAAAACGCCGAAGTAGGTGTGCCCTACACGGGCCGTGTACTGCAGCACGGGCCGTGTAGGTGAAAAATCCTGTGAAAATTTCAGAATGTTCCGGAAGCTTCTAGAAGGTCCATAAGTGATATAAAACCATGATTGGTGCGAAATTGAAAAGGGGAATAATTTTTTGGGAGCAGTTACACACATTCCACACCACATTTTTACACACATTCATCTCCATCTCTTCCACCCTTCACTTCATCCATCAACTCCACTTGATCTCCTCAAATCCATCCATTAATCCATCCATCCACCAATCTAAGAAGAGGAATTCATCAAGGAGTGAAGATTTGAGCATGTTGAAGGAGAGGAAGGCCTACATTGCAAGGGAAGCCAACTTACCTTTAATTTGTGATTTTCTTCATTATTTAGCTAGATTAGAGCATGCCATGGATTGTAATGAATTATTCATGATTTTTTGTGGCTAGTCCTCATGTGAGGCTAGCAATCTGATTGGTTAGGAATTATGTAGATTTTGCACACCGCATTTTTGATGAAATGATTGTTATGAATATTTTCTATTATGAATGCTTATTCTCATTTGATGCATGATTTGTGTGGTTAAATTCTCTATGCATAATGTTAGGATGGTCATTCCAATATTGTGTATGGTGGTTTAATTGAATCATTGATTGTATGAGGTGACTTAGTTAGTATGAGGGGAGGAAAGCCATTCCCTCCAAGTGCTTAGAACCTCATAATAGGACATTATTGATAATCACTTGTGAAGTGTTTGATATGATGAGGGGAACCAAGCCAATTTTCATTTGACCTTAGAAAGTGATGACTAGGAAAACGTCCCTGCCCACTAGAGAAAATTCCTCGTGATAATATCTCTATACCGGTATATTAATATCCGTAAGTACCTATAGGAAGGGTGAGAATTGGAGACGCTCTTTGAGTGCCCTTAATATCATAACTTGAAAACCATCAATGCATGTGTGTGTGTGAGTCTATATAAGTCTTTTCCATGAGTGTTGCTTGCCTTGCATTCTTCTTAGATTGCTCTATCATCATCCATCTTCCTTGTCCATTGTATCCATCTATCTTTAATTGCTTTCTTAGTGTTAGTTTTTAGTGTTAATCATCCCATCCTTATTGATTCGTCTTACTAGAGTAAAACACTTCTCAAACACGGCTACCCACTTTCGCCCTTGGGTTCGATATCTTATAAATTTTGCACTTGGTCGCTTACGTGCTACACACGATAGAGTACACTTGCTCTAAATCAATTTAACCAAAATTGAAACCAAGTTCAGCTCTACACACATCACACATCATTTCCTTCATTTTACACCCCAACCTTCATCCATTCTATCATCCATTCCATCTACACTTGATCCCCTGCATCAAATCCACCATCCAAGTGATCAAGGAAGCAAGGGGGAGTGAAGATTACAAGAAGAAGAAGGAGATCTCCATTGAAGGACTTCAAAGAGGGAATCTAATTCTAATTTTTATGAACTTCTTTATAGTTTTGTCATGGGATTTGTAGATACAATTGTCTATGGTGTTTTCTCTAAGACTATAATAGGCTAATCTCCTTTGTGAGATTAGCTCCATGATTGGTGTTTGATAATTTAGTTTTTATACAAATTGATTTTAATCTTGAATGGGCTTTGTGTTATTTCTATTATTGATTGTTAGTTGCTTGATGTATATGATTGATTTGTGTGATTAATTGTCATGTGCATGTGATTAGATTGAGAAATCAATTATGTGTTTAGGATAGTTCATTGAATCATTTCATCATACACTTCATGTGCTTTAATTTAGAATGAGATAGAGATATCCTTCTAGATTTAGAACCCTTTGATAGAATATTTAATTAGCTTAATCGAGAGATTGGTTGATTAGGTGAGGAGATCCAAGCCATTAGTGAATTCATAGTACCTTAAAAGAGAATATTTCCTATGATTCATTACCTAATTAGGGAACTCGTAGAGTAATTAGTACCTAATAGGAGGTGTTCGCTATGGTATCGATCCTAAGTGCTTTTCGGAGCCTTATTGAGGGCCTACATCCTAACCATCTCGAGAAAGAGTTTAGGTGGAATTAGTGATCGCTCATATGCCATGTCCATGTAAGATTAGAATTAATTGCATGATTTCTTTATTATCTATACTATGATTGTTGCTAATCTCATCATTGTATCATTTGGAACCCATTTATTCTTGCATTAATTTTATCTTTATTTCTTGCATTAATTTAATTTCATTTATTTGCATCTTATCCTACCATTCCGTTGTCCTTATAAAATCATGATAAACTTGAGATCGCTTAAATTCTAGCACGTTCCTCCCTTGGGTTCGATAAATTCTTTAATTGGTCATCCTGACTATTAACGACCAATCAAATGATTCTCACACATTTCCACAATAATACAAATCAACTAGGTACTATGACAATAAATCACACAATTCAACAATACAAATCAAGCAATTAACAATCAATGATAGAAAATCATAAATCCAATCAACATATGAATTAAAATACATAGATCCCCAAAATTAACCAACAACTATCATGTTGCTAATCTCTCAAGGAAGATTAGTCTACCATAATAATAAGATAATTAACATAGACATTAAAAACCTTACAAGTCATGATAAACAATTAGGTTTACTACAAAAATTGGATGAAAACTCCCTTGGATTGGCTCCAAAGGTTATCTCCTTCCTTTCCTTGCAATTTTCCTCTCTTACTTACTTCTTCTCTTCACTTGGATGAAGGATTTATGGTGAGATGATAATGGAGTGAATAGATGGATGAAAGTGATGAAGGATATGGTGTAAAATGAAGGAATTGATGTGTGGGTGTGTGGGCAGCTGAATTTCGGATCCAATCTGATCAAAATATTGAATTAATTGGTATTTATACCCCTTGGAGACCATCCAGAAGATGTAAAAAAAATATCTATTCTGGCATCGACACGAGTCGTGTGCTGCAGCACGAGTCAAGTCATGTCAGGGTTTCTCGGTCAAACTTAACTCAAAATGGCACACGAGTCATGTTCTGATGCATGGCCAAAGGGTGGTCGTGTTGGATATTTTGATGCTGCTACACATCTACTCCTTATAGGCCTGTGTTCGGTACATGGGCCGTGTGTTGCAACACGAGCACACGGCTCGTGTACCCTACATGGTCGGCCATGTTGATGCTGTCCTGTTTCTTCTTCCTTGTTTAATCTCTCGTCTCCGTTTTTGCTCTATTTTCACCTGTTTTATATATGATTAAGTTCATTCACACACATTTCCATAAAAACACATAACACCACCAATTAATACACAAATACAGATAAAATAACATGAAACAGACCTAAAAAGACACTAAAATCTATGTGAAAATCTAGGGACTCTCTAATTGAACTTAATACCTAGTTGGAATTGTTTGATTGAGAACCAACCTTAGAGCATTTTTGAAACCTTGTAAAGGATCTACATCCTATCCATCTCGAAAGAAAGTTTAGGTGGAATTCGTGTTGGCCCTTAGTTATTAATCCATGACATATATGAATTCGTTGCATGATACCTAGATTTTCCATGCTTTAAGTATTGCTAGTCTCATTCTCTATCTACTTGGCTCATTTATTCATCTTTCATTCATCTATCCCATTATTTATCTTGTCATTTAATTGCTTAATTTTCATTTCTTGATTAATCCTTTCCCTTTATGATCATCTCTATAAAACTATGACAAACACGAGTTCGCTTAAACCCTAGTACCTTCCTCCACATTCAAGAGGCTATATGAATGAGAGCAACTATGGTTACAATTTCCAAATGGATCAAGATAGCTCTTAATACAACAATCAAGGAAGAAATGGAGAATGGCAACAAGCTTACAATGCAAATACATTCCACCCTTATCAAGCATGTGCTTATTCTTCACCAAATCCCAACACCAACACTTCTCCTCCGTTCCAAAATTATGCCTTATTGGAATTATATAGAAGATGTGCTCAAGGTAGTGATGAAGGTCAAAATCCTCAATCAAGTTTTCTTCAAAATGAATCCTCCGAGATAATTACAATCGCTACCTTGGAATTGACAAGACAAATAAGGATGATGAATCAAGGTGCTTATGGTCAAGTCTTGCCTAGTTCAAGTTTGGGGGATGGTCTAAATGTGCAAGGTGTGTCGATTCCTAGCCTTATGGAGCAAGAAGAGTGGAGGATGACTAACCATTAAGTAGGAGATGCTTCTTTCATGGAAGTAGATGATTTCCAAAGAAATTTTCTAAACAACTGTGAAAGAAGTTTTCAAGAGAATTATCCACCAATTCAAGGATGGAATTTTGACAACAAAGAGGGAGGAAAGTTTCAACATGTTGAGGAAGAAAAATCATCTTTAGAAGTCTTGATTGAGATGATGATAGCAAACCTTGAGGAAGGCAAGAAAAGAGATGAAGGAAGAAATGAGGCAAATGAGAAATGGTTCGAAGCCTTGGAGCATCAAGTAAGCCAAATTGTAAGTGCTTTGACCAATTTTCTGTTGGATTGTATACTAAAAGTCTAGCTTTAGTATGAACAATGTCATAACAATATTTGAAATGAGAATCATTGATCAAATGATTGCATCTTATAATTTATTTTATATGCATGATGCAATAGTCCATTTACTTTATACTGTAGATAATATGTTGCGACAACACGCGGAAGATCATATTATCGGTTTCCTTATAAAGTATAAACAGATGCTCACAACTGAGATAGACGGGGACTCTCTATCGGTATGGTTGTAGTGTGGTTTGGTATTAGCTTGTCTTGGCTATAGAATCACATTAGTGCACTTGTGTGTATTGAGCAGGACCGCCTGAGATCGTTCTTCTTATACTGACTATATAGTAGAACTTGATCTCTGTTATTATGGAAGTTCGTGCTCTTAATTCCTATACAATAACCTCGACACGTAGGGCAGTATGTATTTCTTTGATTCATCAATGGGTGAGATTTATAAGTATTAAATCAACAAACTCGGTGAGTTGGGAAGTAGTGCTGTATCTATGGTGTGTTGTTGATTGTAGAAGGAATCCATGTCCGTCATAGGTTGATGATGTCCCCTTGAGGAGCTCATAAGGTTTATCATGTAAATCTTGCAAGTGGATTAATTTCCGGCATGATAATAAGGTTGAGTGGTACTACTCTCGGATGAGATATTAATTAATTTGAGTTGTCAGTAACTTAATTAATTAATGGACATTGAATATCTTAAACATGGGGAGACTATCGGGCTTATAATAAGAAGGAGCCCAGAACATAATTTTGGGATTGGACGGGTAGTGCAGTAATAATATTTTAGTGGACTATATTATTATTATTGGATTTAATTAAAAGCTTTGGGCTAAGCTTGGTTAATTAAATTCAATTGAGGGCCAGCCCAATTTCTCCTCCTGGTCCCTGCTGTAGCCCAATATATAAGTGAACTCAGCTTCCTGGTACCCTAAGATTATTCCTGCGCCTCTTTTGGGGAGAGAAGGGAAGAGAAGCAGATTGAGAGATCCTGCAGACTGTTGCCCACACAACAGCAGGATCACACATGGGACATACAGTAGAAGATCAGAGGTAGTTCTCTGCAGTTCATCCTCTACACCAACCCAGAAGTACGGTAAACGGTTTAATTGCTTCCGCTGCTTATTGTTTATCTTTTATCCTAACGATCACGTTTGAACCACACGATCCAATTGCCAACAATTGGTATCAGAGCTTTGGTTTCTTGGTGAAACGTGATTTGTAAGGCTGCTTTTGTGATTATTTGATTAATTGATTTAATCTGGATTAATCGCATGTTTATTAATGATCTGTATGAATGTTTTTATGTGAAGACAACATTTACTTTGTATTCACATAGTGCTTTGTGATCTACTGTGTTATGTGCTGTAGTGTATTTGTTTCTTTCATTGAATACATAGTACATAATTTTGGTCACACAAACACATTAATACGTCTGTCAACTGTCATCTTCCCATCCACCCCCCCTGCTCGATGGATATTTGTCGTGGCGGCGCGTGGACGCTGGAGGTGGCGGCAGGGTCTGAAAGGCACGGACCATGACAGCTGGTGGTTGCGGCCGGACCAGTTTTGTCGCGGCGGCGCTGGAAAGACGAACGGCTTCGACTGGGGGCATGGACTGGTTCGATTGTCGACGACGAGAGATGGAAGCGGCACGACTGGACGGACCAGAACAGAAGGTCCCGGGTGAGTTCACGCCGATCCCGGTCGGATCGGAGATTATCGATGACACTCGAGACCGGTGAGCGGCGCTGATGATCCCGATCGACGAAGAGCTCCGGCTGGGCGGATCGGGATAGGTCGAGATAGATCCAGATGGATCGGGACTGGTCGACGAAGGATCTGGCGGCGCTGGTGGTGGCACTCGGCTGACCGGCGATGGCTGTGGAGCGACTGCCTGCGGGGTCGGTGTAACAAGCGCGGCGGCGCTGGTCTGATTCGTGCCTCACCGGTGACGCGCTGATCTTCAAGCGCGTCTGTGTGCGTGGTCACGGCGGCAGCGGCGGCAGCGGCGCCTGGCTGCTGGGCGTTGCGCTCGATGCGGACAGTTGGCGCCATTCTGGTGGGCTATAGCAGGCACCGGCGACGGCAGCGGCGGTGGATAGTGCTCGACTGGCGAGGCGTGGTCGCGGCAGGCGGGTGCAGTTAAGAGGTCTTCGGCGGTGGGCTAACGGCAAAATTTACGGTGGACTGTTGGCGGCGCGCCGGCGGCAGTGACAGCGGCGCCTGGTTGCGCCGGATATCGCCTGAGAAGATGAGGAGCTTCGGCGGCTGGTAGATTAGGGCAGCAAGCAAATGGGCTGGGCCATTTTTTAATTGCTGGCCAATGGATTTTGGGCCTGTGTACAGTTGGGCCCATTTTATTTGAGCTGGCAATGGGCTTGTTGTGTTGGGTGTCTTAGCTAGGCCTTGTTTTAATTTGTTTTGGGCTTGGTTTGCTGGGCCCAAATTTTAATTAAAATGGATATGGGCTGTTGGACCTTAAATCCCAATTCAGTAATTAATAGTGGGCTGCTCATTTTTTTTAATTTGGTTTTGGGCTGTTGGACCCAATTTTAATTAAAATGGTAATGGGCTGCTGGGCCAATATTATTTGCTGGTTTTAATTAATTGTGAGTAATGGGCCAAGCATAATAAATTAATTTTATTAATGGACTAATTTTGTGCTAGTGGGCTTGGTGGACTTAATTTAATTTTGGGTTAAGATTATGGGCCATTGATAATGAGCTTGATTAATTATTTAATCTGCTTCTCATTTTGTGCTTATTTGTTGTTCTTGGGCCCAAATTGATTGATCCACTAATTATGCAATTAATTAACATTATATAACTGATTAATTGATTTAATTGTCAATTATTGTTGTATATGTGACAAGCATGTTCTATGTGATTTATTTATTTAAATTGTTGTTAATAGAAGCATGTCTAAGTTGTATATTTTATTCTGGAATATTATATGCATGTTAAAACCCTCGGTAATTAAATAACTAAGTGGGAGAGGGGATTGGTAATAAATTCCCGCGGCCTCCATTATTGGTTTGTTAGCGATGTGAATAGACTTGCGCGTCGGCATTAGAGCCTTCCTCCCCATCGGATGAGTTTATTCATGGATTGCTGGAACAGACTTCATTAAATAATTACGTTTGTAATGTGATGCATATGAACTTGCGCGTTGGCTTAGACCTTTCTCCCTATCGGATGAGTTTATATGCGGTTCACTGGTACAAACTTGTAATTGATGACTGTAGGAAGTTATCCGAGCGCGTGTGTACTTCTCCATCTGTAAGGCACACAAGCTTGGGCCGCGGACTTGGGGTCAAATAATGGTGTACACTTAGATGTAAATAATAAGTATCCTCCCCATCGGAGTCACTGCTTTTATTTGCATGGCTAAAGAGGAACCGACTATTAATTATTTTGTCATAAAGTTAGGTTGACAAATGAAATTAATGGGTAAAACCTTCTCTTGTAAATGTTCGGGTTTGTAAACGTCCACACTATCGTGGCTTGCAGACTCACGGTGCTTGAGATGTCGGTGAATTTTATTTTATATTGTTTTGAGGGAATCAATATAAAAGAATAAAATTCAAAGATTTGATCGGTAAATTTATTTGTGATTCTCTGAATTTCGAATGGTTTTATTTCACTAATTGTTAACTAAAAGACATTATATTTACTTGTCCAAATTAAATGATTAGAAAAGAATCTTGGTTTTGAAAATTACTGCTTAAGAAAATACATGTGTATTCTCACAAAGGACGTCTCATGATGCCTATTAAAGTCTCTAATGAAGAGATGAGAGGTTCATAGAAATATGATGGTCTCATGTAACTCTTCGGATACTTGAGTAAGTTAAAAGGCAGAAGATCATGGTTGTATTGATGAATGAATTGGAAAAGCTTGGAATAGAAATTGAAAGGGAAACCTAAATCAATTTATTCTTCACAATTTGCCTGGATGTTTTGTGCAAGTTCTACCTGAAATACAAAAGGTTGTATATGGTGGGAAACTTCTAAACAAAACATGGGGCAAAAGAAAGCCAATTTTCATCATGATGTGAACAAATTTAACATCTCATTTACTAATGGTTTAAACATGATTAGTGATGGCATCTACTGATACGAAGTATGTAGATACTAGAATCACTAAATGTTTATCACTGAGTAAGGATAAGAAAGTTAATAATATGGGTAAAACTACAAAGGTAGTGACTATTGCAGTGGGAGTTGTTTATTTATCTCATGATAAGAATAAACGATTGATTATGAGAAATTATCTTTACGTACGTTTCATAGAAAGAATTTAATTTTGGTTTCTATGCATTAACGGATGGATACTTCATTTCATTTAAATGACATGGTCATAGTAATGAGGAATGAGGCTATAATCCGATAAAGTACGTTGGTGGATAAAAAGTATACTCTTGAATCATATACATTCCACAGATGCAATAAATAGTAATTAAATAATGCATCTTCTAATATAAGTAAGAGAAAGGAACCTTCGGAGATGAACTAAACATACATTTGGCGTCTAAGACTAATTCATTTTACTTAAGTAGGATTCAAAAGTTGATAGCCGATAGACCGTAAGGTTTATCTGAAGTGGAAACTATCGGACTTGCGAGTCTTGCTTGGAAGTAAAAATGATTAACTGCCTTTTCAAGGTTGTGGGGTGTAGAGCCAAAGATATATATGTTGGAATTAGTTCATTCTGATTCAAGCGAACCTAATATTATCCAGGCGAGAGGTGGTTATGAATATTCAAAGATTATTCTGGAAACCAATATATTTATATGATGCACTGCATGTCTAAATTCTTTGATTAATTCAAGAATTGTAAGGCTGGCACAGTGAAGCGTCATGGAAAATATATTAAGTCATTACGATTCAATTATGATGGCGAATACCTCTTGGGATAGTTAGGAGCTATTGATCAGAAGTTGAGATTAAATCTCAAGTTGACTACACCGGGTATGCCCCAAACTGAATGGTGTAGTGGATAGAAGGAATAAGGCTCTTATGGTTATGATTAGATAGATGATGAATTATTTGGAATAATTAAAATTTATTTTATGGATATGCCCTAGAAACAGTAATTCGTAAAACATTAGTCTGTTTGTGGGACATCCTGGAAAAATGAAGGTTGATTTATTTAGCCCAAAAGATCAAAGGGTGACTGTTAAATACAATCACTAGTTTTTTGGAAAAGGACTATGTAATAAATCACAAGCCCATGTATAAGTTGTTCTAAAGGAAGTGAGAGGAAAACACTAAGTATAAGTACCAAGTGTACAAGAGGATATACCACAAGGTAAACTGCAACACGTGTCACGTCTGATACACAATTACATGTAGTGCCTTGTCGTAGTGGGAGGGTTGTATGACAACCCATAAATATATGTTTTGGGAGAGTCGTGAGACTTGATCCCTAGTAAACATGGTATTGTCCCACGGATACGACATAGCACTACAAGATTAAAATGCGAAATCTTAGTAAGTTGCAATGTATGTTGAAATAGAATCTACGGATTCTATATTAAGTCTAGAGCTTGAAGGATCACTAAAATGGTGTAAAAGCCATTGCAAGTGGTCATAGGAAATAAAAGAGGATCATACAGAAAGGTGAAAATCTTGGAAGCAAAGCTTGTTGCGAAAAGGTGTACTCAGAAAGAAATGGTTCGATTATGAGGAAACATGTTCGCTGGTAGCTATGCTTAAATTGATCCGGATTCTTTTATTCATTGCTGCTCATATTAAATTATAAGGAACAGCAAATAGATGTCAAGACATCTTTCCTGATTGGAAGTCTTGACGAAAACATCTATGTGAAGCAAGCAGAGTGATTCATTGCAAAATACTAATAGCATTTTAATAGTAAGCTTAATATTGTCCAGCGATGGACTAAAGCAAGCTTTAAGATCATGAAGCATCTGTTTTGATTAGGTAATCCAGTGGCATGGATTTAAATCAATGAGCAGATGAGTCTTGTGTGTTGTAAAGAGCGACGGAAACGTGGTGGTGTTTCTTGTACTATACGTAGATAGTATCTTGCTCATTGGAGACAATGAAAGAGTATTATCGGGCGTATGGGTACGGTTAATAAAGCGGTAGTGATGAAGGACTTAAGAAAGGCAAAATACATCCTTTTGATCACGGTAATACGGATCACAAGAAAGGATGTTATGCTTATCTCAAGTTTCATAAAATGATACAGTCCATACTCGTTTAGCATGTAAATTTATCTAAGTGAATGTGTCTTTGAGACACAAGAAGAAGATATAGTAGATGAAAGCGGTTCCTTATGCTTCGGCGAATAAGGAAGCTTAATCTAAAGAATGCTATGAACGAAGTTGGATATCTGTGTTGCTGAACGCATGAACAGAAGATATCAACGTAACCCGGAACAAGAATGATGAACTGTAGTAAGACATATATAAAGTGCCTGAGAAGGACTGGAAATTATATGTGGATTTACTAAACAGATTCACTGCTTCTTGTGGATTACGTAGATTCAGATTTTTTAGTCAGATTGGACGGCAGTAAATTCTCCTCAAAGGTTATGTGTTTAATCTTAGGAAGTAGAGTCATAATGTGGAGGAGTGTTATATAGAAATATATTTCAGACTCCGGACTTCATCATGGAAAGATGATGAATTGGAGTCTATGAGGCAGCCAAAGTATCTATATGACTCTAGAGACTTCATGATGGACTTTGAAGTGTTTCTAAGTTTGCCCAAGGTAATCACAATTTACATTGATGATATTGGTGCAATTGCAAAATTGAAGAAATCACAAGTCCATAAGGCAATTAAACACATGGAGCGCGAGTACCACCTGTTACGAGAAATCGTATGATGAGGGGAAGGTTGTTGTCGCCTAGATTGCATCGGATGATGACCTAGTAAACCATTTACAAGGACCTTAAGGCGAGAGCTTTTAATGATCGTGTAAGTGGGAGTAGGAATCAGATGTATGGCAGAAGACATGACATCATAGTCTTTTAGTATAAGTGGGAGATTGTTGGATTGTATACTAAAAGTCTAGCTTTAGTATGAACAATGTCATAACAATATTTGAAATGAGAATCATTGATCAAATGATTGCATCTTATAATTTATTTTATATGCATGATGCAATAGTCCATTTACTTTATACTGTAGATAATATGTTGTGCGACAACACGCGGAAGATCATATTATCGGTTTCCTTATAAAGTATAAACAGATGCTCACAACTGAGATAGACGGGGACTCTCTATCGGTATGGTTGTAGTGTGGTTTGGTATTAGCTTGTCTTGGCTATAGAATCACATTAGTGCACTTGTGTGTATTGAGCAGGACCGCCTGAGATCGTTCTTCTTATACTGACTATATAGTAGAACTTGATCTCTGTTATTATGGAAGTTCGTGCTCTTAATCCCTATACAATAACCTCGACACGTAGGGCAGTATGTATTTCTTTGATTCATTAATGGGTGAGATTTATAAGTATTAAATCAACAAACTCGGTGAGTTGGGAAGTAGTGCTGTATCTATGGTCTGTTGTTGATTGTAGAAGGAATCCATGTCCGTCATAGGTTGATGATGTCCCCTTGAGGAGCTCATAAGGTTTATCATGTAAATCTTGCAAGTGGATTAATTTTCGGCATGATAATAAGGTTGAGTGGTACTACTCTCGGATGAGATATTAATTAATTTGAGTTGTCAGTAACTTAATTAATTAATGGACATTGAATATCTTAAACATGGGGAGACTATCGGGCTTATAATAAGAAGGAGCCCAGAACATAATTTTGGGATTGGACGGGTAGTGCAGTAATAATATTTTAGTGGACTATATTACTATTATTGGATTTAATTAAAAGCTTTGGGCTAAGCTTGGTTAATTAAATTCAATTGAGGCCCAGCCCAATTTCTCCTCCTGGTCCCTGCTGTAGCCCAATATATAAGTGAACTCAGCTTCCTGGAACCCTAAGATTATTCCTGCGCCTCTTTTGGGGAGAGAAGGGAAGAGAAGCAGATTGAGAGATCCTGCAGACTGTTGCCCACACAACAGCAGGATCACACTTGGGACATACAGTAGAAGATCAGAGGTAGTTCTCTGCAGTTCATCCTCTACACCAACCTAGAAGTACGGTAAACGGTTTAATTGCTTCCGCTGCTTATTGTTTATCTTTTATCCTAACGATCACGTTTGAACCACACGATCCAATTGCCAACATTTTCAACAAGTTGAAGAACTTGAAGAGGATAGCAAAGTTGAAGAAGAGTTGGAGAAAGAAGAGAATTTGGGAGATGAAGAATCAAATGAGGTGTTTGAAGAGCGTATTGAGGCAAATGATGTTGATGAAGTGGAACAAAGTCAAGAAGCAAGTGATGATAACTTGAAGAGTGAAATGAGCATTTCTATACCTTTAAACTCTTTAAGTTGCTTTGAATTTCAAAATATTATTTACATTAATTTTGTCTTACCTATTGATTCTTCTCACATCCTTAGGAACAAAAGAGAACTCAAAGAGATGTTGGGAGTTTACTTGGAAAGAAGAAATAAGTGGTGTTTAAGAATTGAGAGGGCAATGGAGTGTAAGCTCAAGAGAGTTGAATTTCTAAAGCCATGCTTGAAGGATGCATCGGAGGTCGTTACTTGCCACAAGTGCCTATTAGAGGAAGAAGCACAACGGTTAAAATGTGATGGCAAGGACGAAAGATATCCGTGGCCATTCCGATGAGTTCTTCATATTTTGTCCGGCCTGAAAATGTTAAACTTAGCGCTAGATGGGAGGCAACCCATCATTATCTTTATTGCTTTATTTCTTGTTTTCAATAAGGATTGTGGATTTGATTTTATTTTGCATTTTTGGCCTTGTAGGTGAATTGTGCTAGTGAGGAAGATGCGTGTTACAGATACGAAAGGTGCTTGATTTAAAGTGTGTAGGTACGTTACACCACTTTTTGCAAACTTAACTCGAAACTCTTATTTCAATTTAAGTTTGGGGAGATATGGCATGGTGTGACATACTTTGTCTTGAAGGCATATACCTTTCGTGTTTTTGGGCTAATTTTAAATTTTTCTAATGAGTTTAGTTTGATTTTGGTCCGCTTGGTTGTGTTGAAGTGTATGATAATCCTTATTTTTATTACAATTGTTGAGCTAATGATGTTGATGAGTTTTTGAGCATGTATAAGGTGTAGTGGAAGCATAAAAATAGGGGAAAACAGGGTTTGAAGTTCAAAATTTAGTAAAAGGAGGATTCAGAGCACGATCCGTGTACAAGACTCGAGCCTGTACATGAGGCCGTGCCCCAACACCTAACACAGCTGCATGCCCAGGCTGAAGTCGAGTGCTGAACACGACTCGTGTCGTGTACGGGAGAAAGACCCATGTGCGGAGCACAACCCTGTAAGCCAGGCCTTGTGCCAGCATCAGAAACACCTACACGGTCATGTCATGGCCATGTACAGAATAAGGGGCGTGTAGATTGCGACAACACGAGTTGAGCAGCTGACACAAGTCGAGCTCAGTGAAGGATTTTTGCAAAGTTCAACCTCGTTGTGCCTGTCATCCGGATGTCGTACCAACCACTCCCACTACCAAATGCATATTCAGGGAGTTCATTTTACACTTCATCACTTCTATGTTCTTAGCATAATTTGATTTGATTTTGATTTGGATTGATGTGATTAACATGTTACTTCATTTGTTATATTTTTGGGATGTTTTAATTTCATAATTTAGAATTTCTTTTCAATTAAGGATGAGATGAGATGTGAGCTTAATTGGTTATGGATGCATATTTTTGGTTGTTTCTTGTTTGTTGTGTCTTTATTTTATGTTTTGTGTGTTTTCTTATTTTTATATAGGTTTGTTTGGTGGTTTGTTTTGGGATGTCGTGGGTCATTTTTGAATGTAACATCAACGTACAATAACATATTATAACTCCATTCCTCATTACTATGACCATGTCATTTAAATGAAAATAAGTATCTATCTGTAAATACATAGAAACTGAAATCAAATTCTTTCTATGAAAACATACGTAATGATAATTTCTCATAATCAAATATTTATTCCTACCATAAGATAAATAAACGACTCCCACTGCAATAGCCACTACTTCGTAGTATTACCCATGTACATAATAATCTCATCATCACTTAGTTTCAGGCTTTTAGTGATTCCCATATCTACACACAATGTGTCAGTAGATACCATCACTAATCATGCTTCAACAACTAGTGAATGAGATACTAACCTTGTTCACATCTTGATGAAATTGGATTTCCTTCGCCAAATATTTTGTCAAAAGTTCCCCACCATATACAATCCCTTGTATTTCAGGTAGAACTTGCTCAAGACATCTAGAAAAACTATGGAGAATAAATTGATCTAGGTTTCCCCTTCAATTTCTACTCCAAGCATTTCCAATTCATTCATCAAGCTATCCATGATCTCTTGCTTTCGAACTTACTCAAGTATCTGAAGAGTCGTATGAGACCATCATATTTCTATGAACCTCTCACCTCTTCACTAGAGACTTTAGTTAATAGGCATCACAGAACATCCTTAGTGAGAACACATATATTTTTCTAAGCAGTAAAGTTCGAAACCAAGATTCTTTTCTAATCATCTAATTTTGGACCAGTAAATATGTTTCTTTTAGTAAACAATAAGCGAGATAAAAATATTTGAAATTTCAGAAAATCACAAATAAGTACACCAATCAAATCTTCGAATTTAGCCATTTATATTGGTTCCCTCAAAACAATATAAAAATAAAATTCACCGATATCTCAAGTACCGTGAATCTGCAAGCCACGATAGTATTGACGTTTACAAACCCGAATATTTACAAGAGAAGGTTTTACCCATTAATTTTATTTGTCAACCTAACCTCATGACAAAATAATTAATAGTCGGTTCCTCTTTAGCCATTCAAATAGCAACAGTGACTTTGATGGGGAGGATACTTATTATTTGCATCAAAGTGTACACCATTATTTGACCCCAAGTCCATTGCGCAAGCTTACATGCCTTACAGATGGAGAAGTACGCACGCTCTCTCGGATAACTTCCTACAGACATCAATTATAAGTTTGTACAGTGATCCGCAAATAAACTCATCCGATGGGGAGGAAGGCACTATACACAACGTGCAGGTTCATATGCATCACATTAAAAATAATAATTATTTAATAAAGTTTGTTCCAGCAATCCATGAATAAACTCATCCGATGGGGAGGAAGGCTCTAATGCTGACGCGCAAGTTTATTCACATCGCTAACAAATGAATAATGGAGGCTGCGAGAATTATTAACCAATTCCCTCTCCCACTTAGTAATTTAACATGAGGGTTTTTACATGCATACAATATTCAGAATAATATACGCAACCTAGCATGCTCCTATTATGGCACAAAAGGCAGTAAATCACAGAGAATCATAGCATATATAACAGTAATCAGATTATCAAATCAATTATATGCAGTTACATATCAGCAAATTCGATTGTTCGCCACTAATCACGAATGCGGGCAACTGCGACTATGCGGGTTAGATCTTCCTAGTGAGGTCGCAAGGATCGACCTGCCTGGTCAGGTCGCGGGGCTCGGGGCAGCGCCCTAAAACCTAATCTGAAATTCGAAAGCTGGTCTTCACGAATTTTTCTCCAGATTACTTGCCTCGCAACCTGGTCCACCATACGTCGCACAAAAAAAATGCCTGACCATAATACAAGGCGGCACGACTCATGCCAAGTACCAGTATGACTCATGCCATGTACTGATCTGCACCCTCACGTTATTGTGCCTAACCACAACCTGTGCAAGCCTTGGCATGCTTCCGTGCGCATCCCCGCACACGCCTGCCAACCTACCGTGTGCCAGCTCGTCTTCACCAGGCAGCCTTCATGCACGAGTGCCCCTGCTGTTCTCGTACGATAGACAATGAGCGTACTGCTCGCAACCATGTGGCCCAGCCTATCGATATGCTTGCCAACGTGCGCTGTCCATTTGCCAACTTGTGCTCCGCCTGCCTTCACGCACGATCCGGGCGCCCCTCACTCATCAACGGGCAAGTATCCACATGGCAGCCTGCCTTCACCTAGCAATGATCAAGCCAACCTGCTCATCCAACAGACCTCCTGGAATGTTCGAAGAATTACCCAGAATGCTGCCTATGCACCCCGACAGTCTGACATCTCTTTACCCGCTAGCGGTCAACCACCAATTGTAACAAAACACCTCTCGACACTTCCACCAGCGACTGGCCACGCCTCATCCATTGCCTTCCGTGCATGTCATTTCTACACTGGCGCAACTATCTCTTGAAATGTCACCTGCAACGACAGGCTCCAGCCATTGCGTGTCTGCCAACCCTTGCTGCCATGGAGACTCGCCTATCGTGACGCACGCCATCCGAAGAATCGCTCAGAAAACTGGAGTGACACACCCCAAAACCTAGCAAGACTCGCCCGGATTGAAGCAAGACTCGCTCAAAAATGTGGCAGACTCGATCGGAAGCCACTGCAATCTCGCTCGAAAGTCGACGCTGACTTGTTTGGATACTCCTTCAGGCCCGTAAAATACTGCCTTTAGAGCACCTTCTCACCACTGGTCATCATCACCACATCACGTTGGCCAAGCAAACTTCATGTTAGAACCGCCCCGAACAGATCTGTCGTGAAGTGCTAATCGACTGCCACCGTATGAGATCTGCTAAACCCATCGCCACGCCACTGGCCGAAGCTCCGGCCATAAACGATGGTAGCGATGCATGCCCGTTGTGATCCAGCCCAGCAGCTTTGTCGGCTTGTCCATCGTGCAGCGATCACCAGCCCTGAAAACCGCCATAGGTTTGCCGTCACTTTCCATATCATCCTGACCACCAGTCGTGTGGGGCTCGTAGTGCAGTCATGCGCCGCCAGCAGGGCCTTTATGCCGTTGGCCAAGTTCCACATGACACGATGAGTCATGTAGCCGTGTCCTGCAACCTTTCATGCAGCACGCTGCCTCGCCATGAATCACTACCAGCCACCATCACTCAACTCTATTCTTTCACCACTGTATCATCAGCCCTCATCGCTGCCATCCGAAAGTGCATTGGGTCATCGTGCGGTGCTCATGTGCTGCCGTATACAATTAGAGTATTCAACAAGAAACTTAATTCTAAACCCTAATCATGCATGGCACATAAACCCTAGCCTAACGTTTCACGCTTCACCACGAAAAGAAAGCTCTGATACCAATTATTTGCGTTTGATCATTTGGTTAACGTGAACCGTTAGGATTCCATACGTTTCTAATAATCAGTGAAAACATGAAAATAAGAAATGTATTATCTTTCACCAGGGTATGTTGGAGAAGATGAATTCTCGTCGACAGCCTGCGCAGCTCACCATTTTGGGCATAACTACATCGTCTTATCTCTGATTTGAGTGATCTATGCGCCAAAATGATTCTCTCATATCACATGTCGAATCCTGACTTCTTTACAATTTTATAAAATCATGCAAGTTGGTAGACAGCAGCAGCAAATGACCTCTTGATCTTCTGTTGTATTCCCAAGTCCAATCTCGACGTCGTGTGGGCGACGATCTTTGAGATCTTCTCAATCTGCTATTCCCTCACCCTCCTCATAGTGTTAGGCGTGATTAATCAATTGATTAGGGTTTCCGAACAGCTGAGATGACTTATATATGGGCTACAGCTGTGATTAATCCAGGCTTAGCCTAAAGCTTATACTCAAGTCCAATAATAATAATATATACCACTAAAATATTATTACTGCACTCCGTTCTAATCCCATAATTACGTTATGGGCTCCTTCTTATTATGAGCCCGTTAGTCTCCCCATGTTTAAGATATACAATGCCCATTAATTAACTAAGTTACTGACAACTCCATTAATTAATATCTCATCCGAGAGTAGTACCACTCAATCTCATTATCATACCAGAATAAATTCACCTGTAGGGTTTACATGATAATCCTTATGAGCTCCTCAAGGGGACATCATCAACCTATATTGGACACGAATTCCTTCTACAATCAACAGCACACCATAGACATCATTATTTCCCAACTCACCGAGTTTGTTAATTTAATTACATGTAAATCTCACCCATTGATGAATCAAAGAAATATATATTGTCTTACCTGTCGAGATTATTGTATAGGGATTAAGAGCACAAACATCCATAATAACTGAGATCAAGTTCTTCTATATAGACAGTACAAGTCGAACGATCTCAAGCGGTCCTGCTCAATACACACAAGTGCACTAATGTGATTCTATAGTCAAGACAAACTAATATCAAATCACACTACAACCATCCCGATAGAGAGTCCCCATCTATCTCGGTTTTGAGCATCTGTTTATACTTTATAAGAAAATTGATAATATGACCTTCCGCATGTTGTCGCACAACATATTATCTACAGTATAAAGTAAGTGGACTATTGCATCAGACATATAAATAAATTATAAGATGCAATCATTTAATCATATGATTCTCATTTCAAATAAGTTTTTATAATATTGTTCATAAAAAAGCTAGACTTTTAGTATACAATCCAACATAGGACACATCACGAATATATGTAAACCTACTCTATTAAAACAAGTGAATAAGCACGTAAATTTGGTTTATCACCTTAGAGTAAGAGATCTAATTCCACCCTCCTTTTTCGGTACGATCAGTATCAATTCTTCCCCTGTGGATGGTACTCAAACCCAATATGATCTCCATTATAGGCACTATAGAACTACCCTCTTAGTCTTGCTTATTAACCCACAAATCCATGCAATTAATAAACATTCATATTCAACAGTTCTAATGAAGTTTCGGGAGTATTAGTCTCTCTCTTAGAATTATAACATGCAACCTAATCAGCATGAACGCACTCAATCAACAATCATATATGTTCGTACTTTGCATAACAATCGCAGATGCACAAAAGATGGTTATTAATGGTTTAAAAAACATTCAATCAAATATGAAATTATCCAACTATAGTCGTAAGGCAAACTTCAAAATCCTTGAACTACCGAAATAGTTCAAGTCCATGGTATGACAGACAACACACATGGGGATTGGATAAGTATTAACCATAGTCTGAAAAATCATAAATACGAATAAAAGAATAAAGAAAATCCTAGGTGCAGCGATCTCCTTCATTTTTTCTTCCGTCTCTTCAAATCCTCTTGGTTCTCACTCTTGATTCGATAGATGAATCTCCACAGTGATGGTGGTGTTGGATGATGTGGTGGTAGTGACTCTTTCAATTATTCTAATGATGCCCTTATACTTTTGGCCCTCCAAATTGATTTTCATAGGCTTTTTCACGTCAAAGCACGCACATACATGCACTATGGTATAATATAGATCAGGATAAAAGCACATCCCCATTTGACTCGAACGGTTGGTCAAACAACATGGCAAAAAAGATCACCCTTTGTCGAACAGAGATCAAATGGGACTTCGGTGATCAATTTCACATACTGGAACATTCATAGACCCCATTCGACTCGAACGGGAGGTCATGTCTTGGTCGAAGTGGCTTGCGCAGTCCCACCGTTTTGAGCATAACTTCCACATCAAAACTCTGATTTAAGTCATTCTTACTTTAAAACAATTCCCTCTTTCGTGGCTTTCCAACCATTTATGACATGACCGATTTGAACTTCCAAACGAACATAGAAAAATTACACAAGGTGAGCGTGCATTTTTCAGCATTCTTGCCCAAGTTGCACATTTTCCCTAACTTTGCACTTTTGATCATTTGGACATTAAAACACGCTAATTTTTACTTTCATCACCATAATACCCCATACACTCTTCCACCCAATTTCCCTTCAGTCCTTCTAGACTGACGTTAATGGTATATTTCTTGATTTTATTTACCGCTTCCATCTAGCCATCAAACTAAGGATGGCACAGTGTGGAAAACTATTTCTTGATATGTAAGTTTTCATAAAACTTCTTGAGGTGAGGGTTGTCAAATTGTTTTTCATTGTCCGTTACCATGGCATATGGAATTTAAATCGGCACACAAGGTTTTTTCAAATAAAATCTTCTATTCTTGCCTCCATGATTGCAGTTAGAGCTTTTGTGTTGGCCCTCTTTGTGAAATAGTTGATAAGAGTGGAAATTCATGTATTTTTAAGTGCGATTTAATACCTTATTGAGTTATTTAATTATTATATTTAGCACTCAAAGTAATACTTAACAAATAATTATCAAAAAGGTGCATTTGAGGTATTTTGTTGTGTTTTGAACAGAAACTAGGAATTAATGAAAATCGAAGTGTGAAAGTGAAATTTATTCCACTAGAAGAAAAAGGCGTGAAGAGACTAACGGCATTTGGCATAGTTTCTGCCATGCCAATGTTCTATTGGATTGAGAAATCAAAACCCATAAGCATGGTTAACATCGTGCTAAAGATCATCCACATTGCTAAGTTACCTATCTTGCACGAGAACCCACGTGCCAACTTGGAGGAATTGCCAAAGTTTGAGATTTCAAGCACTCCCACTATCGTGCTTAATGCACGATCCCATGCTATCTCACCCTCAGCCGCACGGTGCTGATCGTGCCATATGGCACGGTATCGTACGATACCTCTAAAGTATATGTTTGTATTATTTTTGTGGCCCAATCCAATTTCTATCCTTTGAACCTCTACATGATCAATTTCTGCGTACATATAAAAAGGGGTCATTTTCTACACAATAAAAAAGCTCTCTTTACGATAATTCACCACCACTTTTCACCGTCATCCGCCATCCATCCGGAGAGGATTCAAGAGTCTACTTGATCAGAGATGAGAATTTGGGAGAGAACGGAGTTGAAGATGGAGAATCACGCTACTAGGATTTTTCTTCTCTTTAATCTATTCTTTCTAATCTTTAAATTCATGGTAAGTCTTCTTCCATAGACATGGTTGTTTCTTGTAACACATGAGCTAAGTATCTTTTTGATAGTGTTAGGGTTTTGAGGTTTAATTCATGTTCGATTTATGACCAATATTTTGAATTTATTATATTTGCAGACTTCATATTCTTATATTGAAGTTTATATTTTTAAGACTTCTATGATTTTGCTTATATTATTTTGAAGATAGCTCAAATTGCTATATAATTGGAATTATGAATATGCGCATGATTATATTTGTTTTCTATGATATAGTGATCACAAATTCTATCACCTGATTTTTGCGGGTCGACATGTTAAGATTGGCATATTTAGTCACTCACATTTATTGCGAAACTTGCAAAATCGCCTAAATCTGTGAAATTGAAAATTGTCCGAATTTGAAAAAATTGGAATATTCTCCAAACCTGCTAAAATTGAAAAGTCCTCCAACAACTCCATTGATTCTATGCCCTACGACAGTGTAGAAATTTACATATGATCTAGATGCGCATAAAATAAATGTACACGACAGATTGCTGTGTGTGATCTATCACAAACACACACCAACCTAAATAAAAGAACCTCGACATGTTAGAGGATTTAATCATTACATAAACATACATTTACACTAGTTGAAATCATAAAATTAAATTCATATAAGATGGGTTAACAGATCGTATATCTTACTATCATCTAGATATATCCGAATATTTTATATCACAGATTGCATGAAATGTTTCATGTTGTCTTAGTGTTGTTGAAAAAGAGAGAGGGGAGGGGGACAATACTAAATCGTTGATTATCACATTTTCACTTGCATGAAAGTATTACATAATTACGGTAACATAACTAATGAGCTCAAGAACCTTATTCTCTCCATCTCTCTCCCAAATCCGGATCGGCGTATTTTGTGTTTTAAAATTTACGCATTAATTGGGCAATATTGATCATTTAATATTGATTGAAAAGTCCATTTTAGATACTCAAAATATAAGAATAAAATAAATTATTAAAGAATAATATTTTTCAAAGTTATGGAATTATGCATGTTGCAAAAATATGGTATGTGATTCAAACTGCATGTCGATGTTCATAATTTCTATCAACCTGATTGTTGGGGATCGACATGTTAGGATTGACCTATTTTTAGCCATATTCATCCTCACATTTATTGGGAAAACTGCAAAATCATCTAAATCTGTGAAAACTGAAACACCAAGGTTTTTAAATACAAAATTTACAATTATATTTACATAAGCTCTAGTATCAACTAAACACTGGTGAACGTGTATACCACACAATACGAGAGGAATGACAAGAAGATCGGAGTATGATGTACTTACCATGTGAAAATATGTCTTTGTTAAGACTATGTCTGCCTCCCGAACTTCCTTCTCTTTCGAGGAGAGTAATAGAACTTGCGGCAATTATAGATCCAGCTCCATAAGTTCGGCCTTTCTTTTCTTCCTCGAGGCTATAGAAAAAGCCAGCGAGGTGCTGACATAAGGAGTAGCCTTGGCCGCTTCCATCATGTTTATCTCCAATAGCCTATCTTGCCTCACTTCATTAGTCCTTTCGATACATTCTGGTATCCTTGGCCTGGAGTCAGAGGTAATTCTTGGACTTCTCTATTTTTTTCTCGGTCTGGGGATCTTCTCCTCCCTAGCGGTGGAGAAAGGTACTTATCCCTTCTTATCCTAGGCCAGGGGGTAGCAACAACTCTTTCAGCCTTCATTCCTTGAATAACCTTCAAAGTTCTACGATTAAGTCTCTACATTGGTTGGTGTTTTGCCCTGCATTTTGGTGATACTGGCAGTATCTCCTTTGGATCAGATACTCTGGTTCTTTTATGATTAGCCTAGGCGGCCTGAAGACTCGCCTATCCCTTATTGATAGAATACTTCAGCAGAAGATAGGTTTATCTCAGTCCTCAACTCTCTTTGCATTGCTTGGATCTCATTATTATCGGGAAAAGGCTTAAAAGCCACTGGTGCCTTATAGTCTTTCCTGGTATTGTTCGTTTTCTTCTTTCCTGCTTCAGTACTGGTTTTTTCATTCCCCTTCTTCAGCAACACCAAAGTTTTCTCGGCCTGAATGTTTTAATTGGCCAACATCATGAACGCATCCTAAGTCATAGGTGGTTTGAGTTGAACGGCTTTCCACAAAGGAGTATTAGGATACAAAGCTCCCATTGCAATAATAAAATATGCCTCATCAAACATAATCTCGCTCTTATTAAATCTTTCCAAGAAATCTTGGAGACTTTCCTTAGGAGCTTAGCGAACGCTGGGCAACTTGTGCTTCAGCTCTTTTGGTTTTCCCAGGTATGCGAACTAGGCAATTAATGCACTGGTAAGATCTAACTAGTTATGTATTGATGCGGCAGGTTTAAGCACGTATGAGCCTTACACTAGGTTGCCTCATTGCTTCCCTGAGCCTCCATCCACATTACATATCTATCTATGTAGGCATAAGGGTCAAAATTGAAATTAAAGATATGTACCTATGGAAATTTCACCTTCAGCAACCTAGGAGCGTTATAGATCTCTGTGACAAAAGGAGATGGTCCACCACTTGCTGAGTAATTCTCGGTTCTCCGATATTCTGTCTTTTTTCTATCTCTTTAATCTCTAAAGTACTTCCATCAATTTCGCTTTATCATTCACATCTAGACTTCTAGAAAATGAAGACCTCTCCGAATATTCTTCCGACATCACAATAGAAACACTATAAGCTCTCCTTTGAGATGGCACTCTTCCCTTTTTGTTTTGTTGTGGTGGTACTTGGCCTTCATATTGAATAGATTGGGCCTTGGGTTCTGCTTTAGAGGTGGAGGCAGCGATTACATATATCGGTTAATACCCTCACATCTCCTAGGTAGAGGCGGTGATGGAGTTCGCTTTGTCCCTTCACTTCTGGATCCTCCTACAGACATTTCTCGGTCCACAATATGTCCAAGGCCTCCATATTCCACTCAATAGTTGTCATTCCTTTGGCTTCTAGAACAATTCCTGTTTCCTTCAGTCCTTGGAGTTTCGTTGATGCTTTCATTCAACTGTTCATTCCTCCTTCTAGTGTCATTGATGATATTTCTTGCATCACCATCACTATTAACTTGACGTTTTCCTCTACGAACTTTTCTCCTCCTTTCCAGTTCCTCCTTCATGTCAATGATGGTTACCTCATGAACTTTATAAAAATTCAGTCTGATTGGCCAAACAGTCGGAGCATTATACTCATGAATGATAGTTCTAATTTTCTCATTCATCTCCCTCATTCTTTCTGTGTCATTCATGATAAGGATCGGGGGCATGATCAGAGTAGATACCCATGTTCCCTCACCTAAATGTTGATCAGATTCCTGATTCTGGTTATGTTCCGAAGAACTCGGATTCCGTCGATTGTTCTTTCATTGACCACTTCAATCGAACTTATGGCCACCATTATCTTCGGGATCTCAAAACAGAGCAAGGAAAGTCTCTCCCTCTAACGCCAACTGTTGATATTTTTTTTTGTGGATTAAGTAATGATTAAGATTAAGCATGGAGTAGCAAAATGGATCTCGTAATAACAAGCTCATCAAACATAAATCCAAGAAGAAAATATTAGAACAAACACACTCCACTATTATTATTTTTATCTTCCTGATACATACACCTCAAACTCTAAACACTCAGTAGTATGGAAGAAAAATGAAGTGTCACCTGCCTCTCCAAACAATGGAGAGGCTATTCATATCTCATATGCTCTCATGTAGCCCTAGCCTTTGATCAATTGGATGATGCCATGTGTAATTGGGAAATCAAATTTGTTGTGAGTGGAGGAGACTAAAGCTGCAAAACGCTAAAATGTGCAAGTGGTCCATGTCCTTTAAAGCCTTGCCATTGGTTGGGGAAGTGATGCATGCCTTTGGTATGTTGTCTTTATGATGGTGGTGGAGAGTGATTTGTTTTAGAAAAGCCGTTAGATCTTTCCAGCCTCTGCTTAAAGGCCAGACCTTATGTCAGCTGAGAGCCGAGCATTTATAAGGCCAATCTTGCTCGAGGATGTCTGGTATGACGACCTTATGGTAATAAGATCGGCCCTGTATATCTTTAGGCCTTTTGTTTGGCTTTCAATTACCTTCGACTCGTGGTCCTTTGTATAAAGTCTGCTGATTATATTGGGCCAATATTATCCTCAGTCCATTAAGATCTTCTCTGGCATTGAGGCCTTTTCGGAAAATTGGGTCATATTCCTATTTTTTGTCGTGTGTTTGGGCTCATTATCAATGTGGGTTATAACTCCCATAACAATCTACGTGTACAAAATAAATATATACCATAATCCTTAGGAATAGGGTAATATGCAATTAATTATATCCTTTTGAATCGTTTTGGATTTGATCTCGAGTCCAAATTCTTGTGTTCGTGTGTACAGAGAATTTGGCCCGCTAAAAGTTATTCGAATTTTGGGATGATTTAATTAGACGGACCATAAGATTCCAATTAGTTCTAGAAGAACCGTCAATTGTTAGTTAAATGGCTGGTAATAAACTAGTAAATTAATAAGGTATCACTTTTAGAGTATCAAATTAAATCTGTATAGTATCTGTGAATGAGATTTCATCTTTTCCAATTAGAATTTCATATATTTAATAAAAAAAATAATCCCACATTTTATTTAATAACGGAAGGTTCGTGGAATTTATGATGAAAAATATCCTTATTTTATTGAACATTCGAAGCTCAGAAGAATAGTGCAACTCCAACATTAAAGTGATGTTTGTTTTTAAGTTATGGTGATAGCTGAAAATAATTAAATATTAATGTATGTTTCTTTAGAATTTTGATATATATGATAAATTTTATTTTTATGTCAAAACAATATTTAAGAATTTATTAATTTATAACGGAAAAGGGATAAAAGAGGAAAAGGTAAACTGAAAAATAATATTAATGAATGAGAAATAATATATAAAAGTGGAGTGTGTTTGAGTTATAAATATATGTTGAGATGATTTTTAAAAGTTTAGTCAGAATTATAAAATCAAAATTCAATTTTAAAATAAAACCCAACATCATCTAAAGGTTTAGAGAGAGAAACTGCACATGTACAAATGGAGCATGTATAAGAGCAAAATCTTGAGATGACAATATACATTAATCTCATCTCATAACAAATTTTTCTCAAATTAACAGATAGGGAAGTGTTGTGTAATATCGTCCTACAATGATTTATTTTACGCTTTTATAATTAGTTATTACTTTTGTTATAAAATATTATCATTTTTTATTTATATTATAAATTATTCATGAATTAGTATTATCACTTTTTCATTATAAAATTATCACTTTTTATCCGTCTCGTGAGACGGTCTCATACAAGTATTTATAAACATATATATATATATATAGATAGAATCGTTCAAGTGCACCTAAGTTAAAATCATTCAAGTGCACCGATGTCACATGTGAACTGTAGTTGAACTCATGACTTTGTTTCGTTATAAAATTTCTCCAAGTTCGAAAATAGTTAATTACATCTCTTTTAATTAATTTTGTTATAAATTTTTAATTTCTATTGATTAATTTATATATGTCAAAGGCATTTTTTTAATTTATTATTTTATTTATTTATTAAATTTATAATTCTTTTGATTAATTTTGATCTAATATTTTTTTTCTATTGATTAATATATGTATAATAGGTGGTTTTTATTTTTATTGATTAAAATGTATATTAATTTATTTACAATTTTTTAATTGTCAAATTTAGATTTTATTTTTTATTCTTTTCTTGTTTGGTTATTTTTTTTTAATGAGAATTTAATTTTTTTTATTTTATTATAATTACTTTCTTCAACTTTTAAATATAATATTGCCAATTTTAATAATAATAAAAAGAATATATTTTATAACTATTGCATATAATAAAAATAAATTTTAATAAATTTTTTTCTTTATATGCTTTTGTTTTTAAACCTTTTATGTATATATGATTTTTTAATACAATTGCAAACAAGTACTCCCTCCATCCCATCCTAATGGTTATGTGATAGAGCTCATTAGACTGGACCACAAGTGGGCCTGTATCAATATTTAAGGACCAGAGGAAAAGGTTGTATTCACGCTCTCTGCCCATCCGAGGAGGAGAGCAAGGGAGACCGAGCGAAGGAGAGACACGCGCTCTCCCCATCCCCTAACTCCTGGGAAGAAGGAGGGGGCTTTTCCCTGTTACTTTATCTCTACTCTTCCACCATCAAGTTGCCCAATTGGGTCTGACACCCTACTAAACTAGTGGATATCGCCTAAGATATCTAATAGGGGAAATCCTAAAACATATCTTGTAATAGCCTCATGTAGCTATAACATTTAATGCCTATGGGATTTGTAATAAATGTGATGTGACTTGTTGAAAGGTCCGCGAATGCAGATGACGATAGCCACACACGTTATAAGGAGTTTGCTCCTAAGGAATACACACTACTAAATTTTCCCTCCCAAAGGCATAATAAGCCGGGAGGAAATCTTGAGTCATCATTCCATTATTATGTTAGAATAGTGCAGATAATCCCATCCCTTTACTAAAACAGCCACATTAACATCCAATTAACGGGAAGCATAATCACGCTATCTATAGCTTACATATTTTCTTTTTGGGCGTTTCATCCTAATAGTTATATTTTTCTTTTTAGTATATGGGACCCACACAAATTAATTACTTCTCTCTCCATGGGCCCACACATCACACTAATACACCTACCAACTTTACATTAAAATATTATTTCTTTCACCTCAATACACATTAAAATACTATATTTACTAATCCACGTGCAAAAAACAAATGTAACCAAAAGAATGAGACGGAGGGAGTATCTAATATTACAAGTATCTATTAATAAAAATTTCTCTTTAATTTTAAATATTTACTAAAAATATATATATTTTTTAATATTTTTATACAGCATATTACATGGGTTCTTGTACTATTATTATTATAATAATAATAATAATAATAATAATAATAATAATAATAATAATAATAATAATAATAATAATAATAATAATTTTTTTTAAAAAAAAGGAAAAATTAGTGAGGGAAAAGGACAAAGCAATAGTAGGAAAGTAGAAGAGGAGCGCATTCTTCGGCTTTGTGAAGGTCGAGACACCCAATCATGCCTAATCTCTACTCCCACTGTCTCATAATAGTTTGCAGGTCTCTTTCGATATGGGGATTAAGAAAAGTTATAACTTTAGGGGTATTATGATATTTTTTTTATAATAAATAAATGATAAAATATGTTAGATGTGTCAGGTAAGGATGATTTTTTTGTAAATAAAATGTATGGGGAAGGGTGACTGTGTTTGACTTTTTGTTGTTTTGGGGATGTTCAAACTTTTGTGGGACACTCTAAAATGAAAAGTGTGTCATCTGAAATGAGACGGGGGGAGTATTTATTAATATACCCTCCAACCCATCCACTCTCCCTTCCTATCTACTCATATAATATAATTGTTACACCCTCCATCCGCTTCTAAGGTATTCATTCTAGTATTTTTAGCGTCCGCTTCAAAGGTATCTGTTTTCCTTATTTAATAAAAAAGTAGTACACAGTATGGCCCACCACTTCCCTCTAATACAACTATCCAGTTTACATATAATAATAATAATAATACTCTTTAATTCACGTGTAAAAAAGAAATGGATACCTTAGAACCGGACGGATGGAGGGAGTATTATTTAAATATATAAATTTATAGCAATTCAATACTCGTAGTTAAGTATTTCTGGACACTCCCCATCTTAAAATGGTGATTCGAATATTATTTTTTTTACGTTCATTAATGGTAAAAATATAAAATAAATAACTTACTTTTTCTATCTCGTAAAAAAGTTCATAATTATTATAGATAAAAAATTCTAAAAAATTTTGCTTTTTAACCTGCTTTTAGGATAATTTAATATTTTTAGATAATAAATAAATTATAAAATAAATTATTTAAGTTGTAAGGAGGTGATAATTTTTAAATTAAAGTATGTTATGGGGTTGTTGGATTGTATATATTTCCTTATTTAAGGGAGTGAACTCTTGTTTATAGGACAAACATAAATAATAAGTGTGAATTTGTTTATGTGACGGAAGGGTACTTTATATATTTAATTAATCAATCTCAACAACTTTATTTATTTATTTTTAAATTACCCCTCTTACTTTTTTTTTTTAACATTATGCACATAAAAATATTTTTTTCATAATTAACATATGTGTCCAAAATATGGAAGGTAGGAATGTCAACGGGACGAGTCTGGGTGGGTAGGTAATTACCCGAATACGAATCGTTTTTTGAAGGCCCGCCCTGGACCTGCCCCGTTACTCGTACGGGTCCTATTTTACGTACCTGTACCCAGACCCGCACGGGGCGGGTCCTCCCCACCCCATTTTTATTTTATTTTATTTATTATTCAACCATCATCAATCACATAAACATTAATGTAATATGCACTCACATATAAACAACATACGTAAAGTTCAAAAAAAATATATAACCATACTAAATAAGTGTCATCGGACCAACATAAATGATATTATTATTATACACAATATAATTTAATAACATAGTAAAACATAATTATAATTTAATATAATTTTATATGTATAATATATAGTTATAAATAATTTATATGTGTAAAATATAAAATAATTATAATAAAATAATTTATTCTAACTTCCAAATAACATATATACAATAAATAATTTAATATAATTATATATACATTTATATATATATATATATATATATCATATAATATATATAAAAAATATAAAATAATATTAATTATATTAATTTCGGGGCAGGGCGGGCCAGGGCGGGCCGGGCCGGGCTAAACTAATACCCGAATCCTCTCTGTATGTATATGGGTCCAGGCCGGACCGCCCTGTTTCTACTACAGGATAGGTCTGGGTCACCTCAAAATATATACGGACAAGAACGGGTACTCACGGATTGGTTCAAAATTGACATCCCTCATCGCACACTGATGACTTTGATAAAACTGTAGCATCGTGAAAAAAGTTGCGCAAATGACTGTGGTGGAGAGTGCCCGACTATGTGCGTTGTTGGTCAGCATAGTGGAAGGAGTAATATTGAATATCATGAATTTTCTATGAGTTTTAATGTCTCATACCAAATCTTAAGTTGAATGTTAAGCCACAACAAATTATTTAGTTGTGTAGAAAATTTATTGTGGAAATGTTTCATGTTATCCACCATCAAACATGGAACATTTATTTTGCCACCTACTTTAAAAAAATAAATAAATAAAAATTATTCTATCCAATATTTATGATCCAAATGTCCTTTTACTTGGTTCCAGAGATTACATAAAAGAAAATATGAGAGAGGATCCTCTTCCGTAAATTGAGTGCAGTTGTTCTCACTGTAGCACGCTACAGTGAAATCACTGTAGCGTGTTATAGTGAGAGCAAATTGACTCCTATTACGAGAAAGGATCCACATCCAAGAAAATATATTCACGTTTTGACTCTCAGTACATAAAGTAAACAACTGATTATTGCGTTGTTTCAAATAGGATGAATTGTCTCATCATTACCGACAATTATGAATGAACAACTATAAATATATAAAGGACTGGAGTATTTTTATTAAAAAAAACTTGTTATTTGGATCAATTTTATTCGAATCAAAAGCATTTCATTAAGATCTAATTATTATTATATCCTTGTTATTAATTTAGGTTATTTGAGTTCATTAATTAGATTAATTAATTTTCTTACGTAAATAAACTATAACTAATTTAAATTATTTGAATATCTATCTTATTATTACTATTTTTATTATTTTTGTTTCTTTTATGTTATATATATTATATTTTAAATTAATTTTAACTAATAATTATTTATTCAAAAATGAAAAAAAGACATGGACGATTTATTAAATTATATATATATATAATTTTAAAATTATTTTTAATTACTAATTACTTATTAAAAAAAGGCATGGACGATTTATACTACAAAAAAAATATTTTATAACAATGGAATTTTTACCAATGGAATTCAATTCGTTGGTAATTACCGGCAGATTAGCAAGAAAAATGATATTTTTCTTATAGCAATGGAATGCCAACGGATTTATTATCTATTTTACCAACGGATTACCAATTGAATCTTTATATAAATTATCAACGGAATTGAATATTTATAGATTGTATATTTATATATTTCATGTGTGTGAACTAATAATATGTACGGTATATATTTATTAAATTACTCTTTATATATATAATTTTGTTTAATTAATAATAATAAATTAGAAATAGATTAATATTTATATTATAATTAATATTATTTTATAATAAAGGAAAACAATTAATGCATCTCATTAGTTCAAATATGATAGATTCTCACCTAAATTCTAATTAATATACTACCTCATATATTGAAAGGGTAATTTATTTTTTGAACATTTTTAATTATTCAAAATTTACCATAATAACCCCACTGATCCGGATCAATTTAATCCATTTATATTTATCCTTATTAAAAATATATATTAGTTTTAAAAATATTTTAATCAAATATGATTGTTGTATAAAATATTAACAGAATATGTGAAGTCGCCATTAGTAATGATGTTTCTATTGTTGTCTGTGACAAAAGTGCTAGTATAGGTAACGACTTTAAAGAGACGCCACCACAACTGCAACTCTTGATTTCAAACCCCGAACACAATTAATGTTAACCTACATTTACAAACATATATGCACTCAACATATACGCATTCAACAATTAATGAGGTAATATGCATACATCATCAAATTACTAATATCACTTGTAATGTGTCAAATAATTATACAATTATTACTTTAATTATTAATAAGAAATTTGATTTGAAATTGATGAAACACAATCGTTATTCAATTACTACTTTTATCCCATATTAAATATATACTTTCTATTTGTTTCCATCTCACATTAAATTTTATTACTTAAAAAAAATTTATATTAATATGTAACCTCAAAAATACATCATAATTAAAAATGATTGCTCTTGCCTTACCCACATAATATACTTTATAATTTATTTATCGCTTAAAAATACTATGTTACCCTTCGAAATTCAATAAAGTTGGTAAAAAAAAAATTTTCTTATATTACTTGTCTACATCAACAGTACAGAATAAGTTGAAACTGAGAGAATATATAAATAAGTTACATGCATATTTTTAATGATTTATTTAGTACTCACTTTATTCATCGGTAAAGTATTCATTTGAATTTTTATATGGATTAAAGTATATTATTATTCCCCCTGTCCCATAAACAAATTCACACTTATTATTTTTGTAGTCTCATTATCAAGTTCACACCTCCTAATAAGAAAATACAAACAATCTAACAACCTTATAACATACTTAATTAATATTAAAATTATCAATTTTCACAACTCACATAACTTACTTTAATTTATATATCATCTAAAATAACTACCCCTAAATGCAAGTGAAAAAAGTAAAATTTTTTAGAACTCCATATCTACCATGACTCTAAATTTCAACATGGGATTGAGATAATATTTTATATGAAGTGTGTAGTTATAGAAGTGGTAAATAGTGTGTCATATGCGAGACCCATTCTCTAAATAGAAAAAATTGATATTTTCAAATCTATATACAAATTGAAAATGAATAACCATAAAAATTACAAACGAATTAATATATTTCTACTTAAAATATAATTGAAGTTTAATATTAAATTATTTAATATTAGTAATATAGTCTTTCTAAATCTTTCAATTCTAATATCTATAGCCTCGTGTGCCACATTTAGGATGCTGTCTCTGTCTAGTGCTTCGACGCCTATTAAGATCATCAGGCTCATTTTGGGTCATATTCTCATTTTCATTCATAACAGCAGATGATCAGTTTTGTACTCCTCTGGAACTCCAATGAAATTGAAATTCAAAGGGTATAGCAGATACAACATGTCGTGGAGGTTCACCATTACCTGTTTGTAAAAGTAACTGAATGATGACCAAAATGGAGCAATACCTTGCATATCAACATCCTCCTATACTGTTGGCGGCACATATTGCAATCAGGTGTTGGAGTAATATGTCATATATAATAGAACAACAAAAGATTAAAAACAAATGTCTTTAATATGAATAAAAATTAGCTAATTTTAGAAATATGTATAATATTATGTAGGTGAGATATGTGTACAGAAGATCTCGATATATCAGGATGAGATGATATTGTTGGATTGTATACTAAAAGCCTAGCTTTAGTATGAACAATGTTATAACAATTTATTTGAAATGAGAATCATATGATCAAATGATTGCGTCTTATGTTTTATTTATATGTCTGATGCAATAGTCCATTTACTTTATACTGTAGATAATATATTGTGCAACAATACGTGGAAGATCATATTATCGATTTCTCAGGATGGTTGTAGTGTGATTTGATATTAGTTTGTCTTGACTATAGAATCACATTAGTGCACTTGTGTGTATTGAGCAGGACCACTTGAGATCGTTCGACTTGTACTGTCTATATAGAAGAACTTGATCTCTGTTATTATGGATGTTCGTGCTCTTAATCCCTATATAATAACCTCGACACGTAAGGCAGTATGTATTTCTTTGATTCATCAATGGGTGAGATTTACATGTAATTAAATCAATAAACTCGGTGAGTTGGGAAATAATGATGTCTCTATAGTGTGCTGTTGATTGTAGAAGGAATCCATGTCCGATATAGGTTGATGATGTCCCCTTGAGGAGCTCATAAGGATTATCATGTAAACCCTGCAGGTGGATTTATTCCGGCATGATAATGAGGTTGAGTGGTACTATTCTTGGATGAGATATTAATTAATATTAATGGAGTTGTCACTAACTTAATTAATTAATGGGCATTGTATATTTTAAACATGATTGTATATTTTAAACATGGGTGAATTTCGGGCTCATAATAAGAATGAGCCCATAACGTAATTATGGAATTAGAACGGTAGTGCAGTAATAATATTTTAGTAGTATATATTATTATTATTGGACTTAAGTATAAGCTTCGTGCTAAGCTTGGATACTTAAGCCCAATGGAGGCCCAACTCTAATTTCTCCTCCTCTCCCTGCTGTAGCCCATATATAAGTTATCTCAGCTGTCCGGAAATCCTAACTGAAAAGTAATTCACGTCTAACACTGTGAAGAGGGTGAGGGAACAGCAGATTGAGAAGATCTCGAAGATCGTCGCCCACACGACGTTGAGATTGGACTTGGGAATAGAGCAGAAGATCGAAATATTGTTTGTTGCTTCTGTCCATCAACTTGCATGATTTTTCTAAAATCGTAAAGAACTCTTAACTGAACGTGTGATACAATGTTGGAAAGTCACTGAAGAGAGGATCATTTAGGAGCATATATCACTCAATTCAGAGATCGGATGCGAGAGTTATCCCCAAAACGGTGAGGCTGCCGATGAGAATTCATGTTCTTCTTCAACATACCCTGGTGAAAGGTAATACGTTTCTATGTTTCTTGCTTCCACTGATTTAGAAACGCATGGAACCCTAACGGTTCACGTTAACCAAATAATCGAATGCCAATAGATGTATCCAGAGGCGAAATATGTTGAGACTCATTATTTGGTGCACTACATCGCCTTCTTTGACTCCTTGAATTGTCTTGTTATGCATTTTGATTCATTCTTTGGTTTCTAGATATAGACAATCCATCACTATCAAAGTAGGCATTACTCTATCTCCTCTGAATTGTAGTGGCTTCATCCACATGTGTATCGTCTGTTGAGTGTGGATCTGTAAGATATGGAGGACGTTCAACCAGTAGTTTATCCATATTTTCAACAAGCTCTATAATATTTCTACGTAATGTCTAAATGAGTTTTTGTCTCCATATGTAGCCTCAACACTACAAATCCTAAGATGTTCCATCTATAGGATCTACAAAGTTAGAAAATACAAATATAAGATATTATAATGGTAATTTATCTCAAAATAATTTTTTTTAAAAATATAAATTGTACCACATCATCACAGACAACTGTCTCTGGTGGCTAGTACCCAAAGTCCCAAGAGTAATGGTTAGGAGATATCAAGCGTCGTGTGATCATACGATACCACTGCATATATCCTCTGACCATGCTACAACCTGCTTGAATTGGCACTACATCATCTAGAAGCCCTTTTCTATTTTAATAACTTATCCAATTTTGATGATATGGTCTCCAATCAACGTCATGACGTCCTCTCCGATATATGTCATGTGCAGTGACATGAGAGTTGTCTATATCATGGGGAATATCTTGCATCATCCTAAATTACCTCAACACCCTATTAGGATGATGTATCTCTACAATCGCTATATTATTCAAGGGACATTCTGACATCCAATTTGTAGTCAAACATCTGGCATCAAGAACTACTATTTGAGATCTCTCATATAGTACTATTGCTATATAAACTAGTCAAATTCACGTTATTTATTTTTCACTATAAAAAATTAACTATGTTTGTATAGTTAACCTACCTCTACCTCTAAAAAATGATCAAATAATGTTATATAAATTCATATAGAGTTAATTGTACTGTGAGTAAATTTGTGATGTTGCACACATATATAATATAACTGATGAGTGTGTAAATTCACAAGTTTGACACCAAGTTTTGTGCTAGTTTTGGAGAGTTTTGATGTGGAAATAGGTGGAAAACCTATATATATTGTGAATTAGCATGAATCAGGTGTTGGTGGAGCTATTTGAGTGGTTTTCATAGCAAAAACGGAGTGGAAGTGCCAAGAATCGAAGAGACGAAGTCGAGACCATGCAAACCGCCAAGAAAAGAGGTGGGTTCGACCTGTTGGAGGAGGGTTCGACCTCTCCAGCATGTCGAACAAGTGTTGGAGAAGTGCAGAAAGTAGGTTCGACCACGACTTGAGGGGTTCGACCTGTTCATCAGGTCGAACCATGGTCGAACCAGTTCGTGAGTAGCTGGGTTCGACCACGACATTGGGAGTTCGACCTAACGGTTGGCCGAACCAAGAGCAGAAATTGTCCAGTGATGAGGTTCGACCTGGGGTTCGACCAAGTCCTGAGAGGTTCGACTTGTTCAAGAGGTCGAACCAATGCAGAATTCTTCCAGTAGCGGGGTTCGACTTGGGGTTCGACCTGTGGCCAGTGGTTCGACCTGCTTGACGAGATCGAACCTACGTGCGGAAACTTACCTTATCCGGATTTTCGAGGCCAAAACGCGTGGGATCACTTGAAAAGCCCATTCCAAGCCCTAGAGACGTGATTACAAGTATAAAAGAAGGCTCATGCAGTCCAAGAAAAAGAGCTTTTGATCGAGAATCATAAGGAGATAAGAAGACGTGGATTGGAGGAGACGATCTTCCACCATCCGGAGGGCTGAGGCAGAGGATCGGTTGGAGATTCAAGTAAGATCGGTCTATCTAACCATGATTGTTCCTAGATCAATCTTGGGCTAGAGCCACTTCGGTAGTTCTAGGGTTATGAAGGTTTCATGAGTTAAATTTGTAATTCATGTGTATACTCCGTACAACACTACTTGTGGTTTAGTTTATATAAGATTGCACGTTTTTAATCCATACTCATAGTTATTTTGTGCATCAATAATCGTTGTGTAAAGTCTGAATGCATAACATGGTTATTGGTTGATTGCGTTCACTAATGAGTAGGGTTCATTGTTATAATTCTAAGTGAAGGAATTCCTAAGTCTTATTAGAACCGTCTTATATGAATGATTGTTAATTGAATTGAATTCGGGTTAACAAGTAGGATAAAGAGTATAACTTTATAGTACCTACAAAGAGAGATCAAATCGGGTTAGAGTACTAAGTGCACGGGAAATAATTGATTATGATAGTACCTAGAAAGGGGGGTAAAGTATACATCTTGCTCCGAGGATATTCACACGTGTCAAACGCTTATCTACTTGTGTCTATAGAGTAGATTTGCATGGGTTAGAGATGCGTCCATAAACCACAAGGCAGAGTCGGATATCGACACACAAAAGTATGAATTAATGAATGAAACCGGATGACCTGACGAACTACCTATCATCTTACTTGACCACAACCTTCTATCTTTTCTTTTGTTATTTCGATTAATAGTTCCTACTCAATTTCAACATTATTATATTTCCAAATATTCTTAGTTTACTAGAGTATAATTGAATTGATATTTATCCGTCCCTTGGGTACGATAATAACTTGATCACCTTCGAAACTACAATTGATATCCTTCACACTTGGGGATTAAATTGTGTGTTGAGAACATACAAACAAGTCAATGGCGCCATTGCCGGGGACGGCTTAAAATATCTTTTTGTTATTTATAGTTTGTTAGGGATATTTAACTTGTTTTGCTGTTTTAATTCTAGTTCTTTTTAGGTGCATGCTCACGAGATCAAAGAAAGGTGATCTTGAACTCTATAATCCTGAGATCGGAGCATCGTCAAGAAAGAAGAAGAAGAAGAAGAAGAAGAAGAGCAAGGTAAAGACTATTGATCCAGCTGAAGCTCTAAATTTCGGAGTGGAAGTTGACGAGCAGATTTCGCTGACGATTGAAGCTACAACTGAAGTTAATTTAGGGGTAGAGACAGTCAACATGGCAGCGAATCCGGATAATCTAGCCATCCGAGAGGTTTTCAGAAACAATGGGGCTGGAAATTTTGGGCTTCTAGGAGCGAGGGGAACTAATGCAGCTTTCGATCTTCATCCCGCTCTTATTAGCATGATAGAAAGGAACTATTTTTCAGGAGGGTCTTTTGAGGATCCGCAGCAGCATCTAAACAAGTTCCTGGGCTATGCAAGTACTCAAAAAGATGCAGGAGAACATGAAGATGCTAGGAAGATCCTCTTGTTCAAATTCTCGCTTACTGAAAAGGCGAGAGATTGGTACGACACTATCAACGCTGCTGAGTGCACCACTTGGGAGCAACTGAAGTTAAGGTTCTTGGAGAGGTACATGCCACCTTCAAAGGTGTTTAAGATGAAGCAAGACATTAACCAATTTGCTATCGGTGGAGGTGAAAATTTTCATGAAGCATGGGATAGATTCAAGGACATGCTTAGGAAGTGTCCTCAACATGGGCTATCTAAAGCTCAATATATCAGTATATTCTATAACGGATTGGACTGTGATTCACGAGTGTTATTGGATGCTTCTTCTAATGGAGCATTGCTTACAATGTCATCCGTAGAGGCCGAGAAGTTGTTTGAAGATATTTCGATGAATTCGAGGGATTGGCCAACTGATAGAGTTAGAGGTATGTATGTTCTTGGGAAGGTAGCTCAGGTTGAACAAGCAATGGTGAAAGCAAGTAGAGAGGATGAGATCGTCTCTGGCTTGTCTAATATCAACAAGCTACTTGAATCCCAACAGAAGCAAATCAACGAATTATCTCAGCGCTTACCAATCATGCAGCAGGAACTAATGAAAGAGGGACCAATCCAAGAGGAGTTGGAAGAGGCACACTATGCCATGGGTCAAAGTATTCAAGGGGCTAGGTATCAAGATCAAGGAAATCGGAACTACCAAGGGAACTATCGAGGAAACTTTAATAATCGTGGTCCCCCGGGTGGTTATCAACAGCCGAGGAGGCCGGAGTTCTCATGGAGTAATCCGAATAATGCGATTCAATCTCCGATGGGTGTTGATCCGGGTGCTAAGGTGGAAGAAGGGAAACCAGGTCTTGAGGATACTGTGAACAGGTATATTGCCAAGAATGATGAAAGAGTTAACTGCCTGGAGACAAAACTTGAGAAGAAAATCGATGCAAACCATGAGGTTATATCGAAGCAGGTGATTGACCTTACGTTATTGATGGGGGAGATGGCAGGAAATGTTAACAAGCTTACTCAAACTCTTGAGAAGGGGAAGTTCCCGTCTCAAAGTATTGAGAATCTAATGTCCTGCAACGCCATCACATTAAGGTCGAGAACGCAGTACGAGGGACCCATGAGGCCGGAATCAAATTTGGACATGTCTAGGGCCAGGTTCGACAATGGTTCGACCAACATTGAAGGTCGAATCATACAGGGGAGGTCGAACCAACACACTGGACACGATCAGCAGAGATTGCAACATCGGTTCGACCAAACTGCAGATGGTTCGACCTGGCATATAGGTCGAACCTTGGTCGAACCCGACAACTCGGAGCACTCTATTTTTCTAGAACACCGGTTTGACCAAATCAATCATGGTTCGACCTATCCTACAGGTCAAACCCAGGTCGAACCGTACAGCTAGGAGCACTCTGTTTTGTTGCAGCAACGGTTCGACCACGACGTTCATGGTTCGACCTCTCAAACAGGTCGAACCCTAGTCGAACCGGATGGCGGAAGGAGTACAGTAGGTAGGTTCGACCTAGGTGCCCATGGTTCGACCTATTTTACAGGTCGAACCCAGGTCGAACCTCAAATTCAAAAAGAGAGCCGTTGTCCAGAAGCAAGGTTCGACCAGTACGTACCTGGTTTGACCTGTTCCACAGGTCGAACCCTGGTCGAACCCCACCAGAATTTGCCTGTTGCTACTCCGAACACTCTCGATGATGTTGATGCTACTCCAGTGGTTCGAAATGAGCAAAGTACAGAGATCATAGCTGAGAAAAAATGGGAGAGAGCCAAGCGATTGAGAGCCGAAAAAGAGAAAGCGGTGAAGGTTGATCGTGATGAATGGGGGATTCCCAAAACAAAGATACCTCCGCCGTTTCCTTACAAGTTTGTGAAGAAGGGATTGGAAGAGAAGTTCAAGAAGTTTTTAGAGATAATAAACAAGATAAGCTTGAGCATTCCTTTCTCAGAGGCAATCATCGAGATGCCGTACTATGCCCGATTTCTTAAAGATATATTGTTGAAGAAGCGGAGCTTAACCGAAATTGAAATGGTGAATTTATCTAAAAATTGCAGCTCAATCATTCAAAGGAAACTGCCACAGAAGATGAAGGATTCGGGAAGCTTCACTATCTTATGTGAGATCGGAAAGGGGCCGGCACGGTGAGCTTTGTGCGATCTAGGGGCAAGCATCAATTTGATGCCTTTGTCCATCTTTCAGAGGCTTGGTTTGGGGGAGCTTACCCCTACAACAGTGGTTCTCCAATTGGCGGACAGGTCAATGACGTTTCCAAAAGGTATAATTGAAGACGTTCTCGTCAAAGTGGAGAAGCTGGTCTTTCCTATGGATTTTCTTGTGCTAGAAATGGAAGAAGACAAGGATAATATCCCTTTAATCTTGGGGAGACCTTTCCTTGCTACTGTCGGAGCAATGATTGATGTTCAGAAAGGAGAGCTTAGACTTCGAATGGACAAAAAAGAAGTTCTTTTCAACTTGGACAAAGTAATGAAGATGCCCATGGAGTCGCAGTGTTATAGTATTGACGTAGTGGAGGAGATTGTGAAAGAGGATATGTCTCTAATCCTGTCAAAGGATCCTCTTGAGACATGTTTGATGGAGTCTCTTACTTATCCCACTACGGAACTTGACGGATTTTCCAACGAGGTATGTATTGACTTTCTTGAAAACTTACTAGCTTTGGGTGATGACAGGTTTGAATCAGTAAGAACTAAGGTGGAAGAAGTTAAGTGGACTAGGATGTACTTGCCTTTGGATAACGAGAGCTCTCCGATGGAAGTGAGGAAAGAGGAGTTGAAACCTTTACCGGAACACTTGAAGTATGCCTTTCTTAGCGACAACGAAAAATACCCGGTAATTGTATCTTCTTCTCTTAATGATGATCAACTTGAGGAGTTATTGAATGTTCTTAGGAAGTATAAATCTGCGATTGGTTGGTCTCTTGAGGATTTGAAAGGAATAAGTCCTTCGTATTGCATGCATAGGATAAGATTGTTAGACGAGGCGAAGGCAAGTGTTCAGAATCAGCGGAGGGTTAATCCCGTGATTCCAGAGGTGATTAGGAAGCAAATCCTTACGTGGTTGAATGCTGGAATCATTTATCCTATTAGTGATAGTCCCCATGTGAGTCCATTGCATGTAGTTGCTAAAAAGAGGGGTATGACTGTAGTAAAAGCTGAGGATGGAGAAGCGATAGCCACAAGGATCCCTACGGGATGGCGTACATGTGTAGATTATAGGAAGTTGAATGAGAACACGTGTAAGGATCATTTCCCTCTTCCTTTCATGGATCAAATATTATATCGTCTTGCAGGGCATGAGTTTTATTGTTTCTTGGATGGATACTCGGGGTACAACCAAATAATGATTGCCCCCAAGGATCAAGAAAAGACCACTTTTACTTGCCCTTACGGAACCTTTACTTTTACGAAACCTTTGCTTTTCGATGGATTGATAGAGAAGATCATGGAGGTGTTCATGGATGATTTTTCTGTTTTTGGTTCCTCCTTTGATATTTGTTTGTCTAACCTAGCTATTGTTTTGAAGAGATGCCAAGTGACTAATCTTGTCTTGAATTGGGAGAAGTGTCACTTCATGGTGAAGGATGGGATTGTTCTTGGGCATCATGTTTCTGCCAAAGGGTTGCAAGTAGATCGTGCTAAAGTTGTGGCAATTGAGAAGCTTCCACCACCGACCAATGAAAAAGGAGTGCGGTCCTTCCTTGGACACGCCGGTTTTTACAGGAGATTCATAAAAGACTTCTCAAAATACTCTAAGCTCTTATCTCACTTACTTGAAAAGGATGTTCCTTTTGTGTTTGATGATGAATGTTTAACAGCTTTTCAAGTTTTGAAGGAGGCGCTTATCACTGCACCTATCTTGATCACACCGGATTGGACTCAACCTTTTGTACTAATGTGTGATGCAAGTGATGTAGCACTTGGAGTGGTGCTTGAGCAGCAGAAGGAGAAGAAGTTCTGCGCCATTTACTACGCGAGTAAGTCTTTCGATGTGGCACAAAAGAATTACAAGGTGACTGAAAAGGAGTTTTTGGCTGTTGTGTACGCATTCGATAAGTTCCGTCAGCATTTGGTTGGCATGAAGACGATAGTGTACACGGATCATTCTGCGATTCGGTACTTGATGGAAAAGAAGGAGACGAAGCCTAGGATCATAAGGTGGATTCTTCTACTTCAAGAGTTTGACATGGAGATCCGGGATAAGAAAGGTTTTGATAATGTGTTGGCGGATCACCTTTCGAGGTTGGAGACTAGGGAACATTGTGATAATTCTTTCGAGTATATTGAGGAAATGTTCCCGGATGAAAAGATCATGGCCGTGTATGTTGAAGGGGCTGAGCGAGCGTGTGTGGTTGCTGCGCAGGGAGTTGATCCATGGTATGTGGATTATGTGAATTATATTGCTGTGGGAGAAATTCCAAGGGATCTCAACCGATATCAACTTGCTAAATTCAAAAGGGATGTTGAGACTTTCATATGGTATGATCCGTTTGTGTACAAGATTTGCACGGATTCTATCATCCGTAGGTGTGTGCCCGAGATGGAGATAGAGATTGTTCTCGAGTTTTGCCATGCACAACCTAACGGGGGGCACTTCGGCGCTTACAAGACAGCAGCCAAGGTACTTCAGTCCGCTCTTTATTGGCCTACGTTGTTCAAGGATTTTGAGACCTATGTGGCGTCTTGCGATAGATGTCAACGCATAGGGAACATCGGTAGGAGAGACGAGATGCCACTTCAGCCGAGCATAGTGGTTGAGATTTTTTATGTGTGGGGGATCGATTTTATGGGGCCTTTTCCCCCATCTAATGGATTTCTCTACATTCTACTTGCGGTGGATTATGTTTCTAAGTGGGTGGAAGTGATTCCTACTCGTTTGAATGATTCGAAAACTGTTATATCTTTCTTGAAGAAGCATATCTTTGCCCGTTTTGGAGTTCCTAGAGCACTTGTTAGTGATGGAGGTACTCACTTCGTGAATAAATTTCTTGAGAAGGTGCTTAAAGGGTATGGTGTTAAGCATAGGGTTACTACACCCTATCATCCTCAAGCGAATGGGCAAGCGGAGGTCTCTAACCGTCAAGTCAAACAGATGTTGGAGAAAGAGGTCGGAACCAATAGAAAGGATTGGGCTTGGAAGCTCGATGATGTCGTGTGGGGGTTCCGGACCACGTACAAAACGGTGTTAGATATGTCACCGTATCAGATTATCTATGGGAAGCCGTGCCACTTACCTGTAGAGATTCAACACAAAGCATTTTGGGCTTTGCGAAGCTTGAACTTGACTCTCAAGGATGTGAAGGAGTTGAGGATTACTCACATCAATATTTTGGATGAGTTTTGGAGTCGTGCATACAAGAATTCAGAGATTTACAAGGAAAGGATTAAAAGATGGCATGATTCGAAGATCTCGTATAAGGAGTTCAAGCAAGGAGACGAGGTATTACTCTTTAACTCTCGTTTAAAGCTTTTTGCAGGCAAGTTGAAGTCAAGGTGGATGGGACCATTCATGATTCATCGAGGCTTAGGTGGGGGGGAGTTTTGAGCTCGTTGACAAGGATGGAGACATTTTTGCGGCGAATGGACATCGCTTGAAGCATTATAGGTCGCCGGATGATGTTTGTGTTATCTTTGTGGATACCTTGATTTGAGTTGGTATCGTCGTGACTCTCCGACGTTAAACATGAGCGCCTGTTGGGGGCTTTTTCTCCCGTTTTAATGCTTTATTTCTTTTGTGTGAGTAAGAAATTTTTATATTTGAAGTGCTTACTTATCGGCAATTATATCTCTTTTCAAACTTAGTTTCAACTATAGTTTCTACTAAGTTTGAGGGGGGTTGTGATGTACTTACCTTGTTAAGCACCGATAGTATAATCTTTTCTTTGTGATGTTTGTTAGGGGAGTTTGTTTTTGCGCCATATTTAAAATTTTAATCGATTTTGATGTGATGATTTTTTACAACTTGCCTAATGTTTAGTGGTTTTGGTTGTGTTTTCTTTTACGGAGTTACTCATGAATAATATTTTGTGGAACAATTTTTGATGAGGTTGTGCTCTAGTTAGTACCTAATGATTTGTATTGAAGTTTGAAGTATGTAGGGATTGAAGAGCACTCAGTTTGGAAGCTTAGAAGGATGGTTCGACCAAAGCTAGGGTAGGTTCGACCAAAGTCTGGAGGTCGAACCGAGCAGAGGAAGTCAAACTGACGCAGAAAAACATCCAATGAGGTGGTTCGACTAGATCATTCTAGGTTCGACCTGTCTAACAGGTCGAACCAAGGTCGAACCCGAGGTCTTAAATCATGCAGTAGGGTGGTTCGACCTGAGTCGATATAGTTCGATCTGCTTGGAAGGTCGAACCCAAGGTCGAACCAGTTCGTTCAGAGCACTCTGTTTTCCAGAAGATTGGTTCGACCAACACAAGAGTGGTTCGACCTGTCCAGCAAGTCGAACCCAGGTCGAACCAAGAAGAGCATTTGTCCAGAAGGTAGGTTCGACCTCGGTTCGACCTGTTCAAGAGGTCGAACCTGAGGTCGAACCAAGCCAGGTACGCATTTTAAGTCGATTTTTCAGAAGGGTTCGATCACTTTATCAAAACACCAAACCCCGAACCCTCTTCGAACCTCTACACTCTTGCACAAATTCTTCAATTACAATTGATTGCACACCGATTACACAACATTACACCTTGAATTTACGAATTGGGCACGGATTTGGGCGATTTTCGTCGCAAAATCAGGGCTCCAGTCGCGATTCTTATGTGTGTGTGTGATTCAATCGTTTGTTTACCATGGGCAAGTCAAAAGGTACGTTCTTCCAACTCAATTACTCTAGGATTGAAGATTTAGGTATGCAATTCGTTGTGGTTAGGAGGATTGAGGTTGAATTTGGTTGGTTTTCATGGTAAATGTTGATAATTTGATTTGATTCATATAAATTCATGTTTGTTGGTGGAGAATGATTGATTATAGATTGAACTTGATGGTTTATATGAATTGATCAACAATTTTGTTCATCTATTAGGATAAGTATGTTAGTTTAGTTCAAATTGATGATAGTTGGAGTGGTTTATGAAGTTCAATTGTTGAAATTTTTGGTGGAATTGCTTGAATTGCTTAATGCATGCTTGTTGGTTATGTTTTGATGATTAAAGAACGTGTGATTGAAGATGTTTTGAGCATGTTGAATAAGCAAGTGGTGTTGAGATGTTAGTTTGAGTGATTATGCATGGATGCTTGAAGTTTTGAGTAGAGTATAAGTTATGCTAGTCAAATATTTGTGTTCTTGTCTTGTTGGTTGTGTTAAAATAGTTGTTTTCAGGAAAGGGACAAGGATCAAGTAAAGGTAAAGGTAGAGCAGAGGAAGTAAGATCGAAGAAGAGACAAGACAGGCCTTCGAATGTGGACACAGTGACTAGGAAGCTGAGGCTACAAGATCGTTTACCCGAGAACTTTAAAATTCAAATGCAAAACTGGGATGAGATTAAAGAAAAATAGGAAGAAGTCTCAGATAAGATAGCTCATACTCGATACCAAGATGATGAGGCGATGAGGATAATGAGAATTGGGAATGACATTTTTCTGGATGTTCGATCAAGTGGGTATCCGGAGGTTTATGGAGTTAAAGAAGCCGACGTATTTCCATGTTACAGCAGAAGTAATTTGCTCATTTGAGATGGTGAAGGACCCGCTTGGGTACCCGTATCAGTGTACGTTTCAGCTTGGTGGAGTGAGTAGGAGATGGACGTCTGAGGATTTTAATGAGCTGTTTGAGACGCCTTTGGGAATCTCTCGTTTGGAGAATGTAGCGTTCAATGCTAATAGGTTTTGGAGAGAGATCACAGGGGAGATTGGAGATTATAAGATTAGGCAGGCTCGTGCTTCTTCGATAAAGAATCCAGTTTTGAGGTACATGGATCGTGTTTTGAGCAACACGTTGTTCGCCCACTCAGAGGGAAGTGTTGTGTCTAGAGAAGAACTTTACGCCTTGTGGTGTATGCTAAATGGGGTGCAGTTCAATGTTGGAGCATATTTCATTGATCAGCTACATCGATTCAGGACCATTGGATTTCAAAAGGTGAATATTGGAGGGTTACTGATGATTGTGGCTGAGCATTATAACTTGGATTTCACTGGCATCACACCCGTTAGAGGAGAGCCCGATTTGGTGATGTTTACATGCATGAAGGGAGGATTTGCCCATTTCAAAGATGGAGATTGGTTCTTCACGAGGGGACTCAAGCCTTTCGATTTTATGTTCCCCTTTGATGTGAGTAACTTGACTACGATCCGGGTGGCGAGGAACAAGTTGATGGATTCTCTCGGACACAACGTCTTATCCGTGACAGTGAAGTCGGGTGGTAATTGGAGGACTGTATCGCAGATGTGTGCCGATGGTAGGATGGTGGAGTTACAGGAGATTATCGATCGAGGAGTGCTCCGTCCATCACAGCAGCCCGAGGAGGAAGAGCAGCCCAAGGAGGAGCAGCAGGAAGAAGAGATGCCAATACAGCACGATGCACCTCAGCATGAGCCAGCACCGCGTCAGCAGCGGGCTGTCCCGAATGATACACGGGAGCAGCTTCGCCTTATTAATGAGCAGCTGGTCGCGATCGTTACTAGCCAGTAGGAGACGAATCGACAGCTCGCACTCGCTAACGCCAACTATGCTACGTTGAATGAGAGGTATACTGCTTTGAATGAAAAAGTTGGTAGGTTAGGTGATCGAGTGGATTACTTGGATAGACACATCGGTGATCTACACCAGATTGTGGAGCGGAGGCTTGATGATGAGGATGATGATAATGAGGATGATGATGCTTCGGAGGAGTAGTTTGGTTCAGGTTTTCTTTGGTTTTCTCCGATTCATCTTGATTCCATTATGTTTCTTTTTGGGTGTGATTCATGCGTGAGTGGAATGTATAAGTGATATCGATTGATAGATGCTTGTATGATTGATTGGGTATAAGCTTGTTGATTTTGTTCATTCATATGTTCATGTGTTAATTTCTATTGATGAAAGGCATGTATAATTTGATAAGTATGTTGAGTTTGTGTGGAATTGATCTTAATTATGTGCTATGAGGAGTACTAGGATTACCTATGTGAGGATTTGAGCTTTCTAATCATGTTTGATCATGATTATTTTATTCTTGAGAGGATCATTCATATGAACGTATTCTAGAACTTGGCTTGGAGTCTTGTGTGAGACTTATGATTGATAAATTACTAGGACATGATCTTAGGCCATTATTTTATGATTAAGCTACTTAGCCAAATTTTATCCTTCCTAATGATCTTATTAACCCTTGGATGCCTTGTTGAGCCGTTAAAGCTTTTTCTTTGGTAGCCAAAGTAAATAACCTTATAAACCTTTATTTGAGCTTGATTAACCCATTCATTGGTAGAGAGTTGAGGTGAGTAAGTGTTGCAAGAAGAAAGAGGAAGATAGAATATGGTTGGATGGAAAGAATATGGTTAAATCTTGTTTAGGGGTAGTGCCTGAAACTGGTACACCGATAGATTTTATACTTAGTGCATGAAGCTTAGCAGCTGATGGCCTATACAAAAGAAGAAGGGTAGTGCCTAAAACTGGTACCTGAATTGTCTAAAGAGATGATGTTGATGCACGAAAAAGAAGGAAAATCCATGAAAAGAAGAGGAGAAGTTGGAGGAGATATTGCAGCAAGAAGTAGAAATCAAGAACCTCCAAGGTAACTCTCTACTAGTGTCTTAAGTCACTTTACCTAAATTTTCCTACCTTTTTCCAAAGAGCCAACATTATAACCCAAAAACAAGTCCTTTGTGATCCTAGTGAAGAGTTGATTATAAGTTAATTTTTGAGACCTTTGCCAAGCTTATGGTTACACGTAAATATGGATTGATATGAGTGTTTATATTAACCTATATAGTGTCTCACGCACTTGAGTGAAAGAGAATAAATACTTATCTTGTGAGCTAGATTACTTAGTACTCCGAATAGTGTGTGATTGGATTGATTTGGCATGAGTGATATATATGAACCAATTAATACTTGTTTGATTTAATGAAGTTGCATGTGTGATATGTGTTGTACTTTATCTTGGTGAATTATACACGACTCCTGTGGTTTGATTTGGTTGCCTCGGGACGAGCAACAAGTAAGTTTGGGGGTTTGATGAGTGTGTAAATTCACAAGTTTGGCACCAAGTTTTATGCAAGTTTTGGAGAGTTTTGATGTGGAAATAGGTGGAAAACCTATATATATTGTGAATTAGCATGAATCAGGTGTTGGTGGAGCTATTTGAGTGGTTTTCATAGCAAAAATAAGTGGAAGTACCAAGAATCGAAGAGACGAAGTCGAGACCATGCGAACCGCCAAGAAAAGAGGTGGGTTCGACCTGTTAGAGGAGGGTTCGACCTCTCCAGCAGGTCGAACAAGTGTTGGAAAAGTGCAGGAAGTAGGTTCGACCACGACTTGAGGGGTTCGACCTGTTCATCAGGTCGAACCATGGTCGAACCAGTTCATGAGAAGCTGGGTTCGACCACGACGTTGGGAGTTCGACCTGACGGTTGGCCGAACCAAGAGCAGAAATTGTCCAGTGATTGTTGGCAATTGGATCGTGCGGTTCAACGTGATCGTTAGTAAAACAGGTAAACAAAATCAGCGGAAGCAATTAAATCTTGTTTACCGTACTTCTGGGTTGGTGTAGATGATGAACAGCAGTGAAGAACACCTCTGATCTTCTACCGTATGTCCCAAAGTCAACTCTGGTGTTGGGTGGTCAACAATCCCCAGAGTTCTCTCATTCTACTCTCTGTTTTCTCCCGTGTGTGAAAAGAGGCACAAACTTAGGTTTAACAGGAACTGAGATGACTTATATACTTGGGCTACAGCAGGGACCATGAGGAGAAATTGGACTGGGCCTCAATTGAATTTAATTAACCAAGCTTAGCCCAAAGCTTTTAATTAAATCCAATAATAATAATATAGTCCACTAAAATATTATTACTGCACTACCCGTCCAATCCCAAAATTATGTTCTGGGCTCCTTCTTATTATAAGCCCGATAGTCTCCCCATGTTTAAGATATACAATGTCCATTAGTTAATTAAGTTACTGACAACTCAAATTAATTAATATCTCATCCTAGAGTAGTACCACTCAACCTTATTATCATGCCGGAAATTAATCCACTTGCAAGATTTACATGATAAACCTTATGAGCTCCTCAAGGGGACATCATCAACCTATAACGGACATGGATTCCTTCTACAATCAACAGCACACCATAGATACAGCACTACTTCCCAACTCACCGAGTTTGTTGATTTAATACATATAAATCTCACCCATTGATGAATCAAAGAAATACATACTGCCCTACGTGTCGAGGTTATTGTATAGGGATTAAGAGCACGAACTTCCATAATAACAGAGATCAAGTTCTACTATATAGTCAGTATAAGAAGAACGATCTCAAGCGGTCCTGCTCAATACACACAAGTGAACTAATGTGATTCTATAGCCAAGACAAGCTAATACCAAACCACACTACAACCATACCGATAGAGAGTCCCCGTCTATCTCTGTTGTGAGCATCTGTTTATACTTTATAAGGAAACCGATAATATGATCTTCTGCGTGTTGTCGCACAATATATTATCTACAGTATAAAGTAAATGGACTATTGCATCATGCATATAAAATAAATTATAAGATGCAATCATTTGATCAATGATTCTCATTTCAAATATTGTTATGACATTGTTCATACTAAAGCTAGACTTTTAGTATACAATCCAACAATCTCCCACTTATACTAAAAGACTATGCTGTCATGTCTTCTGCCATACATCTGATTCCTACTCCCACTACACAACCATTATAAGCTCTCGCCTTAAGGTCCTTGTAAATAGTTTCCTAGGTCATCATCTGATGCAATCTAGGCGACAACAACCTTCCCCTCATCATACGATTTCTCGTAACAGGTGGTACAAGCGCTCCATGTGTTTAATTGCCTTATGGACTTGTGATTTCTTCAAGTTTGCAACTGCACCAATATCATCAATGTAAATTGTGATTACCTTGGGCAAACTTAGAAACACTTCAAAGTCCATCATGAAGTCTCTAGAGTCATATAGATACTTTGGCTGCCTCATAGGCTCCAATTCATCATCTTTACATGATGGAGTCCGGAGTCTGAAATATATTTCTATATAACACTCCTCCACATTATGACTCTACTTCCTAAGATTAAACACATAACCTTTGAGGTGAATTTACTGCCGTCCAATCTGACTAAAAAATCTGAATCTACGTAATCCACAAGAAGCAGTGAATCTGTCCAGTAAGTACACATATAATTTCCAGTCCTTCTCAGGCACTTTATATATGTCTTACTACAGTTCATCATTCTTGTTCTGGGTTACGTTGATACCCACTGTTCTTGCATCCAGCAAAACAGATATCCAACTTCGTTCATAGCATTCCTCAGATTAAGCTTCCTTATTCGCCGAAGCATAAGGAACCGCTTTCATCCTCTTTATCTTCTTCTTGTGTCTCAAAGACACATTCTCTTAGATAAATTTACATGCTAAACGAGTATGGACTGTATCATTTTATGAAACTTGAGATAAGCATAATATCCTTTCTTGTGATCCGTATTACCGTGATCAAAAGGATATATTTTGCCTTTCTTAAGTCCTTCATCTCTACCGCTTTTTTAACCATACCCATACGCCCGATAATATTCTTTCATTGTCTCCAATGAGCAAGATACTATCTACGTATAGTACAAAAAACACCACCACGTTTCCATCACTCTTTACAATACACAAGATACATCCGCTGATTGATTTAAATCCGTGCCACTGGATTACCTAATCAAAACAGATGCTTCACGATCTCAAAGCTTGCTTTAGTCCATCGCTGGACACTTTTAAGCTTACTATCAAAATGCTATTAGTACTTTGCAATGAATCACTCTGGTTGCTTCACATAGATGTTTTCCTCAAGGCTTCTAATCAGGAAAGCTGTCTTGACATCTATTTGCTGTCCCTCATAATAGCAATAAAAGAATCCGGATCAATGTAAGCATAGCTACCAGCGAACATGTTTCCTCATAATCGAACCATTTCTTTCTGAGTACACTTATCCGCAACCAGCTTTGCTTCCAAGGTTTTCACCTTTCCATATGATCCTCTTTTATTTCCTTTGACCACTTGCAATGGCTTTTACACTATTTAGTGGTCATACAAGTTCCCAGACTTAATATGGAATCCATAAATTCTATTTCAACATTCATTGCAACCTACTAAGATTCTGCATTTTCATCTTGTAGTGCTACGTCGTATCCGTGGGACAATACCATGTTCACTAGGGATCAAGTCTCACGACTCTCCCAAAACATATATTTATGGGTTGTCATACAACCCTCCCACTACGACAAGGCACTACATGTAATTGTGTATCAGACGTGACACGCGTTGCAGTTTACCTTGTGGTATATCCTCTTGTACACTTGGTACTTATACTTAGTGTTTTCCTCTCACTTCCTTTAGAACAACTTATACATGGGTTTGTGATTTATTACATAGTCCTTTTCCAAAAATCTAGTTATTGAGTTAACAATTATCCTTCGATCTTTTGGACTAAATAAATCACCCTCTATTTTTCTAGGATATCCCATATACAGACAAACATTTCACGAATTACTGTATCTAGGGCATATCCATAAAATGAATTTAATTATTCCAAATAATTCATCGTCTATCTAATCATAACCATAAGAGCCTAATACCTTCTACCCACCACACCATTCAGCTGGGGCATACCCGGTGTAGTTAACTTGAGATTTAATCTCAACTTCTTATCAATAGCTCCTAACTATCCCAAGAGGTATTCGCCATCATGATTGAATCATAATGACTTAATATATTTTCCATGACGCTTCACTGTACCAGCCTTACAATTCTTGAATTAATCAAAGAACTTAGACATGCAGTGCATCATATAAATATATTTGTTTCTAGAATAATCTTCGAATATTCATAACCATCTCTCGCCTGGATAATATTAGGTTCGTTTGAATCAGAATGAACTAATTCCAACATATATATCTTTGGCTCTACACCCCACAGCCTTGAAAAGGCAGTTAATTATTTTTTCTTCCAAGCAAGACTCGCAAGTCCGATAGTTTCCACTTCAGATAAACCTTACGGTCTATCGGCTATCAACTTTTGAATCCTACTCAAGTAAAATGAATTAGTCTTAGACGCCAAATGTATGTTTAGTTCATCTCCGAAGGTTCCTTTCTCTTACTCATATTAGAAGATGCATTATTTAATTACTATTTATTGCATCTGTGGGATGTACATGATTCAAGAGTATACTTTTTATCCACCAACGTACTTTAACGGGTTATAACCTCATTCCTCATTACTATGACCATGTCATTTAAATGAAATGAAGTGTCCATCCGTTAATGCATAGAAATCAAAATTAAATTCTTTCTATGAAACGTACGAAAAGATAATTTCTCATAATCAATCGTTTATTCTTATCATGAGATAAATAAACAACTCCCACTGCAATAGCCACTACCTTTGTAGTTTTACCCATGTTATTAAAAATCTTATTCTTACTCAGTGATAACATTTAGTGATTCCAGTATCTACATACTTCGAGTCAGTAGATGCCATCACTAATCATGTTTAAACCATTAGTAAATAAGATATTAAACTTGTTCACATCATGATGAAAAATGGCTTTCTTTTGCCACATGTTTTGTTAGAAGTTTCCTACCATATACAACCTCTCGTATTTCAGGTAGAACTTGCTCAAAACATCCAGGCAAATTGTGAAGAATAAATTGATTTAGGTTTCCCTTTCAATTTCTATTCCAAGCTTTTCCAATTCATTCATCAATTCAACCATGATCTTCTGCCCTTTTAATTTACTCAAGTATCCGAAGAGTTACATGAGACCATCATATTTCTATGAACATCTCATCTCTTCACTAGAAACTTTAATAGGCATCATGAGACGTCCTTTGTGAGAATACACATGTATTTTCTTAAGCAGTAATTTTAAAACCAAGATTCTTCTCTAATCAGTTAATATGGACAAGTAAATATAATGTCTATTAGTTAACAATTAGTGAAATAAAACCATTCGAAATTCAGAGAATCACAAATAAATTTACCGATCAAATCTTTGAATTTTATCCTTTTATATTGATTCCCTCAAAACAATATAAAATAAAATTCACCGACATCTCAAGTACCGTGAGTCTGCAAGCCACGATAGTATGGACGTTTACAAACCCAAACATTTACAAGAGAAGGTTTTACCCATTAATTTCATTTGTCAACCTCACTTTAAGACAAAATAATTAATAGTCGGTTCCTCTTTAGCCATGCAAATAAAAGCAGTGACTCCGATGGGGAGGATACTTATTATTTACATCTAAATGTACACCATTATTTGACCCCAAGTCCGCGGCCCAAGCTTGTGTGCCTTACAGATGGAGAAGTACACACGCGCTCGGATAACTTCCTACAGTCATCAATTACAAGTTTGTACCAGTGAACCGCATATAAACTCATCCGATAGGGAGGAAGGTCTAAGCCAACGCGCAAGTTCATATGCATCACATTACAAACGTAATTATTTAATGAAGTCTGTTCCAGCAATCCATGAATAAACTCATCTGATGGGGAGGAAGGCTCTAATGCCGACGCGCAAGTCTATTCACATCGCTAACAAACCAATAATGGAGGCCGCGGGAATTAATTACCAATTCCCTCTCCCACTTAGTTATTTAATTACCGAGGGTTTTTAACATGCATATAATATTCTAGAATAAAATATACAACTTAGACATGCTTTTATTAACAGTAATTTAAATAAATAAATCACATAGAACATGCCTTTCATATATAACAATTAATTGTCAAGTTAAAACAATTAAATCAGTTATATATCATAATTAATTGCATAAATGGTGGATTAATTAATTTGGGCCCTAGAGCATCAAATAAGCACAAAATGAGCAGCAGATTAATTAATTAATTATGCTCATTATCTATGGCCCATAATCTTAGCCCAAAACTAAATTAATTCCAACAAGCCCACTAGCACAGAATTAGTCAATAATTAAAATTAATTAATCATGCTTGGCCTATTACTTACAATTAATTAAAAACAGCTATAAATATTGGCCCAGCAGCCCATTAGCAATTTAATTAAAATTGGGCCCAACAGTCCAAAACCAAATTAAAGAAATAGGCCCATTAACCACCAAAATAAATAGCCTTGCAGCCATGGCCCAACATGCACTTTAATTGAAAAAAGAGGCCCAGCAACATAGGCCCAACAACAGCAGCCTAAACTCAATGAAAATTGGGCCCACCAAGGAGAATCACATCAGTTGCCTAATTTTTTACCCTAAACCCTAAAACCTGAAAACCAGCGCCGAACTCCATCGACACGTATTGGTGAACGCTGCATCCGGCAGCCATGTCGGCAGCCCACCGGAATCATGTTGTCAGCCCACCTTCCGCGCCCATCAATTCTGCCGCCGACAACTGCCATGCTTGCGCGCACCGTCATCTGCATCGACGTCTGACCCAGCCGTGACCATCATTCCCAGCGCCGTCAACCGTCGACCTGCACCGCTGCTCTCGTCAATCGTGCCGTCAGCCGCTGGAGTTTCGCCGTCAGCCGATACCCGTGCGTCGATCCAGCGCACCCGACAATGACCGCCAGCAGTCAGCCATCCATCTAACCATCACGCCCTGCTGCGACGGCCAGCCATCTGCCGATACTGACCTTGCCGCCACCAGCCATCGCGAAGACGACCGATCTAAATGAATCGGACTGCTGACTCGCCGGGAAAACATGGCCTGCACAGTCGACCGCCGTCTCGATTCCATCACTCAGCCACCGACAGCATCGCTCATGCTCTCGCCGTCGATCAGCCATGACCGCCGTCAGATTTGGTCCGACCGAAGCCATCAGCCGTCGACTTACGGCCCCGGTCAGACGCCGTCGTCAGAACCAATGTCCACGCACCGCCACATGCAGTCACAATCAACACGCGCTGCCGGATCTGCACGGACTCGACCAGAGTCAGCGTGAACGCGCCGCCATCGTTCACGTTTCATCACTCGCCGTCGTCAATCGTACCACTCGAAGCCTCTCACCTTTTCAGCGCCGCCGTGACAAATTTCTGGTCCGACCGAAGCCACCAGCCGTCAATAGTCGGCGCCGGTCAGACACCACCGCCTCATCGAATGTACACCCACCGTGCAGTGTGTGAGTGTGTGTGATATAATGAATACAGTTGACTGATTGACTTTTTGTGTATGAAAGCAGCGTGAACAGTGTATACAATCAACGAGAAATACACAACAGCAGATCACATATTAAAATGCGATCAGAACAGGTTATACTCCAATCACATAATCACAAACTGACTAATCAATAAACATGCGATTAATACAGATCAGATCATATAATCATAAAAACACATTAACCCTTACCTTACGATTCACGTTTCACCACGAAACCATCGCTCTGATACCAATTGTTGGCAATTGGATCGTGCAGTTCAACGTGATCGTTAGTAAAACAGGTAAACAAAATCAGCGGAAGCAATTAAATCTTGTTTACCGTACTTCTGGGTTGGTGTAGAGGATGAACAGCAGTGAAGAACACCTCTGATCTTCTATCGTATGTCCCAAAGTCAACTCTGGTGTTCGGTGGTCAACAATCCCCAGAGTTCTCTCATTCTGCTCTCTGTTTTCTCCCGTGTGTGAAAAGATGCACAAACTTAGGTTTAACAGGAACTGAGATGACTTATATACTTGGGCTACAGCAGGGACCAGGAGGAGAAGTTGGACTGGGCCTCAATTGAATTTAATTAACCAAGCTTAGCCCAAAGCTTTTAATTAAATCCAATAATAATAATATAGTCCACTAAAATATTATTACTGCACTACCCGTCCAATCCCAAAATTATGTTCTGGGCTCCTTCTTATTATAAGCCCGATAGTCTCCCCATGTTTAAGATATACAATATCCATTAATTAATTAAGTTACTGACAACTCAAATTAATTAATATCTCATCCTAGAGTAGTACCACTCAACCTTATTATCATGCCGGAAATTAATCCACTTGCAAGATTTACATGATAAACCTTATGAGCTCCTCAAGGGGACATCATCAACCTATAACGGACATGGATTCCTTCTACAATCAACAGCACACCATAGATACAGCACTACTTCCCAACTCACCGAGTTTGTTGATTTAATATATATAAATCTCACCCATTGATGAATCAAAGAAATACATACTGCCCTACGTGTCGAGGTTATTGTATAGGTATTAAGAGCACGAACTTTCATAATAACAGAGATCAAGTTCTACTATATATTCAGTATAAGAAGAACGATCTCAAGCGGTCCTGCTCAATACACACAAGTGCACTAATGTGATTCTATAGCTAAGACAAGCTAATACCAAACCACACTACAACCATACCGATAGAGAGTCCCCGTCTATCTCAGTTGTGAGCATCTGTTTATACTTTATAAGTGAACCGATAATATGATCTTCTTCGTGTTGTCGCACAACATATTATCTACAGTATAAAGTAAATGGACTATTGCATCATGCATATAAAATAAATTATAAGATGCAATCATTTGATCAATGATTCTCATTTCAAATATTGTTATGACATTGTTCATACTAAAGCTAGACTTTTAGTATACAATCCAACAGTGATGAGGTTCGACCTGGGGTTCGACCAAGTCCTGAGAGGTTCGACTTGTTCAAGAGGTCGAACCAGTACAGAATTCTTCCAGTAGCGGGATTCGACTTGAGGTTCGACCTGTGACCAGTGGTTCGACCTGCTTGACGAGGTCGAACCTACGTGCGGAAACTTACCTTATCCGAATTTTCGAGGCCAAAACGCGTGGGATCACTTGAAAAACCCATTCCAAGCCCTAGAGACGTGATTACAAGTATAAAAGAAGGCTCATGCAGTCCAAGAAAAAGAGCTTTTGATCGAGAATCATAAAAGATAAGAAGACGTGGATTGGAGGAGACGATCTTCCACCATCCGGACGGCTGAGACAGAGGATCGGCTGGAGATTCAAGTAAGATCGGTCTATCTAACCATGATTGTTCCTAGATCAATCATGGGCTAGAGCCACTTCGGTAGTTCTAGGGTTATGAAGGTTTCATGAGTTAAATTTGTATTTCGTGTGTATACTCCGTACAACACTACTTGTGGTTTAGTTTGTATAAGATTGCACGTTTTTAATCCATACTCATAGTTGTTTTGTGCATCAATAATCGTTGAGTAAAGTTTGAATGCATAACATGGTTATTGGTTGAGTGCGTTCACTAATGAGCAGGGTTCATTGTTATAATTCTAAGTGAAGGAATTCCTAAGTCTTATTAGAACCATCTTATATGAATGTTTGTTAATTGAATTGAATTCGGGTTAACAAGTAGGATAAAGAGTATAACTTTATAGTACCTACAAAGGGAGATCAAATCGGGTTAGAGTACTAAGTGCACGGATAATAATTGATTATGATAGTACCTAGAAAGGGGGGTAAAGTATACATCTTGCTCCGAGGATATTCACACGTGTCAAACGCTTATCTACTTGTGTCTATAGAGTAGATTTGCATGGGTTAGAGATGAGTCCATAAATCACAAGGTAGAGTCGGACATCGACACACAAAAGTATGAATTAATGAATGAAACCGGATGACCTGACGAACTACCTATCATCTTACTTGACCACAACCTTCTATCTTTTCTTTTGTTATTTCGATTAATAGTTCCTACTCAATTTCAACATTATTATATTTCCAAATATTCTTAGTTTACTAGAGTAGAATTGAATTGATATTTATCCGTCCCTTGGGTACGATAATAACTTGGTCACCTTCGAAACTACAATTGATATCCTTCATACTTGAGGATTAAATTGTGTGTTGAGAACATACAAACAAGTCAATAACCAACGAAATTATATTTGATAATGTATGTGTGTAATAAATATCAAGCATATGTCACTTCAAAATGATATCGTGCACCACATGGCTCAGGCCCTTAGTCCCAATTATTCTCTCTGTATAATGATCCACGTAGAATCATGTTACAAGTATTATTAGGCAATATGGTTTTTATTTTGAATCATGCCCAAATTTGTTATTAGAAATTATATGAATATAAATATATTAGATTTAATATTTTTTAATTGAAAATAACTAAATTCATATTAATTATGATAAGTTAAACTGCAAAACAGTGATCAGTCCACTAATAACATCTTTTTTATAATCAGATTCAGCTGAACAAAGCTCATGATATAAAAAGGCTAATGCTACACTACCCCAACTAAGATGTCCACCTCTCCTCACATCTTTTAGAAATTATAAATATAATAATGAGATACTACTTCGAGAGAAATTTGGCATTATTAGTGTACCAAGTAATATAAGTGCACACCCTCTTACATACTGATCAACAATCACTTGATATGTATTATCATTGATATGACCAATACTTACGAGATGATTTCTCAATGCAGTTAAGTGGATACATGTTTTACCTCTCATTTGTTCTTGCATGGGAACAAATCCTAAAATCGAACCACAATATTCTCTCCACTCTTCTTTTGAACGAGTAGAAGCAGAATATACAACCGCTTCACCCTCTATAGGTAATCCCCAAATAAGTGTTATATCCTGTAATGTGATGATTGCCTCTCCGATAGGAAGGTGAAAAGTGTGAGTCTCTGGCTGCCACCTCTCAACTAGAGCAGTGATAAGATGATGATCAATTTTCATCCTATCGCAACGGACTAAGCCATAAAATCCAATGTCATACAAAATATCTAAAACACGAGCGTGCAAAAAAAACTGAATCTAATCGGTAGCTCCAGAAAATACTTCCTATGTTATGATTTACTCTCATCACTTCATCTGTAAGTAAACCAGTAAATATAGCCTCTGAACGACGAGTTTGCTGTTGAGTTAAGACAGAAGGATCACAAGGTCCATATAACTCAATGTATGGTGACATTCTATAAGAAAAAATGAAGATAATGTCAACAAAATTTAAGATACAGATTTTAATAAATAAGAATTAAATGCAAAAAAATAAGCTCAAAATATAATGTTCAAATTAAATAAATACAAGTTGCAATAAGAAAATACATAAACAAGTAATCACACGCTGACATAAGTTGCGATAAAAAAAGTATTGACATTAAAATTTTATTATTCTGCAACATGAAAATGAATTCATCTTCGATACGATGAACACTCTCCAGGGTGTAAAGCTTTAGCCGCATCACGTGCTTGATATGGTTGTCTAGCTCGAATTTCAAACCAATCCATTTTGTTTGGTATCTTGGGTGTTATATCTCAATCAAGTCATTTCTCTCTACGATCAGGGTTGTGCTTCAACTGAAACCACAATTCATCCCATTCTTCATCATCTGGCAAAGGCTTAAATATACATAAAGAATATGTCAAAGCATATGCTTTTGTAATGAAATATGACCTCATGCAAAAGGCTGGATCAACACCGAATTGCATGCACACTTCCTTCGCATGTGATCATGGAATTCCATCATTAGTCTATTGTCCGCACGAACATTCTTGATTTGACAATACAACTTTAAACGTACGGACATGTTGGGATCATAGAACATAGGTAAGCACACTAGTAGACAATATAGAATAATTATAGAGATCAACTCTATATTCCAATTCGAGATGTTGTATCTGCTTAAACTTTTTTATAGCATTATTTGGCCATAATTAATTTTTCTGTTGCAACTTCATCACCCCTCTTGTTTTATCTAGAAAAAATATTTTTGATTTCGTAAATTTTATCTTAACAAGAGTTATGATAGGAAGGCATCGTGCATCATTCAGTACACCATTCATACACTCTGAAATGTTCATTGTCATTACACCAAATCATGCATCTTCATCATGAGATAACGTCCATTTACAAACATCAATCTTAGCCAGATAATCATATGCTTCATGTTCTATGATCTTGATTTGCTCCATGATCCGTTCAATTCCTTGCATGATAACATAAATCCTTCAGTTTCACATTCTTAAATTTAGTATTCAAATTCGAAGCCACATGTCTTTAGACAATAACGATGTACACCCATCAGTGGATGAAATTCTTGGACATAATCAACTGTCTTTAACATGCCTTTATGTCTGTCTGAAATTAGACACATTCCCCCGACACCATGGACGACATATAAAAGTGTATTAATAGTGTGTGACCTATTAATAAATTGGATTAGATGACACTTTATAAAAGTGTCATATATATATATATATATATATATATATATATATATATATATAAAAGAGTATTATTAGGAGTTTTTATAAATAAAGTACTAGAAAACCAATAACATAATAAGAAAAATTGTTTACATCATTCTTATGTTAATCTCGCAAGTATTGTTTTATTTTAAGTAACTTAATTTTTTAAATAACTTTATAGCAAGTATTGCTTACGATATTCTAAAGTCATTCTTACGTTAATCTTGCAAGTATTTATACACATATATTATATGAGTAAAAAATTAATCATTGGAAAATGTTTGAATGAAATATGGACACACAAGATTCTCATCCTTATAATACATTACTATAATTATTCTAATATAAACACAAATGTTATATGAGACACATTTTCTACTAATGAGTAGTGACTCAAAAGCAACATAATAACATAATGAATAACAATAATTATGTAATATATAACAAAACATTTAATAGTATTAAAATTAAAAGGTTGGAAGAAAATGGCACCTTAAAATTATCAAGTTCAAAGTCCTTGATTATCGCCTGGAACACCACTTGGAAAGCAAATTACAAGTTGAATTACAACTTTAACAAGAGTATCACATTTTCAAAAGAAATTCAACCATTAGACTAGTTTTTTTTTAACTAAAAAGATAAAATTACGAAAATTAAAAATAGAGAGCAAAAAAAAAAATTCTTCCCTTAGGCTCTATTAACATCTTGATCGAATTGCGAAAGTCATTTTATATATCTAAGTATCAAGAGGAACTATACTCACTCAAACCTCTCTTTAAGTTGAAGAAGCATATGAAAAACACTACCTCTTTTATAGAGGAACAAAAGCACGAAGGGGATTAAATCTGCATGAGTTTAAAATAAAAATAATTATAATAATAATAATTTAACATGGCCCTAATTTACTGAACTTTCTGAAAAAAATGAGTTTACAAAACTTTCTGAAAAAAATGAGGTCAAAGCCTAGTATATAGATAGACTACCGCGTATTTTTCTTTGTCCAGCATGCTTGCCTGATCACTTTAGTCTTTTCCCAATGCATTAAGTTCCAGCATGCTTGCCTTGGCTTTCGCCTTATCCCAATGTGAAATGGTCAGTAATAGAGTCAGTAATTGTTTTGTTGGATGTGGGTAAAAGACGTCACTTCAACTGGTGTTTTCTTTAAAGACGCTGGTGTTTCTCTCTCATCCAGGATAAAGGTACCATTGGAACTGGCGTTTCTTTTAAAGGTGCCACTATAATTGGTGTTTCTCTCTCATCGGAACAATAGGTGCCACTCCCACTGGCAACTCTACTTATTCTGTTAACAGGCCATGCAATAACCATATTTGGTTGAACTCTTTAAAAACTAAAATATTTTAATAAATACTCCTAAAAGACTTGTAAAAAATATCATTCTCACTCATTCTACAAAAAATGATAGTCCAAAATTTTTCTTCAAATTAATTTAAGAACTTCGCTGTCATTGAATTGTGAAAATTTGAGATTCAAATATACAAGGTATGTGAAATTGTTTTTTGGAATATCATTTATACGCTTGGCAATGTGTAATATATAAATATATACATTCTTTTTTTTTTTAATATTTACTCATTTATGAAATTTTATGGTATTGAAAAATTGATTTTTCCAATGTAGACTGAATTTTTTTAAGAAAAAGACATAAGCCGACTAGACATATATAGAATGTGTCAAATAGAGTGAGATTTGGGCTGAATAGACTAAATGTAGGCTGTATAGAGTTACATATTCATGTAATTGAATTTTTTTGACATAAAACAAGTAGGCCAAGTAGGTACTATACAGCTTGGGTCGAATAGAGTATTATTTGGGACAAATAAATGAAATTATAGGCGAGATTGATTTACATGTAGTTGTACTTAATAGTTTTTTTACTCAATTATAATTAGGCCGAATATGCATAAACTATATAAGTCGAATGAGAAAAATGATAGGACGAATAGAAATTATTTTAAGTTGTATAAAGATAGTTTTTCTGTATATTTTATTTTTTATTTTTGTAAATTTATGGTTTAGGAAATATTTAAACTTTGCAATCATGAAATATTAAAATGTGATCACACTGTGTTTAAGTTCCATTCAATTAAAATCTCTTTTAAAATAAATTAGTATGCTCCCTCCTCCCGCAGTAAGGGTGCATTTTTTTTGCACGTAGATTAAGGAGTATTATTATTTAATGTGTAGTGGGTAGTTGTATTAGTGGGAGTGTGGACCCCATATTTTAATTGTATTAGTGGGTGAGTGTGGGACCCATGTGTATAAAAAAGGAAAGAGGACCATTTGGGTGGGACGACCAAAATGGAAAAAAGAGACCCTTGGTGCGGGACGAAGGGAGTATTAATTATTATTGATTATTATATATTGAATTGCTCTTTAAAATTGGGTTGATCTTGTTATACACTTTGTATATATGTGTAACTATATTCATGATATTGTTATTAATGGATAAGTTTTGTGTGAGATCGTTTCACGTATCTTACGTGAGACACATAAAAAGTGATAACATTATTAATAAAAAATGATACTCAATCGAAGAAAAGTAATAAAGGTGCAGTGAACTATTTCATGAACAATTTATAATATAAATAAAAGGTGATAAGGTTTTATAGTGAAAGTGATAATAATGTTATCATTTTTTATCTGTCTCACGTAAGGGGACGTAAGACAGACTCACAAGTTTTTGCATTAATATTAGTTATTTTAGTATATTTTAGTATATTAGTTATAAATAAATACTTTGTTAACGTAATTCAATATTTATTTTAAAATTTGTTTATTTTATATTTACGGGGTATTTGTATTCCATAATTTTTATTTATTCTTAGATTAACAATAATTATTGACATAAATATGTATTAATTATTTTGGATTAAAATATTTAATATAAGATTATTTCTTACTTCAAATTAAAAAAAAATTTAAAACTTTAAAAAGAAATATTAATTAAAACTTTTATCCATTCCAATTGCTCCTACTTAATATTTGTTTTATTTTATTATAGATTTTTTGAATATATAAAAATCATTTCAATACTCTATTAGATTAATTGAGATGGATAAGAAAGTGACACTAAAGGTGAAGGTGGAGACGATGATGATGATGTTAAATTTGAGGGTGGAAGTGAAGAAGTTGAAGATGAAAGTAATGGAGATGATATCGATAAAGGGCAAGAGGATAACCATTCAGCTAGCAATAGTGGGATAGTGTGGAAGTGGAAAGAATCCAAATATATGATGATGTTTGTAAGTACATAGGTGAGAGGTGTGGCCAATGCTTTCTGGAGCAAATTAGCCACGACTTGGCTCGAAATAATACTCAGAACGTAGAAGTGATGGACTTAGCTTGACCATTCGTTCTTGGTTGATTCCAGATATCCTTGTTAGTTATGATAATTTATAAATGAGTACATTCCAAATTATACTGATACATATTTAATGTTTTTATGCATGTAATATAACCTTGAGATTAGTGTTTTTATAATCGGACCGGAGGTCAAACCAGTAAAGGCAACAATTCAAGGTTCAATCAGTCGGACCAGTTCAATTGGCAGTTGAACTGCAAAATTAAATTTCATTATATTTTTAATTATATTTTAAAATAACTATTAAAAAAATAATATAATAAATTTTCTTCTCAATAAACATGAAGCCCACAGTTCATATTAGGCATTGAATTTGAAGGCAAATCTCAAACCCCACACTATATAATAAGTATTTCACAAGCCCACTCAATATTATTAAAAAGTGAACATTAATTTATTTTGTGAAAAGAAGGGATGTAGGTTAACTACTAACAATCGCTCCCCACCCTCCTCTACAGCTCTCTTTCTCAATGTCTCTTAACTACTAACACTTTATGTAACTTTAATTGTTCCCTTACACTTGAGGAAATTCATATTTTCAAAAGAAAATAGTGAACAATCAGTATGAACACGTGACTCACAGTCCAATCCATAGAAGATACTTATGTATTGAACCTTAAACATCCCATGCTGTGGGCATCTCCTGAGCATATCTTTGAACCTGTCCCACGCCTCATGAAACTTCTCACCCTCATTCATAACAAATTGGGTGATCACTTACTTCATTCTTAAGATCCTTGAAGGTGGCATATACCTCTCTAAAAACTTCTGCTGCAGTTGGTCCCATGTAGTGCAGTCTGTGGCATCAAGAGTCTCAAACCAATCTTCTGCTCTATCAATTAAAGAGAACTTGAATAGGGCGATCTGCATAGCATTGTCATGAACTCCAGCACCCTTTTGAGTGTTTACATAACCAAGGAACCTTTTGAGGTGCTGATATGGATCTTCAAAGGAACCCCTAGAAAAAGGATTTGTCTCTACCATGTTGATAAGAGCCGGATGTATCTCAAAATCATCTTCTCTCCTTGCTCCTATCTACCCCACGTTGCCAATCCCACTGTTCTTGAAAATTTCACTTATAAAAATATTATCTAGATTCTGGCTTGCTCCGGCCATGTTTAGCACTGTGTGTTATTCCTTCATCTCTTTTTCCTAGTGCACAAGTACCTCAGAAAAAGATACAAATAAATAATCACAAATAAAAGTTTTAATCAAGATAGAAATAATAAAATCAATAATAACAGCCGTCCACGAAAACGGTGCAAAAAACTTAATGAGTCTTTTCTTTGCACACAAAATTAATCCCCAAGAATTAAGGATATCAATTGCAGCTTAAGCAAATGATCAAGTTAAATATCGAACCCAAAGGACGACGTATTATCAATTTAATTATTCACTAAATTAATTAAGACAAGATTGCAATAAGAATTGAGAATTTAATTATCAATCTACTAACAAATTAATTAAAATTAAAATAACAATTAAAATAAAAGCACTTAGAAGAATTCGAAAGTGACTCAAGTAGGTAGCCCTAGGGCAATTCGGTTTCACTCATTAATTTTCCTTTCATGTATCATTGTTCAACTCTGCCTTATGGAATATGGACGCTAACTAAGTCATGCAAATTTACTCTATAGACACAAGTAAATATGCGTGTAACAAGTGTGAATAACCTTGGAGCAAGAGATATAATTTCACCCCCTTTCTAGATATTATCAGTATCAATTATTTTTCCCTATGATTGGTACTATAACCGATATGATCTCCCTTTATAGGTACTATAAAATTACCCTCTTTATCCTACTTACTAATTCAAATTCAATTCAATTAATAATCATTCATATATGATATTTCTAATGAAGTTTCGGAGTCCCCTCACTTAGAATTATAACATGGAATCATGTTCAGTAGTGAACGCGCTCAATCAACAACCAAGATATATATTCAAACTCTATATAACAATTAAAGATGCACAAAACGACTCTGAATATTAATTAAAAACGCATAATCATATATAAAATAATTCCATAAGTGGTGTTGTACGGAGTTTACACACGAAAGTTCAATTAATTTATAAAAACCTTCAAAACCCTAGATCTACCAAAAAGATTCTAGCCCATGATGTTATAGGAAACACACATGGGGGTTTGATTGATCTTACCCATATATCTGGAAAATACAAGATAAATTAGGAAATGATAAAAACCCTAAATGTGTGCGTCGTCGCGTCCTTATCCGTCTTGAATCCTCCTCTTAGTTCTCCTCTTGATTCAACTGTGAAATCTTCACAGTGATGGATGGATGGAGGAAAGAATGTAGATGATGGTTGGGGGGTGATCCCCTTGTGGGTTGTGTAGGATGATTGTCTTCTGCTCACATGAATATTTCACATGAATAATGATGTAAAATATATATAGGTGTGAGAAGGGAATGAAATAAGGAAATAAATGATATGAGTGAATGGAGGATTATGTGATAAGGAGATTAATTCTGCTCCAAGAAATAGAAAATATGGGCTAATTTTTGAAAATTCTCGCCGGCAGCTGCGTGACCTCATAATTTTGAGCATAACTTCCTCGTCCGAACTTTAATTTGAGTGATTCATGCGCCAAAATGATCCTCTGTTCCGTGGATTTCGAACCATGTATTACAAAATCAGTTATGAGCTCCACACAAATACATAAATATTACAAAAATTGAGCGTGCATTTTTCAGCATTCCTCTAACTTTGCACTTTTGATCCTTTTTTCACCTAAAATACAATAAAATACCTCAAATGCATCTTTTTCTCAAATATATTTAATATAAGGCACTTGAGCTAATTTATGACAACAATTCTCACAAAAAATATATTAAATTAGACACTAAAATACGCTGATTTTCACTTACATCACCCCCCCCCCCACAAAGAAAATTTCGTTGAAGCGAAGTAATGCTTTTAATCACACATTTAGGGGCCCGAAAAATTGACAAAACATAGGTCCGTAGTGAAGTGAGAATTGCATTCAAAAGAACCAATCTGCTGTCACTGGATAATTTAAGTCCCTCCCATTTTCTTATCCTATTCTTGATCTTCTCTACAACATATCTACAATCCTCCTTCTTCTTGTGCGAGCATCCTACTTGAACACTGAGATATTTCATTGAAAAGTTGATAGTAGAACATCCTAATATCTCAGTCATATCAAACTTCAATCCCTCATCCACATTGATACCAGCAAAAGAATATTTATTTATGTTAATTTTCAGCCCCGTCAAAAGTTTTAGAAGGAGCAATATTATTTTGAGGAAAATCACATTTCTATACTCCACCTTTCCGACAAATGTGGTGTCGTCTGCAAATTGTAGATGGGACACTGGAACTTCATCTCTTTCAACCAAAACTAGCTTGTATAATCCCAATCGAATAGCCTTATCCATGATAAAGCCAATGCACTCTGTAGCGATAATGAAGAGAAAAGGAGACAAAGGGTCTCCTTGTCTTAAGCCTTTCTCTAGTCCGAAGTCTTCTAAAGGACTGCGATTGACCAACACTGAGGCTCTTGTGGATGTGTAACAATCTTTCATCCACTTCACCTATTTTTCATGAAAATTGAAAGATTTTAACATGTCCTCTAGATAAATCCAATCCACTGAATTATATGCCTTGGAGAAGTTTATCTTGTAGCAAATGATATCTTTTTTTCCTGTTTTTAGTATCCTCAATAATACTGTTTAATGTGACAATGCTATCCACAATCTGCCGACCACTAATAAATGCAGACTGTTCCTCAGAAATTATTGAATTAAGCACTTTGCTAGTTCGTCCCATTAACACCTTCGCAAGCACTTTGTAAATGCTTCCAATAAGTGAAATCGGCCTGAAGTCTGAGATTTCTGATGATGTATCCTTTTTCTGAATCAGAGTGATAAACGAGTTATTGAGTCCCTTAGTGAGCTTTCCATTTCTGTAAAAATCCTCAAAAAATCTCAAAATATCATCCCTAACCGTTTCCTAACAGCATTTGAATATTCCGACGTTCATTCCATCAGGTTCTGGACTTTTTGATGCATCACATGACTTGATCACTGAAAAAATTTCTTCCTCAATAAAAGGTTTCACCATTTCATCTCTAATATGTGCTGGAATTTTTTTTATGACAAAAATCAGTACTGATTCTAAAAGCACAAAATAATAGCATAATCGTAATATGAATTAATTACTTATAATGATTAAAAACATAATTTTTTATATAATGATAATAGACGTCAAATTATCTGTGAATGAACTCATATAATAAAGTAGTACATTATAAATTTACGTATAAAACTAACTATGAAAAAGTAATCTTCTGACAGTTTTATAATCATAAGTAGATTTTTTGTAATTGAATTCTCAATTGAAATTGAAGACAATATATTTAACCTTGTTTATTAAAAAAAATACTTATTTCTCATTGAAAAAAAAAGTTTAATATATAAATAAAAAAATACTTGTTCTCTTGAGATTCAATCCATTAGAAAAGTACTAAAATTAAATACTACTCTTATTCGATAGGATTCGATAGTACACTAATATGAAATTACAAGACAAACAATGATAATTAAGGTGACAAAAACCTTTATCCATATTGCACTTTTAAATATATATATATATATATATATATATATATATATATATATATATATATATATATATATATATATATATATTCAATTATATAAAAAAATACATAATTAAAAGATATAGGGGTCCTCGCCGGAATAGAGCCCTATGCAGTGGCACACCCCCAAGGACTGCCTCTGTACAATTTACTTAGGAAATGTATCTCATCATATATGTAAAAGTTATTACTTCTGCCAATCGAATGTGAACAATATACTTTGCATAGAGATTGAGAAAATGCACTTTTTGACTAATTGTATTGACTTTTGTACGATAATTTAGTCATTAAAAAAAGTACTCCTTCTATCCGCTAGTAACATATTTATTTGCTTTTTGCACGGATTAAGGAATATTATTATTTTATAGAAAGTGGGTAATTGTATTAGTTGTGAGTGATTGGTAGGTGTGGGGCCCTTTTACTAAAAAGGGAAAATGGTTGCCTTTATATTAGATGACTAGAATGACAAAATGAGTATCTTATCAGCGGACGGAAGTAGTATAAAGTATGTTATTTGAATTACTCCCTCCATCCAGGGCAAAGATTCATATTTGCTTTTTGCACATGGATTAAGAAATATTATTATTATATATGTAGTGGGTAATTGTATTAGTAGTGAGTAGTGGGTCATATGTGGGCCCTTTTACTAAAAGTGAAAAATGAGAAAATTTAAATGGAACACCAAATATGGTAAAATTGAGACCTTTTGGTGGAACGGAGGGAGTTGTTATTAATGAAATTTTGAAATTAAAGTTTAATGTGAGATTATAGTGTTGAATGATTTTATCAAATTTTAATTGTTTAGAATGTATTAATACGGACTAAAATAAAAATAGACATAGGGTTATTTAAAAGTATCACTTTATATATATAAACATACAGTTCAAACAAAAATAAAATGATATGAACAAGAATAATTTATTGTTTTGTGTGAGTTCACTTGATAAAAAATAAATATAAACATTAACTTGAACCAATTCAAAATAAAAATGGAAACTTTAACGGACAAAATGAGTATATAAATAAATAAAAGAATAATGATATGTGCTTTGTAATGACATAATATTCGTGAACTATGTAGGGCAATTTTGCATGACACCATCACACACGTTGAGATTATTTTATACTATCTTAATTAGTTTTATTTTTTTATTAAGAATGTTATCATTTTTCTTTAAAAATGTTGTGACTTTTTACTATGACTATAAATTATTTATTAAATAGTTTTCTGCATCATTATTATATTTTATTCAAATATTATCCCTTCTTATCCATCTCACATATCGTGAAGTGATTCACCCAAATTTTTTGCCTTTTATATGATATGCAACATTTTTCTCAATAAATTACAAAGAAAACATGTCAATTTTTTCAACCACTTAAGCAATTTATAAATATTTAAATATATATGAGCAAAACTTGTGTAAGATAAATTTTCTTTTTCTTAATTACTTATTAATATTCAATAAAAATATTATCCCTATTTGTTAGAGGTATTATCATATTATCAAATTTGATTTATTTAATATAATATTTACCTAATAATTCACATATCAATTATCAAATTTTATAAATTAAGTATTTTTTCCGTCCCGAACTTATGTTCATCGGTACTGTAGATACGGAATTTAAAAAAATTTACTTCTTTACCAGTTTTATTTACTTTATAGGGGTATTGTGGTATTTTAGGTAATAAATAAATTATAAAGTATGTTGTATGTGTTAGATGAGTGTGGTATTTTTGAAATGAGATGGAGAAGCGTCAACGGGTAAAGCATCATATCCATATAATTACTTGCCACCTACGCTCGGTCATCCATTCCAAGCTTAGAAACCTTGGTAATAGTATCCCGATCAAATAGCTGACGAAGGGGATGAGCGGAACAGGGGCTAGGGTACTACCGGTTGTACCAATTGAATTGGTACAACCTTGGTCTCCACCCTTCTTAATTAATTTATGCTCCTTCATTAAATTTTATTTTTAAATTTATTTTATTTAAATGACTATTATACCCTAAACCCTAGGGATAAATTATACCATAAACTACATGGATAAAATTACAATTATACCCTAAACCCTAGGGGATATATTATACCCTAAACTATAAGAGTAAAATTACAATTATACCCTAAACCCTAGGGGATAAATTATACACTAAACCACAAGGGTAAAATTATAATTATACCCTAAACCCTAAATCCTAGAGGATAAATTATACTCTAAACCCTAAACTCTAGGGATAGTTATATCCTAAACCACAAGGGTAAAATTGTAATTATATCTCTAAAATTAAATAATAATAATAAAAAAACAGTAACAGCAACAATTAAAAAAAAGAGGAAAATACACACTGAAAGTGAAGGAAGGAGGTTGTACCGGTGGTTGTACAAAAATGGAGGTTGTATACAAGTCATTGTCTTTTGAAATAGCTAATACTACTGTGCACTTGAGTGCACTCTAGGATACGGTGCATCCACTTTTAGATCGTATACAATTATGAACAAAAACATATACAATTATGACCAAAAATGTGTACAATTTGTTTGTTAGTTCTTTTAATGAAAAATTAAGTGTAAAAAAATATACAACTATTAAAAAATATGTATACACTATTGAATAAAAAGTTATACACATGGATGCTAGTTTTTTTAATGAAAAATTGAGTATGGAAAAAGTATACAATTATTAAGAAACATGTATACAAAATAAAATAATATGTATACAAAAAAAAAAAAAAAATTAAACACATATGGGTGCACCATTGCACCCAAACGCAACGAATATCAACTCATTTAAAATTATGAGAACTTTTGAGTTTGTTGGTGGATGTGAATTTTTTTTTTGTGGTGAAGATAAGTGTAAGACAAACAAAAATGAAAAATATGAACATAAGTATGGGAGAAAGTATTATGTTTATTAAATCTCATATTTTTTTTATTCATCTCGCGCAATATTCCGTGAAATAAAATCATGAAAGTGTTTGCTTCATATATGATATATCATCTAAGCAGATTTCTCTTAGTCGGCACCATTTTAGAAATGGTCATAACTCGATAAATAATTTCATAATTAATAAAAAGTAAATTGACAAAAAAAAAAAAAGTGAGAGAGCAGGCATGTGTGTGGGGGCAATAAAGTGGGGCCCGCCTAAAAAATGCCGGCTCGTGCGGCTTACGAACTTGGGTTGTCACTGTAAGGTTGAGAAAAATACCGAAATTTCGGAATACTGTCCTTATCATATCGAAAAATATCGATTTTATCGAAATTTTAGGTATCCCGAAGTTTTTAGTAAGATATAATACCGTATTGAAAATTTTGGTACGATAAAGGTATATAAATGAACAATACCGCAGTATTTTGGTATATACTGAAATACCATAAAATATTCAATTTTTTAGTAATATGATACGATATTACCATACTACATGATATATCCAATTATAATTATTATTTATATATAATAATTTTTAATTAAATTATATATATACACTATTTAATTAAAAGATTAAATTTAAAATCCTACTGTATATTTCTTCATAATTATAAATGAGTAATAAAGTTGATTGGCTTTCATGATATCTTGTACTTCTTTTTTAATTACGTAGTTCTATCCTATATGAAAATTTAAAATTGTTGATTTTAATATAAGTTCCATATGCCTTTTGTGTAGATCTCTTAAGTACTATTTTTTTAATAACAAACACTTGTATAACCTGTGTTTAGAAATATTAATTATGTAAACTAGGTTACTGTTTAGTACATAAAAAATTACTCTTTAGCACATAAATTATTACTCTTCTAAAACAAAAAATTACTCTTGAAATTCTTGTAAATCCTGATTTATCGATTACTTTTAAGTATATATGAAATTTACTCTTTAAAGATATGAATTATTACTCTTTTGTATAAAAATTATTACTCTTCAAAGAGTAATTTTTATATACTAAAAAGTAATATTAAAATATAAGGCTTACATGTAAACCTAAATTTCATGAGACTTATTCTTATTTAATCTGATCGTTTGTGGATTGTCGTATATTTTTTTATTATGAATTTGTTATTTATTATAATTTGTTTTATAGTTATCTTTTACTTTTCTAGTACAGTTTTTTATTAGATTTATTGAATTTTAGGTGTATAACGACATACTAAACTATCTAATAGGATGGTATATATCGATATTTTAGGTATGATATGGTATACCGAAATATCGGTAAGCAGAAGGTATACTATTTTCTTATACCGAAATATCGGTATACCGAACTATGGTATACCGAAAGTTTAGGTAAGATAATGATAAGATTTTTTATATACCGAAAATTTTGGTATGGTATTTGATATGATCAAAAATATTCGATATGCCATACCGCCCACCCCTAGTCACTTATCTGTTTTCATAATTTGCATGTGTTCACTAGTCAGTAGTCACTACACAACTACGACACATTAAAACATTGCAACCTTATCTATCATTCTCCAAAATATATAATAAAATAAAATAAAATTTGCTACCCTCTTCACCGTTTCCAATTGCCTCATTTCAATTAATTTTTTAAATTATTCATATGATCAAAATGATTGGCGGGGCGTGCAGAACGCTAATACATCACCCACCATAAACTACTAAATGATGGGTTAGTTGTCGATGGAACACATCATTTACGGGGTGGGTCATTTGCGGAACAGACTTCGGGTAGAATTTTTCTGGGCAATGCAAGTTGGCCGGCGAACTTAGCTCATTTTTATATTTTATACGTAAAATTTATAATATTATTAAACTATCTTCGTCCTAACACAATATTCATACATTTTCATTCAGAACATCTCATCATAAGGTCATTTTATAGTAAATAAGATCCAAACAAAATAATTAATATATTTATATGGGATCCACACAGTATTAACTCAACTACGTAAATTATATTAAAATATTATATATCTCACCCATACTTTAAAACACTATCCATACAAAAAGTAAATATAATACATAAATATAAATTCATAGAAGCACATTTTTATGGTGGCTATGGGTGGGACGTGTGATTGCAGCGCGGGGTACGATGAAGTGGTCATATGCAAATTCTAACTATAAAGATTATTTGTTGAGGGGTTATTAATAGAACAAATTTAGACTGGACTTTTGTGGAATGGATGGGCCAAAAAGATTAACCCCAAATTGACAGCCATTATATTATCCACTCCAACTCATGCACTTTCAATCCTTTCTCACTTATCCATTTAATTTTCTGTTAATGGGTAAAAAATAAATTATAAAAAAAAATGGGACACTCACAAGACGGATATATGAGAAACGGGTCGACCAATTATTTAGGTATGTTTATTATATAGTAAAATTACTATTTATTGAAAGTTAGAGTATATTTATAATAAATTATTAATACTATAGTATCTCAAAATAATACTTAGTGTATATTTTATCATACTTCAGAAATATATTTTAACGACAAATAAACATATTTTATATATATAATAATTACTCCACGTCTCACAACTCTTCTTACACACAGTCTCAGAAGAGAATTTATTTAAAAGAAATAGTATACCATAAGTGATAATATTATTGTCTAACAAGGGGATTTTATGGTATAGATCTGATGTAGTTATGATGAATTAAAACATGTGATATGTTTAAACTGGAACTGGTTTTGTGTTTTAAGATGATCTCATAATCAAGAATTTTTTAATTAATTTGATTTTTTTTAAAAATAATTGAAGTATGATTAGTTTATTTTCACTGTTGCACCTAGTTGTGGCTTATATAATATAGTGTTGAGACTCAATTAGAAGATCTTATCTTATCAAGAAAAATAATTGGGAAAAGTTTAATTATAATTTAAAAATTAATCATCTACTCACCCATTTTATATAAACTTTTTCTTCTCCTTTAATATATTTTTTCATACTCTATCTCAATCTCTTATTTTTTGTCTTTTACATCACGTAGTATTACACTTATCATTACAGAATTCCTATAATTTAAAATTAAAACACACTCAACTAAAAGCTCAAATTAAATAAACATAAATTATTATTGTTCATGATTCTCAAATCTCGTGAATCTAGGACCCCTATCTTCTTCCCATCACCATCCAAAAAGGAAATATAGCATCAATCATGGACCTTCAAAGTACATTTCAATTATAAAATTTTCACTCCTACATAATGCTCCTTCGATCCCGTGTTAATGTTGACGTTTACTTTTTACACAGAAATTAAGAAATATAATATATTAATATGTAGTGAGGTGAAAAAAATAATATTTAATGTAAAATAGTAGGTGTATTAGTATTGTGTAGGGGTGGGGAAAAATATCGAAAACTCGGTATGCCGAGCTTGTCGAACCGAAAAATACCGAAATTTAGGTATATCGAAATTTTCGGTACGGTATAGTCGCCGTACCGAAAAAATCGGTTCGGTATCGGTATGTGCCGAGTTAAATCGGTTCGGTATCGGTATACCGAAAATTATATATTATTTTTATAATTTTATTTTTTATATTGGGTTTTTAATATGGGCCCCTAATTTATTTTAATTTTTAATTACTAAGCCCAATCTTCTTATTTGCAGGCCTAGGCCCATTTCCAGCCCTTCATAAATCATACTCCAGTCCAGTAATACGCTGAGCGGCTGATTACCTAAATCACTCATTCAGTCATTCTCAAAATCTCATTCACTCTCATTTTATGTCATTCTTCATTCACACGCCGCAATGCTTCGTCTTCGCAATCCCTCATCTCAAGTTTCGATGCGCCTGATTAATTCCAATTCCTATTTCGGGACCATACAGGCTAGAAGCTAGGTTCCCGTCAGCAGTCTCTCCGTTAATCCCTGTCTTTACATCAGTGAAATTGTTCAATTCTGGCCCCTCCTCCCCTTGCTACATCAGACGAGTCTGGTTTCTTCTCATCGACTCCAAACAGCCTCACATCGTTCAAATTCGTCTGCTATTTAGTCGATTATTGCTTCCGCATCTCACAGGTTATGGAGTGCTCCCTCTAGGAGTAATTTCAATACTATGTTTATTTAGTTCTAATGTTAGTCAAGATTTTTTGAATTAATTAATTAATACTCTGTTTATTTAGTTCTAATGTTGCATTTATTGAATTAATTAATTAATACTTTCTCCCTTCAGTTCTAATAAGAATTTATACCTGCTGGAAACTAGTTTTATAAAAATGGGTACCACACAATTTCTTTTAATTAAAAAATAATTGTATATGTAAATACTTAAATATGGAGCAAGTTGGCTTCCAAAAATAAATGATATGGAGCAAGTTTCGAGTGATACGTCCCATCTTGGTATTATTTCATTTTTTATTGAATAAAAAAATTGTTAAGGGTATTTTAGTTTAAAATTTTATGAATATGATTGAAAGAATTGTGGGTTATTATTCCAAATAAATCCGATTTAACTAAAGAATTTTAGTCAAAATACTTTGAGTCGTTCATTCCAATTTTTTGTGAATAATAAATTGGTTGTTCTGCCTATTTATCATAATTCACAAATAGACTAGGAACCAAAATATTGCCTCTCATTTTCTACAACTATTTCGAATTGATTTACATACTTATTTTGTCTTGTAGTGGAGTTTTGAAATACAACTATACAAGCTCTCTCATTACTTGTTATACCATTTCAAAATGTTACAAAATGTTTATTTATTATGACATTTCATTACTGTAATGTGTTTACAATGAATTTTTTATTTTTCAGAATGGAATCCGAGTCTTCACATACATTGCCGACTCAATCCGAAACACCAAACAATATGGACTCTGAGGCACATGATGAAAGTGATCTTACAAGTCGTAAGCGAGCAAAAATAGAATCACAAAAGCCACCAGTTATTCCTAAAAGTCCAAGGAGTCCATACTGGAGCCATTGCGTGAAGGGGTCTCGTACATTAGAGAACGGAACTGTACAGGCTATTGGAATATGTAACTATTGTAAAAAAGAAATTCCTGTTTCTTATGGATCTACTAGTGGATTAAAGAATCATTTAGAAGCTAGGTGCCCTTCTAGTCCTTTGTATAAAGCAAACAATGAAGTAAAAAGTCAGCCTATTTTAACAACTGAGAGTATGGGACAAGGAAGTGCATTGACTATGCATACTTTTAATCAAAAACGATGTGAGATCAAGGCTGCAGAGTTTGTAATTACTGATGAAATGTCTTTTCGAGCTATTGAAGGGAAGGGGTTGAGAAATTGGATTTTTAAATTGCAGCCCAGATTTAAAATGCCTGATCGAAAGAAAGTTGCAAGTATAATTTATATGATTATAATTAATCATTTATATTAGATTTTATTTAAGAGCTTTAATCTTATTATTACTTATTATTTTCAGGTATGGTTTATGAGTTATTTTTAAAGGAGAAGTCTAGAATTCAAGATGCAATTAGTGGCCAAAGGATAAGTATCACAAGTGATACTTAGACATCAATTCAAAATATAAATTATATGGTGATTACTGCCCACTTTTTAGATAGCGAATGGAAGTTGCATAAAAGAATTATTAACTTTACCAAAATAAACAGTCATGTTGGGGAAGAGATTGGGAAGTTGATAGAGGTTTGTTTGGGAGGGTGGAAAATAGAGAAACTCTTTTCAATAGTAGTTGACAATGCCACTCAAATGATACTGCTATTGAGTACTTAAAAAAGATAATGAAAGATAAAAACAATTTATTGTTTGAAGGAAAATACTTGCATTTGAGGTGCTCTTGTCATATAATAAACTTAATCGTGAAGGATGGTTTGAAGGAGCTTGAATCTTCGATTAAAGCAATAAGGAATTCCATTAATTTTATTCATTCTTCTCCTTCAAGATTGAATAAATTTAGGGAGTTCGCAATGCTTTACAAGTTTCCTAGCACATCAACTGTGCCTATGGATGTCAAAACTAGGTGGAATGCAACTTATAAAATGCTTGAGGCTGCATTGAAATATAGAAAGATGTTTGATAGAATGGGTGCAGAATGGGCACCTTTTGCAAGTTATTTTTATGAAAAGAATGATAAGGGAAAAACAAAGATAGGTCCACCAAATGTGGAAGATTGGGAGAATTGTAGAGCTTTTGCACACTTTTTGAAAAATTTTTATGAAATCACTTTAGAGTTGAGTGCATCAAAAACTCCTACTTCTCAATTTATGTACCAATCCATGATTTTGTTACAAATTGAGATTGAGCAAAGGAGTTTAGATGATTCTGATAAGGTTCTTCAAAAAGTTGCAAACTCAATGAAGCTGAAATTTGAGAAGTATTGGGGTAATTGGGATGTTGTGAATCCACTAGTCTTTACTGCAAATGTTTTAGACCCTAGACACAAGCTTCAAATAATTAATTGTTTTGTGTGTGTCCAACTTGACAAAAAAGGAAATGTAAACGTTAACTTGGAACAACTCAAAATGGAAAACGTAAACCTTAACGTGGTACGGAGGGAGTACTCCCTACCACCAAAACATAATTTTACTATATTGGACGTCCCATCCAAATTGCACCATTTCCCTCTTTTAGTAAAAAGGGTCCACTAATGGCCCACCACTTTCCATCACATCTTTCTAATACACCTACCACTTTGCATAGAATAATAATACTCCTTAATCTACATGCAAAAAGTAAATGTTGCTATTTGCTTGTGACGGAGGGAGTATACTTCATAATTTATTCACTCCACTTAAAAATACTACTCCCTCCGTCCGATTCTAAGGTGTCTGTTTGCTTTTTGCACGTGGGTTAAGAAGTATTATTATTATATGTAAAGTGGGTAGTTGTATTAGAGGGAAGTGGTGGGTCATATGGTGTACTTTTTTACTAAATAGGTGATGAATACCTTTGAATCGGACGCCAAAAATAATAAAATGGACACCTTAGAAGCGGACGGAATGAGTATATTACACTCTAAAAGTTAATAAAAATGATAAAAGAATAATTTTCCTTAAATTTCTTATTTTGGTGCAAATTACTCCCTCCGTCCATTATCAATCTATATGTTTGTTTTTTTGCGCATAGATTAAGGAGTATTAATATTTTATGTATAATAGGAAGTTGTATTAGTGAGTGTGTGAATTTCATATTTTAATTGTATTAGTGTGTGTGGGTCCTACATGTCTAAAAGGATAAATGGATAGATTAAGAATGGACAGTCCAAAATGATAAAATAGATAGATTGACGATGGACGGAGATAGTAATATAGTATGAGAGAAAATAACATACTCTCCATGTCCCACTCAAAGAATGTCGTTTTTTTTTCAATTTTAGGCATTTTAACCAAAGAATCTCATTTCTTTTTTTACACATATAAGATCCACATATATTCACAGTTAAAATATAATGACTCACACTTATACCGATGTAACTACTTACTACACATTAAATAATAATAATTTTTAATTCACGTCAAAAATAAAATAGTCTAGGAAATACTTGATTAGAGTTTAGATTAGATACATGGTCAAGGAACAACAAGTGGCCCTGCAATTTGCACCTTTCTCTCTCTGTGTGATGGCCCTTTAAAATCCTGTGGGCCGAACCCTGCCTTATTTTCTTCCTGTTGGCTTCTACTCCTATATATGCTTCTTTCCCATGTCCATGCATTTATGATTCCTTATTTCTTATGCTTTCAACAATTCATTATTAGAACCAAAATGGAGTATTATTTCGTGAAATCGTATCGCAATTGTACCGTTTTACTTTTCTTTTTATTAGATTATTGTTATTTTTTTTATTAAAAATGTTACTTTCACCGTTCCAGGTTTACATGTACGTAGCTTGGTGGCACGAGTTTAAAAAAACAACTTTTTGTTGCAATAATTTAAGAAAGAGAAAGTATTTTGGGTAATTGAATAAAATAAAATTTATGATATAGTTGACTTTGACTAGATTGTGCGTAAAAAAAATAGAATTTTAATTTGTATATTGTGTTATTATAAGGTTATTGATATAGTGTATTGTTTCCATTTTTAGAACGAATCAAAATAAAAAGTTTGCAAGTATTTTGTGATGGAGGGAGCAACTTTTTTCGTTATTCCCACAAATTGTTAATAAAGTAGTTTGATTATCTTTTCTTTTTTACTACTTCCGTCCATCACTAACGTATTCATTTTGTCATTTTGGGTCATTTAAGAACCCACACATGGCCCACTACTTCCAACAACTCCCCACTAATATAAATACCCACTTTATATAAAATAATAATATTTCTTAATACACGTGCAAAAAATAAACGAATACCTTTGCGATCCTTTTTGATGGACGGATGGAGTATTTTTTAACAAAAGAAAAAAAAGTAAATACATTAATAATTGCTAGAAACGACAGCACTAATTTAACATGATAAAATTAAAGAGAAGCTCACAAGCTCTCAAGAATAATATTGCTATTTTTAGCAAAAAAAAAAAAAATAGTTCAGTCATCTCTCTCATCCATTAGCTACTACTCCCTCCGTCCCAGTGAAATAGAGACAGTTACCTATAGTTTATAATAAGGTAGTGTTCGCAATGCACTGGGACGGAGGGAGTACATTTTATAAAAAATATTTCAATTATATTTATCTCATTGAATTCATTATGTGATCTCAGACAAGTTGTTGCCTATTATTTTGCAGATCAATTAATTAATGTCTAGTTTGTTTGGACCATAAAGTCTCATGAGGGGTCGGATGATCTTGTATTTTCCAAACATGCATCATTTGTTCATATGATTTCCCATTTTCTCTTCTTGTTTTATTTTTTATTTTTTAAGAATGACATATCATCCTTATCATGTTAACAATTTTCGTTTAATATCACATTGAAATCTTCAATTAAGCATCTTTCAAGAAACTTTAATTAGTTTTGCATAATCCATATGAAATATGAGCCAATCCTTAGTGGGAAATTCTTAATTTCATTTTTAAAATTTAGGTCTTATTTCTAAAATCAAAATCTATGTTCCAAAACACATTAACAAGCATAGAATTAAGTCAAAGGTGTTCAATGCTAGGATTGTGAGTTGCTATATGTTTTTTTTTTAGAGTTTTAATGGTAAAAAAATGTTACATGCTTGGAGTTTTAATACATTTGTGTGTTTTATCGATTCATTTGTTTCAATGCAAATACTTTTATACTCCCAATGTCATCTCATAAAAATTTTCATCTACTCTTTGTAGTTTACAAAGAAGTTATAAAAATAAATAAATAAGTCTTGGAAAAATATAGACATGAGATTATAATAAAATTCTAAAATATAACATTAAATTTTAATGAAAAGACCAAGTTTTATTTTTATTTTTATTTTTTTTCGTAAGATGATGCATATACCCGAGGGATTGTGAATGTATTAAAATATAATTGTTATATAAGTAAAATATGTCAATTATAGTTAAAATATATTTTTTTAAAATAAATTCTAGAAGTTTATAATATGATCGATTCATTACAAACATGTTATAACTATCAATAAGCATGTTTTGTTTATATAATAATTATTATAATTATAATTTATTAATGGGACGAATCGACTCACCATCCGTCTTACATGAGAGTATCTAAATTAACACTTAAAGCAAAAATTAATATGAACCAAGTTTACATTCATAATATGAAAACTCTGTTACCTTTTAATATATAGATAATTACTCTTTAAACACATAAATTGTTACTCTTCTAAATTAAAAATTACTCTTCAAATTCTTGTAAATCCTGATTTATCGATTACTTTTTAATATATGAAAAATTACTCTTTAAAGACATGAATTGTTATACTTCTATATAAAATTATTACTCTTCAAAGAATAATTGTTTATATAATAAATAGTAATTTTAAAAAATATGGTTTACATCTTACCCCGGTTTACATGAGATATGCTCATGTAATAATTATACTCCCTACGTCCCCTTCAAATTAATGATCAATTTTTTACATTATGACGTCCTATGCAAAGAATCTCCTTTATTTTTTTTACACACATGAGACCCACATATTCACCAATACAATTAAAACATAGGTTTACACACTCACTAATGTTTGCCTAATTTTATAGCACTCACGAGCAAGAATACTCGATCGTTGTAGTAGTATATCCCAAGAAAAATTATCAATCCAATAAGGAGTTATTTTCGTACTAGCAAAATACGTGAGCTCATGTTCATTGTTGTTTTTGTAAAGATGATCGGGGGTTTTGAGATTGGATAACAACTAAAACAAGAAGCAAGTAAATAAGATAGCAAATAAGATAAATGACAAGTAAAGAAAATGGGTGCTTAAGTTCAAGTATGGAAAAACATGGGATTAGAAACATCCAAGCACACTCGATTCATATTATCATGCAAACGGAATTCAACTCAATTGATGTAGACTAAGGGTGATCACGATTGTATCCTAAGCTCCCTTTCGGGTTACAAAGGTTGTTGATCCATTTTAGACTCCCAAAAGCACTTAAGATCAAAGCCCAACATTAACCCCTTCCATCTAGGTACTAGTTAGATTAAACTCTCCCTTTTTGTGTACTAAGGCCAACGAATGGATTGGTTCCCCTCATTGAATTCAAATATCCTTTCGGTCAAACCCAAACTCAATGTCTAATCATGCCTTCCTAATACTATAGAGGGTCGTTTCCGTCTCACTCCAAGCAATACATACATGAACATCATAATAGCATTTAATTACCACAAATAATCCATTGATCAACAATCCATTAAACCAATAAACATTCATGAATAACAAACCATGCCATCACAATATCAAGACAATTAAACTCCATGAATAGAAATCAACATCAATTAAATTAAAAACCAATTTAATCCACATGATAATATAAATCTAATATGCTCTTCATATTCCTAATCCCACTAGAGGGATTAGCCTAACATGATAAAAGTAACAAAACAATTAAATGATTCATTACAATTATCCATAGTCTAAGATCTAAAGAAATACAAAATGAATGGATTCTTCCCTATCAATTTCTTGAAGAGAATCTTCTATTCTTCTTGATCTCCACCTCTAGCTCTTGATTCCTTAAGATCTCTCACACCCAATGGAAGGGATGAAGTTTTGATGGAGAATTAATGGAGATGATGAAGATGGATCAAAATGGATGAAGGTGGATGAAGATGATGGTGGGAAATGGAAGAAATGGTGTGTGAGGTGTGTGTAGATGATAGGATTTTCGGATTCCCTGCCAATTGTTGAATAAAGGGGTATTTATACCCCTTTGGAGGCTTCTAGAAGGATCTGGAAATTTCTGCAGGAAAATACACAACACGAGTCGTGTTATGCAACACGGCCACGGGGTGGCCGTGTTGTGTCTTCTGATGCTGCCGCACGGCCTCGCCTTACAGGGCCGTGTTACGCAACACGGCTCGTGTGCTGCAACACGAGTCGTGTGTTGTAACACGGGCACAGGTGTGGTCGTGTTGGCTCTTCTGATGTCGCCACACGGCCACCTTCTTACAGGGCCGTGTTGGTGACACGGCTCGTGCTCCCGACTCGACTCGTGCAACTGGACACGACCTGAAGTTGCCCGTGTTGAGTGACTAGATGTCGCCACACGGCCAACTCTTACAGGGCCGTGTTGGCTACACGGCTCGTGTGCTGGCTCCTGCATTTCTTCACTGTTTTGGCTCGTTCTCCCTCGTTTCAACTCCGAATTGAGATCCGCTTTTTCCTACACCTTCCTTATCATGTTTAGCATCCAATAAAAAGTGAAAATCTTACGTTTAAGTTCATTCACACACATTTCAATAAAAATACAAAACACAACCAAATAACATATAAAATACGGATAAAATAATACGAAAATACATATAAAAAGACACTAAAATATAGGTGAAAATAGCTCTAATCAACTAATACAACTACATATTACACATTAAATAATAATACTCCTTAATCCACGAGCAAAAAGCAAAAGTATCCATTTGCATTGGACAAAAAGAATATATATTTTGCTAAAACTTGCGTCTTCCCTGGTACCGTGCTCTCAAATCCCATTTTTTTTTAAAATTGTATCATTTAGTATTAAATGTCTTATCCTTTAATATAAGAATATGCATTCTTTATTTTCTGGAAAAATATAATTTTTTATTAAATATTTATAAAATTCATATTTCAACCGATATTTTCAATGAAAATATATATCATTATTCATTAAAGTGTATACATTTAAAATAAAATATTATATCTTTATACACCTTGTGTATCTGAAAACACTAGAGATCCATTTTTTTTTTCTTTCATATATTTTCTCTGCCCACTTTATTGTATTCTTCCGTAATTATTCTTAAACTTTCATATATTTTTTCTGCCCACTTTATTGTATTCTTCCGAAATTATCCTTAAACGATCTTTTGTTCTATTCAGTCCATTTATATATCAATTCGCCCTATTTTAAATTTTGCATATTTGATTCATCTTATATTTTTTTCCTAATTATAATGTACACCCGAGTGCACTCTAAAATAGGTGCACTCACTTTAAAAAACGTATACAAATATAAATAAAAATATATACAATTATGAACAAAAATATATACAATTTAATTGTTGGTTTTTTTAATGTAAAATTGAGTATAAAAAATATACAATTATTAAAAAACATGTACTCCCTCCGTCCCCTTGAAAGGTATTCATTTACTTTTTGCACCTTGATTAAGAAGTATAATAATTTAATGTATAGTAAGGTGAGAGAAATAATATTTTAATGTGTAGTAGGTAATCGTATTAATGTTGAGTGTGGGGCCATGCGTAGTGGTTGTAGGTCACATCAATCCAAAAATAAAAATGGATACTTTGTAATGAGACGGACCAAAATGAAAAAATGAATACGTATCAAGGTGACGGAGGGAGTATACACTATTGAATAAAAAGTTATACACATATACATGCTAATTTTTTTAATGAAAAATTAAGTGTAAAAAAAGTATTAAGAAACACGTATACAAAATAGAATAACTTATATACAAAATAGAATAAAAAGTCACATTATTTATTAATTTAACTTTATGAAAAGAATATATATATATATATATATATATATATATATATATATATATATATATATATATATATATATATATATATATATATATATATATATATATATACTCCGTCCCGCACTAAGGGTGCATTTTGTTTTTTTGCACGTGGATTAAGGAGTATTATTATTTAATGTGTAGTGGGTAGTTGTATTAGTGGGAATGTGGGCCCCATATTTTACTTGTATTAGTGGGTGAGTATGAGACCCATGTGTATAAAAAAAGAAAGAGGACCCTTTGAGTGGGACGACCAAAATGAAAAAAAGAGACCCTTGGGTGCGGGACGAAGGGAATATATATATAAACTCCATCCGTCCCATTTCAATATTTACGTTTGCTTTTTGCACGTTGATTAAGAAGTATAATATTTTAATAGATAGTAGGTTGAAAGATATAATATTTAATGTAAAGTGGGTAGGTGTATTAGTTTTGGATGATTTATTAATTATTTTAAGTGGGTCCCATATTCCAAAAAGAAAAACATAATCGTTGAAATGAAACGCGTATAATAGAAACGTAAATATTAAAACGGGATAGGTAGTATATAATTTTAGTCATTTCATGTGAGATGAGGTATGTGCCTCTCCGTCTATATTTTTGATTTGTGTCAGTGGTCACAACATGGAGTTCACTTTCGGTGTGCAACTATTTACTCGATTTTACCAAATAAAATAAAATAAAAAATTAAAGAGTATAATTTTCTTTACTAAAAAATATAATAACATTTAATATAAAAAAAGTATAAATTTAGATTTGAAGCACAAACCCTGATATATGCGCTTAACTTTTGTCTAAAATATTTATAAAATATTTCACAAAAATCACTTTTTATTTAAGGGTAGGTCTTGTATGAGACCGTCTCACGGATCTCATTTCGTGAGATGGACTATTCATTAATTAATTAATATATTCTAAAAAATAAAAAGCCGTCGTAGCCGGTCACCCATTCATCCGTGCTAACTAATTCTCGGTAAAGGACTGTTCCTTTAAATAAGGTTGATTTCTATTTCCTTTTATTATTATTGTACATTTAAAAATCATTGATTTTAAATTATTATTAATTAAAACACAATTAATACTTTAAGGAATATTTAAAATATAATGTGGTCATCAATTTAAAATTCAAAAGTGATATACTTATTATTAAATTATTTTATGGAAAAAATTATAAAAGAGAAAGTAATAATATTTTTAATAAAAAAGAATATTTAAATAAAAAAAGTGATATTCAACTAATCAAATTATTTCAAAAATAATTTGTAACAAAAATAAAAAGTGATAAAATTTTTAATAAAGTGAAAATCTTACGTTTAAGTTCATTCACACACATTTCAATAAAAATACAAAACACAACCAAATAACATATAAAATACGGATAAAATAATACGAAAAATACATATAAAAAGACACTAAAATATAGGTGAAAATAGCTCTAATCAACCCCCCAAACTTAAGGTGTTGCTCGTCCCCGAGCAACGAAAATGACAAATCAAAAGGAGAAATTTTCACCTAGAAAAAGACTAAACGAATATAAGCAATAACACATCGTTAGCAATAATAACAACAAACTATGCTAAGTCATCCTACAACATTAAAATCATGACATGAGAAATTAACAAGTTCAATCAAAAGAGAATAAAGTGTAATATAGTTCCTTTTAAGTCCAAGCCTCGCAATGGATATTAATGTCTCTCAACACTCTTTTGAAATAGGGTAAATCACACTCATTAATCGATTGGCTCGACTCACTATAAGCTTGCTCGCGGACTATATTCACAAACCACCAAAGTTTCAATTAATGATCAAAAAGGTCTTTAATTAGGATGTAATGATAGGCTCTTTGGTATGGTAGGAAGTATATGGATAAGAGTGACTAACAAGTGTAAGTAATCGAAGAGATGATCAACTTCCTCAACTTCTCCACTTTTCTTTCTTCCTTTCTCAACTTTGGTACTCACAAGCACTACTCATCAACATTCCTTTGGATTGAGCTTCTTATGATGCATGCTTCCTTTCTTTGAATTTTTATTTCCTTGAGCATCTTGTTGTTGCTTTACTCATTTTTCTTGTTTTGAGGTTGCATGTTCATTCTTTTTTATGCTCTTTCATCCTTTTTCTTGCTTGTTTACCATTCCCTTTTCTTCTTTTTCTAATCAATCAATCCTTTCTAGCTACCATCTCCTCAATGCCCCACACAAAGGTGTATATAAGCTTGAATGGGTAATTAAGGCTTGTAATGTGCTAAATTCACAAGAAATAGGCTTATAGGCTCAAAGTGGTTGACTAAGGATGATGTTCAAGGTAGGAAACATATATGGTAATGACTATAATAACAAGGATGTCCTTAGATCATTTCACTAATCTCCACTAATCGGGCTCGTTCCTATAGTCCTTGAGCAAGTTATAACTTATCAAACACAACCGATCCACTCATGAAGAAATACCATGTATACATGGTTGAGGCTCAAATGCTCACAAGCTTGTGCTCGAACCTTAAGGACCTTATTACACCACATTCATCTCAAAATTGAACAAGTTAAGTAAAACATGTCACAATTTGAAAGTGTAGAGATTCTTAATCATAATTTGTCATCACTTATCACCACAACATATCATCACTCACGTTCAAAAATGACTCACGACATCCCTAAACAAACCACCAAACATCCCAAGACAAGAATGAAAATACACACAACATACAAATAAGGACTCAACAAACAAGACACAACAAAAACACAAAACATGCAAAAACACAAAATACCATCATCCATAAGAAAATTAAGCACACATTCATCCCAACCTTTATTGAAAAGGAAATCCTAATTTACGAAAGTAAACCTCCCATAAACATAACAAATGAAGTAGCATGCTAGTCACAACAATCCAAATCAAACTCAATTCATTTCAAGTAGTAAAATGATAAGGTGTAGAGTACTCCCTCAATAGGCATTTGGTAAGGAAACCGTTAGCTTCAAGCTCCATCATGCTTCCAATACCTCTCATTCATGCTCAAACACTCAACAAACACCATTATTTCAACAATTTCATTATGAATATGGACTATCATGCACTTCAACACCACCAATAATGCCAAAATCAACCCAAACTCATGAGAAAAATTTTAAAATTTGTCCAATTTTACAAGAATCATACTCAAGTGGTGAGTCACACCACACACTCTCCCCCCAAACTTAAATCGAAACAAGAGTTGAGACTTAAGTTTGCAAAAAGTGGTGAGACTTACCCTTGTAGTTTCCATTGATGATCTTCTTGTTGAGAGGTAACCGCATCCACACGACTCAAGCTATGCCCACCACGCACTATCACCCCCCAAACTTAACTCGAGACAAGAGTCACGAATTAAGTTTGCAACAAATGGTGGAACATGTCAACTTGAATCCATGAAGCATTTCTCTTTTCTTCAATGTGCATTTTTCTCCATGAGCACAATCAACCTAAAAGGCCAAAATAAACAAGCAACAAAAATAAAGCAATAAAGATATTGATGGGGTGCCTCCCATCGAGCGCTAAGTTTAACGTCTTCAAGCTAGACGAATGTGTAGCTCATCTTTCACATAAAGTATCCACAAAGAGGGTCTCCCTTTGTGATGGATCCACATAATGCTTTACACGATGACCATTAACCAATAACTCTCCCCCGTTCTCATCTATAACCTTTAGAGCTCCCCCATCAAGTACTTCCTTTACCACATAAGGTCCTCTCCATTTGGACTTCAACTTGCCCGGGAAAAGTCTTAGTCGAGAATTGAATACCAACACCTTCTCACCCTTTTTAAAGCTCTTCTTCCTCAAACGAGCATCATGCCACCTCTTGGTTTTCTCCTTAAAAATCCTTGAGTTTTCATAAGCATTTTCTCTAAATTCCTCAAGCTCATTCAATTGTAAGAATCTTACCTTCTTCGAAGCTTTCATGTCAAAATTCAACTTCTTAATGGCCCAATAAGCTTTATGCTCTAACTCCACCGGAAGATGGCAAGACTTACCATAGACAATTTGAAAAGGAGACATACCAAGAGTGGTCTTGAATGCGGTTCGAAAGGCCCACAATGCATCATCAAGTTTATTTGACCAATCCTTTCTACTCACACTCACTGTTTTCTCCAAGACTTGTTTGATTTGTCGATTAGAAATTTCAGCTTGACCATTCGTTTGAGGGTGATACGGAGTAGACACTCGATGCTTCACTCCATAAGTCTTGAGAATGTTCTCCATGAGCTTATTTATGAAGTGACTACCCCCATCTACCAATACTCTAGGTACTCCAAATCTTGTGAAGATATGCTTCTTTAGAAACCCCATGACAACTCTAGCATCACTTGTTCTTGAAGGTATGGCCTCAACCCATTTCGAGACATAGTCAACCGCCAATAGGATATATAGGAATCCATTCGATTGAGGAAACGGTCCCATGAAATCGATGCCCCACACATCAAATATCTCCACTTCTTGAAAGCTCTTAAGGGGCATCTCATCCCACTTGGAGATTCCTCCCATCCTTTGACATCGATCACAACCTTCTACAAATTTCTTACAACTCTTGAACAAAAATGGCCAATACAACCCCGATTGTAAGACTTTTGCAGCGGTCTTTTGAGCTCCAAAATGGCCTCCACTAGGTGAAGAGTGGCAAAACTCCAACACACTATTACATTCTTCCTCGGGCACACATCTTCGCACAAGAGAATCATTGCACATCTTGTACAAGAATGGATCATCCCACAAGTAACTTTTAACATCATGAAAGAACTTCTTGGATTGATACTTATTAAGCTCATAAGGTCTCCTTCCACTAGCCAAGTAATTCACATAGTCCGCATACCACGGACTTCTTTCTTCCTCCACTAAAGCCTCAATTTGATAGCAATCACACTCCAAGATTTCTTCATCGGGAAAAACCTCTTTGATTAACTCATAAGTACCTTCACAATGCTCCCTCGACTCTAACCTTGAAAGATGGTCGGCTATCACATTCTCCGTGCCCTTCTTATCTCTCACTTCAATATCAAATTCTTGAAGAAGTAGTACCCATCTTATCACCCTTGGCTTTGCATCCTTCTTTGCCATGAGATACTTGATAGCGGCATGGTCGGTGTATACAATAGTTTTCGTTCCTACCAAATAAGGACGAAACTTATCAAATGCGTATACTACCGCCAAGAACTCTTTTTCGGTAGTGGTGTAGTTCCTTTGAGCCGCATCAAATGTCTTGCTTGCATAGTAAATAGCTCGGAATTTTTTCTCTCTTAGTTGCCCCAAAACTACTCCAAGAGCTACATCACTTGCATCACACATCAATATAAATGGCTCCTTCCAATCGGGGGTGATCAAGATGGGTGATGAAATTAAAGCTTCCTTTAGCACCTGAAAAGCATTTAAACAATTATCATCAAACTTAAATGGCACATCTTTTTCAAGGAGATGAGATAGAGGTTTAGAAAATGAAGAAAAATCCTTGATGAATCTACGATAGAACCCGGCATGGCCAAGGAACGATCGTACTCCCTTCTCATTTGTTGGTGGTGGAAGCTTCTCTATAGCAACAACTTTGGCTCGGTCAACTTGCAATCCCTTTGAAGAGATGTGATGTCCAAGTACAATGCCATCATTTACCATGAAATGGCACTTCTCCCAATTCAACACTAAATTAGTGTCTTGACATCGCTTCAAAACAATAGCAAGGTTAGACAAACAATTATCAAAAGAAGAACCAAACACCGAAAAGTCATCCATGAAAACTTCCATTATATTCTCAATTAATCCTTCAAAGATTGCCATCATACACCTTTGAAAGGTGGCCGGTGCATTGCAAAGTCCAAATGGCAATCTTCGAAAAGCAAATATTCCATAAGGACAAGTGAAAGCGGTCTTTTCTTGGTCTTCGGGTGCTATGAGAATTTGGTTATACCCGGAATACCCATCAAGAAAGCAATAAAACTCATACCCGGCCAACCTATCCAACATTTGATCTAAGAAAGGTAAGGGGAAGTGATCTTTACGTGTGTTTTCATTAAGCTTTCTATAATCAACACACACACGCCATCCCGTCACTGTCCTAGTGGCTATGGTCTCATCTTTATCGGTCTTCACTATAGTCATACCCCCTTTTTTAGATACTACATGCAACGGGCTCACATAGGGGCTATCACTAATAGGAAAAATCATATCGGAGTCTAACCACTTAAGAACCTCTTTCTTTACCACTTCTTGCATGATAGGATTAAGTCTTCTTTGGTTTTGAACACAAGCTTTCCCTTCATCCTCAAGTCTTATATTATGCATGCAAATTGTTGGACTAATTCCCTTCAAATCATCAATACACCAACCAATAGCCGACTTATGCTCTTTAAGGACATTAAGCAATTTATCAAGTTGACTAGAAGTTAGAGATGATGATACAATTACCGGATAAGTCTCATTTTCACCAAGGTAGGCATAAGTAAGATGATCGGGTAGAGGCTTCAACTCCACCTTCTTTTCCTTTTTCTCTTCTTGCTCGAGTGAATCTCTAAGTGGTAAGAACTTTTCATTTCCCCTTGATATGGCGGCTGCAACCTCCTGAGCTTCACTACAATCACCTAGATCAAGCAAACAATTAATCAATTCTTCATTTAAATCAAGAGAAGTAGTAGAAATATTAGAAAGAGATAGAGAATTGCTCAAGCATAGTTCAAGTGGATCCTTGGTTACAATGGAAGGCCAACTCTCCTCGACACTTCCCTTTACAACATCCACACTTTTACATTCTTCATCATTCATTGGATATTGCATGGCCTTGTGTAAAGAGAATACCACTTCCTCATCATTAACCCTCAACTTCAATTCTCCTTTGTAGACATCAATAAGAGCTCTCCCGGTAGCAAGAAACGGTCTCCCAAAAATCAATGGCACATTTTCATCCTCCTCCATATCTAGAACAACAAAATCCACCGGAAAGACGAACTTATCAACTTTCACCAACACATCTTCAACTACTCCTTTTGGATGTGTCATAGATCTATCCGCCAATTGAAGTGTGATGGAAGTTGGCTTTACTTCACCTAATCCAAGCTTCTTGAATATGGAGAGAGGCATTAGATTAATGCTTGCACCGAGGTCACAAAGAGCCTTGTTCTTCTTGTTCTTTCCAATTTCACACGGTATAATGAAACTACCCGGATCCTTCAATTTTTGTGGAAGTTTCCGTTGTAGAATGGCACTACACTCTTCGGTTAGATTAACCGTTTCATTGTCCACAAGACTTCTTTTCTTTCCCATGATGTCCTTCAAGAAACGAGCATAATGAGGCATTTGATCCAAAGCATCGGCGAAAGGCATATTGATTTGAATCTTCTTGAAGATTTCAAGAAACTTTTTGAACCTCTCATCCAAACCCTTCTTCAAAAACCTTTGAGGAAAAGGAACCGGTACTTGAGTCTTGGGTATTCCCCAACTATCTCTTTCAACTTCAACTTCCTTTTCCCTTAACTCCTTTGCCTTTTTCCACTTTGGAATTCTCTCTATCTTCTCTTCATCTTTCTTTTGCTCAACAATTTCTTTTTTCTTGCTTACTTCCTCCATTTCAATCTCTTCTTGCACCAACCCTTCTTCCACCTTGCTTTCCACTTCCCTTTCAATGACAATACTATCTTCTTTAGGCATAGGAGGTTCCTCATACTCTTTTCCACTTCTAAGAGTGATAGCTTTGCAATCTTCTTTAGGATTGGTTACCGTGGTAGATGGAAACTTTCCTTGTTGGTGTTGAGATCCCACGGAAGAAGCAATTTGACCCATTTGATACTCAAAAGCTCTAATCCTATTGTCGGATTTCTTCTCATTTTCCTCCATTCTAGCCTCCATCTTTTTCATGAATGTTAGCAATGTCTCTTCCACCGATGCTTTCCCCTCTCCATTTGGTGGTTTAGCACTCGGATCGAATCCCGGAGGATATGACACGGCGGCTTGAGGATTAGAGTAAGAAAGATTCTCATGCTTCCTCGGAGCTTGATAATTTCCACTTGATTGATTGAAATTGCTTCCCCGAGCTTGTCCTTGATATCCTCCTTGGTAATTACCTTGATTAGAAGGATAATTACCTTGGGAATTCCCTTGATGATGGAAATTCCCTTGGTAATTTCTCCTATCTAAATAGGCAACATCTTCTACACTTTGCATAACCTTGCTCTCATCATTCACCATAGAACTTGTGCTTCCCCCTTGGCTTACTCCTTGAGTGATCAAATTCAATTGCTTTGTTAAAGCTTGAATGCTCTCATTAAATTCCTTCATGCCTTCACTTTGGAACATATCACTCTTCACTTTGTTCACACTCTCCACTTGAGCTACCTTTCCAAATGCATAACCTCCCATTACTCGCTCGGAAGGCCATTGATAAGCATTCATTGCAATGTCTTCAAAAATATCCATAGCTTTCATAGCATCCACTCCAAATATAGACCCTCCGGATGAGGCATCTACATGCATCCGATTTTGTTGATTCAACCCTTGATAGAAGAAAGCCACTTGTTGATTCTCATGAAAATCATGTTGAGGACACTTTCGGAGCATCTCTTTGTAGCGTTCCCATGCTTCATAAAAATTTTCATCCGGAAGTTGCCTAAATTGAGTGATAAGGCTTTTCAATTGGAGCGTCTTTGAAGGAGGAAAGTACTTGTTTAGGAACCTTTGCTCAAGATCTTCCCATGTATTACAACTTCCCAAAGGAATTGTATTGTACCATGCTTTAGCCTTGTCTCTTAAAGAGAAAGAGAACAACCTCATTCGAATAGCATCCTCCGACACTCCCTTCATCTTGACGGTATTTGCAACCTCCAAGAAAGTAGATAGATGAGTGTTCGGGTCTTCAAGAGGACCTCCCCCAAACTGATTTGCTTTAACCATGTTGATCAATCCGGTCTTGATTTCATAATCATTGGCTTGAACCGGAGGAACCATATTGTGTACGGCTCTCGGTTGGAAGTAATCCCGAATTGCTCTAGGCCTTGGCAACTCTTGTTGTTGAAATATCCTTTGAGCTTCTTGATTGGCAAGCAATTGCATATACTCTTGATTTTGAGCAAAGACATTCCTCATTATCTCCGCTTGATTCTCTTGCACTCCTTCTTGTACCCCCCTTTGATCTTGTAAAGGATCTTGGGGTGGGTCATAATTAACATTGTCTCCCCGTTGATTCTCCATATTTTTGTCTTTTCTAGCTTTACGCCTCTCTCGTTTCCTTTGTCGTGCGGTCCTTTCAATCTCCAAATTCAAAGGAATGATCGATTGATTTCCCTTTGATCTTGTGATCATAAAACACCTACGAAAAGGCCAAGAGTGAGACCACAAACACAAATAATAAATAAAAGAAAATAAAAAGAATCCTTATCAAGAACAACTAAAACAATAACACAGTACTCGACTAGTCCGTCAAACTCCCCTTTGGCAACGGCGCCATTTTCTTGTTTGCCTAATTTTATAGCACTCACGAGCAAGAATACTCGATCGTTGTAGTAGTATATCCCAAGAAAAATTATCAATCCAATAAGGAGTTATTTTCGTACTAGCAAAATACGTGAGCTCATGTTCATTGTTGTTTTTGTAAAGATGATCGGGGGTTTTGAGATTGGATAACAACTAAAACAAGAAGCAAGTAAATAAGATAGCAAATAAGATAAATGACAAGTAAAGAAAATGGGTGCTTAAGTTCAAGTATGGAAAAACATGGGATTAGAAACATCCAAGCACACTCGATTCATATTATCATGCAAACGGAATTCAACTCAATTGATGTAGACTAAGGGTGATCACGATTGTATCCTAAGCTCCCTTTCGGGTTACAAAGGTTGTTGATCCATTTTAGACTCCCAAAAGCACTTAAGATCAAAGCCCAACATTAACCCCTTCCATCTAGGTACTAGTTAGATTAAACTCTCCCTTTTTGTGTACTAAGGCCAACGAATGGATTGGTTCCCCTCATTGAATTCAAATATCCTTTCGGTCAAACCCAAACTCAATGTCTAATCATGCCTTCCTAATACTATAGAGGGTCGTTTCCGTCTCACTCCAAGCAATACATACATGAACATCATAATAGCATTTAATTACCACAAATAATCCATTGATCAACAATCCATTAAACCAATAAACATTCATGAATAACAAACCATGCCATCACAATATCAAGACAATTAAACTCCATGAATAGAAATCAACATCAATTAAATTAAAAACCAATTTAATCCACATGATAATATAAATCTAATATGCTCTTCATATTCCTAATCCCACTAGAGGGATTAGCCTAACATGATAAAAGTAACAAAACAATTAAATGATTCATTACAATTATCCATAGTCTAAGATCTAAAGAAATACAAAATGAATGGATTCTTCCCTATCAATTTCTTGAAGAGAATCTTCTATTCTTCTTGATCTCCACCTCTAGCTCTTGATTCCTTAAGATCTCTCACACCCAATGGAAGGGATGAAGTTTTGATGGAGAATTAATGGAGATGATGAAGATGGATCAAAATGGATGAAGGTGGATGAAGATGATGGTGGGAAATGGAAGAAATGGTGTGTGAGGTGTGTGTAGATGATAGGATTTTCGGATTCCCTGCCAATTGTTGAATAAAGGGGTATTTATACCCCTTTGGAGGCTTCTAGAAGGATCTGGAAATTTCTGCAGGAAAATACACAACACGAGTCGTGTTATGCAACACGGCCACGGGGTGGCCGTGTTGTGTCTTCTGATGCTGCCGCACGGCCTAGCCTTACAGGGCCGTGTTACGCAACACGGCTCGTGTGCTGCAACACGAGTCGTGTGTTGTAACACGGGCACAGGTGTGGTCGTGTTGGCTCTTCTGATTTCGCCACACGGCCACCTTCTTACAGGGCCGTGTTGGTGACACGGCTCGTGCTCCCGACTCGACTCGTGCAACTGGACACGACCTGAAGTTGCCCGTGTTGAGTGACTAGATGTCGCCACACGGCCAACTCTTACAGGGCCGTGTTGGCTACACGGCTCGTGTGCTGGCTCCTGCATTTCTTCACTGTTTTGGCTCGTTCTCCCTCGTTTCAACTCCGAATTGAGATCCGCTTTTTCCTACACCTTCCTTATCATGTTTAGCATCCAATAAAAAGTGAAAATCTTACGTTTAAGTTCATTCACACACATTTCAATAAAAATACAAAACACAACCAAATAACATATAAAATACGGATAAAATAATACGAAAATACATATAAAAAGACACTAAAATATAGGTGAAAATAGCTCTAATCAACTAATACAACTACATATTACACATTAAATAATAATACTCCTTAATCCACGAGCAAAAAGCAAAAGTATCCATTTGCATTGGACAAAAAGAATATATATTTTGCTAAAACTTGCGTCTTCCCTGGTACCGTGCTCTCAAATCCCATTTTTTTTTTAAATTGTATCATTTAGTATTAAATGTCTTATCCTTTAATATAAGAATATGCATTCTTTATTTTCTGGAAAAATATAATTTTTTATTAAATATTTATAAAATTCATATTTCAACCGATATTTTCAATGAAAATATATATCATTATTCATTAAAGTGTATACATTTAAAATAAAATATTATATCTTTATACACCTTGTGTATCTGAAAACACTAGAGATCCATTTTTTTTTTCTTTCATATATTTTCTCTGCCCACTTTATTGTATTCTTCCGTAATTATTCTTAAACTTTCATATATTTTTTCTGCCCACTATATTGTATTCTTCCGAAATTATCCTTAAACGATCTTTTGTTCTATTCAGTCCATTTATATATCAATTCGCCCTATTTTAAATTTTGCATATTTGATTCATCTTATATTTTTTTCCTAATTATAATGTACACCCGAGTGCACTCTAAAATAGGTGCACTCACTTTAAAAAACGTATACAAATATAAATAAAAATATATACAATTATGAACAAAAATATATACAATTTAATTGTTGGTTTTTTTAATGTAAAATTGAGTATAAAAAATATACAATTATTAAAAAACATGTACTCCCTCCGTCCCCTTGAAAGGTATTCATTTACTTTTTGCACCTTGATTAAGAAGTATAATAATTTAATGTATAGTAAGGTGAGAGAAATAATATTTTAATGTGTAGTAGGTAATCGTATTAATGTTGAGTGTGGGGCCATGCGTAGTGGTTGTAGGTCACATCAATCCAAAAATAAAAATGGATACTTTGTAATGAGACGGACCAAAATGAAAAAATGAATACGTATCAAGGTGACGGAGGGAGTATACACTATTGAATAAAAAGTTATACACATATACATGCTAATTTTTTTAATGAAAAATTAAGTGTAAAAAAAGTATTAAGAAACACGTATACAAAATAGAATAACTTATATACAAAATAGAATAAAAAGTCACATTATTTATTAATTTAACTTTATGAAAAGAATATATATATATATATATATATATATATATATACTCCGTCCCGCACTAAGGGTGCATTTTGTTTTTTTGCACGTGGATTAAGGAGTATTATTATTTAATGTGTAGTGGGTAGTTGTATTAGTGGGAATGTGGGCCCCATATTTTACTTGTATTAGTGGGTGAGTATGAGACCCATGTGTATAAAAAAAGAAAGAGGACCCTTTGAGTGGGACGACCAAAATGAAAAAAAGAGACCCTTGGGTGCGGGACGAAGGGAATATATATATAAACTCCATCCGTCCCATTTCAATATTTACGTTTGCTTTTTGCACGTTGATTAAGGAGTATAATATTTTAATAGATAGTAGGTTGAAAGATATAATATTTAATGTAAAGTGGGTAGGTGTATTAGTTTTGGATGATTTATTAATTATTTTAAGTGGGTCCCATATTCCAAAAAGAAAAACATAATCGTTGAAATGAAACGCGTATAATAGAAACGTAAATATTAAAACGGGATAGGTAGTATATAATTTTAGTCATTTCATGTGAGATGAGGTATGTGCCTCTCCGTCTATATTTTTGATTTGTGTCAGTGGTCACAACATGGAGTTCACTTTCGGTGTGCAACTATTTACTCGATTTTACCAAATAAAATAAAATAAAAAATTAAAGAGTATAATTTTCTTTACTAAAAAATATAATAACATTTAATATAAAAAAAGTATAAATTTAGATTTGAAGCACAAACCCTGATATATGCGCTTAACTTTTGTCTAAAATATTTATAAAATATTTCACAAAAATCACTTTTTATTTAAGGATAGGTCTTGTATGAGACCGTCTCACGGATCTCATTTCGTGAGATGGACTATTCATTAATTAATTAATATATTCTAAAAAATAAAAAGCCGTCGTAGCCGGTCACCCATTCATCCGTGCTAACTAATTCTCGGTAAAGGACTGTTCCTTTAAATAAGGTTGATTTCTATTTCCTTTTATTATTATTGTACATTTAAAAATCATTGATTTTAAATTATTATTAATTAAAACACAATTAATACTTTAAGGAATATTTAAAATATAATGTGGTCATCAATTTAAAATTCAAAAGTGATATACTTATTATTAAATTATTTTATGGAAAAAATTATAAAAGAGAAAGTAATAATATTTTTAATAAAAAAGAATATTTAAATAAAAAAAGTGATATTCAACTAATCAAATTATTTCAAAAATAATTTGTAACAAAAATAAAAAGTGAAAAATTTTTTAATAAATAGTAATAACATTTTAAATAAAACGTGATATTTGATTAATGAAAAGTGATACATATCCAGTTATATTTATTTAATAAAAATTTTTAAACGGATAAAAGTGATAACATTTTTAATAAAAAAAGTGATAACATTTTCAATAAAAAGTGATATTAAATTAAGAAAAATAGTGATATACATCCAACTATATTATTTAATGAAAATTTTATAGGAATTATAAAAAGTGATAAAATTTTTAATAAAAAGTGATACATGATCAAAGAAAAGTAACAAATGAAAGAAGTAATTATTTAATGAATGGAGTATATTTTATCATATGAATAAAAAAGTGATAATATTTTTAATAAAAATTAATACCTGATTAAAGAAAAGTAACAAATGAAGAAATTAAATTATTTAATAAATGGAGTATATTTTATTATACGAATAAAAAATGATAACATTTTTTTATGAAAAAGTGATGCCTGATAAAGAAAAAGTGATTATTATTTAAATAATTATTTCATTAACAATTAATAATAAATAAAAGCGGTAATTAAGAAATAAAAAGCAAAATTATCACCCAAATTTATTTGTTAATTATATATATATTTTTTACACGATTAAGGAATGATATAAATATAATAAAAAATAGTAGCACATGTTTTACTAAATTATAAAATAGAATTAAACAGTATAACTCTATTTCATAAGTAAGGTGGGCTTACGTGTACTCAAGTTAACTAGATAACAAGATATTAAGTTGGCAACGGATCCGCGTGTTCTTATTTGAATAATATTTGACGCATCTCACGAAATGAGATCCGTAAGACAGTGTCGTATAAGCCTTTATCATTATTTAAATGGTATTCATTCTTATTTATATAATGAAAGGCATACCATAAGACGTGACTTCTTATTCATATATCATGAAACTCGTCCATATAACAGTATTGTGCAAGTGTTTGCTTTGAAGCATAGAGAATATTTTATTTTAAACGTTATTATAAATATTATTATTAGGCAAAAACTTGTGTGAGACCGTATAAGCTCTTATGTGAAATGGATAAAAAATAATAATAATATTACCACTTTTGCAATAAAATATTATCACATTTTATGTATATTATAAATTATTTATGAAATAATTTAATACACATTATCATCGATTGAGTATTACATTAATGATGTTATCACTTTTTATCTATCTTATATAAGAATACATTAATGATGTTATCACTTTTTATCTATCTTATATAAGAATTTATGTGAGACGATCTCACACATAACTGCCCTTATTATTATTATTATATTTTTTTATTTTTTCATAAATCCAAAAGATCAAAATCCATTGCACGAATCTAAAATCATATCGATGCCAAAAAGACTCGCATCCTAAAATCCTTTTCTTATAAAAAAAAGTTAGATTCCATTTTTGGGCAAACAATTAATCATCATGGAAGCATTAATATACATATACAAATCCCTACCTAATTGCATGATGATATTAGCTAACTAAGAATCATATCTTATCCCAAAATCTTATTTGTGAAAGAGAGGAGAGAGAAAGGGGAAGAGAGAGAGAGAGAAAATTGAGGAAGTTGACAAGTGGGGTGATAACATACATGCGACACACTAATGTGAGTGAAGAAAGTTGAGGACAAAGTTGGTTAATGAGAAATATTGAACCAAAATCCCAATGAAATCTTCTACTATGCAAATTGTCTCTACTTTATTTCATGTACCACGTAATTCACCAGTTCTTTACTCCGGAGCTGGCAATGGATAACCATGGAGTCTCATTTTTTTTGTTTTTGTTTTTATATAAATATGATATTCACACATACCTTGTAATACAAATAAATATGAATCCCACACATCCCACTAATACAACTACCTACTACACATTAAATAATAATATTCCTTAATATAACTGAAAAATTAAATAATAATATTCCTTAATATAACTGAAAAAGTAAATATCATTAATCAAATAAATTTCAATGATGCAATATTGTCTCTAATTTTTACCTTTTTATCTCTAATTTAACTTTGATTGATAACAAATGATTTAATATTATATTGTTGTAAACTATTTGATAAGAACAATAAGAAAATCATAAAGAAGAAGAGTACAGAAGAAATAGGGAGAAAGAGAGATTTCATTAACGATATGAATATATCTAAAACACTGATATTCTCACTCTTTATATAGAGAAGATAAATGATACAATGGTAAATAAACTCTCTTCCTATTCTAATGATATAAGGAGTAATGTCCATATAAAATATTTCACAACACTCCCCCTTGGACATTACGACGTTACGACGTCATATGCATCTCTCGTTAAAACCTCGCTAGAAAACCCTTTGGAAAAAATTAGTTGAGGAAAATAGTACATGTCTTATCATTTCATAATATATCATATTAGCTGCCTCATTAAAAAACTTTCAACTAAGAAAACCTCGTAGGAAAAATTTAGTTAAAGAAAAAAGAGTACAGCTTAGTCTCCATGACCCAATCTTCATGATTATTTAAAAGTCGTTTCTCCCACAAGACATTTAACTTGCCTGTCTCATTAAAAACCCTTCAACTAAGAAAATCCCTTAGGGAAAAACTTAGTTAAGAAAAAAAGAGTGCATGTTTTACAATTTTCATGTGTTGCTTTAGTTGCCTCATTTAAAACCATAGACTAAGAATATTCAATGGGAAAAACTTAGTTAAGAAAAAAAAAGAGTACAACTATTGGTCATCAAGATCTAATCTTCTGGATTGTGTAGAAATTACCGCTCCCCCTCAAGATAGCGGTGTTTTGAAATATAACTGCTGATCTTCAAGATAAAAATTTCAGAATTTACGTGAAATTATTTCTCCCACTGAAGACGACAATCTTCTGGGTATACAAAATACAATACTACAAGTACATACTAAAATATAATTTGAGAGTAAACAAAATAATGATAAATAATTTAGATTTTTACATCAGAAAATGCTATCTGTAATACTCACTGCTCTTCTGGAGCATATAAAATAAAATTTTCTTGTCTCGCATAATATATCGATTGCTCATCCATGCAATACATAATTTATTGCCTTATAATAGACTGGGGGAAATCGTCTTTCATCATGCCCCAAAGACTATAAATTTATTATATCGACAATCTTATTACACCAGTTTGAAACTTTAACATTACGGTATTCGTTTATTTAACATTCAAATTAATATGCCAATGTCACGTTGGTTTCTTATAAAGAAACCAATATATTTTGTATCTACGAGATACTTGAGGATAAGTCTAATTTCATGTAACTTCTCTTTATCAGGGAGTTATAAAATCTTGCTAGCAAGTTCATCATAAGTGCATATCAGGCGTGATACAATTATGAGAAAACATGTGCTTTAAAAACACTGAATGGAGGGACTTCTAACCCAAAATATCCTCATTATATACTTCAAGTATATAGACATTAGTTTTCCTTCAAGGAATAAAAGTGACAATTGACATACAACCTGAATAGATATATCAAAAATTCATCTAAAATAATCATCAAATAAATTAACTGGCATTTAATTTTAAAGTAATCTCAACTGCAGGTTGAGACAACTTTTTGAATTTATTCAAGTTCTTTCATTTCGAAAAATCCGTCTTCTTGACATGAGTTAACTTATATAAATTTCTTATACATTTCAATCTTAAACCATTCATTCATATACACACAATTTTTATTCTTCTTCAGGAAGACATAACAAATTCAAATGTAGCATATATATCCATATTAATTGTTTCAAGGTCTTGCAATGACCAATATTGTAACTATATATTATGATAGTTTATTCTCATCCAAATTGAGAAGTATTAATCCTTCGTGGATTTTCATGTAAATCATATAATGTTGTGTATTTACCTCATATTTAAATATATTGAAACTGTCATATAAATTAAGTGGTGAAACGTAACGTATAATGGGAGAGTATGTATCATTTATATATTGGGCCTTTGCAAGATTCGTATGATCTTTAACTGATCATCACTTTTATCATTCATATGTCCTCTTGAGATAAATATTTATATCATTTCAGATATTGAAATAAATATCTAATGAGTTAAGCTCAACCTCTATGCTTTATACTGTCTTACCAAATTTTCGTACTTCTAGCACTTTGATATCGAATATAAGATTTGGATCCAGATTGTTATTTAAGACAGTAAAAGCAATCAAAGAAACAAATGTGTTGTCAACAACTTTCTATTTCAATTCATATTCTTCTCCCAAAATCTATAATGGTTTTTTTATTTATATAACTAGATCCTCATCATTTCCTAATACGTTTGGATCTAGCCATTTCGCATACCCAGTACTTTAGTTATTTTGATGCAAGTGCGAATTTACTAGGTATTTGTCTTCTGGACAAATTTATTGAAGATAGTTTTCGTTATCAAAACAAACTATTCATATAATTGTTGAAGTGACTATTATTCTTAAAATTAATTTCCGTGGATATTTAATTTTCAAATCATAAATCGTTTCACGCTTCTAGCGTTGATAAATAATTATTTAAAGTATGATGTCGCTGCGGAACTCCACTTCCAGTGATGCATTTATTATAAATATAAGGGACTTTGTCACTTCATCATAATACTTTGACAGTCTACTTGCTATTGCAAGCTAATAATTTTTTGAACTTCTTGTTTAGCCAATCTAGTGCAAAATAATATAATTTCTCGGCATTCACATAAATATTGGGCTTAAGTCTATCCCTAATGCCGTGAAATAATTTTCATTAAATGTGCAATTAGCATACTAAAATATATATTGATCACCTATTTTAGGCTTTATAGAAATTGACGGATGATTATTATTAGAATGCCCATTAAAGTACGCTATGGTGGTGATGTAAAATATTAAACATACAATTCAAAATTTGCAGATGGGAATTTTTCAAAGTTCTGGTCATGATTGAGCAACGCTAGTTATAAAGGAGGTATAATTATGATATGCAGGAGCCAGAATTTGTGTTTAGTTATTCCAAGTTCCCCAAATATTAATTGTTGGAATAAAATATTCACTGCATGTGAACATAATACATTGGATGTTCCACTTTTTTAATAATATCATTTGATATTCATTCCAATTGACTAACTCAAATATTCAATATTTGAGCTCTTCATATGTAATTTCATTTGTATTAGTACACTATGAATAAGAATATATTTATTCAATGGATACAAAAAAATAAAATTTTTTTGTCATGACATGAAAAAAAAATTGACCAATTTTTCTCCTTGAATCTCCTTGAATGTATTAGGAGAACAATTCCAACATTAGTATGTAAATATCATACTATAAAATTTCCACACAAACTTCACAAGTGTCTTTTCATATCTCATGACTAAAAGAATTTAAATTATCTGGCTCATCTGTTTGCCCAAAATAACTCAATTTCTCATGTCATATTTTAAAATGTTGGGTGTCAAAAATTAATATCAGAACAATATAAATATCAATTTCAAATCAAACAAAATCATTTAATAGCATATAAAAATAAAATAATAGTATCATAGAAAAGAATTCATGTTTGAACAAATATTTTTATTGGGGGAATATAGCTAAATTGTCTAGCATTTTAAGAAAATCTCAAATGTTGAAATCATACTTGGTCTCCTTAATCTTTAAGCTTAGGTCCCAAATTTGTCATCATTGACTAGGTCAATATTTTTACTTGCTTCAGGCAAATAAAAATTTTATTTACACCATTTTTATTTCACAAATATTTTTCGCATATTTTGATTTGTGCGATATATACAAGATCAATGACCCTCTCATCAATATATATAACAAATTTACTTCTGCTACTACTGCTGGTGTGTATGTTTAAATCTGTGACTATGACCTTTATCATATTGTGAGCCAACTACTTTGATAAGACCCTTAATAAGATCAACTTAAATTTTCTTGACCACTACGAAGAGGTCAATGTGAATTCATTTTGTCTACTATATCTATTTCTTAATTTTCTCAAGCCAATGAAAATTCTATTTTCCATTATAACTATTTCGTTCTCTTCCTTAGCCCTTCCACACCAAATATAATTCGTTTAAGATATATCATGTACTTCAGGTACAAATTCTGAACCAATTCATCAATATTATGATTTATTATTTATAATTAATTATGTTTTCTTCGACCAATAGTGAAGAAATAAGCTCTGAATCCTTAGTATATTTTTTTTATTTTGTACTGCTTCTAAAATATGGCGTTACTAGTATGGAAGGTGAAAAGAGTTTTATCAATCGATTTTTTATTCTGTAATGTACTGCTTACAGGGTTTAGACAATATAATGTAAAGTGAAATTGTATTCGATTACTTATTAAAAATCTTGAAAATCCTAGATTCAATTAGATCATATAACTAGAAGAATAATTATCAAAGTTTGCAAAAAATCCTTCAGGGATTGCCATAAGATAATAAGAGCTTTTTCTGTTAAATACTTTATTTTTCAGATCTTCGTTCGAGTGATGCCAAAGAAAGATTAATGATTTAGTCTTTTGGGCAGTAGTACTTCCAGTTTTTGAAATAGTATCACTTAAATCACAAGATGTGATGTGTATTTCAATATTTAGGGCCTATGTTAAATAGTTGTTGCCATCAAAGGCGAGCTCGACAAATTTTCTCTTTATGATGTCAAACATTTTCAATGAACTACAACTTGTAAGTGCATGATATCAATTTGTATCAAGTATGCATCAAGAGAGATAAAATTTTCCAGAAGATATTAAATAAATAAAGTAAAAAAAATTGCTTATGGCATTTTTAAAATAAAAAAATGAGAGTATAAGGTGAATCTAGAGTTGTAAATAAATAAATTCAGTCATTCATGATTTAATTAAATTTCATAATCATGATAGCACATTCATTAAAGTAGTCACCATTTTTCTTAAAAATATACAATAATGTGACTGCACCCAACTTATGAAATTCATAACATTAAATCGAATTAAAGTAATCAAAATTGGAATATTTATGAGTTTCAATTTCCATATTTTAACACCAATCAGGATGCCATATATGTAGGATTGATAAATCTTTAAATTAAATAGCTTCAACGGGTCAAAATCAATTAATAATCACAAATTTATTTAAATAGCTTCAATTTCATATTTGATAGTACCTTTCAGAAAAGATACAATTCTTTTCTAGGGTTCCCTTCAATTGGTGGCTCAGTGTTCCCTCCAATTTGTGGCTCCGTTGGTTAGAGCGTGCTGATAACGTGTTGTAAACTATTTGATAAGAATAATAAGAAAATCATAAAGAAGAAGAGTACAGAAAAAATTGAGAGAAAGAGAGATTTCATTAACGATATGAATGTATCTAAAACACGGATATTCTCACTCTTTATTATAGATAAGAGAAATGATACAATGGTAAATAAACTCTCTTCCTATTCTAATGATATAAGGAGTAATATCCATATAAAATATTTCACAACATATATGAATTTTAGGAATATTGGATTTTTTTTGCATGGTGTCCCACGTACCAATAGGGAAAATTTTATTTTTAGTCCCATGAGATTTAACAAATGTAAAAGTGGTTCATTTTCTGGCAGCCATACGAATTGTTAACCATTTTTCGTCAATAACTAATGGAAAATAATACGTGAGGGTGATGTGGCAATTAACTAATTAATATTATTTTAAAATTATAGAAGATATTTGGATATTAGAATCCCAAATGTCATTTTCCCCAAATCTTATTTTTCCCCAAAATCGTTGGGTTTGCATAATCTTTCCGACTAAATCCCAAATCTAATTTTTCCCCAAAATGTTGGGCTTGCATAATCTTTCGGATGACTCAAAAATAACCACCGTGGTCTTACTCTTGACGTCAATCCCGATTCAAGAACATGCAAATCCTTCACAATAAATAATCTTGTCTTTATTCGGAGTGACAACCTTCGATCCTTTGCAGATTCTGACCATTTTCTCTCACAAAATGCACGCCAAGACGGACTCCATGGTTACTAGCTTTGCGCCGTCATCGCCGGATCACAACTGCTAGCCGGTGTACTACGTGTAGATCCCAATCCCGTAACTTGTATGATGGCGAGAAGATTGCGATATCATTTCACTCGAACCCAGTGCTGGGCAGCCCTGTGGGCTCCCAACCAGGCTCTCACTCCTCCGTGGGCGACCACTCCGGGTAGTCCTTTCTATTAGGTTTACATTTCAGTTAGATAGTTTGTTAGCTTTTACCTATTCTTATGGAGTCAATTTAGTGGGTTAGTGCTCTAATTATTTTCTGTTAGTGTTCCTGCATTTTAGTTGATTAGTTGAGTTAGTGGATAGTAGATTAGTTCTATAAATATTATATTTCACGTTGAGTCATGTACTTGAAATTTCATCAATATAAGAGTCTTGTTGTTATTGGCAAACATCTAGCAATTTTATATCTTCAAGTCATCAGCGGCATCAGAGCCAGGTTGACTGGTTTCTGGGGTACAAAGGGCTATGTGAGAGTAATTTTGTGAGGGGAAACACTGGTGAAGTGAGGTTGAGAGTTTCACGAGTATATTTTTTTTGCAGTAGCAATAGTGAAGGATGGCCGTGGAAAATTTTGTACAACCTGCAATTCCTCGTTTGATGGTCATTATGATAATTGGAGCATGTTAATGGAGAATTTTATGAGATCGAAAGAATATTGGCAAGTCATTTCCAATGGAGTAAAAGAGCTAGCCGCAAGCACAATATTGATGGATGCACAAAAATTAGAGTTAGAAAGACTACATTTGAAGGATCTAAAAGCAAAGAATTATCGATTCCAAGCTATTGATCGTTCAATATTGGAAACCATTCTTTGCAAGTATACATCTAAGGTATTTAGGATTCTATGAAGAACAAATATCAAGGCTCTACAAGGGCTAATAGGCAGTAACTTCAAGCACTTCATTCGGATTTTGAAATGCTTCGGATGAAAATGGGAGAATCTGTAATAGATTATTTCTCTCAAACGATGGCAATTGTCAACAAGATGCAGATTCATGGTGAAAAGAAGGAAGACATTGCAATAGTTGAGAAGATACTACGTTCAATGACTCCAAAATTTAATTTCATTGTCTATGTTATTGAAGAAGCAATGATGTTGATAAACTCTCAATAGATAAACTAAAAAGTTCTCTACTGATTCACGAATAAAAAATCAAACAGGAAGACAATGAGGAGCAAGCCTTAAAGGCTTCAACACCAAATCACTACACAGCAAGAGATGATAGAGGATGAGGCAGAGGTCGAAATCGAGGAAGAGAAAGAGGGAGAGGAAGAGAAAACATGATCGTGGCCACACATAACACCATAAACATCAGTTTCATGAAAGAGAAAATGGACGAGGTCGGGGTCGAGGTCGTGGAGGCCATCACACATCTAAGTCAGCAGACAAATCTGATGTGGAGTACTACAAACGTCATAGGTATGGCCATTATCAATCCGAGTGTGTGGAGTGCTACAAATGTCATAGGTATGGCCATTACCAATCTGTGTGTCCAACCAATTCAGACAAATAAAATGGAGAAAGAAACAATTTTGCAGAAAATGAAGAAGAGGCTTCTCTCTTGATGGTATGTCACAAGAAAGAAGAAATGCATCAAAACATGTGCTATTTAGACACGGGCTGCAGTAACCACGTGTGGCGATAAAGAAGCATTTTCAGTCCGGAGCACTGTCATGTTTGGTGATAACTATGTCATAGTTATGGGCAAAGGAAAAGTTGTTATTCACACTAAGGATAACTTCACCCACAACATCTTGAATGTTCTTTTTGTCCCGGACTTAAAGACCAACCTCCTCAGTGTCGGTCAGTTGCAAGAAAAAGGGTACACCATTTCTATAACGGGTGGAGTATGTCAAATTGATGATGCAAAATTGGGCTTAATTGCTCAAGTCGAGATGACGGCAAATTGAATGTTTTCCCTTTTTCTTAAAAATAGGACTCATCCATGTTTGTCAGTAAGAATTGCTGATTGTTCATGTATGGTGAAGAGTATGGAAAATATATCAAGACACTGCGATCCGATCGTAGTGGTGAGTACCTCTTAGGATAGTTAGGAGCTATTTATCAGAGGTTGGGATTGAATCCCAAGTTGACTACACCGGACACACCCCAGCAGAATGGTGTGGTGGTAAGAAGGAATATGACTCTTATGGAAATAGTTAAATAGATTATGAGTTATTTAGAATTACTAAATTCATTTTATGGGTATGCCCTAGAAATAGCATGTCGTATGGATGTTTGTTTGTTTGTGTGATATTTATAGAAATGAAGGGTGATTTAATTTATAATCCAAAAGATCAGAGGGTGATTGTTAATACTAACACTATATTTTTGAAAAGGACTATGTAATACTCCCTCCGTCCCGTTAAGCTCTTCACTATTTCTTTTTTAATTACAAAGAAAGAGTGAAGAGCTTAGCAAGACGGATGGAGTAAATCACAAACCCATGTATAAATTGTTCTAATGGTTATGAGAGGAAAAAATACAAAGTATAATACTAATTGTATAAGAGGATATACCACAAGTAAACTGCATCGCGTGTCACATCTGACACACAATTGCCTATAGTACCTTATCATAGTGGGAGGGTTGCTATCCAACCAGATAGATTTATGTTTTGGGAGAGTCGTGAGACTTGGTCCCTAGTGAACATGAAATCGATCCATAAGTATGATGAAGTACTACAAGATAGAAATGCATAATCTTATGGATTCAAATCAATTTTGGGAGCTTGTAGAGCAACTAAATGGTATAAAAGCCATTGGATGTTAGTATCTCTAAAAAATTAAAAAGAGGATCACATGGTAAGGTGAAAACCAAATCTTTTTGTTGGTAGCTATGTTTAAGTCGATCCGGATTCTTTTATTTGTTGCTACTCATATGAATTATGAGGTATAACAAATAGATGTCAAGACAGTTTTCCTGATTGGAAGTCTTGAGGAAAACATCTATGCGAAGTGATGAGAGTGAAAATTCACGTAATTTTAGCTCAGATTTCTGTGATAATGATGTGTGATTTGATCTTAAGTCAAGATAAATCGAGATATATAGTGAAAACTCATGGATCAGGTGCATTTGAGGCCGTTTGAGTGGATTTTTGAAAGAAAATAAGACAGAAGTGCTCGAAATCAGAAAAGGAGGAGTCATGTATCTGGTTTGACCAAGAGGTCTGTGGTTCGAGTACTGGTTTGGGTCAAACCAGGAATCTACAATTTTGTTACAGTGTGGTTCGACCACGATGATGTGGTTCGACCAGCCATGAAGGTCGAACCATGGTCGAACTAAATGCCTGAAGTGGTGCTAAATCGATTCGACCTCGATGCTTGTGGCGAGTCGAACCAAGAATCTACAAGTTTGTTACAGGCTGGTTCGACCAGGGCGTTAATGGTTTGACCTAGAGCTTTGGTCGAACCACCATGTGGGAAGTTTCCAGATCCATATTTTTACACCTGCAGTACGTATTTTCACTTAAAAAGCCCATTAGAGGTCCATTGGAAGAGCTGAAGTATGAAAGGAAGACCCTACGCAGCAAAAATGGACGGTCATCATTCCACATAACATCCAAACCCTACCATCATCTGGAGGAGCCGTGGAGAGAGATTCGTCTGTCAAATCAAGTGAGAACCAAGTGAAGATTCAAAATGGAGAGAGATGCGACGGTGCCCACATCTAGGGTATACTTCACTTCTTAATTTATGTTGTAATTTTCAAGACTATGGGTAAGATCTATCCAACCACCATGATTGTTCTTCGATCAATCATGGGCTAGAACCTCTTCAGTAATTCTAGGGTTTATGAAGGTTTTATGATTTAATTGAACTTTCGTGTGTATACTCCGTACACCACTACTTGTGTCTTATTTTATATAAGACTATGCCTTTTTAATTCATACTCAGAGTTGTTTTGTGCATCATTAATTGTTATGTAGAGTCTGAATACATATCTTGATTATTGATTGAGTGCATTCACCGCTGAGCAGGATTTCATGTTATAATTCTAAGTGAGGGGACTCCGAAGTTTTATAAGAACTATCTTATATAAATACTTGTAAATTGAATCTGATTCGGGTTAATAAGTATGACAAAGAGAATAATTTCATAGTACCTATGAATGGAAATCATATTATGTTAGAGTACTTAGTGCATGGGAAATAATTGATACTGAATGGTGTACCCCACCATTAGGGGCCCCCACCAAAATAATTGATATTGATAGTACCTAGAAAGGGGGGTGAATTATATCTCTTGCTCCAAGGATATTCACACGTGCTACACACTTATTTACTTGTGTCTATAGAGTAGATTTGCATGGTTTAGTGATGCAATCATATTCCACAAGGCAGAGTCGGACATTGATACACAAAAAGAAAATTAATGAGTGAAACTGGATTGCCCCACGAACTACCTAATTTCTCACTTGTTCACTTTCCATTAATCTCTACTGCTTGTTTATTTTATTTGCTATTTCAATTACTTGTTTAGTAGTTAATTAATTATTCCACCAATTTATTCCCAACCTAGTCTTAATAAGTTAGATTATAATTAAATTAATATTAGTATGTCCTTTGGGTTCGATAAATATAACTTGGCCGCTTATCAAAGCTACAATAACATCCTTCATTCTTGGGGATTAATTGTGTGTTGAGAAAAAGCTCATCAAGTTTTTGGTGCCGTTTTCGGGGATGGCATTAATTATTAATTTATTATATCTAGTTTAATTGAAACTATTTTATTCTTGTCTTTATTTTCTAACTTTAAATTTTTCTCAGCTGTATGCACATTAGATCAAAGGGAGCTAATTTAGAACCTTTTGATCTGGAAATCAAGGCATCAGTGAGGAGAAGGAAAGCTAAGAAGAAAAAGAACAAGAATTTGTAATCAACTGAAACTCTTGATAAGGGGGTTGAAGTTGAAGCACTAAACCCGAAAACGATTGAAGCTGCAACCGAAGGCGAGTCAGAAGTAGAAGCAGTCAACATGGCGAATCTGAATAATGTTGCCATCTGTGAAGTCTTTAAAAACAATTGAGGAGGCAACTTGGGGCTGTTAGGAGAAAGAGAGGTCGATGCGGATTTTGATCTTCACCCTGCTATGATCAGCATGATAGAAATGAGCCCTTTCTCTGGGGGAACCTTTGAAGATCCTCAACAGCATTTGAATAAATTACTGGGTTATGCAATCACACAAAAGGGCACAGGAGATCATGAAGATTCAAGAAAGATTGTGTTGTTTAAATTCTCACTTACTGAAAAAGCCAGAGATTGGTACGATACTCTTAATGCTACAAATTGCACTACCTGGGAAAAATTGAAATTGAAGTTCTTAGAGAGATACATGCAACCTTCCAAGGTGTTTAGGATGAAGCAAGACATCAATCAATTTTCTATCGGGAGTGGAGAGAAATTTCATGAAGTTTGGGACAGGTTCAAGGACATGTTTCAAAAATGTCCACAACATGGTCTATCTAAAGCTCAATATATCAGTATTTTCTACAACGGTTTGGATTGTGATTCTCGAGTGTTACTTGATGCTTCTTAAAATGGAGCATTACTTACTAAGACACCCGTTGAGGCCGAATAACTCTTTGAGGATATTTCGATGAATTCAAGAGATTGACCAACTGATAGAGTGAGAGGCACTTATGTTCTTGGAAAAGTAGCACAGGTTGAGCACATTATGGTTAAATCTATTGGATTGTATACTAAAAGTCTAGCATTAGTATGAACAATGTTATAATAATTTATTTGAAATGAGAATCATATGATCAAATAATTGCGTCTTATAATTTATTTATATGTAGATGCAATAGTCCACTTACTTTATACTGTAGATAATATGTCGTACGACAATACGCGGAAGATCATATTATCGGTTTCTTTATGAAGTATAAACAGATGCTCACAACTGAGATAGACGGGGACTCTCTATCGGGATGGCTGTAGTGTGGTTTGGTATTAGCTTGTCTTGGCTATAGAATCACATTAGTGTACTTTGTGTGCATTGAGCAGGACCACTTGAGATCATTTGACTTATGCTGACTTATAGAAGAACTTGATCTCTGTTATTATGGATGTTCGTACTCTTAATTCCTATACAATAACCTCGACACGTAGGGCAGTATGTATTTCTTTGATTCATCAATGGGTGAGATTTACATGTAATTAAATCAACAAACTCGATGAGTTGGGAAGTAGTGCTATCTATATGGTGTGCTGTTGATTGTAGAAGGAATTCGTGTCCGTCATAGGTTGATGATGTCCCTTTGAGAAGCTCATAAGGGTTATCATGTAAACCCTGCAGGTGGATTTATTTCGACATGATTATGAGGTTGAGTGGTACTACTCTCGGATGAGATATTAATTAATGGAGTTGTCAGTAACTTAATTAATTAATGGATATTGTATATCTTAAACATGGGGAGACTAACGGGCTCATAATAAGAAGGAGCCCATAACATAATTATGAGATTAGAACGGTAGTGCAGTAATAATATTTTAGTGGTATATATTATTATTATTGGACTTAAGTATAAGCTTTGGGCTAAGCTTGGATACTTAAGCCCAATGGAGGCCCAACTCTAATTTCTCCTCTTGGTCCCTGCTGTAGCCCATATATAAGTCATTTCAGCTGTCCAGAAACCCTAATCAATTGATAATTCATGCCTACACTGTGAAGGGGATTAGGGAATAGCAGATTGAAAAGATCTCGAAGATCGTCGCCCACACGACGTTGAGATTGGACTTGGGAATACAGCAGAAGACTGAAATGTTGTTTACTGCTACTGTCTGCCACATTTTATGATTTTTATAAAATCGTACAGACTTTAGAATTGGACGTGTGATATACTACTGAATGCTGCCAAAGAGAGGATCGATTTTTCTTGTAGATCACTCAAATCGGAGATCGCATGAGGAAGTTATGGCCATTCTCGTGAGACTGCGTAGGCTGATGGCGAGAATTCGTCTTCTCCAACATACCCTGGTGAAAGGTAATACGTTTCTTGTCTTCATGCTTCCATTGTATGTTAGAAATGTATGAAATCCTAATGGGTCACATTAACCAAATGATTGAACGCCAACAATTGGTATCAGAGCTTTGGTTTTGTGGTGAATCGTAAAACATTAGGTTAGGATTAATGTGTGTACATGATGTCAGGGTTAAAGAATCTTTTTTCTTAGTGAATACTCTAATTGTACACGGACACATGTACACCACACGGACACATGCCATGGCTGCCCGTCGATAGCGATACGGTGGTGACTTGACGGGACTGTGTGATGGCAGCATTGAGCGGCGGAGGCACGGTGGAGATTTGTGATGGATCAAAGCTGGTCGGACTAGGGTTAGCGAAACTCGCACGATGAACAGCAGCACCATAGTCACATTGCGACGACTGGTGTATGCCATGGCTGGGTGATGGCATTTGTCCCTCCGGTGCTGACATGGCATGAACCTGCTGATTTAGCAGCCGACGGGACTGGAACGGCATGACAGTTGTAAACCTGTTATGCAGGGCATGGCTGATAGCAATGGTTGCTGGTTGCTAGCGCTGGGTAGGCGTGAGTGGACCAGCATGTCCGGCAGCTATGGCTGCAACAGAGTTGGTTAGGCGATGATTTCGTGTTACATAAGTCATCATGTATCCGAGCGAATCAACTATTTTCAGAGCGGGCTTGAGGTAGCTTCCGAGTGAGTCCTCCACATTGCCGATTAGGTTTGGAGAGTGCCGGTTGGGTCATGATGTGGACTGGTCGGGTCTGCATCTTATTGCAGATTGAGTCTGCATTGTCGTGACTTCTGGCGAGTACGTTCTCACTACCGATGTTGCTGGAAGATGGAACCCGTGCAGAGCATGGTTGTAAGGGGAGCAACGGCGAAACTTGGCATGCGCTTCACAGACGGTAGTGATTTCGAGCGAGTCTACATGAAGGTCCGAGCGAGTCGTCGTTGTTCTTGAGTTACTGGTTTTTTTGGGCATGAAAGGGTAATGCCACACGGTGGCTGGCGCTCGTCTGTTGGCTGCTATGTAATATGGTGTGCAGTGGCAGAGCATTAGCATGCACGGTGGTATGCTGGAGCACGTGTGATCGAGGGATGGCTGGGTGGCTATGCACGGTGGCATGCTGGATGTGTACGGATGGGCGCCTGATGACTTGCTTGATGCGCAGGGTTGTGGGCTAGTGCAGGGCAGTTCGTGCACGACGCAAGATGTGGCATGGAGGTAGGGTGATGAGCGGGCATGGCACACGGCTGCGTGTGCTTGATTCATGCTAGGCACTCATTGGCTGCCGGTGAAGTGAACGTTGCCAAGTGGTGCACGCAGACCTATGCACGAAGCTGAGAATTGATGCACGAAGGCGAGCTCGGTGGTAAAGCTCGTGTCGAGTTTTAGCATGGCATACTGATCGAGTCGAGCTTGTTTTTTTTGTGTAGAAAGTCCATCTAGATTTCGGGGCGCTGCCCACCTTCGTTCTTGGTGGCGAACAATCGAATTCGCTGAAATATAACTGTTTATAATTTGATTTTATTATCTGATTATTGTTATATATGCTATGCATGATTCTCTGTGATTTACTACCTTATGTGCCGTAATAGGAGCATGCTAGGTTGCGTATATTATTTTGAATATTATATGCTTGTAAAAACCCTCGGTATTAAATAACTAAGTGGGAGAGGGGATTGGTAAATAATCCCGCGGCCTCCATTATTGGTTTGTAAGTGATGTGAGTAAATTTGCGTGTTGGCAATAAGCTTTCCTCCCTAACAGATGAGTTTATTCACGGATTACTGGTACATACTTCATTAAATAATTATTGTTTGTAATGTGGCACATGAACTTGCATGTTGGCAATAGGCCTTCTTCCCTAACAGATGAGTTTATGTGTGGTTCACTGGTACAAACGTATAATTGATGATTGTAGTAAGTTATCCGAGCGTGTGTGTACTTCTCCAACTATAAGGCACATAAGCTCGAGCAATGGACTTGGGATCAACTAATGATGTACACTTAGGTATAAATAATTAGTATCCTTCCCAACGGAGTCACTGCAATTATTTGCATGGCTAAAGAGGGACCGACTATTAATTATTTTGTCATTAGGTTAGGTTGATAAATAAAATTAATGGGTAAAACTTTCTCTTGTAAATATTCGTGTTTGTAAACGTCCATACTAACGTGGCTTGCAGACTCACGGTGCTTGAGATGTTGGTGAATTTTATTTTTATATTGTTTTGAGGGAATCAATATAAAATGATAAAATTCGAAGATTTGATCTGTGTATTTATTTATGATTCTCTGAATTTTCAAAATAGTTTTATCTTGCTTATTGTTAACTAAAATAAACATATTTACTTGTCCAAAAATAAATGATTAGAAAAGAATCTTGGTTTCGAATTTCACTGCTTAGGAAAATATATATGTGTTCTCACTAAGAATATCCCATGATGCCTATTAAAGTCTCTAGTGGAGAGGTGATCGTTGTCATTTTCACCTAGATTTTAGTGTCGTTATGTGTGTATTTTTGGATATTTTTATCCGTATTTATATTATTTTTGGTAGAGTTATTGCTATTTTTGAGGAATGTGGTATGAACTTATAGAATTGTGTAAATGGACTTAAATATGTGTAAAACAGGTCAAGAATGGACAAAAATGAAGTCGGGAGCGAAACAGAGTCGAAAAGACATGGTATGTTGGTACACGGGCCTTGTGCAGAACACGGCCCTGTAACCAATGGTCGTGTAATGTCATCAGAACTCGCTGCTCGCCTAGGAGGATGGGCGTGTACTGCTGCACGGGGCGTGCGTTGCTGCACGTCCCGTGTGCAGAACACGGCCCTGTAAGAAGAAGCCGTGTACTTACATCAGAAAATGCTACACAGCTATTACCAAGGCCGTGTACTGTAGCTCGAGCCGTGTCCAGAAGCACGCACAACACGTCGAAGTAGGTGTGTCCTTCACGAGCCGTGTACTGCAGCACGGGCCATGTAGGTGCCAAATCCTGTGTAATTTTCAGAATGTTCCGGAAGCTTCTAGAAGGTCCATAAGTGATATAAAACCATGACTTGTGCAAAATTTAGAGGGGGAGATCATATTACAAGCAGTTACACACACTAAAACACCACATTTCTTCACACACTAGATCCACAATCCATTTCTACCATCTAGATCCATCAAAACACCATTTGATCTCCATTTTCACTCTATAAATCCATCATTTCATCCATCCTTCCACCATTTGAGAAGGTTGAAGCATCAATTGTTGAAGAATTGTTGAAAGAATTGATCAATTAAAGAGGAGTAAAGCTTTTCACAAGCAAGGGAAGCAATTCTACTTTTCTATTGTTAATTTTCTTCTCAAAATGGCTCAAATGGAGTAAAGCTTGATTTGTATTGAATTAATCACCATGTTTAGTGGCTAGTTTTTGTAGTAGGGCTAGTCATATGAGTGGTTTAGGTGAAGAGTTAGATATGTAAAACTTGAGTAGTGATTTGAATTGATTTGTGGATTTCTTTTTATGATATATCAATCATGTTTCATTTTAATGCTTGTGTGATTAAATCTTCTATTCATGGTATTAGGATGGTCATTCCAATATTATGAGTGGATGTTTAATTGAATCATACATTGAATTATGCATGCATGTTAGTATAAGGGGAGGTAAGCCATACCCTCCTTAGGCTTAGAACATTCATAGATGGACACTTAAGTAATTGCGTGAAAAGTACCAACTTATGATTATAGTACCTTAAGGGAATTGAGATTAAGACCAATCTTAGGAGACTTAGATTTGTAATAGAGTCGAGAACCTAGTTGCCTTGGCCATAGAGACTAGGGGTAAATTTTGGATTGCTTTTAATCCACATGTTAATGAGAATTACTATCAATGGTTTTGCATATCTAGCTCAAGTCTTAACCATAAGTATGATTAGCCTTGCTTTCTTCTTAAGTGTATTCTACATCCATTCCATTAATCATTTGCTTGTTATTTGATTATTTACTTTGTTATTTTAATCTCTAGTTAATTGAGTAGAATCGTAAGCAATATTTTTAAATACAAAACCTTCAAACATATCATCTTTACAAAGCAAAAATCGATGAATAACTCGAATACAAACTTAGGTTTCATTTTTCTTGGGATGATATTACTATAAATTTTATACTTGGTCGCGCGTTTACTTGACGATTGAGTCTCTTACTCTTACACATTGAAAAATACGATTAAGAACCTGGCGCCGCTTGCCGGGAAAATATTAAACATTTGTTTGTAACGAGTTTGAAGTTGATTAGTTTTAATAAGGATATTTCTTTTATTTTGTTACTTGTTTACTTGTCTTGGTTGTTTGAGAGCTTATTTGAAAATTTTTGTAGGTACATGCAAACTCGTTCTAGGTCTCACTCTATTAAGCCTTTGAACTTGGAATTGGAAGCTACTTTGAGAAGACAAAGAAGAGGAGTGTTGGAACCTACGGAAGAAAATATGGAAGAAGTAAGGGATAATGCAAACATGGTTGATGAAGAAGGTAATTTGAGAAATTTTCAAGGTGGTGATAATGCTAGAGGAGGTTATGGTAATCAAGAATATGTGCCACAAGTTTATGCTCAACAAATGCACTTGCAAAACCAACAAATGCAACATGTTATTCAAAACTTGTTGGCACAACAAGAAGCAAGGAATAATCCTCCGGTGGTGCAAAATCAACCCCGTGGAAATGGAAATAATGGAGTGGGAATGAATGTCCGTGATCATTTTCAACCGCAATATGGGAATTACGGAATGAGCCTGCCATTGAATGTGAATAATTTTGAGATCAAGATGGGGTTGATCAACATGGTGCAAACGAATCAATTTGGTGGTGGTACTATAGAGGACCCAAATGCTCACTTAGCCCAATTTATGGAGTTGGCAAACACGATAAAGATAAATGGGGTAAGTGAGGATGTTGTTAAAATGAAGCTTTTCTCGTTTTCATTATGAGATAGAGCTAAGGCTTGGTATCATACTCTACCACCGGGATCATATACCACATGGAGAGAGTTGGCACAAAGATTTTTTAGCAAGTATTTTCCACCATCCAAGATGTTGCATCTTAAAGGGCAAAATTTTCAATTCAAGCAATTGCCACTTGAAACATTTAGTGAGGCATGAGACCGATTCAAAGAGATGCTAAGAAAGTGTCTCCAGCACGAATTCCCTGAAGAGCAACAAATAGGATTCTTCTATGCCGGTTTGCATGGAAGTGAGATGATGCTCATTGATGCTTCGGCGGGAGGTTCGATTTTGGGGCAAACTCTGGAAAGAACAATTGCTATATGTGAGGAAGTAGCTTTGAATACGGGTCAATGGCCTATGGATCGTGCACCGGGGATCTTTGAAAGGAAAAAAATTGCTAAGATGGAAGAAGTGTGCTTGAAACAAGTGAAAAAGGTAGAGATGCCTAAGGAAGATATTACCGACAAAGCAATCACGGAGATACTAAAAAGGATGAATGCTAATATGCAAATATCTCCAAATTCTATACCGGAAGTGAATCAACAAGTGTTTGCTAGCCCTTAACAAGGTATGTCATTGCTTTTGATGAATCAACAAGTGTGTCCTAATCCTCAACAAGGCATGACTATGCCTAATTTGGGTCAATCTTCTCAAAGTTGTAAAATGCCTACCTCTATGCCTCAACAAGGTATGTCCTCCAATTTTGGAATTCAAGATGCATGGTGTCCACCGGAGATGACTCTTGAGGAAGTTACCTTTATACAAGGAAGAAACTTTCAAGAAAATTATAGTGGTAATTTTGGAAATGATGGAGGAGGATATCCACAAAGATAAGGAGGATGGGGGCAAGGTAATTTTCAAGGGAATTTTAACCAACCCCGTAGGTATGAAAATTTGTCATATGAAAATCAAGGGAATGCCCTCACTCTTCCATCGGGCATTAATCCGGGGGAGAAAGGTCAAAATGGTGAAGGAAAGACTACGGTGGAGGATCAAGTTGCTAAAATGTTTGAGTTTATGAAACAAGAAAAAGAAGTAAATGATAAAAGAATTGATTTCATGAAACAAGAGAATGAATTGAATGATAATTGATTCAAAGCTTTGGAGACACAAATGAGTCAAATGGCAAGTGAAAGGGGGAATGTTCATCGGCAAGGAAAAATTTTCATCTATAACCATTACTAATCCAAAGGAGCAATGCAAGGCTGTTGAACTTCGTAGTGGAACAATATACGAAGGGCCTTCTATGCCAATGGAAGTAGAGGGGGTAGAGTGTGAAGTTGAGCCTATGAAAAGTTTGGATGAAGAAGGGAAAGTGAAAGAAGTTGAAATTTGTAAAAAAGATGAAAGCACCCCTATACTTGAAGAAGAAAAAGTGACGTCTCCAAAGAAGTGGGAAAGATGTAGAGAAGCAAAACAAAAAGAGAGAGATGAGAAGTTTCAAAGGGATGAATGGGGAATTCCAAAGTTGCCTGTTGCAATTCCATTTCCACAAAGGTGCTTGAAAAAGGGATTAGAAGAGAAATTTGCTAAGTTTGTTGAAATGTTGAAGAACATAAATGTGAGTATTCCTTTTGCAGAGGCTTTATTACAAATGCCCAACTAATCAAAGTTCTTGAAGGATATATTGTCAAAGAAAAGAAGCTTGGGAGAATTTGAAACGGTGAATCTTACGAAGGAATGTAGTGCAATATTGCAAAAGAAACTTCCCTCTAAATTGAAAGATCCGAGGAGTTTTACTATTCCATGTGAGATGGGAGAGCATGAGAACTACAAAGCCTTATGTGATTTGGGAGCAAGCATTAACTTGATGTCGCTGTCAATCTTCAAGAAGTTGGGTATTGGTGAGGTCAAGCCGACGTTGGTTACACTTCAATTAGCCGATCGATCGTTGACGTATCCAAAAGGAATTGTGGAAGATGTGTTGATCAAAGTTGGCAAGTTTATATTTCCCATTGATTTTGTGGTATTAGATATGGATGAAGATTCAAATGTTCCATTAATACTTAGCCATCTATTCCTTGCCACGGGGAAAGCATTGATTGATGTGGAGAAATGAGAGCTTACTTTGAGGATAAATGAAGAAGAGGTGATATTTTCATTGAGAGAGGCTATGAGGTATCCCAAGAACAAGGAGGAATGTAGAAGATTGGAGGTTGTGGATAACATTGTTGAAGAGCATATGTACCATCTTCACTCCAAGGATCCGTTGGAAATTATCATAAGCCATTCTTACTCAATTGAATCTTTAAAATCTAAATCCTCTTTTTGTTTGGAAAATGATGAAATGATTAATGATTTACATGGTTTAAATGCTTGTAGGGCACTCACGAATGAGGAAGCAAAGGAAGCAAAGGTTGAAAAACTTGATGAAGGACCAAAGGAGAAAGTACAAGAGAAGAAGAATGTGGAATTAAAACCATTGCCGGAGTATTTAAAGTATGCTTACTTGGAAAAAGATGAAACATATCCGGTAATCGTATCCTCTTCCCTTAATGATCTAGAATTAGAAAAATTGCTAATAGTATTAAGAGAGCATAAATCCTCTATTGGTTGGAGCATTAAAGATTTGAAAGGTATTAGTCCATCTATGTGCATGCATAAGATTCATTTGATTGATGATGATAAGTCTTGTGTTCAAAACCAACGTAGATTGAATCCTATAATGCAATAAGTGGTAAGAAAAGAGGTATTAAAATGACTTGATGCGGGAATAATCTTTCCAATAAGTGATAGTCAATATGTAAGTCCTTTACATGTAGTGGCAAAAAAGGGTGGTATGACAATTGTGAGATCAGATACAAATGAGACCATTGCCACTAGAACTATTACGAGTTGAAGAGTGTGTGTTGATTATCGTAAATTGAATGAAAACACTCGTAAAGATCATTTCCCATTGCCATTCATAGACCAAATGCTGGATCGTCTTGTGGGCATGAGTACTATTGTTTTCTTGATGGTTACTTCGGGTACTATTGTCTATGTAATGCCCCCGCCACTTTTCAGCATTGTATGATGGCTATCTTCGATGGTTTGATTGAAAATATTATGGAGATATTCATGGATGACTTTTCTATGTATGGTGCTTCTTATGATATATGCTTGACTAATCTCACTGTGGTGTTGCGGAGGTGTGAAGAATCGAATCTTGTGCTAAATTAGGAAAAATGTCATTTTATGGTGACAGATGGAATTGTCTTAGGGCATCATATCTCAAAGCATGGTTTATAAGTTGATAGAGCTAAAGTGATAGCCATAGAATGTCTTTCCCCTCCTACTAATGAGAAGGGGTGAGATCATTCATAGGCCATGCGGGCTTCAATAGACGCTTCATTAAGGATTTTTCCAAAATTGCTAAACCTCTTTGTAAATTTCTAGAAAAAGATTGCCCATTTAACTTTGATGATGAATGTCGTGTATCATTTCAGGTGCTAAAAGATGCTCTCACTTCATCTCCAATACTCATCACCCCAGATTGGAACTTGCAATTTGAATTGCATTATGATGCTAGTGATCAATCCATCGGAGTGGTGTTGGGCCAAACAAGGGAGAAGAAGTTTAGAGCAATCTATTATACCTCAAAGACCTTGAATGCATGCCAAGTCAATTATACCACCACGGAGAAGGAATTTTTAGCCGTAGTATATGCTTTTGAGAAGTTTCGACAGTACTTGATTGGAACACAAACAATTGTTTACACGGATCATGCGGCTATAAAATACCTTATGAACAAGAAAGATGCTAAACCTTGTTTAATTCGTTGGGTGTTGCTTTTGTAGGAATTTGATGTGGTGATCAAGAATAAGAAAGGTGTGAAGAATGTGATCGCGGACCATTTATCTAGATTAGAAAATGGAGGTGAGAATGAGGATGTAATGCCAATTGGGGATGAATTCCCGGATGAGGAGATTTTGCTATTGGAGGTTGAGCAAGTATGTTCTCTTATTGTGAATGTGCCACCATGGTATGCCAGTTATGTTAACTTCATTGTTTGTGGTATTGTGCCTACATTGCTTAATGAGTATAAGAAAAAGAAATTTTATGTGGAAGTAAAGAAATATTTGTGGGATGAGCCATATTTGTTTAAATTTTGTAATGATGGAGTGATAAGAAGATGTGTGGCCGAAGAAAAGTTATGGGAATTCTTGAACTTTGCCATTCGTCTTTGTATGGGGGTCATTTCGCTCATCAAAAGACGGGGGCTAAAGTTTTACAATCGGGATTCTATTGGCCCACATTGTTTAAGGATGCATAGAAGTTTGTGGCTAAGTGTGATCGATGTCAAAGGATAGGGGAATAGGAAAGAGAGATGAAATGTCCATGACCTTGAGAATTGATGTGAATATATTTGATGTATGGGGCATTAATTTTATGGGACCATTTCCCTCATCAAAAGGATATGCGTACATCTTGCTAGCCGTGGATTATGTGTCAAAGTGGATGGAGGCAATCCCCACTAAGACAAATGATGCTTTGATTGTGCAAAGGTTCTTGAAAAAGAATATTTTTGCTAGGTTTGGAGTTCCAAGGGCTTTAGTGAGTGATGAAGGATCACACTTTATCAACAAGTTGATGGAAAGTTTGTTAAAGAGATATGGAGTGAAGCATCGAGTGGCTACACCATACCACTCTCAAGCAAATGGTTTGGCAGAGGTTTCAAACCGCCAAATCAAGTTAGTTTTGGAGAAGACCATCAATGAAGGGAGGAAGAATTGGTCGGACAAGCTTGATGATGCTTTATGGGCTTATAGAACGGCTTTTAAGACTATCCTTGGTGTATCACCGTATCAATTGGTTTATGGTAAAGCTTGTCACCTCCCCGTGGAGTTGGAACATCGGGCATTGTGGGCTATCAAATGCCTCAATATGGATGAAAGGGAGAGTGGTCAAGCGAGGTTGTTGAAGTTAGTGGAATTGGAGGAGTTTAGAGGAAGAGCATTTGATAACTTAATCATCTACAAGGAAAATATGAAGAGATGGCATGATGCTAAAGTGAAGGAAAAGACATTTGCTCCGGGAGATAAAGTTCTTGTATTGAATTCGAGGCTTAAGTTGTTTCCCGGAAAGCTCAAGTCTAAATGGATGGGGCCATATGAAGTGCTTAAAGTGTTGAATGGACATACATTGAAGCTCAAGGGTCCGAATAATGAGTTTGTGGTAAATGGTCATAGAGTGAAGCATTACCTATCTCCTTCTCAAAAGGAGATAGTGTATGTGGATACTCTCTCTTTCTAAAACTTCTTTGTTTGTTTGTAGAGTAGTGTAGATTTTATTTTCTTTTTGTTGTGTTTGTTAGTTTTCTTGTAGATTTGGTGAGAAGGTGGTTATGCTTGTGAGAAAAATGCATAAGATGGAAGACAAGGAAGCTAATAATGAAAATGATGATGTATGCCCCACCACTCTTTACAAACTTAAATTTTAACAGTTGTGTTAATTTAAGTTTGGGGGGAGGTTGTGTGGTGGTCATACTTGATCATACAAATTACAAGAAGAAGGTTCATGAAAAGCATTGATGGAAACAACAAGGGTATGTCTCATCACTTTTTGCAAACTTAATTCTCAACTTGTTTTGATTTAAGTTTGGGGGGAGAGTGCGTGGTGTGACTTATACCTTGTTTATGCTTGAGTGTGTGATGAATCATGTGTCTTGTGTTGTCTTGCAAAATGGTCAATTTTGAAAATTTTCTCATGAGTTAGTTGAGTTTTTGTTATGTTTGGTGGTGTTTTTTTAGTGCATTTCAATCCAATTTTGATCATAGTTGTAGTGTGAATGATGCTTTAGTGTTTTGAGCATGAATAGGGTGTTTGAAAAGTGGAAAACAGGGGCAAGAATGAAGTGAAGTGTGAAAAAGTGTAGAAACAGGGTAAACTGTTACATGGGCCGTGCTCCGCGCACGACCCTGTAGCAGTTGGTCGTGTAGCAGCATCAAAAAATGCTACACGGCCAGGAGGAAGGCCGAGCTCAGCAGCTCGAGCTGTGCAGAAGAGCAGGTACACGAGCCGTGTTCTGCACACAGCCCTATAACATCAGGCTGTGCAGGAGCATCAGAACACGCTACACGCCCTCACTTGAGGCCGTGCAGTGCAGCACGGGCCGTGCAGGATTTCTTCCAATTTTTTTAAAAAGCCGCTCCAAACTCATTCCACACACTCTCCTTCATCCATACACACTTCGTTTGCATCTAAATTCACCCTTCCAAGCATACGAATCATCACCCGATGTTAGTTTGGAGTCATTGTGAGTGAAATTCTTCGATTTTGCACATCCAAAACACATCTCCAATTTCAAGTATTGAAAGGTATGATTACTTTGAACCCTAACTTGTAGAATTTTGATAAGAATTGATTGAATTGATACATGGGAGTTGTTATATTGTAAATTTTGTATGCTTTATTGAATGATTCTCATACATGTTTCAATTTGATTTTTGAATTGAGTTGAATTAGAGTTCATGAGGAATAATTTGAGGATTATGTGAGAATCATGAGTTTGAATAATTATGTTGTGCTAATTGATGAATTACATGAGTATGTTGCTTATTTGAGAGAAAGTAGACTTAGATATTGAGGATTTGGACATGAGGCCATGTGAATTGAATATTGAAAAGTTGTTTAAATTTTGTGCATGCCAAGTGTTCGATTAAATATCTAGGAGAGAATTTTGTTAGAATTTGAAGAACATATGTGAATAAAGTTTGATGATGATGTAATTTGGAATTCATATGTGTGAGAATGCTTAGAAATTGGCTATGAATGATAGTTAATTGAGATGAATGATGGTGAAGTGGATATTATGTCTAAGATGGAAATTTTAATGCTATGCATGAGTATGTTGATGCACAGTAGGTTCTATACTAAGTTGAATAACTAGGGTATAATTTATACGATACATTAACAATCTTATTTAGTTAATTGGTTATAACTTGAGCATTGTTGTTTTGTAGATGGCTGAGAGGAGAGTTAGACCCAGTAATAAGGACTTCATTGTGATAACCGATCCAGGAGAGCTGGCTAATTTGAATGCGCAATTGACTATAGAAGGAATACATCTGGATGAGTTTGAGGTTGAGTTTAAGGATTATTGGGAAAAGTACGTGCTTCGTTGGCAAACTTTAGCTCCAAAGATCAAGCCCACTCGTTTTCAAGACATGGAGACAATGAGAGGATTAAGATTAGAGGAGGATTTAAGGAAGCTATTTTGCTTTGCTCAGATGGAAGCTTTCTTCGATAAGAGGCCACCAACTTACTACCATCTTACTGCCGAGTTTATGAGCACTTTGCAGGTAAAGAAGGATAGAAATGGATTTCCTCTTTGGGTTACTTTTCAGTTGAATAATGTGTTGAGGGAAAAGGTCCCGTTGGCATTCTTGAATGAGTGTTTTGGTTACCCACCATGTGAGAACCATCAAAGCTTTTATGAGGGAGGTGGTTTCAACCAACAAGAATGGTGGAAGAGTCTAGTGAATGATGAAACTGAAATAGCAGGGTACGTCCCTAGTGCTTCAAAGGGGACGGCCATCTGAATTCCTGTGATGAGATACTTGGAGAAAATCATATCAAACACCATCTTAGGGAGGTTTGAAGGTGGATCAGTTAGAGAGAAGTAGTTGTACATCATGTTTTGCATCTACAATGAGCTACAATTGAATGTTGCAGCACATTTTGTGCAACATGCAGAGAGAGTTGCAAAGAGGTAAACATCTTAAGGTGTGATGCTAGGAGGGATGATCTCTATGATAGCTCAAGGATTGGGAGTTAATCTTGCAGGGATGGAAAATCGGATGGTTAGTGAAGGGTTGAACTACCAACAGCTGATGAGGATGGAGTTCTTGACCACAGTTGGGAATCAATATTGTTTGAGGCAGGAAAAGGGAGCTCCATTTCCCTTGCCAATGCCGGAGCTCACTACAGTATACACTAGAAGAAGGTTTGCTAATTTGGCTATGGGTAGTGCGAACCATTCTAAGGTGGTGAAAGCTTTTTACAGAAGAAACAGGAATGAAATGGAAGAGGTTTTGAGACAAATAAGAGTAGTAGAGAACGAAGAGTTAGCCAACTTGAGAGCAGAGCCAGTGCCAATGGAGGGAGATGAGCAAGGAGAACAATCGGAGCAAGTGGAGTTTGAGGAGTAGGGCCCTGATCCACCACAGTTTGAGGAAGAAGGGGCACAACTACCAGTGGGACCTGAGCAAGGGAATGATAGATGGAATTATATAATGGATGAGGTACAAGACATGAGGCATGTGCAGCAGACATATGAGGCACAGATTAGGGAGATCCGAGAGGTTCAACAAGAGCATGAAAGGCATATTGAAGAGTTAAGAGTTGGACAGCGTCGGAGGGAGTATTATGAGGAGTGATCACGAGTACATGCCAACAACATGGAAGAGATGCTAATGATGATGTTCAACTTTCAGTTCCCTGGATCTCCTTGTGCATACATTCTATGGAATGCTTATCATCCACCTCCACCTCCAGAGCAATGAAGAGAGTACTTAGATTGGATTGATTTGATTTGATTCGATTGGATTGTACTTAGATTGTTTGTTTTTGGGAGGTTTCCTTTATTTTGGGATTTTATTTTAAGTTTTATGTGATTTATTTTTTTGTTATTTTTTATATTTTAATTTGATTTTCATTGTATGGATGCGATGGGTATTTGATCTTTATTGTTAAGGATGTGACTTGATGTGTTGACACTTTTGATGGATGATTTGGTTTATGCATGTTATATGTTGCAATGTTTGTTTGTTTTTGATATTTGTGTTGTTGTTGTCTTGTTATTTTTATTCTTGTAGGGAAGGATTGGTGGTTTGTTTTGGGAAAGAGTTGAGCTATGATGCATTAATTGTGATGAGTGATGGCAATTATGTTAATTGTTTCTACTTGTTGAAATTGTAACATGAATTACATAATTTGTTCAATTTTGAGAAGTATGAAGAGTAATTAGGTTTCTTTTGGTCCAAGCAAAAGCTTGTGAGACTTGAGCCTCAACCGTGCCTCCATGGTTAATTCTTGATGAGAGGACTGGTTGAACTTAGACAAACTAGAACTTGCTCATGGACTATAGGAACGAAGCTCGAATGGTTCAAATTTGTGAAATGATCTTAGGCCATCCTTGATGAATGAGTCATAACCATAAATTTTCTTACCAAAAATATTATCCCTAGTAAGCCATTTTGAGCCTATAAGCTTAACTCTTTGTGATTTAAGCACAATACAAGCCTTTAAAATCCACTTAAACCTTAAATATATAACCTAAGTGCGAGTGATTGAGGAGATGATGGTTTACAAGGTTTGATGTGAGGAATGTGCTAGAAAAGAAAGGAAGTGATAAACAAGCAGGAAAATGATGAAAAGAGCTCAAGCAAAAATGTACATGTGACCTCAAAGACAAGAGAAAGGAGAAAATCAACAAAAATATGCTCGTGGAATGCAAAAGTCAAAAGAAAGAAAACATGCAAATCAAAAGAAGTTCAAAAAATCCAAGGAACGATAATAGATAGTGCTTGTGATTAAAGAAGAAAGTAAAGGAAACTTGAAAGAGAGTAAGTTGGAGAAAAGTATCATATTTTAAATTACTTACACTTGATTAGTCACTATTATCCATAAGTTTCCTACCCTACCAAAGAGCCTAAACATTACATCCAAAAGATAAAGACCTTTTTGATCAATTACTGAAACTAGAGTGGCTTGTGAACATAGTCCATGAGCAAGCCTATGGTGAGTCGGTTTTAACCGGTTGATGAGTGATGATAAAAACCCTACCATAAAGAGTGTTGAGTGAAAATTATAATCTATGAGAGGCTTGGATTGAAAGGGATTTAAGTATTCATTTATCATTCTTAAGATTGAACTTGTTAATTTTTCAGGTTATAAGTTTGATGATGTAGAGTTGTTTAATATGAATTTGAAGTCCTTATTACTTGTGATGTATTGTGGTTTATGTTCATTAGATGTTTTCTAGGTGAAAATTACTCCTCTTGGTTATCATTTTTCATTGTTCGAGACGAACAACACCTTAAGTTTGGGGGGTTGATCATTGTCATTTTCACCTACATTTTAGTGTCGTTATGTGTGTATTTTAGGATTTTTTTATCCGTATTTATGTTATTTTTGGTGGAGTTATTGCTATTTTTGAGGAATGTGGTATGAACTTATAGAATAGTGTAAATGGGCTTAAATATGTGTAAAACAGGTCAAGAAATGGACAAAAACAGAGTTGAGAGTGAAACGGAGTTGGAAAGACATGGTATGTTGGTACACGGGCCGTCCGTTGCTGCACGCCCCGTGTGCGGAACACGGCCCTGTAAGAAGAAGTCGTGTACTTACATCAAAAAATGCTACACGACCATTAACAAAGTCGTGTACTGTAGCTCGAGCCGTGTCCGGAAGCACGCACAACACGCCAAAGTAGGTGTGCCCTATACGGGCCGTGTAGGTGCCAAATCCTGTGTAATTTTCAGAATGTTCTAGAAGCTTCTAGAAGGTCTATAAGTGATACAAAACCATGTCTTGTGCGAAATTTAGAGGGGGAGTTCAGATTACAAGCAGTTACACATACTAAAACACCACATTTCTTCACACACTAGATCCACAATCCATTTCTACCATCTAGATCCATCAAAACACCATTTGATCTCCATTTTTACTCCATAAATCCATCATTTCATCCATCCTTCCATCATTTGAGAAGGTTGAAGCATCAATTGTTAAAGAATTGTTGAAGGAATTGATCAATTGAAGAGGAGTAAAGCTTTTCACATGCAAGGGAAGCAATTCTACTTTTCTATTGTTAATTTTCTTCTCAAAATAGCTCAAATGGAGCAAAGCTTGATTTGTATTGAATTAATCACCATGTTTAGTGGCTAGTTTTTGTAGTAGGGCTAGTCTTATGAGTGGTTGAGGTGAATGTTGGTATTCGATCATTTGGTTAACGTGACCTGTTAGGATACCATGCGTTTCTATCACAGCGGAAGCAATAAATCATAGAAACGATTACCGTTCACCAAGGTATATTGATAAAGATTGATTCTCGCAGGCAGCCTGCGCAGTCCCACGAGAATAGACATAACTTTCTCGTCTAATGTCGGAATTGAATGATCTTTACATTCAGACGATCCTCTCTTCGACGGCTTTCCGTCAGTATATTGATAATCAAATTCTGAGCACTGTACAAATTTATATAAATTTCGCAAGGTCGCGGACAGCAGCAGCAAACTACCTTCTGATCTTCTGCTGTATGTCCCAAGTCCGATCTCGACGTCGTGTGGGCGACGATCTACGAGACCTCCTCAATCTGCTCTCAACCTTCATCACATGTGAATAATCAATTAGATTAGATTAGAGTTCCAGATAAGTTGAGGTGACTTATATACATGGGCTACAGCAGGGACCAGGAGGAGAAATTGGGTTGGGCCTCCATTGGGCTTAAGTATCCAAGCTTAGCCCAAAGCTTATACTTAAGTCCAATAATAATAATATATTCCACTAAAATATTATTATTGCACTACCGTACCAATCCCAAATTACGTTTTGGGCTCCTTCTTATTATGAGCCCGTTAGTCTCCCCATGTTTAAGATATACAATGTCCATTAATTAATTTAAGTTACTGACAACTCAATTAATTAATATCTAATCCAAGAGTAGTACCACTCAACCTCATTATCATGTCGGAATAAATTCCACCTGCAGGGTTTACATGATAATCCTTATGAGCTCCTCAAGGGGACATCATCAACCTATGACGGACACGGATTCCTTCTACAATCAACAGCATACCATAGAGACATCACTATTTCCCAACTCATCGAGTTTGTTGATTTAATTACATGTAAATCTCACCCATTGATGAATCAAAGAAATACATACTACCCTACGTGTCGAGGTTATTGTATAGGGATTAAGAGAACGAACTTCCATAATAACTGAGATCAAGTTCTCCTATAAGTCAGTATAAGTCGAACGATCTCAAGCGGTCCTGCTCAATACACACAAGTGCACTAATGTGATTCTATAGCCAAGACAAGCTAATACCAAATCACACTACAACCATCCCGATAGAGAGTCCCCGTCTATCTCGATTGTGAGCATCTGTTTATACTTTATAAGGAAACCAATAATATGATCTTCCACGTGTTGTCGCACAACATATTATCTGCAGTATAAAGTAAGTGGACTATTGCATCGAACATATGAATAAATTATAAGATGCAATCATTTGATCATATGATTCTCATTTCAAATTAATTGTTATAACATTGTTCATACAAAAAGCTAGACTTTTAGTATACAATCCAACAATCTCCCACTTATACTAAAAGACTATGCTGTCATGTCTTCTGTCATACATCTGATTTCCACTCCCACTACACGACCATCAAAAGCTCTCGCCTTAAGGTCCTTGTAAATGGATTTACTAGGTTATCATCCGATGCAATCTAGGTGACAACAACCTTACCCTCATCATACGATTTCTCATAACAGGTGGTACTCGCGCTCCATGTGTTTAATTGCCTTATGGACTCGTGATTCCTTTAAGTTTGCAAATGCACCAATATCATCAATATAAATTATGATATCCTTGAGCAAACTTAGAAACACTTCGAAGTCCATCTTGAAGTTTCTAGAGTCATACAGATAATTTGGCTGCCTCATAGGCTCCAATTTATCATCTTTCCATGATGGAGTCTGGAGTCTGAAATATATTTCTATATAACACTCCTCCACATTATGACTCAACTTCCTAAAATTAAACGCATAACCTTTGAGGTAGATTTACTGTCGTCCCTATCTGATTTGAAAAATCTGAATCTATGTAACCCATAAGAATCAGTGAATCTGTTCGGTAAGCCCACATATAGTTTCTAGTCCTTTTCAGGTACATAAGTATATGTCTTACCACAGTTCATCATTCTTGTTCCGGGTTACGTTGATACCCACTGTTCATGCCATCGACAAAATAGATATCCAATCTCGTGCATAGCATTCCTTAGATTAAGCTTCCTCATTTGCCGAAGCATAAGGAACCGCTTTCATCTTCTTTATCTACTTTTGTGTCACAAGACACATTCACTTAGATAAATTCACATGCTAAACGAGTAAGGATCGTATCATTATATGAAACTTGAGATAAGCATAACATCCTTTCTTGTGATCCGTATTACCGTGATCAAAAGGATATTTTTGCTCTTCTTAAGTCCTTCATCTCATACCGCTTTATCAACCATACCCATAAGCCCCATAATACTCTTTCATTGTCTCCAATGAGCAAGATACTATCTACGTATAGTACAAGAAATACCACCACGTTTCCATCACTCTTTTCAATACACAAGACCCATCCGATCATTGATTAGATCCATGTCACTGGATTACCTCATCAAAACGGATGTTTCATGATCTTGAAGCTTGTTTTAGTCCATTAATGGACACTTTTAAGCTCACTATCACAATGCTCTTAGCTCTTTGCAATGAATCACTCTGGTTGCTTCACATAGATGTTTCCCTTAAGACTTCCAATCAGGAAAGCTGTCTCGACATCTATTTGCTATCCCTCATATTTCATATGAGTAGCAACAAATAAAAGAGTCCGGATCAACTTAGGCATAGCTACCGGCGAACAGGTTTTCTCATAATCGAATCCTTTCTTACTGAGTATACCTTTTCGCAACAAGCTTGCTTCCAAGGTTTTCACCTTATTCTATGATCCTCTTTTATTCTTGCATGCCCGTTTCCAATGGCTTTTATGCCATTTAGCGGTTCAACAAGCATCCAGACCTAATTTAAAATCCATCGATTCTATTTTAATATTCATTGCACTTACTAAGATTCCGCATTTTAATTTTGTAGTGCAACGTCGTATCCCTAGGATAATACTATGTTTACTAGGGATCAAGTCTTACGATTTTCCCAAAACATGTATCTCACGGGTTGTCGAATAACCCTCCCACTGCGACAAGACACTACATGTAATTGTGTATCAGACGTGACACGCGTTGCAGTTTACCTTGTCGTATATCCTCTTATACACTTGGTACTTATACTTTGTGTTTTCTTCTCACTACCTTTAGAACAACTCATACATGGGTTTGTGATTTATTACATAGTCCCTTTCCAAAAATCTAGTGTTTGTGTTAACAATCACCATTCGATCTTTTAGACTAAATAAATCACCTTCATTTTTATAGCATATCCCACAAACAGACAAACATTCAAATGAATTACTATTTCTAGGGCTTATCCATAAAATGAATTAAGTAATTCCAAATAATTCATCATCTATCTAATCATTACCATAAGAGTCTTATTCCTTCAATCCACCACACCATTCAGCTGGAGCATGCCCGGTGTAGACCACTTGAGATTTAATCTCAACCTCTGATTAATAGCTCCTAATTATCCTAAGAGGTACTCGTAATGACGATTAAATCATCATTACTTGATATATTTTCCATGATGCTTTACTGTACCAACCTTGCAATTCTTGAATAAATCAAAGAACTTAGACATGCAGTGCATCAAATAAATATATCGGTATCTAGAATAATCTTCGATTATTCATAACCAACTCTCGCCTAGATAATATTAGGCCCGCTTGAATTAGAATGAACCAATTCCAACATATATATCTTTGGCTCTACACCCCTTTACCTTAAAAAGGTAATTAATCATTTTTACTTCCAAGTAAGACTCGCAAGTCCGATAGTTTCCACTTCAGATAAACCTTACGGTCCATCTGCTATCAACTTTTGAGTCCTACTCAAGTAAAATGATCTAGTCTTAGACGCCAAATGCATGTTTAGTTCATCTCCGAAGGTTACTTTCTCTTACTAAGATCAGAAGATGCATTATTAATTACTATTTGTTGCATCTGTGGAATATACATGATTTAAGAGTATACAAATTGTCCATCAACGTACCATAACAGATTACAACTCTATCCTTCATTATAATGACCATGTCATTTAAATGAAATAGAGTATCCATCTATTAATGCATAGAAACCGAAATCAAATTCTTTCTATGAAAACGTAAGTAAATACAATTTTACAAAATCAAACGTTTATTCATATCGTAAGATAAATAAACAACTCCCACTTCAATAGCCACTGTCTTGTAGTTTTACCCATGTCATAACAATCTTATCCTCACTTAATAATGAACATTCAGTGATTCCAGTATCTACACACTTCGTGTCAGTAGATGCCATCACTAATCATGTTTAAACAACTAGTAAGTAAGATTCTATCCTTGTTCACTCCTTTTATGAAATTGAATTTCCTTTACCACATGTTTTGTCAGAAGTTTCCCACCATATACAACCTCTTGTAATTCATGAGAAACTTACTCAAAACATCTAGGCAATTATGAATAATAAAATTGACTTAGGTTTCCCCTTCAACTTCTATTCCATGTGTTTCCAATTCATTCATTAAATTCAATGATGACTTACCGCCTTTTAAATTACTCAAGTATCCGAAGAGTTACATGAGACCATCATATTTCTATGAACCTCTCATCTCTTCACTAGAGACTTTAATAGGCATCATGAGACGTCCTTTGTGAGAACACACATGTATTTTCTTAAGCAGTAAAATTCAAAATCAAGAATCTTTTCTAATCATCTAATTTGGACAAGTAAATATAATTTCTTTTAGTTAATAATAAGTGAGATAAAACCATTTGAAAATCAGAGAATCACAAATAAATATACCGATCAAAACTTCGAATTTTATCCTTTTATATTGATTCCCTCAAAACAATATAAAAATAAAATTCACCGACATCTCAAGCACCGTGAGTCTGCAAGCCACGATAGTGTGGACGTTTACAAACCCGAACATTTACAAGAGAAGGTTTTACCCATTAATTTCATTTGTCAACCTAACTTTATGACAAAATAATTAATAGTCGGTTCCTCTTTAGCCATGCAAATAAAAGCAGTGACTCCGATGGGGAGGATATTTATTATTTACACCTAAGTGTACACCATTATTTGACTCCAAGTCCGCGGCCCAAGCTTAAGTGCCTTACAGATGGAGAAGTACACACGCGCTCGGATAACTTCCTACAGTCATCAATTATAAGTCTGTACAGTGATCCGCACATGAACTCATCCGATAGGGAGGAAGGTCTATGCCAACGCGCAAGTTCATATGCATCACATTACAAACATAATTATTTAAAGAAGTCTGTCCCAGCAATCCATGAATAAACTCATCCGATGGGGAGGAAGGCTCTAATGCCGACGCGCAAGTTTATTCACATTGCTAACAAACCAATAATGGAGGCCGCGGGAATTTTTACCAATCCCCTCTCCCACTTAGTTATTAAACACCGAGGGTTTTTACATGCATATAATATTTAAAAATAAAATACGCAACCTAGCATGCTCATACTTCCAAATATATAACAATAATTGACCAATAAAACAATTATAGCAGTTATATATAAGAAAATAAATTGCCAAAAATAAGTTGACTTGATCAACACTCCAACATACATGCATATAATATACCAAATATAATACGCAATCTAGCATGCTTCTATTTAAGGCAATAAATCATAGAGAATCATGCATACATATACAACAATAATCAATTAATAAATAAATTATAACAGTTATATAACAGCGAATTCGATTGTTCGCCACCAATCATGAATGCGGACAACTGCGATGGGGATCGACCTCCCCGCAGCTTGCTCCACCACTCTGGCATCATGCCCGATCATATTGTGAAGACTCACGCGGAACCTGATGCAGACCAGTCGAACTTGATGCAAACCCGCTCGAACCTGGTGCAGAGTCGATCAAACCTGATGCAGACCAATCGAACCTGATGTGAATCCGCTCGAACCTGGTGCAGCATTGATCAAACCTGATGCAGACCAATCGAACCTGATGTAAATCCACTCGAACCTGGTGCAGCATCGATCGAACCTGATGCAGACCAATCGAACCTGATGCAAATCCGTTCAAACCTGGTGCAGCATCGATCGAACTTGATGCAGACCAATCGAACCTGATGCAAATCCATTCGAACCTGGTGCAGCATGGATCGAACCTGATGCAGACCAATCGAACCTGATGCAAATCTGCTCGAACCTGGTGCAGCATCGATCGAACCTGATGCAGACCAATCGAACCTGATGCAAATCTGCTCGAACCTGGTGCAGCATCGATCGAACCTGATGCAAATCCGCTCGTCCAAGGGCCTACTTGCACGGAACCAAGTTCAGCCCAACGCGCAACATCAAACTACACCAACTGTCGTTCAGGATTCGCAACTTTAGGAACCTGGGAATCCAATCTCCACCGTCCAGAATCTACGCCTGTGAGTTTTGAACATACTATTTAAATTACAGGTCGATCCAACGGTTAGATTGTGAGAAACAACTCTTTTTCCTGGACTGCGCAGAACATAATCGCCCAAAAAACTGCTTCTGTTTTCGGCGTATTCCAGACAACACAACACTCCAAATACGATCTTAACCGTTCACAATGTACATCCACAAAATCCAAACGCGCTGACCAAAATTCAGCCTGATCCGACGGTTGAAACTCTGGTTATTGCCTCTGCAATATTACTGCGCTGGATTTTCTCTCAATTTCTTCCTTCCATGTGAAATTGACGAACAGTTTTCGTCGAATCCTCTCACACACAACCATCAACGAACAGATATGATATAGGGTATATTTCACATAGGGATATTCATGGTTTGCGCAGTAAAACCAAAACCCTAAACATGCGATCCTAATTTCGAAAAATTAACCACATAAACCCTAGTCTAACGTGTCACGCTTCACCACGAAACTGAAACTCTGATACCAATTGTTGGTATTTGATCATTTGGTTAACGTGACCTGTTAGGATACCATGCGGTTCTATCACAGCGGAAGCAATAAATCATAGAAACGATTACCGTTCACCAAGGTATGTTGATGAAGATTGATTCTCGCAGGCAGCCTGCGCAGTCCCACGAGAATAGACATAACTTCCTCGTCTGATGTCAGAATTGAATGATCTTTGCGTTCAGACGATCCTCTCTTCGACAGCTTTCCGTCAGTATATTGATCATTAAATTCTGAGCACTTTACAAATTTATACAAATTTCGCAAGGTCGCGGACAGCAGCAGCAAACTACCTTCTGATCTTCTGATGTATGTCCCAAGTCCAATCTCGACGTCGTGTGGGCGATGATCTACGAGACCTCCTCAATCTGCTCTCAACCCTCATCACACGTGAATAATCAATTAGATTAGATTAGGGTTTCAGATAAGCTGAGGTGACTTATATACATGGGCTACAGCAGGGACCAGGAGGAGAAATTGGGTTGGGCCTCCATTGGGCTTAAGTATCCAAGCTTAGCCCAAAGCTTATACTTAAGTCCAATAATAATAATATATGCCACTAAAATATTATTATTGCACTACCGTACCAATCCCAAAATTACGTTTTGGGATCCTTCTTATTATGAGCCCGTTAGTCTCCCCATGTTTAAGATATACAATGTCCATTAATTAATTTAAGTTACTAACAACTCAATTAATTAATATCTAATCCAAGAGTAGTACCACTCAACCTCATTATCATGTCGGAATAAATTCCACCTGCAGGGTTTACATGATAATCCTTATGAGCTCTTCAAGGGGACATCATCAACTTATGACGGACACGGATTCCTTCTACAATCAACAGCACACCATAGAGACAGCACTATTTTCCAACTCATCGAGTTTGTTGATTTAATTACATGTAAATCTCACCCATTGATGAATCAAAGAAATACATACTGCCCTATGTGTCGAGGTTATTATATAGGGATTAAGAGCACGAACTTCCATAATAACTGAGATCAAGTTCTCCTATAAGTCAGTATAAGTCGAACGATCTCAAGCGGTCCTACTCAATACACACAAGTGCACTAATGTGATTCTATAGCCAAGACAAGCTAATACCAAATCACACTACAACTATCCCGATAGAGAGTCCCCGTCTATCTTGGTTGTGAGCATCTATTTATACTTTATAAGAAAACCGATAATATGATCTTCCACGTGTTGTCGCACAACATATTATCTGCAGTATAAAGTAAGTAGACTATTGCATCGAACATATGAATAAATTATAAGATGCAATCATTTGATCATATGATTCTCATTTCAAATTAATTGTTATAACATTGTTCATACAAAAAGCTAGACTTTTAGTATACAATCCAACAGTGAAGGGTTAGATATGTAAAACTTGAGTAGTGATTTGAATTGATTTATGGATTTCTTTTTATGATATGTCAATCGTGTTTCATTTTAATGCATGTGTGATTAAATTTTCTATTCATGGTATTAGGATGGCCATTCCAATGTTGTGAGTGCATGTTTAATTGAATCATACATTGAATTATGCATGCATGTTAGTATAAGGGGAGGTAAGTCATACCCTCCTTAGGCTTAGAGCATTCATAGAGGGACACTTAAGTAATTGAGTGAAAATAACCAACTTATGATCATAGTACCTTAAGGGAATTGAGATTAAGACCAATCTTAGGAGTCTTAGGCTTGTAATAGAGTCGAGAACCTAGTTGCCTTGGCCATAGGGACTAGGGGTAAATTTGTGATTGCTTTTAATCCACAAGTTAATGAGAATTACTATCAATGGTTTTGCATATCTAGCTCAAGTCTTAACCATAAGTTTGATTAGCCTTGCTTTCTTCTCAAGTGTATTCTATATTCATTCCATTAATCATTTGCTTGTTACTTGATCATTTACTTCGTTAGTTTAATCTCTAGTTCATTGAGTAGAATCGTAAGCAATAGTTTTAAATACAAAACCTTCAAACATATCATCTTTACAAAGCACAAATCGATGAATAACTTGGATACAAACTTAGGTTTCATTTCCCTTGGGATGATATTACTATAAATTTTGTATTTGGTCGCGCGTTTACTCGACGATAGAGTCTCTTACTCTTACACATTGAAAAATGCGATTAAGAACAAGAGGTGAGAGGTTCATAGAAATATGATGGTCTCATGCAACTCTTCAGATACTTGAGTAAGAAAGAAAGGCAAGAAGTCATGGATAAGTTGATGAATGAATTGGGAAACTTGGAGTAGAAATTGAAGGGGAAACCTAGATCAATTTATTTTTCATAATTTGCCTGGATTATTTGAGCAAGTTCTGCCTGAAATACAAGAGGTTGTATATGGTGGGGAACTTCTGACTGAACATGTGGAAAAATTAATCAAATTTCACCAAAATGTGAACAAGTTTAATATCTCATTCACTAGTTGTTGAAGCATGATTAGTGATGGCATTTACTGACACGTTGTGTATGGATACCAGAGTCACTAAAAGCCTGCAACTAAGTGATGATGAGATTGTATATACATGGATAATACTACGAGAGTAGTAGCTTTTGCAGTGGGAGTTGTTTATTTATCTTACGATATGAATAAACGTTTGGTTTTGAGAAATTGTCTTTGCGTACATTTTTCATAGAAAGAATTTCATTTCAGTTTCTATGCATTTACGGATAGATACTCCATTTCATTTAAATGACAAGGTCATAATAATGAAGGATGGAGTTATAATCTGTTGTGGTACGTTAGTAACAATTTGTAAACTCTTAAATCAAGTTTATCCCACGGATGCAACAAATTAGTAATTAATAATGCGTTTTCTAATCCTAATAAGAGAAAGACTCTTATGGAAATTATTAGAAGGATAATAATTATTTGGAATTACTAAATTCATTTTATGGGTATGCCCTAGAAACAGCATGTCGTACACCATTTGTTTGTTTGTAGGATATCCTAGAAAAATGAAGGGTGATAATTTATTTAGTCTAAAAGATCAAGGGTGATTGTTAACACAAACACCAGATTTTTGGAAAAGGACTAAGTATTAAATCATAAACCTATGTATAAATTATACTAAAGGAAGTGGAGGGAAAACACAAAGTTTTAGTACCAAGTGTACAAGAGGATATACCATAAGATAAACTACAACGCGTGTCACGTCTGATACATAATTGCGTGTAGTGCCTTGTCGTAGTGGGAGGATTGTTCGACAATCGGTAAGATATATATTTTGGGAAAGTCGTGAGACTTGGTCCCTAGTAAACATGGAATGGACCCACAGATACGACGAAGCACTACAAGATCAAAATGCGATATCTTAGCAAATGTAATGATTTCTAAAATTAAATCGATGGATTCTAAATTAGATCTGACTGCTTATAGAACCACGGATGGTGTGAAAGCCATTGGAAGTGACTCTGTAAAATAAAAGAGGATCATAGAATAAGGTGAAAACCTTAGATGCAAAGCTTTTTGCGAAAATGTATAATCAGAAATAAAAGGTTCGATTATGAGGAAACCTATTCGCCAGTAGCTATTCCTATGTTGATTCGGACTCTTTTATCTGTTGCTACTCATATGAAATATGGGGGACAACAAATAGATGTCAAGACAGCTTTCCTGATTGGAAGTCTTGAGGAAAACATCTATGTGAAGCAACCAGAATGATTCATTGTAAAGGGATAAGAGCATTGTGATAGTAAGCTTAAAAGTGTTCATCAATGGGCTAAAGCAAGCTTCAAAATTATGGAACATCCATTTTGATGAAGAAATCCAGTGATATGGATTTAATCAATGCTCAGATATATCTTGTGTATTGATAAGAGTGACAAAAACATGGTGATATTTCTTGTACTATACGTAGATGATATTTTGCTCATTGGAGACAATGAAAGAGTATTGTCGGGCGTATGGGGTATGGTTAATAAAGTAGTATGAAATGAAGGACTTAAGAAGAGCAAAAATATCCTTATTACCATGATCACAAGAAAGAATGTTATGCTTGTCTCAACCTTCATGAATTGATACGATCCTTACTCGTTTTAGCATGTGAATTTATCTAGGGAAATGTGTCTTGACAAAAAAGAAGATAAAGGAGATGGAAGCGGTTCTTTATTCTTCGGTGAATAAGGAAGCTTAATCTAAGGAATGCTATGCATGAGAATGGATAACATATTGCCAATGGCATGAACAGTGGGTATCTAGGTAACCCAAAATAAGAATGATGAACTGTGGTAACACAAATTTTGAAGTACCTGAAAAGGACTAAAAACTATATGTGGGCTTACCGAACAGATTCACTGCTTCTTATAGGTTACATAGATTCAGATTTTTCAAATCAGATATGGATGGCAGTAAATCCACCTCAAAGGTTATGTGTTTGATTTTAGGAAGTAGAGTCATAATGTGGAGGAGTGTTATATAGAAATATATTTCAGACTTCGGACTCCATCATGGAAAGATGATAAATTGGAGCTTATAAGGCAGCCAAAGTATCTATATGACTCTAGAAACTTCATGATGGACTTTGAAGTGTTTCTAAGTTTGCCCAAGGATATCAAAATTTATTTTGATGATAATGGTGCAGTTGCAAACTTGAAGAATCACGAGTCCATAAGGCAATTAAACACATGGAGCGCGAGTACCACCTGTTACGAGAAATCGTATGATGAGGGGATGGTTGTTGTCACCTAGATTGCATGGAATGATAACCTAGTAAATCTATTTACAAGGACCTTAAGGCGAGAAATTTTGATGATCATGTAGTGGGAGTGGGAATCAGATGTATGGCAGAAGACATGACATCATAGTCTTTTAGTATAAGTGGGAGATTGTTGGATTGTATACTAAAAGTCTAGCTTTAGTATGAATAATGTTATAATAATTTATTTGAAATGAGAATCATATGATCAAATGATTTCATCTTATAATTTATTTATATGTAGATGCAATAGTCCATTTACTTTATACTGTAGATAATATGTTGTGCGACAACATGCGGAAGATCATATTATCGGTTTCCTTATGAAGTATAAACAGATGCTCATAATCGAGATAGACGAGGACTCTCTATCGGGATAGTTGTAGTGTGGTTTAGTATTAGCTTGTCTTGACTATATAATCACATTAGTGCACTTTGTCAGGACCATTTGAGATCGTTCGACTTATACTGACTTATAGAAGAACTTGATCTCTGTTATTATGGATGTTCGTGCTCTTAATCCCTATACAATATCCGCGACATGTAGGGCAGTATGTATTTCTTTGATTCATCAATGGATGAGATTTACATGTAATTAAATCAACAAACTCGGTGAGTTGTAAAGTAGTGCTGTCTATATGGTGTGCTGTTGATTGTAGAAGGAATCTGTGTCCGTCATAGGTTTATAATGTCCCCTTGAGGAGCTCATAAGGATTATCATGTAAACTCTGCAGGTAGATTTATTCCGGCATGATAATAAGATTGAGTGGTACTACTCTCGGATGAGATATTAATTAATGGAATTGTCAGTAACTTAATTAATTAATGGACATTGTATATCTTAAATATGAGATGACTAACGGGCTCATAATAAGAAGGTTCCAATAACGTAATTATGGGATTAGAACGGTAGTGCAGAAATAATATTTTAGTGGTATATATTATTATTATTGGACTTAAGTATAAGCATTGGGCTAAGCTTGGATACTTAAGCCCAATGGAGGCCCATCTAATTTCTCCTCCTGGTCCCTATTGTAGCCCATATATAAGTCATCTCACATATCCAAAAACCCTAATCAATTGATGATTCAAGCCTAACACTGTGAAGGGGGTTAGGGAATAGCATATTGAGAAGATCTCGAAGATCATCACCCACACGATGTCGAGATTAGACTTGGGAATATAGCAGAAGACTGGAAGATTGTTTACTGCTGCTATCTGTCACATTCTATGATTTTTATAAAATAGTATAGATTTCAGAATTGGACGTGTGATATACTGACGGAAAGCTGTCGAAGAGAGGATCTATTTTTGTGTATATCACTCAAATTGGAGATCGGATGAGGAAGTTATGGCCATTCTCGTTAGACTGCACAGGCTGATGGCCAGAATTCGTCTTCTCCAACATACCCTGGTGAAAGGTAATACGTTTCTTATCTTCATACTTCCGTTGTATGTTAGAAATGTATGGAACTCTAACGGGTCACATTAAATAAACGATCGAATGCCAACAAAGTCAAGTAGAGAAGATGAGATCGTCTCTAGTTTGGCTAATATCAACAAGTTACTTGAGTCTCAACAAAAGTAGATTACGGATTTAGCGCAGCGAGTACCAATTATGCAGCAGGATGTTAGTAATGAAGGAGCTACCCAAGAGGAATTTAAAGAGGCAAACTATGACATGGGTCAAAGTATTCAAGGAACGAGGTTCCAAAATCAAGAAAACTAAAATTATCAAGGGAACTACAATAATCGTGATCCCCCTGGTAATTATCAACAACCAAGGAGGCCAGAGTTTTCATGGGATAATCTTAATGCAGCAGTACAACCTCAAGTTGGTATTGATCCGGGTGCTAAGATCGAAGAAGGAAAACCTAGTTTTGTAGATATGGTGAACAGGTACATGGCGAGGAATGATGCAAGAGTGAATCGTCTAGAGGCAAAATTAGAGGTAAAAATAGATAAAAATCATGAGGATATATCTAAGCAGATGAAGGACTTGAAGTTATTGATGGGGCAGATGGCTGGGAATGTGAATCAATTGACCCAAATGATAGAGAAGGAAAAGTTCCCATCTCAAAGCATTACGAACCCGAAAGAGTGCCACGCCATCACATTAAGGTCTAGAACACAGTATGAGGGACCGATGATGTCGGGAATGGATTCTGAAGATCCAAGAGCTCGATTTGACCATGGTTCGACCAAAATATCAAGTAAAACCAAGCACCTGGGCATCCTTTGGAGTTTTTAGATGGTCAGTTTGACCAATATAGACCTGGTTTGACCAACCCTGTAGGTTGAACCACGGTTGAACCAAGACTCTGATGTTGGGTTTGACCAACCCAGCCCTGGTTCGACCAATCTTGAAGGTTGAACCACGGTCGAACTGACCTGTACGAGAGATACCAAACTTTCAGATGTTCAGTTCGACCACTACACACCTGGTTCGACCACCACCCAAGGTCGAATCGAGGTTGAACCATCTCGTCCAGCACTATTTTTTATATAGAATGCTTTACTAGATATTAATGGTACTCCAGTGCTATCCCAAGGGCAGAATACTGAGTTTATAGTGGAAAAGTAATGGGAAAGAGCAAAGAGATTGAGAGCTGAGAAGGAAAAAGTGGAGAAGGTTGAACATGATGAATAGGGAATTCTTAAGACAAAGATACCTCCTCCGTTTCCTTTCAGGTTAGTCAAGAAGGAATTGGAAAAAAGTTTAAGAAGTTTTTAGATATCATAAACAAGATAAGCTTGAGCATTCCTTTCTCTGAAGCCATCTTAGAGATGCCATATTATGCCCGCTTTCTAAAGGATATACTTTTGAAGGAGAGAATCTTGAACGGAATTGAAATGGTGAATTTGTTTGAGAACTACAGCTCGATCATTCAGAGGAAGTTTCCAGCTAAGTTAAAGGATCCAAGAAGCTTCACTATTCAATGTGAAATTGGAAAGGGGCCGGCACGACTAGCCTTGTGTGACCTTGGGGGCAAGCATCAATTTGATGCCTTTGTCAATATTTAAAAGGCTTAGTTTGGGGAAGTTAACTCCTACAATAGTTGCTCTACAATTGGCGGATAGGTGTATGACCTTTTCAAAGGGTGTGATTGAAGATGTTCTAGTGAAAGTGGAGAAACTGGCCTTTCCTGTGGAGTTTCTAGTGCTTGAGATGGAAGATGACAAGGATAATATTACTCTTATCGTAGGGAGACCATTCCTAGCCACTTCTAGAGCTATGATTGATGTTCAAAAGGATGAGTAAAGGCTATGAATGGATAAAGAAGAGGTTATGTTCAACCTTGATAAAGCAGTGAAGATGTTGATGGAGACGCAATGTCACAACATTGATGTGGTGAAGGAGATTGTGAAGGAAGATATGTCTTGATCCTTTCAAAGGATCCCTTGGAGACATGCCTGGCGGAGTCTCTTACTTTTTCCACCACAGAGCTAGATGAGCTCTCTAATGAGATATGTATTGAATATCTTGAAAATTTACTTGGTTTGTGTGATGACAAGTATGAATAAAAAAGAACCAAGATTGAAGAGGTGAAGTGGACTAGAAAATACTTGCCATTGGATAGGGAGAGCACAGAAAAAGAGGAGAAGAAAGAGGAGTTGAAACCGCTACCGGAGCACTTGATGTATCCCTATCTAGGTGACAATGAAACATCTCCGATAATTGTATCTTCTTCTTTAATTGATGATCAACTCAATGAGTTATTAGATGTGCTTAGGAAGTATAAGTCTGCGATTGGTTGGTCTCTTGATGATTTGAAAGGTATTAATCCATCATATTGCATGCATAAGATAAGGTTATTAGATGAGGCTAAGGGTTGCATTCAGAATCAGTGGAGGGTGAATCCCGCTATTCAGGAAGTGATTAGGAAACAAATTCTAACATGGCTAGATGCAGGAATTATATATCCAATTAGTGATAGTCCCCATGTGAGTCCATTACATGTTGTAGTTAAGAAGAGGGCATGACTATTGTTAAGTCTGATCATGGTGAGGCATTAGCCACTAGGATTCCTACGGGGTGGCGTGTGTGTACGGATTATGGGAAACCAAATGAAAATACATGCAAAGACTATTTTCCCCTTCCTTTCATGGATCAAATGCTTTTTCGTCTTGCAAGGTATTATTTTTATTGTTTCTTGGACGGTACTCTGGGTATAATCAAATCATGATTGCACCCGAGGACCAGGAAAATACTACTTTTACTTGCCCTTATGGAACTTTTACCTTTAGGAAGATGCCTTTTGGATTGTGTAATGTACCTGCTACATTCCAGCGTTGCATGATGGCTATATTTCATAGTTTGATAGAAAAGATCATGGCGGTGTTTATGGATTATTTTTCTATTTTTGGTTCCTCCTTTGATATTTGTTTGTCTAACATATCTATTGTTTTGAAGAGATGTGTGGATACTAACCTGGTTTTGAATTGGGAGAAGTGTCACTTCATGGTAAGAGATGGGATTGTTTTGGAACATCATATTTCATCCAAATGATTGCTAGTTGATAAAGTAAAGGTGGTGGCAATTAAGAAGCTTCCACCACCCACCAATGAGAAGGGAGTGCGGTCCTTCCTTGGACACGCTAGATTTTATAGAAGATTTATTAAAGACTTCTCGAAATACTCCAAGCCGTTGTCTCACGTACTTGAAAAGGATGTTCCTTTTAATTTTGACGATGAATGTCTAACAGCTTTTCAGGTTTTGAAGGAGGCACTTATTACTGCACCTATCTTGGTCATATCGGATTGGACTCAATCGTTTGTACTTATGTGTGTGTAAGTTATTTAGCACTTGGAGTGGTGCTTGGACAGATGAGAGAGAAGAAATTCTGCTCTATTTATTACGCTAGAAAGACTTTTGATGCAGCACAAAAGAACTACACTGTCACTGAAAAATAGTTTCTAGTTGTTGTGTATACATTCAATAAGTTTCGACAATATTTGGTTAGCATGAAGACTATAGTGTACACGGATCATTCTACGATCCAGTACTTAATGGAAAAGAAGGAAGCAAAGCCAAAGATTATTAGATGGATCCTTCTTCTGCAAGAGTTTGATATGAAGATCTGGGATAAGAAAGGTACCGAGAATGTGTTGGCGGATCACCTATCAAGGTTGGAGACAAGAGAGCATTGTGATGATTCTTTCGAATATATAGAGGAGATATTTCCGGATGAGAAGATTATGGTGGTGTTTGTTGAAGGAGCGGAGAAATCCTGTGTAATAGCTGCTCAAGGGATGGAACCATGGTACGCGGATTATGTCAATTACATTTGCATAGGTAAAATTCTGAAAGATCTCAACAGGTATCAACTTCTCAAATTTAAGAGAGATGTTAAGACTTTTATATGGTATGATCCTTTGGTCTACAAGATTTGTACGGATTCTATCATCCATAGGTGTGTTCCCGAGATGGAGATGGAGAGTGTTCTTGATTTTTGTCATGCACAACCTATCGGGGGCACTTCGGAGACCAAAAGACTACAGCGAATGTACTTTAATCTGCTCTTTATTGGCCTACTTTGTTTAAATATTGTGTATCCTATGTAGCGACATGCAATAGATGTCAAAGGATGGGAAACATAAGTACAAGAGATGAGATGCAACTTCAGCCGAGCGTTGTTGTTGAAATCTTCAATGTATGGGGAATCGATTTTATGGGGCCTTTTCCCCCATCTAATAGATTTCTTTACATCCTTCTAGCAGTGGATTATATTTCTAAGTGGGTGGAAGCAATTCCTACTCACATAAATGATGTTAAGAATATGTTATCATTCTTGAAGAAACATATGTTTGCCCGCTATGGAGTTCCTAGAGCACTTGTAATTGATGGAGGTTCCCACTTCGTCAACAAGCTTATTGAAGAGTTCTCAAAGAGTATGGTGTTAACCATAGGGTTACTACACCTTATCACCCTCAAGTTAATAGGCAAGCCGAAGTCTCCAACTAACAAGTGAAACAAATTTTGGAGAAGGTAGTCGGAACTAATAGGAAAGATTGAGCTACAAAGCTCGATGATGTGCTGTGGGGGTTTCGAACAACATACAAGACTATGCTAGACATGTCACCTTATCAAATTATCTATGGGAAGCCATGCCACTTGCCCGTAGAGATTCAGCATAAGTCTTTATGGGCCTTGAGAAGTATGAACTTGTCTCTTAAGGAGCAAAAGGAGTTGAGGTTGACTCATATCAATCAACTAGATAAGTTCAGAAATCAAGCTTTCAAGAATTCGATGATCTACAAGGAAAGAATGAAGAAATGACATGATTCGAAGATCACTTACAAGGAATTCAAGCAAGGTGATGAGGTATTACTCTTTAACTCTTATTTGAAGCTTTTTGCAGAAAAATTGAAATTAATTAAAGTAGACGGGACCGTTCATTATCCATAGAGCCTACGGAGTGGGAGTTTTGAGATCATGGACAAGGACGGAGACATCATAGAGGAGAATGGGCATCGATTGAAGCATTATAAATCATCGGATGATGTTTGCATCATCTTTAAGGATACCTTACATTGATTTAGTACCGTCGTGACTCTTCGACGTTAAATAAGAGCACCTGTTGGGGTCTTTCCCTTCTATTTTACTGCTTTATTTCATTAGTGTGAGTAAGAAATTTTTATATTTGACGTGCTTACATATCGAAAATTACATCTTTATGCAAACTTAGTTTCGACTATAGTTTCTACTAAGTTTGGGAGTGTTTGATTTACTTACCTAATAGTAGCACTGAGAGTATAATCTTTTCTTTGTAACGTTTATTATGGGAGTTGATTTTTTGCGGCATATTAAAACTTTGACCGGTGTTGATGTGTCGATTTTGGCAATTTGCCTAATGTTCAGTTGTGTTTTTTTTATTGCGTAGTATGTGGAGTATATACACATGACTTATTGAGTCTTAATTGTGGTTCTCTAGCTATAGTTTTGGTACCTAATGATAAGAAAAATCGTATTTTGAAGGAATAGTAAGCCGATTCGACCATTTAGTAAGTCGAACCAGGAGTCAGAGAAATTGGTACAGGCGGGTTCGACCCCGTTGCTTTAGTTCAACCATTGGTTTGAGTCGAACCATCCATTTGAAAGTTTGTTGCATGCTGGTTCGACCTCGACGATCCATTTCGACCAATGGTTGAGTCGAATCAAATTCTAGATTTTTTCAGAAGTGTTGTTCGACCACAACACTCTGGTTTGACCTACTGGTTCAAGTCGAACCAGCTCAGGTAAGTCGCGATTTGAATCTGATTCAACCCTATTTTTGTTCATTCTTCGTACCACCCGCACTTGAATACTCTCCGAACCAAAAATCCTCTCTTCCAAACTTTGATTTCACTTAATTCTACTCAGATTAAATCACTTTCTACCCTTTCCACACTTGATTTCTCACGGATTTGGGGCTTTCTAAGTTGAAAAACTAGGGTTTTACATCCAAAAAGGGGATTTTCATCTCTTATTCATACAAAGCCATGGATGGATCGAAAGGTGTGTTCTCTTGACCCTAATACCCTAGGATTGAAAGTCTATTGCTTGATTTTAAGTGGGTAATTTGTGTTGAAGAGAATCATGTTGGAATTTTGGTGGATTTGTGAAGTTTCGTAAATTGCATGCTTAAGTGAAGAAAGTGAAGTGAATGGTGAAATTGTTGAAAATTCTTGTTGGAGAGTTGAATTTTAGAGTGAGAATGTATAGCATGTGTATAGATTCATGGTTTAATCTTATGAACACATGGAGTTGGGAGCATGTTTATTTGAAATTGATTATGCATGAACAACTTGAAGTCTTTATTAGAGTTTAGTGTATAATTAGATGACTTAGGTTGGTTTGCTTTTCTTGTATTTGTTTATTATTGAAATATTATTTTTTTAAGAAAAGGAAAGGCAACTGAAATCTGCTCCAAGAGAAAGAAGGATAGGCAGCCTCGTGAAGACGAGGTTACTAAGAGATTGCATCTTAAGGAGAGGTTGCCAAGGCTTTTCCATATTGAGATGGAGAATTGGGAGGAAATTAAGGATAGATGGGGTGCGATGTCTGATAAGATTACTCGCACAAGGTACTAGGATGATGAGGCCATGAGGACAATAAATATCTGTGATGACATAATGTGGATGTTTGATCAAGTGGGCATATGTCACTTCATGGAGCTGAAGAGGCCTACTTACTTTAATGTGACTGCGGGGTTTTGTGTTCGATTACTATTAAGAAGGGTTCTAGTCTTCTTTCTTATGAGTGTTCGTTTCAGCTTGGAGGTGAAAGAAGAACATAGACAATAGAGGATTTCAATGTGCTGCTAGTAACTCCGAGGGGAATTTCTAGGAATGAGAATGGTCAGTTTAGACCAAATGACTTTTGGAGAGCTATCTCAGGAGAGGATATGGATTTCATTTCTAAGGATGCTCATGCTACAATAATCCGTAATTCAGTCATTAGATACATGAATAAGATTTTGAGCAACACGTTGTTTGCCCGATCTAAGGGGAGTTGCCTATCCAGGGGAGAGTTATATGCTTTATGGTGTGTGATGAACGGAGAGCAGTTTAATGTAGGTGCATATTTGATTCAGCAGCTCTACAGATTCAAGAGTTACTCTTTTCAAAGAGTGAAATTGGAGGATTGCTTACTCCCGTGGCTGAGTCATACCACATGGATTTTACTCAAATTACTCCTATTTTGGAGGATCATGATCTAGTGATGAGTGTTCGAGCTGGATTTGCTTGCATCGAGATGGAGACTGGTTTTTCACTAGGGGTTCTAATCCCTATTCTTTCATGTTTCCATATAATGTGATGGGTTTGATTACAATCCAAGGGAATGAAAACATGTTGATGGGCACGATGGCACACGAGGCGATATCAATAATGTGCTTGAGAAATGGAAATTGGAGAATTGTATCTCAGATGTACGCTGCTGGGATGTATCAAGAACTGCAGAGGATAGTAGATCAAGGGCAACAGCATGAACAGCAGCAGCAACCTCAGCTCGAAGAGCACGATGATGAGGAGATGCATGGAGAGGGGCCAATTGAGCATCCGAATATAGATATACAGCATCAGTAGGAGCATAAGATGTCACCACCACTACCACATCGACAGCAGCCGTAGCATCAGTATTGGGGCGGTCCTCATGAGTTTTATAGAGAGCTGTTTCGGTTGATGAATGAGAATCTTGTCAACCTGAACAACAATCAGAGGGAGATGAACCGCCAATTGGGCTTGCTTACTACAAGATATGCTATGCTCGATATGCGTTATAATGCAATGCATGCCAACTACGTGGTTATGGATAGAGGTTGGGAGATTTGAATGATAATTATAAGGCATTGGATAGGAAGGTGGATAGCCTACAGAGAGATTTTGATGATTGGCGCAGGGGAGATAGTGATGATGATATTCCACAGGAGCAGAGGGCGCCAGGTTTTCATCTTTATCTGCTTCATCTCATCTCCCTTCTCTTTTCTCTTGACAGGTTGGGTATTTGGTGGTGTGAGTGGCATGTACTGATATTCTATACTGATTCTGGTGTTGGATTTGATTTGTGAGACTTGATTTGGATTGTTATGATGGGTTGTTTACTCTTTGATAAGAATGTTGCATTTGTATTTTGCATGTGTTGATTTTGTTAATGCGAAGCATGTATAACTTGTTAAATATGTGGAGTTCATTGTGGAATTGATCTTGATTATATGCTATGAAGAGTGCTTAGGAATCTATTACCCATGTGAGAATTTGAACCTTATGAAATCATGCTACATACATGCATGATAGTTTATTCTTGTGAGAATCGTTCATATATCCATATTCTAGAACTTGGCTTGGAGTCTTGTGTGAAACTTATGATTGCTAGTTATAAGGACATGATCTTAGGCCAATATTGTTTATTTGAGTCACTTAGCCAAATTTTACCTTTCCATATACTATATAAATCATTGAAAGCCCTGTTGACCCTTTAAAAGCTCTTTCTTTGGCAAGCCTTGATAAAAAACCTTTATTCATCCTTTACTTAAGCTTTTTTGAATACCTTATTCATTAGTAGAGAGTTGAGGAGAATATATGCTAGCTTGAATGTGAAGAAGAAAAGGAAAAAAAATTAGTTAAGTGTTATGAAGTGAAGAGAAATAAATGGTTAAATCTTGTTTAGGGGTAGTGCCCGAAACTTGTACCCCAACTGCTTAGAAGGGTAGTGCACAACATTGGTACCTTTGCGCTTGAAGAAAGGAGAAAAGAAAGATGTTGATTCCAAGTGAAGAAGGAAAAAGTAGAATCGAATAGATCATGAGAATAAAGATGGAGAAGAGGAAGCTATTTGATGAAAAGCAAAACTCCAAGGTAATTCTCTACTAGTGAATTAGTCACTTTATCTATATTTTTCTACCTTTACCAAAGAGCAAACATTACAATCCAAAAGCAAGTCCTTTGTGATCCTAATAATGAAACAATTATGAGTTAATTTTTAGACCTTTGCCAAGCTTATGGTTACGTGGAAATATGAATTGAATATGAGAGTGTTTGTTAACCATTTAAGTGTTCAGATTTTACACTTGAGAGCGAGATTAAACACTTACCTAGTGAGCTAGATGACTTAGCACTCCGAAGTGTATTATAATTGAGTGATGTTTTTACATGAATGAAATATATGATGCTAGTAGTACTTGTTTTAAATTGATAGAATTGAATGTGTAGGTATGTATTGTACATGACTTGATGGCCTCATTAATTTTGCATTTACTCTTATTTTTGATTACGTTGCCTCGGGACGAGCAACATGTAAGTTTGAGGGTTTGATGAGAGTGAAAATTCAAGTAATTTTAGCTTTGATTTATGTGATAATGATGATCTTAAGTCAAGATAAATCGAGATATGTAGTGGAAAGTCACGGATCAGATGCATTTGAGGCCGTTTGAGCGGATTTTCGAAGGAAAATAAGACAGAAGTGCTCAGAATCGAAAAAATAAGCCATGCATCTGGTTCGACCAAGAGACCTATGGTTTGACCACTGGTTCGGGTCGAACCAGGAACCTACAATTTCATTACAGTGTGGTTTGACCACGATGATGTGGTTCGACCAGCCATGAAGGTTGAACCATGGTCGAACCAAATGCCTGAAGTGGTGCTAAATCGATTCGACCCCAATGCTTGTGGTTCAAGTCGAACCAGAAATCTACAAGTTTGTTACAGGCTGGTTCGACCAGGGCATTAATGGTTTGACCTAGGACTTTGGTCAAACCACCACTTAGGAAGTTTTCAGATCCGTATTTTTATACCTTCAGTACATGTTTTTATTTAAAAAGCCCATTAGAGGTCCATTAGAAGAGCTCGAAGTATAAAAGGCAGACCCTACGCAGCAGAAAGGGACGACCTTCATTCCACACAACAACTAAACCTTACCATCATCCGGAGGAGCTGTGGAGAAGATTCGTCTGTCAAATCAAGTGAGAACCAAGTGAAGATTCAAGACGGAGAGAGACGCGATGACGCCCACATCTAGGGTTTACTTCGCTTCTTAATTTATCTTGTAATTTTTAAGACTATAGGTAAGATCTATCCAACCACCATGATTGTTCTTCGATCAATCATGTGCTAGAACCGCTTCGGTAGTTCTAGGGTTTATAAAGATTTTATGATTTAATTGAACTTTCATGTGTATACTCCGTACAACACTACTTGTGGTTTATTTTATATAAGACTATGCCTTTTTAATTCATACTCAGAGTTATTTTTTGCATTATTAATTGTTATGTAGAGTCTGAATACATATCTTAATTATTGATTGAGTGCGTTTACTTTGTGTTGAGCAGAATTTCATATTATGATTCTAAGTGAGAGGACTCTGAAATTTCATAAGAACTATCTTATATAAATACTTGTTAATTGAATCTGATTCGGGTTAATAAGTAGGACAAAGAGAATAATTTCATAGTACCTATAAAGGGAGATCATATCGGGTTAGAATACCTAGTGCCTGGGAAATAATTGATAGTGATAGTACCTAAAAAAAGGGGTGAATTATACTCGTGTTCCAAGGATATTCACACATGCTACACACTTATTTTTTGTGTCTTTAGAGTAGATTTACATGGTTTAATGATGCGTCCATGTTCCACAAGACAGAGTTGGACATTGATACATGAAAGGAACATTATTGAGTGAAACTGGATTGCCCGACGAACTACCTAATTTCTCATTTTTTCACCTTCGTTTAATATCTACTGCTTGTTTATTTTATTTGCTATTTCAATTACTTGTTTAGTAGTTAATTAATTATTCCATTAATTTATTGCCAACCTAGTCTTAATAAGTTAGTTTATAATTAAATTAATAATAATACATCCTTACGGATCGATAAATATAACTTGGTCGCTTATCAAAGCTACAATAACATCCTTCATACTTGGGGATTAATTGTATGTTGAGAAAACGCTCATCATGAAGCAACCAGAGTCATTTATTGCAAAGAGCAAAGAGCGTTTTGTGTGTAAACTTAAAGGTGTCCATTTTTGGACTAAAGCAAGCTTCTAGATCATGGAACATCCATTTTGATGAGAAAATCCAGTCATATGGATTTAATCAATGCTCGGATGGGTCTTGTATATTAAAAGAGTAACGAAAATGTGGTGGTATTTCTTGTATGTATGTAGATAGTATCTTACTCATTAAAACAATGAAAAAATATTGTCGGACGTATGGGTATGGTTATTAAAGCAGTTTGAAAAGAAGGACCTAAGAAAAGAAAAATATATTCTTGCGATAATGGTGATAAGGATTTCAAGAAAGGATGTTGCGCTTATCTTAAGCTTTGTAAGATGATACAATTCTTGCTCGTTTAGCATGCTACTCCTAGAAAGGTTTTGTATCTTTCGGTAATGGAGTGTATTTTATCTAAAGTAATGTGTCTTTTTGACACAAAAGGTGATAAATCAGATGGAAGAGGTTCCTTATGCTTCGACAATAAGGAAGGTTAATCTATGGAATATTATACACAAGAATGGATATCTGTTTTGCCGAAGGCATTGTCAGTGGGTATCAACGTAACCCTGAACAAGAATTTTAAACTATGGTAAGACATATATTTATGTACCTAAAAAGAACTAGAAATAATATGTGGACTTCCCGGACAACATTGCTTCTTGTGAGTTATATAAATTCGGATTTTCAAATTATATAGGGACGACAGTAAATCCACCTCAAGATTATGTGTTTATTTTGGAAAGTAGAGCCATAATTTGGAGGAGTGTTATACAAAAATGTATACGGACCCTACCATGCAAAGATGATAAATTAGAGCCTCTGAGGCAGCTAAAGTATCTGAATGACTCTAGAAAATTCGTAATGGACTTAGATGTGATTCTAAGTTTGCCCAAGGTTATCACAATTTATTGTGATAATAATGGTTCAGTTGCAAACTTGAAAGAATCATGAGCCCATAAGGCAATTAAACACATTGAACGCAAGTACTACCTGATACGAGAAATTGTATGATGAGGGAAAGGTTGTTGTCGCCAAGATTACATTGGAAGATAACCTAGTAGATTCTTTCATGGGGACTTAAGGCGAAAGCTTTTGATGGTCATTTAGAAGGAATGGGAATTACATGTATGGCAGTAGACATGGCAGCATAGTCTTTTAGGATAAGTTGGAGATTGTTGGATTGTATACTAAAAGCCTAGCTTTAGTATGAACATTGTTATAACAATATTTAAAATGAAAATCATTGATCAAATGATTGCATGCCAATGCAATAGTCCATTTACTTTATATTGTAGATTATGGTGTGCAGCGTCGCACGGAAGATCATATTATCAGCTCCTTATAAAGTATAAACAGATGCTCACAACCGAGATAGATGGGGAAAATCTATCGGGATGGTTGTAATGTGATTTGGTATTAGTTTGTCTTGATTATAAAATTACACTAGTGTACTTTATGTGTATTGAGCAGGACCGCGTCAGTTTTTTCGATTTATACTGTCTCTATGGTGTGTGGTTGATTGTAGAAGGAATCTGTGTCCTAACGAAATTAGTTGATGATGTCCCCTTGAGGAGCTCATAAGGATTGTCATGAAAACCCTGCAGGTGGATTTGATCCGGCATGATAATAAGGTTGAGTGGTACTACTATTGGAAAAGAGATTAATTAATTGAGTTGTCAGTAACTCGTTTAATTAGTGGGCATTGTATATTTTAAACACAGTGTGATAAATGGGCTCATAATTAGAAGGAGCCTATAACGTAATTTGCGTTTAGGGTGGCAGTGCAATAATATAATTCTTTAGTGGAATGATTTATGATTATTGAGTTTAAGTACAAGTTTTGGGCTAAACTTGAAAGATTAAGCCCAATAGGAGGCCCAACCCTAATTTCACCTTTTGGTCCCTACTATAGCCTATAAATAAGCCATCCCAGCAGTCTAGTCACATAATTTTACACGCTAAAAATTAATTCGGGGGTGAGAAATCAAATTTCTCATCGGATAAGAGAGAACGTGAGAAAATCATGGTGACTGTGGATTGGGATCGCCTAAAGGATCATCGCCCACACGACATCTAGATGAGGCGTAGGAATACAGCAGAAGATCATGAGATCATTTTTGCAGATTCAGACTTCTCCACCTGTCTTCGGTGAAAGGTAAAACTTTCTATTTTTTTGTTGCTTAGATGTGCATGGAACCCGAACGGATTATGTAGACCATAAGATCCAATCACCATCAGTATTATCATAATATTACATCGAATACTTTGGTAATAGTGAAGGCAATGGAACCACATGGTGTTAAGACACTGATTTATTCGAGTACTTGTGCAACGTATGGAGAATTGAAGAAGATGTCAATTACTTAAATCACCCCTCAAGTCAGTGACCAGATCATTCATCACATTAATTTTTTTTATCACTTTTGATTATTTGATTGGTTATTTTAACTGTATGAGAGTAGGTTCCTATTAATCCATATGGAAAAGCCAAGAAAATGACAAGATATAATCCTAGACTTCTCAAAGAAATTAGACATAACACTGAAGGTCCATATTTTCTGTGTTAACTCTTACATTGAATGCATTGTCATTGTTATTATAATAATGAATTTCCTTGTGAGTGAATATTATATTAAATATGACTTTGTGATTTGATCTAAGTTAGATCAACATCTACGTTGATCTATATTACAGCTGTCTATAATATTATATAAAGATGTTATGAGGATATTTTGTGGCAGGAACTAAGTGAAAAGACATCACCATTTGAAGCAACATTGTACAAAGAAACTCATTAAAGGATAGCTGATAGAGAATACAAAACTAATGAACTGATTGAGCACAACAATATAAGCAAAAGTGTGTTTTATATTATTGATTTTAATCATTTGACATATTATTATGATGAATTTTTTCGAAATAAGATGGAGGTGATGCTCGAAAGACGTGGTCGACTTACGGGTAGTTGTACAAAGAGACCAAAGGGAGCATCAAAGACCCCAGGTGTGTTAACTCCAGATGAGTTTCTACAACCCTAAAGAATTGATGCCATTAAAGATACAATCATTGGAGTTATGAAAGTATTGCAAGAAGTTCTTCCCTTTGACATTCTTGCACGTGTCGCCCCATCCCTTGAGGATCCGTCCAACTTTCTACTCAATGAAATTTCTACTAAAAACATTAATCATCTGGAGCCATGTCAGGTAATCAGATGCATAATTAGTTAATTGTTACTTTTTATATTTCATTCTAGATTCTAGTTAGAGTTAATAATGTCAATGACATACGTATGTGATATGATTTATTACTCAACGTTAATTGATGTGGGCATTCCTATGTATGAATTAACCCTAAGATAGTTAATTAATTATGGGTTGTACTAAATACACACCCCTTTCTATTAAATATACACCCCATAATTATATAATTAAAAATATATTTTTTTAAAATGTCTAAATTACCCCTACTTTATTATATAAACACCATGTAATTTATATTAAGAAAAACCAACTCTTAGGATTCATTTAATTTCAATCTAAATGAAGATTTTGAATTCGACGACGCTATCAAAATTTCAATTACACATTACTAGAAATGTCACTAAATTTTGTAGTCAATTTCCATTTACACAGTTTATATCTGTGCACTTCATATAATACCATTTCGTGAGGGATCACCTGTTGATGGATTGATCAATACATAAAATTGATCAATATCCAGACAAGAACCATTTCATATCTGACTAATTATATTTCAGGGTGTTATTCTTATTGGCAAAGCTCTTGCGTCCCCGAGGACACGGGGACACGGTTCGTGTCCCCATGTGAACACAACCCTTCCCCTCATTATTCTATTTAAATCTATGTATTGCTAGAGAGTTTAAATTGCAAAGGTGCACAGAAATTACAAAGGGGCACGGTGTCCTAGGGGGCACAAGAGCCCCACTCATTCCTATTTTCATTTTTAATATATCGTCTTATGAGTTCAAGTTTTGCGGAAACTTTACCTCCTTTCATTCTTTCTTTACAGTTTAACATGGGGGTTAGTTACTTTCATACGGTGTTAAACTAGGACGTGGGCTGTGTAGGAGAATGGCTATAATGCAAATATTTTTTTTTTAAAAAAAATGCAGACAAATTAACAGAAAAAATTATTGAGAATGCAGAAAAGAGAAAGTTAAATTGATAAGAAAATGAAAGGGAGGAGATGGAGACTTAAAAATGGATATTGTAGGGGTACGTATAATCTTAAAATTAAAAGGATAGTTTTGAATTGTTAGAGGTGTGTATATAATAAAATTAAGATTAAAAAATTAAAAGGTGAGTGTATTTATCAACACTCATTAATTATTTGTAAACTTTAAAATGTGTCATTGTGGAGTATCTAATGTTGATTCTTTATGATACAGCTAAGATATACATTTTTATACTTACAATCTAGAATTCATCGATCTAAATTTCAGGATATTGCTCCAGATGTGTTCTGGAATTTAATTTTTGGAACTTAGTTTCTTGAGCAGCACCTCCATTTATTGTTACGCAATCTGTCATACTTTAGTTATTCTTTGGTCTTTGTGTGGGTTTTCATTACATAAAGTTGAACTATGTGCTGGGATTTGTATTAGTTTTGTGGGGATGCTAGTGGTTGTTAGAGTATGGAGCCTAAATTCTTTGGGCCCGTATTTCTTTTGGCCCAATTGATCCTAATGGGCTTAGGATTAGGGCAAGTTATCTTGATCAAGAAGTTATCCATTGTGTTATCTTGATCAAGAAGTTATCCATTGTGTTATCTAGATCAAGATATTTTCTCATTGTAGTTGACTTATCCAACAAGGTAAGTAAAATCCTGGCTTGGTATCGTCCCCAGATGTAGTCGAAAGACGAACTGGGTAAACAAATCTCGTGTTATTCGTGTCATCGTGTGCGTGTGTGTGTCTAAATTCCTAACAACTGGTACCAAGAGCCTCGGGTTCGAAGGGAGCAGTCACGATGAGCGACGAGAAGATTTCAATCAAACAGTTTGACGGATCAAATTTTAGGTTCTGGAAGATACATATCAAGGATTATCTCTACGGCAAAGATCTGTATGTGCGCTTAGAAGAGAAGGTGAAACCCGAAAAGATGGATCTGAAGGAGTGGAATCTATTGAACAGAAAGGTGATGAGTGCGATACGTTTACCATTGTCCATGAACGTAGCCTACCACACAACTAAAGCCAAGTCCACAAGGGAGATGCTGCAAATCCTGGAGGAGATGTACCAAAAGCCCATAACTGCGAACAAGGTTCATTTGATCAGACGATTGTTCAATCTCAGAATGTCGGAGAGCACACTTGTGCAACAACATCTGAACGAGTTCAACATGATCATTGGGCAGTTGTGTTCAGTCAAAATCGAATTCACTGACGAGGTACTTGCTTTAGTTTTGTTATCTTCTTTGCCAGATAGTTGGGCTGCCACAGTAACTGCAGTTAGTGCTTCATCCGCGAAAGATAAATTGAAGCTTGACAAAGTGAGAGATCTGATGATTAGCGAGGAGGTTCGCAGAAAAGAGTCTGGATCTACTTCAGAGTCAGTGCTGGACACGGAGGATAGGGGCAGATCAAAGGGTAAGCAGAATCGTGGCAGATCAAAGTCCAGAGGAAAGAGTCAATCCAAGAAAGACAAAGACTCAATCCAGTGCTGGAATTGTGATGAGTTTGGTCACTACAGGAATCAGTGTACAGCGCCCAAGAAAAACAAGAAGGGACAGAATGAGAAGAAGACAGCAAACGCAACCATAAATGATATTGGAGATGCGTTGGTCTTGAGTGTCAGTAGTCCGCTGAAATCATGGGTGTTGGATTCTGGAGCATCATTTCACTCATGCAGTGATGCTGAAATAATGGAGAACTATGTGTCAGGTGAATTCAGACAAGTCTACCTTGCTGATGATGAGCCCTTGATGATTGTGGGGAAAGGAGATGTTCGGATATCCACACCAAACGGATCGACATTAAAGCTGAATGGTGTTAGGCACATTCCAGGATTGAAAAGAAATTTGCTTTCAATTGGACAGCTTGATGTAGAAGGATACTCAGTGACTTTTGGCAGCAACAGTTGGAAGATCAGTAAAGGAGTAATGATAGTAGCGCGAGGGAAGAAGGAGGGGACGTTGTATACTACAACTAACTCCAAGGACTGCATTGATCTTGCAAGAGCTACGACCAATGTTGATTTGTGGCACTGTCGGCTGGGTCACATGAGCGAGAAAGGGATGAAGGTAATGTGTTCGAAAGGGAGACTTCCAGGGCTGAAATCTATTGAAGTTGGCCTATGCGAGGATTGTGTTTTCGGGAATCAGAGAAGAGTAAGTTTCTCGAGAGTTGGTAGAACCTTGAAGGCAGAAAAGTTAGAGTTGGTGCATAGCGATCTATGGGGACCAACGCCCACGAAGTCCCTTGGTGGTTCGGAGTACTACATGACCTTCATCGATGACTCCACTCGAAAGGTATGGGTTTATTTTCTAAAAAATAAAACTAATGCATTTGATACTTTCAGGAAGTGGAAAGCCCTTGTAGAGAATGAAACGGGGCTGAAAGTAAAGTGTCTTCATTCTGACAATGGAGGTGAATATGAACTCCGTGAGTTCAAGGAATATTGTGCTGAGAATGGGATTCGTATGGAGAAGACCGTGAGAGGAACTCCCCAGCAGAATGGAGTGGCAGAACGAATTTACAGAACTTTGAATGAGCGAGCTAGATGCATGAGATTGAAGAGTGGACTGGCTAAGATGTTTTGGTCAGATGCAGTAAACACAGCAGCATACTTAATTAACAGAGGTCCATCAGTTCCGTTGGAAAACAGAATACCAGAGAAAGAATGAACAGGAAAAGAGGTAAATCTATCTTACTTGCGTGTCTTTGGTTGTGTTGCATATGCTCATATTAGTTCTAATGATAGAAGCAAGTTAGATGCTAAATCTGTTAAGTGTACGTTCATTGGTTATGGTGGTGATGAGTTCGGTTATAGACTCTGGGATGAGAACAACATAAATATTATTCGCAGTAGAGATGCGGTTTTCAATGAACAAGTTATGTTCAAGAACAGATTGGAGGCATCAAATTCTGACAAGACTAATACTCAAGAAGTCGAGTTAGACATCTCAAACTCGAGTGGGAGCAAGGAGAGCCAGAATGAGGAAGAGGTTCTCATTGGAGAACCAAGGACACCACCACTACCATTGGAGGATCCGTTGCAGAGACCAGCTAGAGAGCGACGTGCACCTGATAGGTATTCGCCCTCTAACTACTACTTGTTACTTACTGATGGTGGTGAGCCTGAGTGTTATGCAGAGGCAGAGCAGAGTGAAGATAGACGAAAATGGAGAGGTGCTATGGATGATGAGTTAGCATCTCTTCTGTTGAATGGTACTTGGAAACTTGTTGAGCTCCCAAAGGGTAAAAAGGCTTTGCACTGCAAGTGGGTCTACCGAATCAAGAATGAAGCTGACGGTAGCAGACGCTACAAAGCCCGGTTGGTTGTCAAGGAGTTTGAGCAGCGACATGGTATTGACTATACTGATGTCTTTACTCCAATTGTGAAACTGACCACTATTCGAATGGCATTGAGTATGGTAGCTGCAGAAAACTTGATATTGCATCAGATGGATGTGAAGACGACATTTCTCCATGGTGAATTGGTGGAAGAGTTGTACATGACACAGCCTGAGGGTTTTGTAGAGAAGGGAAAGGAGCCACTTGTATGCAAATTAAAGAAAAGTTTGTATGGCCTAAAACAAGCCCCAAAGCAGTGGTATAAGAAGTTTGACAGCTTCATGATGGAGATTGATTACCATAGATGTCACGCTGATCATTGTTGCTACTACAAGAGGTTTGACAAAAGCTTCCTTATTCTCTTGCTATACGTTGATGATATGTTGATCATAGGAGTCGATGCAAGAGAGGTATATAAGTTGAAGAAACAGTTGTCAGAACGGTTCTCCATGAAGGATCTTGGAGAGGCAAAACAGATTTAGGGCATGAGGATTGAACGTGATAAGGCGACAGGATATGTATATCTTTCGCAGGTGAGTTACATTAAGAAGGTCCTGGAAAGATTCAACATGTCTGAGTCGAAGCATGTGAGTGTTCCACTGGGAAGTCAATTCAAACTTTCAAGGAATGAATCACCAAAGAACAAGGAGGAACGTGCACAAATGATGAGTGTTCCATATGCTTCAGCAATTGGTAGCATCATGTATGCCATGGTGTGTACAAGACCAGATATTGCTCATGCAATGGGAGTAGTAAGCCGGCTCATGAGTGATCCGGGCAAGCAACATTGGGAAGCAGTGAAGTGGGTCCTGCGATACTTGAGAGGTACCACATACAATGCTTTGTATTTCAAAGGCAAGAGTGTGGCGCTGGTGGGTTATGTGGATGCAGACTTGGCATCTAATGACCTTGATGGGAGAAGAAGTACAACCGGGTATGTCTTTACTTATGGTGGTACTGCTATATCTTGGACTTCTAAGTTGCAGAAGGTTGTTGCATTGTCCACCATGGAGGCAGAGTATATAGCTGTGACAGAGGCAAGTAAGGAGATGGTGTGGTTGCAGAATTTCTTGGGGGAACTTGGGAAGGAGCATGAAAATAGTACTATTTTCAGTGATAGTCAAAGTGCTATATTTCTTGCAAAGAATCCGGCATTTCACTCAAGAACAAAGCATGTTGAATTAAAGTATCACTACATCTGTCACCTTTTGGAGAAGAAGGTCTTACAGCTTATGAAGATCCTTGGAAATGAGAATCCAGCGGACATGTTTACTAAGGTGGTGACCTTAGAGAAATTGAAGCTATGCATAGCTTCAATTGGCCTTGGAACTTGAAGAAAAGGCTAGGCGATGCCAGACGGATACGGGAGGAGAACTAGAAGATATGCTACATGGAGGATTTAGTCTCCAAGTGGGAGATTGTTGGAGTATGGAGCCTAAATTCTTTGGGCCTGTATTTCTTTTGGCCCAGTTGATCCTAATGGGCTTAGGATTAGGGCAAGTTATCTTGATCAAGAAGTTATCCATTGTGTTATCTTGATCAAGAAGTTATCCATTGTGTTATCTAGATCAAGATATTTTCTCATTGTAGTTGACTTGTCCAACAAGGTAAGAAAAATCCTGGCTTGGTATCGCCCCCAGATGTAGTCGAAAGACGAACTGGGTAAACAAATCTCGTGTTATTCATGTCATCATGTGCGTGTGTGTCTAAATTCCTAACAGTGGTGTGATTGGTCGGTCTTTTTTTATATTTGTTAATAATGAAAAAAGCTTTTTGTAAATTTTTTTCTATTGTGAGAAGGAAGTAATGGTTGAGACTACCTTAGGTGCTTAAAATATAATCTTGCTTGATAAGTGATTTGATTATCTTATTGAATCTTCGATCTCTGCGAAAGTAGTGGGAAATAGGAATTTGCACTTAATTTTTCCTTGATGTTTTCTGATGAAGCCATAAGTAATATCCATTTTAGTGTTTCAGCATTTCTGTTACAAAATGTAATAAGATTTTGTGGTAGATAAATTTTTCCATGTTTTTTGTACATTGTTCGTATAAAAAGGACTGAAAGTTATAAGTTTATTGGTATTCTTGACTTTGCAATTGTTATTATTCATTCAATCAATTGTTAAATGTATGTGTTGTTACCATGCTCAGTTAAAATACTTTGGCTGTCTAATATTTCAATATTTCCCTTAAAAAATTTCATTCCTAATTTTAAAGTTTATATTTACCAAATTTGAGTACAGTAGAGCTTGTGTGCTAAGTTTACTGATTAGTGTGAAAATCTGCATGTTTTAATGTCAAATTTAGCACAGTTTTGTGGCATTTATGTTCATATTTTAGCACTAAATGGTAAATTTTTATATATTTAAGATATTGGTGCATTTGAAGTGTTATATCGTGTTTTTAGGTAGAAAATGGATTAAAAGTGTAAAGTTGGAATGCAGAGTGAAATCGTGAAAGAATGATGAAAAATGCATGTCCTCTTTGCATAATTTTCTGTATTTATATAGAAGTTCAAATTAATCATGTGATATATGGCTAGAAAACAACAGAAGAGAAGGTCATTTGGCTTAAGAAACACCTCAATCGAAGCTCAGATGAGAGAGTTATGATCAAAACGGTGAAGTCGCGCAAGTTGTGCCAATCTTTGCACGACTCGTGCCATGCTCAAATGGGCGAATTTTTTTCATTAATTCTTTATATTGATAGAAAGCTAAGAAATAGAGGATCATATGAGTGGAAAAATTACCTCAATCAGAATTTGAATGAAAAAGTTATGAGCAAAACCGTGAAGTCGTGCAGGCAGTCGACGGGTGGCACGACCCATGCGGACGAGAGGCCCCGTGTGGCACGACATGGGCGGCACGACCCGTGCCATGGCCGACATGACTCGTGCAATGACCCAGCATTCCCGAATCGTCCCGTTCGTGTTTTTTATGTGAAAAAGCCCACTTTTGAGTCAGAATTCAAGATTTATCAGTCTTAAACTATAAAAAGAGCCCTTGGGGTGTTCCAAACAATAACTCTCCACAACCCTTCATACTTTTCCGTACCCTTTTCCTGCCACCATGTCAAAATCATGATTCACCATCCCATCCGCACATCCTGGAGAGTTAATCGATATTGCTCACTTAAGAAGGAGAATGAGAAGGTTCAGAACCATGGAGGAAAGAACGGAGGATCACACCATATCTAGGATTTTTCCTATTCTTCCTTTCATTATTTTGGATTATAGACCTATAGGATTGTTTTCATACTTAACCATGGGTGTTTCTTGTGACACCATGGGCTAGTACTTCTTGGATAGTGCAAAGTGTGAAGGTTGAATTGGTTTGAATTGATGCCCTAGACTAGGTTATGGATTTCTACGGTATACGTGTTTCTTTATTAATGCTTTGAATTTGAGACTTATATTTTTGTCTTATATGATCTGTCCTTATTCATGAATATGTCATTGTCTTATGCATGGTTATGACTATTGCTTGTGTTATATAAGAATTATATTTGTCAACCTGTTATGGGTAAAGGGGATCTAACCATATAACCTTTATTCATTAGAATAATCAATATTAGACACTTAATATATCTATTAATTATCATTAGAGAGGATTTGGTTTCTTAGATTGTTAGGTGGGGATTGGGGATTGATTCTTAAGTACATATAAAGGGAAGTCTAGTGCTCTAACCTTTAATGGAATTTTGCATGAAGTACCTAGAAAGGGAGTAAGAATTATTCTTCTACATCTGAGAGTTTAAACCAGATTCATGTATTAAGTTTACTTTAAAAGAGAAATTTAACATAATTAAGTGATTGCTTCCATAAAATTTGCAGGAATTCTAACCGATTGTCTAGTGATTTAATTTGATTAATTTAAACTGGATTTTCTAGAGATATCTATCTTTTCTCTTGAATACTTCCATATTTATTTTATTTGCTAGTTTTTTACTTTTAGTAATTATTTTCTGCGTTTTATGTTTAATTAATTCTTTTATAAAACCCAAATTTGTCTTAAATTGAAGTAGTCATAATTTGATTAAATAGTGAGTCTAAAATTATCCTTTGGTTGTGATATTTTTACTTGGTCACACGCTGAGCTACAATTGATTCCTTATACTTGGGGACACATGCAAAAAGCTGAACAAGCAAATGACACCGTTGCAGGGGATTAGATTGTTTAAATAGGAGACCACTAAATTATTTATTTTCACTTTTAATTAGGATTTTTTTACTTTATTTTTATTTATTTATTTGAATATATTCTGACTCTAAATTATTTTTGAGGTACAAGAGATGGAATTTTACTGAAATCAGAAAGCTATGATTTCTCCTCCATATTACATGGATGAGAGGTACTATGGTTATGAATTTTCAATAAATCAAGTTCCTTCTCAATACTACAATCAAGTTAGATATGAAGGTGAATGGTCATGTGCTTACAATGGAAATTCATATCAACATCATCAAGAGAACAATTATTCTACTTTAATCAAAAATTTTCATGAATCCGAGAATTTATTTGAGGAGTTGAAGAAGTAACAAGAAGAGATGAAGAAGGAACAAAAAGAGAGATAAAATATCTTGGATTTGCTTATGCTCCTTCTATGTCAACAATAGGAAAGAGTAGAGGTCAAAGAAGGGTTTGAGGAAGAAGATGTTGTTCCATTGTGCAGTGGAATACAGTCTGAAGGTCCTAAGTTGTCATTTGAATAGTACAAAAGCATTGACGTAGTAGAGAAAATTGCTAAAGAGAGCTTACACATAATCCTTTCTAAGTATCCATTAGAAACAAGCTTAAGCGAATTTCTTACTCTTCCTATTACTATTACTGATGATTTTTCTAATGAGCTTTCTCTTGAATTTCTTGAATGCTTACATGAATCAAATAATTGCAGCGACTTAAAAGGAGAAGAAGCAAGAGTTGAGGAACTAAAGTGGAATGAGCGATTCCTTCCACTCGAGGAGGAAGTTACCAAGCACCTAAAAGATAAAAATCCTGAGGAAGAAGATGAAGAAGAAGAGCAAAGTCAAGAAGCAACCGAAGATGACTTGAAGAATGAAATGAGCATTTTTAAACCTTTAAATTCTTCAAGTTGCATTAAATTTGATGATACCGTTTTTATTGATTTTGTTTTATCTAATGATTCCTCTCATATTCTTAGGGACTAGGTATTAGAAGAAAAGTTGAGAATTTTTATTAAAAGAAAGAATAAGTGGGGAGTAGAATGGAGAGGTTGATGAGATGTGATCAAAACATGGTTAGCAAAGTAAAGATAAATTTTAAGAATGCCAACGAGACTATCCCTTGTCACAAGTACATGATTGATGAAGAAGCATAAAGATTATAGTACGATGGCAAGGAAGAAAGATATCCATGGCCATTCCGATGAGCCTATTAATTTTCGTCGAGCTCATCGATGTTAAACAAGAGCGCTTGGTGGGAGGCAACCTATCGTTTAATACTTTTATTTTATTTCGTGTGTTGTGTCTTGTGTTAGGTGATTTATACTTCAGGTACGTGCTTACACTTTAGGTAATTACTTCCTTTGAAACTTAGATTCAACTCACGTTTTCATCTAAGTTTGGGGGAGAGTGATTCTTCCCTTGTTCCATCCGCACCTAAGTATGTTCACTCTGTATGTGATTCTTGGAGGTTGATTTTTTTTAGAATTTTTGAAATTATTTCGATCTTTCGAATTTTTTTGCGATTTTCCAAGTGTCTTATGTATTTTTTAGATTTGGTGTGATTTTATTTTAGTTGAATATTTGAGTTTCTCCTATGATTTTACTAATGAGTTATGATTGGTGATGAAAAGTGTTTGAGTGGGATGAAAGAGAAGTGAGTTCTATCTGAGGCCTACGCCTGATCGAGTTGGATAAGTTGAGAAACTTGCAAGATGTGGAGGAGATTGAAATAAGGTGCCTTCATTTCCTTTTTAATTTTTATCTGATAAATTGTGTGGATTATCAAGTAGTTGAGGTGTTGATATTTGAGTTTTTGGTTGTGTAATTAGTATGGATTTATTTATTAGAATTCTGCTAGAAATTCATAGGCTCTTGAAATAGATGAAGGAAGTATACTTAAGTTATATTATGATATGAAGTTCTATGTGTACTTGTGGGATATTGCTTAAAATGAAGAGTGCTCTGTTACTTGTTAAAACCCATGTAAGATTTTGAACCTTATTCGTGTACATAAACACATGATATTTCTTTTCTGGTGAGTATCATTCTTGTGAGTGTATTCTATAACTTGCCTCTTATCTTGTTTGAGACTACATGTTATGTTAGATGATGGGAGATGATTTTAGGCCATTCTTGATTATTATGAGTCACTTAGCCAAAGAATTACTTATCATATGATTGTTTATTCGTAGTTATTCCCGTTGTGCCTTAAAACATCATTATTTGACAGCCTAAGAGAAATAATCACTTTGAGTATCTTAATGATTTTTTGAGCCTTGATTGTCTGTGATGAAGATAATTAATGTTTTCAAAGTTTGTTAATAGAGTTTGATAACAGATTGGGAAGGAATGAAATTGGTATTGTAATAGTGATTGAGATTGAGAATGCATCTAAAGAAATTCATGGAGTAGTGCTTAAATCTAATACTCCATTGAATCAAATACCCTAGGGTAGTACTTGAATCTAGTACCCTATGGAGGATGCGGGAGGTAGTGCCCAAAGCTGGTACCTCAAGAAAAGAAAAAAAGGAAGGGAAAAAAATATTATGCTTGGAAGAAAAAATTGAGGAGTTGAGGAGGATGATGTACTTAATTGAAGTGAGAAAGAAGAATGAATGATCATGATGGGTCGCTACTTGAATGATCCAAATTTTGAATCACTTATCCAAATATTTCCTACCATAACCAAAGAGCCAACGTTACATCCAAATAAAAGTTCTTTTTGATCCCATTGTCGAATCATACTTTTAGTGGTGGAGTGTTTGAGATATTTGGCAAGCATATGGTTAAGCATGCTCTTGAATTGAATTTGAGCGTAAACAACTAACCCCATAAGTGTACATCTTTTACACTAGAATGCGAGTCATATATATCCCATGAGAATATATAAGTTGATGGAGCATTTTAATTAGTGGTGATTATCTTAACTCGTATGCTATGAATGAATTATTGCATGTAATGAAAGTTGCATGACTGGAGTTGATAACAATTGTATGTTGAATGGCCTAGCAGTCATAACCTTTGTTTTCCATTTGATTTACACAATATCTTTCTTTTTCTTTGTTCGATTTTGTTGTTTGGGGACGAACAATATCTTAAGTCTGGGGTTGATTAATGTGAAAATCTGCATGTTTTAGAGTTTGATTTAGCACCGTTTTGTGGAATTTATGTTCATATTTTAGCACTAAATGATTAATTTTTATATATTTAAGATATTGGTGCATTTGAGATATTATTTTGTGTTTTTGGGTGGGAAATGGATTAAAAGTGCAAAGTTGGAATGTAGAGTGAAATCGTGAAAGAATATTAAAAAATGCATGTCCTCTTTGTATAGTTTTTCTGTATTTATGTAGAAGTCCAAATTAATCATGTGATATATGGTTAGAAAGCTACAGAAGAGAAGGTCATTTTGACTAAAGAAACACCTAAATCTGAGCTCAGATAAGAGAGTTATGATCAAAATGCTGAAATCGTGCAAGCTGTGCCGAAAGAGTACGACTCTTGCCAATCTTTGCACGACACGTACCATGCCCAAATGGGAGAATTTTTATAATTATTTTATATTGATAGAAATCCAAGAAAGATAGGATCGGGTGAGCACTAAAATCACCTCAATCGAAATTTGGATGAAGAAGTTATGAGCAAAACTGTGAAGTCACGCAAGCTGCCGATGGGTGGCAAGACCCATGCGGACGAGAGGCCCCGTGCGGCACGATATGGGCAGCACGATGCATCCCATGGCTGGCGCAACTCGTGCCATGGCCCAGCATGCCTGAATCATCCTGTTCGTATTTTTTACATGAAAAAACCCACTTTTGAGTCAGAATTCAAGATTTATCGGTCTTCAACTATAAAAAGAGCCCTTGGGGTGTTCCAAACAATAACTCTCCACAACTCTTCATACTTTTCCATGCCCTTTTTCTACCACTATATCGAAATTAAAATTCACCATCCCATCTACCCATCCTGGAGAGTTCATCAGTGTTGCTTACTTGAGAAGGAGAACGAGAAGGTTTAGATCCACGGAGGAAAGAATGGAGGATTGATTAGCCATTTTGTAGTAGGGATGACCAATTAAAATAATTTATTGAACCACAGGGAGGTCGGCGCTAGAGTTTGATCGAGATCATGTTTATCGCAATTTTATAGAGACGAATCATCAATGAGAAGTTTGATCAAATAAGAAATTAAATCAATCAAAGCAAGCAAGCAAGCAATGATTAGCAAACAAGATAGATGGATGAAAAGTGGTTTTCCAAATTAAGTAAAGTGAGATTAACAATAATTAAGAAGTGAAAATCCTAGGATAAATGCATCGAATTCACATGAATCATGGATTGAAGACTAAAGGCCAACACTAAGATCACCTAAACTCCCTCTCAATATGGATAGGATATGGTTCTAAGCATAGCTAGATGAGTTGGTTCTCACTCAAACAATTCCAACTAGGTACTAAGCTTGAAATGAGGGTCTCTTCACACGATTAATCAACCTCTCGATCAAACCAATCATATGTTCTATCAAAGGGTTCTAAACTCTAAAGGATTTCTCAATCTTTTTACAATTTATAATGCACATGAAGTGTTTGATGAAATTATTCACTCAATTATCCTAATCACATAATTGATTTCTCAATCTATTCACATATTTAGAACAACTAAACACACAAATCATCAATACAAATTAAGCAATTAATAATCAATGATAGAAAACCATAGATCCAATCAACATATGAATTAAAATACATAAATCCAAAAATTATCCAACAACTCTCATGTTGCTAATCTCAAAAGGGAGATTATCATATCATATTCATAAAAAAATTAACATAGACAATTAAATCCTTACAAATCATGATAAAACTATGAGGTTTAATACAAAGATTAAATGAAAACTCCCTTGATCTATCTTCAATGGTGATCTCCTTCCCTTCTTTGCACTTTCCTCTCTTCCTTGATCCTTTTCCTTCACTTGGATGCAGAAATTGATGGTGGAATGATGGTAGATCCAAAGGATGAAGAATGGATGAAAATGATGGTGTGGAATGGAAGAAATGGTGTGTGATGTGTGTGCAGGGCTGTGAATTTCGGATCTCCTTAAAAATATTGAAGTATTGGGTATTTATACCCCTTGGGAAGCTTATAGAAGGATTCTGATTTTTTTACAGAATTTCACACAACACGAGTCGTGCTTTGCAACACGGCCCTAAGGTGGCCGTGTTGGGTCTTCTGATGCTCGCACACGGCCCTTCTAGACAGGACCGTATTTGGTACATGGCCCATGTTACTGCGCACGGCCCGTGTTCAGCACACGGCCACAGGGGTGGCAGTGTAGGTGTTTCTGGTGACTGAGCACAGCCTATCTGTATAGGGCCATTTTTGGCACACGGCCCGTGTACTTGCTGCCCTATTTCTCCTTCACTATTTTGGCTCGTTCTCCCTCGTTTCAACTCCGAATTGAGATCCGCTTTTTCCTACGTCTTTCTTATCATATCTAGCATCCAATCATAGGTTTAAACTCATTCAGACACATTTCAATAAAAATAATAAATACAACCAAATAACACATCAATACAGATAAAATAATATGAAAACGGATATAAAAAGGCACCAAAATCTAGGTGAAAATATCACTCATCACACCCCCAAACTTAAAGTGTTGTGCGTCCCCGAACAACGAAAATGATAAACCAAGGGGTGAGATTTTCACCTAGAAAAAGACTAAACGAACATAAGTAATAACACATCGATAGCAATAAGAATTACAATTTATGCTAAGTTATCCTACAACATTAAACTCATAACATGAAAAATTAACAAGTTCAATCTAAAGAGAATAAAAATGTAATATAGTCCGTTTTTAGTTCAAGCCTCACATAGGTTATTAATTTCACTCAATACTCTTTTAATTAAGGTAACAATACTCATCAATCGATTGGCTCGACTCGCTATAAGCTTGCTCGTGGACTACATTCACAAACCACCAAAGTTTCCATTAGTAATAAAAAAGGTCTTTAATTAAGGATGTAATGATAGGCTCTTTGGTAGGGTAGGAAGAATATGGATACAAGTGACTAATCAAGTATAAGTAATCGAAGAGGTAGCTACTTTCTTCCATTCTTTAACTTATCTTTCTTCCTTTCTCAACTTGGTAATCACTAGCACTAATCATCAACTTTCCTTAGATTGAGCTTCTTTTGATTCATGCTTCCTTCTTTGGACTTTTAAGTACTTAAGCATATTGTTGGTACTTTGCTCTTTTTTCTTATTTTATGGTTGCATGTCCATTATTTGCTTGTGCTCTTTTCATCCTTTTTCTTGCTTGTTACCATTTCCTTTTCTTCTCTTGTTATTCAATCTATCCTTTCTAGCTACCATCTCCTCAATCACTCACACAAAAGGGTAAATATATAAGGCTTATGTGGGTAATCAAAGCTTGTAATTTGTTAAATTCACAATAAAATGGCTTTAAGGCTCAAAGTGGTTGACTAGGGATGATGTTCATGGTAGGAAAATATTTGGCAATAACTATAAATGATAAGGATGACCTTAGATCATTTCACTAATCTCCACAAATCGGGCTCGTTCCTATAGTCCTTGAGCAAGTTCTAGCTTATCAAAACTCAATCGATCCATTCATAAAAAATACCATGTATGTACGATTGAGGCTCAAACGCTCACAAGCTTGTGCTCCGACCTTAAGGACTTATTACACCACATCCATCTTAAAATTGAACAAGTTAAATAAAACATGTCACAATTCGAAAGTGTGGAGATTCTTAATCATAACTTGTCATCACTTATCACAACAACATGTCATCAATTCAAAAATGACTCACGACATCCCTAAACAAACCACCAAAAATACCGAGACAAAAATAAGAAAACACACAAAACATAAAATAAAGACTCAACAAACAAGAAATAAAATAAAAACACATAACATGCAGGAATAAAAATCACCATCATTAATAATAAAGCACACATTCTATATCATCCATGACAATTAAGCTCACAATCATCCCAACCTTTGATTGAAAAGGAAATCCTAAATTACGAAAGTAAACTTCCCACAAACATAACACATAAAGAAGCATGCTAATCCATTCAATCCAAATCAAAATCAATTAGAAGTGATAAGGTGTAGAGTACTCCCTCAATAGGTATTTGGTAAGGAAAGCATTCACTCCAAGCTACATTTGTGCTTCCAATACCCTTCATTCATACTCAAAAACTTATACAACACCATTAGTTTAACAATTGCATTAAAAATATGGACTATCATGCATTTCAACACAACCAATCATACCAAAATCCAACCAATACTCATGAGAAAATTTTTAAAATTGACCCAATTTTACAAGAAGACCTCTCATCATCAAAATATCATCATTTCAAGTACCTTTAAGTGGTGACTCACACCACACACTCTCCCCCCAAACTTAAATCGAAACAAGTTGAGACTTAAGTTTGCACAAAGTCATGGGACTTACCCTTGTAGTTTTTATTTATAATCTTCTTGTGGAGAAGCAAACGCATCCAATGAATTGAGCTATGTTCACCACGCACTAGCCCCCCAAACTTAACTCGAGACAAGAGTCGAGAATTAAGTTTGCAACAAGTGGTGAGACATTCCAACTCAAATCCATGAACCACTTCTCTTTCCTTCAACATGCCTTTTCTCACAAGCACAATCCTCCTACAAGACCAAACAACAAAATAAACATCAAAAAATAAAAAGAATTGGTTGCCTCACATTTAGCACTAAGTTTAACATCTTCAAGCCAGACAGAATTTTACGATCATTGGACCAAATGGTGGTCCACCACACTTTCTCCTCGCATCCTTACTTTGAACATTTGCTTTGCCCTCTTCTTGTCAACAAGCTCAACTTCACCATTCTTGCTCACGAGCATCAAATCATCATCAAGGAGTGATTCTAGTGGACTTTCTCTTTCTCCTTTATCAATTTTCCAATCAAGGTCCGGAGCTTTCTTCCTATCAACATCACAAGAAGACAAGTTAGCATTTGACAATTTCATATAATTGTGAAGAAAGGAATTTAAGTTGTCAAAGAGAAGAGAATCATGATCCAGAGGCTTTGTATGAGACTTGGCTCCTTTTTCCTTATTGCACAAGAATGTGACTCTTTTTTCTTTTGAACTTAAGGATAACTCTTCTCTTCCAACATCAATCTTTGCTCTTCTGGTAACTAGAAACGGCCTTCCCAAAATGAGTGAAACTCGAGGGTCCGCCTTCACTTCCAACACCATGAAATCAACCGAAAAAGCTAGCCCTTTCACTTTTACCTCAACGTCTTCAATAATACCTAATGGCTTCACAACTTCTCCATTTACTACTTCAAGACGGATAGTAGTAGGATTTAGCTCTCTAATTTTAAGGTCTTTGAACGTGGCATGAGACATCACGTTGACGCTTGCCTCCAAGTCACACAATGCATCAAGAGTGCCTTTCCCTTCAAAATTACAAGGGATTATGAACTTCCCCGGATCACCAACTTTTGTAGGCTCCCCTTTTTGTATCGATTCACTTACTTCGGGTTGCTCTTCTTTTCTTTTCTCCTCATACTTCTTTTTGAGAGATTTGACATGTTCCTCAAACTCCTTTTTCTTCTCCTCTTTTACAAACATTTGTGGATAGGGAATAGGGAATGGAGTGATCAGAATACCCCAATAATCACGTTTGTACTCCTCTTCTTTCACCTTCTCTTCCACTTTCTTTTCCTCTTGTACCCTTTTCCACTTATGTATCTATTTAGGCCCCTTCTCTTCTTTCTTACTTACTTCTTCGATTTCTCCAACAACCTTGCTTTCCACCAACCCTTTTTCAACCTTTTTTTCTCTTCCGTTTCAACAAATAAATATTGAGCTTTTTGATTCACTTCGGTTGTGGCTGGAAACTTTCCTTTTTGTTGAGCACTCAGAGAATTTGCAATTTGTCCAACATTGTACTCTAAAGCTTTGAGTCTCTTTTCATTCGCTTCTTCCACCTTTTTCAATACTTCATCTCGAGCTTTGTTTGATGCGATCAATTGCTCAAGTAGCTCATCAATCGATGCTCTTTTCTCATTTTTCGGTGCCTTTGCTCCCGGTTGATATCCCGGAGGATATGCAACCTCATTGCTCGGATTAGAGTAGGAGAAGTTCCCTTTCCTTTGTTGTTGTTGTGAGTATGAGCTTCCACTATTTTGACCATTGAAACCTCCTTGCCTTGGTGGATAGTTCCCTTGACTTAGGTTGAAATTACCTTGGTAATTATTTTGATAATTCCCTTGGTAATTTCTTCCTTGTATGTATGACACATCCTCCACACGTGGCATAGAGTTGGCCCATTGTTCACCATTCACAATATTTGGAGGTAGCATACCTTGATCCATGTTGCTTTCAACCATGTTTACTCCTTGGTTTGGACTTTGATTCAAACTCATTTGCTTCATAACTTCCGCCACTATCTTTTCCATGCTAGGCGTTTGTGGCTCCACATTCACACTAGCACTCTTCACACTAAACTGTTGCCCTTGATCAAAACTATCAAATTCATAGCATTCACTAACCCTCTCCGATGGCTATTGGTAGACATTTGTAGCAATCTCATCAAAAATCCTTATAGCCCTTTCCGGAGTCACACCAAGTATGGATCCCCCGCCGAAGTATCAATAAGCACTCTTTGCCCATTCACTAATCCTTGATAGAAAAATCCAACTTGTTAATTTTTCGAGAAGTCATGTTGTGGACACTTGCGAAGCATATCCTTAAATATTTCCCACGTTTCATAAAAACTCTCTTGAGGCATTTGCTTGAATTGAGTGATCAAGCTCTTTATTTGAAGTGTCTTAGAAGGTGAAAAATACTTATTCAAGAACATTTGGGCAAGTTCATCCCATGTGTTGCATGTACCCTGTATAATAGTAGAGAGCCATGTTCGAGCTCTATCTCTCAATGAAAACGAAAATAACCTCATCTTAATACAATCTTTACTCACCCCATTCATCTTCACGGTATTGGCAATCTCCACAAATTGAGCTAGATGAGCATTAGGATCTTCATTCGGGGTTCCACTAAACTATAGCTATCTCAACATAGAAATCAAGCCCACTTTAATTTCAAAGTTGTTGGCGTTGATTGGTGGAGCCATCATGTGTGGCACTGCCCTCGGCATAAAGAAATCTCGAATCTTCCTTTGATCATTTTGCATTCCATGTTGCACCGGAGGTGGTGGTGGTGGTGGTAGATAAGCTTGTTGTAGATGAGTATAAGCTTGTTGAAAGCCTTGTTGCCTAAGAACTTGTTGCACGGTTTGTTGAAGCAAAGCTTGGTTGTTGAAAGCTCCATGATTTTTATAGGCTTGTTGAGGAGGATTTGCATTGAATTGAGGTGCGTTGTCTTGCATGTTCACATGTTGTCCTCCTTCCCCATCATGCTCTATCTCCACACGATTATCTTCTTGAAAGTTCTCCATTAACTCACTATTTTTGGTATTGTTCTCCTTTCTTTTCCTTCTCAAAGTATGCTGAATCTCCCAATCAATAGGTTCTGCTTGTTTTCCCTTAGATCTTGTTTGCATACACCTTCAAAACAAAAGAAGTTAGAACAAGATTTTCAAAGCAAATACAAGTAAACAAATAAAATAAAAAATATCTCTATTAAGATTACTTAAAACGATCCTTCTTCAAGCTACTAGCAACCGTTGCCTCCCCGGCAATGGCACCATTTGATTAGCCATTTTGTAGTAGGGATGACCAATTAAAAAAATTTATCGAACCACAGGGAGGTCGGCGCTAGAGTTTGAGCAAGATCACATTTATCGCAATTTTATAGAGATGAATCATCAATGGGAAGTTTGATCAAACAAGAAATTAAATCAATCAAAGCAAGCAAGCAAGCAATGATTAGCAAACAAGATAGATGGATGAAAAGTGGTTTTTCAAATTAAGTAAAAGTGAGATCAACAACAATTAAGAAGTGGAAATCCTAGGATAAATGCATCGAATTCACATGAATCATGGATTGAAGACTAAATGCCAACACTAAGATCACCTAAACTCCCTCTCAAGATGGATAGGATATGGTTCTAAATATAGCTCAATGAGTTGGTTGCTAGGTACTAAACTTGAAATGAGAGTCCCTTCACACGATTAATTAACCTCTCGATCAAACCAATCATATGTTCTATCAAAGGGTTCTAAACCCTAAAGGATTTCTCAATCAATTTACAATTTATAATGCGCATGAAGTATTTGATGAAATGATTCACTCAATTATCCTAAACACATAATTAATTTCTCAATCTAATCACATATTTAGAACAACTAAATACACAAATCATCAATACAAATCAAGCAATTAATAATCAATGATAGAAAATTAAAGATCCAATCAACATATGAATTTAAATACACAAATCCCAAAATTATCCAACAACTCTCATATTGCTAATCTCACAAGGGAGATTAGTCTATCATATTCATAAAGAAATTAACATAGACAATTAAATCTTTACAAATCATGATAAAACTATGAGGTTTAATACAAAGATTGAATGAAAACTCCCTTGATCTATCTTCAATGGTGATCTCCTTCCCTTCTTTGCACTTTCCTCTCTTCCTTGATCCTTTTCCTTCACTTGGATGTAGAAATTGATGGTAGGATGATGGTAGATCAAAAGGATGAAGAATGGATGAAGATGATGGTGTGGAATGGAAGAAATAGTGTGTGATGTGGGTAGAGGGCTGTGAATTTTGGATCTCCTTAAAAATATTGAAGTATTGGGTATTTATACCCCTTGGGAAGCTTCTAGAAGGATTCTGATATTTTTATAGAATTTCACACAACACGAGTCGTGCTCTGCAACATGGCCATAAGGTGGCCGTGTTGGGTCTTCTGATGCTCGCACACGACCCTTATGGACAGGGCAGTGTTTGGTACACGACCCGTGTTACTGCACATGGCCCGTGTTCAGGACACGGCCACAGAAGAGGCTGTGTAGGTATTTCTGGCGAACGGCCCGTGTACTTGCTGCCTTGTTTCTCCTTTACTGTTTTGGCTCGTTCTCCCTCGTTTCAACTCCGAATTGAGATCCGCTTTTTTCTACGTCTTCCTTATCATATCTAGCATTCAATAAAAAGTTAAAATCATTGATTTGAGCTCATTCATACAAATTTCAATAAAAATACAAAACACAACCAAATAATACATAAATACAGATAAAATAATACGAAAACGGATATAAAAAGGCACTAAAATCTATGTGAAAATATCACTCATGAAGGATCACACTATATCTAAGGATTTTTCCTATTCTTCCTTTCATTATTTTTGATTATAGATCTATGGATTGTTTTCATACTTAACCATGGGTGTTTCTAGTAACACCATGGGCTAGTACTTTTTGGATAGTGCTAGGTTTGAAGGTTGAATTGGTTTGAATTGATGACCTAGACTAGGTTATGGATTTCTGCAGTATACGTATTCCTTTATTAATGCTTTAAATTTGAGACTTATATTTTTGTCTTATATGATCTGTCCTTATTCATGAATATGTCATTGTCTTATGCATGTTTATGGCTATTGCTTAGGTTATATATAAGATTATATTTGTCAATATGTTATGGGTAAATAGGATCTAACCATATATCCTTTATTCATTAGAATAATTAATATTGGACACTTAATATATCTATTATTTACCATTCTGGAGGATTTGGTTTCTTAGATAGTTCATTATAATAAATAATATTGGACACTACTATATCTATTAATTACCATTTTAGAGGATTTGGTTTCTTAGATTGTTATGTGGGAATTAGGGATTGATTCTTATGTACCTATAAATGGAAGTCTAGTGCTCTAACTTTTAATATATTATTTACCATTCTAGAGGATTTGGTTTCTTAGATAGTTCATTATAATAAATAATATTGGACACTACTATATCTATTAATTATCATTTTAGAGGATTTGGTTTCTTAGATTGTTATGTGGGAATTAGGGATTGATTCTTACGTACCTATAAATGGAAGTCTAGTGCTCTAACTTTTAATACTCCCTCCGTCCCATACTTATGTTCACACTTTCCGTTTTCGTCCGTCCCACACTTATGTTCACCACCCAAAAATGGAAAGTTCACATTAACCAACAACCTCAAAAGTTATCTTAATTTCAAAAATACCACTCACACCTAACACACATAACTTACTTTATAATTTATTTATTACCTAAAAATACCACAATACCCCTAAAAAGTCAATAAAGTTGGTCAAAAAGCAACTTTTCTTAAACTCCGTATCTACAGTAACGGTGAACATAACTATGGGACGGAGGGAGTAGAATTTTTGCATGAAGTACCTAGAAAGGGAGTAAGAATTATTCTTCTGCATCAGAGGGTTTAAACCAGGTTCGTGTATTAAGTTTACTTTAAAAGATGAATTTAACATAATTAAGTGATTGCTTCCATAAAATCTGCAGGAATTCTAACCGATTGTCTAGTGATTTAATTTGATTAATTTAAACTGAATTTCCTAGAGCTATCAATCTTTTCTCTTGAATACTTCATTATTTATTTTATTTGCTAGTTTATTATTTTTAGTAATTATTTTCTGCATTTTAGGTTTAATTAATTCTCTTGTAAAACCCAGATTTGTCTTAAATTGAAGTAGTTATAATTAGATTAAATAGTGAGTCTAAAATTATCCTTTGGGTACGATATTTTTACTTGGTCACACGCTGAGTACAATTGATTCCCTACACTTGGGGACATATGCGAAAAGGTGAACAAACATTTACCAAGTTTGTGTGCTATTGTTGAAAACCACACTGTGGCAACCATAAATTCCTCAAGTTTCTTTAGTTTAATCTTAGCATATTTGTATGCATTAGCTTTTGATTTAACTAATTTTGTTTTAGTTAGAGCTAATTACTAATGAGGTTATATGTTCAAATGATACGTTGAATGTACGAATTAAATATGTACTTTTACAACTTTTGATAATATTAATGTTCTTTCATTCAGAGTAATAAAGATATAAAGACAACGATGATGAAAATGTAAGATGATCTTGGATGTGGTGAGGATTGATTTTGGAACAAGAGAAGTGTAAGATGAAGACTATATACTAGATGATGAAGCAAACATGGAAGATGATCTTGGATGCGGTGAGGATTGATTTTGGAACAAGAGAAGTGCAAGTTGAAACTAGATATTAGATTTTATTTTATTATTCTCATCAATATGTAATTCGTAGTAGTACATGAAATTTAGACATCATTAATTATTTACCATGTATATGATTTAAATTTTACTTTTGATATATGTTAATAATATATACTCTCCTGTCCCCTTCAAAGAGGGTCTTTTTTTCCATTTTGGCGTCCCACCAAAAAAGTCCTCTTTCTTTTTTTACATACATGGAATCCATACACACCCACCAATACAATTAAAATATGTGGTCACACTCTTACTAATACAACTATCCACTATTAATAATACTCCTTAATCTACGTGCAAAAAGCAAAAGATCCTCTTACTATAGGACAATGGGGGTATTAAATTAAGTTTATTATCTATTTTTATTTTGCATGTATAGCACGGATAATAATTAATAATAATAATAATAATAAATCTTATTATTATTTTATTATTTTTATTAATAATATTAAATATTTCATAAATAATTAAAATGCTATCTAAACATTTGTTTTACAAAGTTATTATATTAGATTCTTAAAATTGATACAATTATAATATATAATTAATGTTATATTATATTTAAAAATGTTACCAAAATAATGTGACTAGTGTTACTATATATAAAAAAGTATTAACAAAATAATGTAATTAGTGTTATGTTATATTTAAAAATTTTAACAAAACATTGTACACACTGTTACATTATTATATTTAAAAGTGTTAACAAAAAATATTATATTAGGAAAATTAAGTGTTACATTAAGAGTATATCTAATATTTTTATAGGTGTTACGATGAAATGTTACCATTGATATATTCATATTGAGGATTAAAAGTTAAAAAAGTGTAGCATTAGATATTAGGTTACAAGGGCAGAACGACACCCGAAAAAGTATCATTTTTTTATTATTAAGTAACACTTTTTGGGTGCTACTTAATGTCACTTATATGTTGTAGTGACACTCAAAGTGCACTAGTGTAATTTTATAGTCAAGACAAACTAATACTATATTATATTACAACAATCCTGATAGATTGTCCACGTTTATCTCGATTATGAGCATCTGTTTATACTTTATAAGGTCTACAACATAAATTAAATGGACTTTTGCAATAACATATAAATAAATTATAATACGCAAAACTTTTGATAATTTGATTCTCATTTCAAAATATTGTTAAAATATTGTTCATACAAAAAGCGCTAGGCTTTTAGTACCCTTATTTTTTTTAGAAAAATTTTAAAATCCATAAAAATATTATTAATTTAATATGAATAAAAATAATTGGATCAAACTTGATAAAAAGGCAAAATTAAAAAAAAGATCAAAATCAAAAAAAAAAAAAGACAAAAATTAAAAATTACAAATGAAAAATAATCAAAATTGGAATGAGTCGAATGAACGAATTTTTGATATTTTCTCTATTCTCATTTATACTGTATATTTTCATAGTGTAAAGATTTGTGGTAACATGATAAAAAGTAAGATACTACACTATTTAGCTAGGAAAAAAGTGAGAATCATAATTCTGCACAAAAATGAATAAATGTGACATCATCAACATATTATGGCAATACCACCGGATCAAACATCATCTAAAATCGATGCATTACAGTTATTTGCAACAATCAAAGTTGATTCTTGGAGAAATGCAGTAGAGCTACAAACATGCTTCTTGGGGTTCACCTTGAATGTGAAACTAAGGCCATTTTGCATTCACAACTAATAATAAAATATATAAATAAATACAAGAATTAATGCATGATTTTTTAACCTACCCTGTTTTCACTTTGCTCTCTCCGGTGATTTTCCATGCACTGTAGTAGATACTTGAAGGTCTCGATCTCACACGGGATAGTTAGCCCACCTCTATGGTCGAATCCGAACTCCTCCTCAGCCTTCTCGAGCAGCACCTTGAACAGCGGATCACTAAGGTAGCTTGTCGGGATGATGAACCTCCGGAACTCAGGGACAACGTAGACAACGAGGTAACCTTTGGGGACATCGACAGGTGGCTCAGGGCTCTGAGACGTCTCATCGTCTGAGTCCCCGTGTATTGTTGAATTCATCAACCGTCTACTAACTGCAGGTGAAATGCCTTCAGGGATTTCCCCAGATCGAGGGGTGGCGCCCCCCTTAGGTGATCCGAGGGTTACGTTTTGCCATTTCCGGAGCAGCCCCTTGATACTAACGATATGACTGATGCCTGTGACCTTGCTTCCCCTATTGTCATCCATTGCTCTAAAACTTAAAAGCAGGAACTATGAGAATGCTCAATTTGCTTTAAACGTATCATGCTCCTACATCAATTATTGATCCATATCAAGCATTTATTCATTCATATAGAAACATCAAATGATTGCATTTTTAAATCACTATTTGCAGCTAATTAATCAGCCCTCACTGCAAGCAAGAAAAGTGAATGATTACTAGGTGAAAATGGAGTACATTTAGAGTGTTTTGTTACTTTTGTACAATCAAGATTATATATATTCTTTATAATTTTTTATCATTATCTTAGAATAATAATGTCATGTGAATGCTGATTTAACAATGTGAGGCTTCACATGGTTATGGGAGTATAAAAACATTATAATGTACATAACATGATGATTAATGATTACAAGCATCATCTCCCCCTTTTCCGCTCAAATTTAATACACGCATTTCATCGAACACCTGATCTCCTCCATGATATTCAAGGAATCCAATCCATCATAGATAAATCAAAACCAGAAAATAAACAAAAAACAATTTCCAACAGGATCTGCAAATAGATTTGAATTCAGGATCCACATGCACTTAATGTTAAAATAATCCCCCAAAATAAATCATCACGTGCAGAAATGGAGATCTGATCGATGTCAGCATGAAGAACAACAAAACCAGTACGGAAATTTGTCTCAAAAATTGAAATTCGAAGGGATCTAAACACAATATTACGCAGATGATTATTAAAAATAAAATACTCGATAAGTGTAATATTCGAAAACGTACCATACGGTGATGACGGCGGTGGCGGAAGGGAGGCGGAATCGTGGAGAATCAAATCATAATTATTGTTTGTAAGCATAAGATGATATCATGCAGAGTTTGGCGGGAGATTGGCCATAAATGCTGTGGATTTTTAAGAGAAATTCATAAGAATTCTGCAAAAGAAGAAAAAAAGGTTAGCATAAAAAGTAGGGAAAGAGAGTGGGGTAAAGTCTGTTATTTCGGTTTTATACGCTCGCCATTTCTTCTCGTTCAAAATTTTCCTACCTTCAAGCCCATACCTTCATCTACTAACTGAACTTCTTTCCCCCTTTCTCTCTCTTTCTTTTTTTTTAATTATTTATGCAAAAGCTCATGCGCCCCGGGTACAGAGGGATACTCCGAGTCCCATGTGAACACAAATCTCCCCTTCCAATCCTATTTAAACATATCTTCTAATCCTATTTAAACATATTTATTGCTAGGGGTTTAAATTACAAAGGGGCATGAAAATTGCAAAGGAGCACGGAACGTGCTCCGTGCGACCTGTGCACAGGAGCCCCACTCATTATTTATTACTAATATTATTTTTTTCATTATTATTATTTTATTTTGTTTTTTTTAACAAAATACAATTAGATACTCGCACTCGGGTATGTTTACCCGCTTGTACTAATTGGCAAGTTAAGAAAAATTAATCAATACTCTCCCCGTCACATAGAATCACTTACGCATTTTTATTTTGGCCTATCCATAAAAAGGTTTGTATTTTTATTTACAGTAAATAAGACCCAAACAAAATATTTAAATATCTTCATGGAGCCCATAACACTACACTAATATATCTACCCACCATACATTAAAATGTTATTTCTCTTACTTCAATACGCATTGAAATACTATATTCTTTAATAACCTACTACTAAATTTTGCAACGTTTCAATATTAAATTTCACCATTAATAAAGGGAAACATCATATTAACACACATAACATACCTTACAATTTATTTATTATCTAAAATAAATATTATATTACCATCCAAAAGTCAATAAAAATCATAGATATGATGGAATTATATTGATTACAAATAGGGGTCATCACAGTGCAATTTGGTGATTTTTTCGACTATATTTAAAATGTATTGCTAGGTGTGGTGCGATTAATTGTGTAATTTTACGTTTTTTCTACTAAAAATCATCATGTTTTTAGCGATTTTGCAGTCAGTTTTAACAGTTTTGCAATTCCAATGTACAGATGCTCTAATATATATAGACTATAACACATGTTGCTAATATCCCTATTAATCTCAAAAGTTTAAGAGTAATATTAGAAAATAAGTAGCAAATTGTCGTGATTTGATTCAAATACCAAGTTTTTATGACATGATTCATCTAACCAAAAAAATTAATGGCAATGACTAGGGTAGGTAGTGCTTTTTTTCTTTCAATTTCACGAGACTGCTGGGCCCCACCAACTTCCCATCTCAAATTCGCTCCCTTTTCATCACAAATGCGCTATAGTATCAACCAGTGTTTTATAATTGGACCGGAGATTAAATCGGAGACCTCAACGGTTCATGATCGGATTGGTCGGGCAGGTCAAACCGGCGGTACAAACAAAAAAAATAAAAATTACATACTCCCTCCGTCCCATGGAAAAAGAGTCTTTTGCTTTTTGCACGTAGATTAAAGAATATTATTATTTGTAGTGTGGGTAGTTGTATTATATTTTAATTGTGTGAGTAGATGTGTGTGGGCCCCATATGTGTAGAATAGGAAATGTGACTCTTCGGGTGGGACGCCCAAAATGAAAAAAAATATCCTCTTTGCATGGGACGGAGAGAATATTTTTTAGAGTATATATTAGGTGCACCCGGGTGCACCCTTGCACCCATATTTGTATAACTTTTTATTCTATTTTGTATACATGTTATTCTCTTTTGTATACGTGTTTTGTAATAATTGTATACTTTTTTCACACTAAGTTTTTCATTAAAAAAATAAGCATTCATATGTGTATAACTTTTTATTCAATAGTGTATACATGTATTTTAATAATTGTACATTTTTTTACACTCAATTTTTTATTAAAAAAATTAATAATTAAATTGTATACATTTTTACTCATAATTGTGTATGTTTTTGCTTATATTTGTACGTGGGTGCACACGAAGCTTCGTGTGCACCGGGGTGCACACTATATTTAGCCTATTTTTTATAATATTTTATTATTTTATACTATGATTTTATATTAACTTGTACATGTGAATAAATTTCTATTAAAAACACCTATTACAAAATAATAATAATAATAATAATAATAATAAATTGAAATTATTTTTTAATTATATTATTAATAATATCTAATATGCTTCAAATTTAAATTACAGATATTAGGACTGTAATAAAATTGCTAATAATTAATCTCTAATATCTAATTTATAATGTGTTTTAATTATGAATATTGAGATTAAAATAAAATTAAAAAATTAATTATGAATATTAAGATTTAAATATAAAGGGAACGAAAGAAATCAGCAATTATATTGAGATTGAAATAATCACAAATAATTTTCTTTTAAACAGTTAAAATTTTATTAAGGAAATAAATTGTATTGTAAAATTTTTATAAAAGAGATAAATTTGAAAATTAAAAAAATTGAATAAAAACCAGAATGGTAAGCCTCTAATTATTCGATGAGTTGATCTATTGGTATACACTCAAAATAAATCCTGAATGAACTATATCCAAATATATTTAAATGGTCATTCACCGCTACCTTCTCTCTCCTCACATGGACTCTCGGCTCTCCCCTCTTTCTTATCTCTCCGCCTCGGTTCCCCCTCTCTCTGCGCACTGCGTCCATCCGAGATCTCTCCTTTAATCACCGGAGATCTCTCCTTCCTTCAATCACCGCTGTTCCGCCTCTCTCCTTCAAGCACAGCTTCCATCCGAGATCTCTCCTTCAATCATCGGGATCTCTCATCACCGCTGTTCTGCCTCATCTTTCTACGCACCGTTTTCATCCACCGTCTGCCGTCTCCTTTCTCTGCACGCCCCGCAACTTTGTCAATTAAAGATATTCCTCCCCTTCCTTTGTCTATTAAAGATATTGATTGTTGTTTTATTAGGATTAGGGCCAAAATTAGGGATAGTAATTAGATTTTGATGTTGATTGAAATCAAGCGTGGCTTGACTGGAATTTCTTGATTAAAGGCTTGACTGGAATTTCTGGATTAAATTCTTACGTCAATATATGAATCCAGCGTGTGGTTGGAAGAAAGAAAACTGCGTGGAGGGAATCTCAGTTCATTGCAATAATTGACATTAATATGATTTTTAAATGTATTAGATTTTATGTAAAAATATATAATATTTTATACTAATATGTATAACTAAAATTAATAAATATATTGACAAAAATATTAATAAATAATAAATGTATTAGATATTATATAAAAATGTATAACGTTTTATATTAATATGTATAACTAAAATTAATAATATATTGACAAAAATTTTAATAAATAATAAATGTATTAGATCTTATGCAAAAATGTATAATATTTTATATTAACTTTTATAACTAAAATTAATAAATATATTGATAAAAATATTGATAAATAATAGATGTATTAGATCTTATACAAAAATGTATAACATTTTATACTACACTGTATAACTAAAATTAATAATATATTAACAAATTTTTTTTATAAATATAACATCAATATTATTTTTACAAAAAATTAATACATGTATTGAGAGAAATATGAACATTATTAAATTATTATACTCCATATTTGATTATGAAAATACTTATGAAAAATCAATTAAAATTTAATACATTTTATATAATTTAATTATACATATAAAAGTAGAATGTATGTAATACATTTATATGATAAAGCATATACACTATCAAATTAAAAATAAAAAAATCTTCCCACATAATCTGCCCATTTCCATCTCCATCCAATCCATTTCTACAGTTTCGTAGCAGCAAAATGAAAAATTGGAGAATAATTAACAATTTACAGCATTAGAATTACATCACTCATGACTTTATCTTAAAATAAATTGAGCAAAAAGATAATAAGGAATTGTCAAAACAAATCATAGTCATCGACCCTCGAACATAGCCTTTTTAGAAGATCTGGAATGTAGAACAAGATATTTAGAAGATCTGGAACGTAGAATGAGATATCTTGAAGAAGATCTAAAACGTGGAAAGGAGATATGGACAGGAGATATGGACATGGAGAGGCGCCTCCACGGCTGGAAGATAAAGATAGAACGAGAGGAATCATTCGGATAGATTGTTGAGATCGAGAAGAAACTAGGCAATTAAACAGAAGAGGAGGAGGAGAGGTGATTTCATACGAGGCGGCGGAGGGAGAATGCAATGCAGCCGCGAGGCGGAGGAATGGATAGGAAAAGCGCGGAGGCGGAGAAAGAGAGAAAACTACTGAGGAGAGAGAAAATGAAATAATGAATGACCTATCAGCCTTGTTACTTATTTATATTCGGAATGAAATAATGAATGACCTACTTATTTATATTCGGGTCAATTTGATAAAAATGGATCTTGTTGCACCTTAAAAATAATTGAACAGTAGTATTTGCCTTATTTGATACGTTAGTCAACGTTTAAGAACAGAAGTATGAATTTTGAAATTTTAAAAAGAAAAAAAATTAAAAAATCGGCTTTAACCGGTTATTCTATTTTGGCCAGTTCAACCTGATTTTTCCCAATTTCACAGTAAAAATATATTTTAGCAGGTCTTAGGATCGATTCCGGCTCCAGTTGAATCGGTCGAATCGGCTGGTCCAATCCGATTTGGAAATCATTGGTATCAACTATTGTTTACTTTTTTTATCTTTTTTTTTATTTTTTTTCAAATTTAATTTTAGATTTTAGGGTATATTTAACCCTACAAATTAGGATATAATTGTAATTTCATCTTTATGATTTATGATATAATTTATTTCTAGGGTTTATGGTATAATTGTAATTTTACCCTTGTGGTTTAGGGTATAATTTAACCTTAGGTTTAGAGTTTAGTTATAATCGTAATTTTAACTTTGTGGTTTAGGGTATATTTTACTCCTAGGATTTATGGTTTATGATATAATTGTAATTTTATTCTTATGATTTAAGATATAATTTACCAATAGGTTTGGGGTATAATTGTAATTTTTCCCTTTTGGTTTAGGGTATATTTTATCCTTAGGGTTTAAGGCTTAGGGTATAATGGTCTTTTAAATAATACTCCATCCGTCCGCTTTTAAGGTATCTATTTTACTATTTTTAGCGTCTGGTTTAAAGGTATTCATTTCCCCTATTTAGTAAAAAAAATACACAATATGGCCCACAATTTCCCTCTAATATAACTACTCACTTTACATATAATAATAATACTCCTTAATTCATGTACAAAAAGCAAACGAACACCTTAAAACCAGACGGAGGGAGTATAAATTAAAAAAAAATATATTAACGAAAGAGGGAAAATTAATTAAGGAAATGGGGATCACATGCTCCACCCAAGTTGCACTAAAACTTAATAATAAAATATTATTTAAACATCCACATTAATTTAAAAAATATCATCCACTCTTTTCACCTATAATATATTTTATATTTTATTTATTGTAGATCACAGGAATAAAAAAAAAGTTGAAATTAGAGTTCAAACACCGGCATGGAGTTAGTTTTTTTTTTCTAACTTCATGCTACCGCTGGGCCCCCCATATTCGATACAGTTGCGCGAGCGTGACTGATTGTTTAATGGTAAAAACTTGTGTGTCCCGGGACACACCGTGCTCCTCCCATGAGAACACAAGAATTTATAATATTAAATTCTTATATTTTTATGGAGGCACGGTGTGTCCAGGGACACAGGAGATCAACTCTTATTTAATTTTTTTTTTATTTTTCCTTTTCTTTTCTTTTTTTTTTAATTTAAAGTATATTTCACCCTTAAAGTTTAGAATTTAAAATATAATTGTAATTTCACCCTTATAGGTTAGGGTATATTTCACTCTAGGTTTGGGGTATAATTGTAATTTCACCATAGTATCCCTAGGTTTAGGGTTTACGATATAATTGTAATTTTACCTATAGAGTTTAGGGTATAATTATAATTTCACTTTGTGGTTTATGATATATTTTATCTGTAGAGTTTAAGGTTTAGGGTATAATTATAATTTCATCATTGTGGTTTAGGGTATATTTTACTTTTAAGATTAAGATATAATAGTTGTTTAAATATAATAAATTTAAAAATAAAATATAAAAACAACATTAATGAACAAGTAAATTAATTAAGAAAGGTGGCAAGTTACACCAATTCATTTGGTAGAAATTATCCACCCAAATTAGGCTCATATTTTGTTTGGGGTAATGTGGGGTTTGAAAACCATGAATAGTGATTCTATATTTGTTTTAAGTTTTGGATATAGTAGATTTTAACTTTATGTCAAATTAATATATTAATTTATTTAAAAAGTTAAATGAGAGAGGTGAGATAACAAGAACAAATTTATGGGCATACTTAAGTGACCCGTGGTCACCGGTGACTCCCTCACATAGGGGTATGTACTTATGGGGGTGTGCACCCTTCCATGTGAGAGGATCATCAGTAATCACGGGTCACATAAGAATTGCCATAAATTTATGGATCAATCAAAACACAAAAGACAATAATTGTATACATATAATAAAATCATAAAATACTATTCTATATTACGAAAAAAATAATTACACTATGACAAAAATTTGTGTGCCCCGCGGACACAGTGCACCAATCGTGCACCCAGATACCCTTTAGTATTAAATGGTGTACCATTTAGTATAAGGACGTGTACCTTTTATTTCCTAAAAAAATTAAAAAAATAAATAAAAGTGTATACCCTTTAAAATAAAATTGTGTACTCTTATTAATTAAAATGTATACCCTTTAAAACAAAATATTGTACCCTTACACACTTTGTATGTTTGGGAACACAAGAAACCAACTCTTACCCTATACCTCACTCCTTTTTTATTTTTAGAGAAACTTTGAATAACATTCTCAATATTTATAATTATTTAATTCAAATGAAATTTTGAGTAAGATTATTTATATCTATAGTTATTTAATTTAATTATTTTTGCTGAAATTGCTAAGTCTCCCTTTACTTTTTACACATGGATTAAGGAGTATAATATTTCAAAGTGTAATGAGGTGAGAAAATAATATTTTAATGTGAGGTAGATAATTGTATTAGTATTGAATGTGGATTCATGTATAGTGTATTGAATATAATAATATTATTGTGTGTCACATCAACCCAAAAATAAAATGAATATTTTATATTAGCACAGATTAAAATGACACAGATCAAAATGACAAAATAAATACTTATCAAGGAGAGAAAGAGTATATTATAAAAAAATTATGAACTATACCTCACTCATTTTTTTTACAGTAACTTCGAGTAAGTTTATCGACGTCTATAATTATTTAATTTAATTATTTTTGCGGAAGCATAGAATAAGATTATTATTAATATCTATAATTATTTAATTTAAATGAAAGTTCAAATAAGTTTATTGCTGTAAAACATTTGTTTGCTAAATAAATATTGTTTTACCCCGCCATAGATAAAAGTGTATCTATAAATAAATTTATCTCAATCCACTAATGTCCAAAATTTCGCAATACCAGTTCCTTTCAATAACGCCGCATATTACCCTATCTCAAACGATGAATGATTATTGATATTTTCACATAAATTTTAGTGTTTTTTTATATTCGATTTTGTAGTATTTTATTCATTTTATCCGTTTTTATGTGTTATTTGGTTGTGTTATGTATTTTTATGGAAATGTGTGGGATTGAGCTTAAATGTGTTAAAAATAGGTAAAAACGGAGCAAAAACGGTGTCGGTAGAAAGAAGAAAGCACTGTAGTACAAACACGCCCAGCCGTATAGGGTACACGAGCCGTGTGCAGACACACGCCCCGTGTACAGTGCACGTGCCTGTAAGAGATGGCCGAACGCTGGCACCTGAACAATCAACACGCCCAGTCCTGTAACCGTGTTCAACACACGAGCCGTGCGCTGTCTGAAGCTGAATGTTGACCAGAAACCCTGACACGACTCGAGTCGTGTGCATGCACACGAGCCGCGTAGATACAAAAAACAGTAAAAAATCAGAATTCTTCTAGAAGCTCCCAAGGGGGTATAAATACCCAATATTTCAACATTTGATCAAGTTTTATCCGAGATTCAGAGCTACACACACACATCACACACATTTCCTCCCATTTTTCACTATCATCTTCATCCTTTCATCATCCATTCCATCTATCTTCATCCCACCATCAAAATGCTCAGCCAATTGAAGAAAAGGAGCAAGGAAAAGAGGATAATTGCAAAGGAAAGAAAGGAGATCACCATTGAAGCATATCAAGGGAGTTTTCATCAAAACCTTGTATTAAACCTCATAATTGTCATGATTTGTAAGGATTTAATTATCTATGTTAATTTCCTTATAAATATGGTAGGCTAATCTCCCTTGTGAGATTAGCAACATGATGATTGTTGGATAATTTTGGAATTTATGTATTTAAATTCATGTATTGATTGGGTAAATGGATTTTCTATCATCTTGAGATTTATGATAATTTGTGTGTTCAATTGTTCTAAATATGTGATTAGATTGAGAAATCAATTATATGCTTAGGATAATTGAGTGAATCATTTTATCAAACACCTCATGTGCATTATAAATTGTAAAGAGATTGAGAAGTCCTTTAGAATTTAGAATCCTTTGATCGAACATGTGATTTGTTAGATCGAGAGGTCAATTGATCGTGTGAAGGGACTCTACAATTAAACTTAGTACCTAGTTGGAGTTGTTTTATTGAGAACCGACCTTAGAGCCATTGTGAGACCTTGTAAAGGATCTACATCCTATCCATTATGAGAGGGAGTTTAGGTAGAATTCGTGTTGGCCCTTAGTTTTCTACCCTTGGCACATATGAGTTTAATGCATGAATCCTAGAATTAGCACTTCTTTAGTGTTGTTAATCTCACTTTTGTTCAATTTGGAAAACCACCCTTCATTTATCTATTTTCATTGTTTGATCATTGCTTGGTTACTTGCTTTGATTACTTTTTATTACTTGTTTAAACAACCAACCCTTTGATGATTCATCTCTATAAACTTACAAGAAACATGAGATCGCTTAAGCACTAGTACCTACCTCCCTGTGGTTCGATAAAATTTTGAATTAGTCTTCTCAACTACAAAATGGCTAATCAAATTGCGCCGATGTCGGGGAGGCAATGGTGGCTAGTAACTTGAAGAAGGATAGTTTTAAGTGATCTTAATATAGACTTTTTTTATTTTTGTTGTTTACTTTTCTGTGCTTTTGAAAATCTTGTTCTAACTTCTTTTATTTTTGAAGGTGTATGCACACAAGATCCAAGGGGAGTCAAGTAGAACCAATTGACTTAGAGATTGAACATACATTTCGAAGAAGGAAAAAAGAGAGCAAGTCTAAAAAGAGTGATCCAATGGAGAACAATCAAGTTAATGAACGTGTTTGATGTTGAGTATGATGGAGATGGAATGCAAAATATGCAAGACAACGCACAAACACCTCAATTCAATGCCAACCTCCTCAAAAAGCTTATGCAAATTTTGGAGTGCTTAATAATAAAGCTTTGCTTCAACAAATGGTACAACAAGACATGCTTCAATAAGGTTTTCCACATGCTTATGCCCCTCCACAACAAGCTTATGCGTCACCACCACTATCTTCGGTGCATCAAGGGCCTCATATAGATCCAAGGGTGATTCGGGATTCTTTATGCCAAAGGCAATGCCACAAATAATGGGTCCACCGATCAACGCCAACAATTTTGAGGTTAAGGCAGGTCTAATCAATATGGTGAGAGGCTAGCAATTTGGTGGGGCACCGAATGAGGATCATAATGCACATCTAGCTCAATTTATTGAGATTGCTAACACAGTGAAGATGAATGGGGTGAGAGCGAGGATTGTCTTAAGATGAGGTTGTTCTCATTCTCATTGAGAGATTGTGGTAGAACATGGCTCTCCACTATTACTCCGGGTACGTGCAACACATGGGATGAGCTTGTACAAATGATTTTGGACAAGTACTTTCCACCTTCTAAGACACTTCAAATGAAGAGCTTGATCACTCAATTCAAGCAAATGCCTCAAAAGAGTTTCTATGAACCGTGGGAAAGGTTTAAGAATATGTTTCACAAGTGTCCACAACATGATTTTCCGAAAAATCAATAAGTGGGGTTTTTCTATCAATGTTTGGTGAATGGTCAACGAGTGCTTGTTGATGCTTCAGCAGGTGGATCCGTAGTTGGAGTGACTACGGAAAGGGCTATAAGGATTTTTGATGAAATTATTACAAATATTTACTAATGGCCATCGGAGAGAGTAAGTGGATGTTATGGATCTGAGAGTTTCGATCAAGGGCAACAGTTTAGTGTGAAGAGTGCTAGTGTGGAATCAAGTATGTCAAGTGTTGAAATGATAGCGACGGATGTCGTTAGACAAATGAGCTTGAATCAAGGTATGAACCAAGGAGCTAATATGATTGAAGGACAAGTAGAGCAAGGTGTGCTTCCTCTGAATAGTATAAGTGGAGAATAATGGGCCATGTCTATGCCACCTGTGAAGGATGTTTTGTACATGAAAGAGAAAGGTTACCAAGGTAATTACCAAAATAATTACAGGTAATTTCAACCAAAATCAAGGGAACTACCCACCTAGACAAGGAGGAGGTTTCCATAATCAAAGTGGTGGAAGTTCTTACCCACAACAAAGGACGCAAGACAATTTTTCCTACTCTAACTCGAACAATGAGGTTGCTTATCCTCTGAGGTATCATCAAGGAGCTAAGGTACCGAATAATAAAGGGAAAACAACAACCGAAGAACTCATTGAAAAATTGATTGCATCGAATAAAGCACAAGATGAGTCAAGAAGGAAGATTGATGAAGCTAATAATAAAAGGTTCAAGGCCTTGGAGTACGCGGTTGGACAAATTGCTAGTTCATTGAGTGCAAATGAAAAAGGAAAATTTCCATCCACAACCATTGTAAATCCAAAAGAGCAATGCAAGGCAATCACTTTGAGGAATGGAACTAACTATGAAGGACCTTCTATGCCTATGAAAATTGAGAGGATAGAAGAGAAGGTGACTGAGGAAGATTTGGTTGAGGAAGAGCTTGTAGAAGAAAGTGAAGTTGAAGTTAAAGAAAATGATGAAACGGAAGTTGTTGAAAAGTAGTGGCAATGTACTAAGGCAATGAAAAAGAAAGAAGATGAAGTGGAGTTGGAAAGGGATAGTTGGGCATACCAAACACTCAAGTGCCTATTCCTTTTCCATATAGATTCTTGAAGAAGGGCTTTGACGAAAAGTTTGTAAAGTTTTTGGAAATCTTCATGAAAATCCACATCAATATACCCTTTACGGATGCTTTGAGACAAATGCCTCATTATACCATGTTTTTGAAAGACATTATTGCAAGAAAAAGGAGCTTAGTGAAGAATGAGACCATCAACTTAACGGAGGAGTGTAGTGCCATAATTCAAAAGAAGTTGCCTCCAAAGCTCAAGGATCTACGTTTGCTTTTTATAAATTGCCCTTTGGGTTGTGCAATGCCCCCACCACCTTTCAACGTTGCATGATGGCCATCTTCGGGGGATTGATTAAAAATATAATGGAGGTTTTTATAGATGATTTTTTAGTCTTTGGATCTTCATTTGATATATGCTTGGCTAATCTCTTTATGGTTTTACAGCGATGTCAAGATACGAACCTAGTCTTGAATTGAGAAAAATGTCATTTTATGGTTCAAGAGGGTATCATACTTGGACATCATATATCGGAGAAAGGTTTGAGAGTTAATAGGGCGAAGGTTGTAGCCATTGAACATCTTCCCCCACCTAAGAAAGAAAAAGGGGTTAGATTGTTCATTGGCCATGCCGGGTTCTATCAACGTTTTATAAAAGATTTTTTTAAGATAGCCAAAACTTTGTGAAAATTGCTTGAAAAAGATGCTCCATTTGAATTTAATGATGAATGTCTTGAAGCTTTTAGGGTGCTTAAGGAGGCCTTGATCTATTCACTAATACTCGTCTCTCCCGATTGGAGCAAGTCTTTTGAGCTCCATTGTGATGCAAGTGACAACACATTGGGAGTAGTACTAGGCCAATTGAGAGAGAAAAAGTTTCGGCCTATCTACTATGCATCGAAGACGTTCAATGCAAATCAAAAGAATTATACCACAACGGAAAAAGAGTTTTTATCCTTAGTTTATGCTTTTGAAAAATTTCGTCCATACCTAGTGGGTACGAAAACTATTATTTATACGGATCATGTTGCCATTATGTATTTGATGAACAAGAAAGATGCTAAACTAAGACTAATCTGTTGGGTTCTTTTGTTGCAGGAGTTCGATGTTGAGATACGTGACAAGAAGGGGGTTCAAAATGTCATATCCGACCACTTGTCACTTTTGGAAAATATTGATGAAGAGGGAACCATGGAGCTCATTAAGGATGTATTTTCGGACGAAGAAACCCTTCAAGTTGATTTTTAAAGGATGTATACTTTGTGTGAAACCGGGAGGCCTTGGTATACGGATTTGTTGAACTATTTAGCTTGTGGTCTCAAGCTAGATCATCTTTTCAAATCTCGTAAGAAAAAGTTCTATCATGATGTCAAGGAGTATTTGTGGGGTGATCCTTTATTGTTTAAGAATCATCCGGATGTGATAATAAGGAGGTGTATCCCGGAAGAGGAGAAGTTAAGTGTCGTGGAGATGTGCCATAGTTCACCATGTGGAGGACACTTTGGCTTCCAAAAGATGGGGGCAAAGATCCTACAATCGGGTTTATTTTGGCCAACTTTGTTCAAGGATTGTAAGGAGTATTTCAAGGGATGTGATAGGTGCCAAAGGATTGGAAGTATAGAGCAACATGATGAGATGCCCATGAGGAAAATTTTTGAAGTTGAGGTGTTTGATGTATGAGGGATGGACTTCATGGGGCTATTTTCGCCTTCCAATGGTTACCTTTATATATTGGTTGCGGTGGATTACATCTCCAAATGGGTGGAAGCAGTCCCAACAAGGACGAATGATGCTCTAGTGGTCAAGCAATTCTTAAAGAAGAACATCTTTGCTAGGTTTGGAGTGCCAAGAGCCATGATTAGTGATGTGGATCTCATTTCATCAACAAGATTATTCAGAAGTTTTTAAATGGATATGGAGTGAAGCATAAGGTCTCTACACCTTATCACCCTCAAACAAATGGCTTGGCGGAGGTTTTGAATAGACAAGTGAAGCTTGTACTTCAAAACACAGTCAATGGAAATCGAAAGGATTGGCCTTCTAAGATCGACGATGCTCTTTGGGCATATCGAACGGCCTACAAGACCGCCCTAGGTTTCTCTCCATACAAGCTCGTATATGGGAGAGCATGCCATTTACCCGTGGAGTTGGAACATAAGGCGCTATGAGCCCTTAGAAAGTTGAACTTTGATTGGAAAGAATTCGGAAAGAAAAGATGTCTCCAATTGGTTGAATTAGAAGAGTTTAGAGAAGAAGCTTACTCAAACTCAAGGATTTTGAAGGAGAAGCTTAAAAGGTGGCATGATTAAAGGATAAAAATAAAGGAGTTTATTCCGAGGGATAATGATCTATTGTTCAATTCAAGACTTAAACTATTTCCTAGAAAACTTCGTTCAAAATGGACCGGTCCATACTTGATGATCGAGGCTAGAGATGATGGCTATTTAAAGCTCGAAGGATCGGATGGAAATACTTTTGTGGTTAATGGTCAAAGGGTTAAGCATTACCATTCTCCCTCTCAAAGAGAGTTCGTATTTGTGGATACTTTTACCTCTTGAAAGCTCGTATTCTTTTGGTAGTTTAGGTTTGTACATATTTTTCTTTTCTTGTTTTGCATTTTTGGCCTTATAGGTGGAGTGTGTTTGAGAGAAGAAGGAATTTTGAAGATACAAGGAGTGCTTCATTGATGTGTAACTATATATCTTACCACTTTTTGCAAACTTAATTCGAAACTCTTGTTTTCAATTCAAGTTTGGGGGGATATAGCATGGTATGATATGTTACACTTTGTGTTCATATAGAATCCTAATATTTTTGGACCAAATTGAAAATTTTCTCATGAATTCTGTTTGATTTTGGTCTGTTTGGTGGTGTTGAAGTACATGATAATCCTTATTTTGATAACTCTTGTTGATCTAATTATGTTGATGAGTTTTTTAGCATGAATAGGGTGTATTGGAAGCACAAAAGTAGGGAAAAACAAGGTTTGAAGTTGAAAAGTGAAAAACAGAGAAGTGGTTACACGAGCCGTGTCCAATACACGGCCCTGTAAGAGGTGGCCGTGTACTGATATCAAAAGCAGCTACTCGCCCTGGACAAGGGTGAGTTCTGCGTACGAGCCACGTAGGGTATGGAAGCGCGAACCATGTACATCGCAAGAGCCTGTAAGAGATGGCCGTGCGCGAGGATAAAAAATGCCTATACAATCCGAGGAGGAAGAACATTTAGCAACCGCAGAAGCTTGGTTTAACGAAGAGGTAATAAATATAACTCCTCCTATTTGATGTATTATTCTGGATAATGAGATAAGCTTTAAACATAAAAAATCATAATTGACAAATTAACCTGTCAGCTTGCAGAAAAGAGTGCAATTGAATTTATTGGATCAAAATGAAGATAAAAGGACTAAAAACTGAATTGAAAAGGACTAAAATTGAAAATTTTGTAATTTAAGGATTAAATGTGGGTTTGAAGAGCCAAAAATTTTATTTATTTTGTTAATTAGTTTAGAATTTTAATTATGATTTTAGATTATAATTTAAATATTAAATGACTAAATTCCATGCCACATAAGACATATCATTGGATTCCCTCAAATTTAATCATCGCATGTGATGCACGTATCATTTTTCGGCAGAAATTGGGAAAAAAATTTGGACTAAAATTGAGCAATATTCATAATTATGGAGCAAAATTGAAAAAAATAACTTTTTTGAGACTGAAATCAAATTTGAACTTTGTTACGAGAAATACTAACCTAAATGATTCAATCTTCATATGATAGTTTACGTCCTAGAAAGATTAAAAGGAGGAGTGAGTTATATGACAAACTGAGAATACCTTAGTTTTATTTCGGATCTAACCTCCGTAGGCTGCCATGATGTCTTCCCGTCTTAGATCTTGAAGTAGCTGATAGAGGTGTTATGTAGAAGAGTTTGAAGTAGCTAATAGAGGAATTCTAGAATATGTTTTTGTGGACTGAACATTGAGTTATAATCATCAAAACAATGGAAGGGTATCTATCACCATTATTTCTGAAAATATCCACGATATTTTCTCAATATATCTGTATTTGGAGAGTACCAATATCGATATTAAGGAAAAAGATATATTTTTTCTGATGTCGAGGATATATCAGGAAATATCAGAAAATATCGGTAATAATATCAATATCGATTTGCTACAGTTCAAATTTTCTCAGATATCGAGATATATCGAGAAAATATCGCTAAAATATCGATAAGATATTGAGGATATATCGAAAATGTCAAAAAATTATTCATATTTTTATGAAAATTTTTATGTATTTTTATATTATTTTTACCAACTAAATACACATTTTTCATTAATTTGATCAATTAAAAAAAATAGAGCAATATTTGCATGAAATTATTAAGACTATTTTATTTTATTTAATTAATTATCACTTATTATCACTCTTCATTAAAATTATTACTACTAAGTAAATGAGGAATTCCCTTTCATGTACACGGTGTGATAGTATACTCTGATTAAAAAATAATTATTTTGGTACATTCAATCGAATCTGGACGGAGGGAGTATTTTATTGATACATAACAATATTACTGGCGCATTCAAAATTATGTTCAGAATTTCTCTAATGCGATGAGTTGATACCAATATTTTTTAGATTAAGATGGCATCACATGTTTTACATTTGAATATCATAGATTATCATTTTGGTATTAGTTATTAAGTATTGTATGACTTTAGACTATTTAAATATGTTATAATTGATTTGCTTATCATATGTTATGATTTTTATTGAGATTTTAAATTATATTTATATATTAAAATTAGTTAAAATATATTGCAAAGTTAAATAATTAATTTTTTTTTTCAAGTTTCTGTAATTTTTTTAATTTTTACCAATATCGATATCGATATATCCATAAATTTGAGGTACCGATATTTCTACCAATATCAATATTTTAAACCTTGGCTACATTTATAGTTGTCATTTGGATTAATCATGGTTCATTCAATAATATATCATTCATTAATTGTTTGATATTATATAATAATCTTGAAAAAAGAGAGGGGTAGTTAGAATAGGTGTGTCATCCCGTCTTAGATCTTGAAGTAGCTGATAGAGGTGTTATGTAGAAGAGTTTGAAGTAGCTGATAGAAGAGCTCTCAGTAGATTTTTGTAGACTGAACATTGAGTTATAATCATCAAAACAATGGAAGGGTAGTTATCACCAACACAGAGTCCAAAGAATCAACTCCTCTCCCTTTTTACTTCTTTATGATAAATGACACATTACATTGTATTTTAGTATGTTGCTATATTTATAGTTGTCATTTGGATTAATCATGGTTTATTTAATAATATATCATTCATTAATTGTCTGATATGATATAATCTAACTGTTCTTCTTCAAACGTCTACATGACATGGCCGTGTACAGAACACGAGCCGTGTACCGAACACGAGCCGTGTACCAGACACAAGCCGTATCGTGTCTAAGTCAGAAATTAAAATAGGGTGAGCGCAGACACGCCTGCTCATTATACCCGTGCTCACGCATCTCCCCTCGTCCGAAATCACTTCCAAACTCAAAAATTCATCAAAAAGCTGTAAGTGTTGGTAAGGTTGAGTGATTTAAACATTGTTCCTTCATCTCCCTATCTCAAAATTCCATCGTTTTCATCTCAAGAATAGTCCAGATATGAACTTTTGTCCTAATTTCTAATTGAAGGTTTGAAACTTGAAATTCTTGCATGGGCTTTAAATGATAGTATGTTTGAAGAATGTCTAGGAGTGAGAAACATGAATTTACAAGTTTAATTGAGGAATTGATTGAATTGTGCAAGAATTAGGGTTCATGAGGAAGTTGAATTTGGGAATTTTTGATAGTGATTGAATTAGATGCATATGATGTTACAAACTGATTGATAATGCTCCTATGATGATTGTATTGCTGGAATTGGATATTCTTGTTGAAATAATTTTAAAATGTTTTGCATGCCTAGTGTTCAATGAAATGCTTAAGTGACTTTTTGAATTAAATTGAAAGATTTACATGAATAATGAGCATTGTTGAGATATTGTTGGACAATTTGTGTATATATGGTGAGAACATGAGGAGAAATTCATGATGGATTGAGATGTTCCATTTGTTTAATTAATAGCATACCTTGAATAAAATTGTTGTGTAGTTGTTTGTATTGAATTAGAAAAAATCCTTAATGACCAACATAAGGTTTGTTGTGCTTGAAAGGGTGTTGTCATTAGATATAAGAGCATGATAGAGTTGACACTTAGTTGAATAACAAGTGATAATTTTATGCTTAATTAATTATCATTCAATGTGATGAAATTGAATATAACGTGAGTATGTTGAATATTGTAGATGGCCGAAAGGAGAGTAAGAAGACGTGATGAAGACTTCATAATGGTGGAAACATAAATAGAAATGGCTAACTTATATGCTCATTTAGTGGAAAATGGGATGCACCCATCGGAGTTCGGAGTAGAGTTTGATAAAGATTGGGCTAAGTATGCACTTAGATGGGAAGCCATTTTGCCAAAAGTAAAGCCAACTAGATTGCAAGATCAAAATACCATGGTGGGTCTTGGAATTGAGGATGATTTGACTTAGATGCTCATTTAGTGGAAAATGGGATGCACCCATCGGAGTTCGGAGTAGAGTTTGATGAAGATTGGGCTAAGTATGCACTTAGATGGGAAGCCATTTTACCAAAAGTAAAGCCAACTAGATTGCAAGATCAAAATACCATGGTGGGTCTTGGAATAGAGGATGATTTGAGAACCATGTTCCGACGGGTAGAGATGGAAGAGTTTATCGACAAGAGGCCCCCATTTATCTACATCTCACAGCTGAGTTCTTGATCACACTCGAGGTTAAAAAGGATAGGAACAAGTTTTCAATATTAATATCCTTCCAGCTAAATAATGAGATGAGGACAGATATATCTCTCAATAAGTTGAACAGATACATGGAATGCCCGACAATGAGGGGCCATCAAAGCTTCGTGCCAGGAGGGGGTTTCAATCAACAAACTTTCTGGGGACGGCTAGTCAAAGATAGGATATAACAACAGGGTTACATACCAAGCGCTTCTAAAGGAATGGCCATCAGAAATCATGTGATGAGATATCTCTAGAAGATCGTGTCGAATACTATTCTGGGCCATTTTGAGAGTGGAGCAGTGGGTGAAAAGCAGCTGTACATAATGTTCTGTATATGCCGAGAGATCAAGTTTAATGTGGCGGCACATTTTAATTAACATACAAAAAGAGTGACAAAAAGGCAAACGGCTCAAGGAGTGATGATTGGAGGAGTAGTGACAATGATAGCCCAAGGGCTAGGCATCGATCTCAGAGGAATGCCACAAATGATGACAAGTGAAGGTTTCAACTACCACCATCTCGTCAGGATGGAATTCATATCATTCATAGGAAACACTTATTGCTTAAGGCAAGATAAGGGAGCTCCATTTCCTCTACCTGCTTCTGAGCTCACTACAATATACACTCCACGGCAGCTCAAGAACTTCGCAATGGCAAGCTCCCACCACTCTACCATTGTGAGAGTCTTCTATCATGAGAACCGAGAAGGAGTGGAGGCGGTGCTCCGGTAGATGTGTGTGGAGGAAAATTGGGAGCTAGCAAATTTAAGAGCCGAGCCAGTGGCCATGGAGGAAGGGGATGGAGAAGAGCAACCTCATCATGTGGAGTTTGAAGAGCAAGCACCAGAACCACCAGTATTTGTGGAAGAAGAGGATGAATTTCAGCAACAGCAACTAATGGGTCAAGGAATGGGGAATGCAAGGTGGAACTTCTTTGAGAATGATGTTCGAGGGATTAGGCAGACACATCACTTACATGGAGAGCAGATGAGAAAGCTTCATGAGGAGCAGCAGAGACAAAAAGTGCTAATGGGGGGGATTCGTGAGGAGCAACATCGGAGAAGGTACCACGATGAACAAGCACGCTTTCACTCGAACAATATGGAGGAGATGCTCACTATGATGTTCAACTTACAATTCCCCGCGTCTCCTCGTGCCTACAACCCTTGGCACCATACCAACCACCTCCTCCCCCGGAGAATTGAAGGGAGTACTTTTAGTGCTCAACACTTCATTTAGCTCGTTTTAATTTGATTTGGATTATTATGGATTTGATACTTTATTTTTTTTGTTGTTGGCATATTTAATTTTCGTACTTAGGTTTTCATTTTCAATTAAGGTTGGGATGTTGTGATTCAATTTGATTATGGATGATGTGGAGTTGTATTTAATTTTCTTATGATGGTGATTTTGTTATTGCATGATATGTGTTTTGTATGGTCCTTTGTTTGGTGTTTCTTTTTGTGTTAAATGTTTTGTGATTTTCTATTTTGGGTTTAGGGATTGATTTGGTGGTTTGTTTCGGGATGTTGTGAGTCATTTTTGAATATTGGTGATGACATGTTTTGGTGATAAGTGATGGAAAATTATGATTAAGAATCTCTATACTTTCGAATTATGACATGTTCTATTTAATTTGTTCAATTGCGAGATGAATAAAGTGTAATAAGTTCCCTTAAGTCCAAGAATTAACTTGTGAATTTTTGAGCCTCAGTTGTGCATACATGGTATTTCTTTTCATGAGTGGATTGGTTGTGTTTGATAAGCTAAAACTTGCTCAAGGACTATAGGAACGAGCCCGATTTGTGGAGGTTGATGATATGATTTAAGGCCATTCTTGTAATTTATAGCCATATCTATATACTTCCCTACCATGAAAATCATCCCTAGTTAACCATTTTGGACCTTTAAGCCTATTTCTTGTGATATAAGCACATTATAAGCTTTGATTACCCACATGAGCCTTATATATTTACCCTTTTGTGTGAGTGATTGAGGAGATGATAGCTAGAAAGGATTGATAAGAAAGAAAAAGAAGGAAAAGAAATGGTAATAAGCAAAAGAAAATGATGAAAAGAGCGAAAGCAAGAGTACATATGCAACCTTGGAAATGAGAAAAAGAGCAAAGTAACAAAGATGCTCAAGAAATCAATAGTTCAAAGAAAGGAGCATACAATCAAAAAGAGTGAAAATCAAAGAAAAAGTGATGAATAGGTTTGAGATTTGCAAGTTTAAGAAAAGGAAGAAAGTAAAGTGGAGGAATGGAAGAAAGTAGCTATGTCTTTGATTACTTGAACATGAATAGTCACTTCTACCTAAATTTTCCGTACCATACCAAAGAGCCCATCATTACATCCTTAATGAAAGACCTTTTTTATCATTGATTGAAGCTTTGGTGGTTTGTGAATGTAGTTTACTAGCAAGTCTAAAGCGAGTCGAGCCAATCAATTGATGAATGTTGTTTTACCTTTTTTATTAGAGTGTTGAGTGAAATTGATACTTAACGTGAGGCTTGGACTAAAAAGGGGCTATATTACTCTTTATTCTCTTTTGATTGAACTTGTTAATTTCTCATGTAATGAATTTAATGTTGTAGGATAACTTAGCATAATTTGTAGTTATTATTGCTATTGATGAATTATTACTTATATTCGTTAAGTCTTTTCCTAGGTGAAAATCTTCCCTCTTGGTTAGCCATTTTCGTTGTTCGGGGACGAGCAATACTTAAGTTTGGGGTGTGATTAGTGATATTTTTACCTAAATTTTAGTATCATTTTATATCCACTTTTATCTATTTTTATCCATTTTTATGTGCTATTTGGTTGTGTTATGTATTTTTATAGAAATATGTGAGATTGAGCTTAAACGTGTTAAAATAGGTGAAAACGGAGTGAAGATTGAGTCAGGAGAAAGAAAAAATCATTGCAGCACAAACACACCCAGCCGTCTAGGGTACACGAGCCGTGTGCAGACACATGCCCCGTGTTCAGCGTACGGGCTTGTAAGAGATGTCCATGTGCTGGCGTATGAACAACCAACATGCCCACCCCTATGGCCGTGTTCAGCACACGACCCGTGCGCTGTCTGAAGCTGAACGTTGACCAGAAACCCTGACACAACTCGAGCCGTGTGCATGCACACTAGCCGTGTAGATGCAAAAATCAATAAAAATCAGAATTCTTCTAGAAGCTCCCAAGGGGGTATAAATACCCAATATTTCAATATTTGATCAAGTTTTATCCGAGATTCAGAGCTGCACACACACATCACACACATTTACTCCCATTTTTCACCATCATCTTCGTCCTTTCATCATCCATTCCATCTATCTTCATCCCACCATCAAAATACTCATTCAATTGGAGAAAATGAACAAGGAAGAGAGGAGAATTACAAAGGGAAGGAAGGAGATCACCATTGAAGCATTTCAAAGAGTTTTCATCTAAACATTGTATCAAAACTCATAGTTTTATCATGATTTGTAAGGATTTAATTGTCTATGTTAATTTCCTAATAAATATGGTAGGTTATGAGAGTAATAATTCACGTGTTTTGAGCTCCGATTTGTGTAGAAATTGAGTATGATTTGGTTTTTTATCAAGACGAATCGGGATGTTTATGGAAAATCCACGAATCAAATAATACTGAGGTTATTTGAACATATTTGTACTGGAAAACATGTCTTAAGTGCTCAGAATTAGAAAACACATTTTTGAGATGTTCGACTGGGAGAGACCGTTCGACCAGTAAAAGCTTAGTCGAACAGAGGAGATAAGTCGAATATGAGGCATTTCAACTTACAGAGAGGTCATTCGACCAAGGAAGCTTGTTCGACCAAAGGAAGTTAAGTCAAATGAGAGAGGTCAAATCGAACAGCAAGCAGAGACGAAGTTCAGTTTACAGACATGCCGTTCGACCTCAGTTCGACCAAGAGGTCCCATTCGACCAAGTCAAGTCTAGTCGAATGGCGACATGTCAGATTCAAAACATCAGGATTTTCACCTTCAGTGTGTGCATGTATATGTTTTCGATGAAAAAGCTCAGTAAAGGTCCATAAGGAGAAGTTACAAGTATAAAGAAGGGTGACGATCACACCAAAAAGGGAGTTAGAATCCAAATCCTTCCTACACCACATCCAAACCCTAATTCCATCCTCAAGAGCTGTAGAGAGAGATTCGTGCAGTGAATCAAGTGAGAACCAAGTGAAGATTCAAGACGGAGCGAGAAGCGACGTCGCCCATCTCTAGGGTTTACTTCGCAACTTAATCTTTCTTGTAATTTTCAAGACATGGGTAAGATCTATCCAATCACCATGAACGTTATTCGAAGTGTCATGGGCTAGAACCACTTTGGTAGTTTTAGGGTTATGAAGGTTCTTATCTAGTTAATTGAACTTCTGTGTGTATACTCCGTACAACACTACTTGTGGTTTATTTTATATAAGACTATGCTTATTAATTCATACTTAGAGTTGTTTTGTGCATCATTAATGGTTATGTAGAGTCTGAATATATATCTTGGTTATCGATTGAGTGCGTTCACTGCTGAGCAGGATTATATGTTATGATTCTAAGTAAGGGGACTCCGAAGCTTTATTAGAACTATCTTATATGAATACTTATTAATTGAATTGAATTCGGGTTAGTAAGTAGGAAATAGAAGATATTTATATAATACCTATAAGGGAGATCATATCGGGTTAGAGTACTTAGTGCATGGGAAATAATTGATACTGATAGTACCTAGAAAGGGGAGTGTAATTATATCTCTTGCTCCAAGGATATTTACATGTGTTATATGCTTATCTGCTTGTGTCTATAGAGTAGGTTGCATGGTTTAGTGATACGTCCATATTCCACAAGGCAGAGTCAGACATTGACATACAGAAGTGAAATTAATAAGTGAAACTGGATTGCCTGAAGAACTACCTATCTTCTTGCTTCTTAACACTCGTTTATTCTCTACTGTCTTTATTTTATTCATTATGTTATTATTTGTTCATTAGTTTAATAATTATTCTCAACTTAAATTGCCAACAATTTTGTTTCTTTAGATTAGATAATAATAAATTGATAACCAACTGTCCTTTGGGTTCGATAAATATAACTTGGTTGCTTATCTAAGCTACAATTATATCCTTCATACTTGGGGATTAAAATTGTTTGTTGAGATAACGCCCAACAAGTTTCTGGCGCCGTTGCCGGGGACGGTTGTCTTTATTAAATTTATTATTGCTATTTTATTTGAAACTATTTTATTCTTGTCGTAATTTTCTAACCTTATTTTTTTAAGGTGTATGCAAGCTAGATCAAGGGTAGGAGAATTAACACCTTTTAATATGGAGATCAGTACATCGTCGAGGAAGAAAAAGAAGAACAAGAGCAAGAATAAGAACGTGGATCCAACTGAAGCTCTTAATTTAGGAGTTGAAGTTGACGAGCTGAATTCGCAAGTGATTAAAGCTGCAACCGGAGACATATCGGAAGCAGAAGCAGTCAATATGGCAGCAAATCCCGATAATCTTGCTATCTGTGAAGTTTTAAGGACAATGGAGGGGCAATGCGGGGCTGTTAGGAGCAAGAGGGGCATGAGCTGATTTTGATCTTCACCCTGCTCTTATCAGCATGATTGAAAGGAGTTCCTTATCAGGTGGAACCTTTAAAGATCCTCAGCAACCTCTAAATAAGTTCCTTGGATATGCAAATACACAAAACGGTGCAGGAACTCATGAAGATGTGATGAGTGTGTAAATTCACAAGTTTGGCGGCATGTTTTGGAGAGTTTTGAGGTGGAAATAGGTGGAAAACCTATATATATTGTGAATTAGCATGAATCAGGTATTAGTGGAGCTATTTAAGTGATTTTCATAGCAAAATTGGAGTGAAAGTGCCAAGAATTGAAGAGACGAAGTCGAGACCACGCGAACCGCCAAGGAGAGAGGTGGTTCGACCTGATGGAGGAGGGTTCGACCTCTCCTACAGGTCGAACCAGCATTGCGAAGTGTGCAGGAGGAAGGTTCAACCACGACTCAAGGGGTTCGACCTGTTCATCAGGTCGAATCATGGTCGAACCAGTTTGCTAGAAGATGGGTTCGACTACGACGTTGGGGTTCGATCTGACGGTTGGTCAAACCAGGAACGAAAATTATCCAGTGTGGGGGTTCGACCTGTGGTTCGACCAAGACCCGAGGGGTTCGACTTGTACAAGAGGTCGAACCAAGTGCAGAATACTTCCAGTAGGTAGGTTCGACATGTGGTTCGACCTGCGGCCAGTGGTTCGACTTGTTTGACGAGGTCGAACCAACATGCGGGAACTTACTTTATCCAGATTTTTGAGGCCAAAACGCATGGGATCAATTGAAAAGCCCAGTCCAAGCCCTAGAGACGTGATTACAAGTATAAAAGGAGGCTCATACAGTCAAGAAAAATGCACGGTCACTAAGAGAACGAAAAGAAAGAAGAAAGGGATCGTCATCAACAACACATTACAAGAGGAGAGTAGGAGAGCTGAGACAGAGGTTCAGCTGGAGATTCAAGTAAGATTGGTTCAACTAACCATGATTGTTCTTAGATCAATCATGGGCTAGAGCCACTTTGGTAGTTCTAGGGTTATGAAGGTTTCATGAGTTAATTTGTATTTCGTGGGTATACTCCGTACAACACTACTTGTGGTTTATTTTATATAAGATTGCACATTTTTAATCCATACTCATAGTTGTTTTGTGCATCAATAATCGTTGTGTAAAGTCTGAATGCATAACATGATTATTAGTTGAGTGCATTCATTAATGAGCAGGGTTTATTGTTATAATTCTAAGTGAAGGGATTCCGAGGTTTTATTAGAACCGTCTTATATGAATGTTTGTTAATTGAATTGAATTCGAATTAACAAGTAGGATTAAGAGTATAACGTTATAGTACCTAAAAAGGGTGATCAAATCAGGTTAGAGTACTAAGTGCATGGAAAATAATTAATTATGATAGTACCTAGAAAGGGAGGTAAAGTATACGTCTTGCTCTGAGGATACTCACACGTGTCAAAAGCTTATCTATTTGTGTCTATAGAATAGATTTGTATGGTCTAGCGATGCGTCCATAAACCACAAGGCAGAGTCGGACATCGACACACGAAAGTATGAATTAACGAATGAAACTGGATGGCTTGACGAACTACCTATTATCTTATTTGATCACAACTACTATTTTCTTGTTCTTGTTATTTATTTGCTATTTTTATTATTACTTAGCTTACAAACCTACAAATATAATTCTCAACATAGTCATAATTGCTAGAAAATAACAAAAGTAATATTTATTCGTCCCGTGGATTCGATATTTAACTTGGTCACCTTCGAAACTACAATTGATATCCTTCATACTTGGGGATTAAAGTTGTGTGTTGAGAAAACACCCATCAAGATGCAAGGAAGATCTTATTGTTTAAGTTCTCACTTACGGAAATAGCGAGAGATTGGTACGATACTCTTTATGTTGCTGAATACACTACCTGGGAGCAATTGAAATTGAAGTTCTCGGAAAGATACATGCCACCTTCCAATGTGTTTAAAGATGAAACAAGAAATTAATCAATTTGTTATCACTGGTAATGAGAAGTTTCATGAGGCTTGGGATAGATTCAAATACATCCTTCGGAAGTGTCCACAGCATGAGCTTTCTAAAGCTCAATACATTAGTATTTTATATGACGAATTAGACTGTAATTTTTGAGTTTTACTAGATGCTTCGTCGAATTGAGCATTGCTTACAAAATCATCCATGGAGGCCGAAAAGCTCTTTGAGGATATTTCGATGAATTCAAGAGATTGGCCAACTAATAGAGTGAGAGGCACTTATATCCTTGGAAAAATGGCACGTGTTGAACATACGATGGTAAAGTCAAGTAGAGAAGATGAAATCGTCTCGAGCTTGGCAAGTATCAACAAGCTACTCGAAATCCAGCAAAAGCAGATAACTGATTTATCACAGAGAGTACCAATGATGATGCAGCAGGATGACGTTGAAGAGAGACCTATCCAAGAGGATTAAGAAGATGCAAACTATGCCATGGGACAAAGTATTCAAGGAACGAGGTATTCGAACAATCAAGGAAACAGAAATTACCAAGGGAACTACAACAATCGTGGTCCCCCGGGTAACTATCAACAACCAAGGAGGCCGGAATTTTCGTGGAGCAATCCAAATGCGGCGATGCAATCTCTTGTTGGTGTTAATCCTGGTGCTAAGATAGAAGAAGGAAAACCTAGTTTAGAGGATATAGTGAACCGTTATGTGGCTAGGAATGATGTAAGGGTGGATCGTATTGAGTTGAAAATAGATTCGAATCATGAGGATTTGCCCAAGCAGATGAAAGGCCTTACATTGTTGATGGGGGAAATAGCAGGGACTGTGAATAAGTTGATGCAAAATATCGAGAATGGTAAGCTCTCATCTCAAAGTATTACGAACCCTAAGTCTTGTAATGCCATCACATTGAGGTCCGGGACACAGTACGAAGGTCCGATGAAGCCGGTGGATGAAAAAGACGAAGGTAGGAGCCTTGTTCGACTAACACTACTCAGTTTGACCAGACTTGATGGTTAAACTGAGGTCAAATGAGTTTCGTAAAAATAGAATTATGATGCTTTGTTTTCAATTCCGTCATTCGACCAAAGCTCTGATGTTCGACCAGACCATTCTGGTCGAACCATGGTCGAACAGGCACCCGTGGAGAAGAAAGTTCACGCTCAGTTTACAGAGCCCCTGTTTGACTAGAACTATACCATTTGACCAGACCATGCTGGTTGAAAACTACGGTCGAACTGGCACTGGATAAATTGACCCCGTTTACAGACACCTCGTTCGACCATACTCATACTGTTCGACCAGACCATTCTGGTCGAACAGTGGTCAAACAGCTTCACGCACCTCCCATTTTGATACCGAATGCTATACCTGTTGTTCAAAACACTCCAGAGCCATCACAAGAGTAGAATACTGAGCTTATAGTAGAGAAGAAATGGGAAAGAGCCAAGAGATTGAAAGCTGAGAAGGATAAAGCGAAGGAGGTTGAATGTGATGAATGGAGAATTCCAAAGACAAAGATACCTCCTCCATTTCCTTTTAGGATAGTGAAGAAGGGATTGTAAGATAAGTTCAAGAGATTTCAAGATATAATGAACAAGATAAGCTTGAACATTCCTTTCTCAGAAGCAATCATGAAGATGCCATACTATAGCCGATTTTTTAAAGATATCATATTGAAGAAGAGGAGCTTGAATGGAGTAGAGACAGTAACTCTATCAGAAAATTGCAGCTCGATCATAGAGAGGAAGCTGCCAACTAAGTTGAAAGATCCAGGAGTTTCACTCTTTTATGTGAGATTAGAAAGGGGCCGACACGAAAGGCTTTATGTGATCTTGGTGCAAGCATCAAATTGATGCCCTTATATATATTTAAGAAGCTAAATTTGAGGGAGATCGCTCCAACAAAAGTGGCTCTGCAATTAGCATATAGTCTATGACTTTTCCGAAGGGTATGATTGAGGATGTACTTGTAAAAGTAGACAAGTTTGTTTTTCCTGTGGATTTTCTTGTGCTAGAGATGGAAGATGACAAGAATAATATCCCTCTTATTTTGGGAAGGTCATTCCTTGCCACAGCTGGAGCTATGATTGATGTCCAAAAGGGGGAGCTTAGATCAAGAATGGATAGAGAAGAGGTTCTATTCAAGCTTGATAGGGTAATGAAGATGCCAATGGAGATGCAATGTTACAGCATTAATGTGGTAGAGGAGATCATAAAAGAAGATATGTCCTTGATCCTATCAAAGGATCCCTTGGAGACATGCTTGGCAGAGTCTCTTACTTTTCCTACCACAGAGCTAGATGAGCTCTCTAATGAGGTATGTATTGAATTTCTTAAAAATTTACTTGCCTTGGGTAATAACAAGTATGAATCTACAAGAACCAAGCTTGAAGAAGTCAAGTGGACTAGGCAATACCTCCCATTGGATAGAGAAATCACATCGAATGAAGAAAAGAAGGAGAAGTTGAAATCACTACATGAGCACTTGAAGTACGCCTATCTAGGCGATAATGAAACTTATCCAGTAATTGTATCTTCTTCTCTTACTGATGTTCAACTTATTGATTTGCTAGATGTGCTTAGGAAGTATAAGTCTGTTATAAGTTGGACTCTAGATAATTTGAAGGGTATTAGTCTATCATATTGCATGCATAAGATTAGGTTGCTAGATGAAGCTAAGGGATGTAGACAGAATCAGCAAAGGGTTAACCCCGCAATTCAAGAAGTGATTAGGAAGCAAATCCTAACATGGTTAGATGCAAGAATTATTTATCCAATTAGTGATAGTCCACATGTGAGTCCATTGCATGTTGTAGCAAAAAAGGGGGCATGACTATTGTAAAACTCAATGATGGCAAGACTTTAGCCACTAGGATTCCGACGGGATGGCGTGTGTGTATGGATTACATGAAACTGAATGAAAATACATGCAAAGACCATTTTTTTCTTCCTTTCATGGATCAAATGCTTGACCGTCTAGTTGGGTATGAATTCTATTATTTCTTGGATGGGTACTCGGGTTATAATCAAATCATGATTGTGCCCGAGGATCAAGAAAAGACTAGTTTTACTTGCCCTTATGGAACCTTTGCTTTTAAGAAAATGCATTTCGGATTGTATAATGCACCTGCTACATTTCAGCATTGCATGATGGCCATATTTGATGGGTTGATAGAAAAGATTATGGAGGTGTTTATGGATATTTTTTTGTGTTAGGTTCCTCTTTTGATATTTGTTTGTCTAACCTATCTGTTGTTTTAAAGAGATGTCAAGACACTAATCTTGCCTTGAACTGGGAGAAGTGCCATTTCATGGTAAGAGATGTGATTATTCTTGGGCATCATATTTCGGCCAAGGGATTGCAGGTTGATAGAGCAAAAGTGGTGGCCATTGAGAAGCTTCCACCACCTAAGAATGAGAACGGAGTGTGGTCCTTCCTTTGACACGCCGGATTCTATGGAAGATTTATTAAAGACTTTTCAAAATACTCCAAGCCCTTATCTTATTTACTTGAAAATGATGTTCCTTTTGTTTTTGATGAAGAATGTCTAATAGATTTTCAGGTTTTGAAAGAGGCGTTTATTACTACACCTATCTTGATCACACCAGATTGGACTGAGCCGTTTGTACTTATGTGTGATGTAAGTGATTTAGCACTTGGAGTGGTGCTCGGGCAGCTGAAGGAAAAGAAAGTTCTGCGCCATCTACTATGCAAACAAATGCAATTATACTAATGCAAGAAATAAAGATAAAATGAATGCAAGGATAAGATGGATTCCAAATGATGCAAGGATGAGATTAACAACAATCATGGCATAGATAATTAAGTAATTATGCAATTAATTGTAATCTCTCATGGACATGGCATAGGAGCGATCACTAATTCCACCTAAACTCTCTCTCGAAATGGATAGGATGTAGGCCCTCAATAAGGCTCCCAAAAGCACATAGGATTGTGACCAAAGCAAACACCTCCCACTAGATACTAATTACTCAACGAGTTCCCTAATGAGGTACTAAATCATAGGCAATATTCCCTTTTAAGGTACTATGAATTTACTAACGGTTTTGGTCTCCTCACCTAATCAACCAATCTCTCGATTAAGCTAATCAAATGTTCTATCAAATGATTCTAAATCTAGAAGGATATCTCTATCTTATTCTAAATTAATGCACATGAAGTGTATGATGAAATGATTCAATGAACTATCCTAAACACATAATTGATTTCTCAATCTAATCACATACCCATGACAATTAATCACACATATCATCATATAAATCAAGCAATGAACAATAAATGATAGAAATAACACAAAGCCCATTCAAAATTAAAATCAAATTGCATAAAAACTAAATTATCCAACACCAACCATGGAGCTAATCTCACAAAGAAGATTAGCCTCTCATAGTCACAAGAAATTATAGACATTAAAATCCTTACAAACCATGATCAATCTATAAAGAAATGCACAAAAATTAGAATTAGATTCTCCCTTTGAAGTGCTTCAATGGAGATCTCCTTCTTCTTCTTGTGATCTCACTCTCCCTTGCTTTCTTGATCACTTGGATGGTAGATTTGATGGAGGAGATCAAGTGTAGATGGATGGATGAAGAATGGATGAAGATGATGGTGTAAAATGGAGAAAATGATGTGTGAGGTGTGTGTAGGAGTGAAACCCTTCGAAAATCTGATCAAATATTGAAGTATTGGGTATTTATACCCCTTGGGAAGCTTCTAGAAGGATTATAATTTTTTACAGGTTTTTACACAACACGAGTCGTGTGCTGCAACACGGCCACAAGGTGGCCGTGTTGGGTCTTCTGATGCTCGCACACGGCCTCTACTTATAGGGCCGTGTTACACAACACGGATCGTGTGCAGCAACACGGCTCGTTTGCTATAACACGGGCACAGGGTGGTCGTGTTGGATGAATTGATGTCGGCACACGGCCACTTCTTACAGGGGCGTGTTCCGTACACGGCCCGTATTGGTGCATGCCCCTATTTCTCATATTTTGTTTCAGCTCATTCTCCTTCATTTCAACTCCGAATTGAGATCATTTTTTCCTACGTCTTTCTTATCATATCTAGCATCCAATAAAAAGTTAAAATCATAGGTTTAAGCTCATTTACACATATTTCAATAAAAATACAAAACACAACCAAATAATATATAAATACGGATAAAATAATACGAAAACGGACATAAAAATACACTAAAATCTAGGTGAAAATATCACTCATCACACTCCCAAACTTAAAGTGTTATTCGTCCGCAAACATCAAAAATGATAAAACAAGGAAAGTGATTTTCACCTAGGAAAATACTAAATGAATACAAGTAATAACACATCAATAGCAATAAGAATCACAATTTATGCTAAGTCATCCGACAACATTAAAATCATAACATGTAAAAAATATTAACAAGTTCAATCACGAGAGAATCATAGTGTAATATAGTCCCTTTTAGTCCAAGCCTCACATAGGTTATTAATTTCACTCAACACTCTTTTAAATAAGGTAACAACACTCATCAATCGATTGACTCGACTCGTTATAAGCTTGCTCGTGGACTACATTTACAAACCACCACAGTTTTCATTGGTGATCAAAAAGGTCTTTATTTAAGGATGTAATAATAGGCTCTTTGGTAGGGCAAGAAGAATATAAGTAAGAGTGATTAATCATGTGTAAGCAATTGAAGAGGTAGCTACTTTCTTCCATACTTCTCCACTTTTCTTTCTTCCTTTCTTGTCTTTAATGTACACAAGCACTAATCATCAACTTTCCTTGGATTGAACTTCTTTCAATGCATGCTTCCTTCTTTGAATTTTTATTTTCTTGAGCATCTAGTAGTTGCTTTGCTCATTTTTCTTGTTTAGATGTTGCATGTCCATTCTTGTTTTTGCTCTTTTCATCCTTTTTCTTACTTGTTTACCATTTCCTTTCTTCTTTTTCTTACTTATCAAAACTTCCTAGCTACCATCTCCTCAATCACTCACTCAAAAGGGCAAATATATTAGGCTCATGTGGGTAATCAAGGCTTGTAATATGGTAAATTCACAATAAAGTGTCTTTAAGGCTCAAAATGGTTGACTAGGGATGATGTTCATGGTAGGAAAATATTTGGCAATGACTATAAATGACAAGGATGGCCTTAGATCATTTCACTAATCTTCACAAATCGGGCTCGTTCCTATAATCCTTGAGCAAGTTCTAGCTTATCAAAACTCAATCGATCCACTCATGAAGAAAAATACCATGTATGCACGGTTGAGGCTCAAATTCTCACAAGCTTGTGCATTGGACCTTAAGAAACTTATTACATCACATTCATCTTAAAATTGAACAAGTTAAGTAAAACATGTCACAATTTGAAAGTGTAAAGAATCTTAATCATAACTTGTCATTACTTATCACAACGACATGTCATCACTCACATTCAAAAATGACTCACAACATCCTTAGAAAAAACCACCAAACAACCCTAGACAAGAATAAAAATACACAAAACATAAAATAAAGGCACAACAAACAAGAAACAACCAAAAACACATAACAAGCAAAAACAACAAAACCATCCATCATTAGAAAATTAAGCACACATTCATAACATCCATATTCAAGTAAACTCACAAGCATCCCCATCTTTGATTGAAAAAGAAATCCTAAATTACGAAAATAAACCTCCCAAAACATAACAGATGAAGAAACATGCTAATCACATCAATCCAAATCAAGTCAAATTATGCTAAGCACATAAAAGTGGTAGGGTGTAGAGTCAACTCCCTCAATAGGCATTTGGTAGTGGAAGTTGTTAGCTCCATGCTCCATGATGCTTCCAATACCCTTCATTTATGCTCAAAGACTCATCAAACACCATTAGTTTAACAATTTCATTAAAAATATGGATTCACATGCACTTCAACACCCAATCATACCAAAATTAATGAGAAAAATTTTAAAATTGGCCCAAAAATATAAAAGTATATGCCTTCAAAACAAAGTATGTCACACCATGCCATATCCCCCCAAACTTAAATTGAAACAAGAGTTTCGTGTTAAGTTTGCCAAAAGTGGTGTGACGTACTTACACACTACAAATCAAGCACTTCCTGTATCTTCAATACGCATTCTCCTCACGAGCACAATCAACCTACATACCAAAAATAACAAAACAAAATCAAATCCACAATCCTTATTGAAAGCATGAAATAAAGCAATAAAGATAATGATGGGTTGCCTCTCATCTAGCGCTAAGTTTAACGTCTTCAAGGCGGACGATAGTATTTAGCTCATGGTGGTCTTGAATAGTCCTTAGGCACCGTCATAGATTTCTTCTTGAAATAGTGCCTTGTGCCCTCACGTTCAACCACAAGAACGTTTCCCTTCTTGTTAAATAACTCAAGCAATTGTTCTCCGAAGGCGTTCTTTACAAGGAATGGCCCTTTCCACTTGTTTCACTTCTTCCATGGGGCTTTATATGCATTTTGAACTTCAACCACATCCCGCGTTAAAAATTCGGGCATCGACAAGTGTTGATGTCCTCTTGCAACCTTTTTCCTACAATCACCAAACAAATTTTTATCAATAAAATCATGGAAGTTCTTAAGAGAATTTGTAATTTCAATAGAATGAGAAGGTTTTGGCTTGTGTGGGGTATCATTTGTAATCTTAGTTTCCGGAGGTTTCTTTTCTTCCATAAGGGCATGAATCTCTTCTTGGTTTCGAATCTTGACTTTCTCTACCATCTCTTCAAGAGACTCGACAAATCTATCGAATTCCCCCTTCAACTCTTCTTTCAACTCTTTAGCTTTCACCCACTTAGGCACTCTTTCTCTCTTCTCCTTCATAACATCATCAACCCCCAAACTATCCTCTTTTCTACCCTTAATGGTCATGCATAGATTTATTGTTCCGGAGGTAGAAGGCTTCTTGTTCTCTACTTGAAGTCTTTCCACGGTGGACACGATTTGACTTACTTGGTGCTCAATGGAATCTAATCTAGCACCGAATGCTACGATTGCACTTTTCACCATGTCACACCAATTTCTGATTCGATCCATCCATGCTTCATTAGACTTCCTATCATCTTCAATGTGTGCTATCATCCTTTCAAATAGCTCTTCTTTAAGCTTCTCTTGGTAGTCACGTTGGGCGGAATAAGAGGTGTTGGAGTCTTGAAAATTTTCCCATAGTTGTGGTTGATTTCCTTCTTGATTTCTAGAAAAGTTTCCTTGAAAAATATCTTCCACACCTTGAGGGTATACTTGATGATGAATTTGATGAGGGACTCCAAAATTCTCATAACCTTGTTGTTGGAATTGCATTCTTGTACTCCAAAATCCGGTTGCAAATTAGGCTTACAATTTGGCATTTGAAATCCTTGAAAATTTCCTTGTATGTTCATATTGGGATGAGCACTTCTATTCACCATATCTTGAAGAATATCCATGTAGCTCATACTTTTTTGGCTTGTTCTCCTTCTTCTTCCTTCTCAAGGTATACACCTATAAAAGAAAGAAAAATTAGAGCAAAATTTTCTAAAAAAAATATAAGATGCAAAAAAATAAAAGAAAAATGTCCTTACTAAGACCACTCTAAACAATCCTTCGTCAAACTTCTAGCGACCGTTACCTCCCCGGCAACGGCGCCATTTGATTAGTCGTACATAGTTGGGATGACCAATTAAAGAATTTATCGAACCACAGGGAGGAAGGCACTAGAGTTTAAGTGATCTCAAGTTTATCGTGATTTTATAAGGACGATCGAAAAGGAGGATAGATAAGCATGCAAACAAATACAATTATACTAATGCAAGAAATAAAGATAAAATGAATGCAAAGATAAGATGGGTTCCAAATGATGCAAGAATGAGATTAACAATAATCATGGCATAGATAATTGCATTATTATGCAATTAATTATAATCTCTCATGGACATGGCATAGGAGCGATCACTAATTCCACCTAAACTCTCTTGAGATGGATAGGATGTAGGCCCTCAATAAGCCTCCCAAAAGCACATAGGATCGTGACCAAAGCAAACACCTCCCACTAGGTACTAATTACTCTATGAGTTTCCTAATGAGGTACTAAATTATAGGCAATATTCCCTTTTAAGGTATTATGAATTTACTAATGGTTTTGGTTTCCTCACCTAATCAACCAATCTCTCGATTAAGCTAATCAAATGTTCTATCAAAGAATTCTAAATCTAGAAGGATATCTCTATCTCATTCTAAATTATTGTACATGAAGTGTATGATGAAATGATTCAATGAACTATCCTAAACATATAATTGATTTCTCAATCTAATCACATGCCCATGACAATTAATCACATATATCATCATATAAATCAAGCAATGAACAATAAATGATAGAAATAACATAAAGCCCATTCAAGATTAAAATCAAATTGCATAAAAACTAAATTATCCAACACCAATTATGAAGCTAATCTCACAAAGGAGATTAGCCTCTCATAGTCACAAGAAATTCAACATAGACATTAAAATCCTTACAAACCATGATCAATCTATAAAGAAATGCACAAAAATTAGAATTAGATTCCCCCTTTGAAGTGCTTCAATGGAGATCTCCTTCTTCTTCTTGTGATCTCACTCTCTCTTGCTTCCTTGATCACTTGGATGGTGGATTTGATGGAGGAGATCAAGTGTAGTGGATGGATAAAGAATGGATGAAGATGATGGTGTAAAATGGAGAAAATGGTGTGTGAGGTGTGTGTAGGAGTGAAACCCTTCGAAAATCTGATCAAATATTGAAGTATTTGATATTTATACCCCTTGGGAAGCTTCTAGAAGGATTCTGATTTTTTTACAGGTTTTCACATAGCACGAGTCGTGTGCTGCAACACGGCCACAAGGTGGCCGTGTTGGGTCTTCTGATGCTCGCACACGGCCTCTCCTTACAATGTCGTGTTACACAACACGGCTCGTGTGCAGGAACACGGCTCGTGTACTATAACATGGGCACATGATGGTCGTGTTGGGTGAAATGATGTCGGCACACGGCCACTTCTTACAGGGTCGTGTTTCGTACACGGCCCGTATTGGTGCATGCCCCTATTTTTTACATTTTGTTTCAGCTCGTTCTCCTTCGTTTCAACTCCGAATTGAGATCCTTTTTTCCTACGTCTTCCTTATCATATCTAGCATCCAATAAAAAGTAAAAATCATAGGTTTAAGCTCATTTACACATATTTTAATAAAAATACAAAACACAACCAAATAACACATAAATACGGATAAAATAATACAAAAACGGACATAAAAAGACACTAAAATCTAGGTGAAAATATCACTCATCACACCCCCAAACTTAAAGTGTTGTTAGTACCCGAACATCGAAAATGATAAAACAAGGGGTGTGATTTCACCCAGGAAAAGACTAAACGAATACAAGTAATAACACATCAATAGCAATAAGAATCACAATTTATGCTAAGTCATCCTACAACATTAAAATCATAATATGCAAAAAATATTAACAAATTCAATCACAAGAGAATCATAGTGTAACATAGTCTCTTTTAGTCCAAGCCTCACATAGGTTATTAATTTCACTCAACACTCTTTTAAGTAAGGTAACAACACTCATCAATCTATTGGCTCGACTCGCTATAAGCTTGATCATGGACTACACTTACAAACCACCAAAGTTTCCATTAATGATCAAAAAGGTCTTTATTTAAGGATGTAATAATAGGCTCTTTGGTAGGGTAGGAAGAATATAAGTAAGAGTGACTAATCATGTGTAAGCAATTGAAGAGGTAGCTACTTTCTTCCATACTTCTCCACTTTTCTTTCTTCCTTTCTTGTCTATAATGTTCACAAGCACTAATCATCAACTTTTCTTGGATTGAACTTCTTTCAATGCATGCTTCCTTCTTTGAATTTTTATTTTCTTGAGCATTTAGTTGTTGCTTTGCTCATTTTTCTTGTTTTGAGGTTGCATGTCCATTCTTATTTTTGCTCTTTTCATCCTTTTTCTTACTTGTTTACCATTTCCTTTCTTCTTTTTCTTACTTATCATAACTTCCTAGCTACCATCTCCTCAATTACTCACACAAAAGGGCAAATATATTAGGCTCATGTGGGTAATCAAGGCTTGTAATGTGCTAAATTCACAATAAAATGTCTTTAAGGCTCAAAATGGTTGACTAGGGATGATGTTCATAGTAGGAAAATATTTGGCAATGACTATAAATGACAAGGATGACCTTAGATTATTTCACTAATCTCCACAAATCAGGCTTGTTCCTATAGTCCTTGAGAAAGTTCTAGCTTATCAAAACTCAATCGATCCACTCATAAAGAAAAATACCATGTATGCATGGTTGAGGCTCAAATTCTCACAAGCTTATGCATTGGACCTTAAGAAACTTATTACATCACATTCATCTTAAAATTGAACAAGTTAAGTAAAACATGTCACAATTTGAAAGTGTAGAGATTCTTAATCATAACTTGTCATTACTTATCACAACGACATGTCATCACTCACATTCAAAAATGACTCACAACATCCCAAGAACAAACCACCAAACAATCCTAGACAAGAATAAAAATACACAAAACATAAAATAAAGACACAACAAACAAGAAACAACCAAAACACATAACAAGCAAAAACAACAAAACCATCCATCATTAGAAAACTAAGCACACATTCATAACATCCATATTCAAGTAAGCTCACAAGCATCCCCATCTTTGATTGAAAAAGAAATCTTAAATTATGAAAATAAACCTCCCAAAACATAACAAATGAAGCAACATGCTAATCACATCAATCCAAATCAAGTCAAATTATGCTAAGCACATAAAAGTGGTAGGGTGTAGAGTCAACTCCCTCAATAGGCATTTGGTAGTGGAAGTTGTTAGCTCCAAGCTCTATGATGCTTCCAATACCCTTCATTTATACTCAAAGACTCATCAAACACCATTAGTTCAACAATTTCATTAAAAATATGGATTCACATGCACTTCAACACACCCAATCATACCAAAATCAAACCAAAATTCATGAGAAAAATTTTAAAATTGACCCAAAAATACAAAAAGTATATACCTTCAAAACAAAGTATGTCACACCACGCCATATCCCCCCAAACTTAAATTGAAACAAGAGTTTTGAGTTAAGTTTGCCAAAAGTGGTGTGACTTACTTACACACTATAAATCAAGCACTTCTCGTATCTTCAATACGCATTCTCCTCACGAGCACAATCAAAAAAATAAAAGAAAAAGTCCTTACTAAGACCACTCTAAACAATCCTTCGTCAAACTTCTAGCGACCGTTACCTCCCCGGCAACGGCGCCATTTGATTAGTCATATATAGTTGGGATGACCAATTAAAGAATTTATCGAACCACAGGGAGGAAGGCACTAGAGTTTAAGCGATCTCAAGTTTATCGTGATTTTATAAGGATGATCGAAAAGGAGGATAGATAAGCATGCAAACAAATACAATTATACTAATGCAAGAAATAAAGATAAAATGAATGCAAGGATAAGATGGGTTCCAAATGATGCAAGGATGAGATTAACAACAATCATGGCATAGATAATTAAGTAATTATGCAATTAATTCTAATCTCTCATGGACATGGCATAGGAGCGATCACTAATTTCACTTAAACTCTCTCTCGAGATGGATAGGATGTAGGCCCTCAATAAGCATCCCAAAAGCACATACGATCGTGACCAAAGCAAACACCTCCCACTAGGTACTAATTACTCTATGAGTTCCCTAATGAGGTACTAAATCATAGGCAATATTCCCTTTTAAGGTACTATGAATTTACTAATGGTTTTGGTCTCCTCACCTAATCAACTAATCTCTCGATTAAGCTAATCAAATGTTCTATCAAAGGATTCTAAATCTAGAAGGATATCTCTATCTCATTCTAAATTAATGTACATGAAGTGTATGATGAAATGATTCAATGAACTATCCTAAACACATAATTGATTTCTCAATCTAATCACATACCCATGACAATTAATCACACATATCATCATATAAATCAAGCAATGAACAATAAATGATAGAAATAACACAAAGCCCATTCAAGATTAAAATCAAATTGCATAAAAACTAAATTATCCAACACCAATTATGGAGCTAATCTCACAAAGGAGATTAGCCTCTCATAGTCACAAGAAATTCAACATAGACATTAAAATCCTTACAAACCATGATCAATCTATAAAGAAATGCACAAAAATTAGAATTAGATTCCCCCTTTGAAGTGCTTCAATGGAGATCTCCTTCTTCTTCTTGTGATCTCACTCTCCCTTGCTTCCTTGATCATTTGGATGGTGGATTTGATGGAGGAGATCAAGTGTAGATGGATGGATGAAGAATGGATGAAGATGATGGTGTAAAATGGAGAAAATGGTGTGTGAGGTGTGTGTAGGAGTGAAACCCTTCAAAAATCTGATCAAATATTGAAGTATTGGGTATTTATACCCCTTGGGAAGCTTCTAGAAGGATTCTGATTTTTTACAGGTTTTTACACAGCACGAGTCGTGTGCTGCAACATGGCCACAAGGTGGCCGTGTTGGGTCTTCTGATGCTCGCACACGGCCTCTCCTTACAGGGCCGTGTTACACAATACGGCTCGTGTGCAGCAACACAGCTCGTGTACTGTAACACGAGCACAGGGTGGTCGTATTGAATGAATTGATGTCGGCACATGGTCACTTCTTATAGGGCTGTGTTCCATACACGGCCCGTGTTGGTGCATGCCCCTGTTTTTTACATTTTGTTTTGGCTCGTTCTTCTTCGTTTCAACTCCGAATTGAGATCTTTTTTTTCCTATGTCTTCCTTATCATATCTAGCATCCAATAAAAAGTAAAAATCATAGGTTTAAGCTCATTCACACACATTTCAATAAAAATACAAAACACAACCAAATAACACATAAATACGGATAAAATAATACGAAAATGGATATAAAAAGACACTAAAATCTAGGTAAAAATATCACTCATCATTAAGCATAGGGTTACTACACCCTACGATCCTCAGGCGAATGGGCAAGCGAAAGTCTCTAACCTGCAAGTGAAGCAAATCCTGGAGAAGGTAGTGAGAACCAATAGGAAAGATTGGGCTATGAAGCTCGATGACATCTTATGGGGGTTCCATACGTCATACAAGACTGTGCAAGGAATATCACCTTATCAAATTGTCTATAGGAAGCCGTGCCACATACCGTAGAGATTCAGCATAGATCTTTTTGGGTAGTAAGGAGATTGAACTTATTCATAAAGGAGGTCAAGGACTTAAGGTTGACGCATATCAATCAATTGGATGAGTTTAGATGTCAAGCTTTCAAGAACTCAGTGATTTATAAAGAGCGCATGAAGAAGTGGCATGACTCGAAGATCACTTATAAAGAGTTTAAACAAGGAGATGAGGTATTACCTTTTAACTCTCGTTTGAAGTTTTTCGCAGAAAAATTGAAATCAAAGTGGACGGGACCGTTCATTATCCATGGAGCCTGTGGAGGGGGGAGTTTTGAAATCATGAACAAAGACAGAGACATCATAGCGGCGAATGGGCATCGATTGAAGCACTTTAGGTCGCCGGATGATGCTTATGTCATCTTTGAAGATACCTTACATTGAGTTGGTGCCGTCGTAACTTTCCAACGTTAAACATGAGCGCATGTTGGGGGCTTTCCCTACTGTTTTATTGCTATATTTATTTCGTGTGAGTAAGAAATTTTTATATTTAAGGTGCTTACTAATCGGCAATTACATGTCTTTGCAAACATAGTTTCAACTATAGTTTCTACTAAGTTTGGGGGAGTGTGATATTCTTACCTCATTGAAGCACCAAGAGTATAATTTTTTCTTTGTAATGTTTGCTAGGGGAGTTGATTTTTTGCGGTATATTGAAACTTTAATTGGTTTCGATGTGTCAATTTTTTGCAATTTTTCTAGTATTCGGTGGTGTTTTATTTATTTTAGTAAGAGCGGAGTATTATACATAATTTTTTGTATAGTTTAAGAGTGGTTCTCTAACTTTCGTTTTGGGTATTATTATGCTTGATGTTGTCCTAGAGTTTGAGTTTTGCAAGGAAAGACTAGGAAAACACAAATTTAAGAAGTTTGGAAGCTTGTTCGACCAAACGCTACTGTTTGACCAAAGTTATGAGGTCGAACGGTGGTCGAACGACATGGCTGAATGCAAAATCAACTTACAAAGGCTCAGTTCGACCAACATGCCTTGTTCGACTAGAACTCTCAGGTCGAACAGCGGTCAAACAAAATAGAGGAGAATAGGGGGAGTTTTTCAGTTTACAGAGGTGATGTTCGACCTCACACTGTTGTTCGACCAGCATATTTTGGTCGAACGAGGTCATGTTTTACAGGCAGGCTCGTGCAGTTTGGCCAGAAACCCTAGTTCGACCACATTGTTTGAGTCGAACTGGGTCTTGAATCGCGATTTAAGGTCAATTTACGCGGGTCGTTCGACTTATTTCTATCATCCTTTCTCGAACAATCATCCCAACTTGTAAGAACTTCACTCTAAAATCTTCCCACACTTAATTCTTCCTCTCCACACACTTCCAAAACTAAGTTTTGAAGGATTCAAGTCCGATTTGGGCTATTTCATTCGAAATATTTGGGGATTTTTTCGTGCATCACACACACCATGGTCGGAAACAAAGGTATATTTTCTAACTTCGTTACTCTTAAATTGAAGTGATTATACTTATTGAAGGTTGGGTAAGTGGAGTAAAACATATTCTTAGTTGGATTTGAAGTGTTGAAATCGGTGTTCTTGTTAAAATTTTACATGAATTTGCATGATTCAATTTACGTTGGATTATTGGATTTTTGTGAAATTGATGATGCATATCTTGCGGGCTTGAGTTTAATTTTGAATTATATATATGGGCTCGTTGATTAGAAGTGTTGATGTTGTGCAATTGAATGTGGAAGATGAGCATGCTTATGGTTTTTGTTGAGTTTTTGTTGAAATTGAGAAGCATGTTTAATGTGTGTAGTAATCTTAAGACTAGTGATTGAAATTATCTCATGAATGAAAGTGTTGAGCATATATTCATTATGATGATTAGATGAACACTTGAAATTTATGGATATTAAGTTTGAGTTGATTATGGCATGCGAATTTGAAGTCTTGTGTAGAATTCATGCTTAATTTATTCTTAAGATTGGTATACTTGCTTTATCTTTTTTGTTGTGTATTGAAATATAATATTTGTAGGAAAAGAGATTGCTTAATCTTCTAAGAGGAATGAGACTAAGTTTCCTAGGAAAGGTGATGTTGCAAAGCATATTAAAGCTTGATAAGAAGAAATCGTCCGATTTTGGTATAAAGATCGAGGACTGGGAGGAAAAAAAGGAGTTGTGGACAGCTATAGCAAACAAGATAATGAGGACTCATTATCAAGATGATCACGCCATGGTGTAGATGAACATCATCAACGATATTTGTTGGATGTTCAATCAAGTAGGAATCACCAGGTTTATGGAGATGAAGAGGGACACATATTTCCACATTACTGCAGAAGTTTTATGCTCGATGAGAGTCGATTGTGGAGATCATTATCTTCCTTATTACTTGTGGATGCATATTGGAGGACAATTGCAGCTGATGTATGCCAGTGAATTCAATGAGATGATTGGTTGCGAGAATGTGTCTGAAGTGGAGCACGCTGATTTCCATGTTGATGAGTTTTGGAGATCTATATCGGGGAGGCAAGGTCGTTATAATTCGAACACCACTAAGGTTGCCTACATCCGCAACCCCATGATAGCTTATATGGATTGAATTCTGAGCAACACACTGTTTGCTCGATCCGAGGGCAGTTGTATTCCTAGGGGGAGTTGTATGTGCTCTGGTGCATGTTGAATGGAGTCTACTTCAATGTTGCGGCGTACTTTTTCAAGCAGCTTTACAAGTTCTCTACTCATGATTTCCAGCTAGTCAATATTGGAGGGCTGATTACTCTATTAGCAGAGTACTATCGACTTGATTTAAGCAGGCATAGGCCGATCTGATGGGATCCTGATTTGATTCTATCATTCTGTGTTAGGTTGGGATTGGTACAGTAGATAAATGATGCTTGGATGTTCATCTATGGAAAGAATCTGCTTTTTTTTCGATTTTCATTATCGATTGTTGATCTTACTTCAATTCAGATCAACACCAATCTGTTGATCGATACCTCGGAGCATAGGGTAATTTCCAAGACTTGTTTGGAAGAGGGAATTGGAGACTTCTAGCCAGCGTTCGTGTATCCAGAAATGGATTTTCCTCCGATGCAGCAGCCACAGCATGAGTACTTCAAGCCACCACCACAGCAGCAGCAGGATTTCTGGCAAGCCCAGGATCACTTCTATAGGGAGAAGTTCAGGTTGATGAACGAGTATTTTACCACTTTGAATGCGAACCAGCAAGAGATGAATCGACAGTTGGCATTGGCGAATTCAAATTACGCTGTGCTCAACCTTCGGTATGATGGTATGGATCAGAGATTGGGAGAGGTGGATATGAAACTATATAATCTTCACAGGGATTTCAATTATTGGCGCATGGAGATAAGTGATGATGATGATAATGCTCCGGAGGAGTAGTGGCACTAGGTTTTTTTATCCTTTTCTATTTTCTCTCATCTCCATTCTCTTTTTCACTTTACAGGTTGAGCGATTGTAAGTGGTGTGGAGTGTTTGGTTGAGATTCATGCCTGGGTGGTTTATATTGATATTGATTGATGATGGATATATTTGTTCTGTTTGATTTGGATGGTGATCAGATTGATTTGGAAAGTTTGCTGTTACTTCTTGATTATGCATGTGCACTTGTTTTTTATGCATGTTGATTTTATTAATGATAGGCATGTACCATTATTGCTTGTAGTTTATGTAGATGTTGATGTTTGCATGCTTTGAAGTGTGCTTAGGAATCTATCACCCATGTGAGAATTTGAGCCTTATGAAATTATGCTACATCAGTGCATTGATAATTGAGCTACTTATTCAAATTTTATCCTACCTTGAAGTTTATATCATTGGAAGCCCCGTTGAGCCTTTAAAAGCTTTTTTTTTTGGCAAGCCTATGATAAAAAGCCTTATTTACCTATAGTTGAACTTCGAAATACCCTATTTACTAGTAGAGAGTCAAGGTGAATAAAATGCTAGCTTATATGTGAAAAGGAAGGAAGGAAGTTTGCATAGTGATAAAAATAAATATGTTGTTAAATCTTGTGAAGGGATAGTGCATGTACTCCAATTGCTTAAAAAGGATAGTGCCCAAAATTGGTACCCATGCACACTGAAGAAGAAGAAAGATGTTTATTCCAAATGAAGTAAGAGAAGAAGTAATGAAAGGATCATGAGAATGATGAAGGAGAAAGAACAAGTATTAATGCTGTTAGATGAAAAGCAAATCTCAAAGGTAATTCTCTACTAGTGAAATTAGTCACTTTTATCTATACTCTCATACCTTTACCAAAGAGCCAACATTATAACCCAAAGAACAAGTCCTTTGTGATCCTAGTGTTGAAGCAATTATGAATTGATTTTTGAGACCATTGCGAAGCTTATGATTACGCGAATATATGAATTGATTTTGAGCGTATATACTAACCCTTTAAAAGTGTATATCTTTTACACTTGAGCGCGAGAGTAAACTTACCTAGTGAGCTAGATGATTTTGCACCCGTAGAAGTATTGTAGTTGATGAATATTTTTACATGGATGAAAGGTATGGTGGATACATGTTTTGAATTGATATAATTGCATGTGTTAGAATAAGTTGTGCTTATTATAAGGACCTTGTGATTACACTCTCTTGCCTTGTTTTGATTTGTGTTGCCTCGGGACTAGCAACATGTAAGTTTGGGGGTTTGATGAGAGTAATAATTCACGTGTTTTGAGCTCCGATTTGTGTAGAAATTGAGTATGATTTGGTCTTTTATCAAGATGAATTGGGATGTTTATGGAAAATCCACGAATCAGATGCTACTGAGGCTATTTGAGCGTATTTGTACAGGAAAACAGGTCTTAAGTGCTCGGAATTAGAAAAGATATTTTTTGAGGTGTTGTTTGACCGGGAGAGACCGTTCGACCAGCATAAGCTTGGTCGAACGGAAAAGATAATTCAAACAGGAGGCGTTTCAACTTACAGAGAGGTCATTCGACCAAGGAAGCTTATTCGTCCAAAGGAAGTCAAGTCAAATGAGGGAGGTCAATCGAACGGCAAGTAGAAATAAAGTTTAGTTTATAGACATGCCGTTCGACCTCAGTTTGACCAAAAGGTCCCATTCGACCAAGTCAAATCTGGTCGAACGGCAACATGTCAGCTCCAAAACATTAGGATTTTCACATCCAGTATGTGCATGTGTGTGTTTTCGATGAAAAAGCCCAGTAAGAGTCCATGAGGAGAAGTTACAAGTATTAAAAGGGGTGCCTATCACACCAAAAAGGGAGTTAGATTCCACATCCATCCTACACCACATCCAAACCCTAACTCCATCTGCAGGAGCTGTAGAGAGAGATTCGTGCAGCGAATCAAGTGAGAACCAAGTGAAGATTCAAGACGGGGCAAGAAATTACGATGCCCATCTCTAGGATTTACTTCGCAACTTAATCTTTCTTGTAATTTTCAAGACTATGTGTAAGATCTATCCAATCACCATGAACGTTCTTTAAAGCGTCATAGGCTAGAACCACTTTGGTAGTTCTAGGGTTATGAAGGTTTTTATCTAGTTAATTGAACTTCCGTGTGTATACTCCGTACAACACTACTTGTGGTTTATTTTATGTAAGACTATGCTTATTAATTCATACTCAGAGTTGTTTTGTGCATCATTAACTGTTATGTAGAGTCTGAATATATATCTTGGTTATTGATTGAGTGCGTTCAATGCTGAGCAGGATTATATGTTATGATTCTAAGTGAGGGGACTCCGAAGCTTTATTAGAACTATCTTATATGAATACTTATTAATTGAATTGAATTCGAATTACTAAATAGGAAATAGAAGATAATTATATAGTACCTATAAAAGGAGATCATATCGGGTTAGAGTACTTAGTGCACGAGAAATAATTGATACTGATAGTACCTAAAAAGGGGGGTGTAATTATATATCTTGCTCCAAGGATATTCACATGTGTTATATGCTTATATGCTTATGTCAATAGAGTAGGTTTGCATGATTTAGTGATGCGTCTATTTTTTACAAGGTAGAGTCGAACATTGACATACGAAAGGAAAATTAATTAGTGAAACTAGATTGCCTGAAGAGCTACCTATCTTCTCACTTGTTAACTCTCGTTTATTCTCTACTGTCTTTATTTTATTCATTATGTTATTATTTGTTCATTAGTTTAATAATTATTCTCATCTTAAATTGCCAACAATAGATTCTTTAGATTAGATAATAATAAATTGATAACCAACTGTCTTTTGGGTTCGATAAATATAACTTGGACGCTTATCTAAACTACAATCGCATCCTTCATACTTGGGGATAAAAATTGTGTGTTGAGAAAATGCCCAACAGTAGGCTAATTTCCCTTGTGAGATTAGCAACATGATGGTTGTTGGATAAATTTGGGATTTATATATTTTAATTCATTTGTTGATTGCGTAAATGGATTTTCTATCATTGATATTTGAGATCTTGAGGTTTATGATGATTTGTGTGTTCAATTGTTCTAAATATGTGATTAGATTGAGAAATCAATTATATGCTTAGGATAATTGAGTGAATCATTTTATCAAACACTTCATGTGCATTATAAATTGTAAAGAGATTGAGAAGTCCTTTAGAATTTAGAATCCTTTGATAGAACATGTGATTTGTTAGATTGAGAGGTCAATTGATCATGTGAAGGGACTCTCTAATTGAACTTAGTACCTAGTTAGAATTATTTGATTGAGAACCGACCTTAGAGCCATTGTGAGACTTGTAAGGGATCTACATCCTATCCATTTCGAGAGGGAGTTTATGTGGAATTCGTGTTGACCCTTAGTCTTCTACCCTTGGCACATATGAGTTTAATGAATGAATCCTAGAATTACCACTTCTTTAGTATTGTTAATCTCACTTTTGTTCAATTAGGAAAACCACACTTCATTTATCTATTTGCTTTGTTTGATCATTGCTTGGTTACTTGCTTTGATTACTTTTGATTACTTGTTTAAACAACCAACCCTTTGATTATTCGTCTCTATAAAATTACAAGAAACGTGAGATCGCTTAAGCACTAGTACCTTCCTCCCTGTGGTTCAATAAATTTTTGAATTGGTCATCCCAACTACAAAATGGCTAATCAATGAACACAAACAAGTTCTTTTCAACAACGCCCGCCACATCTCTGTCAATACTATGAGTGATCACTCTAGAACCTCTTCCAACTCAATTTACCCCCAACCTGACCCCCAATCCGAAACCTCTTCCATCACTTTTAATACTATGAGTACTCGCTTTAAAACCTCTTCCAACTCAATTTACTCACAATCCAAAACCTCTTCCAACCCTGAAAAGCGAGCTTACCTAATTTACCCACAATCCGAAACCTCTTCTATCTCTTTCAATACTATGAATGATCACTTTAAAACCTCTTTCAACTCAATTTACTCACAATCCGAAACCTCTTCCAATCCTGATGAAAAGCGAGCTTACCGAGTGAATACGGATGTAAGTTCAGTAGTACTTTATTTTGGATAAAAGAAGTTGGTAATAAGTTAAATAACTAGATATTCAATAATTCGGGCGAAATTAATTTTAATTTTATGTGAATCTTCAATTTTTGAATTATATCGTTGATACACAAGATGCAACACGTATCGCTACACTGTGATACGTGTCTTATGTTGATGTGGTATAATTTCACTTTAATTGAAACATGATGAATTTTTGATTGATATATAAATTATTCTTTTATATATATATATATATATATATATTGTGTGTGAGGCTGTAAAATTGAGCGGAAGAAAGTATACTGTCGTCTTTGGTTGGAGTATTAATATTTGCTGCTTCATCACAAATATATATATATATATATATATATATATATATATATATATATATATATATATATATATATATATATATATATATATATATATATGTGTGTGTGTGTGTGTGTGAGAGGCTGTAGAATTGAGCGGAGGAGTTTGACTGAAGAAAGTATACTATTGTCTTTGGTTGGAGTATTAATATTTGCTGCTTCATCTTTGGAGGAAGATTGGGCTTTTTTTGGTTTGGGGTGGATTCTTATGTTGTTGTTATATGTGTATACTGTTATCTGTAATACTCTTTAAAGTTGTCGAAAAGAACATTAATTAATTTTAGGGATGGGTAATTGCACCCTTAATTTACTAAATGAATCCCTAAGTGCTAAATACATCTCATTAAAATTTTAATAAACAAGCATCAATCACTGAACATACTCCATGCATGATCATTTTACCTTTTTAATTAAAAAATTAAACTTGTAATACAATTTTTATAAATAAATCCTATTAATCAAAAGAAATAAAAAAATTAAAATAATAATTGTAATTAAATAAATTAAATTAAAAAGAAAAAAAATGTAAATTTAAGAAAAAAATTATTAAAATATTTAACGAATTAAAATTAATATATTTAAAATTTTATTAATAAAAAATTAAAAAATTAAAAAAAATCAACAAAAATTAAAAAAATATACTTCATAAATTTGAGAGTCGATGAAAATATATATATATAAAAAATAGAATTTGATTTAATATATATATGAAAAAAATAAATCAATTTAAAAACAAATTAAATTAAAAAAAATGCAAACCATACAAAACTAATTAAAATGTAAATTTGACATTTAAAATAATTATAACAAGATTAATTCACAAATTAATCAAAAGAAATATAATTTAAATTTAAATAATATAAAAAAAATTACATACCCATCAATTTTTTGAGCTTGACGAAATCTTTAGTGGAAGTTGTGTGTGGACGAGAATTTTTTTTTAGCGAGGTTCTTGTACCCGGGACACACCATCTCCATGTAAACACAAGAGTTTTAGTTATGATGTGTTCCCGGGTACAAGAGTTTTTGTCTTTTCTTTTTTAATTTTATTTATTTAATTACAATTATTATTTTAACCTTTTGATTAATACATATTTGGAAAATACTTGGGTGAGACCGTCTCACGGATCCTCTTATGTGAGACGGATCACCCATTAATCCATTAATTATATTTTTAAGTGTATTGTTTGGTTATAGTCAAATTTAAATTAGAAATTTTAATTATAAAAGTAAATTAATTAGATCTTTTATATATTTTTTGGCAAGACTTGTGTGAGACCGTCTCATGTAAGGGCTTACATGAGACGGTCAGAAAGTGACAACTTTTATACAGAAAAGTGATAATAAATTAATAAAAAGTGATGGTGCTATTTCATGAACAATTTATAATATAAATAAAAAGTGATAACGTTTTATAGTGAAAGTGATAACTATTTTAAAAAGTCAAAAATTGTCTCACGTGAGATGGTCTCACGCAAGACCTACCCATATTTTTTTGTATGTATATAATGTTATTTTTAAATTATATTTTTATTATTAAAATTTTTATTAATTTAAATTTGTTATTCATTTAATTTATTTTTTTATTTAAATATTATTAATTTATAAAATGTGATACTCAATTGATGAAAAGTGATAACAGTGTTGTGAACTATTACATGAACAATTTATAATATATACTCCCTCCGTCCCAAATTCAAGTTCACGTTTACTGTAGATACGGAGTTTAAGAAAAGTCACTTTTTGACTTACTTTTGAGGGTAGTATGGTATTTTTGGATAATAAATAAATGATAAAGTATGTTATGTGTGTTAAAAGGGTGATGGCAAATTTGAAATTAAAGTATGTTAGAGGGATATTAGTTTGTTGCTTTTTCCTTTTATGGAAGTGTGAAGTTGAATTTGGGACGGACCAAAACGGAAAGTGTGAAGTTGAAGTTGGGACGGAGGGAGTAAATGAAAAGTGATAACATTTTAAGAGAAAAGTGATAACATATCTAATAAAAAGTGATAACTAATTATCAGGGTGTATTTCACAAATAATTTATTAAATGAATAAAATGTGATAACATTTTTAATAAAAAGTTATTCTTAATTAAGAAAAGTGATATCCGTATAATTGATTTAATTCACGAACAAATGATCACTGGTATAATAAAAGTGATAGCCTTTTTAATAAAAAGTTATACATGATAAAAGAAAAAGTGATAACCGTTTAATTAAATTATTTTACGTACAATTTGTAAAATGAATAAAAAGTGATAATATTTTTAATATAAAGTGATATCCGATCAAGATAAAGTGATAACAAAATAATTCAACTATCTACTAATTGATTAATAATAATATTATTATAATTGAATAAATAATAATAATATATAATAATAAAATATAATAACATTTATTAAAATTGAAAAGGGAGGATTACTACTAGGTACACAAAAAAACCCTAAATTACTATGAGATACAAACATACAAAAGTATTACTACTAGGTACAAAAATATATAGTGATATTCCAATATTACCCCTATTAATGTGCTGCACATAAATATTGTATGCAGCAAAAGTTCATGTGCAGCAAAGTGTGTGCAGCAAAAAAAGTGTGTGCAGAAAAAAAAAGTGTGTGCAGCAAAAAAATGTGGTGGTCCGGCGGTGGCGGTCCGGTAGCTTTTCCGGCGGCGGCAGTTTTTCCGGCGACCAATTTTTTTTTTTTTCTTTTTTTTTTTTTGGACGAACAGTTTTTTCGGCGACCGGCTGCCGGAGCTCCGGCGGCGGCGGCGCGGCAGCTTTCCGGCGACCAGTTTTTTTTTTTTTTTTTTCCTGACGAACAGATTTTCCGGCGACCGGCCGCCGGAGCTCCGCCGGCGGCGGCGGCGGTCCGGCAGAGGCAGCGGTGGTCCGGTGGTGGGTGGAGGTTGGGGTTAGTGTTTTAAAGGTATATGGGTTTAGGGGTATATTTGGTATTTTACTTTAATATTTTGTATTAAATAATAATTATTTTAAATAAATGTATCTAGTAGTAATTAGGGGTACAAAGTGTGTACCTATCAGTAATTATTTCAATTGAAAAATACTTAACTTGAAATACTTGCATCTGGGTCGTGGGCGTGCCGCCAATTTCATTAACCTATTAATCTTAGTTAAGCAAATCCAAGGCCCGTGTTTTCTTTGTTTTTAGGGTGAGTCTTGGGAGCGTCTCACGTATCTCCTCCAATGAGACGGATCATCCATCAATCAATTAACATAATATACAAAATATAAAATAAAAAAAGGCGGGCGTAGACGGTCTCCCATGCATAACTTCTCGAAAACTACTCCGTGTTGCCAACAAATTCATGAACATACGGCCAACACATTCATGAGCGTACGAATGTGAATTAATTAACTGTTACATCTTTTTTCCTTTTCTTATACTACATTTTAAAATTTTATTAATTATTAAAATTATAATTAATAATATTACATTTAAGAAAATTAAAAGTGATTGCTGAAAATTTAAAAGTGATACATTTATTATTGAATTATTTCATGAAAATTTTATACTGTAAATTAAAAAGTGATATTATTTTTAATAAAAAGTAATATATGAACATAGAAAGTGATACTCGACTAAATTTCTTAAAAAAAAAAAGATAATATTTTCAATTAAAAATGGGATAGGTCTTGCGTGAGATTGTCTCACGTGAGACCATTTTACACTTTTTAAAAAAATTATTACTTTCGCTATAAAATGTTATCACTTTATCTATAAAATATTATCACTTTTCATTTATACTATAAATTGTTCATGAAATAATATTATCACTTTTTATTAATTTAGTATCACTTTTTCAATATAAAGGTCATCACTTTCTGACCGTCTCAGGTAAGTCCTTACGTAAGACGGTCTCACACAAGTCTTTGCCTTAAAAATGATAACTTGATTAAGAAAAAGTGATACACATCAAATTAAACTATTTAATGAAATTTTTAAGAACGGGTAAAAGTGATAATATTTTTTATAAATAGTGATATATGATTAAAGAAAAGTGATGAATGCAGTTAAATTATTTAATGAACAATACATTTTTCTAAAAAATAAAAAGTGATAACATTTTTAATAATTAATGATAACTGATAAAGAAAAAGTGATAATGAATTTTTTCATGAACTTGGTATAATTAATAAATCTGAAGTTATTTTTTATTTTAATTATGTATTATTTTGACACAATTAATATTAATTGTGTTAATAATCTTACTTTTTATGAATAATAATATAGATGTAATACTAATAATAATATATAATATATGTTCTAAAATAAATAAACTAAAGCCTGAATCAATCGTGAAGCAAAAGAAAATATCAAACGTGCAAAATGAATCTGTGGCATTCACGTATGTATAGCAGGTAGCGAGTGGATGAAGATCCGCGAGTTTTATTTTTGTTTTTATTTGACCGGTCTCACAGAATGAGATCCGTGAGACGGTCTCGTACAAGTCTTTTCTTTATTTTTATTTATTTATTTTTATTTTATTTTATGTTAATGGATATGATAGGATCTGTTTCACATAAGAAGATCCGTAAGACGGTCTCATCCAAGACATACCCTACATATTTTATTTAAGGAGTTTATTTATAATATGCTTAATTCTAATTAAAAGGGTAAAATTGTTAGGGTAGGTCTTGCGTGACCGTCTCACGTGAGACCATTTTATACTTTTAAAATAGTTATCACTTTTGATATAAAACGTTATCACTTTCGCTATAAAATATTATCACTTTTCATTTATACTATAATTTGTTCATGGAATAACATTATCATTTTTCATTAATTTAGTATCGCTTTTAATTGTAAATGTGACTTTTTGACCGTCTCACGTAAGCCCTTATATGAGACGGTCTCGTACAAGTCATTACCAAATTGTTATGCATAGTTAGTGATTGATAATTATTTATCCTAATTTTAGTAGGATGTATTTAGCCATTGAACTTTGTTTAATAAATCGGGTACAAAATAGCCGTTCCTTAATTTTATTATAAGAATGTGTAGTACTAATCTATATATAGATGAGGCACAAAACGTGGCACCATAGCCTCTTTATTCCGAAAAAATATATATATATATATATATATATATATATATATATATATATATATATATATATATATATATATATATATATATATATTTGCCACATTTTATAGTTGATTGATGATCTAATATGGAGTAAATTTTTTGTTAAAAGTTGCACAATCGAGAATAGTCAAGGAAATGATAATGGCTATTGCAGAAATGATTCCAAACTACTACGATGAGGTACTTTTCTATTTTCTTTTTCTTTTCTTTTTTATTTGACACAATTAATTTAATAATATACTTATTTAATAATATACTGTAAAGTTGGTCTATAATCTGCCATCAGTGTTTGCAAATTCATGAGGTAGTTATAAAAATGGCTCATTTTTAATAACATATTATTTTTTCTTATGTTATGTTAATGCTAAATTTCTTATTTAATGTAATTTCTATGATCTATTATATGATTATTATAACTAACATATGATGATGATAATTGGATAGACTAATAATTTGATAATGTTGCGATATTCTCAAATGATGATGAACACATAAGATTATGAGGTATTTCAAACTCCTTATGTTGTTCCATCTTTACAAACTATCATAATGTAATATGATTTGTCTGATTTAATTCGATAGGTGAGGAGAATGATAATGGATAATATATTTCAAGTGAATTCTACTGCATTATTAACAAGGTTTGTTATTATTATTTTTTTCATTCTCACTATGTTTTATTTAATTTGTCAATAAATTTTTTATTTAATTTGTTTCAGAGAGATTGTGCCCCGTAATGCAAAGTCAAGTGCATGATCATGAGGTTTATCGTGATAGTGGAGTGATCTTAAGATCAATGGAAATGATGGATATCTGAATCAACTGACTCATGATTTCCTTTCATGTTTACAGTATTTTCAGAATAAATATTTTTACTACTAGAGACCTGAGATTTATCGTGACAGTGGGCTGATCATAAAATCAATGGAAATGACATAGGATCTGAATCAACTGATTCAGGCTTAGTAATTTTACTATTAGATAAAATATAAATATGTGTTAAGACTACTTTAAAAACTTTGATATGGACTGTATTAGGTGTGCAAGTTGAGACTTCTTTTAATGCTTTTACAAACTTTGTTGTGTGGCATGTAACTATGTAAGACAATATATTATGGTTGCGGTTCAATTGAGAAACAATTCGGCCCAATCATACAATCACTTGTAATTTTTGGTCCATCCTTAAACTAGACCTGATCCAATTAAAGCCCATTTTAAAGCCCACAATCATGGGTCCATTTTTATAGATTGAATTGGCCCAAAAGAATTGATAATCCAGCTCCGGTGAATCCAGCCTAATCTTCCTGTATTCCAACGAACTGCACTCTAACGCCGTCTTCCTATGGCTTCGCTCCTCTTTCCGGCCACCCGAATGACGGCAAGCCCCACTGTATCGCTGGCCTCTCCACCTTCGCATATACCTTCGCTACAGACGAGTTTCGTCTCTTCGTTCGTTGGGGGCAGTGTTTTGGGGGACTTTTCCGGTACGAGGATCCGACCCGCTTCGCTAAAACCCTCATCCAGTTCAAGCTCTCGCAGGACACGCGGTGTTGTAACCATGGTAATCTATCTCTTTGATTAATGGCGTCGAATTTTATCAATACTATGTGTTCCTTGTGGTGAAGTGACTAGTATTGCAGTACGCGATACTAGAATTTAGGATGGTGTTGTGTTATCTGAATTTATTATGGATACATTTCTACTTGAATTTGAATTTTTGGTTGTTGGAATTACGAGGGAGCAAGCTGAAGCTCATACTTTTCGTGATCGTGTAACACTCTCATTTTTCTCTTCTTTTAAGAGGAACAATCAAATAGTGGATGGAGTTAAATCATCTAGGGTTTAGTGTAGAATACGCCCCCTGCTTCAGTTCTAATGTGAACGATCACTTGGAGGCAGAACTATACGTTTAAAACTGATAAGAAAAACCCATAGAGACGCCCATTTAAGTACAATTGGAACATCTGGGCTGAATTAATTAAAGTGCTTCTTTGTTATGCTCTTATACTGTGGAATCTTTTTATTTTTATTTTTTATTTTTATGCTACAACTGTTTAGTTTGCATTCAACTCCCATACTGGCATAAGATGAAAGTGTTTAGAAAGTGCTTTGAGAGGAACGATAGTCGATGACTTTGATTGAAGAAGACTGTTTCACTCTTTGGAGTGTTGGGATTAAGTTTAGGGTGCACGCAGGCATAAAGATTTCTGGCAGTTCTGGTTTATTAGGGAATGGATTTTATATCTGTAACAATCTTTATCTAAGATTGTCAAATTTGAGTTTCTGTAGACATCTTGCCATCTAGATATAAATGCACCCATCTCTTTTGAGTAATTGATGAATACAATATTTTGTATCTAATTCATAAAATGAGAAAAAAGCTGAAACTTTCATTTGTTGAATGACCTCCTCATGTTAATGCTTAAGCTTATAGTGGAGCATTATCTTAATTTACATGCAGTCAGATTATTTGTACCAAAGCATCGCTTGTGACTTGGATAAATGGTTAGCAGTGTGATTTGTACACAATGAAATTTCATTTGGTCATTACTATGATACCATAAAAGATTGCTTCACTAATATCCCACTAATATCCCACTTTAATGTGATTTGTTTAGCAGTGTGATTTGTACACAATGAAATTCTGGCACTTGAAATTAATCCCACTAATATCCCACTTTAATGTTTCCTTTTATTCTTATTTCCTGGGTTCTGAAATAATGCACAATTTTATTGATTGGTAACTACTGCTAAAGGTAGCAACTGAGATGGCTTTCATCAGTGACAAATTCTTGCAGAAAATTTGAAGTATTTTGAGTTCTTTTCTTCAATACCCACAAATATTGCATGATCATTTCAGGCAAACCATCTGGCGAGATATTAGATATATGATCTTAATAACTATTAACTTGAGCAGAAGTTATGAAAGTCTTTTTCTTTCTGCAATCAATAGGCTCTGTTCATTGCTATAATAACTTACACGTCACTGGATTCATGCACTATCTATTTCTACACATAATGGTTGACTTTGATGCCTAGTTTATCCATAACTTGTGTAAGGCAGAAAACAGGATTTGAAGAGTATGCCATCCACTTATCATTAGAAGAGGAAATAAATATGAAGAGCTGTAACATTTGTTGACTTGTTCACTGTCTTATACCCTGGGTCAGAAATATCTAATAGTTATGCTTGAACGTTTTTGGATCAGTCTATAAGAGAAGATCAACTTCTTATTTAAATTCCAAGGTCTGTTAGATTCTGCTAAAAGTAGTATGTCGTACGATTTTTGTGATATCCCACATCAGGGAATGGGTTGTTACGGTATCTGACATCAGTTCCACACAAAAATGTGGAAGGGCATAGTAGTGGGGGCCAACCCTTTACACTTGACCATCGTTTTGGGTTTAGTAAAAACTCCCTAGCTTGCCTAACAATTTGGTCCACCTGCCCGATACTGACGGGCTGTGGGAAGTGGCTATCCGATGGTGGGCCCGGAGGACACCACACCAGTTATGGACCCAAGGGGGGTCTGCCACACGAAGTTGTGGGGCCTGGCTAATAGGTTCCCACCCAATTTGTGCCGTTTGTGGATGTTCGGTCCGAAGGGGAAGTGTAAAAGGGCATACAAATGGGGTTCAACTCTTTACTGTCGAACATGTTTTGGGTTTTGTTAGGGCTCTCTTAGCTTATATACCTACCATTTTGGTTCAACCTATCGGATACGGACGGTTGAATAAAAGAGCTAATCGATGGTGTGCCCTGGGGTTGCCATTCTGGATGTGGGTCTAAGGGGGGCACTCGGTTGTGAGCCTTGACATGTGGGTTGCCACCTGACATGTGCTATCAGCGGACGTCCAGTTCAAAGAGGAGTGGACTGTTATGTTATCCCACACCGGTTCCACACAAAAGTGTGGAAGGGCATATAAGTGGTGGTCAGCCCTTTATCTTTGACCATGGTTTTAGATTAAGTTGGGGCTCCATAAATTATTATGCCTAAAAGTCTGCTAGGTGGAAATTTGTTGGTTTCCATAATCTGCATTGTTGTTGGAGGCGACAGGTCCACAAAGGCACAAGGGCATGGTTGGAACCTGAGTCGAGACTCAAGAGGCGTGTGCCTCTTGCACAACTTGTTTGTACAACTTATATGCATTAGTACATCCTCCCTACTTTACACATATATACATAACTTAACCAAATAAAGGCAAAAATTACTTAACATCACATAATAATACACAATAACTTATAACATACTAACACAGAGAAAATCCATTACAATCATTTTCAAAGTTCAAATCTGGAACACCAATAGACAATAAACCAATGCAAAACACATGAAGTTTTCAAGCTTCAGTAGGGTATCAAGTATCAAATGATTGGCAAACTAATCAATAATCATCATGGTTTGGTCTAAAAAAAAAAAATTCATGATTCATGATTGTTGAGCATCTTTCTCGTATTCCTTATGTTTTGTTTATGAAACCCTAATTCTATTCAAATAAAGCCCTAGATAACTCAATTTGTTATGCCAAAACTTAATATGAGGTAAAAAAATTATTGAATAAATTAACTTTAAGAAAACCCTTAAAAAGTAAGCAATATGTGCAGATGTATGAGAGGCACGTTCAGGACATGCAAGAGGCGCATGCCTCTTTTACAGAGCCTGAAATCTTTATAAATCAGAAAAAAGAGGCACATGGGTTTGGGCCCCTTGGCTGGCGTGCCTCTTACAACTAACAACTTTGATAATTTGGGTTGAATCTAGTTGCAGTGCAAAGTTTGATTGGTCGCTGCCTAGAGGAAAAGAAGAACTTAACTGATGAAGCTGTAGTAATTCCTTTTGAAGAGCCATATGTTATCTTCTGCAAGGTTAACTTAGAAATGTCTTTTGGTTTACTAGGTGACTAACGTTTCTTAAATGTAGTAGGTGCCATAATTTTTTGTATCAACTTCTAAGTTGTACCATACCTCCTTAATGTTTTTAATTAGTGTTTTTCACAAATTGCGCCTGTTGGGTATTTATTAGAAAAATGCAAGCCTTGAGGGGTGATTGTAATACCTTAAGTGGGTTATAATTTCCAAATTTTCAACTTTTTTTTTTTTTGAATTATCTTCACTCTTTTTATGAATTATCTACTTCCTTTCTGTGTTGATTTTTTGTGATTCCATTATCAGGTAATACCTTTCTCAAGAGGAAGTGCCTGGGAGCAACCTCCACCAGATTTAGCGTCATACTTGTACAAGAATCGGATAGTGTACTTGGGAATGTCTCTAGTTCCATCTGTCACTGAACTGATACTTGCAGAATTCCTTTACCTTCAATACGAAGACGAAGAAAAACCAATATACCTATATGTAAATTCCACTGGGACGACAAAGGTGAGTGCTTATACATTTTACAAGTTGCAACTACAAATTTTGGATTTCCTTGTGCTAATATCAACACCAATTAGCTTAGCTTCTTAGTAAAGAAAGTCACTGGGTTTGAGCGATTAAACAACTCCTTCCCATATCAGTTCCAGCAATACTTTCAGTTATGTACATGGAAACATGAAATTGCCCAATTCCTTACCATATTCTTCATTTAATCTAAAGGGAGAACATTCAATCGTATGGGTTTTTAATTAGTTGGATTGTTAAAAATAAAAGTGAAACACAAAACATTAGTTCTTGAACGTGTATGTTCCGCTAAACTAAAAAATTCTTGATGCTACTCTAATTTTTAATATGTATTATGTAACAACTAAACATCAACTGACCATTCGTTAATTCGTTCCCATCACTATCATGTAATTAGCATATTATTGTGGAAATTTTGTAATTTGCGTAAAGCCTGCTTGCCTACAATCTATTAATAATATGATTTCGACCTTTCTCCAAGATGTTAACTTGTTTTTTACTCGCATAATAAATAATCAGACCAATACTTCTGTATAAGTCTAATTATTTGTGGGTTCTTTTAGTGGGTTATTCTATTCCCATGAACAATATACAATTTATCTGTATTTTGAACTCAATATTTGGAAATCATACGCTAATGCCTGCGTTGTGTGCGAGCGCACGTATACTATTTTGTACTATGCCATATGTTATAGTTGTTACAAAGGTCATGGTCTATTTATTATTATGTCTTGCTTGTGCGCTTCGTCAAAAGAAATAGCCGACGTTTTTCTTTCTGGCTATATTTTTCTGCAGGGTGGTGAAAAGCTTGGCTATGAGACAGAAGCTTTTGCAATATATGATGTTATGAGGTTATTAATCATTTTTTAGATTTAGATTTATGATTATTTATAAATTTTTACTATTGAAGGAAGGCCAGGACATTGCATATGCTTAAGAAACCTGGCTTAACCCAAAACTATGAGATAGTGGTCACCTCACAATTCACAGTTGCACATGAAAGGAGAATATGCAGTAATGACTTTAGCTGCCAAAACCTTTGATAAAGACAAAACATTTTTATTTCTTTTACTTAAATTCTATTGATGATTATGCACATGATCAAACAAATTCGTAGAGGATGCTGGATTTGAAGCAGCGCATATTTTTGGGTCTTGCTGGACGATTACTGCATTCTGGGAGTTTTGTGTATTTCAATTCCTTTTGTAATTCTAATAGCTAAAAGTTTGTAGATATGTGAAACCACCTATTTTCACGCTATGTGTTGGCAATGCTTGGGGGGAAGCTGCACTTCTGCTGGCTGCTGGTGCAAAGGGGAATCGATCTGCCTTACCCTCATCGACAATCATGATAAAGCAGGTCTCTGCTTTAGCAATACAATACCTTTGCATCCAACTTCTAAATTATCTTGCTGAATTTGATCTTTACTTTTGAATTATAATTTTCATGGCTGCACATTTTGAATTTTTCTGTTTTTGCAAAATGTTGAAGCACAATCATTACGACATTTTTTATAAGTTTTCTCTATGCTATGTTTTATTATTGATATTGAGTGTTATTTTGCAGCCAATCGCCCGATTCCAGGGTCAAGCAACTGATGTAGAGCTTATGAGGAGAGAAGTTAAAAATGTGAAGGCTGAGTTGGTAAGTTTAACAAAATTGTTTCTTCATTGCTTCAGTCGAAAATCCCCAGAAACCTCACTGGAAAATTCTAGTTTCAAGCTATTCTATCCATATTTCATTTTTCCTTCGTCTACCAACACTTCCAACTTGAACAAAACATTTTCTGAAGTTGCAGAACACCCAAATCTTCAATATTTTATGCTCTCTCCTTTACTTGCGCTTATGCAACATTTATTTATTGGTGCGACAATGAATCTATGTTGAGTACTTGATGTTTGATTCTAAAGGTTAAGCTCTATGCAAAACATATTGGAAAATCTCCCGAGGAGATTGAAGCAGACATAAGGCGTCCAAAATATTTTAGTCCAAGCGAGGCTGTTGAATATGGTATTATTGACAAGGTACGTGCTTCTGTAGTAATCGTTTCACCTTGCCCTTAGTATTCATTCAGCAAAAACATTTTTTTCTCTTTCAAGGTTCTGTATAACGAGAGGGGTACTGAAGACAGAGGAGTTATGTCAGATTTGAAAAAGGCGCAACTCATTTAAATGAATCGAAGATTGTGTCGGTCATGTTGCCAAGCATTGCTGGATACTTTGATCAACACATATAGGGTATACTGAACTTATGTGATGGAGAAAGGGGCATAGTTGTTTAAGGATCTTCTGATATAATGGCTCAAATGATCTAGGTCTCAGTATTCAGCTGAAATTCATGAAGAAGATTAATGATCTTTAGTTGTATGTTAAACATGACATTAGATTAATGTTGTAACGTAGTTTTATATTCCATGTCTCCTGGATGTATCTATTTTGTCATTTTGGTTCGTGCTATTACAAATTTATTAATTTTCTATTTTAGGGATACAAGACCCACACACCACTAATACAACTAGAATATGAGATTTACGAGCTTCACTAATACAGCTATGCCAGCATTTGCACGACTTACTCCATATAAAAACTAGATTAAATATTATGAGAAGGTATTATGCACATGTACCCTTACACACCTGACACTTATAAGAAGGTAAATATTGGGTGAAATAATAATTATGCCCCTTGGATCAATATAAAACGTATGTTCATCTTAGGCTATTGAAAATTAGGTTTTCTTCAAAATTCATATTCGGATCTTGAAAGTCATTCATATGTACCTACAAATTCCGTTAATTTTCAACTCAGCAATCCTTCATACATTTTGAGCTCAATTAATATAGCGCCAATATTCGTAATCAATTTTTATTAAATATATCCCATTTACTTAATAAACATCATTAAAAATAAAAAAGAGTAACCGTGAATAGGACAAAAGCATAAAATGGATTCGTTTTGTGTTAGGCACCGTCTTCAAAACATTTAATTACAAACTAATTGCAATTAGAACCTATTAAAACATCACTTATAAATGGATATACATATCGGCTTAGTGTATAATAGGACTGGAGTTCACATATCTAATTATGTGAAGCGGATTTAAGAAATATTCCTTTTAAATCCTCAATTTATGATATTTAATATTTTAAGAATGTTAATATTTAGAAGAGATTATTTCGAAGGTGTTCAAGTTATTTTAGCCAAAAAAAAAAAAATAATAGAAAGAGAAAAAGTAGGGATGGTTAAATGGACGGAGGAACTAGGAAGTAACATAAAACTAAGGAAGGATTTTATAACAACCTTGAAGTGATACTCCACAAGACATGAGTGGACTTAATTACATAAAACATAATTATAAGAGTGATTACATTACATTACATTACACTAATAGCAGAAATTAAAGACTCTTAATTTCCAGTATGCATGCAACTGGTAAGATCAATGACAATTTGATTAGTAGATAAACTAATGGAAAAACAATGTGCTTTCTTGTAGCGACCATCTTTTGAGCAAGTTCTCCTATTCCTTTGACTTCAGAGAAGTTTCCATCCAACCGAACGTCAAATATGAAGTTCTCAAGTTGACATTCAAGTTCATATAGAGCAACAGCAGAAAACTCAGATGGATAAAAATTTGCAAGACGAAGTAACTTGCTTTTGTCAAACATAGCAAATGAGTTTCTTGGATCAAAGCAAGCCATACATAAAAGCAACTCGGTGTTCACTTCATCAAAGCGGCTATTTAGCTCTTGAGCTTGCATGTCTATCACAGTGAAGAATATCTCAACTTGATAATGATGAAGATTTGTTGTTTTCTCAATTCTTCGTCGTGATCTTCCTCTAGGTGAATAGTATTCTTCCATGATTTGTAAAGGTATGTCATGTTTGCCACAAAATTTTGAAACATCATTTAACAAAGACATCCAACCTTCATCTCTCATTGCTTGCAAGCGAGCTTTTGATGCTTTCACAAGATTCATTGCATTGACAATATCTTGATCCTTTCTTTGTAGAACTTGTGACAATTCATGTGTGATTCCCAAAACATTTCTCATAAGATGTAACAAAAAGACAAATTCAAAGTGAGGTACAATCTCTAGCAAATCTAAAGCTTCAGCTCTCTGTGAATCTTCATTTCCATTCTCCCCAACAAACTCAAGGACATAAATCACAGATTCAAATAAAGACAACAAGTTTATGAGAGTACCATAATGAGAACTCCAACGTGTATCTCCCGGTCGTTTGATTCCCATTTCTTGATTTAGTCCTTTTACAGTCTTGATTTCACCATTTGCAATCCCTTCTATGACCATTTGTATTTGTTTATCTCTAAGGACATCTCTGCGCTTACAAGAACCTCCAACAAGATTACACAAACGAGTAACAGTATTAAAAAAAGACCCAACACTTGTATGCTTTTTTACAACAGCAATAAGTGTCAATTGGAGTTGATGAGCAAAACAATGAACATAATAAGCAGTAGAATTCTTCTTCAATATCAAACTCTTTAAACCCTTAAATTCACCTCTCATATTGCTTGCTCCATCATAACCTTGTCCTCTCAAACTAGAAATACTCAAACCATATGTAGAGAACAATGACTCAATACCTTTCTCAAGTGAAATTGCAGTTGTATCACTAACATGAACAAGACCAAGAAAACGTTCAATAATATATCCATTGGTATTCACATAACGTATGACTATTCCCATTTGTTCCTTCATTGATATGTCTCGGCATTCATCAACCATAATGGAGAAAAAATCATTACCAATGTCACTAATGATAGCATTAATTGTCTCAACTGCAGCTGCATTAATAATATCCTTTTGAATCCTAGGAGATGTAAGCTTCAAATTTTCAGGAGCATTATGTAGCACAACTCTATTTATTTCTTCATTACATGAAGCAATAACTTTTAGAAGCTCCAAAAAATTTCCCTGATTCATTGACTCTTCACACTCATCATGTCCTCGAAAGGCTAATCCTTGCATTATAAGAAAACGCAAGCAAACAATGGATGCATTTAGCCTACACCGATAATCAATCTTTGATTGTTTTGAAATCTTAGAAAAAGCCACTTCGATGTGCTGACTTTGATTCATCAAATTTTCACAAGCACTTTTGCATTTGTTATGATCACTATTACGTTCCCCAACATGATCATTTAATCTCTCTTTCTTACGCCATTTACTAAAACCTTCCGTTACAAAAGCATCATGCCCTCTTTCAGTACGACCCGTAGGGAAAAGGTAACAATATAAGCAAAACACTGCATCTTTTGCAACACTATACTCCAACCATTCACCATAATCATTAAACCAAGTTGCAACAAATTTACGTTTTCTATCTCCATCCCACTTTTGAGGAAAATTATGTTTACATGGTTGACATGGACCTTTTAAAAGGTAAGGCCTACGAACCTGTTCAATCAAATTAGGTGGATAACTTGTTATGTGAGGTCGTAGTCCAGGATCACTAGGAAGATTTTCCGAATCAACCACAACATTGTTATCTTGGCTTGATGGTTGTTGAGGTTGCACATTAGGAGCATTCACCGTGGAAGATGAAGTTTCATGAACAGTTGTAGTCTTCTTATAATATCGTTCCATATCTATTAAAAAAATTACATTACAAATTAAATATAAAAAAATGAATAGAAATTAACCCTAATTCTCCCTTTAAAATCATTCCACTTAAATAAAATTTCCCTCAACAAAAATAAATTATTCTAAACTCTTCCATTAAAATAAAACCCTATTTTTTATATATAACAATATTACATTCCACATAAAAAGAGCATAACAAATTTAATTTAACAAAATATACAATAATAAATTTAAATAAAATCTCTTTCAATAAATAAATTATTCTAAAATCTTTCTATTAAATAAAAACCCTAAATATATATCATCACTATATATATATAAGGAAGAACATAAATATTTAATTTAATAAATTAAATTTAAAATACCTGAAGTTGAGAGAGAGAGAGAGTTGAATGGGAAATGATGGGGAATTGCAGACTGCTCTCGCTCTCGGCTGGATGTGGGTGTTGGGAAGGGATTCACTCATTCACTTATTGCACATATATGTATATATATTTTATTTTTATTTTATTTATGAAATTACTATTATACCCCTGATTTTTTTAGAAATTTCAGGGGGGCCCTGTGCCCCCCTTGGCCCCCCTATGTCCGCCCCTGCCTGCACCGCCCACGTCCCCCACCGTACCCACCACGTCCCCCACCGTACCCTCCGCGTCCACCACCGTACCCGCTTCGTCCACCGTAACCTCCCCCGGGTACCCTCCGTAGCCACCTCCCGGATACCCTCCGTAGCCTCCCCCGGGATACCCTCCATATTGATCGGCTGAATTATTTGATCAGATTATCAAAATACTTTTTGAAAATATTTATTAAGTTTTTTAAAACAAGTAGTATAAAGCAAATATGTATGCCCTGGCTACAAGGGTAACTATGCTATCTTTAAATTTTTCTTTACGACAGATTATTTTTCTATATGAAACGCTATATATTAACTGCTTTTCAAAACATAGATTATTAACACTTAAAACTCTAATATTCAATATATTTTTACGTTTTTTTATTTCCGTCCGTCCAACTATAACCCTCACGTACCGCACATAAAAGAAAATAATATCGTTTCAATCTAGTAATTAACCTCAAAATACAATAATTTTAAAAATATATCATGTTCACCTAACACAAATAACATATATACTTCCCAATATATTTACTAATCCTAATTGCATGAAGTACATCACCGTTATAAATTGCACTAGATAATGAGGAAAGCGTGTATTTTTTTTTTTTTAAGAGTACTACCCATTCTAGTTCAAACCATCACTTAAATTAGTACGTACCCTTTGAATGAATGAGTAATAGACATACTCTTAAAAGATACATTTGCAAATTTACTTTAATTAAAATAGTTCCAAGAAACTTAATTTTTCCAAAATAATTTTGTAGCTTATAAATCCTCACTAAAATGGTTCTTTTAACTTAAAAATGTTAAAATTTTCTAATTCCGTAAGATGTGACTGAATTGGTGCTTTAATGAAGTTATAAAACGAAATTGGTAAAAAAAAAATTATTTTGGGATAAAATCGGGGCAAAACTAGAAGGTTTGGGATGAAAATGAATGTCCTAATGGGACTTTTTGGAGTAAAGTAAAAAAATATGGGCGATTTATGTTTAAAACTCCTAAGTTGCACGTTGCAAGTAACTAACATGCACAAGTTTCTGCATCAAATCACATTATTACTTAACAAAATCTAACAACATTCTAATTAAATGCAACAATAAATAAAAGATTAGTTTGACTAAAAGAAGTGGTTACTTGATGCTTCAGTGTGGGAAGCAGTCTCAGTCTCAGTCTCAGACTCAGCAAGATCTCTTGCTGACACTTCTGACGAAACGAGAAGGACCACAGCCAAGGCAATGCAGAAAAAGACCACTACTTTCGAACCCATTGTTATGATGTAAGAAGATGTTTAAGAAGAAGATTGATGAGATGGTTGTCTGATTAATTTGCTTCTCAATTTATAGATCAAATGAAGCACACTTGGTGAGGCTATCATATAACTGACACGACCCACCTTATATAACTTATAATTTAAATACTATTTAATATAAACATCATTATTATAAAAACCTGCATATAATTTTTTTTTCACATAATATGTTTATAATCAACATCATCACACCAGTTCAACATACGTAACTGGTTTCTGATACCACCTCAAACCAGGCAAACTCGCGACAATACTTATTATATTACATAACAGAATATCAGCGGAAACAAAATAAACCCACGGCCTAGCCCAACAGGTCGTCATCTATGTACATCCGCTCAAAACCCTGAAGGAGCTCCACAGCTTGCACCACATCCCACATACTCAAATATCATCAGGCTCACCTACAATGCATAAACTAGTGAGACAAAAATCTCAGTAAGTAGAAATCATGCATGTTAGTGCATGACAATGCATTTAGTTCTCTATCGCCTATTTCCTAATCTTTCTAGTTGATCTCTTTTATTTTGAAAACTGTTCACGTTGCAGGATCCCCACGACACACTTATGATATGCACCCCAAACGAGCTCAATGGGGACGATTTTTCCGAACCCCAAATAAAGTACCAAGAACGATTTTTTCAAACCCGGCAGAGTGTTGGGGACGATTTTTCCGAACCCCTAATAAAGTGTCGGGAACGATTTTTTCGAACCCTGACAGAGATGCATATATAGTGGCCGCACACACCATTAGTATCTTATTAATTTTGAGGAAAATACTTTTCATGTTCATGCATGGTATGCACCCAAAACAATTAAATGTGCATCACAAATCATTTACAATATCAATATCAACATTTAATCACAATAAAGCAACAATTTAACTTCAATTCGAACAGATCCACTTTTGGAATAACAACTTCACCTCGGATCCCACAGATCCTTATAACCAATATCTTCTCAAGCCATACAAATATATTTTCAACAGTTTCCAATCACATAGATCTATATAGGACAATGATATTATTTCAAATCACATAGATCCACAACTTGTATCGCAAAATTATCACAAATAATTTACAAATGATATTGTTGAATATGAACCTTACTTTCTCCAAATCACATAAATCCACAGCTTGTATAACGAATTAATATCAAATAATCCATATCGTAATTAAATTAATTACAAATAATCCATAACACAATTATCACATACTAATTACAAATAATTCACAAACAACATGTTTATGCATTGTAGTTGGACTTCTACTTACCTGGACTCCGACAATAACAACACTATAGACCCGTGAAACACTACAACTAATCCCTTCCTCTTCTCCCGTTCTGACTACGCACGTTCCGGCACGCTCATTTCTCTTTCTCTTCTTCCTCTCTCTCTCCTCTCTCTCTCCCTTTCTTCTCTCTCTTATTTTTTTTTTCGCAGCTTCTGCCTTCAACCCCAAATGGGATGAACACCCATTTATACAAGTAGGGGCATGAACCCACCACCTCAAACTTTAATTGATTTACTATTAATAGTAATTTACTATTTATAGTAAGTTTCTATTTAGTGTAAATGAAATTATTATTATTATCCATTACAAATATACGTGCAATACTTAATAGCTAAGATATAATACATTTACAAATTAATACACATACGTGTATATTTTTCTACCCACTATTATTATTACGAGAACACGTGTGATACTTAATAATTAAGAAAAGTGTATTTATACTCATAAAATAATTTACTCATATATCCAAATTAATGCACGTAAATATTTATGCACCCATATATTCACATATTGTCACCATGTTTATCACGTATGTCTCAAATAAAATATAAAGATAATTAAAATGTAAAAATAATTATCACATAATTGCCACATAATTATCACATAATTATAAAATGCACATAACACAAATTAAATTATATTGGTACATGAGTAGTGAGAAGCTCGGGTATCACATCCTCCCCACCTTATAAAAATTTCGTCCTCGAAATTTACTTACCTGAAGAGGTCTGGATATTTAGCCATCTTCTTATCTTCTTTTCCCAAGTAGCCTCCTCAACTAGTTGGTTCCTCCATAATACCTTTATTAATGATATTTCTTTATTTCTGAGCTTCTTCACTTCTCGCCACAAGATCTCAATTGGTACTTCCTCATAACTCAAAACTTCTTTCAACTCAACTGGTTCCTGTCTGAGAACATGAGATGGATTTGGAACATAATTTCTCAATACAGACACATAAAACACGTCATGTACTCTAGACATCGATGCTGGTAACTCCAACTTATAGGCAACGCTGCCAACTCTCTCAATGATAGTGAACGGACCAACATATCTTGGACTGAGTTTTCTTTCCTTCCAAATCGCATTATCCCCTTCATTGGAGATACTTTCAAGAATACCTGATCACCCACTTCAAATTCCAATTCTCTCCTCCGTTTGTCTGCATAACTCTTCTGCCGATCTTGAGCAACTTTCATCTTCTCTCGTATACAGGTAACAGCTTCTGACATTTCACGAATCAAGTCTGGACCCAAAAGTTTCCTTTCTCCAACTTCATCCCAATGTACTGGAGATCTACACTTTCTCCCGTACAATGCTTCATATGAAGCCATCCCAATAGTAGATTGATAACTATTATTGTATAAGAACTCTATCAAAGGCAAAATTTTACTCCACTGACCTTGAAAATCCAACACACACGCTCTGAGCATATCTTCCAAGATTTGTATTGTACGCTCTGATTGACCATCTGTCTGTGAATGGAATGTTGTGCTGAAAGATAATTGTGTCCCCAACGCCTTATGTAAACTCTTCCAGAAAGCAGACAAGAATTTCGTATCTCTGTCTGACACAATGGTAAGTGGTACTCTATGGAGTCTGACAATCTCTTGTATATATAGCTGGGCATAACGATCCATGGAATACATAGAGCTAATAGGAAGAAAATGAGCTGACTTAGTCAATCGATCCACGATAACACAAATGGCATCGTGACCTTTCACTGTCTTCGGTAGCCCGATAACAAAATCTATCGTGATATTCTCCCACTTCCACTCTGGAATAAATAAAGGCTGCAAAGTTCCTGCTGGTCCCTGATGCTCAGCTTTGACTTGCTGACAAGTCAAACATTGCTCCACATATCGAGCAACATCTCTCTTCATCCCTGACCACCAATAATGTGACTTCAAATCTCTATACATCTTAGTAGCTCCTGGATGTACAGAGTACGGTGTTGAATGAGCTTCTGCCATCACTTCTTTTCGAATGTCATCCACTTCAGGTAGATATAATCGACCTCCATAACGAATCACGCCATCATCTCCTAATTGGAAGTCAGAAGACTTTTCAGAGCTGATATCATTCTTTATCTTGTCAAACAACTTATCCTCCCGTTGGCCCTGTCGAATCTTATCCATCAAAGTTGGTCGAAGTGTCAGAGCTGCCATCCTTACTTCCAACGATCCTTCCTGAATGATCTTCACACCCATCCTTTGCAAATCAAACAACTCTGGTTTCTGATTTATGGTCATAGCAGCTACACTCTGTATTGCCTTTTGGCTCAATGCATCAGCAACCACATTGGCTTTTGTCGGATGATAATTGATAAACTGTCGTAATCCTTCTCCAATTCCAACCATCTTCTTTGCCTCATATTCAACTCTTTCTGAGTGAAAAAGTACTTCAAACTCTTATGATCAGTATAGATTTCACAACGTTCCCCATACAGATAATGCCTCCAAATCTTGAGTGCAAACACCACTGTGGCTAACTCTAAATCATGAGTTGGGTAATTCTTCTCATACTCTCTTAACTGTCTGGATGCATACGCTATCAATTTCCCATTCTACATCAATACACACCCAAGACCATTCTTTGAAGCATCTCTATAAACCTTGAAGTTTCTTGTCTCCGTAGAAATAGTTAAGATAGGTGCTGATGTCAACCGTCTCTTCAATTCTTGGAAACTTTGTTCACATGCCTCAGTCCATGTGAACTTTACATTCTTCCTGGTCAACTGTGTTAATGGTGAAACAATCTTAGAAAATCCTTCAACAAACCTTCGATAATATCCCGTCAATCCAAGAAAGCTACAAACCTCAGTGGGATGTGAGGGTTGTGGCCAATCATGGATTGCTTTTACTTTACCTGGATCCACTGAAATTCCTTTTCCCGATACCACGTGTCCCAAGAAAATAACTCGGTCTAACCAAAACTCACACTTCTTGAACTTCGCATACAACTACCTCTCCTTCAGAATCTCTAACACCTTTTTCAAGTGTAGAGCATGATCCTCCTTATTCTTAGAGTAAATCAGAATATCATCAAAAAACACAATCACAAATTTATCGAGAAATTCCTGAAATACTCTATTCATCAAATCCATAAATGATGCAGGAGCATTTGTTAATCCAAATGGCATCACTAAGAACTCATAGTGCCCGTACCTTGTACTGAATGCAGTCTTTGGAATATCCTCTTTCTTTATTTTCAGCTGATAATACCCCGACCGCAAATCAATCTTCGAAAAGATAGCTGCACCCTGTAGCTGATCAAACAGATCATCAATGCGAGGCAATGGATATTTATTCTTCAGCGTAACTTTGTTGAGATCCCGATAATCAATGCACATCCTCAACGTGCCATCCTTCTTTCGAACAAACAGAATTGGTACTCCCCAGGGTGAGAAACTAGGTTGGATGAATTCTTTGTCTAGCAACTCTTGTAACTGTATTTTCAATTCCTTCAGTTCAGCTGGTGCCATTCTGTATGGCGCTTTAGATATAGGGGTCGTTCCTGGTTGTAGCTCAACAACAAACTCTATTTCTCGGTCTGGTGGCAAACCTGGAAGATCATCTGGAAATACCTCTAGATATTCCCGAACTACTGGTACATCACCGAGAATTGGACATTGCTGCCTCTCAACATTCATTACACTCACCAGATACCCCTCACAACCACTTTCCAACAATCACTGTGCTTTTGCTGCTGATATAACAGGAAATCTAAAATTCTTCTTGATCCCAACAAAAGTGAATGGTTCTCCACCCAATGGCTGAAAAGTGATACTCTTTTTCTGACAATCTATTGCAGAACTGTACTTTGACAGTCAATCCATACCCAATATGATATCATAATCATTCATACTTAACACAATTAAATTAGTAAGGAGTTGTCTTTCTCCAATAGGAATAACACAATCTCGCAGAAGTTGATTAGTTTGCTTTGATTCACCAGAAGATATCATCACCTCATAATTAACTTCTATCAAGTTAGGTATTCCACCCAGCTTCCTCACATACTCAGTGGATACAAATGAATGTGTTACTCCAGAATCAAATAGCACATATGTAGAAGTGCCAAAAATAAAGAACTTACCCATGAAAACTGAGGGATTCGCATCTGCCTCCTCTCGCGTCAAAGTATACACCCTAGCTGGAGTTCTTCATTGCTGTGCCTGCTCCCCTTTCTTAGGATAAGTAGTAGTCACATGTCCTTTCTCCCCGCATGTGTAACACGTTCTCGGAGGAATTTGACACTCCCCACCATTTGATCTAAGACAATTAGGGTATATGGGTAGTGGCGGCGCTGGTGGCATCTTACCCTGATCGAATTTAGGACGCTTGTTTGGTTCTATCTGTTTCTGTCCTTGATCCACTTGAACATTTGATTTCGGCCTCTGAAATAGCATCGGCCTCTTATCAACTCTCCCAAATTGCTGCACTTGTTTCTGCTGAAATTGACGTCTGATAGCATGCGCTTGTCTGATCCTCATCTCCGATTGCTCAGTAATTTGGGCCCTTTCAGCAACTTGTGAGTATGTTGCTCCATGCAGTCCCGCCATACTCATATCTCTGTAAAGTTCAGGCCTTAAGTCTTCCACAAATCTCTCCACTTTCAGTGCCTCCATACTCACCATATGTTCAGCAAATCTCGACAACTGCTCAAACTTACGAAGGTAATCTGTGACTAACATGCCACCTTGCCTCAACTGTATGAACTCGTTCATCTTCATGGCTCTCACTAGTGCCGTAAAGTACTTGTTTTTGAAAAGCTCCTTAAACCTTTCCCCATGTCATAGTCGTGACATCCTCGATACTTTTAATCGTATCCCACCAGTGGCCTGCACTTCCTCGTAACATAAAAGAAGCACACATCACTCTGTCCCCATCTGGAATTCTACTGTATTGAAACATATTTTCCACCGTGTGTAACCAATCCTCTGCATCTGTGGGGTCTGCTGCGTCCTCAAATATTGGAGGGCTCAACTTTCGAAATCTCTCACAAACCATTTCCACGCGTTCTACTTGACGTCTATCTTGATTAGCATTAACCTCTGGTTGTCCACCCATATTTCTCTACTGAATCAGTTGCTGTATCTGTTGGGACTGACGCTTAACCAGTTCCATTAGTCGAGTAATCACCACATCACGATTATTCCCTTCAAGAGGAGCTGCTTGCTCAGCAGTCCTATCCCCTTCAGAACTTTCACCTGTAGCCCTTACCATTTGTCCACTAACTAAGCTTCCTACACCTCATGGCCAATATAATTTATAAGACACATAACAACACAGAATGAAAATAACACTTACTCGCAAGGCTGTGCTCCAAGGATTGAGCTCATGTACATAGATAGTCTGCAGGAGCCAAACCGTGCTTTGATACCACTCTAACACGACCCACCTTATATAACTTATAATTTAAATACTATTTAATATAAACATCATCATTATAAAAACCTGCATATAATTTTTTTTCACATAATATGTTTATAATCAACACCATCATACCAGTTCAACATACGTAACTGGTTTCTGATACCACTTCAAACCAGACAAACTCGCGACAATACTTATTATATTACATAACAGAATATCAGCGGAAACAAAATAAACCCACGGCCTAGCCCAACAGGTCGTCATCTATGTACATCCGCTCAAAACCCTGAAGGAGCTCCACAACTTGCACCACATCCCACATACTCAAACATCATCAGGCTCACCTACAATGCATAAACTAGTGAGACAAAAATCTCAGTAAGTAGAAATCATGCATGTTAGTGCATGACAATGCATTTAGTTCTCTATCGCCTATTTCCTAATCTTTCTAGTTGATCTCTTTTATTTTGAAAACTGTTTACGTTGCAGGATCCCCACGACACACTTATGATATGCACCCCAAATGAGCTCAATGGGGACGATTTTTCTGAACCCCCAAATAAAGTACCGAGAACGATTTTTTCGAACCCTGGCAGAGTGTTGGGGATGATTTTTTCGAACCCCTAATAAAGTGTCGGGAACGATTTTTCCGAACCCTGACAGAGATGCATATATAGTGGCCGCACACACCATTAGTATCTTATTAATTTTGAGGAAAACACTTCTCATGTTCATGCATGGTATGCACCCAAAATAATTAAATGTGCATCACAAATCATTTACAATATCAATATCAACATTTAATCACAATAAAGTAACAATTTAACTTCAATTCGAACATATCCACTTTTGGAATAACAACTTCACCTCGGATCCCATAGATCCTTATAACCAATATCTTCTCAAGCCATACAAATATATTTTCAACAGTTTCCAATCACACAGATCTATATAGGACAATGATATTATTTTAAATCACATAGATCCACAACTTGTATCGCAAAATTATCACAAATAATTTACAAATGATATTGTTGAATATGAACCTTACTTTCTCCAAATCACATAAATCCACAGCTTGTATAACGAATTAATCTCAAACAATTCATATCGTAATTAAATTAATTTCAAATAATCCATAACACAATTATCACATACTAATTACAAATAATTCACAAACAACATGTTTATGCATTGTAGTTGGACTTCTACTTACCTGGACTCCGACAATAACAACACAATAGACCCGTGAAACACTACAACTAATCCCTTTCTCTTCTCCCGTTCTGACTGCGCACGTTCCGGCACGCTCATTTCTCTTTCTCTTCTTCCTCTCTCTCTCCCTTTCTTCTCTCTCTTATTTTTTTTTTCGCAGCTTCTGCCTTCAACCCGAAATGGGGTGAACACCTATTTATACAAGTAGGGGGCATGAACCCACAGCCTCAAACTTTAATTGATTTACTATTAATAGTATTTTACTATTTAAAGTAAGTTTCTATTTATAGTAAATGAAATTATTATTATTATCCATTACAAATATACGTGCAATACTTAATAGCTAAGATATAATACATTTACAAATTAATACACATACGTGTACATTTTTCTACCCACTATTATTATTACGAGAACACGTGTGATACTTAATAATTAAGAAAAGTGTATTTATACTCATAAAATAATTTACTCATATATCCAAATTAATGAACGTAAATATTTATGCACTCATATATTCACATATTGTCATCATATTTATCATGTATGTCTCAAATAAAATGTAAAGATAATTAAAATGTAAAAACAATTATCACATAATTGCCACATAATTATCACATAATTATAAAATGCACATAACACAAATTAAATTATATTGACACATGAGTAGTAAGAAGCTCGGGTATTACAATAATTTAGTGGGGTCATCATTGGGGCCATATATGGTTGGTTGTTGTACAACGAATTTAATGAGCTGAAACTCATTAATTGATTTCATACATCCCTAGTCAAAATCGATCAGCAATAGCAATTTAAAAAAATATGGTACATCCCCTTGTTAGAGCCCATTTGGCCACTTGCGTCGATATCAGAGTATTGTTCTACTTCATGGAGTGGCTAGTCTCCCTTAGATAGAGTCTTTCTCTTGAGCAGTTGATAAACGCTCGAAAAATTTGGTGTAGCCAGTTGACTTCGTTGATATCATGAAATAAAATACCTATCGTTTAAGGAAAAAAAAGTACTCATTCAGTGACTCAAATGGAAATGATGCCCACATGACTCCTTCAGACCGGCTCGGATTCTCTGTGCCATTTGGTACACCATCTCCTGTGCCACACCGTTAAATTTACGACACGTAAGAGAGAGAAACTTTACCCTAATCCTTAAACCATTGGGGCAATGGTTGGATTTAATTCCCCATCTTACGTGTCAATCACATAACATATGGCACAGAAGATGATGTAGCCAAATGGCAAAGAAAATCCGACGTGCCTTCAGACAATTTTATTTGTGGGGACGTTTTTAGTTGGAGATATATATTTGCATGTCCCCTCAAATTGCATCATTAATTAGTGTTAAACATTATTTTGTACTATCAGTACTTAAAACAAAATCGTCATCTGTGACGAATTTCAAAGTGGGTTTGACCGGGTTAGTGGCGAAATTTGAGACGATAATATAACGGCCATTGTCGATAATATTATGTGACGGAATTAGAAACGGATAATTCTAAATTCTAATGATAATACTTGTGAAAGAATTTAGACCTGTAATTAACGCTAGAAAAAGATTTTTCTTTTTAGCAACGAAATTTATAGATTCAATTAGTTGAAAATTACGAATGAATTAACAATGGATTAAACTGATTTAACAATTAAATTAAGATTTTTAGTAATGAAATATTTAGTTGGTAAATTAAAAATAGTTTTCTTTTAATAAGCGTAAAACGTAAATCATCATTAATTTTAAAGACGGAAATTGAATCATCTTTAATTTTTTATTGTAATAGTTTTAAAACTCCTGAATCAATCCAAATTATAAAATTCTGAATTAGACCTTATACAAGTAGTCACATTAAACTTGGTAATATATTAATAGTGCCTTCATTAAACTAAATTACAAAATGTAAATGCTATCATGAGGATTCAAATCGAAATCAGACCTTTGTCATCCATCACCATGAAGACAGTATAGAAGTCGTCACATTAATGATGGTAATAATGCCTTCTCTAAACTAAGTTACGAAATGAGAATTCAAACTAGGGAAAATAAATTTTTTTGTCTGTTAACTTTGCCCAATTTTAAATTTAGTCCACAAGTTTTTTACGTTTTAAAAATCATCCATTATATTTGCAGGATTTTAAAAATCGTCCATTATATTTGAAAATTTTCAAAATCGTCCATCATATTTACCAAGTTCAACAAAATCGTCCGTTTCAACAGGTCATTAGCAGGTTATTCTAAAAAATAAAAATAAAAAATATGTAAAATATATATATATATACTATTTAAAAAAAAGCTTCCACTAAGAATTTATATTATACTCTCTCCGTCCGCCCGAAAGAGGGCATTTTGTTTTTGTGCACGTTGATTAAGAAGTATTGTTATTTAATGTGTAGTGGATAGTTGTATTAGTGGAAGTGTGGATCCCATATTTTAATTGTATTAGTGGGTGTGTGGATCTCATGTGTGTAAAAAAGGAAGTGACCCTCTTTGGAACGGACGACCAAAATGGAAAAAAGACCCTCTTTCGAGCGAACGGAGGAAATATCAATATTTAGACAAATTTGCTCCACTTTAGTAATAAGATTAATATTGTTTGTTTGGTATACAGAATTGAAAAATGAAAAGTGAGATAAAATTAGTTAAATAAAAATATGATATAGATTAATTGGAGTGAAAATATTCAAATGACCTGCCATAGCAGGTCAAAGGACCAAAATGTTGAATTTTATGAAGTTAATGGACTAATTTCAAAATTGTTATAAAATTAACGGACTAATTTCAAAATTAAAAAAGTTAATGGACTAATTTCAAAATGAATGAAAGTTAGGGGACGAAAAAAATCTATTTTCCCTTCAAACTATATCTTAATTACAAAATAAGACCTTTCTTATCGTCACAATAAAAAGGGTATAAATGCTATCACATTAAACAATATATTCTATAAATATAATTACAAAATGAAAATGCTACCAACATTAAAGATTAAAGATAGTAATCATGCTTTCTTCAAATTAAATTATGAAATTAAAATGCTGTTTTATCTATTGCAATAAAGATAAGAGTTAATATCCTGTGCATTCGACACACATTCATACGTGTATAAAATTTTATTCAATACTCCCTCCATTCGTTTCTAAGGTATTAATTTTACTATTTTTGGCGTCCGCTTCAAAGGTATCCATTTCTCCTGTTTAGTAAAAAATACGCAATATGGTCTACCACTTCCCTTTAATACAACTACCAACTTTACATATAATAATAATACTCCTTAATTCACGTGCAAAAAGCAAATGAATACCTTAGAACCAGACGGAGGGAGTATTATATATATGTTTTTTTAATAATTGTATAGTTTTTTTTGTCAAAAAATATAATAAAATAATTGTATAATTTTTTAACATTCAACTTTTCATTAATAAACTAATAGAAAATTCATTAACAAAGTGTATATATTTTTATTTATATATTCACTATGTTAATATTTTTATTTATTAGTTTATAGAGTATATTTTTATTTATAAATATAAATATATAAATGTTTGAGAGTGATGCGCACAAGATAGTTTGCCGTGAAGGATATCGCCGAAGTACTTCTGCACTTGTCACATTAAATACGATATTAATGCCTTATTAAATTAAATTTTGAAATGAGAAATACTACCATGCTTACAATATGTCAAATATACCCTTTAGAATTTTCTAAGCGTCACGTATTCAAATGTCAGTTTGAATATTAGTTACATCTTGGTATTATATATTCTATTATAAATCGTTGGATGATTGACATGTGAGATAAAATAATCTATACCCTAAAAATCAACCCTAAGGGAAAATATTGAGATTTTCGTGATGCGGATCCTTTCCAGTTCTTAATCTCTCAATTTCTCTCAATTTCGTGAATTTTATTTTATTGTCATCTCCACTAACAATAACTTGGCACGTCATTCACTATCACAATCTTTTTATTTGATTAAATTTTAAATAATTATTTCATAGTATGTATTTATGTTTTTCTTACATTATGCTAAATCACATGGCAAATTCACGTTCATAGATAATAATTGGATGATATAGATTAGAAGAAATTCACGTAAATTGAGAGATTAAGTACATGAGAGGATCCAAATCCCTCACCTAACTCATGTAGCAGGAAATATAACACCAAAATGTAACCGAAAATTCAAGAGCTTCAAATACACCTTCACATTAAAGAAAATAAAAACGTCTTCTTTAAATTAATTATGAAATAAAAATTCTACCAAGAGGATCCACGCTACACTCTCGAATCACACTACTTATCAGCAAACTTGACCACAATTAGGAACAATTAGGTATGTGCTTAAGATATGCCGATTGCTGAATATATTTTGTTTCATAATATCCTCTTAAAAGAAAAACATCAATCTGGTGCCATTTTTAAAAAATAATTATCCTTTAAAATATCGAGAATTAGTCTTTAAAATATACTCCCCGTCCCGTTTCAATATTTACGTTTATCTTTTGCACGTTGATTAAGAAGTATAATATTTTAATAAATAGTGGATGAGAAAATATAATATTTAGTGATAATGGCAAAAAAGTAGCCAATTTGACTTAAAAATAATTTTTTCTAGCCACCCATGATAAAAATAATTTTTTCTAGCTATTTTTTATATTTAAGACCATTTTACCCCAAACATCATTTAAATGCAATTTTAATTCAAAATTTTAAATAAATGATTTTATTTGTTATATCCGATTGATACTCGAAATGACTTATATATCCTTGATATTTTATTAAGAATTCAGCCCAAATAGTTGTTCATTTGGCCTATACATGTTTGTCTATTCTGCCTATACGTATTTGTCTATTCGGCCTATATGATTACTTAATTTTCATCACTTTTATCACGCTTTAAAATAGTATCAGAGCCCTAGGTTTATTTATTTATGAATGAAAAAATTATCATAAACTTATATCACTTAACGAGAGAAGAGTTTCAAAAAAATATGGATCCGAATGAAAGTTTGACATCCGAGAGTAACATGACTATAGGCCCTGTTCAAAACTGGAGCAACGACGCCTTTTGGCCCGTTGGATATGATGAAACGAGCAGCTCTATACAACAATACTATAATGTTTTGTATAGACAAGGAGCATAAAAGAAAGTGAAGGCCAACAATCGATTTTGAAAAGGTCTCAGAAGAGGATGAAAATGAGCAGAGGCTCGTGCCGATTACACCGAGGAAGAACACCTGGAGGATATCCATTAGGATCAAATAAGATACTCCAAGGATGTTTTGAGGAACATAGTGGAACTCTAAAGTTTTACTGAGATCCATGGAAGTGTTCCCAAATACAAACAATAGAAAAGACGGCCAAATCAAAATCCAAGGGAAATATGCAAGCCCTATCACTATTCATGGTGGTCAAAATGACAGAGTGGAGAAAAATCGAGGCATATAATTCTAAGATAAATCAAGATCTTAGAGAATTACAGAAGACGGTGATATTCTTTGGAGAATATTGCCAAAACATGTCTAAGATGATATTTGAAATCAGCCTTAATATGGATAAGGTGGAAACGTTGCAGAGTAAATAACTCAACCTCATCCAGAAGCTGATAAATCAAGTGGAATACCTGTAAACCAAAGTAACCGGGAGAAGATCAGGAGGAAGGTTACCACCAACTTTCGGAATAGAACTCCTTTTACATGAAAAGGAAAGACCACAGAGGTCACAAGACCGAAGACAGAGAATGAAATGATGATCGCTATCCTTCGAGGAGAATCTATATCTCCAGATAGAAAGAGCGAATTTTGAGGACCTACAAGATCTATATGAGTCCTTCCAAGGACTAACTATCGTAGATCTGAAAATGAATGTTGAAGAGACTTCGAACTCTCAACAACAATCTCAGGCTCCACAGATCCGACAGGATTTGAGCCAAAATAAAGGAACTTCTGGATCACATGGAGTCCATGAAACAAGACAAGAAGAGACATCACAAAACCAAGAAAATTTCAAGATAAAGGCGTTGGGATTGTCAACAGGAGCAAGCCGAGTTTGAGGATCTAACCTACACAACACCCCATATGGTCGGTCTCACCTTGAACCAATAAATCCATATGGGTTGATCCTAAACCTCGACACTCTAGACTTTAAGAACAGAGAGGCCTTGATCGACGAGTGGACAAATGCATTGAAGATTGCAGGAGGTGCACTAGATCTGAATAAAGAAAGGTTCATAAGATTCCTAACTATGAGCCTAGAAGGATTAGTAAAGTGTGCCTGGGAGGAGCTATCGGACGAAGTCAAGAAAGAGGCCATGGAAGGCAAAGATCTCGGTAATATTATTGATTGCAAAGCTAAGATCTTCAAGACCCACTTCATCGAAGTAGATTACTTCGAAGGAATGTAAGAAGAAAAGAAGAAAAAATATAGGGATGCCCTATACAGCCTGGAGTTACTTGAAATCTATCACGTAGATGAGTACATCAAACTCTTCACAGAGTATAGATGAAAATCAAAAATAAAGGAGGAGGAAGTATTCCACCTGTTCTTTACTAAGATCCCAAACCTATGGAGAGAAATACTGATCAGAGAATATGTACCATGCGAGCTGGACTCAATAGCAAGAAAGATGTCTTTTCTCAAAGCCAAGATTGCAGAGTGGTGTCATAAAGCATCACTGCATAAAAACTACAAGAGATTAAGGGGAATTAACAAGACAGTACCCTTTTGTTGCAAGAATAACGATCTTCAAACTATCATTGGAAGAAGTCCAAGAAAGCAGAAAAGGGTGAAGAAAAATCATCCTTACACACAAAGGAGCGGAGGATGAGGTCCAGAAGACCAAGATCCTTGTGGTCTAAACAGAAGGCCCGAAGTTATAAATCAAGGCAGAGATCTGGACCATCAAGATAGAGTTCAAGAAGTCAAGCATCATCCTCAGGGTCAAACCAGAGGAGTACAGAAAAAACTCCCACAAGAAAAATATTCCGAAGAGCGGCCACACTAGTCAATGAAAGATTAAAGGATTGTAACTGCTACACGTGTGGAGAAAGAGGGCATATATCACCAGATTGCCCAGAAAACCAGAAGTGGAGAGTACAACAGTTCCAGAAAACTCTAGAAATAGAGAAAGCTGTTTACTTCCAAGATCTAGTACAGGTATATCAGTTCGAAGATATACCCTCAGACGAGAGCATCTATGAAGAAGAGTTCTTTAGTCAGGAAGAATCCTCTGAAGATGAGTCAGAGTGAAGAAGAAAACTTCAGATAGGAGATGCAAGAGGACATGTCTGGATTCTTTTCCCAGACATCCATTTCTCATAGGACTCTAATGAGAATCATGAAGGAGGATCCAAGACTCAACCTATACGATGGATTTACCGTGGGACGACTAGAGTGGTTCCTCAGCTTCAAAAAGAGAAAGCATAACATCATATATAAGGTGACCGAAGGGGAGATTTCCATCCCAATAGAGCTCACGAGTAATGTGATGGAAATGCAACTAGTCCCTGTTGATGAAATCAAAAAGGAGCTAAGTAAACTCAAGGAAGGAATGGCTAAGACTATGTCTTGGATCCATATCGGAGCAATCCGGATCCTCATCAAAGCAACTTTCAAAGAAGGTATCGATACACCAATCGACATTGCAATCTTTGATAAGAGGATCAAGAATACAAGAGAGGCTTACTTAGGAGGAATCTCAGGGAACCTATACGCAGGCAAGGTGGCATCCTACATATACCCAAGGATTGCCTACAATCTGGCAGATAAAGACTTCAGTAGGGCACTCACCCTTCATCAAGATTTCAAGAATAAAGATCTGATGAAAGAAGGGAATAGGCCTTACTCTATCACCTACAGTATCTCATATGCTTTGTCCAACACCCATCATTTGGATCTATTCTAAATGAAGGAGTATATTGAGATACCAGAGGTATTAGAGAGGGTTGCATGTGCAACTAGGCCAAAAATAATAGAGTTACCACCAATCCACGACATGGATTTGCGGATCAGAGACAAACCAGTTTGGAGAAGAAAAGATAGCCTCAGATTCGACCAGAGAAGAATTTCTTTCCAAGAAGATAGAATGATCAGTGAAAAATAGGGAAAGAAGCCGATTTTGGAGGTAGTCCAAGAATCAGAAAAGTTCACAACTAAAGGTGAACTTAAATGCCCAGAAGGATGGAGAGGAGTCGAAGTAATATTCGACATTACTAAAAGGGAAAACTCTATTCCTTGTGATGACTTATATTATCTTCAACAGCCAACAACAGGGAGATATCAAGGACAGTTCAAACTCGGAGAACTTGAGCTGGTAATTGAAAGAGTATCAGGAAGATTCCCAGAACAACTAGTGCTAGGACTGAAATTTCTCGAGGATCATAAACCTTGGGAAAGATTACAAGATGGAATGGAATTCACGGTTAAAGGAAAAGATACAAGGTTTACTAGTAGAGGCTCGGGCTTATAAGCTCTGATCTACCCATGACCACAAGTCTATTCTCGATATATATCACCGTTGGAATGATATATAAGGCGCATCGTGCAAAATATTTTTTGGCATACATTGATTCAGGAGCTGAAATCTACACAGTAAAAGAAGGAGTCTTTTCTAGACTCAGGCGAAGAATTGCCAATAATACTAGGAAAAGATTTCTCTCAGAGGGTGCTAATCCTTAACAGAGGAATCAAGAAAGCAAAGATCATGATCGGAGGAGCGGATCGTACCCCATGGTACAAGATGAAAACTCCACCAATATATTTTCACAACACCGGGGCAAATATTCATTAGGAAACAATTTCCTACAGACATTCAAGTATTTTACCCAAGAAATGCAATAGGAAGGCTTATTTTCACAACGTTTTGTGAACATAAGATCATTGTATTAAGACTGCGTAATGCATTTCAAAGAAAAATGCCAAACAGATTTCACAACAGGCGTGGTGATGAAGGAAAACTTAGCCATCCGAAGATGAATGATCGAAGGAGATTGGCGAAGCAGTCCTTCAAATGAGAACCGAGACTAGAGGAGGATGAAAGATGGAGAAACTAAAAGAAGATACGATCCACCTTCTCAAAGCAAGCTTGGGAGAAAGTATACAGAGTAACATCACAATCGAAGAACATGCATCTTTAGAGGACGTCAAAAAGAAGATACAGAGGAACTTCAATGAGGATCCTCTAGTCTGGTGGAACAAAAACGAGCTCAAAGCCTCGCTTAAAGTGAAAGAAGGAAATGAGCATGAGTTCGTAAGATACAAGCCTATCCTGATGAACCAAGAAGATCGGAAGGATATGCAGCAAATACTTAAGGAACATTTGGACCTTAAGTTAATATCACCAGGAGTATCTCCATATAGCAGTCCAGGATTTCTAGTCAGGAATCATGGAGAAGTCAAGCATGGGAAGCTGAGACTTGTAATCAACTACAAGGGAATTAACAACATCTTGGAGTTCGATGGATACTACATACCAAGTAGGGAACACTTGGTCAACTGTATCAAGAATGACAAGGTATTCTCAAAGTTCGATTGCAAATATGAATTCTACCAGATTATGATGGAAGAAGGTAGCAAGAAGTTTACGGCCTTCTTTACACTACAAGGTCATTATATCTGGAATGTCATGACTATTGGCTTTGCAAACGCACCTCAGATATACCAGAGAAAGATGGATAATCTTTTCAAAGATTATTTCTCATTCATGTTTGTCTATGTGGATGATATTCTCATGGCCTCAAAGAATATGAAGGAACATTTGGCGCATCTGGAAGCATTTTTGGAAGTATGTCACAAGGAATGATTGGTGCTTTCTGAAAAGAAGGTAGTAAATACAACAAGACAGATCAAGTTTATTGGAATCAAGATCGATGAATCCGGAATTATTTTACAACCACACATTGTAGAAAAGGTTCAAGGATTTCCTGAAGATTTCAAGGATAAGAAACAACTCCAGAGCTTCTTAGGAGTTGTCAACTTTGCTGGAATGTTCATCAACAATCTAGCACAATACAGGAAGGTGTTCAGTCCTCTGTTGAAAAAGGATGCTGAGTTCAAATGGGAAGAATCACACCGAGGAATAGTTAAACAACTAAAGAAGGTTTGCAAGAGGCTCCCCAAGTTAGCTATACCAAATGACGAGGATGAACTAGTACTCTACATAGATGCCAATGACTATTGGTGGGCAGCGGTTCTAACTAAGTCCACAACTAAAGGAGAAGTGCCATGCAGATACTGTAGCGGACTCTTTGCGGAGAATGAAGCAAAGATGTGGCACATCAATGAAAAGGAGTTCTTTGCGGTTCAAAAGACGTTCAAAAAATGCCGCTATTTCTTCTCGCGAAGAAATTTATCCTTAAAATTGATAACACGAGCGTCAAAGCCTTCTTGAAAAATAAAATTGAATCTAAACCAGAAAAGGCTAGAATATTAAGATGGCAAGCAGAATGCCAATATTATGATTTTAATATTATCATTATTAAATATGTTGATAATGTTTTGGCAGATTTCCTGACGAGAGATGGAGGGAGCTAAAATAGACTCCATCCTGACTGTTTTAAGGCACCTGATGGACAATCTTAAGTTGCTCCAAAGGGAATTCGAGAATCTGGCACTCAATGCAACGCGTGCTGGAAGAATACAAGAGAGTGATCGGATCAAAGTGTCCAATCGCATACAAGATTGCATTCGCAACAATGCAAGTCTATTCGAGTCATTACGAGAGCCAGTCCTCTGGACTGTTGATGGCAATAGCAATCGACAAAAGGAGAGTAGTCGAAATGGGGCTCTAAACCTGGAGCAAGGGATTCAAGTACCCTTAGCACGAGTCCTAGATTGGTACCTCCAAAAGAGGAACCAGTCCAAGGAAAAATCGAGGCTCTGGAGTCACATCTAGAGTCAACGAGTCAACCCAACACCTCTGGGGTCAAAGAGGGGGAGATCAACCTTAGGCCAATGACAGGCATTTCTAAGGTTGGTGTTAACTTAGCTGATTTCTCTTATTGACAGGAATACCAGGCCAGCTGGGAGAAATTAAACTCCAGATAAGGAATCCGACCCGAGAAATGCTCGGTGAATATATCTGGGGAATATCCTCGAGTTTGGATGCGAGAAGGCTCAAATCCAAATGATGTGAAGCAACGGTATGATTTTGGGGTGCTAGCTTCAATATATACTATTACACCAGGCTTCCAAGAGCTTTCAAAATTGCCAGAGTGGCTAGGAAAGATAGTTTTTAAGGCATGGAAAAACAACGCTACTCTATCTAGAGGAGATGTATTGGAGCTTTACTTCACTAGTGCAGCTCCAAAACCAGTCAGAAAAGACAACCACGAAGCCTTTCATTTAATCAAGCTAAGAAGACCTGATATGTTTGCATCAAACCAAGTCAAGGAGTCTTCTAGAAAGGAACCAGTCTTGGTTTCTACATTTTCTGAAGAACAAATCTCTACGCGTAGAGCGAGGGGTTTGTCGCCTACATTCAAGCAATGGTTGAGGTGAAGTTTGATGAGTGTGTAAATTCACTTGTTTCGAGCACAGATTCATGTACTTATGGTGTGTTAGATGGTTGTAATTCAGTGTGAATCGATATACTTGGTGAAAAGTCACGAATTAGGTGTCTTCAAGGCTATTTGAGTTGATTTTTGAAGAAAAATGAGTTGGAAGTGATCGGATCTGGAAAAAGGGAGATTTAGAGATGGATTCGATCAAGTAGGCATGCAGTTTGACCATGAAAGAAGCCGTTCGACTAGTATCTGTTGTCGAACTGGTAGAGAAAACATGCTAGAAGTGCCGTTCGACCATGACATTGCCGTTCGACTAAGCCAGTTGGTTGAACCGTGGTCAAACCAGAAGCATAAAGAGACGCACCTGTAGTTCAACCAGAAAGTTTGTAATTCGACCAGGATTCTGGTCGAATCCGAGACCTGCAACCGATGTACAGGTCGATTCGACAAAGAGTTCTACCAAAGGGAATCGATTCGACTTGGGCTATTGGTCGAACTGACGTGCGAAAAATTATCATATTCGTATTTTTACACCTTCAATGCATGTGTTCGCTCAAGAAGCCCATCCAAGGCCCATAAGGAGAGTTTACAAGTATAAAAAAAGAGCTTTCGCAGTAGAAGAAAATAAATCATCATCCATCCACCACCGAAACCCTATCATCATCCCAAGGAGTCGTGAGGAGAGGTTTGTCTGGCGAGTCAAGTAAGATCATACCAACTAGCGATGATTGTTCCTAGATCAATCATGGGCTAGAACCACTCCGGTAGTTCTAGGGTTATGAAAGTTTTATGAGTTAATTGAATTTGCATGTGTAAACTCCGTACAACACTACTTGTGGTTTATTTTATATAAGATTGTGCCTTTTTAATTCATGCTCATGGTCGTTTTGTGCATCATTAACTGTTATGTAGAGTCTGAATACATATCTTGGTTATTGATTGAGTGTGTTCACTGCTGAGCAGGATTACATGTTATAATTCTAAGTGAAGGGATTCCGAAGTCTTATTAGAACTATCTTATATAGATACTTGTTAATTGAGTCTTATTCGGGTTAATAAGTAGGATAAAGAGTATAACTTCATAGTACCTATAAAGGGAGATCATATCGGGTTAGAGTACTAAGTGTACGGGAAATAATTGATACTGATAGTACCTAGAAAGGGGGGTGAATTATATCTCTTGCTCCGAGAAAATTCACACGTGTCATACGCATGTTTACTTGTGTCTATAGGGTAAACTTGCATGGTTTAATAATGCGTCCATAAACCACAAGACAGAGTCAGACAATAACACATGGAACAATAATAAGTAATACTGGATGCCTGAAGAACTACCTAATTTCTTACTTGATCACAACCGTATTTTCTCTATTGTTTGTCTATTTAATTTGCTATTTAAATTACATGTTATTTGGTTTCATAATTATTCCAAACCGATTTATCAACATAGTCTTAGTTAACTAGAAAATAATCGAATTGATAATAATCTGTCTTTCGAGTTCGATAATCACTTGGTTGCCCATCGAAACTACAATTGATATCCTTGCACTTGGGGATTAATTTTGTGTGTTGAGAAAACGCTTATCAAGTTCTTGGCGCCATTGCACGGGGACGGCATTAATTATTAGTTGATTATTTCTAGTTTAATTGAGATTATATTATTCTTGTCTTTAATTTCTAACACTTATTTTCTTAGGTTTATGCTCACTAGATCAAAGATAGGTGAATTAGCGCCTTATAATCCAGAGATCGGAGCATCGTCGAGGAAGTAAAAGAAGAAGAACAACAAGAACAAGAACGTAGACCCAACTAAGGCTCTTAACTTAGGAGCTGAAGTTGACATGCTGAATTCGCAAACGATTGAAGCTGCAATCGAAGTTAATTTGGAAATAGAAGCAATCAACATGGCAGCGGATCCTGATACACTTGCCATCCGGAAAGTCTTTAAGAACAACGGAACTGGCAATGCTGGGCTGTTAGAAGTAAGAGGAAATGGAGCTGATTTTGATTTACACCCTGCTCTTATTAGCATGATTGAAAGGAGTCCCTTCTCTGGGGAACCTTTGAAGATCTTCAGCAACATCTAAATAAGTTCCTTGGGTATGCAAGTACACAAAAAGATGCAGGAGCTCATGAGGATGCGAGAAAGATCATATTATTTAAGTTCTCGCTGAATGAAAAGCGAGAGATTGGTACGATAATCTTGATGCTGCTGAATGTGACACATGGAAAAAGTTGAAAGTGAAATTCTTGGAGCGATACATGCCACCTTCAAAGGTGTTCAAGATAAAGCAAGAAATCAATCAATTTTCTATCCATGGCAATGAGAAGTTTCATGAGGCTTGGGACAGATTCAAGGACATGCTTAGGAAGTGTCCACAACATGGGCTATCTAAAGCTCAATATATCAGTATTTTCTACAATGGGTTGGATTGCGATTCTCGTATTTTACTTGATGCTTCTTCTAATGGAGTCTTGCTTACGAAGTCACCCAATGAGGCCGAGAAGCTTTTTGAAGATATTTCGATGAATTCAAGAGATTGGCCGACTAATAGAATGAGAGGTACTTATGTCCTTGGCAAAGTAGCACAGGTTGTGCATACTATGGTGAAGTCAGGAAGAGATGATGAGATCGTCTCTAGTTTGACTAATATTAGCAAGCTACTAGAGTCTCAACAAAAGCAGATCACGGATTTATCTCAGAGAGTACCAATGATGCAGCAGGATGGTGGCTATGAAGGAGCTAGCCAAGAGGAGATCGAGGAGGCAAATTACGCCATGGGACAAAGTATTCAAAGAACTAGGTACCTAAATCAAGGAAACCAGAATTATTAGGGGAATTACAATAATCGTGGTCCCCCGAGTAACTACCAATAACCTAGGAGGCCGGAGTTTTCCTGGAGTAATCTGAATAATGCAGTGCAACCTCCTATTGGTGTTGATCCGGGAGCTAAGGTGAAAGAAGGGAAGACATGTTTTGAGGATACGGTAAATAGGTACATGGTGAGGAATGATGCAAGAGTAGACCGTCTTGAGGTTAAAATAGAAAAAAAGATTGATGCTAACCATGAGGATTTGTCTAAGCAAGTAAAAGATCTTACGTTGTTGATGAGGGAGATGGCAGGAAACGTGAATAAGTTGACTCAAACTATTGAGAAGGGTAAGTTTTTGTCGCAAAGTATTGAGAATCCAAAGTCTTGTCACGCTATTACATTGAGGTCTAAAACATAGTACGAGGGATCAATGAGGCTGGAATCAAGAGTTGAAGCACTAGGAGCCTAATTTAACTCCAATTCGACCAATGCTAATGGTCGAACTATGCAGGAAAGGTCGAACGGGGTACCTGGGCGACAACCAAAAATTGCTGATGAACAGTTTGACCAAAAATAGGTCAGTTCGACCAGCCACCTAGGTCGAACTCAAGTCGAACTACACTGTCCAAAATGCTCTATTTTATCAGAATCCCAATTCGACCACGATCCCTATGGTTCGACCAACCCTGTTGGTCGAACCATGGTCGAACCAGCCTGTAAGGGGGAGAACAAACTTTCAGGTGCTCAGTTTGACCATTACTCACCTAGTTTGACCAGCCACCTAGGTCGAACTCAGGTCGAACCATCTCATTTTACACCGTTTTCTGCGTTGAATGCTCCACATGATGTTGATGCTACTTCAGTACCTTCCAAAGAGCAGAATACAGAGATTATAGAAAAAAAGAAGTGGGAAAGAGCCAAGAGATTGAGAGCTGAAAAGGATAAGGCGGAGAAGGTTGAACATGATGAATGGGAGATTCCCAAAACTATGATACCTCCGCTGTTTCCTTTCAAGCTAGTCAAGAAGGGATTGGAAGAGAAGTTCAAGAAGTTTTCAGATTTCATAAACAAAATAAGCTTGAACATTCTTTTTTCTGAGGCAATATTAGAGATGCCATATTATGCCCGTTTTCTGAAGGATATACTTTTGAAGAAGAGAAGCTTGAACGAAATTGAAATAGTGAATTTGTCTGAGAATTGCAGTTCGATCATTCAAAGGAAGCTGCCAGCTAAGTTGAAGGATCCGGAAAGCTTCACAATCTTATGTGAGATTGGAAAGGAGCCGGCACGTAGAGCCTTGTATGATCTTAGGGCAAGCATCAATTTGATGCCTTTATCTATTTTTCAAAGGCTTGGTTTGGGGGAGTTAACTCCCACGACAGTTGCTTTACAACTAGCGGATATGTCTATGACTTTTTCAAAGGGTGTTATTGAAGACGTTCTTGTCAAAGTAGAGAAGCTAGTCTTTCCTGTTGATTTTCTTGTGTTGGAGATGGAAGATAACAAGGATAATGTCCCTCTTATTTTAGGGAGACCTTTCCTTGCTACTGCGGGAGCTATGATAGATGTGTAGAAAGGTGAGATACGGCTAAGGATGGATAAAGAAGAGGTCTTATTTAACCTTGATAAAGCAATGAAGATGCCAATGGAGATGCAATATCACAGTATTGATGTGGTGGAGGAGATCGTGAAGGAAGACATGTCTGTGATCCTGTCAAAGGAGCCTCTTGAGACATGCTTGGCAGAGTCTCTTACTTTTCCTACTACGGAGCTAGATGAACTCTCCAATGAGGTATGTAATGAATTTCTTGAAAACTTGCTTGCTTTGGGTGATGACAAGTATGAATCAGAGAGGACAAAGGTTGAAGAGGTCAAGTGGACTAGGAAGTACCTACCATTAGATAGAGAGAGTGCACCTCAAGAAGAGAAGAAAGAGGAGTTGAAACCGCTACTGGAGCACTTGAAGTATGCCTATCTAGGTGACAATGAAAAATATCCGGTAATTATATCTTTTTCCCTTGATGATGATCAACTTGAGGAATTGTTAGATGTGCTTAGAAAGTATGTCTGCGATTGGTTGGTCTCTTGGTGATTTAAAAGGTATTACTCCTTCATATTGCATGCATAGAATAAGATTGTTAGATGAGGCCAAGAGTAGCATTCAGAATCAGCGGAGGGTGAATCCCGCTATTCAAGAAATGATTAGGAAGCAAATCCTAACGTGGCTTGATGCAAGAATTATTTATCCCATTAGTGATAGTCCCCATATTAGTCCATTGCATATTGTAGCTAAGAAGGGGGACATGACTATTTTGAAAGCTGAAGATGGAGAGTCATTAGCCACTAGGATTCCTACTGGATGGCGTGTGTGTACGGATTACAGGAAACTAAATAAAAATACATGCAAAGACCATTTTTCCTTCCTTTCATGGATCAAATGCTTGATCGTCTTGCAGGGTATGAGTTTTATTGTTTCTTGGATGGGTACTCGGGTTATAATTAAATCATGATTGCACCCGAGGATCAAGAAAAGACTACTTTCACTTGCCCTTATGGTACTTTTGCCTTTAGAAAGATGCCTTTTGGATTATGTAATGCGCCTGCTACATTTCAGCGTTGCATGATGGCCATATTTGATGGGTTGATAGAAAAGATCATGGAGGTGTTTATGGATGTTTTTTCTGTGTTTGGTTCCTCTTTTGATATTTGTTTATCTAATCTTGCTACGATTTTGAAGAGATGCCAAGAAACTAATCTTGTCTTGAATTGAGAGAAGTACCACTTCATGGTAAGAGATGGGATTGTTCTTGGCCATCATATTTCGGCCAAGGGATTGTAGGTGGATAGAGCAAAGGTGGTTGGAATTGAGAAGCTTCCACCACCTACTAATGAAAAAGAAGTGCGGTCCTTCCTTGGACATGCCAGTTTTTATAGAAGATTCATAAAAGACTTCTCGAAATACTCCAAGCCCTTATCTCAATTACTTGAAAAGGATGTGCCTTTTGTTTTTGATAAGTATGTCTAACAGTTTTTTAGGTTTTGAAGGAGGCGCTTATTACTGCACATATCTTGATCACACTGGATTGGAATCATCCGTTTGTACTTATGTGTGATGCGAGTGATTTAGCACTTGGAGTGGTGCTTGGGCAATTGAGGGAAAAGAAATTCTGTGCCATTTACTATGTGAGTAAAACTTTTGATACTGCACAAAAGAACTACAAAATGACTGAAAATGAGTTTCTAGCTGTGGTGTATGCATTCAACAAGTTTCGATAGTATTTGGTTGGCATGAGAACGATAGTGTATATGGATCATTCTGCGATCCGATACTTGATGGAGAAGAAGGAAACGAAGCCAAGGATCATTAGATGGATCCTTCTTCTGCAGGAGTTTGATATGGAGATCCGAGTTATGAAGGGTACATAGAATGTTTTGGCGGATCACCTATCAAGGTTGGAGACAAGGGAGCACTATGATGATTCTTTCAATTACATAGAAGAGATGTTCCATGATGAGAAGATAATGGCAGTGTTTGTTGAATGAGCGGAAAGAACATGTGTGGTGGCTGCCTAAGGGATGGATCCATGGTATGCGGATATGTGAATGACATTGCCGTAGGTGAAATTCCAAGAGATCTCAACTGATATCAACTTGCAAAATTCAAGAGGGATGTTAAGACATTTATATGGTATGATCCGTTTGTCTACAAGATATGTATCGATTCCATAGTCCATAGGTATGTGCCCGAGATGAAGATGGAGAGCGTTCTTGATTTTTGCCATGCATAACCTAACGGGGGCACTTTGGAGGTCAAAAGATGGCAGCAAAGGTACTTCAATCTGCTCTTTATTGGCCAACTTTATTTAAATATTTTGAAATATATGTGGCGACATGCAATAGATGTCAAAGAATGGGGAACATAAGTTGAAGAGATGAGATGCCACTTAAGCAAAGCATTGTTGTTGAGATCTTTGATGTATGGGGGATCGATTTTATGGGACCTTTTCCTCCATCTAATGGATTTCTTTACATCCTTTTAGCTGTGGATTATGTTTCTAAGTGGGTGGAAGCCATTCCTACTCGCGTGAATGATTCAAGGACTGTGTTGTCTTTCTTGAAGAAACATATCTTTGCTCGCTATGGAGTTCCTAGAGCACTAGTGAGTGATGGAAGGTCTCACTTTGTCAACAAACTTCTTGAAAAGGTGCTTAAGGATTATAGAGTTAAGCATAGGGTTACTACACCCTATCACCCTCAAGCGAATGGACAAGCTGAAGTCTCCAACCGACAAGTGAAACAAATTTTGGAGAAGCTAGTTGGAACCAATAGGAAGGATTGGGCTATGAAACTCGATGACGTTTTGTGGGGGTTCCGGACTGCTTATAAGATGGTGTTGGATATGTCACCGTACCAAATTGTCTATGGGAAGCCATGCCACTTACCCGTAGAGATTCAGCACAAAGCTTTTTGGGCATTGAGGAGTTTGAACTTGTCTTTAAAGGATCAAAAAGAGTTGAGATGACTCATATTAATCAATTGGATGAGTTCAGGAATCGAGTTTACAAGAACTCGAAGATCTACAAGGAGAGAACGAAGAAATGGCATGATTCAAATATCTCATACAAGGAGTTCAAGCAAGGAGATGAGGTATTACTTTTTAACTCTCGTTTGAAGCTCTTCGTAGGAAAATTGAAATCGAAGTGGGCGGGGCCGTTCATTATCCATAGAGCCTGCAGAGGGGGGAGTTTTGATCTTATAGACAAATATGGAGACATCATAGCAGTAAATGGGCATCGATTGAAGCATTACAAGTCGTCAGATGATGCTTGCATCATCTTTGAGGATACCTTGTACTAGATTAGTACCGTCGTGAATCTCCGACGTTAAACAAGAGCGCCTGTTGGGGGCTTTTCCTCCTGTTTTATTGCTTTATTTCTTTTGTGTGAGCAAGAAATTTTTATATTTGACGTGCTTACTTATCGACAATTACATCTCTTTTCAAACTTAGTTTCCACTATAGTTTCTACTAAGTTTGGGGGGTGTGATGTACTTACTTCATTGAAACACTAAGAGTATAATTTTTTCTTTGTACCGTTTGTTAGGGGAGTTGATTTTTTGCGGCATATTAAAACTTTAACCGATTTTAGTGTGTCGATTTTTTACGATTTGCCTAATGTTCAGTGGTATTTTGTGTTATTTTGAGTGTTTTATGCGGAGTTACACATATATATTGAGTTTTAGGATTGATTCTCGAGCTAAGTTTGCTCCGTTTTGGTACCTAATATTCATTTTTGAGCTTGAAATGTGCAGGGGATGAAGAAAATTCAACTTTGGAGCATCAGGTGTTCGATTCTACTAGAGGTGAAGGTCGAGCTGAGGAGCTCAAGTCGAACTGATGATCAGAGAATTCGTTATAGGTTGATTTGACCATACAGGGTTGGCTCGACCAATCTGGAGGTCGAACTAGAAGTCAAACTGGAGATCAGAGAAGTTTGTACAGGCCAATTTGACCAAAAATGGTTTGGTTCGATCAAAGGGGTAAGTCGAACCAAGGTCGAATCGCAGACCTAAAAGTTTTGAACAGAGGAGTTCGACCACGACAGAGTTGTTCGACCAAGGCATTTGGTCGAATCCAGGACAAACTGAGGCGCAGAAAGCCTCCGAAACATGGTTCGACCATATCAATCCAGTTCGACCTCTACAGCTGGTCGAATCATACCAGGTAAGTCAGTTTTTAACCCCATTTGATCACTTTGCACACCACCTTCACTCGAATTCGCTCCGAATCGAAAGCCCTTGCTTCTAAACTTTGATTCCACATGATTTTGCTCCGATTAAACTACATTCCACACTCCTTCCACTCAATTCATCGTGTTTTCGGAACAATCTAGTTGCAAAACTAGGGTCGTCGTGATTTTGAAGGATTGTCACACTTGGCCGGTTCAAAAGGTACGTTTCCTCGACTCTATTACCCTAGGATTGAAGTTATAATTATCGATTTCAAGTGGGTAGGTTGATTGAATGAGTTTTTATAGGAATTCATGGTATATTTTGAGTTTTTGTGTGCGAATTCATATGAACAATTGATGGGATTGTTTTAATTGTTTAATTGTTGTCAAACCTTTATGTTTTTGTGAATTTGGGAGTAATTGAGGAGTGTGAGATGAAGCATGTTGGATTGTGAGTAATTTGAGTAGTAATGCATGCTTGTGGTTAATAAAATCATTTGTTGATCTTATTGCATACTATGTTGGAATGAAGTTGAGTAAGCATGTGAATTCAATTGATTAATCATGAGGATGGAACATGCTTGTTTGGTGTGACTATGCATTGAAAAACTTGAAGTCTTGAGTAGAGTTGAGTGCTAGTTGAGTATGAATTAGCTTGGTTTTCCTTTCTTGTTGTTGGTTTTGAAGTATTATTTTAAAGAAAAGGAAAGGAAGCCGAGGTTCGTTCCAAAAAGAGGCAAGATAGACCTTCTCGTGAAGATGCTGTGACAAAGAAGTTAAGGCTTCAGAAGAGGTTGCCTATGAATTTCAAGGTGCGGATGAATGATTGGGATGATATCAAGGATAAGTGGGGTGATATATCAGACAAGATTGCAAGAACGAGGTATTAAGATGATGGAGCGATGGTTACAATGCGCATTCGAGATGATATCCTGTGGATGTTTGATCAAGTAGGGATTCATCGCTTCATGGAGTTGAAGAAGCCTACGTACTTCCATGTGACTGCTGAGGTGCTTTGTTCGATAACTGTTAAGAAGGGTTCGAGCCATCTCCCATATGAGTGTACTTCTAGCTTAGAGGTGAGATGAGGACGTGGTCGGCTGAGGAGTTGAATACACTGTTTCAGACTCCGAGAGGGATCTCTAGAAATGAGAATGGATTCTTCAATGCGAATAACTTCTGGAGAGATTTCTGGGGAGGATATAGATTTCAAGATAAGTAGTGCTCATGCTTTGTTGATCCAGAATACGGTGCTCCGATAATGGATCGAGTGTTGAGCAACACATTGTTTGCTCGGTCTTAGGGAAGTTGTGTATCGAAGGGAGAGTTGTATACCCTCTGGTGTATGCTCAATAGAATGAGATTCAATGTGGGATTGTATCTTATTCATCAGCTATACAGGTTCAGGAGCTCTCCGTTTCAGAGAGTTAACATAGGAGGTTTGCTTACTACTGTGGCTGAGTATTATCACATGGACTTCACCAGTATTATACCTATTTTTGAGGATCCGGACTTGGTCATGAGTACGTTTGTGAAGGGTGGATTCGCTCATCTTTGCGATGGAGATTGGTTCTACACGAGGGGGTCGAAGCCCTTTACTTGTATGTTTCCGTTTGATGTGAGCGAGTTGACTTCTATCCGGAATTAAGGCAACAAGTTGATGAATACGCGGGCGCATGATGCTCTCTCCATCACTTGCTTGACAAAAGGTGATTGGAGGACTGTAGCTCAAATGTACGCTGAGGGGATGATGGAGGAGCTTCAGATGATTGTAGATGAGGGGCACTTTTAGCCACATCCTCGGCTACAGCCACAGCAGCAGCAGGAGCATGGAGCGGATCATGTGGATCCGGAGGTGGGAGATCTGCAGCCATATGAGATGCTACCACGTCCCATTCCAGCATGGCCACAGCAGCAGTGGGCTGGTCCTGATGCTTATTTTCAAGAGTAGTTTCGATTTATTCATGAGCAGTTCACCATACTAGATGCAAACTAGCAGGAGACGAATAGGCAGCTGGGATTGGCAAATGTGAACTACGCAGCACTAGATGGGAGTACAACACACTGCAGAATAACTATGTGGAGATGGATAGGAGATTGGAGAGGATGTATGCTCATGAGCGCGAGTTGGATAGAAAGCTAAACAGTCTTCATAGAGATTTGGATCGATTGCGCTCGGAGATGAGTGATGGTGATGACGAAGAGGGTGCGAGCGATGATGATGCTCCGGAGGAGTAGGATGCACCATGTTTTTATTCTTTGTCTGTTTCATCTCATCTCCCTTCTTTTTTTCTCTTTACAGGATGGGTATTTGTGGTGTGAGTGGCATGTACATATATTGGTATGATTGGATGTTAGATTGAGAGGTGATGATTGATACTTGAGGGTGTAATTGGTTGGATATACTTGTATGGATTGTCATGATATGAGGGTTCTTGGCCTTAATATGTTGCATTCATATTTTACATGTGTTAATTTTTGTTGATGAGATGCATGTACAACTTGATAAGTATGTGTAGTTCATTGTGACATTTATCTTGATTATATGCTCTGAGGAGTACTTAGGATTCTATTTATCCATGTGAGAGTTTGAGCCATTTGAATCATGCTAGTTTATGATAATTTATTCTTGAGGGAATCATTCATATGACCGTATTCTAGAACTTGACATTGAGTCTTGTGTGAAACTTATGATTGATGAATTGCTAGGACATGATCTTAGGCCGTTATTGGTTACTTGAGTCACTTAGCCAAAATTTTACCTCACCTGTTAATATATGTATCATTATAAGCCCTTTTGAGCCTTAAAAAGCTTTTTCTTTAGCAAGCCGTGATATAAAAAGCTTTATTAAACCTTTACTTGAGCCTTGTTGAATATCCTATTCATTAGTAGAGAGTTGAGGTGCATAAGTGCTTATAAAAATGAAAAAGTTAGAAGCTTGACTGAGAAGTATGAAAAAGGAAGAAGTTGGTTAAATCTTGTTTAAGGGTAGTGCCTGAAACTGGTACCTCGACTGCTTAGAAGGGTAGTACCCGAAATTGTTACCCTTGATCATTGAAGAAAGATGATGTTGATGCTAAGGAAAAGAAGGAGAATTCAAACCATGAAGATTATGAGAAGAAGATGGAAAAAGAAAAAAAGATGACTCTGCATGATGAAAAGCAAAACTCCAAGTTAATTCTCTACTAGTGAATTAATCACTTTACCTAAATTTTTCTACCTTTACCAAAGAGCCAACATTACAACTCAAAAGCAAGTCCTTTGTGATCCTAGTAGGGAATTGATTGTAAGTTGATTTTTGAGACCCTTGTCAAGCTTTTATGGTTACGCGGAAGTATGAATTGATATGAGCGTATATTAACCTATTGAAGTGTGTATCTTTTACACTAGAGAGAGAGTAAATACTTATCTTGTGAGCTAGATGGCTTAGTACTCCGAATTGCGTAATAATTGAGTGATGTTTTGCCTGAATGATATATATGATGCTAGTAATACTTGTTTTCGATTGATGAAATTGCATGTGTGAATATGAATTGTGTTGAATGTGGTGGTTGAGTGAATTTTACATTACTCAATAGTTTTTTATTGCGTTGCCTCGGGACGAGCAAAAAAGTTTCCATTTGAGTTTGAACACAAGTCTTTGAATGGGTTTTTCTGTTAAGCATTTTAACAGAGAAGAAGACAATATTTGCTGAGAAGGCCTTCCAAGAAAAACAAGACATTCTTTGGAAAAACAAGATTCCGGTGAGTAAACAAACTCATCGAAGATATTGTAACATGATCTATTTTGGGCAATGGACAAATAAAATATGCACAAGTTGTTCCACCCAAACAGAACCAGAGTTTGAAAAAGGAATAGGGTTGGGCATATGGATGATCAAAATTGCTGAACCACCCCCAGCAAAAGAGACACGTGGAAAGAAGAGGGTAAAACCTCTTCAGAACACCCAAGAGCCAAGAGAATCTTCAGGCACTAAGGAAGACAAATGACTCTTCAAAAAAGTAAGAGCCAAGTGACCCCACAAGGTAACAAAGGCATGTGACCCTGCAGCAAAGGGGGCCAAAAGTAGTGGACCTAGTTAGCTTATAAAAGGAGTATCCAATGCAGACAACTACTGAATACAAACAAGAAATGTGACGTAAGCAGTGACATCACAAGAAGTTAGGAGGCTTTGGAATCCAAATTTCAAGTCCACAAACCTCTATAAATAGAGAGTATGAGGAAGCAGAAGGCATCGACCATCACCATCTGTTTTCTTATTTCAAAAACATTGTATCTTTTCTTTCTTGCATGAGTGTTCTATTTCCAGCTACAATAGGTAGCTAAAGGAGTTATCTCATCTTGTTCTGTGAGGATGAGTGTGTAATAAATTTCTCCATTCAATAAAGAAATAATCTTGGGCTACTGCCCGAAGCATGTAACCTTCCATTTTCTTCTGCAATTTTAATCTCCATACTTTCCAACGAGAAATAGTAGCAGCATCCTATACACCCGGTGTAGGAAACAAACCAGGATTGTGCTGAGGTCCGGTGAAGGAATGGGATCGAACCATCACACTACGGGGCGCGTGGTTGCTGTGAGGAGCAGCTATAAAATCTCCTGGATACTCAGTGGATTGACGGTCAAAAGAGGTATTGTTACTATTTTAAGTTGGTTAGTTATGAGATTAATATTGTTTAATTAATGTAAGAAAGCATGTTGGGTCTGATATGGTCGTAATGAACTATGTCTATTTTAAAGAAGAAAATTGTGATGAAAAAAAATATTTACGCATATAAGAAAAGGGATATTGAAAATCATATACGGATATCAATCGGGTAGAGTAAATAAAAGGATTTATTGGTTGAGAAAAGGGGTATTTTTGGAATGAATAGTATAAAGTGGCTAGAAAAAATTTATTATTATGAGGGTGGCTAGAAAAAATTTAACTTAATGAATAGTGGCTATTTTAAATTTTAGCCCTAATATTTAATGTAAAGTGGGTAGGTGTATTAGTGTTGGATGATATATTAATTGTTTTAGGTGGGTCCCGCATTCCAAAAAGAAAATCGTAAATATTGAAATGGGACGCGCAAAATAGAAATGTAAACATTGAAATGGGACGAAGGGAGTATATAATTACTCTATTTGAAAGAGTTCATTGACAATAATAATATTTTTTTTTCAGAAGAGTAGTGTCTCCAATACTGCAGAAGAATTTTCCATTATACTAAAGAACTGGTAATCCCCGTTCCATCATAGAACCGGTTCCATACTGTTTTTGCATAAATAAATAAAGCATGCAAATATTTATGTGAAATTGTACCACAGAAATATATATGAATTTAGTGAGACTAATAGAAAGTGATATCTAAATGTTAAAAAGTGATAATTATTTTTAATAAAATATTTTGTAGTATAAATATAAAGTAATAATTAATATTTAATTGTACAAATAATGATAATTACTTCTTCGAAAAGTGATATATATAGATCTTGCCGTAAAACCTCAAATTGCTCAATAATTATATGGGTGTCAGCCAATTTCTTGTAATTATTTTGATAAAGGAAAGGTCGAAGCATAATAGTACTATTTTATTTTATAAATTTGATATTTTAATTAGCAAACCCCTTATATGTTTTAAAAATGAGGTTTTGACAAATTCCACACAAAATCAATTAAATAACAATATTTACACTTACAGATACTATAATCCTAAAATATACACTCACTTTTTATATATTCTTTTTCCTCATTTAATATTATATCACTTTTTATATATTCTTTTTCCTCCTTTAATATTATATTGATGGGCATTTTCTCAACACACAATTAATCCCCAAATATGAAGGATGTTATTATAGCTTAGATAAGCGACCAAGTTAAATATCGAACCCAAAGGACGGCATATTATCAATTTAATTATTTACTAAATTAATTAAGACAAAAGACAATTAAGTTTGAGGTTTGATTATCAACTACTAACAATTAATTAAATAACAATAAAATAAATAACACTTGAAGAATACGAAAGTGTCTCAAGAATGGAGAATAGATAGCTCTAGGGTAATCTAATTTTACTACTTAACTCCCCTCTCAAGTGCAAGCCGACTCTACCTTGTGGACTATGGATGCATCACTAAACCATGCAAATCTACTCTATAGACACAAGTAAATAAGCGTGTAACATGTGTGAATAACCTTGGAGCAAGAGATATAATTTCACCCCCTTTCTAGGTACTATTAGTATCAATTATTTCCCACGTCTGGAATATAACCCGATATGATCTCCTTTTATATGTACTATAAAATTACCCTCTTTATCCTACTTACTAACCCAAATTCAATTTAATTAATAAATATTCATATATGATAGTTCTAATGAAGCTTTGGAATCCCCTCACTTAGAATCATAACATGGAATCCTATTCAGCGGTGAACGCACTCAATCTACAACTAAGATATATATTCAGACTCTATATACCAATTGAAGATGCACAAAATGACCGTGAATATGGATTACGAAAGCACAATCATATATAAAATCAATCCACAAGTAGTGTTGTACGGAGGACACACAAGAGAGTTTTATAAATTCATAAAACCTTCAAAACTCTAGACTACCAAAATGGTTCTAGCCCATGATGTTGCGAAGAACAATCATGGGGGTTGGATAGATCTTACTCATATGTCTGAAAAATACAAGATAAATTAGGAAACGAATAAAACCCTAGATGCGGGAGTTGTCGCGTCCTACTTCGTCTTGAATCCTCCTCTTGGTTCTCCTCTTGATTCCACAGACGAATCTTCAAATTGATAGATAGATGGAGGAAAGGATGTGGATGATGGTTGAGGGGTGATTCCCCTTGTGGATTGTAGGATGATTGTGTTACTGTCTCTCCTTGGTGTGATTTGCATCCCCTTTTATACTTGTAAGCTCTCCTAATGGACCTTGGATGTGTTTTTCTTGGAAAATGAGAAAATACACGCACTAGGAGGTTAAAAACTGCACAGATCTAAAAATTCGAGACCAAGTTCGACCAAAGTGATTTAATTTTGGTCAAACTAGATAGGCCTTGGTCGAACTACGGTCGAACTACATGTCTGTAAACTGAAATTTCGTCTTTTGGTCCAGTTATACTTGACTGTTGTTGCTCGACCAACATGGCTTGGTCGAGCTACAGTCAAACTGCATGCGCAGTGTCATCGTTTAGCGCATAACTTCTATATCCAAATTTCAATTTGAGTGATTCTCATGCTCACATGATCATATCTTCCTTGAATTTCTATCCATATAAAGAAATTACAAAAATTTCAACATTTGAATGTATAACAAGTCATGCAAAGTGGCACAACCGTGCTGAGCAGGAACAGCCTGCGCGATGTCACTATTTTGATCATAACTTTCTTGTTTGGACTCCGATTGAGGTATTTCTTACGCCAAAACGACCCTCTGTTATGTGGCTTTCCAACCATATATCATACTTCTTGTTTTGAGCTCTACACAAATACAGAAAAATTATATAAGTTGGACGTGCGTTTTCAGCATTCTTGCACAAGTTGTACCTTCTCTCCAACTCGGCACTTTTGATCATTTTTCCACCTAAAACACAATAAAACACCTCAAAAACATTTTTTTTTCTTACATATATTGAATGTAAGACATTTGTGCTAATATATAACAATAATTCCCATTAAAAAGGTGTTAAATTGGATACTAAAACATGCTTATTTTCGCTCTTATCATATATCTTTTTTTTATTTCTCCTCTTCTTTATTTGTAAATTAATACCTCCTCCTACCTATTGATTTCATATAAATTCCATGCAAAAAAACTCAAAATAAACATATATTACTAATACTATTCATTAAGTTTTCAAAACTAAAATCTAATTTTCAAAAACTTAACAAAACATCACCTAAGAGTACTTATAAATCATGTATCTTGATTAATTAGATCTATAAATATTATATTTTAATGTTATTTTTTTTATTGCGAATCATTGAATTGGATGAATGACACGTAGGAAATAAAATTTATACCATATACGAAAATTATCACCTCTAATAAACTCTAATTAAGTGAAAGTAATATTGGAAAAATATTGGAGGAAAATCGTTGGAGGAATCTTGATTAATTTTATTAGTGATAATCAACTCTAATTAATCTAACAAACGTAATAAAAAATGTAACATAAAAAATATATAACATTACATTTTGTAATTGTACATTTAGCGATACAAATTTAACTTTATACATTCAAAATTTCAAACAAACTATTTTAATTTGTACATTTATTTCTTAATAAATACTCCGTCCCGCTACAAGAGTTACTTTTCATTAATTAGGGTATCTTACTACAAGAGGTTCATTTTCTTTTATAGTAAATGAGACCCACATAAATTAATCACTTTAATTTTTTGGGCCCACACACAACACTAGTATAACTACACACTATACATTAAATTATTATGTCTCTCAACCCACTCCACTTTAAATATTATATTTTTTAATCTTCATGCAAATAACGTAACTTTATTATTATTATTATTATTATTATTATTATTATTATTATTATTATTATTATTTTTATTATTATTATTATTATTATTATTGAACTGTACCATTCATTAATTAAATACTCCTCCGTCCCTCTGACAGGGGCGTATCTAGCAGGGGATATAATGCACAACTCTACCCCAAATAAAAAATATACCCCCCTCTCTCTATATATATATATATATATATATATATATATATATATATATATATATATATATATATATATATATATATATATTCCTTTTATAAGGTTTAAAAATAAAAAAATATACACCACTAAATTTTACAGTCACTGCACTAATTTAATTTATCTGTCATTCTATATGATAATTTTATTTTATTAAATTAAGTGTGAGAAGACTTATGAGACAAGTTAGAGATTTGTGAAAATCACCATGAATGAGGTGATTCATAATGCTTCTATTTATATGTTACAATACAATACAAATCCCATAATTAATGGGAGGATTAAATACAACAAATAATATATACTAAAAATACATCAAGAATATATACTAAAAATACGTAGTCTATAAAATATCAATTCGTATCCTTATTATCCCCCGTCAAGCGCTGCATGGGATGAAGGCAAATGCAAAGCTTGGAACGTAGAAACTCAAAGACTGGACATGGTAAGCTTTTTGTAAAAATATCAGCTAGTTGGAGATGAGAAGGAACAAAACGAGTGGTTAGCTTGCCCGAGGAGACGAGCTCACGAACAAAGTGATAATCAGGATCAATATGCTTAGCCCTTTTGTGCGCCACCGGATTCTGACTAAAAAAGATAGCACTCTTTTTGTCACACAAGAGAATAGGCCTGGAAGGAGAAAGAGAGCGAAGCTCATGAAGCAAATTCGTGATCCAAACTAGCTCTGCTGCAGCATTCGCCATGGCACTATACTTGGAATCACAACTGGAGCGGGAAACAGTTGGTTGTTTCTTATCACTCCAAGAAATAAGATTTCCCCCAAGAAAGATAGAATATCCATAAGTGGAATGACGAGTCTGAATGCAACGAGCGCAATCATCATCAATGTAACCCAAGACAGAAAAATCAGAATTCCTCTTGAAGGATAACACATAGTGTACAATGCCCTTGACGTAGCGAATAATCCTTTTCACTGCCAAAAAATGATCATCCCTAGGCGAGTGAAGGAATTAACTGACCGTGCTAACTGCATAAGAAAGATCAGTTCGAGTAACAGTCAAATATTGAAGGGCTCCAACGAGTGACCTATACAGAGTAGGATCACGAAATGGAGAGCCTTCACTAAGAAGAGATTCCCCTGCTGCCAAAGGAGTAGAAACAAGCTTGGCATCCAATAAGTCAGCACGTTCAAGGATATTATGTGCATACTTTGCTTGTCCAACAAATAGACCATCGGAGGTATACGAAACTTCAAGCCCAAGAAAATAATTAAGACGATCAAGATTCTTAATGGTAAATTCATAGTGGGTATGGGAGATAAAATTTTGCAATATAGAAGAATCATTCCCCGTAATGATAATATCATCCATATATAACAACAAATAAATGATAGAGGTACCTCTATGAAAATGAAAGATAGAAGAGTCACTGCGACTCTGTAGAAAACCAAGGCCTGAAAGATACGAGCTGAACCTCTGGTTCTAGGCAAGAGGGGCTTGACAAAGACCATATATACTAGTACCAGAAAATCATGGATCCACGAAACCAAGAGGCTGAGACATAAATACTGGTTTGTCAAGAACGCCATTTGGGAACGCATTCTTGACATCAAGTTGATAAAGAGGCCAATTATGCTGAACTGAGAGCACCAAGACAATCTGAATGGTGGCAACCTTGACAACAGGACTAAAAGTATGATGAAAGTCAGTGCTGGGAATCTGTATAAAACCCTGAGCAACAAGACGGGCTTTGTGGTGCTCAATGGAGCCATCAGCGAGAAACTTCGTATGAAATATCACTTCGAACCAACAAGGTTTGAGCCAGGTGGGTGGGGCACAAAATCCCATGTGTTGTTTGAATGAAGGGCGTCAATTTATTCTTACATAGAAGCAAGCCACTCGGGATGCTTTTCAACAGACTTGAAGCCACGAATCTCAAAAGTGGCAACAAGAGCCGACAATAGGGCGGTGGAAGCCAAGTCAATAGGGTAGCGAGGCTTGAACATGTCAGCATGTGCCCTGGTGATCATAGGATGCTGGAATGGAACGGCAGGTGCTTGCTCGACAGGAGCATCAGCAAGTGGCAATCCAGGTGCAATAAGAGACTGATCTGGGGTTAGATCATCAGGCTGGGATGTTTGGTACTCAGCTAGGTCGTTTGGAGTCGGGACGATGTGCACGGGCAGTGAGGTAGACTTGCTTGGCATAAGGCTGACGTGAGCTGGCAATGGATAGATTGTAGCATCCAAAAAACTCTAAAATCGGAGTTGTAGATGGAGTCCGAGAAAATGGAAAGCATTATTCATCAAACTATGCATGACGAGTGGTGAAGACTCGAGAAGACTCCGAATCATAACAATGGACCCTTGAAGATACTACTATAACCCAAGAAAATGCAAGAACGACTATAAGGTTTCAATTTATAAGCAGCATAATCTCGAAGATAGGGAAACGTACATGACACCCAAATGGCTTGAAGTTTGCATAATTTGAAGCATTGCCAAATAGAAGCTGAAATGGAGATGTATTATGCAAAAGAGGTGAAGGCAGCCTATTAATCATGAAAATAGAAGTAGAAAATGCATCGAACCAAAGAGATGCTGGGACATGAGTATGAAATAGCATAGATAATCTAGTTTCAGATATGTGATGATGCTTACGTTCAACTCTACTATTTTGTTGTGGTGTGTAGGGACAAAAAAGCCAATGATGAATACCATCCAGCTGCATAGAATCACATGTTGGATTGTATACTAAAAGTCTAGCGTTTTGTATGAACAATATTTTGATAATATTTGAAATGAGAATCATGTGATCAAACATTTGTAATAATGATGTTGCAAGAGTCCATTTACTTTATACTATAGATAATGTGGTGTGCGGAGACACACAGATGATCATATTATCGACTCCTTATAAAGTATAAACAGATGTTCACAACCGAGATAGACGGGAACTATCTATCGGTATAGTTGTAGTGTGATTTAGTATTAGTCTGTCTTGACTATAAAATTGCACTAGTGCACTTGTGTGATTGAGCAGGACTGTGTTGAGATCGTTCAGTTTATACTAACTATATAATAGACTTGATCTCTGTTATTATGGATGTTCATACTCTTAATCCCTATACAATAACCTCGACACGTAAGCCAATATTTATTTCCTTGATTCATCAATGGGTGAGATTTAATTATTAAATTAATATACTTGGTAAGTCGGGAGATGATACTATCTCTATGGTATGCCGTTGATTGTAGAAGGAATCTGTGTCCTAACGAAATTGGTTGATGATGTCCCCTTGAAGAGCTCATAATGATTGTCATGTAAACCCTGCAGGTGGATTTATTCCGGCATGATAATAAGGTTGAGTGGTACTACTCTAGGTAAATATATTAATTAATAGAGTTGTCAGTAACTTAATTAATTAATGGGCATTGAATCTTAAACACGGGGAGATTAACGGGCTCATAATAAGAAGGAGCCCATAACGTAATTTGGGATTAGGGTGGCAGTGCAATAATACTTCTTTAGTGGACTGATTTATTATTATTGGATTTAAGTATGGGCTAAACTTGGATGCTTAAGCCCAATGGGAGGCCCAAACCCTAATTTCTTCTCCTGATCCCTGTTGTAGCCTATAAATAGCCAATCTCAGCATTCTGGTAATCAGAAATTCACGCCTAAACACGTGAGTAATCAAGTTGGACTGCAGATTGAGTTCATCTTGTAGATCAGAAGGTCGTTTGTTCTTATTGTTCAACCTCTACATCAATCCTGGTGAAAGCTAATACGATTCTACTCTTATGCTTTTATTGCAGTAGAATTGCATGGAACCTAAAGTTCACGTTAACCAAAAGATCCAAACACCAACAATTGGTATCAGAGCGTAGGTTCTATGACTAAACGTGACACGTTAGGCTAGGGTATATATGAAATATATAATTTATTTTTGAAAAAAATCGCATTAGGCTTAGGGTTTTGTATTTTATTTAATCCATAAAAACCCTACGTTACTTTCAAGGCTGCACTGTAAGTATGTATGTGATGTGTGACACACGACAGGCAACTAACGGTGCTGATGGATGATGACTGATGCCTCACGATGACATGATTGACGGCATGGTGGTGGTCCACGGTGGTGGTGAAAGGGGAATCGACTGGGAAAATCTGTAGTGGTCGGCACGATTGATGCTGGTCAACAGCATGTATGTGTTGCACTGATTAGGCGAGTTCAGTGCAGTGCGAGCCAGACGGCTGGAGGCACGATGGCCGATAGTGACACGGATGGCGAGAAGGCATGTCAGGCGGCCCTTGCGCCATTGCATGGGGATTGTCGGATGGACAGCTTGTGGCACACGATAGCGTGTTTGTCTCGCTTGCATCACGGCATAGTAGGACAGACAGCATTTCCAGGTGGGTCCGATGACTGGCAAGCGAGTCTGCAGCCTACTTCGAGCGGGTCTGCAGCAGTTTTCGTCGGGTCTGCTAGTGTTTGGGGTGAGTCTTCATGGCATTCTGAGTGAATCTTCAAGCTTTTCGGGCGAGTCCTTCATGTTTCCGTTCGAGTCTGCATCAGTTTCTGGGCAGGTCCATCACCTGTTCCAAGCGAATCTTCTGTTGCTTCTGGGTGAGTTGATGACATTTTTCAAGCGGGACTATCTTTTTTTTAGCGCGAGTTCGATGCTACAGTCAGGGGTACACAAGACCGACGGTGGTGGTTGACCCATGGCGGGAGATGAGCATGAACGACGTCTTGACAGTTGCTGGTGGTTTCCGCTAGGAATGAACCTAGTTGGGGTTAACCCGCGGAGCAGGCTGGACAAAAGGTGCCTTCAGGCATCCACAAGACTAGCCTGACGGGCGATGTTGGCGGATATCATGGGTGGTAGCGGCGACCGGCACGAGCAGGATCGATGGACATTAAGGGCAGCAATTAGTACGGGGATGACTTGTGGACAAGGCTTGAGGCGACGCAGGGCTGCAGCTGTCGGTTCAAGCATGGATGGCAAGTACCTTGTCATGCAAGACTTCCTGCTTGTGGAGCAAGGTAGTGGTTCAATGGGTGGAGTGCTGAACAAGGAATTTGAGGAATATTCTATATAAGATTCTTCCGGAATTTTATTTAGGTCGATTCCTGTGATCTCACCGAGGAGGTCGATCCCGTCTGTGTTGCCCACATTCGTGCTAGGTGGCAAACAATCGAATTTGCCGATGTATAACTGTTATAATTGATTTAATTGTCTATTATTGTTATATATGTGAAGCCACGTTGATTTATTACTTTAAATAATAGCATGCTAAGTTGCATATTATGTCTGATATATTATATGCATGTAAAAACCCTCCTGTTAAATAACTAAGTGGGAGAGGGATTGGTTAATTAATCCACGGCCTCCATTATTGATTTATTGTATGATACAAATAAACTTATGAATCGGTTATAGTGCATTCCTCCCCAACGGATGAGTTTTATTTGTGGATCACTGGAATAAATTTTATTAAATAATTATTATTTGTAATGTGATGCACATGAACTTATAAGTCGGCTACAATATCTTCCTCCCCAATGGATGAGTTTTATTTGCGGATCACTGGTAAAAATTAATAATTGATGATTATAGGAAATTATTTGAGGGCGTGTGGACTTCTCAAACTGTAAGACACACAAACTTGGGTAACGTACTTAATATCAAATAATAGTATACACTTAAGTGCAATTAATATGTATACTTCCCAACGGAGTCACTGCTATTAAATTGCATGGCTGAAGTACAATCGACTATTAATCATTGAGTCATAAGATTAATTAAGAAGTATGGAATTAATGGGTAAAACTTTATCTTGCGAATGTTAGGGTTTGTATACGTCCACACTAACGTGGCATACAAATTCACGATGCTTGAGATATCGGTGAATTTATTTATATTATTTTTTGAGGGAATCAATATAAATTTTAAATTCGAAGTGTTTGATCGTTGTATTTATTTACTTGATTCTCAGGATTTTCGAATGATTTATTTCACTTATTGTTAACTAAAAGAAAACATACTTATTGGTCCAAAATAAATTATTGACAAGAATCTTGATTTTAATTATTATTTCTTTGAAAAATAAATATGTGTTCTCACTAAGAATGCTCTCTAGTACCTGTAAAACTCTCTTGTGAAGAGATGAAAGAGAGGTTTATAGAAATATGATGGTCAATCTCATGAAACTCTTCGAATACTTGAGAAAGATAAAAAGGCAAAAGGTCAAGATTAAACGTGATGAATGAATTGGAAATACATGGAATATAAATTGAAGGGAAAACCTAGGTCAATTCATTCTTCGTAATTTACCTAAATATTTTGAGCAAGTTCTACCTGAATTACAAGAGGTTGTATATGGTGGGAAACTTCTGACAAAACAATTCATCAATATGCGAACAAAGTTAGTATCTTATTCACTAGTTGTTGAAGCATGAATAGTGATGGCGTTTACTAACACGTTGTGTGTAGGTGACGTAATCACTCTATGTCTACAACTAAGTGAGGATGAGATTATTGTATACATGTGTAAAGCTTCTAGAGTAGTGGCTGTTGCAGTGGGAGTTGTTTATTTATCTTATGATATGAATAAACGTTTGATTTTGAGAAATTGTCTTTATGTACGATTTCATAGAAAGAATTTCATTTCGATTTCTATGTATTTACGGATAGGTACTCTATTACATTTAAATGACATCGTCATTATAATGAAGGATGAAGCTATAATCTGTTATGGTACATTAGTGACAATTTGCACACTCTTAAATCATTTTTATCCCACGGATGCAACAAATAGAAATTAATAATGCATCTTCTAATCTTAGTAAGAGAAAGGAACCTTCAGAGATGAACTGAACATACCTTTGGCATCTAAGACAAGATTATTTTACTTAAGTACAATTCAAAAGTTGATAGCCGATGGACCATAGGGTTTATTGGAAGTGGAAACTTTCAGATTTGTGAGTCTTACTTGGAAGTGAATATGATAAATTGCATATACAAGGAAAAGGGGTATGAGCCATATAAAGATATATTGGAAATGATTCATTCTGATTTATGCGATCTTAAGATTATCCAGGCGAGAGGTAGTTATAAATATTCGTCACTTTATTTGATGATTATTCTAGAAACGAGATATATTTATTTGATGAACTGCAAGTCTGAGTACTATGATAAAAATCAAGAAGTGCATGGCAGATGCAGTGAAGCGTCATGGAAAATATATCAAGTCACTGCGATCCTATCGTTGTGGTGAGTACCTCTTAAGATAGTTTAGGAGCTATTAATCAGGGATTGAGATTGAATCCTAAGTTGACTACACCGGGCAAGCCCTAGCTAAATGTGTTGGCATTCGATAGTTTGGTTAGCATGAACCGTTAGGGTTCCATGTATTTTTAATCCAGCAGAAGCAATAAGATAGAAATATATTACCTTTAACCAGGGTATGTGTTCACAATTTTATTTTTGTCCCCAAGTGTAGGGAATCTGTTGCAGATAAGCGTGTGACCAAGTCTATTATCGAACCCAAAGGATAATTCTAGACTCACTATTTAATCTATTTATGACTATACTAATATAAGACAAATCTGGGTATTTTAAGAATTACTTAATTTAAAGATGCAGAAAATAAATACTAAAAATAATAAAATAGCAGATAAAATTAAATATGGAAGTGTTCAAGAGAGAAGATAGATAGCACTAGGAAATCCAGTTAAATTGGTCAAATTAAATCACTAGACAATCGGTTGGAGTCCCTGCAGTTCTTATGAAAGCAATCACTAATTTACACATAAATCTAGTTTAGCCCCTCAGATGCAGAAGAATAATCCCTACTCCCTTTCTAGGTACTTCAAGCAAAATTCCATTAAAGGTTAGAGCACTAGACTTCCCTTTATAGGTACTTAAGAATTAATCCCCAATTCCCACCTAATAATCTAAGAAACCAAATCCTCTAGAATGGTAATTAATAGATATATTAAGTGTCTAATATTAATTATTCTAATGAATAAAAGTTATATGGTTAGATCCCCTTTACCCATAACAGATTGACAAATATAATTCCTTCTATGACACAAGCAATAATAAAAAACATGCATCAGATAATGATATACTCATTAATAAGGACAGATCATATAAGACAAATATAAGTCTCAAATCAAAGCATTAATAAGGGAATAAGTATACTGCAGGTATCCAACCTATTTTAGATCATCAATTCAAAACAATTCAACCTTCAGAACCTAGTACTATCCAAGAAGTATTAGCCCATGGTGTTACAAGCAATACACATGGTTAGGTATGAAAGCATATTATCCAAAATTAAGAAAGAAAGAGTAAGAAAAATCCTAAATATGGTGTGATTCTCTGTTCTCTCCTCCGTGATTCTGAACCTTCTTGTTCTCCTTCTCAAGTAAGCAACACTGATGAACTCCTCGGGATGGGTGGATGGGATGGTGCGGTGAAAGGGTATGGAAAAGTACGTATGGATGTGGAGAGTTAGGGTTTGGAACACCCCAAGGGCTCCTTTTATAGTTGAAGGCAGGAAAATTTCGAACTCCACCTCAAAATAGGGCTTTTTCACGTCAAAAACACGAACGGGCCGAAAATTGGGCCGCTGATAGGGGTTTTCTCAACACACAAATTAATCCTCAAGTATAAGGATATCAATTGTAGTCTCGAAGATGACCAAGTTACAATATCGAACCCAAGGGACGGTTAAATATCAATTTTGTTATCTTCTAGTATATTTTAGACTATGTTTGGTAATTGTAAAGGTTTAATGGATAATAACTTCTAATCGAAATAGCAAAAAGAAATAGTAAGAGTAGAGAAAAGTGAGTTGTGATTAATAAGAATAATAGGTAGTTCGTCGGGTCATCCAGTTTCACTAGCAATTCGTATTTTCATGTGATGATGTCCGACTCTGCCCTGTGGTTTGTGGACGCATCACTAGACCATGCAAGTTTACTCTATAGACACAAGTAAATATGCGCTTGACACGTGTGAATAACATCGAAGCAAGAGTTATGCTTCACCCCCCTTTCTAGGTACTATCATAATCAATTATCTTCTACGTCTAGAATCTAACCCGATTTGATCTCCCTTTTTAGGTACTATAAAGTTATACTCTTCATCCTATTCATCAACCCGAATTTAATTCAATTCATGAATATTCATATAAGACAGTTCTAATAATACTTCGGAATCCCTTCACTTAGAATTATAACAATAAACCCTGCTCAGTAGTGAACACACTCAATCAATAACCATGTTATGTATTCAGACTCTACACAACGATCATTGATGTACAAAACGACTATGAGTATGGATTAAATATGCAATCTTATATAAAACAAACCACAGGTAGTGTTGTACGGAGTTTTACACACGAAATATGAATTACATCATGAAACTTTCATAACCCTAGAACTACCAAGGTGGTTCTAGCCCATGATTGATCAAGGAACAATCATGGTTAGATTGATCATTCTTACTTGAACCTTCAGCGAACCTCTGTCACAGCCCTCCGGATGGATCACCACCTCTACTCTTGTCTCTCTTATGATTGATGATCAAAAGCTCTCTTCATTCTCTGTATGGGCCTCCATTTATACTTGTAATCACGTCTCTAGGGCTTGGAATGGGCTTTCTAAGTGATCTCACGCGTTTCGGCCTCAAAAATCCAGATAAGGTAAGTTCTCGCACATAGGTTCGACCACGTCAAACAGGTCGAACAATTGGCCACAGGTCGAACCCCAAGTCAAACCTCAGCACTGGACAGCTCCCGCTCCTGATTCGACCAACTGGCAAGTCGAACTCAAACGTCATGGTTGAATCCTATTTCCTGCAAACTGGTTCGACCATGGTTCGACCTGATGGACAGGTCGAACCACTTGAGTCGTGGTCGAATCCATCTCTGCAAGCTCAGCAACGTTGGTTCGACTTGTTGGAGAGGTCGAACCCTCCTCCAACCAGGTCGAACCCACCTAATTCTTGGGCGGTTCGCGTGGCTTCGACTCCATCTCTTTAATTCTTGGCTCTTTCACTCCGTTTTTGCTAAGAAAATACTCAAATAGCTCCACTAACACCTGATTCATGCTAATTCACAATATATATAGGTTTTCCATCTATTTCCACATCAAAACTCTCCAAAACTAGCACAAAACATAGCGCCAAACTTGTGAATTTACACACTCATCAAACCCCCAAACTTGCTTGTTGCTCGTCCCGAGGCAACCAATTTAAACCACAGGAGTCGTGTATAATTCAACAAGATCTAGTACAACACATATTACACATGCCACTTCATTGAATCAAACAAGAATTACTTGCATCATATATTTCACTCATGTAAAATCAATCCAATCACACACCATTCGGAATACTAAGTAATCTCGCTGACAAGATAAGTCTTTACTCTCTTTCGCTCGTGCGTGAGGAACTATAGGCTAGTATAAACACTCATATCAATTCATATTCACGCGTAACCATAAGCTTGGCAAAGGTCTCAAAAATCAACTTACGTTAGATTAATACTAGGATCACAAAGGACTTGTTTCTAGGTTGTAATGTTGGCTCTTTGGAAAGGGTAGGAAAATTTGGTCATAGTGACTTAATACACTAGTAGAGAGTTACCTTGGAGGTTCTTGATTTCTCATTCGGCTTCATATTCTCCTCCAATTCTTCTCTTGCACTTGCAATTTTCAATTTTCTTTCTCTTCCTTGCATCTACATTATTCTTCTTTTGATCGCTCGGGTACCAGTTGTAGGCACTACCCTTCTCGAACATCATTCGGCTACTTCTTAAAAACTTCAAGCCCCATGTATAAGCAATTCGGGGTACCAATTTCAGGCACTACCCCTAACAAGATTTAACCATGCACTTTTCTTACTAAACCTCATTCCATCTTCCTTTTCTTCTTCCACACTTATTCACCTTACTCTCTCTACCAATGAATAGGGTATTTTCAAAGCTAAGGTAATTAAGGCTCTTATATTTGGCTTGCCAAAGAAAAAGCTTTTGAAAGGCTCAAACAGGGCTACCAAAGATTTATAAAATCATTAGGAAAGGTAAAATTTGGCTAAGTGACTTAATTAATCAAAAATGGCCTAAGATCATATCCTAATATTTCATCAATTGTAAGTTTTACACAAGACTCCAAGCCAAGTTCTAGAATACGTTCATACGAATGATTCTCTCAAAAATTAACTATCATGATTAATCATGATAAAGGCTCAAATCCTCACATAGGTAATCAATTCCTAATACTCCTCATAGCACATAATCAAAATCAATTCCTCATGAATTCCACATACTTAACAAATTATTCATGCTCTTTTCAAATGAAAATAAACACGTAAACACATGAATGCACAGAATCAATACCCCATATACAAAACAATGATACAAGATCAACTATATCAAGTACATGCCACTCACACATGAATCACACCCCAATCTGAAAAAAATAAAAAGAAGAATGGGAGATAAGATGAATCGGAGAAGCCAAAAGAAAACCTGAAACTACTCCCTAGGAGCATCATCATCCTCATCATCATCGTCATCCACATCCATCCTATTTTCCACAGCTCGGCACAGACTGGTAATGTGCTTATCCATCATATCCACTCGACTACTCACTCTACCAACACGCTCATCCAAGGCAAAGTACCTTCCGTTCAGCGTGGCGTAGTTGGCGTTAGCGAGCGCGAGCTGCCTGTTCGTCTCCTGCTGTGCAGCTACCACCGCGATCAGCTGCTCATGAATCAAGCGAAGCTGCTCCCGAGTACCTGGAACTGCTCGCCGCTGCTGCGGTACCGGAGCATGCTGAGGCGCATCATGCTGCTCTTCTTCCAGAATCTCCATCTCCGGCTGCTCATCTACCTGATCATCCTCTTCAGGCTGCTGTGGTTGAGGTGGACGGAACTCTCCTTGATCAACAATCTACTGTAACTCAGCCATCCTTCCCTCAGCACACATATGTGCTACCGCTCTCCAATCACCACCCGACTTCACTGCCACGGATAGGGCGGTATGTCCAAGAGAATTCATTAACTTATTCCTTGCTTCCCGAATAGTTGTCAAGTTGCTCACGTCGAAGGGGAACATGAATTCGAAAGGCTTGAGACCCCTCGTGAAAAACCAATCTCCATTTCTAAAATGGGCAAATCCTCCCTTCGCGCACGTGCTCATCATCAAATCAGGTTCTCCTTCTACTGGTGTAAAGCTGGTGAGATCCAAGTTGTAATGCTCAGCCACGATTGTCAATAACCCTCCAATATTCACCTTTTGAAATCCAATGGTCTTGAATCGATTCAGCTGCACAATAAAATAAGCTCCAACATTGAACTTCACCCCGTTTAGCATACACCCCAAGGCGTAAAGCTCTCCTCTAGACACAACACTCCCCTCCGAGCGGGCGAATAACGTGTTGCTCAGGACGCGGTCCATGTACCTCAAGACTGGGTTCTTTATTGCGGAAGCACGAGCCTGTCTGGTCTTATAATCACGAATCTCCCCAGTGATCTCCCTCCAAAATCGTTTTGCACTGAATGCAGCATTTTCTAAACGAGGGATCTCTAAAGACGTCTCAAACAGCTCATTGAAATCCTCAGACGTCCATCTCCTACTCATTCCGCCAAGCTGAAACGTACACTGATATGGGTACCCAAGCGGGTCCTTCTCCATCTCAAATGAGCAAACTACTTCCGCTGTAACATGGAAGTACGTCGGCCTCTTCAACTCCATGAATCTTCGGATCCCTACTTGATCAAACATCCAAAATATATCATCCCCTATTCTCATTATCCTCATCGCTTCATCATCTTGGTATCGAGTGCGAGCTATCTTGTCTGAAACTTCTTCCCACTTCTCTTTGATCTCATCCCAATCTTGCATCTGAATCTTGAAGTTATCGGGTAAACGATCTTGTAGCCTCAGTTTCCTTGTCACTTTGTCCAAATTCGAAGGCCTGTCATGCCTTTTCTTCGATCTTTCCTCCTCTGCCTTTCCTTTACCTTTACTTGATCCTTGTCCCTTTCCTGAAAACAAATACTTCAATCCAACCAACAAGACAAGAAAGCAAGTATTTTACTAGCACATCACATACTCTACTCAAGACTTCAAGCATCAATGTATATTCACAAAAACTATCATGTCAACACCACTTGCTTATTCAACATGCTCAAAACATCTTCAATCACACCTTCCTTAATCATCAAAACATAACCAACAAGCATGCATTAAGCAATTCAAGCAATTCAATCAAAAATTCAACATGTTTCCCTCAATGAACTACTTCAATTTCATCAATTTCAAACCAAATCAACATGCTCATTCTATGATATGTTCTATCCTTGATCAATCCACATAAAAATTCAAGTTCTATCAATAATCAAACAACCAAAAACCAAGAAATAAGAATTCATATGAACAAAGTCACAATATCAACTTTCACCATGAAATTCTACCATACTCAACATCAATCCTCTTATTCACATTGAATTTCTTACCTAAACCTTCAATCCTAGAGTAATTGAGTTGGAAAAACATACCTTTTGACTTGCCCATGGTGAACAACCGATCGAGAACACACAACAACCAAAAATCGTGATTTAGCCCTAACTCGCGACGAAATCCGCCCAAATCCGCGACCGAATCGAATATTCAAGGTGTAGTGTTGTGTAATCGGTGTGAAATCAAGTGTAATTGAAGAATTTATGCAAGGGTGTAGAGGTGCGAAGAGGGTTCGAGGTTTGGTGTTTCGAAAAAAGTGTTCGAACCCATCTGAAAAATCGAACTTAAATCGTGTACCAGGCTTGGTTCGACCTCAGGTTCGACCTCCTGAACAGGTCGAACCATGGATGACGAGGTCGAACCTCTCTTCTGGACAAATGATCTTCTCGGTTCGACCAGGGGTTCGACTTGCTGATCAGGTCGAACCATCCTTGAATTGGTCGAACCCCTCTTCTGGAAAACAGAGTGCTTTGAACTGACTGGTTCGACCTTCTGAACAGGTCGAACCACTATGGCTTAGGTCGAACCCCCTCACTGGACAACTTTCGACGCCGGTTCGACTTCCTCTGCTTTTGTTCGACCTCTGGCACTGGTCGAACCACTCCTAGTGTTGGTCGAACCCTCCTCCTGATTTCCAAAACTGAGTGTTCTTCATTCACTACACACTTCAAGCTTCAACACAACTTCATTAGGTACAATCTAACTTCAAAAATAATTCCACAAAACATCATTCATGAGTAACTCCGTAAAAGAAATACAACCAAAAACCACTGAACATTAGACAAGTTGTAAAAAATTGTCACATCAAAATCGATTAAAATTTCAATATGGCCGCAAAAACCAACTCCCCTAACAAACAATACAAAGAAAAGATTATACTCTTAATGCTTCAATGAGGTAATAACATCACACCCCCCCAAACTTAGTAAAAACGTAAGTTGAAACTAAGTTTGAAAAGAGATGTAATTGCCGATTAGTAAGCATCTTAAATATAAAAATTTCTTACTCACACAAAAGAAATAAAGCAATAAAACGGAAGAGTAAGCTCTCAACAAGCGCTCATGTTTAACGTCGTAGAGTCACGACGGTACCAAATCAGATCAAGGTATCATCAAAAATGACACACGCATCATCCGGCGACCTATAATGCTTCAACGATGCCCATTCGCCGCGATAACGTCTCCATCTTTGTCAGTAAGCTCAAAACTCCCCCCTCCTAAGGCTCGATGAATCATGAACGGTCCCGTCCACTTAGACTTCAGCTTGCCTGCAAAAAGCTTCAAACGAGAGTTCAAAAGTAGTACCTCATCTCCTTGCTTGAACTCCTTGTATGAGATCTTAGAATCATGCCACCTCTTCATTCTTTCCTTATAAATCTCTGAATTCTTGTAAGCACGACTCCTAAACTCATCCAATTGATTGATGTGAGTTATCCTCAACTCCTTCACATCCTTAAGGGTCAAGTTCAAGCGTCGCAAAGCCTAAAACGCTTTGTGTTGAATCTCTACAGGTAAGTGGCACGGCTTCCCATAGACAATTTGATACGGTGACATATCTAACACTGTCTTGTAAGCGGTCCTGAACCCCCATAACACATCATCAAGCTTCATAGCCAAATCCTTTCTGTTAGTTCCTACCACTTTCTCCAGAATCTGCTTGACTTGACGGTTGGAGACCTCTGCTTGCCCATTCGCTTGCGGATGATAGGGTGTAGTAACCCTATGCTTAACACCATAATCCTTAAGCACCTTCTCAAGAAATTTATTGACGAAGTGGGAACCTCCATCACTAACTAGTGCTCTAGGAACTCCATAACGGGCAAAAACATGCTTCTTCAAGAAAGATAAAACAACTTTCGAGTCATTAACACGAGTAGGAATCGCTTCCACCCACTTTGAAATATAATCCACCGCAAGAAGAATGTAGAGAAACCCATTCGACGGGGGAAAAGACCCCATAAAATCGATCCCCCATACATCAAATATCTCCACAACTATGCTAGGCTGCATTGGCATCTCATCTCTCCTACCTATATTTCCCATGCGCTGACATCTATCGCAAGATGCCACATAGCTCTCACTATCTCTAAACAATGTAGGCCAATAAAGAGCGGATTGAAGTACCTTAGCTGCAGTCTTTTGCGCTCCGAAATGCCCCCCATTTGGTTGTGCATGGCAGAACTCAAGCACACTTTTAATTTCCATCTCGGGTACACATCTTTGGACAATAGAATCTGTACAAATCTTGTAAACAAACGGATCATACCATATAAATGTCTCAACTCCCCTCCGAAATTTCGCAAGTTGATATCGGTTGAGATCCCTTGGGATTTCTCCAATGACAATGTAATTAACATAATCCGCGTACCATGGATCCATACCTTGCGCTGCGACCATACACGCTCGCTCAGTTCCTTCAACAGCCACAGCCATGATCTTCTCATCAGGGAACATCTCTTCAATATACTCAAAAGAATTATCACAATGCTCCCTAGTCTCCAACCTTGACAAGTGATCTGCCAACACATTTTCTGTTCCTTTCTTATCCCGAATCTCCATGTCAAATTCCTGAAGTAGTAGAATCCACCTTATAATCCTAGGCTTCGTCTCCTTCTTCTCCATCAAATACCGAATCACTGAATGATCCGTATACACAATCGTCTTCATACCAACCAAATACTGACGAAACTTATCGAATGCATACACAACAGCCAAAAACTCCTTTTCAGTCACCGTGTAATTCTTCTGTGCCGCATCGAAAGTCTTACTCGCATAGTAAATGGCGCAGAACTTCTTCTCCCTTAGCTGCCCGAGCACCACACCCAGTGCTACATCACTTGCATCACACATAAGTACAAACGGTTGAGTCCAGTCCGGTGTGATCAAGATAGGGGCAGTAATAAGCGCCTCCTTCAAAACTTGAAAAACTGTTAGACACTCATCATTAAACACAAAAGGAATATCCTTTTCAAGTAAATGAGATAATGGCTTAGAGTATTTTGAGAAGTCTTTTATGAATCTCCTGTAAAAACCGGCGTGTCCAAGGAAGGACCGCACTCCTCTTTCATTTGTCAGTGGTGGAAGCTTCTCAATTGCCACCACTTTAGCACGATCTACTTGTAATCCCTTGGCGGAAACATAATACCCAAGAACAATCCCATCCTTCACTATGAAGTGGCACTTCTCCCAATTCAAGACAAGATTAGTTTCTTGACACCTCTTCAAAACAACAGCAAGGTTAGACAAACAAATATCAAAAGAAGAACCAAAGACTAAAAAATCGTCCATGAATACTTCCATGATCTTCTCTATCAAACCATCAAAAATCGCCATCATGCATCTCTGAAAAGTAGCAGGCGCATTACACAACCCAAACGGCATTTTCCTAAAAGCAAAGGTCCCGTAGGGGCAAGTAAAAGTGGTCTTTTCTTGATCCTCGGGAGCAATCATGATTTGATTGTACCCCGAGTATCCATCCAAGAAATAATAAAACTCATACCCTGCAAGACGATCCAACATTTGATCCAAAAAAAGAAGAGGAAAATGGTCCTTACACGTGTTCTCATTTAATTTCCTGTAATCCACACATGTACGCCATCCCGTAGGAATCCTCGTGGCTATAGCTTCTCCATCCTCAGCTTTCACTACAGTCATACCCCCCTTTTTAGCAACTACATGCAATGGACTCACATGGGGACTATCACTAATAGGATATATAATTCCAGCATCCAACCACGTAAGGATTTGCTTCCTTATCACCTCTTGAATTGCGGGATTCACCCTACGCTGATTCTGAACACTAGCCTTGGCTTCATCCAACAACCTAATCCGATGCATACAATACGAAGGACTAATACCTTTCAAATCATCAAGTGACCACCCTATTGTAGACTTGTACTTCCTTAAGACATCTAATAACTCCTCAAGTTGATCCTCATTAAGGGAAGAAGATACAATTACCGGATATTGTGCATTATCACCAAAAAAAGCGTACTTCAAGTGTTCCGGCAATGGTTTCAACTCCTCTTTTCTTTCTTCCACTGGAGTGTTTTCGTTATCCAAAGGCAAGTACTTCCTGGTCCATTTGACTTCTTCCACCTTATTTCTTTCTAATGCAAACCCGTCATCACCCAAAGCAAGTAAGTTTTCAAGAAATTCAATACATACCTCGTTAGAAAGTCCGTCAAGCTCCGTAGTGGGATAAGTAAGAGACTCTATCAAACATGTCTCAAGAGGATCCCTTGACAAGATCAGAGACATATCCTCCTTCACAATCTCCTCCACCACGTCAATACTATAACACTGGGACTCCATTGGCATCTTCATTGCTTTGTCCAAGTTGAAAAGTACTTCTTCTTGTCCATTCGCAACTTCAGTTCTCCCTTCCGAACATCTATCATAGCTCCAGCCGTAGCAAGGAATGGCCTCCCCAAGATTAAAGGAACATTATCATTGTCATCATCCATTTCTAGTACAAGGAAATCCACGGGAAAGACTAGCTTCTCCACCTTTACAAGAATATCTTCAACAATACCTTTCGGAAACGTCATTGATCTATCTGCCAATTGGAGAGCAACAGTTGTCGGAGTCAGCTCCCCCAAACCAAGCTTCTGAAAGATGGACAACGGCATCAAATTGATGCTTGCCCCTAGATCGCACAAAGCTCGCCGTGCTGGCCCCTTCCCGATCTCACATAGAATAGTAAAGCTCCCCGGATCTTTCATCTTTGGTGGCAACTTCTTTTGAATTATTGAGCTACAATTCTCAGATAAGTTTACCATTTCAACTCCGGTTAAGCTTCGCTTCTTCATCAATATGTCTTTAAGGAATCGAGAATAATATGGCATCTCCATGATTGTCTCTGAAAAAGGGATGTTCAAGCTTATCTTGTTCATTATTTCTGAAAACTTCTTGAACTTCTCTTCCAACCCCTTCTTCACTAGCTTGTAGGGAAACGGTGGAGGTATCTTTGTTTTGGGAATCCCCCATTCATCACGATCAACCTTCTCCGCTTTCTCCTTTTCAGCTCTTAATCGCTTAGCTCCTTCCCATTTTTTCTCAGCTATTATGTCTGTACTTTGCTCATTCCGTACCACTGGAGTTGCATCAACATCAAAAGGAACATCAGGTGCATCAATCAAAACATCTTGGCGAGGTTCGACTAGGGTTCGACCAGTTTGAGAGGTCAAACCAGGAGTGTATTGGTCGAACCTCTCTCATGGAAAACTGATCTCATTCTGCTCTGGAGGTTCGACTTGGGTTCGACCAGCATTGGAGGTCGAACAACTGCCCCCTTGGTCGAACCGCTTCACTGTATAATCTCTATCCTCCGGTTCGACCTGGGTTCGACCTGAAGAGTTGGTTGAACCATTTCGATCGTGGTCGAACCGTTCCTGCATCAAAATAGAGTGCTCTTGCTGATGAGGTTCGACCTTGGTTCGACCTGTATGCCAGGTCGAACCCTCTAAGTGTTGGTCGAACCGTTCCTGTTGATTAGCCATAATATAGTGGCATGACCAATTAAAGAAATTATCGAACCACAGGGAGGAAGGTACTAGGGTTTAAGCGATCTCAAGTTTATCGTGATTTTATAAGGACGACGGAAGAGAGGATAGGAGCAAATGAATGCAGTTATGCTAAAGCAAGAAATAAGGATAAAATGAATGCAAAGATAAAATGGTTCCAAATGATGCAAGGATGAGATTAACAACAATCATGGCATAGATAATTAAGTAATTATGCAATTAATTCTAATCTCTCATGGACAAGGTATAGAAGCGATCACTAATTCCACCTAAACTCTCTCTCGAGATGGATAGGATGTAGGCCCTCAACAAGGCTCCCAAACGCACATAGGATCGAGACAATAGCAAACACCTCCCACTAGGTACTAATTACTCTATGAGTTCCCTAATTAGGTACTAAATCATAAGCAATATTCCCTTTTAAGGTACTATGAATTCACTAATTGTTTGGGTCTCCTCATTTAATCAACCAACCTCTCGATTAAGCTAATCAAATGTTCTATCAAAGGGTTCTAAATCTAGAAGGATATCTCTATCTCATTCTAAATTAATGCACATGAAGTGTATGATGAAATGATTCAATGAACTATCCTAAACACATAATTGATTTCTCAATCTAATCACATGCCCATGACAATTAATCACACAAATCATCATATACATCAAGCAATCAACAATCAATGATAGAAATAACACAAAGCCCATTCAAGATTAAAATCAATTTGCATAAAAATTAAATTATCCAACACCAATCATGGAGCTAATCTCACAAAGGAGATTAGCCTCTCATAGCCATAAGAAAATTAACATAGACATTAAGATCCTTACAAAACATGATCAATCTATAAAGAAATGCACAAAAATTAGAATTAGATTCCCCCTTTGAAGTGCTTCAATGGAGATCTCCTTCTTCTTCTTGTGATCTCACTCTCCCTTGCTTCCTTGATCACTTGGATGGTGGATTTGATGGAGGGGATCAAGTGTAGATGGGTGGATGAAGAATGGATGAAGATGATGGTGGAAAATGGAAGAAATGGTGTGTGAGGTGTGTGTGGAAGGGGTGGAAATCGGATTTTTTTTATAAAATATGAATGGAGGGGTATTTATACCCTTTTGGGCCTTCTAGAAGGATTCTGATTTTTTTCTGATCCAAGACACGACACGAGTCGTGTGGCGCAACACGGCCATGAGGTGCCCGTGTTGCGTGAACTGATGCTCCCGCACGGCCATCGCTTACAGGCCCGTGTTGGCTACACGGGTCGTGTGCTGCAACACGAGTCGAGCTCCGCAACACGGCCAAGTGGTGGTCGTGTTGGATGAATAGATGTTGCCGCACGACCATTCTGGACAGGCCCGTGTTAGCTACACGAGTCGTGTACTGCGACACGGCTCGTGCCACCGACACGGCCAGTCGTGTTGCTGCTGCCCTGATTCCTTCACTGTTTTGGCTCGTTCTCCCTCGTTTCAACTCCAAATTGAGTTCCGTTTTTTCCTACATCTTCCTTATCCTATTTAGCATCAAATAAAAAGTGAAAATAGTAGGTTTAAGCTCATTCACACACATTTCCATGAAAACACAAAACACAACCAAATAACACATAAAATACGGATAAAAATATACGAAAACACATATAAAAAGACACTAAAATCTAGGTGAAAATATCACTCATCACCTGTGACAAAACAGAGTGCTCTGGCCGATGAGGTTCGACCATGGTTCGACCTGTATGCCAGGTCGAACCCTCTGAGTTTTGGTCGAACCGAGGCTTAGAAAATTCCATCTTTGATTCCGGCCTCATCGGTCCCTCGTACTGCGTTCCCGACCTCAGTGTGATGGCATTACACGACTTCGGATTCTCTATACTCTGAGACGGAAACTTCCATTTTCATACAGTTTGAGTTAATGTGTTCACATTCTCTGCAATTGTACCCATTAACAACGTGAGATCTTTCACTTGAGTGGACAAATCTCTGTGGTGATCATCTATCTTTTTCTCAAGTTTTGCCTCAAGGCGGTTCACTCTTTCATCATTCTTTACCGTGTAATGGGTCACAGTATCCTCAAAACAAGGCTTTCCTTCTTCCACCTTTTCTCCCGGATCAACACCCATCGGAAGTTGCACTGCATTGTTCGTATTGCTCCATGAAAATTCAGGCCTCCTTGGTTGCTGTTGATAACTACCAGAGGGAACACGATTATTAAAGTTCCCTCGATAGTTCCCTTGGTAATTCCGGTTTCCTTGATTTGGGTAACTCGTTCCTTGAATACTTTGACCCATGGCATAATTTACTTCCTCCAATTCTTCTTGGATGGTTCCATTATTCATCATCTCTTGCTGCATGATTGGCACTCGTTGAGATATCTCGCTGATCTACTTCTATTGAGACTCAAGTAGCTTGTTGATATTGGACAAGCTCGAAACGATCTCATTCTCTCTCTTTGTTTTCACCATTGCTTGTTCAACCTGAGCTACCTTTCCAAGAACATACGTACCTCTAACTCTATCAGTAGGCCAATCCCTCGAATTCATCGATATGTCTTCAAACAATCTCTCGGCCTCAACGGATGACTTTGTAAGCAATGCTCCATTAGAAGAAGCATCAAGTAGCACTCTTGATTCACAGTACAATCCATTATAGAATATACTGATATATTGGGCTTTAGATAACCCATGTTGAGGACTCTTCCTGAGCATGTCCTTGAATCTATCCCACGCTTCATGAAATTTTTCACCTCCACTGATAGCAAATTGGTTAATATCTTGCTTCATCTTAAACACCTTCGAAGGTGGCATATACCTTTCCAAGAACCTTAACTTCAATTGCTCCCACGTGGTGCACTCAGCTGCGTTAATAGTATCGTACCAATCCCTCGCCTTTTCAGTAAGCGAGAATTTGAACAAAAGGATCTTCCTAGCATCTTCATGTTCTCCTACGTCTTTTTGAGTACTTGCATAGCCCAAGAACTTGTTCAGATGCTGTTGCGGATCCTCGAAAGACCCTCCTGAAAAGGAGTTTCTTTCTATCATGCTAATAAGAGCGGGATGAAGATCAAACGCTGTGTTAGTTCCCCTTGCTCCTAAAAGCTCATAATTTCTAGCCCCATTATTTCTGAAAACCTCTCGGATGGCTAGATTATCCGGATTCGCTGCCATGTTGACTGTTTCTACTTCCAAATTAACTTCAGTTGTAGCCTCAATCGTTTGCCGAATCTGCTCGTCAACCTCGACTCTAAAATTCAGAGCTTCAGTTGGGTCAATTGTCTTTGCCTTGCTCTTTTTCTTCTTCTTCTTTCTTGATGATGCTCCAATCTCAGGATTATACGGTTCAAGATTACCTTTCTTTGATCTTGTGAGCATACACCTAAAACGAATAAGAAAGAAAACAACAAAACAAGGTAAATAGTCCTAATAAACTAGAAATAATACAAAAAAAGATATTTTACGCCGTCCCCGGCAACGGCGCCAAGAACTTGATAGGGGTTTTCTCAACACACAAATTAATCCTCAAGTATAAGGATATCAATTGTAGTCGCGAAGATGACCAAGTTACAATATCGAACCCAAGGGACGGTTAAATATCAATTTTGTTATCTTCTAGTATATTTTAGACTATGTTTGGTAATTGTAAAAAATAATGGATAATAACTTCTAATCGAAATAGAAAAAAGAAATAGTAAGAGTAGAGAAAAGTGAGTTGTGATCAATAAGAATAATAGGTAGTTCGTCGGGTCATCCAGTTTCACTAGCAATTCGTATTTTCATGTGATGGTGTCCGACTCTGCCCTGTGGTTTGTGGACGCATCACTAGAGCATGCAAGTTTACTCTATAGACACAAGTAAATATGCGCTTGACACGTGTAAATAACATCGGAGCAAGAGTTATGCTTCACCCCCCTTTCTAGGTACTATCATAATCAATTATCTTCTACGTCTAGAATCTAACCCGATTTGATCTCCCTTTTTAGGTACTATAAAGTTATACTCTTCATCCTATTCATCAACCTGAATTTAATTCAATTCATGAATATTCATATAAGACAGTTCTAATAATACTTAGGAATCCCTTCACTTAGAATTATAACAATAAACCCTGCTCAGTAGTGAACGCACTCAATCAATAACCATGTTATGTATTCAGACTCTACACAACGATCATTGATGCACAAAACGACTATGAGTATGGATTAAATATGCAATCTTATATAAAACAAACCACAGGTAGTGTTGTACGGAGTTTTACACACGAAATACGAATTACATCATGAAACTTTCATAACCCTAGAACTACCAAGGTGGTTCTAGCCCATGATTGATCTAGGAACAATCATGGTTAGATTGATCATTCTTACTTGAACCTTCAGCGAACCTCTGTCACAGCCCTCCGGATGGATCACCACCTCTACTCTTGTCTCTCTTATGATTGATGATCAAAAGCTCTCTTCATTCTCTGTATGAGCCTCCCTTTATACTTGTAATCACGTCTCTAGGGCTTGGAATGGGCTTTCTAAGTGATCTCACGTGTTTCGGCCTCGAAAATCCGGATAAGGTAAGTTCTCGCGCATAGGTTCGACCACGTCAAACAGGTCGAACAACTGGCCACAGGTCGAACCCCAAGTCGAACCTCAGCACTGGACAACTCCCGCTCCTGATTCGATCAACTGGCAAGTCGAACTCAAACTTCGTGGTCGAATCCTCTTTCTTGCAAACTGGTTCGACCATGGTTCGACCTGATGGACAGGTCGAACCACTTGAGTCGTGGTCGAATCCATCTCTGCAAGCTCAGCAACGTTGGTTCGACCTGCTGGAGAGGTCGAACCCTCCTCCAACCAGGTCGAACCCACCTAATTCTTGGGCGGTTCGCGTGGCTTCGACTCCATCTCTTCGATTCTTGGCTCTTTCACTCCGTTTTTGCTAAGAAAACACTCAAATAGCTCCACTAACACCTGATTCATGCTAATTCACAATATATATAGCTTTTCCACCTATTTTCACATCAAAACTCTCCAAAACTAGAACAAAACATAGCGCCAAACTTGTGAATTTACACACTCATCAGCCGACGGGTCACGCCACTCGTTAGCAGATTGCGCGACCTCACGGTTTTGCTCATAACTTCTTCATTCGGACTCCGATTGAGGTGATTTTTGCATTCATGCAATTCTCTCTTCCTCAGCTTTCTATCCATATAAATAACTCATAAAAATTCCAATGTTTGAAAGGAACGAGTCGTGCAAAAGTGGCACAAGTCGTGCTGGTCGGCACAACTTGCGCGTCTTCACCGTTTTGATCATAATTCCCTCATCTGATCTCCAATTGAGGTGTTTCTTGAATCTAAATGACCTTTTCTTCAGTGACTTTCAAACCTTATGTTACATGATCAGTTTGGACTTCCACAAAGATACATAAAAATTATGCAAAGTGGACATGTATTTTTTAGCATTCTTTCACAATTTCACTCATCTTTTCAACTTTGCACTTTTAATCTGTTTTCCACCTTAAAACACGAAATAACACCTCAAATGCACCAATATCTTAAATATACGAAAATTAACCATTTAGTGCTAAAATACGAATATAAATTCCACAAAATGGTGCTAAATCGTACCCTAAAACATGTAGATTTCCACAGAAATCAGTATGTTGATGAAGAACAGCCGCAGAGAACAACCTCTTGATCTTCTACTATATTCCCAAGTCCAATCCTGACATCGTGTGAGCAACGATCTTCAGGATCTTCTCAATCTGCTCCTCCCCTCTATACACGTCAAAATAGGTGCAAGTCTAGGGTCCAAGAAGCTAAGATGACTTATATATGGGCTACAGCAGGGATTAAGAGGAGAAATTAGAGTTGGGCCTCCATTGGACTTAAGTTTAGCCCAAAATTTATACTTAAGTCCAATAATAATAATATAGTCTACTAAAATATTATTACTGCACTACCGTTCTAATCCCATAATTACGTTATGGGCTCCTTCTTATTATGAGCCCGACGATCTCCCCATGTTTAAGATATACAATGCCCATTAATAAATTAAGTTACTGACAACTTAAATTAATTAATATCTCATCTGAGAGTAGTACCACTCAACTTCAATATCATGCCGGAATTAATCCACTTGCAAGATTTACATGATAATCCTTATGAGCTCCTCAAGGAGACATCATCAACCTAAATAAGACACAGATTCCTTCTACAATCAACAACACACCATAGAGACAGCACTACTTCCCAACTCACCGAGTTTGTTGATTTAATACATGTAAATCTCACCCATTGGTAAATCAAAGAAATACATACTGCCTTACGTGTCGAGGTCATTGTATAGGGATTAAGAGCACAAACATCTATAATAACTGAGATCAAGTTCTCCTATATAGACAGTACAAGTCGAATGATCTCAAGTGGTCCTGCTCAATACACACAAAGTGCACTAATGTGATTCTATAGTCAAGACAAACTAATACCAAATCACACTACAACCATCCCGATAGATAGTCCCAGTCTATCTAGATTGTAAGCATCTGTTTATACTTTATAAGGAAACTGACAATATGATCTTTCGCGTGTTGTCGCACAATATATTATCTACAGTATAAAGTAAGAGAACTTTTTCACAAACATATAAATAAATTATAATATGCAAAAATGTTTGATCATATGATTCTCATTTCAAATAAATTGTTAAAACATTATTTCATATAAAAGCAAAACTTTTAGTATACAATCTAGCAATTTCCCACTTATACTAAAAGATTACACTGCCATATCTGCTGACACACATCTAATCTACATTCCTTCTACATGCCCATCGAACGCTTTCGCTGGAAGGCTCTTAGTAAAAGGATAAGCTAGGTTATCCTCCTACACAATCTTAGCGACAACGACCTCCCCTCTTTTAACGATGTCTCATATCAGGTGGTACTTATGCTCAATGTATTTGCTCGCCTTATAGGCTCGTGGTTCCTTCGAGTTTGCTACTGCACTACAGTTATCACAATAAATTGTGATCGCTTTGGGCAAACCAGGAATCACATCCAAGTCCATTAAGAAGTTCTTAAGCCATACCGCTTCTTTAGCTGCCTCAGAGGCTGCTACATATTCAACTTCCATGGTGGACTCTGCAACGTATTTCTGTTTTACACTCCTCCATATTGTGGCTCTTCCTCCAAGAGTAAACACATAACTCGAGGTGGATTTACTAGCATCCTTATCTAACTGGAAATTCGAATCAGTATAACCCAAAGGTAACAAAGTATCTGCCGGTAAACCAGTACATAGTCCCTAGTCCTTCGCAAGTATTTCAAAATATGCTTTACCGCAGTCCAATGCCCTTGTCCTGGATTACTTTGATACCTACTGACCATGCCAACGACATAACAGATATCCGGCCTCGTACATAGCATAGCATACATGAGGCTTCCTACTGCCGAAGCATAAGGAACCAGCTTTATTTTCTCTATTTGCTGTTGTGTCTTTGGACACATCTCCTTAGATAGAGGAATCCCATGTCTGAAAGGTAGAAAACCTTTCTTGGAATCTTGCATGCTAAAACGAGCCAGGATTGTATCAATGTATGAAGCTTGGGATAAGCTCAATATTCTTTTCTTGCGATCCCTTATTAATTTGATCCCAACAATGTGTTCAGTTTCTCCTAAGTCCTTCATCTCAAACTGCTTGGATAGCCATACCCTTATGCCCAATAATACCTTTATATTGTTTCCAATGAGAAGAATATCATCCACATAGAGTATAAGAAATACCACTACATTCCCATCACACTTCTTGTACACACATGATTCATCCAGACATTGAATAAATCCATATGACTGGATTACTTCATCAAAACGGATGTTCCATGATCTTGAAGCTCGTTTCAATCCATAAATGGACTTGTTAAGCTTACAGACAAGATTCTCTTCGCCCTTTTCAATGAATCCTTCTGGTTGCTTCATATAGATGTTCTCCTCAAGACTTCCATTTAGGAAAGCTGTCTTGACATCCATTTGACATACCTCATAATCCATATGAGCAGCAATAGATAAAAGAATCCAGATTGACTTAAGCATGGCCACGGGCGAGAAGGTTTCCTCATAATTGATTTCTTCTTTCTGAGTATATCCTTTAGCAACAAGCCTTGCTTTAAAGGTTTTTACCGTCAGATCCTCTTTTTCTTTTATAGACCCACTTGCATCCAATAACTTTTACACCATCAGTTGGTTCTACAAGCTCCCAGACTTGATTAGAATACATGGATTCTATTTCAGATTTCATTGCTTTTTACCATAATTGAGCATTTTTATCATGCAGAGCTTCATTGTAATTCCATGGGTCGAATTCATGTTCACCCGGGACCAAGTCGGATGACTCTCCCAATCCCATGAATATGTTGGGTTGTCTCACAACCCTCCCACTACGACGAGGCTCCACAGGCAATTGTGTATCAGGTGTGACACGCGGTGCAGTGTCCTGTGGTATATCATCTTGTACAGTTGGTATTATATTTGGTGTTTCCCCTCTTACTTCTTCTAGAATATTTATACTCATAGGTTTGTGGTTCATTATATAATCCTCTTCCAAAAATCTGGCGTTCGTGCTAACAATCACCTTTTGGTCCTTAGGACTATAAAATAAACCACCCTTCGTTCCTCTAGGATACCCTATAAATAGACAAACATCAGTACGTGATTCTAACTTATCAGCATCTGCCTTTAACACATGCTCCGGAGCATCCCAAATCCAAACATGTTTCAGACTATGCTTATGCCCGGTCCACAGTTCTGTGGGTGTGCAGGCTACTGATTTAGAAGGTACTAAGTTCAGAATGTGAGTTGATGTTTCTAAGGCATATCCCTAGAACCAATATGGTAATTCTGAATAATTCATCATTGATCTTACCATTTCCATAAGAGTCCTATTCATTCTTTCCGCTACACTATTTTGCTGGGGTGTGCCCGGTGCAGAAAATTGGGATTCAATCTCTTCCTCTGATAATTAATTCCAAAACTCTTCCAAGAGGTATTCGCCACCACGATCAGATCGTAGTGTCTTAATATATTTTCCAAGTTGCTTTTCCACATCAGCCTTGTACTCTTTGAATTTATTAAAGCACTCAGACTTGCACCGCATCAAATAAATATATCCATATCTAGAATAATCGTCAATAAAAGAGACGAAATATTCATAACCACCACCTGCCTGGACAGACATAGGACCACATAAATCAAAATAAACCAATTCCAACAGATCCTTGGCTCTATACCCCTTTGCCTTAAAAGGCCTTTTGATCATTTTTTCTTCCAAGCAAGATTCACAAGTTGGATAATTTTTCATTACTAATGAACTCAGATGTCCATCAGCTATCAACCTTTGAATCATGCTCAAGTTAATATGACCCAATCTTAGATGCCAAAGATATATTTTGTTCATTTTTGAAGGTTTTCTTCTCTTATTAGTAGATGTATCATTCAATTCTATTTGTTGTACTGTGGGAGAAATTGGATTAAGAGTATACAAATTATCTATCAATGCACCATCACAGATAAAAATTCCATTTTTCCTTAAGACAATCTTGTCATTAAAAGAAACAGAATAACCATCCATAAACAATTTAGAAACTGAAATTAAATTCTTTCTAAAGTGAGGTACATAAAGACAATTCCTCAAAACAAGAGTTTTATTCTTATTGAAAAATAAATAGACATCTCCCACTGCAACAGCTGCTACCCTTGTAGCATTCCCCATGAGTATGGTAATCTCCCCATCACTAAGCTGTCAAGTTTGATGGAACCCCTGCAAAGAATTGCAGACATGGTCAGTGGCTCCCGTATCTACACACCAGGTGTCAGCAGACACAGCCGTTAAACATGATTCAACATCTAGTATATAAGACTTACCATTCTTGCTCCCCTTCAGAAGAGGGCAGACAGCCTTGTAGTATCCCGACTGCTTGCATTTGAAGCACTTGCCTTTAGGCTTCTTGACTGCACCACTCTTTGCCTTCATTTGGTTCACCAGTGCTGAATTTCCTTACTTTTTCTTATTCCTACTGTCTTTCGGCCTAGGATGAGGAGCATTTTCAGCAACATGAACCTGAGGAGCTCTACGAAATAGTTCTTCCGGCGCCACAAGTTCTGTCAGAAGTTCCACCAATGTGTACAAATATTTGTTCACACCGTAGTTCAGGCAAAACTGCTCAAAACTCCTAGGCAAGCTTTGGAGTATGATATCGACTTGTGTTTTCCCATCGACTTTAGCTCCAAGTGTTGGATTGTATACTGAAAGTCTAGCTTTTTGTGTGAATAATATTTTGATAATTTTTTGAATGAGAATCATGTGATCAAATGTTTTCAATAATAATATTGTTGCAAAAGTCCATTTACTTTATACTCTAGATAATATGGTGTGTGGTGATGCGCGTTTTCTTTGTACGCAAAATAAATCCCCAAGTATTAAGGATATCAATTGCAGCTTAAGCAAGCGACCAAGTGAATATCGAACCTAGAGGACGGCGTATTATCAATTTAATTATTATCTAAATTAATTAAGACAAGATGAAAATAAAGTTGTGAATTTATTATTAACTACTAAACAATGAATTAAAATAATGAATAAAATAAAATATCACTAGAAGAATACGAAAGTGGATCAAGTAGGAGAATAGGTAGCCCTAGGATTAGTTTCACTCATTAATCTCCCTTATGTGTGTTGATGTCCGACTCTGCCTTATGCAATATGGATGCACCACTAAACCATGCATATCTACTCTATAAACACAAGTAAACATGCATGTAACACGTGTGAATAACCTCAGATTAAGAGATATAATTCCACCCTCTTTTCTAGGTACTATCAGTATCAATTATTTTCCTGGCCAATTGGTACTCTAACCCGATATGATCTCCCTTTATAGATACTATAAAATTATCCTCTTTATCCTACTTAATAACCCGAATTCAATTCAATCAATAAGTATTCATATATGATAGTTCTAATGAAGCTTCAGAGTCCCCTCACTTAGAATCATAACATGGAATCCTTCAGCGGTGAACGCACTCAATCTACAATCAAGATATATATTCAGACTCTATATACCAATTGAAGATGCACAAAACGACCGTGAATATGGATTAATAAAGCACAATCATATATAAAATAAATCCACAAGTAGTGTTGTATGGAGCTTACACATGAAAGCTCAATTAATTCGTAAAACCTTCACAACCCTAGTTCTACCAAAAAGGCTTTAACCCATGATGTTACGAAGAGCAATCATGGGGGTTGGATAGATCATACCCATATGTCCGAAAAATACAAGATAAATTAGGAAATGAAGGAAACCCTAGATGTGGGAGTCGTCGCGTCCTTCTCCATCTTGAATCCTCCTCTTGGTTCTCCTCTTGATTCCACAGACGAATCTTTAAAGTGATGGATGGATGGAGGAAAGGATGTAGATGATGGTTGGGGGGTGAACCCCCCTTGTGGGGTGTAGGATGATTGTGTTGTCTTGTGTCCAATCCACTCTCACTTATAATGTCCCCCTTCTTGGTGTGATCTACATCCCCTTTTATACTTGTAAGCTCTCCTTATGGATCTAGGATGGGCTTTTTCTTGAAAAACATGCAGAAACGTGCACTTGGAGTGTAAAAATCGGATTCGGACGTGTCCCAGGCATAGAGTTTGACCTAGGGTTTGACCTAGGGCTTAGTTGAACCCTGGTTGAATCAAAATCAGCGATTTAACGCACTTCAGGCTTTAGGTTCGACCATAATGGCTTGAGTTCGACCAAGGAGTCTGGTCGAACTGGACTGTCGTGGTCGAATTTCACTTGCACTATCTCACTGTTTCGCATTTAACTTCCACATCCGAGCTCCAATTAGAGTGATTCTTATGCTCACACGATCCTCTCTTCCTTAGCTTTCTATCCATATAAGCATCTCACTAAAACTCCAAGATTTGAAGGTTTAACAAGCCATGGAAAAATGACACAGCCATTCTGCTCGGCACATCTCGCGCGACGTCACCATCTTGATTATAACTTTCTCGTTTGGGACTCCATTGAGGTGTTCTTTACGTCAAAATGATCCTATTTTCAGTGGTTTTCCAAAAATATATCACACCACTAGTTTTGATCTCCACATAAATACAAAAATATTGCACAAGATGGACGTGCGTTTTTCAACATTCATTACATAAGTTGCACCTTTTCTCCAATTTTGCACTTTTGATCCTTTTTCTACCTAAAACACAATAAAACACCTCAAGTGCATCTTTTTCTCACATATATTGAATATAAGACCCTTGTGTTAAAACACGCTTATTTTCACTCTCAACATGCAGTGTCACATGGAAGATCATATTATCGGCTCCTTATAAAGTATAAACAGATATTCACAACTGAGATAGAATGGGACTATCTATCAGTATGGTTGTAGTGTGATTTGGCATTAGTCGGTCTTGACTATAAAATTGCACTAGTGCGCCTTGTGTGTATTGAATAGGACCGTTGTTGAGATCTTTCGGTTTATACTGACTATATAATATAACTTGATCTATGTTATTATGGAAGTTTGTACTCTTAATCCTTATACAATAACCTCGACACGTAAGTCAATATTTATTTCTTTAATTCATCTATGGGTGAGATTTAATAGTTAAATCAATATGCTCGGCGAGTTGGGAAATAGTGCTGTCTCTATGGTGTGTTGTTGATTGTAGAAGGAATCCGTGTCCTAACGGTATTGGTTGATGATGTCCCCTTGAGGAGCTCATAATGATTATCATATAAACCCTGCAGGTGGATTTATTCCTGCATGATAATAAGGTTGAGTGGTACTACTCTTAGTAATTATATTAATTAATGAAGTTATCAGTAACTTAATTAATTAATGGGCATTGAATCTTAAACACGAGGAGATTAACCGGCTCATGATAAGAAGGAGCCCATAAACGTAATTTGGGATTAGGGTGGCAGTGCAATAATATTTTTTTAGTGGAATAATTTATTATTATTGGACTTAAGTATAAGATTTGGGATAAACTTGGATGCTTAAGCCCAATTGGAAGCCCAAACCCTAATTTCTCCTCTTGGTCTCCGTTGTAGCCTATATAATTGCCAATCTCAGCAGTCCGAATAACTACTTCACATGCATAAAATCATGAGCAATAGACAGGCTGTAGATTGAGATCGTCTCGTAGATCGTTGCCCACATAATGTCGAGACGTGGCTTAGGAATACAACAGAAGACCGGAAGGTCGTTTGTTATTTCTGGCCTTCAATTTTACCGATATTTATAAAATCGTGTAGAAGTCTAACCTAGACGTATGATATACTGGTGGAAAGCCACGGAAGAGAGAATTATTTTGGCGCATAGATCACTCCAATCAGAGATCAGATGAGGGAGTTATGGCTAAAACCGTGTGACTGCACAGGCTGCCAGCGAGAATCCTTCTTCTTCAACATATCCTGGTGAAAGGTAATTCAATTCTACACTTATACTTCCTCTGCTGTAGAATTGTATGAAACCCTAATGGTTCACGCTAACCTAAAGATCCAAACGCCAATAATTGGTATCAGAACGTAGGCTCTAAGGCTAAACGTGACACGTTAGGCTAGGGTTTGATTACTTAATGTGGTGCTAGAATTTAGGGTAAAGGGTTTGATATGAATTATGTGAATTATTTTTAATAATGATCGCATGGTGTAAGAGTTTTTGGAATTCTTTGCATAATCTGGATAAACCCTAATTTGTATCATGATCCTAGTACAACCCTAACTGCATACATTACACATGAACACCAGCAGCTTTACACGGGCCTAAGCGATGGAAAGATTGTGCGGTGGTGTTTGGACTTGGCCGACTGGTGACCAGCGCACAAGAGCGAGGCCTGTGATGGCAGTGCCGTGATGTATTGTTGCTGGAACGCTGGTGGCTGGGTGACTGAAGATGGCGCTGATCGATGACCCTATCGATGAATCTCCATAGCATTGATGCTGGTGCCAGGTGCGGAACGCTGAGGTAGTCACGGTGAGTCTCATGGTGGTAGAGGAAGGTTCTAATCGAGCCCTCACATTATCAGATTAAGTTTGCAGTGAGCTTTCGGTCCAGTCCACCTGGTTATTGGAGCGAGCCTATCTGCATTTGTGTCAAGGCAAGGGCCTTTCTCCTCCGATGATGGTAAGGCACGAACAGACTGGGCTTGGAGTGGTGCATCAGAATTAGGAACGTGAGATGGCCATCAAGTCGATAAGGTTCCGAATGGGTCCGCATGTAGTTTCGATCAGACTTAGGAGTTCTCGATCAGGTCACACCTGGGTGCTGAGCGAGTTTTCGCTTATTCTGATCGACTTAGGGGGCACATGCATTTCTGGTTGGTTCTGCGATGATTCTGGTCTAGTTGCATAGACTTCCGAGCGGGACTGAAGGAATCTTCGAGTGAGTCTGAATAATCTGAGCTGGTCGGCTTAGTTTTTGGTCGGGCGTACCAGATGGGCGATATCTTGGATAAGCGGCAGCATGGCGGCTGGTTTCTACTAAGCCCGTTGGCTGCCCGGTATGGCTGGTGTGTTACCCAGTAAAGGTGTGGCGGCAGCTTGTCCTGGTTGGATGTCGCACAGATGATCGAGAGCAGCAACGGCATGTGGTGGTGAGCAAATCGGTCGCTGATGCTGACCGCGGGTTATTTCGGCATTTGTCGATAGCTAAGAGTGGCAACCAGTAGCCACTGCCTGCAATCCTCCCAATGGCGGACGGTGCGGATCTTTCTTGTTTGAGGAATAACCTGTTGTTGTGTGATGGGCTTCCTGAGATGGACAGTCTGGCGGCGATCGTTATCTCCGGCGAGCGATCCATGTTGAGTTATTTCCCGGTGTACCACGATTTTCAGGTGGGCAGTGTAGTTAGTTGTTGCGGCGTTAATTCTCCTGGCAGTTTCTGTTTGCAGAGAAAACGTGTGATGGTGTGACTTGGAAAGATTGGGTTGGTCTATACACATGCAGTTTTCAGCTTCCTGATGCACCCGTGTGTGTTTGTTGGCTTAGGGCCTAAGACATGTTGTTGAGCAAGTTTTCTAATTGCTTAATTTGTTGACCAAGTCAACTTTTATTTGGCAATTTTTTTATTCCTTTTATATAATTGCTATAATTATTTTATTTGCCAATTATTATTATATATTTGGAAGTATGTGCTATTTGATTTACTACCTAATTTTCCGTAATAATAGCATGTTTATTTGCATAATTATAACTATTATATTGTATGCATGCAAAAACCTTCTTGTTAAATAAGTAAGTGGGAGAGGGATTGGTCAATTGATATTGCGGACTCCATTATTAATTTATTGTGTGATGCAAGTAAGCTTATGAGTCGGCTATAGTGCCTTCTTCCCCAATGGATAAGTTTTATTTGTGGATCACTGGAATAAATTTCATTAAATTATTATTATTTGTAATGTGATGCAAGTAAGCTTATGAGTCGGCTATAGTGCCTTCCTCCCCAACGGATGAGTTTTATTTGCGGATCACTGGTACAAATTAATAATTGATGATTGTAGAAAATTATTTGAGGGCGTGTGGACTTCTCCAACTGTAAGACACACAAACTTGGGTAAAGTACTTAATATCAAATAATGGTATACACTTAGGTGCAATTAATATGTATCCTCCCTAACAGAGTCACTGCTATTAAATTGCATGGCTGAAGGACAATCGACTATTAATCATTGAGTCATAAGGTTAATTATGACGTATGGAATTAATAGGTAAAATCTTCTACTTGTGAATGTTCAGGTTTTTATACGTCCACACTAACGTGGCATGCAAATTCACGGTGCTTGAGATGTCGATGAATTTATTATATATTGTTTATTGAGGGAATCAATCTAAAATTTAAAATTTGAAGAGTTTGATCGTCGTATTCATTTACTTGATTCTCTGAATTTTTAAATAATTATTTCACTTATTGTTAACTAAAAGAAAATAAATTTACTTCTCCAAAATAATTAATTATAAAAGAATCTTGATTTTAATTCTTACTACTTAGAAAAATTAAAATGTATTCTCACTAAGGATGCCTTCTGATGCCTATTTAGGTCTTTAGTGAAAAGGTGAGAGGTTCATAGAAATATGATAGTCTCGTGATACTCTTCGGATACTCGAGTAAGTTAGAAAGGCGAGAGGTCATGGTAAACTAGATGAATGAATTGGAAATAATTGAAATAGAAATTGAAGGGGAAACCTAGCTCAATTTAATTTTCGTAGTTCGCCTAAACATTTCGAGCAAGTTTCACCTGAATTACAATAGGTTGTATATGGTGGAAAACTTCTGACAAAACTTGTGGCGAAGGAAAACCAATTTCATCAAGAGGTGAACAAGGATAATATCTTAGTCACTAGTTGTTGAAACATGATTAATAGTGGCGTTTACTGACACTTTGTTTGTAAATACCAGAATCATTAATGGTTTTAAACATAGTGATAATAAGATAATTAAGTATATAGGTAAGCTACGAAAGTAGTGGTTGTTGCAGTGAGAGTTGTTTATTTATCTCACGATAGGAATAAACGTTTGATTTTGAATAATTATCTTTACGTACATTTTCATAGAAAGAAATTCATTTCGGTTTCTATGCATTTACGGATGGATACTCTATTTCATCTAAATGACATGGTCATTAAAATGAAAGGATGGAGCTATAATCTGTTATGGTACATTAGTGACAATTTTTATACTCTTAAATCATGTTTATCCCACGAATGCAACAAATAGTAATTAATAATGCATCTTCTAAACTTAGTAAGAGAAAGGAACCTTCAGAGATTGAACTAAACATACTTTTGGCATCTAAGACTAGATCATTTTACTTAAGTACGATTCGAAAGTTGATAGCCGATGGACCGTTAGGTTTATTGGAAGTGGAAACTATCGAACTAGTGAGTCTTACTTGGAAGTAAAAATGATTAATTGCCTTTTTCAAGGCAAAGGGGTATAGAGCCATGAAATGATATGTTGGAAATGGTTCATTCTGATTTAAGCGATCCTAAGATTATCCCAGCGAGAGGTGTTTATGAAAATTCAATGATTATTCTAGAAACAAGATATATTTATTTGATGCACTGCAAGTCTGAGTACTATGATTAATTTAAAAAGTACATGACTGATGCAGTGAAGCATCATGGAAAATATATCAAGTTACTGCGATCCGATCGTAATGGCGAGTACCTCTTATGATAGTTTAGGAGCTGTTAATCAGAGGATGAGATTGAATCTCAAGTTAATTATATCGGGCAAACCCAGCTGAATGGTGTGGCGAAAAGAAGGAATACGACTCTTATGGTAATGGTTAGATAGATGATGAATTATTTGAAATTACTAAATTCATTTTATGGATAAGCCCTAGAAACAACATGTCGGATTGTTGTTTGTGGGATATCCTAGAAAAATAAAGGATGGTTTATTTAAATAATCCAAAAGATCTGAAAGTGATTGTTAACACGAACACTAGATTTTGGAAAGGGACTATATAATAAATTACAAGTCTAAGTATAAAATATTCTAAAAGGTGTGAGAAGGAAAACACAAATTTTAGTACCAAGACTATAAGAGGATATACCACAAGTAAACTGCATCGCGTGTCACATCTGATACACAGTTGAATGTAGTGCCTTGTCGTAGTGGGAGGGTTGTTAAATAACCAAAAATATTTATATTTTGGGAGAGTCATGAGACTTGTTCCCTAGTAAACATGAAATCAGCCCGTAGACATGACGAAGTACTACTAGATCGAAATGCAGAATCTTAGCAAGTTGCAATGATTTCTGGAATAGAATCTATGGATTCAAAATAAAGCAATCAAAATGATTCATTGCATAAAGGGCTAAGAGCATTTTGAGTAAAAGCTTAAAAGTGTCCATCGATGGACTAAAGCAAGCTTCATGATCATGGAACATCCGTTTTGATAAGGAAATCCAATTATATGGAATGCTCGGATGGGTCTTGTGTATTGAAAAGAGTGGCGGAAATGTGGTGGTATTTCTTGTATGTAAGTAGATAGTATCTTGGTTGTTAGAGACAATGAAAGAGTATTATTGGGCATATGGGTATAGTTAATAAAGCAGTATGAAATGAATGACTTAAGAAAAGAAAAATATATCCTTTTGATCACGGTAATACAGATCATAAGAAATGATGTTATGCTTGTCTCAAGCTTCATAAATTGATACAATCCTTACTCGTTTTAGCATGTGATTTTATCTAAGGTTTTGTGTCTTAAGACACAAAAGAAGATAAAATAGATAAATGCAGTTCCCTATGCTTCGACAATAAGGAAGCTTAATCTATTGAATACTATGCATGAGATTGAATATCTGTATTGCCAATGGCATAGTCAGTGGATATCAAGGTAACCCGGAACAAGAATATTGAATTGTGGTAAGACATATTTGAAGTGCCTGAGAAGGACTAGAAATAATATGTAGGCTTACTGGACATATTCATTACTTCTTGACGGTTACTTAGATTAGGATATTAAAATCATAAGGACAGCGTAAATCCACCTTAAGGTTATGTGTTTAATGGAAGTAGATACATAGTATGGAGAAGTGTCATATAGAAATATATTTCAGACTCCACCATGAAATGATGATAATATTAGAGCCTTGTGGCAGCCTAAGTATCTGTAAGGTTCTAGAAACTTCGTAATGGACTTAGATGTGATTCTGAGTTTGCCTAAGGTTATCACAATTTATTGTGATAATAATGGTACAGTTGCAAGCTTGAAGAAATCACGAGTACATAAGGAAATTAAATACATTGAGAGCTAGTACTACATGATACGAGAAATTGTATGATGAAGGGAAGGTTGTTGTCACCTAGATTGCATCGGATGATAACCTAGTAATCCTTTTACAAGGACATTGAGGCAAAAGCTTTTAATGGTCAAGTAGTAGGAGTGGTAACCAGATGTATGGCAATAGATATGGCAGCATAGTCTTATAGTATAAGTGGGAGATTGTTGGATTGTATACTGAAAGTCTAGCTTTTTGTATGAATAATATTTTAATAATTTTTTGAATGAGAATCATGTGATCAAATGTTTGCAATAATATTGTTGTTGTAAAAGTCCATTTACTTTATACTCTAGATAATATGGTGTGCAGCGTCATAGGAAGATCATATCATCGGCTTCTTTTAAAGTATAAACAGATATTCATAACTGATATAGAATGGGACTATCTATCGGTATGGTTGTAGTGTGATTTGGCATTAGTCGGTCTTGACTATAAAATTGCACTAGTGTGCTTTGTGTGTATTGAATAGGACCGTTGTTGAGATCGTTCGGTTTATAATGACTATATAATAGCACTTGATCTCTGTTATTTTGAAAGTTCATACTCTTAATCCCTATACAATAACCTCGACATATAAGCCAATATTTGTTTCTTTAATTCATCGATGGGTGAGATTTAATAGTTAAATCAATATGCTCGGCGAGTTGGGAAATTGTGATGTCTCTATGGTGTGATGTTGATTGTAGAAGGAATCTGTATCCTAACGAAATTGGTTGATGATATCCCATTGAGGAGCTCATAATGATTATCATGTAAACCCTGCAGGTGGATTTATTCCGGCATGATAATAAGGTTGAGTGGTACTACACTTGGTAATTATATTAATTAATGGAGTTGTCAGCAACTTAATTAATTAATGGGCATTGAATCTTAAACACGGGGAGATTAACGGGCTCATGATAAGAAAAAGCGCATAAACGTAATTTGGGATTAGGGTGGCAGCGCAATAATATTTCTTTAGTGGAATGATTTATTATTATTGGACTTAAGTATAAGTTTTGGGCTAAACTTGGATGCTTAAGCTCAATGGGAGGCGCAAACCCTAATTTCTCCTCCTGGTCCCTGTTATAGCCTATATAATAGCCAATCTCAGCAGTCCGGATAACTCCTTCACACGCATAAAATTGTGAGCAATAGACAGTCTATAAATTGAGATCATCTCGTAGATCATTGCCCACACAACGTCGAGACGTGGCTTAGGAATACAACAGAAGACCAGTAGGTCATTTGCTGTTTCTGGCCATCAACTTCATTGATATTTATAAAATTATGTAGAAGTACAAACTGGACGTGTGATATACTGGTGGAAAGCCACGGAAGAGAGAATTATTTTGGCATGTAGATCACTCCAATCGGAGATCAGATGAGGGAGTTATGGCCAAAACCGTGCGACTGAGCAGGCTGCCAGTGAGAATCCTTCTTCTTCAATATACCCTGGTGAAAGGTAATTCAATTCTACACTTATACTTCCACAGTTGTAGAATTGCATGGAACCCTAACGGTTCACGCTAACCTAAAGATCCAAATGCCAACACCAAGAACCTCTAACTCATTGAGTTGGCCCGTCATCCTAAGGACATGTTCCCTTATGGAAGTGCCCTCCGCCATTTTGGTGTTCATCAGTACAGCCATGCCCTTCGACCTAGCAGGACGACTCTGGTGCCCAAAGAGTTTCCTAAGATTATGCATCATATCATAGGCAGTGTTCATAGCTTGATGTTGAGTCTAAAGCACATTTAACATAGAAGCCAAAATATAGCACTTATCCATCCTATCAGCTTTGAGCCACCTATTATAAGCAGCTCTTTGCTCTTCAGTAGAGTCATCAGTAGTTTCTGCAGGACATTCCTCAGTGAGTACAAAGATATAATCTTCAGCAATTAAAATAATGTCCATGTTTCGTTTCCAGACAAAATAATTATTACCAGTAAGTTTGTGTTCTTTAAGTATAACAGAAAGTGAGTTGAGTAACATTTGAAAATCCTGAGAATCATAAATAAATAAACAGATCAAACACTTCAAATTTATCAATTTATATTGATTCCCGCAAAATAATATAACATAAAATTCACCAACATCTCAAGCACCGTGAGTCTGCATGCCATGATAGTGTGGACATATACAAATTCGAACATTTATAAGAGAATGTTTTACCCATTAATTTCATTTGTCAACCTAACTTTATGACAAAATAATTAATAGTCGATTTCTGTTTAGCCATGTAAATAACAGCAGTGACTCCGATGGGGAGGTTATTTATTATTTACACCTAAGTGTATACCATTATTTGATCCTAAATTCGTGGCCCAAGCTTGTGTGCCTTACGGATGGAGAAGTGCACACGTGCTCTGATAACTTCCTACGATCATCATAAAGAAGTTTGTACCATTGATCCATGAATAAACTCATCCGATATGGAGGAAGGCCCTATTGCCAACGCGCAAGTTTACTCATATCACTTACAAAACAATAATAGATGCCATGAGAATTAATTATCAATCCCCTCTCCCACTTAGTTATTTAACACCGAGGGTTTTAACATGCATATAATATTTAATAATAAAATATACATCCTAGCATGCTTCTATTTTAAGCAATTTTAAAAAAATAAATCACATAGAACATATCGTCAAATAAAATAATTAATACAGTTATATATTACGAAATAAATACGAAAAATGATAAAAAGTAAAACTGAGCCCGGCTGATCGATGCACAATGCCTGCACGACTCATGCAGGGCAACTGCATGAGTCGTGCCCCTCTGCTTGTCCCCCGCATGAATGCGGTGCATGAAACACACGACCAAGGCCCAAAACATATTCACACGACTAGTGTAGTGTTTTGGCATGAGTAGTGCATCACTGCAAGCCATGCGCGCCGCCCTATCCTCTGCCTTGCCTCGTACACAAGCATTCACCGGCATGACTCGTGCCGGTTACTATCAGCGGTCGTGCCGTCAGCCCACCTGAGTCGTGCCATCTTCACGCACCCATCTCTTCGAATGGCCATCCATCAGGCCCTCTCGGAAACTGCCATGGATTCGCCGGAATATCTTTAGACCTATCCTGAACTGGCAAGACTCGATCGAGACTACCAAAGACTCGATCGTAACTTTGCAAGGTTCGATCAAAAAACACACATGGGCCACTCGAAACTTCACCAACAACGCATCAGGAACCCACTGTTGAATCGCGCCTAACCCATCCTCTCCAGCTGCCTGTAATACAATCGCACTAGCCGCAATTCTGTTCGTCCAGCCCAGCCATCACATAAGCTCCTCATCATTTATCGCACGACAATCATGTTTCCATTGATATCGTCCATGATCGCAATTCGCTAGGGATGCATCCTCATCCCGTCGCCGTTGACGACTGCTCTCAGCAATTCACAACAACCCTTTCACCAAAAAGCTGAGCGACCATAGCCCATCAGCGCTCACAGCATCGCTAGCACACATGCCAGGCACTGCCGCGATGTCTTCCGTCAGCCACCATCGAACTCACGATGAGGAGTTTTGTCTCCTGTCATCACCTGCTCATTGTCGCGCCTGGAAAAAAGAAAACACGTCCAGCAACCAACTATACTGCAGACGCTACCACTGACGTGTCCAGCCATAACCGGTCTCGCCAATAGCCGATGAAAACACATAGAGTTTCATGCGATGTTGCTTTCACCGTGCAGCCATCGAACAACAAACGAGGGTTTCACAGATAACACTTTCACATATATCAAACCCTAATACTTCATGTTATTCCACATGATAATTAATCGCGTATAGCTATTAAACCCTAGCGTAACGTGTCATGCTTCACCACGAAGCGTTTGATCATTTGGTTAGCGTGAACCATTAGGGTTCCATGCGTTTCTAATCCAGTTGAAGCAATAAGATAGAAATGTAATACTTTTCACCAGGGTATGTTGATGAAGAACAGCTGTAGAGAACAACCTCTTGATCTTCTACTGTATTCCCAAGTCCAATCCTGACGTCGTGTGGGCGACGATCTTCAGGATCTTATCAATCTACTTCTTCCCTCTATTCACGTCAAAATAGGCGCAAGTCTAGGGTTCTAGGAAGCTAAGATGACTTACATATGGCTACAGCAGGGACCAGAAAGAGAAATTAGAGTTGGGCCTCCATCGGGCTTAAGTATCCAAGTTTAGTCCAAAACTTATACTTAAGTCCAATAATAATAATAATATTGTCCACTAAAATATTTTTACTGCACTACCGTTCTAATTCTATAATTACGTTATGGGCTCTTTCTTATTATAAGCCCAACAGTCTCCCCATATTTAAAATATACAATGCCTAATAATTAATTAAGTTACTGATAACTCAAATTAATTAATATCTCATCCGAGAGTAGTACCACTCAACTTCATTATCATGCCGAAATTAATCCACTTGCAAGATTTATATGATAATTCTTATGAACTCCTCAAGGGGACATTATTAACCTAAATAGGACACGGATTCCTTCTACAATCAACAGTACACCATAGAGACAACACTACTTCCCAACTCACTGAGTTTGTTAATTTAATACATGTAAATCTCACCCATTGATGAATCAAAAAAATACATACCGCCTTACGTGTCGAGATCATTGTATAGGGATTAAGAGCGCGAACATCCATAATAACTGAGATCAAGTTCTCCTATATAGACAGTACAAGTCGAACGATCTCAAGTGGTCCTGATCAATACACACAAAGTGCACTAATGTGATTCTATAGTCAAAACAAATTAATACCAAATCACACTATAATCATCTCGATAGATAGTCCCCATCTATCTTGGTTGTGAACATCTATTTATACTTTACAAAGAAACTGATAATATGATCTTCCACGTGTTGTCGCACAACATATTATCTACCGTATAAAATAAGAGGACTTTTGCACAAACATATAAATAATTTATAATATGCAAAAATATTTGATCATATGATTCTCATTTCAAATAAATTGTTAAAATATTATTTCATACAAAAGCCAGACTTTTAGTATATAATCTAATATAATGGTGTGGCAGAAAGAAGGAATAAGACTCTTATGGTAATGGTTAGATAAACGATGAATTATTTGGAATTAATTCATTTTATAGGTACGTCCTAGAAACAGCATGTCGTGTCATGTTTGTTTGTTTGTGTGATATCCTAGAAAAATGAAAGAGTGGTTTATTTAATAGTCTAAAAGATCGAAGAGTGATTGTTAATACGAACACTAGATTTTTGAAATATGACTATGTAATAAATCACAAAGCCATGTATAAAATGTTCGAAAAGTTATAAGAAGGGAAACACAAGTTTTTATTACCAATTGTACAAGAGGATATACCACAAGTAAACTGCATCGCATGTCACATCTGATACACTATTGCTTGTAAGGCCTTGTCATAGTGGGAGGGTTGTTTTACAACACGATAGATTTATATTTTGGGAAAGTCGTGAGATTTGGTCCCTAGTAAACATAAAATCATCCTATCGAAATGACTAAGCACTACAAGATCGAAATGTGGAATCTTAGTAAGTTGCAATGAATTTTTGAAATAAAATCTATGGATTTTAAATCAAATCTGGGAGCTTGTAGGACCACTAAATGGTGTAAAAGCCGTTGAAAGTGGTTATTCAAAACAAAAGAGGATCATATGGAAAGGTGGAAACTTTGGAAGTAAAGCTTGTTTCGAAAGGTATACTCAGAAAGAAAGGGTTCAATTATGACGAAACCTATTCGCCGATAGCTATGCCTATGTAGATCCAGACTCTTTTATCTGTTGCTGCTCATTTTAATTATGAGGTAAAATAAATAGATGTCAAGACAGCTTTCCTGATTGGAAGTCTTGCGGAAAACATCTATGTGAACCAACCGGGGTGATTCATTGCAAAGGGCTAATAGCATTTTGAGTATAAGCTTAAAAGTATCCATCGATGGACTAAAGCAAGCTTCAAGATCATGGAACATCCGTTTTGATAGGAAAATCCAGTCATATGGATTTAATCAATGCTCGGATGGGTCTTGTGTATTGAAAAAAATGACAGAAACGTGGTGGTATTTCTTGTATGTGCGTAGATAGTATCTTGCTCATTGGAGGCAATGAAAGAGTATTGTCAGGCGTATGGTTATGGTTGATAAAGCGGTATGAAATAAAGGACTTAAGAGAGTCAAAATATATTCTTGCAATCATGGTTACAATGATCACAAGAAAGGATGTTGTGCTTATCTCAAGCTTCGTATAAATGATATAATCCTTACTCGTTTTAGCATGTGACTTTATCTAAGGATTCGTGTCTTAAGACACAAAAGAAGATAAAATAGATAAAGGAAGTTTCTAATGCTTCAACAATAAGGAAGCTTAATCTATGGAATGCTATGCACGAGATTCGATATTTATTTTGCCAATGGCATAAATAGTGGATATCAAGTTAACCCGGAACAAGAATATTTAATTGTGATAAGACGTATTTGAAGTGCCTGAGAAGGACTGGAAATCATATGTAGGTTTACCGGACAGATTCATTACTTTTTGACGGTTACATAGATTTGATTTTTAAATCATGGGGGCAGCAGTAAATCCACCTCAAGGTAATGTGTTTAATTTTCGAAGTAGATCCATAGTATGGAAGAGTATTATGTAGAAATCTATTTCGGACTCCGCCACGGATAAATAATAATATTGGAGCCTTGTGGCAGCCAAAGTATCTTTATAATTCTAGAAACTTCATAATGGACTTAGATGTAATTCTGAGTTTGCCCAAGGTTATCACAATTTATTGTGATAATATTGGTGCAGTTGCAAACTTGAAGAAATCACGAGCTCATAAGGCACTTAAACACATTGAGCTCAAGTACAACCTGATACGAGAAATCGTATGATGAGGGGAAGGTTGTTGTCACCTAGATTGCATCGGATGATAACCTAGTAAATCATTTTACAAGGACCTTAAGGCAGAAGCTTTTGATGGTCATGTAGTGGGAGTGGTAATCAAATGTATTGCAGCAAATATGGAAGCATAGTCTTTTAGTATAAGTGGGAGATTGTTGGATTGCATATTAAAAGTCTAGCTTTTTATATGAACAATATTTTGACAATAATTGAAATGAGAATCATGAGATCAAACGTCTGCAATAATGATGTTGCAAGAGTCCATTTAATTTATACTGTAGATAATGTGGTGTATGGCGACACACAGAAGATCATATTATCGGCTCCTTATAAAGTATAAATAGATGTTCATAACCGAAAAAGAAAGGGACTATCTATCGGTATCGTTGTAGTGTGATTTGGCATTAGTCTGTCTTGCCTATAAAATTGTACTAGTGCACTTTGTGTGTATTGTGCAGGACCGCGTTGAGATCGTTCGGTTTATACTGACTATATAATAGAACTTAATCTCTGTTATTAGAGATGTTCGTACTCTTACTCCCTATACAATAACCTCGACACGTAAGTCAGTATTTATTTCCTTGATTCATCAATGGGTGAGATTTATTTATTAAATCAATATGCTTGGTGAGTCGGGAGATGATACTGCCTCTATGGTGTGTTATTGATTGTAGAAGAAATCTGTGTCCTAACGGAATTGGTTGATGATGTCCCCTTAAGGAGCTCATAATGATTATCATGTAAACCCTGCAGGTAGATTTATTTTGACATGATAATAAGGTTGAGTGGTACTACTCTTGGTAAATATATTAATTAATGAAGTTGTTAGTAGCTTAATTAATTAATGGGCATTGAATCTTAAACACGGGGAGATTAACGGGCTTATAATAAGAAGGAGCTCATAACGTAATTTGGGATAAGGGTGGCAGTGCAATAACACTTTTTTAGTGGACTGATTTATTATTATTGGATTTAAGTATAAGTTTTGGGCTAAACATGGATGCTTAAGCCCAATGGGAGGCCCAAACCCTAATTTCTCCTCCTGGTCCCTGTTGTAGCCTATAAATAGCCAATCTCATTATTCCAGTAATCAGAAATTCATGCCTAAACACGTGAGTAATTGAATTGGACTATAGATTGAGTTCGTCTTATAGATCGTTGCCCACACAACGTCAAGACGTGGCTTAGGAATACAATAAAAGATCGAAAGGTCGTTTTGTGTTGGCTATTGGATCATTTGGTTCAGCGTGATCCGTTAGGAATTCAAGTAAACAATAACAGTGGAAGCAATAATTAAAGTTTACCTTTCTTCAGGGTTGATATAGAGGTTGAATAGTTGCAGAGAACTACCTCTTGATCTTCTGCTGTATGATCCAAGTCCAATCCTGATGTTGTGTGGTCAACAATCTACAGGATCTTCTCAATCTGCTTCTCCCCCTTCTCTACGTCAAAAGAGGCGGAAGCTTAGGGTTCCAGGAAGTTGAGATGACTTATTTATTGGGCTAAAGCAGGGACCAGGAGGAGAAATTGGGTTGGGCCTCCATTGGGCTTAATTATCCAAGCTTAGTCCAAAGCTTATACTTAAGTCCAATAATAATAATATAGTCCACTAAAATATTACTATTGCACTGTCTTTCCAATCCCAAAATTACATTTTGGGATCCTTCTTATTATGAGCCCGACAGTCTCCCCATGTTTAAGATATACAATGTTCATTAATTAATTAAGTTACTGACAACTCCATTAATTAATATCTCATCCGAGAGTAGTACCACTCAACCTTATTATCATGCTAGAATTAATCCACTTGCAAGATTTACATGATAAACCTTATGAGCTTCTCAAGGGGACATCATAGACCTATGTCGGACATGGATTCCTTCTACAATATTATTTTCCAACTCACCGAATTTGTTGATTTAATACATGTAAATCTCACCCATTGATGAATCAAAAATATATATACTGCCTTACGTGTCGAGGTTATTGTATAGGGATTAAGAGCACAAATATCCATAATATCTGAGATCAAGTTCCCCTATATAGACTATACAAGTCGAACGATCTCAAGCGGTCCTGCTCAATACACACATGGTGTACTAATGTGATTCTATGGTCAAGACAAACTAACACCAAACCACACTACAATCATACCGATAGATAGTCCCCGTCTATCTCGGTTATGAGCATCTATTTATACTTTATAAGAAAATTGATAATATGATATTTCCGTGTTGTCGCACAACATATTATATACAATATAAAGTAAATGGACTTTTGCACAAACATATAAATAAACAATTTATAATATGCAAAATATTTGATCAAATGATTCTCATTTCAAATAAAATTGTTAAAACATTGTTCAATATAAAAGCTAGGCTTTAAGTATACAATCTAACAATCTCCCACATATACTAAAAGACTACGCTGCCATATCTGCTGACATGCATCTAATCCTCATTCCTTCTAAATGCCCATCGAACGCTTTTGCTGGAAGGCTCTTAGTAAAAGGATCAGCCAGGTTATCATCTGATGCATTCTTAGCGACAACGACCTTTCATCTTTTAACAGTATCTCGTATCAGGTGTTACTTGCGCTCAATGTGTTTACTCACCTTATGGGCTCGTGGTTCCTTCGAGTTTGCTACTGCACCACTGTTATCACAATAAATTGTGATTGCATTGGGAAAACCAGGAATCACATCCAAGTCCATTAAGAAATTCCTGAGCCATACTGCTTCTTTAGCTGCCTCAGAGGCTGCTACATATTCAGCTTCCATGGTGGAGTCCGCAACGCATTTCTGCTTTACACTCCTCCATATTATGGCTCCTCCTCCAAGAGTATACATATAACTCGAGGTGGATTTACTAGTATCCCTATCTGACTGGAAATCCGAATCAGTATAACCCAAAGGTAACAAAGTATCTGCCCGGTAAACTAGCACATAATCCCTAGTCCTTCGCAGGTACTTTAAAATATGCTTTACCACAGTCCAATGCCCTTGTCCTGGATTACTTTGCTACCTACTGACCATATCCACGGTATAACAGATATCTGGTCTCATACATAGCATAGCATACATGAGGCTTTCTACTGCCGAAGCATAAGATACCAGCTTTATTGCCTCTATTTCCTATTGTGTCTTTGGACACATTTCCTTAGGTAGAGGAATCCCATGTCTAAAAGGTAGAAAACCTTTCTTGGAATCTTACATGCTAAAACGAGTCAGGATTGTATCAATATATGAATCTTGGGATAAGCACAACATTCCTTTCTTGCGATTCCTTATTAATTTAATCCCAAGAATGTGTCCGGCCTCTCCTAAGTCCTTTATTTCAAACTACTTGGATAGCCATACCCTTACGCCTGACAATACCTTTACATTGTTTCCAATGAGTAGAATATCATCCATGTAGAGTACAAGAAATACCACTACATTTACGTCACATTTCTTGTACACACATGATTCATCCGGACATTGAATAAATCCATATGACTGGATTACTTCATCAAAATGGATGTTCCATGATCTTGAAGCTTGTTTCAATCCATAAATGGACCTTTTAAGCTTGCACACAAGATGCTCTTCGCCCTTTGCAATGAATCTTTCTGGTTGCTTCATATAGATGTTTTCCTCAAGACTTCCATTCAGGAAAGTTGTCTTGACATCCATTTGTCATACCTCATAATCCATATGAGCAGCGATAGATAAAAGAATCCGAATTGACTTAAGCATGACCACAGGCGAGAAGGTTTCCTCATAATCGATTCCTTCTTTCTGAGTATATCCTTTAGCCACAAGCCTTACTTTAAAGGTTTCCACCTTATCGTCAGATCCTCTTTTTCTTTTATAGATCCACTTGCATCCAATAGCTTTTACACCATTGGGTGGTTCTACAAGCTCCTAGACTTGATTAGAATACATGGATTCTATTTCAGATTTTATTGCGTTTTGTCGTAATTGAGCATCTTTATCTTGCAATTCCTCATTGTAATTTCATGGGTCAATTTCATGTTCACCAGGGACCAAGTCAGAAGACTCTCTCAATCCATGAATCTATCCAGTTGTCTCACAACCCTCCCACTACGACGAGGCTCTGCAGGCAATTGTGTATCAGGCGTGACACGTGGTGCAGTGTCCAGTGGTATATCCTCTTGTACAGTTGGTATTATGTTTGGTATTTCCCCTCTTACTTCATCTAGAACAATCTTACTCATGGGTTTGTGGTTCATTACATAATCCTCTTCCAAAAATATGGCGTTCGTGCTAACGATCACCTTTTAGTCCTTTGGATTATAAAACAAATCACCCTTCGTTCCTTTAGGATATCCTACAAACAGACATACTTCCGTACGTGACTCTAACTTATCAGTATCCGTCTTCAACACATGTGCAGGAGCACTCCAAATCCGAAAGTATTTCAGACTAGGCTTTCGCTTAGTCCACAATTCAATGGGTATGGAAGCTATTGATTTAGAAGGTATTAAGTTAAGAATGTAAGCCGTTGTTTCTAAGGAATATCCCCAAAACGAATTAGGTAATTCTGAATAACTCATCATTGATCTTACTATTTCCATAAGAGTCCTATTCTTTCTTTTCGCTACACCATTCTGCTGGGATGTGCCCGGTGCAGAAAATTGGGATTCAATCTCTTCCTCTGATAAATAATTCCTAAACTCTCCCAAGAGGTATTCGCCATCACGATCAGATCATAGTGTCTTGATATATTTTCCAAGTTTCTTTTCCACATCAGCCTTGTACTCTTTGAATTTATCAAAGCACTCAGACTTGCAGCGCATCAAATAAATATATATGTATCTAGAATAATCATCAATGAAAGTGACGAAATATTCATAACCCTCTCTTGCCTGGACAGACATAGGACCACATAAATCAGAATGAACCAATTCTAACAAATTCTTGGCTCTATACCCCTTTGCCTTAAAAGGCCTTTTGGTCATTTTTCCTTCCAAGCAGGATTCGCAAGTTGGATAATTTTCCACTAATAATGAATTCAAAGGTCCATCAGCTATCAACCTTTGAATCCTACTCAAGTTAATATGACCTAGTCTTAGATGCCAAAGATATGTTTGGTTCATTTTAGAAGGTTCTTTTCTCTTATTAGCAGATGTATCATTCATTTCAATTTGTTGCACTGTGGGAGTAATTGGATTAAGAGTATACAAATTATCTATCAATGCACCATCACAGATAATAATTCTATCTTTCCTTATAACAATCTTGTCATTAAAAGAAACAGAATATCCATCCATAAACAATTTAGAAACTGAAATTAAAGTCTTTCTAAAATGAGGTACATAAAGACAATTCCTCAAAACAAGAGTTTTATTCTTATTAAAAGATAAATAGACGTCTCTCACTACAACAGCCGCTACTCTTGTAGCATTTCTCATGAGTATGGTAATCTACCCATCACTATGTTGTCGGGTTTGATGGAACCCCTACAAAGAATTGCAGACATGGTCAGTAGCTCCCGTATCTACACACCAAGTGTCAGCAGATACAGCTGCTAAACACGATTCAATAACTAGTATAAAAGACATACCATTTCTGTTCCCCTTCAGAAGAGGGCAGTCATCCTTGTAGTGTCCCGACTGCATGCATTTGAAGCACTTGCCTTTAGGCTTCTTGACCGCACCAGTATTTACTTTCACTTGGTTCACCGGTGCTGAATTTTCTTGTTTTTTTCTTTTTCCTGCCGCCTCTCAGCCTAGGATGAGCAGCATTTTCAGCAACATGAACCTGAGGAGGTCTACGAAATAGTTCTTCCACTGCCACAAGCTCTATCAGAAGTTCCGCCAATGTGTACAAATATTTGTTCATACTATAGTTCAGACGAAACTGCTCAAAACTCATAGGCAAGCTTTGGAGTATGATATCGACTTGGGTTTCCCCATCGATTTCAGCTCCAAGAACTTCCAACTCATTGAGTTGGCCCATCATCTTAAGGACATGCTCTCTTACGGGAGTGCCCTCAATCATTTTGGTGTTCATTAGAACAGACATGCCCTTCGACCTAGCAGGACGACTCTGATGCCCAAAGAGTTCCCTAAGATTATGCATCATATCATAGGCGGTCTCCATAGCTTGATGCTGAGTCTGAAGCACATTTGACATAGAAGCCAAAATGTAGCACTTTGCTATCCTATCAGCTTTGACCCACCTATTATAAGCAACTCTTTGCTCTTCGGTAGAGTCATCAGTAGGTGCCAGAGGACATTCCTCAGTGAGAACAAAGATATAATCTTCAGCAGTTAAAACAATGTCCATGTTCCGTTTCCAGTCAACATAATTAGTGCCAGTAAGTTTGTGCTCTTTAAGTATAACAGAAAGTGAGTTGAGTGTCATTTGAAAATCCTGAGAATCATAAATAAATAAACAGATCAAACACTCCGAATTTATCAATTTATATTGAATCCCTCAAAACAATATAAAATAAAAATCACCAACATCTCAAGCACTGTGAATTTGCATGCCACATTAGTGTGGACGTATAAAAACCAAACATTTACAAGAGAAAGTTTTACCGATTAATTTTATTCGTCAACCTAACTTTATGATAAAATAATTAATAGTCGATTTCTCTTTAGTCATGCAAATAACAGCAGTGACTCCGTTGGGGAGGATACTGATTATTTACATCTAAGTGTGTACCATTATTTGATCCCGAGTCCATTGCGCAAGCTTATATGCCTTACAGTTAGAGAAGTACACACGTGCTTGGATAACTTCCTACGATCATCATAAAGAAGTTTGTACCATTGATCCATGAATAAACCCATCCATTGTGGAGGAAGGCCTATTGCCAACACGCATGTTTACTCACATCACTTACAAACTAATAATGGAGGTCATGTGAATTTATTTACCAATCTCCTCTCCTACTTAGTTATTTAACATCGAGGGTTTTTAACATGCATATAATATTACAATAATAAAATATACATCCTGACATGCTTCTATTTTAAGTAATTTAAAAATAAATCACATAGAACATGCCACATATATAACAATTAATCGTCAAATAAAATAATTAAACAAGTTATATATATTATGAATTAATTGCATAATTAAATGGATCAAACAAAAGGGCCCAGCTGACCCAATTAGCAAGGAGAGCAGCCCAATTAATCTACAAAATTAGGCCCATTAGGCAGCCCAAAAAATGCACCCCATTAATCATAGAATTATGCCCATCAGACAGCCCAAAAACAAAAATTAGAAATTGAGCCCACCAAGCCCTTATCTGCTGTGACTCGTTCCATTCATACGCAGTGCCGCCACTACTTGCTCGGAAGCATGCCTCGCCCGAAAAGCCGCTGCCTCGCCTGGTGAGTCCGTCTGTTGGTGTTGATGCCCGATAACACGCGTCGCCTAGTTTTATCACAGACTCGCCCGGAATCACCAACAATCGCCCCCGAATGCCGGTCTGTAGTGCTTATTGCTGCCATCATCAAGTGATCACGTCGTCAAAAATTTCTGACCGCTAGTAGGCTGAAAACATTCCTACTTTGCCTGAAAACTTGAGGATGAGTGCTGCCCAAAAATGCTCAGACCTGAACGACTATGGTGCTACCTCGATCGGAACCTATGGACGACGTGGCCAGAAGCATCATCAGAATAGTCTGACTCCAAAATCATGTCTGTCCCATCAGGAACTCTGACCTCCAGCACCAATCATCGATCATCAGCGAAGTGGACACTTGCACCGCAATCGATGGACTCACTCGAAAGAGTTTAGACCCGCTCGGATCTTCAGTCATGCCGCTGGGAACTAACAGTTGGCACACCCAGAATCCTTTGACTAGGTTAGACGTCACCTTTCTCCAGATCCATCGTTAATTGCCGACAATCAGAGTTCATCATTTTCCATTCCAGCAGCCATCACCAAACATCCATGGGACAGTTGCCGCAATCGCCATATCCCATTGCCATTGACGATGGCATCCAGCAGTTCTCGCCAACCCAGTCGCTAATTGGATGAGCGACAAGAGCCCCTCAACGCGTGCTATCATGCTGGGCACCATCACTAAGTGGCGTCAAAGCATCGCCAAGATAATCAGCCCATCACGGTCACGGCAGTGTACCAGCCTTCGCCAAGGCTTTCTTTCTTCATCACCGTGTTCAAACTATCTTTCTCGCTTACACCATCATCATATAGCGTGTGTGTGTGTGATGTCCAGGTTATACAAAATAGCGAAAAACATTCAAAGACACACTAAGGGTTTCACGTGATAAATAATTAAACAAACCCTTTCATTCATGCGATTAAAATCATAGGATTTTCACAAATAATATAAAATTATTTAAACCTTAATTCATATGCTATCTATACGATAAGTAATACATGTATAGCACGTAAACCCTATCTAACGTCTCACGATTCACCACGAAATCGACGTTCTAATACCAATTATTGGCTATTGTAAACAATAATAGCAGAAGCAATAATTTGCTATTGTAAACAATAATAGCAGAAGTAAACAATACTTCAGCGTGATCCGTTAGGAATTCAAGTAAACAATAATAGCAGAAGCAATAATTAAAGTTTACATTTCTTCAGGGTTAATGTAGAGATTGAATAGTTGTAGAGAACTACCTCTTGATCTTCTGCTATATGACCCAAGTCCAATCCTGATATTGTGTGGTCAACAATCTACAGGATCTTCTCAATCTGCTTCTCTCCCTTCTCTATGTCAAAAGAGGGGCAAGCTTAGGGTTCCAGGAAGCTGAGATTACTTATTTATTGGGCTACAGCAGGGACCTGTAGGGGAAATTGGGTTGGGCCTCCATTGGGCTTAAGTATCCAAGCTTAGCCCAAAGCTTATACTTAAGTCCATTAATAATAATATAGTCCACTAAAATATTATTAATGCACTGCCTTTCCAATCCCAAAATTACATTTTAGGCGCCTTCTTATTATGAGCCCGACAGTCTCTCCATGTTTAAGATATACAATTTTCATTAATTAATTAAGTTACTGACAACTCCATTAATTAATATCTCATCCGAGAGTAGTACCACTCAACCTTATTATCATGCCGAAATTAATCCACTTGCAAGATTTACATGATAAACCTTATGAGCTCCTCAAGGGGACATCATCAACCTATGTCGGACATTGATTCCTTCTACAATCAACAGCACACCATAAAGACAATATTATTTCCCAACTCACCGAGTTTGTTGATTTAATACATGTAAATCTCACCCATTGATGAATCAAAGAAATATATACTGCCTTACGTGTCGAGGTTATTGTATAGGGATTAAGAGCACGAACATCCATAATAACTGAGATCAAGTTCTCCTATATAGACAGTACAAGTCGAACGATCTCAAGCAGTCCTGCTCAATACACACATGGTGCACTAATGTGATTCTATAGTCAAGACAAACTAACACCAAACCACACTACAACCATACCGATAGATAGTCCCCGTCTATCTCGGTTGTGAGCATCTGCTTATATTTTATAAGGAAACTTATAATATGATCTTCCACGTGTTTTCGTACAACATATTATCTACCGTATAAAGTAAATAGACTTTTGCACAAACATATAAATAAATAATTTATAATATGCAAAACATTTGATCAAATGATTCTCATTTCAAATAAAATTGTTAAAACATTGTTCAATACAAAAGCTAGGCTTTAAGTATACAATCTAACAGTTTATTCTTGCTGTTCAACCTCTACGTCAACCCTGGTGAAAGGTAATACGATTCTACTCTTATATTTTCACTACAGTAGAATTGCATGGAACCCTAAGGTTCACGTTAACCAAAAGATCTAAACGCCAACATCACATACTTGTGAATTAAAAAATTCAGTCCCACCATCACTTTGAAAAGTTTTTATTTTACGTGAAAACTGAGTGTAAACAAAAGCATGAAAACGAACAAGGACGCCGTAAAAATAGACAGCATGCAATGGATAAATCTACATGAATCGAGAAAAATCATCTACAAAGGCAACGTAATAACAAAATCCATCAGAAATGGTAACAGGTGCAGGACCCTATAAATCATAATGTATTAAATCAAGAACATTGTCAGCACGTTTTTTATTCAACTTAAAAGATAGTTTCTTGCTCTTTGGTAACTGACAAGAAGAGCAAACAGTAGGACTCGACAAGACTGAAGTAACAGATAAATAACCAAGCTTATTTAATAACGAAATAATTAAAAATAGGAAATGCCCTAGGCGTAAATGTGTCAAATCAAAACTATCCTTCAAGACTTTATTCCGGACTGCTGCCACCAAAGTTGGAACCCCTTTGTCAAGAAGGTATAATCCTCTATCACACCTTTCCTGAGCCAGAATTTTCTTTGTCACCCGGTTCTGAATTTCAAATATCTTACTAGAAAATATTACATCAACAGGAAAGTCTGAAGTTAATTTATTGATAGATAAGAGATTTTTGGTGATATGAGGTACCACCAAGACGTCTAACAAATAAACATTTGCAGACAATTTACGAGAGACAATATGCGATATATTTAAAGCATTACCGTTACCAATAATATTAGAAGCTTTAACAGAGTAAGGCTTATAAGAGTTCAGTGCAGCAGGCTCATTGGTTATATGAGCAGAAGCACCCGAATCAAGATACCAATCAGGAGTAGAGTCTGAACATTGCAAGATGATGTAAAATCCTGATCAAATTAGCAGAGAAAATAGCCTGACGAGCACTGAGAAATTAGGGATATTTATCTGCATAATGATTCCCACGACAGATTTGACAACGAGGAATATAAGGTCTGCACCCCCCGTTGTTAAAACCTGAGCCACTATTCTGATTTCCAGAAAAGGAACCTAGGGAGTTGGCGTGCTGGCCACGACTGAAGGAGGACCCATGGTTAGTAGACTGCCCACGCCCACCAGTATGAAGTGAGCCCAGATTCGACGATGACCCATGATCAGCCGCAAAAGCTTCCTAAGGAATGGAACCCTCCATGGCTCAAATCATGAGATCATATTGATTTTTTTTGTTCAACAAATCTCGAAAAGAGGGAATAAGAGAGAGAGTCATGCAGGTATCCACGAAGCCAGCAAATTGAATACCCAATCCATATAAAAACCAATGTCTCTTATCGGTTTCTTCCACCGGACATCCAATAGTATTCAAATGATCACATAAAAGCTTGAACTTCCTACCATATTCTTCAATAGAGGGATCACCCCACGAAGAAAAAGAAGCTCCGCCCGGAGTTGATGCTGGCGCAATACGGAAGAGAAAACACCCTCGAGGGTTAACCAAAGATCCCGTGAGGTGGATGAGTTGATAACCTCCGAAGCAGCATCTTCAGAAAGGGAGGTATACATCACACTTAGAAGCTTTCTGTCTTTCACTTTCCAAGTCGTGTACGCCGAATTGACCGATGTAGCACTGGCATCATAAGTGATCGTTGGCGATGGTGCAACAGCGGTACCATGCAGAAAACCCATCAAGTCGAAGCACTTTGCCATATGCATGATTTGATAGTAGCAATCATGTTGATCATCGTCGTAACAGGTATTTGATCGGCGTTAGGAGCGGCCATGATAATTGGACTAAAGAAGAGGAAGAAGATAACAGAGAGGACAAGTTCGGTGTACAAATGGGCACGACGGAGGGGACGAGTCCGACGTGATGATAGCCTGCGGAAGACGGCGACAAGTGAGAATAGATGAAGGATTTAGGATTGTATGGCTGATACATGTGAGAAGGCTTATGGGACAAGTGAGAGATCTGTGAAAATCACCGTAAATTAGGTAATCCAGAATGATTCTATTTATATATTATAATACAATACAAATCCCACAATTAATGAGAGGATTAATTACAACAAATAACATATACTAAAAATATATGTTCAAGAATATATACTAAAAATACATAATCAATAAAATATCAATTCGTATTCTTATTATTAATACTTTATTAAATTAAATAGTTGTTGCATTTGAATAATTTCTTTAATAATTACTCCCTCTTTCCCAAAGAGAAGTTCCCGATTACTGTAGATACAGAGTTTAAGAAACAGTTATTTTTGCTTTATTTTTAGGAGTAGTTTGGTATTTTTAGATAATAAATAAATTATAAAGTAAGTTATGTGAATTGTAAAGGGGTGGCAACTTTAAAATTAAAGTGTATTGTGGAGTTATTGATTTGTGTGTATTTCTTTATTTAGGTGTGTGAACTTGTTTATGGGACAGATAAAAATAGAAAGTGTGAATTTGTTTATGGGATGGAGGGAGTAACTACTAATAAAATTAATTTCATAACTGTAAATTGTATATGATATGTAATAAATTTGTTAGTATAATTTATTAGAATAATACTCCTTTCGTCCGCTTCTAAGGTATTTATTTTACTATTTTTTGCATCCGCTTCAAAGGTATTCATTTCCTCTATTTAGTAAAAAAGTACACAATATGGCCCACCACTTCCCTCTAATACAACTACCCACTTTACATATAATAATAATACTCCTTAATTCACGTGTGAAAAGCAAATGGATACCTTAGAACCGGATGGATTGAATAACTAATTACGGTAACATAAAATGATCTCGAGGTGAGACGGTTTCACATAAGTCTACCCCTAAAAAATTTAAAGGGTTTATAAATATATACAGAAAGGTTTATTAAACCTAAATTTAAAATAATAAATTGAAAGTAAATATAGCGTGAATGTTGTGTCTTTTGTTGTATGGGTAGGTCTTGCGTGAGACAGTTTTTCACTTTGTAAAATAGTTATCACTCTTGTTATAAAACGTTATCACGTTCGCTATAAAATGTTATTACTTTTTATTTATATTATAAATTGTTCATGAATTAGCATTATCACTTTTCATTAATTTATTATCACTTTCTTTTATACAAGTTATCACTTTTCGGCCGTCTCACGTAAGCCCTAACGTGACACGGTCTCACACAAGTCTTTGCCTTGTTTTATATGTGACTAATAATTTCGTACCTCCAAATTTTAATTCTTGGATCCATCCATACCCTCTGGAAGATTTGCATTTTATTACTTTAATCTGTTTTAATATCCAAATTTTAATTCTTGATCCGTCTGTACCTTTGGAAGATTTGCATTTTATTACTTTAATATGTTTCAATAAAAAGTGTGCATTTTCTTTTTTGGTAAATGAGACCTACACAAAATAATTAATATATCTTCATGGAGTCCACACACAAAAAAAAAACTGTAACCAGGTGAACTAGCTCTTCTGGCTACTAAGCTCTTCACTAGAGTGAGTGACATATGTTCAATTCCTTTTGAGAACGAAATAAGAGGGGAGTTATAAGAAAGTTTGGAGAAAACAACTAACATTAAAGGAAAAAAAAAAAGAAAAAAAACTGCAATGTGTTAATATCATAAACTTGGGAACTGGGGATTTTATAGCAAACGTGAAATGATACTCCACAAGCACATGCAGGGACGGAGGGAGTTAGGAAATTTAGTAATTTCTATTATATATATACAAAATTTCAATTCTCTGCTTCGAAGAGTGAGGTCTAGGTTCGAGTGCTGCTCCCTTCATGTTATATATATATATATATTTTTTTTAATTCTTTTCTTTTATATTTTATACTTTTTTTTAATCTCTTTCTTCTTTTATATTTTATACTTTTTTTTAATCTCTTTCTTTTGAACATTTAATTCTTTTTTTTAATTATTTTCTTTAATTCTTTTCTTTTCTTTTATATTTTAATTTTTTTTTAATCTCTTTCTTTTGATCATTTAATTCTTGTTTTTTTGGGTAACTTTTATTCTAAATATAATAATAAGGAATTTATTTTATTTATAATATACAACATAATAATCTTTATCTAATAAAATTATTTACACTTTACTCATTTATTTATATTAGATTTACCCAAAAAAAACATCAATAATAAATTTAAAGCTTACTTATATTTTAATTTTAAAAATGTCACAATATTAATACACATTAACACTATATTTTATTTGTTATGCAAAAAGAGTAAGTCTCTTGTGAGACGGGTTATTTGTAAGACGGATGTTAGACGGGTCAACCCGTCACTAAAGTATGCTTATTTGTGGTTAAAGTGTGCTTATTTGTGGTTAAAGTATGTCGATAATAAATCAAATTATAACACACTAACATCATACTTCAATACATAATCCAACATACTTTAAAAAACATACATTAACAACCATTTAACATACTTTATTTAAATAATCGACATACTTTAACACGTCTAACAAACCGTCTCATGAAGGTAGCGTCTCACAAGAGACTTTGTCATAATATCAATTCACTCCTAGAAAGTCAACAAAAGTCTGTAAAAAAAGTTAGATTTTCTTAAACTATATGAATAATTTCATAATACGAGAATAATATTTTATTTTTAAGTGTTATTCTGGTCCCAATTATTTTTAATCTCTTTCTTTTGATCATTTAATTCTTTTTTTAATTTTTTTCTTTTCTTTTATATTTTATACTTATTTTTTTAATCTCTTTCTTTTGATCATTTAATTCTTTTTTTTTCAGTAACGACTTTTATTCTAAATATAATAATAAGAAATTTATTTTATTTATAATATACAACATAATACTCTTTATCTAATAAAATTATTTACACTTTACTCATTTATTTATATTAGATTTACCCAAAAAAAAACATCAATAATAAATTTAAAGCTTACTTATATTTTAATTTTAAAAATGTCACAATATTAACACACATTAACACTATATTTTATTTGTTATGTAAAAATATCAATTTACCCCTAGAAAGTCAACAAAAGTTTGTAAAAAAAGTATATTTTCTTAAACTATATTCTCTCTGTCTCAGGTTAAGAGGGTCATTTTTCCATTTTGGTTGTCTCACTCAAAGGGTCCCCTTTCCTTTTTTACAGATATGGGACACACATACCTCCTCTAATACAATTAAAATATGGGGCCCATACTCCTACTAATACAACTACCCACTACACATTAAATAATAATACTCCTTAATTTACGTGCCAAAATCAAATGACCCTCTTACGTCGGAACGGAGGGAATATGAATGATTTCATACGGGAAGAACATTTTATTTTTTAGTGTTGTTCTGGCCCTCCAGCCCAATTTCTGGCTCCGTAACTGAACACATGAGTGGACTTAATTACACAGGTAATTAAGAGTGATATTACATTACATTACATTAAAAGCAGAAATTAAAGGCACTTAATTTCCAGTTTGCATGCATGCCTGCATTTTATTCATAATTATACTCTCATAAACTGCCTTCATCCTCCCATGGGATTGGCTTCATTTAGTTCTGCGGCTCGGCTTGAAAATCAGCATCCGGCTTCTCTCCAGCGTAAGAACAGCACCGACAACTGCCGTAGTACCCTCGTCCGCAGCACCCGTGGTAGCACCGACCACGTCCCCTACCACCGTATCCTCGTCCCCCACCATACCCGCCTCCTCGTCCTCCTCCGTAACCTCCACCGGGGTACCCTCCGTATTGATCAGCTGAATTTTTTGAAGAGTAATATCAGATTATTGAAACACATACTTTTTAAATATATTTATATCTTTTGTTATACTTCATAATATTAATTAAAAACACCCTTATAAAGGAATGGTAGTGTCGATTTTTCTACTTATTACACTGCCTTTGAATAGCACACCGAATCTTGTGGGCCATTTTTGTACATCATCTTCTGTGTCACATATTATATCATTGACACATAAGAGGGGAAATAAATTCAACCATTGCCCCTAGGATTTAAACTTTTCAATTCAGGGTATAGTTTTCCTCTCTCTCATACGTGTCATCCATCAACAGTGTGACATAAGAGATGATGTACCAAAATGACACAAAGAATTTGAACCATTTGAATAGTAATACTCAACATTCTAAAGAGCTATTAAGAGGAGACAGCTACACCCAATTGCATGGAAGTATATTTTCTGTTTCTTTATAAATTACACTAGATATGAGTAAGGCTTTTACACAAGTTTCTACATTAATATAGATTAAAATTACTTAAGTATTAAAATGAAATCTAATAATATTCTAAATGCATGTAACATTAAGAAAAGGTTAGTAATTAATTAGATTAGTGAGAAAGAGAAAAGGGAGGGGGGAGAGATTTACTTGATGCTTCAGTGTGGGAAACAGTCTCATATTGAGCAAGATCTCTTGCTGACACTTCTGAGGAAATGAGAATGACCATAGCCAAGGCAATGCAGAAGAAGACCACCCCTTTGGAAGCCATTGTTATGATGTAAGAATATGTATAGATGTTTAAGAGAAGATTGATGAGATTGTTGCTCCATTTGCTTCTCCATTTATAGATCAAATGAAGCACATAATGTGGCTATCACGTAATTTAGTGGGGGTGATTACTGGGTCCATATACAGTTGGATAGGCTCAAACTCATGTTGTATGTGTACACCATGCATAAGAGGAAGCATGGTCATGATCATGTGTAACATATAGCAATAGAGGCAAGGAAGGTGATGTTTGACAGAAGCAGCAAGTTGAGTGAGTATGATCAACAAGCTGCATAAGAAGAAGTGAGCTTCAGCTGTAACAAGTGTGTTGTCATGCATTGAGTTAAGTGAGTGAAGCATAAGTTAGTTGTTATTGTTGGTAACAGCCAGAAGGAGTGAATAATCAGTTATAACCAACTGATAAAGGCAAGCTGCTCACATGCATACATGATGACAGTTGGAACTGATGCAAACTGTTAACATGATGATGCTTCGGTTGTTGATTCATCATCATTCCATCAGTCAGTTATCAGCTGGAATTCAGATGATAAGATGCAGGCATTGAGGGTGGAGATTCAACACATGTGATCGGTTAGAAGATTGAACCATAAGATCACTAAGAATGTTAGTTTGCTGGTTTGATAAGTTGAAGTGGTTAGAGGCAGTTGCAACTAAACTGATCATGTGGTAGTTGTGGTGTAGCTGGTGTGTTCATAGCAGTGGAGTATATATATGATCATGCACAGCAAAGATGATATAGAAGTGTGGATCATCGTCATTCAAGCTAGTGCATCAAATTAGGATTTTCTAAGGGTTTAAGTTCATCATCATCTTCATGCTGTAATCATGTTTTCTTCATATAGTGATTGCTCTCCTTTAGAAAGTAGATGTAGATCAACATGATCGAACCACTATAATTCTTGTCTTCCTACTTCAAGTTTTAAGTTCAAATATTCTTACAAATCCACACACAACATTAGATATTGGGTTGATTAAGCAAGCTTTGTTGATAAAAGCATTGCTATTTCATATTATTGTGTTAAATTCATAAGAATTGGCGCCGTCTGTGGGAAGCCAAACCAGAAGAAGAAGAAGAAGAAGAAGACTCAGTGGAGAAGAAGAAGATCAAATAGTTACCACAAAGTTTGATATTGAAAAGTTCACAGAGAAGGTAGACTTCAGTGTGTGGAGGATGAAGATGGAGGCCATTTTGGTTCAACAAGATTTATCAGATGCCATTAAACCATTGCCTGAAGGTCAGATTGCAGGAGTTGATGTTGTTGTTCTTGCTGCAGATCAAGAACAACAAACCAAGGCCAGAAGTGTTCTCATCTTGTGTCTTGGAGATAAGGCCCTAAGGGAGATTTCAAAAGAAGTTACTGCAAGAGGAGTTTGTAAGAAACTGGAGGAGCTGTACATGGTTAAAAGTTTGGCCAACCGTTTGTACATGAAACAGAAGTTGTACTCCTTCAAGGTATCAGAAGATAAGTCTATAATTGGTCAGTTAGATGAGTTTAACAAGATCATTGATGACTTAGAAAACATTGATGTGGCTCTGTCAACTGAAGACAAGACTGTCATTCTCATGTCAGCACTTCCAAAGTCTTTTGAAGGTTTGAGAGACACTTTGTTGTTTGCTAATGCTGAATCAATCTCCCTTGAGCAAGTGTTGTTGGCAGTTAAGGCAAAGGTACTTCACAAGAATCCAGAACAACAAGCAAGTGCAGAAGGATTGACAGTGAAGAAACTGAACCAGTGGAGCAAGAACAACAAGAATAATAAGACTATTGTTGATAAAAGGAAGCCAAAGAAGAACTATAGTGCACCAGCAGATGAAGAAGAAAACAAGAATTGCTTCCACTGCAATAAGCCTGGACATTACAAGAAGCAATGTTTCAAATGGAAAGCAATGGTGGCAAAAAAGATAGCTGAAAAGGGAGGAAATAAGAGGCCTCATGCAAATCAGGTAACAACAAATCAAGTTGCTACAGATTCTGATTTCATTGATGCAATGTCTGTGTGTTCTAGTTCAGTTTCAGAAGAATGGGTTATGGATTCTGGATGTACTTTTCATATGACTTCTAGGAAAGATTGGTTTACTGAATTAAGATCACATGATGAAGGATCAGTAATGTTAGGTGATGATCATACTTGCAAGATTGTTGGAATTGGTTCTGTCAAACTTAAAATGTTTGATGGGAAAATCAGGATTTTAAAGAATGTTAGGTATGTACCAAGCTTAAGGAGAAATCTAATATCTCTTGGAATGTTAGTTTCTCAAGATTATGAGTGCCATTTGAAGGAAGATACACTTGCTGTCATAAAAGGAAAGTTAGTAGTTGTTAAAGGATTCAAGAGGTCTGATCTGTACTTCTTGGATGGTTCTGTAGTGACTGGACAAATTAATACCACTAAGGATGAGAGTAGTGTTAATGTTTGGCATGGGAGGCTTGGTCATATAAGTGAAAGAGGCTTGCAAGAACTTGCAAGACAGAAGCTACTTGAGATCAGCTCAACCTGTAAGTTGGATCAATGTGAAGCTTGTATATTAGGAAAGGCAAAGAGATTGAAGTTTGGTGCAGCTAAACATAATACAAAAGCTAGATTAGAATATGTTCACTCAGATCTTTGGGGGCCTTTCAAGACTTCAACTATAGGAGGTGGGAAATACTTAATTTCATTCATTGATGATTATTCAAGAAAAGTATAGATTAAAATTCTGAAAACCAAGGATGAAGCACTATCAGTTTTTAAAGTATGGTTGACAGAAGTAGAACTACAAACTGGAAACAAGGTCAAGTACTTAAAAATAGACAATGGGCTTGAATTTGTGTCACATGAATTCAATAAGTTTTGTCAAGAGAAAAGTATTAAGAGGCACAAGACAGTACCAGGTACTCCACAACAAAATGGAGTGGCTGAGAGAATGAATCAGGCACTTCTTGCTAGAGTTAGGTGTATGATGAGCAGTGGAGGTTTCTCAAAAGGTTTCTGGGGTGAGTTAGTGTCTACTGCAGCCTATTTGATTAATCTGTCACCATGCACGGCACTCAAGTTTAAGCCACCTGAAGAAGTATGGTCTGGAAGGATACCAGATTATAGCCATTTGAGGATTATAGGTTGTCTGGTGTATTCACATCAGAAACGAGATAAGTTAGATCCTAGAGCAGTTAAGTGTGTGCTAGTAGGCTATCCTAAAGAGGTAAAAGGGTACAGACTATGGTGTTATGAGAATAACAAGTTCATAGTTAGTAGAGATGTTACATTCAATGAAGAAAGGATGCCTTTGTTGGAGAGAGGGTCTGATAAGGTGATAACTGCTGATAAGTGTGAGTTTGAGATGGAGCATGATGACAAAATAATTGTACAGCATGATCAAGATCAAAGAGAGGGTAGTGTACATTAGGAAATAGCTGCTGAAGAGGTCTGAGTTATCTGGTTCAAATGAAAGAAGAACTCTAAGTAGCTATCAGTTGGTTAGGGATAGATTGAGGAGACAGATTAAAACACCTATAAGATACATAGAGGCAGACACTGTATCATATGCATTATATGTAGCATCAGATGTTGATGTCTATGAACCTAGGACATACTCAGAAGCAGTTTCAAGTAAGGAGAGTATGCATTGGTTGGATGCTATGGAAGAAGAGCTGCAATCTTTAAAAAAGAATAATACTTGGATGATTGTTGACAGGCCTGCTAACCAGAAACTTGTAGGTTGTAAATGGATATATAAGAAGAAACCAGTTACAAGCAAGGAAGGAGGAATAAGATATAAAGCAAGACTTGTAGCAAGAGGGTTTTCACAGCAAGAAGGTGTAGATTATAATGAAATTGTTTCACCAGTAGTTAAACATTGCTCAATAAGGATCTTGCTGTCATTAGTTACTCAGTTGGATTTGGAATTACATCAGATGGATGTAACAACAGCTTTCTTGCATGGAAATTTAGATGAGAAGATTTACATGAAGATTCCAGAAGGTGTTAGTCTACAAGGAGCAGACTCAAAGGCTTGTTTATTACTTAAGTCACTATATGGTCTGAAGCAAAGTCCAAGACAATGGTATCTCAGGTTTGATGAGTACATTACTTCTAATGGTTTTGTCAGATCATGTATGATAGCTGTGTGTACATAAGATGTGATAAAGGAAGCTATACTTATCTACTACTTTATATAGATGATATACTGATAGCTTGCAGAGATATGATATGAATCAATTCAGTAAAGGATACTTTGAGGAAAGAGTTTGACATGAAAGATCTTAGTGAGGCAAGGATGATACTTAGAATGCAAATAGAAAGGAACAGGTCAGCTGGATTATTGAGGTTGTTTCAAGAGTCATACTTGGATAAAGTGCTAAAGAGATATAATATGAATCTTTGTAAGAGTGCATCAGTACCAGTTAAGCAAGGGTTGAGTCTGTCATCTCTGCAAGGACCTCAAACAGATAAAGAAAGGTATGAAATGAGTAAAATACCATATGCAAGTGCAGTGGGCAGTCTGATATATGTTATAGTATGCTATAGACCAGACTTATCTTATGTGATGAGTGTGATCAGTAGGTTTATGAGTGATCCTGGTCTGGTTTATTGGTATACAGTGAAGTAGGCACTGAGGTATGTTAGAGGAACTATATCAGTTGGATTGAAGTTCAAGAAGCAAGATGCTTGGGATGAGGCTGTTGTTGGTTATGTGGATGTAGATTATGCAGCTAACTTTGATACAAGAAAGTCCATGACAGGTTATGTGTTCAACTTATTTGGCACAGCAATAAGTTGGAAGGCTACACATCAACACATAGTGGCATTATCCACAACTGAAGCTGAATTTGTTGCTCTTACAGAAGCAATTAAGGAAGGTGTTTGGTTGATTGGTATTTTGAAAGAATTTGGAGTTCAGCAAGATAATTTTGAAGTGTATTGTGATAATCAAAGTGCTGTACATCTCTCAAAGCATCAAGGTTATCATGAGAGGACCAAACACATTGATGTGAGACTTTATTTCATAAGAAATCTGATAGAGAAGAAGAAGGTTATTGTTAAGAAGGTTAAGATAGCAGATAACCCTGCTGATGCATTTACTAAAGCTCTGTCTGTTCAAAAGTTTGAATTGTGTAAGAGTCTTATTGGTATTCACTAAAGGTGGAGGAAGAAAGGTGAGCTGCAGCCTGTAAGTGCAGCAAGGTGGAGAGTATTTTGTCACTTGTGAGGAAGCATGGTCTAAGGTGGAGATTTGTTGTATGTGTAGATCATGCATAAGAGGAAGCATGGTCATGATCATGTGTAACATATAGCAATAGAGGCAAGAAAGGTGATGTTTGACAGAAGCAGCAAGTTGAGTGAGTATGATCAACAAGCTGCATAAGAAGAAGTGAGCTTCAGCTGTAACAAGTGTGTTGTCATGCATTGAGTTAAGTGAGTGAAGCATAAGTTAGTTGTTATTGTTGGTAACAGCCAGAAGGAGTGAATAATCAGTTATAACCAACTGATAAAGGCAAGCTGCTCACATGCACACATGATGACAGTTGGAACTGATGCAAACTGTTAACATGATGATGCTTCGGTTGTTGATTCATCATCATTCCATAAGTCAGTTATCAGCTGGAATTCAGATGATAAGATGCAAGCATTGAGGGTGGAGATTCAACACATGTGATCAGTTAGAAGATTGAACCATAAGATCACTAAGAATGTTAGTTTGCTGGTTTGATAAGTTGAAGTGGTTAGAGGCAGTTGCAACTAAACTGATCATGTGGTAGTTGTGGTGTAGCTGGTGTGTTCATAGCAGTGGAGTATATATATGATCATGCACAGCAAAGATGATATAGAAGTGTGGATCATCATCATTCAAGCTAGTGCACCAAATTAGGATTTTCTAAGGGTTTAAGTTCATCATCATCTTCGTGTTGTAATCATGTTTTTTCATATAGTGATTGCTCTCCTTTAGAAAGTGGATGTAGATCAACATGATCGAACCACTATAATTCTTGTCTTCCTACTTCAAGTTTTAAGTTCAAATATTCTTACAAATCCACACACAACATTAGATATAGGGTTGATTAAACAAGCTTTGTTGATAAAAGCATTGCTGTTTCATATTGTTGTGTTAAATTCATAAGAACTCATTAATTGATTTCATACATCCAGCTGGTCAAAAATGATCAAACATTGAATAATTAAATAAAAATGGATCATTCCCCATGAACAAAATGTATTTGAAGTGAGACTCATTCAGTGACATAAATGAAAATCTTTCCCATCACTCCCTTCATCCAATTTAATTTGTGGGGACACTTTTAGTTAGAGATATTTATATGCGCATGGTACCCATAAGGAGAGGCTCATATTGCATTATTAGAGTTTATCCACCTTTGAGATGAATGGACTAAAATGCCCCTATAATAAACTATGTATCTCTAAGTCAAACTACTAATAATTTGATTAAAAAATTAACAGAATGTAATAATAAAATAAAGATAATTATATTAATTATGATCTTAATAATAATTATTATAATGTTTATAATTATTACTACAATAAAATGTCGCTATAAATAAATAGTCCACAATAAATATACATAATGAACATATTGATTTATTGAACTCATTCTGTTCATTGTGCTCGGCATTTATTAATTAATATCAATTGTGTAGTTAATAAATTTAGAAAGGATTACCTAAAACAATTTTAATAGAATGAGTCACTCAATTAAAATTAATAACATTATTCCGTCGATTTAAATAAATATTTTCTATCAATTAATACATACTCTATAATACATTTATTTTAATTAATTATTAATATATTATTACGTTAACACTCCATTCATTTCTATCTATTAATTATTTAAGCAAAAATATAATAATAATAATTTATTATTATTATTTATTATTATTATTATTATTATTATTATTATTATCCTAATCCTAAATTAAACTAATACAAGGAATCGGGCAAACAAATTCTGTCAATTAAATAATTACTAAGGGTTTGGGAAATTAAATATATTTAAAAGTATTTATCAATTTAATCAAAATAAATTTAGGAAAAAATTCATTCAAACTAATGAATTTTTGAAAAATTCACAAAGTTACACGAGGAATAAAAGTTATACTCCTATATGAGATTCTTTTATAATTTAATTAATACTATGATTTAGTTTTTTTTCTATAAATAATTTTCGCACTTACATTTTATTAAACCTCTATAATTTCCTATTATTTTTAACTGTCAAATCATTTTATTATTTTTTGTTAAAATAGAGAAACAGGGAAATGGTTAGGAGAGAGAGGAAAACAATAATTTAAAAATAATGATGAGAAGAGAGAAGCAGGAAGAGAATGGAGAGAGGGGAGGCAGGTATTTGATTGAATTTGACTAAGGGTATACTGGTCTTTTAATAGAAAAAGTGGGCATATTTTATGTTTTTAAAAGGATTGCGCATTTTTGATTTGTTATTACCTGCCGTGGATAATAATGCAAATACCCCGAAATTATATTTTGTGACTGATTCAGAGACAGATACTTCAAATGAAAATATTTGTTAAGAAATTTAGACCCGTGATTAAAATTGATAATAAATCATCATTAATTTAAACAGAAAAATTATATATATTGTCTTTGTTGCAAGTGTTGTGTGAGACCGTCTCACATAAATTTTTACAGAGTATGAATAAAAAGTGATAATATCATTAACAAAAATAAATAATCAATCGATAAAAAGTAATAATGGTACAATGAATTATTTTATGAACAATTTATAATATAAATAAAAGTGAACTATTCCATGAATAATTTGTAATATAAATAAAAAAATGAGTGTAATATTTTATAGTGAAGGTGATAAAATTTTATAGCACACTTTTATCGGTAGCTTACTTAAGACGAAAAACAAATATTTGCCTAATTTTTTAAAGTAATAATTACTTATATAAAACTTTTGAATCAATCCAAAGTACTAAAATTTAGACATTTATTATCCGTCACAATAAAAAGAGTATAGAAATCGACACATTAAAGATGGTAATAAACTAATACTCCCTCCGTCCCGAAACAAGATATACGTTTATTTTTTGTACCGAGATTAAAGAGTATAATATTTTAATGTGTAGTGAAGTGAGAGAAATAATATTTTAATGTATAGTTGGTAGTTGTATTAGTGTATTGTGTGGGGCCATGTGGATATAATAATAGTTTTGTAGGGGTTACATCAAAAAAAAATGTATACTTTATTTTGGGACGAACCAAAATGAAAAAATGTATATCTAGTGGTGGGACGGAGGGAGTAATGTCTTCTTTAAACTAAATTTCAAAATGAAAATGCTACTATGAGGATTCAAATGATACTCCATTAGACCTTTGTTATCTATATCATGCACGCACGCTAAAGACAGTATATATAGACATTATATACCTCTCTCCGGCCAATGCAAACGTAACCGTTTGCTTTTTACACGTATATTATGAAGTATTATTATTAAATGTGTAGTGGGTAGTTGAAATGTGCACTTTTACTTATTTACCCTTACTTTAAAATCTAATTTTTAAAATGGTTAATTACTCCAAAGAGTAATTAACCTTAAACATGTACAAACATCAAATCCAACATTACAATGAACTAATTGGGTCCAAAAAATCATACACCTGGAAATTTTGGTGGCCTACACTTTAAAAAAAATGTACAAATGCTAAATTTCCATTACATGTCCAATAATTAAAATTAAAAGTACAAATGTTAGGTACAAATTACATTTTGAATTCCCTCCTTAATCAACATTTCCCTCCATATCAATTTCTAATTCCCTCCAAAATATTTTTTAATTCTCTCCTAACTTACACCATAAATACATTAAAATCTGTAAAAAAAAAAAAATTCAGTTTCTTCCAACCAACAAAATGAGAAAAAAAAATTTAAGTACCAATGAGCTTAATGTTATTGCTCAATTCATGTTGGTAGGTTCATCAAATGGCAAAGCTTCACATGGCCGAATCACTCAAGCCACTTCTACATTTGGTATATCAAGAAAAATTATTAGAAGTGTATGGGCAAGAGCACAACAACAAATGGCAGCAGGTATGACTATTCAGTTAGTGAATAGAAAACAACAGAGAGAATTACAAGTATGATAAAGACAAGTTGAAAAGCATTGCATTGAAGAAAAGAGGAACCTATAGAAGCATAGCAAAAGAAATGAAGGTCTCTAAGAGTACAGTCAGTTTTTGGGTTAAAAAAGAGCTGATGAGAGCACATACTAATGCAATCAAGCCAGCTGCGTCCGAGAAGAATAAGATAAGTCGGATGAAATTCTGTCTAGATGCATTAGAGGTGATTAGAGAAGACAAAATTATCAAGTTTAAGAGCATGACACAGACTGTACACATAGATGAGAAATGGTTCTTTCTCACAAGAGCATCAGAGAGATACTACTTAACTACTGAGGAACCGAAACTATATAGAGCATGTCAAAGCAAAAGTTTCATTATAAAAGTTATGTTTCTATGTTCAGTGGTCAGACCTTCATATGATTCTATGGGTGAGTGCATATTTGATGAAAAAATAGGTATTTTTCCATTTACTGAAAAAGTACCAGCAAAAAGGAATTAAAAAAACAGAGAGGCGGGTACAATTGAAACAAAGACAATGCTGTCAGTCACAAAGATTGTGACAAAAAATGTATTGATCAATCAGGTAATTTTATTTAAAGCTGCATTTATTTATTTAATTGTGTAAACTCTCAGAGTGTGTTCATCATTGAGTTGTTAAACCTGAAATCAGTCTCATGAATAAGAATTATTGTAATAATCCTTATTGGTGACATTGATTTCAGGTGTTACCAGCTATAAAAGCTAAATGGCCAGTTGGAGCAAGTAAGAAAATATTTATTCAACAAGATAATGCACCGCCTCATATAATGGACAATGACCCATAATGGAGAGAGGCTGCAAGCTCAGATGGATTCAAATTCCATATAGTCTTTCAACCCCCTCAAAGTCCAGACACTAATGTTTTGGATTTGGGTTGGTTTAGGGCTTTGCAATCATTACAAGTGCAGACTGCAGCAGAAACAGTAGATGAATTGTTAAATGCAGTTAACAAATCATATGAAGATTTGAGTCACACCAAACTCAATGCAGTTTTCCTAACCCTACAAGGTTGTTTAAGGGAAATCCTTGTTTGTAAGGGATCCAATAATTACAAGACACCTCACATGGGAAAGGAAGCATTATTAAGAGCTAGAAATCTTCCAACTGATCTAGAGGTGGATCATGATTTGATAGAGGAAAGTATTAATTATCTTATCCAGAAGAATGAAATGGCTGGGTTGGATGAGCTCATTGAAAGTTTAGAGGGATTAGAATGAGCTATTATGGTTTTGTTTTGGTTTTGGGTTTTGGGTATCTTGCATCTAGATCAAGGGATAGGTGGTGGGGTTTTTGTGCACATATTAGTATGCATAAGTGTAGGCACTTCTTAAGGGATGTTTTGTGGCTGAAGAAGCCATTGTTTACAGCTAAAACAACTCTTTTTAGGAGTTGTTTAAGTAGTAAACATTGCTATGTATGATTGAAATGTTTGTAATGTGTTAATCTATTTACAGATTACACAAACATCACTCTCAGAATACTATCATCATTGAGTGTAAGTGAAAATGTCTCCTAAATGCATAATTGGTGACATGTCAATGTATGCAGCCTCGTTAATTATGCATGGTGACAAAAACAACATAATTGGTCACTTAACAAAGTATGCAGTATCCACAATCATGCATGATGACAAATTCATCATTCTCATACAGTTTCAGCCCACAAAAACAGGGTTATTTAATCAAAGCACCAACAAATTCAGCAATCAAAACATAATTGGATGCAGTTTCAGCAATCAAAGTATCAGAGATCATAGAACCATCAATGACAGTACCACCAATCTACCAATTCATCAATCATATAATCATCAAACATAGGTAATCTGCCAATCCCTAAACTGAATTTATTCAGTTTCACTCTCAGAGAAATCTCATCATAGAGTGTTTGTGAAAATGTCTCCTAAATGCATAATTGGTGACATGTCAATGTGTGCAGCCTCCTTAATTATGCATGGTGACAAATTCAAGATAATTGGTGAGTTAACAAAGTATGCAGTGTCCACAATCATGCATGATGACAAATTCATCATCTTTATACAGTTTCAGCCCACAAAAATAGGGTTATATAATCAAATAACCAACAAATTCAGCAATCAAAGCATCATTGGATGCAATTTCAACAATCATAGCATCAGAGATCATTGAACCCTCAATGACAGTACCACCAATCCACTAATTCATCAATCATATAATCATCCAACACAAGTATCTGCCAATCCCTAAATTGAATGTACTCAGTTTCACTCTCAGAGAAATCTCATCATAGAGTGTTTGTTAAATTCTCCTAAATGCATAATTGGTGACAAACGATGTATGTTGTCTCCTGAATTAAGCATTATGATAAATTTAACATGCCAAAACCATTTAACCCACATAATCATCATCACATCAGTTTATGAACGCATAATCCCACATATGAGCAACTAATAGATTAGGGTTTATACCTCAGAGTATTCGGGCAGTTTCAAGGCCGCAGGGCATAAGATCTTTAGCATCTGTATTTGGAACCTGCGTTCTGACATAAATGCCTTGCTAAACTGGCAAGCAGATTTTTTCTCCGGAAGGATCGCTCATCGACTCATCCTCAGAGTCGGGCACCACCATCCCTTTGTATTTAGGGTCAAAAAATAACTGCTACTCGGAATCAGGTACAACAAGCCCCGCATATATCTCAGTCAATTTTGAGACAACAGATTCATTCAGATCTGACTCGGAAGGGGCCGAGTACACTGGGAGCTCAGTAGATCTACATGAATCAGAGTAGGATGGCCTCAAGAGAGATGAGAACATCGTAGATCTACAAGCCACATACTCAGAGAATGATGAGAACTCAGGGATTTCGCCGGAAATCGCTTTCGATGGTGTATCAAGCGACGACACCACCATGGAAACAGACTTCGACTCGGCTACTGATTCCATATCTTTTTCAAGATAAGAAAAGGAAATGGGTTACATAAGAAAAAGGGAAGAGATGTATCGCTGAGAAGAGAAATTACAGTGAAGAATACGATTGAGATAGGAAGAGATGAAGGAGAACACGATGATAGGGAGGGACCATCGCTGAAGAACACGATGAGAGAGAGACAAAGTACAGCGAAAAGAGAGGCGCAAATGAGGATTAGGGTTCAGGCCTTAATTTTTTTTTTATGTGTGTGATTATTAATTGTGATAGATAATGGATAATGGAGTAATAAATCAGGTTGTTTAAATTAGATAATTAAGTTGTTAAATGAATTAAAACCAATGGCAGATATGTAAATAACTTTTGTTTAAGGGGGTATCATATTATATTGGTGGGACCCATAGCTTCTTTAAATGGAAACGGATACCTTTGCACTGGACGCCAAAAATGGAAAAACGGATACCTTTGCACTGGACGGAAGGAGTATGTGCTTAGGACATGCCGAATATATCCTTTATTATTTTCTAAGAAATATCATCATAATCCATTATTTATCAAGAAAAATGTCACTTTTAATAGTTTATTTTGAAAAAAAAAAGTCGCTCATTAAATACGAAGAAAATGCCTCCTTTAAACTAATTATTACTAAATAAAAATGCTACCATGAGCATATTCTAGCTCGTTACACTCGAGCCACACCGAACTTGAGTCAGCTCGATCAAGATTAAGTATGTGCTTAAAATATGCTGATATATCCTTTCCTATTATCTACTCACTCCGTTTAGTGATAAACTTATCGTTAGTATGGATACAGAATTTTAAAAAAATTATTTTTTTACGAACTTTATTAACTTTTTGAGAATATTATAGTATTTTTAGATTATAAATTAAAGTATGCTATGTGTGTTAGTTGGGAGCTGTATATTTATTATTAAGATGAACTTTCACGTGTTGAAATTGATGTGATATTTCTTTTTTTGGCTGGTAAAGTTTAACGTGTGATAGAAAAAAAAAAAGAAAAAGGAAAGTATAAATTTATTATAGAACGAATGGTTTACATAATAATATCCTCATAAATACTCCCTCCGTCTCATTTCAATATTTATATATTTTTATTTTGGGACTCACACACACCCTCTAATACAATTAAAATATGGGACCTACCCTCCCACTAATACAACTATCCATTTTACATTAAATAATAATATTCATTAATCCACGTGCCAAAAAGCAAAAAACTACCTTTAGTGTGGGACGGAGAGAGTATAAATAAATAAAGCAAACGCTTATGTTCAATTGTCTCACAATATATGAATTTCAATACACGAATAAAAATATATTAGTGAGGCTCTTGTGCCCGGGGACACACCGTGCCCCATGTGAACACAAAAGTTTTAATACTAAAACTTTTTGTGTTTACATGGGGACACAGTGTGTCCCCGGGATACAGGAGTTTTTGCCAAAATATGGAGTATATTTAATTGATGAAAAGTGATAATTGTTTGAATAAACTATTTTATGAAATGCAAGTCTGTGTGAGACCATCACACGTAAGTCCTTGTTTGAGATGGATAAAAGATGATAATATTATTAACAAATAGTTATATATACTTAATCGATAAAAAGTGATAATGGTATAGTGAACTATTTCATTTAGTATAAATAAAAAGTGATAATATATTTTATAATAAAGTGTTAACATTTATAACGAAAATAATAATTATATTATCACATTTTATCCGTCTAACATAAAGACTTATGTGAAATGGTGTTACTCAAATCTTTCCCTCTCATGAACCATTCATAGTAATTTAATGAGAAAAAATAATATTTTTACGAATTAAACAATGACATGTGTGTTTTAAAAAACACATAAATACACAATTAACTAAATAGTGACACTTATATTTTTTTTAAAAAAATTTAGAAAACTATTTGTCAATTAGTATATTAAGATGCTAAATAATTTCTTAATTTTGAAGCAATTATATATTTTTGTTAAAAAAGACTTTAATATAGTATAATATAATTATTTATTTAAAACATTAGTGTAGTAAATGTTGGGTAATGCAGCATCTACTTGATAACATTACTAATTAATTGCACATTTATTAGCTCAAAATGGGTCACTATCATTTTCTCGATAACGAGCATGCATATACGCTATGTAAAATAAATGAGTTGGTTTTTCATGTTATGGGTAAAGAGCACACAATTTTATTATAAAGGATATACATACACTTTAATTAATAAGAATTTTATTATAAAGGGTATACATACACTTTAATTAATAAGAGTACAATATTTTATTTTAAAGGATAAACACTTTTATTAATTTCTTTTTTAAAGTAAAGGATATGTGGGCGCATAGTGTCCCTGGGGCACACAAGTATTAGCCATATAAAATATAGAATAAATTCATTGGCATTGCATTGCTAAAAGAAAAATATAATTTTTGTTGTTAATCCGTTAATAATTATCAACGAAATCATTATATAAATTACCAACTGAATTATTAGAAACGAATTACCAATGGAATTATTTACCAACGAAATTAAATTTTTGTTGTTAAACCAACCACCACTTTACCAAAAAAAAAAAAAATTTTTTTAGTGTATCCATCTTGCAACTTGTCTCAAGAGAGTGTTACATAATCTCTCTGTCACACGTTAATGTTGACATTTGCTTTTTACACGGAAAGAATATAATATTTTAATGTGTAGTGAGGTTAGAGAAATAATATTTAATGTGAAGTGAGTAATTGTATTAGTGTTGTGTGTAGACCCTATATGGAATAGATAATTGTTTTGTGTGAGCCTAACTTGACAAAAATGAAATGTAAATCTTTACTTGAAACAAATTAAAATGGAAAACCGAAAACGTAAACCTTATTGTATATATATATATATATTTTTTAATCATGATATCATATTATCATGTATTTTTCACTTGTAATTAAATTAAAAAAGAAAAAGCTTTTAAGGGTATTAATATCTTAAACTTGAGAACTGAGGATTTTATAGCAACCGTGAAGTGATATTGCACAACAGTACATACAGTAATTAGGAGTGATTACATTACATTAAGATTTAAGAGCAGAAATTAAAGGCACTTAATTTCCAGTATGCATGCATTTATTCATAAACTGCCTTCATCCTCCCATCCCACATTCCCATGGGCTTGGCTTCTCTTAGTTCTGTGGCTCGGCTTGAAAATCGGCATCCGGCTTCTCTCCAGCATAAGAACAGCAGCGGCAGCCACCGTAGTACCCTCGTCCGCAGCACCCGTGGTAGCACCCACGTCCCCCTCCGTAACCACCTCGTCCCCCACCATAACCTCCGCGTCCCCCTCCGTACCCTCCTCGTCCCCCACCGTACCCGCCTCGTCCACCATACCCCCTACCGTAGCCTCCACCGGGGTACCCTCCGTATTGATCAGCTGAATTATTTGTACAGTGAAACACATACTTTTTAAATATATTTATATCTTTTGTGATACTTCATAATATTAATTAAAATCTGCCTTATAAAGGAAAATTATTGTATGCTCCTGGGAATGGTAGAGTCTATTTTCTACTTAATTAATACTCTCAAGAATAAGGCTTAAATGTTGTTTAATGTATGATCGACTTTTACACAAGATTCCAATTTAATATAGATTACAATTACTTATGTATTAAAACAAAATCTAACAATATTCTAAATGTAACGTTTAAAAAAGGTTAGTTATTAATTAGATTAGAGAGGAAAAAAATAATAAAAAAGTGGTTACTTGATGCTTCAGTGTGGGAAGCAGTCTCAGACTCAGAAAGATCTCTTGCTGACACTTGTGTGGAAATGAGAAGGACCACAGCCAAGGCAATGCAGAAGAAGACCACCACTTTGGAAGCCATTGTAATGAATTATGATGTAAGAAGATGTATAGATGTTTGAGAAGAAGATGGATGAGATGGTTTGCTCCATAATTTGCTTCTCAATTTATAGATAAAATGGAGTACATAATGTGGCTATCACATAATTTAGTGGGGTTGATTACTGGGTCCATATACAGTTGGATAAGTTCAAACTCTTTAATTGATTTCATATACATGCAGCTGGTCAAAAATGATCAAAAATAGAAATAAATAAAAAAAAAAAGAATGGATCATCCCCTAGTTAAGAGGCTACATGGCATTTGGCAACTAAGAATTGATGGAGGAGTAATATCTAAAATGAATTTGAAGTGAGACTCATACAGTGACATAAATGAATTAAAATCTTTCCCACTCCCTTCATCCTATTTAATTTATGGGACATTTTTAGTTAGAGATAATTTATATGTGCATGTGCCCATAAGGAGACTCATATTGCATTAATAGAGTTTATCCACCACAAAAATAAATAATAATAAATAAATAAAATAAAATAAAATAAAATAAAATAAATAAATAATAAAAAAATCATCATCTATGACGAATTTAAAGATGGTTAGAGTATGTCGTCGATAATATTTTGTGACAGAGAGGGATGCCTCTAATTACAACATTTGTGAAGAACTTTAGACCCGTGATGAAAAATGATAATAAATCATCATTAATTAAAATATGAAAATTAAATCATCATTAATTTTTGAAAGTAATAATTATAAAACTCTTGAAACAATCCAAAGTAGAGAAGATATGGTGTGAATTGGGTTTATAGTGCACCGTAATTTTTATAAAATTACTCTTTAGTACTCTCTTCATTCTTTTGATAGGTATATTTTTCTATTTTGATTCGTCTCATGTAAAGTATTTATTTTTTTAATGGGTTGATGTGACTCACAAAATAATATTCCCTCCGTAAATTCTTAATCTATCAATTTTATTATTTTGAACTGTCCACTCTTAATTTAATCTATTTCCACTTTTAGACATATGTGACTCATACCATCACTAATACAATTAAAATATGAGACTCTTAACCTCCACTATTACAACTACCAACTACACATAAAATAATAATACTTCTTAATTCACGTGCAAAAAATAAATAGATATATTAACAATGGACGAAATGAATATTATTATACTCAATATAGGGCACACATTCAACACTAAAACAATCATTCACTACACATTAAAATATATATCAAATTTCTCAATCCACTACAAATTAAATTATTATACTCCTTATCCAATACTCCTTCCGTCCCATTAAAAACTTTATGTTTGCTTTTTGCACGTAGATTAAGGAATGTAATATTTTAATGTAGTGAGCTGAAAGAAATAATATATTAATGTATGTATACTGGGTAGGTGTTAAGTGCGAAATTTGGAGTTATGGAGAGAGAAAAAATTAATTTGTGTGAGTCCATCAACCAAAAAGAGAAATGTAAAGATTGAAATGGGACGCCCAAATTAAAAATATGTAAAGATTGAAATGGGACGGAGGGAGTATATATTATATTATTAACTCATCAATCCACATACAAAAAGTAAATGAATACCTAACAGCGAGACGAATGGAGTGTATAAAAAGTTACTCTTTGAAGAGTAATAATTTTTATTCATAAGAATAATAGTTTTCTCTAAAGAGTAATTTTTCAAGTACTAAGGGTAATCGATAAATTAGGGTTTATAATAATTTAAAAAGTAATTTTTTTATTTAGAAGAGTAATAGTTTATGTTTCTAAAGAGTAATTTTTATATACTAAAGAGTAATGGTAAAAACATTGTTCATTTGCGAACTTAGTTCACACAAGTGTTTGCCTCTGATGTGCATTTTCTCAACACACAATTAATCCCCAAGTATGAAGAATGTGATTGTAACTTAGATAAGCGACCAATTTTTATTATTGAACCCAAAGGACAGATGATTATCAATTTATTATTATTAAAATTAAAAGAAACTATTGTTGGCAATTTAATTGTAGAATTGTTATTAATTTAGTAAACAAAAGAATTAAATAATAAATAAAATAGAGATTGCACGAGAGTTAAACAAGTGAGAAGATAGGTAGCTCTTCAGGCCATCCAATTTCACTAATTAATCTCTCTTCCGTATGTCAATATCCCACTCTGCCTTGTGGAATATGGATGCATCACTTAGCCATGTTAACCTACTCTATAGACACAAGCAGATAAACGTGTAACACGTGTGAATTATCTTGGAGCAAGAACATAATTATACCCCCATTTCTAGGTACTATCAGTATCAATTATTTCTCGTGTATTATGTACTCTAACCCAATATGATCTCCCTTTATAGGTACTATATAATAATCCTCTTTATCCTACTTACTAACCCGAATTCAATTCAATTAACAAGTATTTATATAAGATAGTTCTAATGAAGTTTCCAAGTCCCCTCACTTAGAATCATAACATAAAATCCTGCTCAGCAGTGAATGCACTCAATCAATAACCAAGATATGTATTCAGACTCTACATAACAGTTAATGATGCACAAAATAACTTTGAGTATGAATTAAAAACGCATTGTCTTATATAAAATAAATCCACAAGTAGTGTTGTACGGAGTATACACACGGAAGTTCAATAAACTAGATAAAACCCTTCATAACCCTAGCACTACCAAAGCAGTTCTAGCTCATGACGTTTCGGAGAACGTTCATGGTGATTGGATAGATCTTACCTATAGTCTTGAAAATTACAAGAAAGATTAAGTTGATAAGTAAACCCTAGATATGGACGCCGTCGCTTCTCGCTCCGTCTTGAATCTTTACTTGGTTCTCACTTGATTCGATGCACGAATCTATCTCTACAGCTCCGTAGGATGGAGTTAGGGTTTGGATGTGGTGTAGGATGAATGTATAATCTAACTCTCCTCTTGATGTGATCTGCATCCCTTTTTATACTTGTAAACTCTCCTTATAAACCTTTACTGGGCTTTATTCTTGGAAAATACTTCAATTCACGCACAGGAGGGTCAGAATTACCAAATATAAACTCGTGTGTTCCCGCTCGACCAAGATGATTCAGGTCGAGCAGGCTTGGCTATGTCGAACGGCCTCTCTGTTCGTTGAAACTCTGTACAGTGCTCCGCTCGACCATCTCTGCCGTCGCTCGACCAAACGGTCTTGGTCGAGAGGCCCTTTTTCTGATCGAGCGGCATCTCAAAATTTGTGTTTTTCAATTCTGAGCACTTCTGACCTCTTTTCCTGTATAAATATGCTCAAATAACCTCAGTAGCATCTGATTCGTGGATTTTCCATTAACATCCCGATTTGCCTTGATAATTGCCCAAATCGTATTCAATTTTCACGCAAATAAGAGCTCAAAATATGTGAATTATCACTCTCATCAGCCTCTAAGGTAATCCCTCCATCCCAAAGAAATTAACTTACTTTTCTTTTTCGATTGTTCAACAAAAATTAATATATTTTATTTTTTAAGTATATGGACCCACACAAAATAATTACTCCCTCCGTCCCCGAAAATGGTTCACTTTTACTGTGCCATGGATATTAAAAAAAAGTTACTTTTGACTAACTTTATTGGTTTTTAGGGGTAATGTGGTATTTTAGGTAATAAATAAAGTGTAAAGTGTGTTATGTGTGGAAAGAATGTATTTCATTTTTTAAATAATGTGTACTTTTGAGATGTCAAATTAGAAGGATGTTTCCTTTTTTGGGGGATGAACGGTTATGTGGGACAAACAAATGAGGAAAGAGTGAACGGTCTTCAGGGACAGAGGGAGTAATATATTCACATGGGTCCACACCACACATACCACTAATATAACTACCCACATACCCACTACATATTGTAATAAGAAAATTTTCATACAAAGACCACATTTTTTGTATAGATCTTAAATTAAGATCTGATTTTGTGAGTGTTCCAATTTAAGATTCAAATTTAGTTTCTTTTCTCAAATTATGGCTTAATTTTTATTTAATTTTTTTAAATTTAATCTCATTTTAAGACTTAGTATAAAATTAATATTCTCATTTTAAGTGAAAAAAATAGTGTAAATATATTTTTTTTGTCCATTAACTTTCCTCAATTTTGAATTTGGTCCATTAATTTCACAAATTATGAAATTAGTCCATTATATTTACAAAATTAGACAAAATCTTCCCGTTACCGGTTGTAGATAGTTTTTCACCCAGTATGTCTGCGTGTTACTTTTTTATTTGAAGCACAGAAGTGCCCTACAACGTGGAATCAAGTGTTCAGAAATGGAATTTACCCTCGAATTCATGAAACGCCCAAATCGAAATTAGATAATGGTTAAGAACCCTAAATCCATTCAATCTCCTTCACTCAATTCATCCTGTGAAATGCCCAAATCAAAATTAGACAATTGTTAAGAACCCTAAAGCCATTCAATCTCCTTTACTCAAATCGTTGTTGATCTATGAGGGTAAGTCATTATTCAGCACGAAAATTCGCGCTTTTCATAGGTCATTTTCATATGATTATTGCAATCTTCTTTGTGGAGTTTATTATTTATTTTCATATTTTCTAAGACTTCACGGGTAGTGTTGAGATTTTGCAGATTTTAGGCCTATTTTGGAGTGAAATTGACAAAATGTGAGAGGAGTTGAAGGTCGAAATTGGCAGATGAAATCACATGTTACTCATGCCACCATGAATCAATTGAAGTGGGAGATTTGGAATTAATTGAATGCCAGGTTTGGATAGAGTATTATAGTAGATGGTTAATTCATGCCATGATAAGTGTATTGTTGGCCCACCACTACTCTTGATAATTCAATTTTGATGGCTCATGCATGCATTCTTCCGCCCATAACCAAGAGCCCATTGCCATTCGAAGCCCAAGCAGTGTGGTTCAACTCCGCGCCTCACGTCTTTGCTTGCCATCCATTCCCTCATCCAGCAAAGTTATAAAAGGGATCAAATCAACATTGAACAACAAACCCGAGATGATACCACAAAGCAGAATCACGCCAATCCTTCACTTCTGCCTCTCATCTCTACCCTTCACCCGCCTTTCACCTATCACCTCTCACACTCAGTCACGGTGTTTCCTACTTGTGAAGGAGAATGGAGGAAGATCATCAAGATGGAAAAAGAAGGTGGAGTATTACACCAACACCACAAGAAATTATGAGATTATCGAAAGAAATTTTTGTCGGTAATGTTTGAAAAATTCATCGCTAAATAGTTTATCGATGGAAATTGAATAGTCGCTATATCAATGGTCGGTAATTATTTATCGATGAATTTAATATCCATCGGTAATTATGCAACTCAAATTCATCGAAAATAAAAAAAATAGCGATGGAACTACCGACAAAATGATCTGTCTCTCCTTACCGATGGAAAAATCAATCGGTAAACACAAAATATGATGTCAAATAAAACTTATTTTAGGGACGGAATTGCCGACATAATAAATTATCGATGGACGAATCCGTCGCTAAATACAAAATATAGAATCATATACTCCCTCCATCCGGTTCTAAGGTGCCCATTTGCTTTTTGCACGTGAATTAAGGAGTATTATTATTATATGTAAAGTCGGTAATTATATTAGAGGAAAGTGGTGGGCCATATTGTGTACTTTTTTACTAAATAGAAAAAATGGATACCTTTGAGCCGGACGTCAAAATAGTAAAATGGACACCTTAAAAGCGGACGGAGGGAGTAAAACTTATTTTAGCGACAGAATTACCGATATATTATTTTGTCGGTAAAAAAAATGTGTTGTCATATAAAACTTAATTTAGCAATGGATTTGCTGATGGAAATACCTACCGACGGATATTTCCATCGGTAAAACGTAGAAAGTGAGATTTAATGACGAATGTTTCTATCACTAAAATATTTTTATAATTGTATATATATATTTTAAATTAATATTAATACCTTATAAATAAACAAAAATTGTAATTAAATAAACCTTCAAAACACAACCTAATATAAAATCTCCACAATTTCAAATAAAGACCCAGAATCATCGCACAATATCAAATTCTATTAAATTTTAAATACAAAATATCTAAATACATTAAATATGCTCACGAGTCTCCCAAATCAACTTCATCATCTGCATCAACATCAGTGTCATTATGACCGACGCCCGATGTAGATCCACCACTAAAAGGAGAAGGCAATAAACCGCCACCTCCTATCAATTCCATAACTTGTTGCACTTGGGCTTGAACTTGTGCCTGAACTGCTGCTTGAATTTGTGCTTGAGCTGTTGATTGCATCTCAACTTGCGTCTCAGTAGCATCTCCATAATTTTTTCATCTAATTGTCTCTTGAACTCTGCTGTAGTAAACATCGATGAAGTAGGAGCTTGAGTAAAAACTAGATTAGCTGCTTGTACTTCCTTCGCTAAATTTCCAATACCAAAGATACGACCTTCTTTTATTCTACAGTACGACAGAAGATATCTCCCATATCAATTGGAGGAATATAGGCATTTGACTCAATTCATTATTCTTCTGTTTTATTATTTTTTGTGAATTTACATGGTTAGTAACAAATCATTAATCAATATTATAAATTTAAGGGAAAATTAATTTTTTCATCCATTAACTTACACCTATTTTGAACTTGGTCCATTCATTTGATCAATTTTGAAATCCGTCCATTAAATTTACAAAGGCAACTTTTTCATCCGTCCACCGATAACAGAGGGTAAGTCACCTGATAAATCTAAGGTAGCATTTGTTTTTTTTCTAACGCTGGATTAATTGGGCATTAACGTGGAGTTGGGGGTTCACTCTTATGACGTGGAGTTAGGGATTCACCATGGATCCTCCATCACCTACTCTAAATCCACCGCCGGCGACACCTTCCTCTTCAGCCCTGCAACTCCACCTTCCAAAACCTATGAGATCACCGCCTCCTTCATCACCTACTCTAAATCAACCACCACCTCTACCGTCAGTGCCACCTTACTCTTCAAACCCTGCAACTCCACCCTGATGAGTGATATTTTCACCTAGATTTTAGTGTCTTTTTATATGTGTTTTCGTATTATTTTATCCGTATTTTATGTTCTATTTGGTTGTGTTTTGTGTTTTTATGGAAATGTGTGAGAATAAGTTTAAATGTATGATTTCCAGGTAAAAATGGATTCTAGACGCGAGAAGGAAAATTTGGGAAAAAACGAAGCTTAATTCGGAGTTGAAACGAGGGAAAATGAGTCAAATTAAGCAAAATGCTGAAAAACACACGTCCAACTTGTGTAACTTTTTCTGTACTCTTGTGGAGCTCAAAACAAGAAGTGTGATATATGGTTGGAAAGCCACATAAAAGAGGATCGTTTTGGTATAAGAAACACTTCAATCCGAGCCCAAACGAGAAAGTTATGATTAAAATGGTGACATCGCGCAGGCTGTTTCTACTCAGCATGGTTGTGCTACTTTGTATGACTTGTTACACCTACAAATGTTGGATATTTTGTCAGATCTTTATATGGATAGAAAGCCAATGAAAAGAGGATCACGTGAGCGCAAGAATTACTCAAATTGGAGATCGGATGTGGAAGTTATGCGCGAAACGGTGAGACTGCGCTGCACCGACCCGAACTTGACCCGAATTCGACCCATGCTCGGCCCAAAGTCATTTTTATGATTAGAATGTGTTCTAGAAGGGTCCAAGGGGTAAAAACACCCATTTTGGAGTGTAAATATCAGGGGGATCAGATCTACACCAAACACACACCTCACACACCTTTTCCTCCATTTTTCACCTTCACCTTCATCCATTCTTCATCCTTTGGATCTACCTTCATCCAACCATCAAATCCTTCATCCAAGTAGTTAGAGAAGCAAGGAAGAGAGGTGAATTGCAAGGGAAAGAAGAAGATCACCATTGGAGACATCCAAGGGAGTTTTCATCTACACTTTGTATTGAAACCTATTGTTTATCATGTTTTGTAAGGAATTTAATGTCTATGTTAATTTTCTTATGGATATGAGAGGCTAATCTCCCTTGTGAGATTAGCAATATGAATTGTGTTGGATAATTTTTGGTATTTTGCAATTGAATGATTATGTTGATTGGGTTAATTGATTTTCTATCATTGATGCTTTAGATCTTGAGGTTTATGATGATTTGTGTGTTTAATTGTTTTAAGCATGTGATTAGATTGAGAAGTCAATTGCATATTTAGGATAATTAAGTGAATCATTTCATCAAACACTTCATGTGCATTATAGATTGTGAAGAGATTGAGAAGTCCTTCATAGTTTAGAACCCTTTGATAGAACATATCATTTATTAGATTGAGAAGTCAATAGATTATGTGAAGGGACTCTCATTTCAAGCTTAGTACCTAGTTGGAATTGTTTGAGTGAGAACCAATCCAATGAATGTCATTCCATATCCTATTCATTCCGAGAGGGAGTTTAGGTGATCTTAGTGTTGGCCCTTAGCCTTTTTCCCATGACACATATGAATTCATTGCATGATACCTAGATTTTTCATGCTTTAAGTATTGTTAATCTCATCTCTATCTACTTGGCTCATTCATCCATCTCCCATTCATCTATCCATTTATTTTATTGTCATTTCTTGATTATCTCCCCTTCTCGTTCATCTCTATAATACTATGACAAACACGAGATCGCTTAGACCCTAGTACCTTCCTCCCTGTGGTTCGATAATTTCTTTAATTGGTCATTCTCCACTATATTATGGCTAATCAAATGGCGCCATTGCCGGTGAGGTAACGGTTGCTAGTGGTTTAACGAAGGAGTGTTTTGATTGGTATTACTAGAGATATTTTTATTGCTTTTTATTATTTGTTTTGGAAAATTTTTGATCTCATTTTTTCATTTTGATAGGTACTTGACACTACCTTGAGAGAAGAGGAAGGGGGATCAAAGCCAAAAATAGCAAGTTTGAGAAGAATTGTAGTAAGCCTTGAGAAGAGCATTTAAATGGATGGTTGGAACCAATTCACAAATGTCTTTGGGGATCAATTTGCAAGGGTTCCACCTCCACAATCAAGAGGCTATATGAATGAGAGCAACTATGGGTACAACTTCCAAATGAATCAAGATAGCTCTCAATACTACAATCAAGGAAAAATTGGAGAATGGCAACAAGCTTACAATGCAAATACATTATATCCGTATCAAGCATACACTTATTCTCCACCAAATCCCAACACCAACACTTCTCCTCCGTTTCAAAACTACGGCTTACTTGAATTATATAGAAGAAGTGCTCAAGGAAGTGATGAAGGTCAAGATCCTCAATCAAGTTTTCTTCAAAATGAATCCTCCGAGATAATTACCCAAGTTACTTTGGAAGTGACAAGACAAATAAGGATGATGAATCAAAGTGCTTATGGTCAAGTCTTGTCTAATTCAAGTTTGGGGGGTGCTCAAAATGTGCAAGGTGTGTCGATTCCTAGTCCTATGGAGCAAGAAGAATGGAGGATGCCTACGCATCAAGTAGGAGATGTTTCTTTCATGGGAGTGGATGATTTCCAAGGAAATTTTCAACATAACTATGAAGGAAATTTTCATGGGAATTATCCACCAATTCAAGGATGGAATTGTGACAACCAAGAGGGAGGAGACTTTCAACAAGTCGAAGAAGAAAAATCATCTTTAGAAGTATTGATTGAGAAGTTGATTGAATCTAACAAAACTCAAGATGAAGTTATTGAAAGAAAATTCAAGGCTATTGAGGAAAATAATGAAAGACGATTCAAGGCCTTGGAGCATCAAGTAAGCCAAATTGTAAGTGCTTTGAACAATTTTCAACAAGTTGAAGAATTGGAAGAGGTGAGCAAAGTCGAAGAAGAGTTGGAGAAAGAAGAGAATCTGGGGGATGAAGAATCAAATGAGGTGTTTGAAAAGCCGATTGAGGCAAATGATGTTGAAGAGAAGGAACAAAGTCAAGAAGCAAATGATGATGACTTGAAGAGTGAAATGAGCATTTCTAAACCTTTAAACTCTTTAAGTTGCTTTGAACTTGATAATATTGTTTATATTGATTTTGTTTTACCCATTGATTTTTCTCATATCCTTAGAAACAAAAGAGAACTCGAAGAGATGTTGGAGATCTATTTGGTAAGGAAGAATAAGTGGTGTTCAAGAATGGAGAGGGCAATGGAGTGTAAGCTCAAGAGAGTCGAATTTTTGAAGCCATGCTCGAAGGATGCAACTGAGGTCGTCACTTGCCACAAATACCTAATAGAGGAAGAAGCACAACGGTTAAAATTCAATGGCAAGGACGAAAGATATCCGTGGCCATTCCGATGAGTTCTCCATATCCCGTCCGGCTTGAAGACGTTAAACTTAGCGCTAGATGGGAGGCAACCCATCATTATTTTTATTGCTTTATTTATTGCTTTCAATAAGGATGGTGGATTTGCTCGTTTTGCATTTTTGGTATGTATGTTGATTGTGCTTGTGAGGAGAATGCGTATTGGACAAACGATAAGTGCTTGATTTGAAGTGTGTAAGTTCGTCACACCACTTTTTGCAAACTTAATTCGAAACTCTTGTTTCAATCTAAGTTTGGGGGGATATGATTTGGTGTGACGTACTTTGTTTTGAAAGCATATACTTTTCATATTTTTGGGCTAATTTTAAAAATTTTCTCATGAGTTTGGTTGGATTTTGGTATGATTGGTTGTGTTGAAGTGCATGATAGTCCATATTTATAATGAAGTTCTTGAACTAATGGTGTTTGTTGAGTGTTTGAGCATGAATGAAAGGTATTGGAAGCACGAATGGAGCTTGGAGCTAACGTTTTCTTTACCAAATGCCTATTGAGGGAGTACTCTACACATTATCACTTCTAGTTGCTTGACATATTTTTATTTGGATTGATGGATTTGCATGCTACTTCATTTGTTATGTTTTTGGGAGGTTTCCTTTTCAATAAAGGTTGGGATGATTGTGAGCTTAATTGATTATGGATGTTATGAATGTGTGCTTCATTGTTTTATGATGGTGATTTTTATTCTTTCATGTTATGTGTTTTTGGTTATTTCTTGTTTGTTGAGTCTTTATTTTATGTTTCGTGTGTATTTTTATTCTTGTTTAGGGAGTGTTTGGTGGATTGTTTTTGGGATGTCGTGAGTCATTTTTGAACATAAGTGGTGATATGTTGTGGTAGTAAGTGATGACAAGTTATGATTAAGAATCTCTACACTTTCGAATTATGACATGTTTTACTTAACTTGTTCAATTTTGAGATGAATGTGGTGTAATAAGTTTCTTAAGGTCCAATGCATAAGCTTGTGAGAATTTGAGCCTCAACCGTGCATACATGGTTTTTATTCATGAGTGGATTGGTTGTGTTTGATAAGCTAGAACTTGCTCAAGGACTATAAGAACGAGCCCGATTTGTGGAGATTAGTGAAATGATCTTAGGCCATCCTTGTTATTCATAGTCATTGCCATATATTTTCCTACCATGTACATCATCCCTAGTTAACCATTTTGAGCCTTTAAGCCTTTTTATTGTGAATTTAGCACATTACAAGCCATGATTACCCACTTAAGCCTTACATATATATCCTTTGTGTGGGTGATTGAGGAGATGGTAGCTAGTAAGGTTTGATGAGATAACAAAAAAAGAAAGGAAAGGAAATGGTAACAAGCAAGAAAAAGGATGAAAAGAGTACCAACAATAATGAACATGCAACCTCAAAACAAGAAATATGAGCAAAGCAACAATAATATGCTCAAGTACTTAAAAATCCAAAGAAGGAAGCATGAATCATAAGAAGCTCACGAAATCCAAGGAAAGTTGATGAGTAGAGCTTGTGAGTACCAAAGACAAGAAAGGAAGAAAGAAAAGTGGAGAAGTTGAGGAAGTTGATCATCTCTTCGATTACTTACACTTGTTTAGTCACTATTACCTATATTCTTCCTACCTTACCAAAGAGCCTATCATTACATCCGAATTAAAGACCTTTTTGATCACTAATTGAAACTTTAGTGGTTTGTGAATGTAGTCCACGAGCAAGCTTATGGCGAGTCGAGCCAATCGGTTAATGGGTGATGATTTACCCTACTTTAAAGAGTGTTGAGTGACATTTATAACCTATGTGAGACTTGGACTAAAAAGGGACTATATTACACTTTTATTCTCTTTAGATTGAACTTGTTAATTTTTCATGTCATGAGTTTAATGATGTAGGATGACTTAGCATAAATTGTAATTCTTATTGCTATCGATGTGTTATTACTTATGTTCGTTTAGTCTTTTCCTAGGTAAAAATCTCTCCCCTTGGTTTATCATTTTCGTTGTTCGGGGACGCACAACACCTTAAGTTTGGGGGTGTGATGAGTGATATTTTCACCTAGATTTTAGTGTCTTTTTATATGTGTTTTCGTATTATTTTATCCGTATTTTATGTTCTATTTGGTTGTGTTTTGTGTTTTTATGGAAATGTGTGAGAATAAGTTTAAATGTATGATTTCCAGGTAAAAATGGATTCTAGACGCGAGAAGGAAAATTTGGGAAAAAACAAAGCTTAATTCGGAGTTGAAACGAGGGAAAATGAGTCAAATTAAGCAAAATGCTGAAAAACGCACGTCCAACTTGTGTAACTTTTTCTGTACTCTTGTGGAGCTCAAAACAAGAAGTGTGATATATGGTTGGAAAGCCACATAAAAGAGGATCGTTTTGGTATAAGAAACACTTCAATCCGAGCCCAAACGAGAAAGTTATGATTAAAATGGTGACGTCGCGCAGGCTGTTTCTACTCAGCATGGTTGTGCTACTTTGTATGACTTGTTACACCTTCAAATGTTGGATATTTTGTCAGATCTTTATATGGATAGAAAGCCAATGAAAATAGGATCGCGTGAGCGCAAGAATTACTCAAATTGGAGATCGGATGTGGAAGTTATGCGCGAAACGGTGAGACTGCGCTGCACCGACCCGAACTTGACCCGAATTCGACCCATGCTCGGCCCAAAGTCATTTTTATGATTAGAATGTGTTCTAGAAGGGTCCAAGGGGTAAAAACACCCATTTTGGAGTGTAAATATTAGGGGGATCAGATCTACACCAAACACACACCTCACACACCTTTTCCTCCATTTTTCACATTCACCTTCATCCATTCTTCATCCTTTGGATCTACCTTCATCCAACCATCAAATCCTTCATCCAAGTAGTTAGAGAAGCAAGGAAGAGAGGTGAATTGCAAGGGAAAGAAGAAGATCACCATTGGAGACATCCAAGGGAGTTTTCATCTACACTTTGTATTGAAACCTATTGTTTATCATGTTTTGTAAGGAATTTAATGTCTATGTTAATTTTCTTATGGATATGAGAGGCTAATCTCCCTTGTGAGATTAGCAATATGAATTGTGTTGGATAATTTTTGGTATTTTGTAATTGAATGATTATGTTGATTGGGTTAATTGATTTTCTATCATTGATGCTTTAGATCTTGAGGTTTATGATGATTTGTGTGTTTAATTGTTTTAAGCATGTGATTAGATTGAGAAGTCAATTGCATATTTAGGATAATTAAGTGAATCATTTCATCAAACACTTCATGTGCATTATAGATTGTGAAGAGATTGAGAAGTCCTTCATAGTTTAGAACCCTTTGATAGAACATATCATTTATTAGATTGAGAAGTCAATAGATTATGTGAAGGGACTCTCATTTCAAGCTTAGTACCTAGTTAGAATTGTTTGAGTGAGAACCAATCCAATGAATGTCATTCCATATCCTATTCATTCCGAGAGGGAGTTTAGGTGATCTTAGTGTTGGCCCTTAGCCTTTTTCCCATGACACATATGAATTCATTGCATGATACCTAGATTTTTCATGCTTTAAGTATTGTTAATCTCATCTCTATCTACTTGGCTCATTCATCCATCTCCCATTCATCTATCCATTTATTTTATTGTCATTTCTTGATTATCTCCCCTTCTCGTTCATCTCTATAATACTATGACAAACACGAGATCGCTTAGACCCTAGTACCTTCCTCCCTGTGGTTCGATAATTTCTTTAATTGGTCATTCTCCACTATATTATGGCTAATCACACCCCATCAACTCAATTGAAGAACATCTCCTTCACCGCCTATCCATCCAAAATCCTCGCCATTGACGGTCCAAGCGTTGCCGAAAAATTCACCTTCCTCGACATCCTCGCCGCCAGAACTACCACCACCAGCGGCGTCCTCCTCCTCAACTCCGCCCCTCTCGCCCCCTCCGTCTACCGCAAGCTCTCCTCCTACATCCCCAACACGATACATGTCTTCCACTACTCACCATCGTAAAAATTGCCATCATCGCCGTCCTCCTTGACGAGCTCTGCCTCAGACATGTGGCAGGTATCAGGCTCAAGTGCGGCCTTTTTGGTAGGGAACGCCACCGCGTCTCGATCGGACTGAGCCTTTTCACGACCCGACAGTGCTGCTCTCGACGATAAATTAGGGTTAGAGTGAATCCCCAACTCCACGTCATAAGAGTGAATCCCCAACCCCACGTTGAAGCCCAATTAATCCATGTAACAAATTTTTTTTATAAAAAATGGAAAACAAATGCCACCTCAAATTTACCGGATGACTTACTTTCTATAGCCGGTCGACGGACAAAAAAGTCACATTTTATAAATTTAATGGACTGATTTCAACGTTGAGCAAATAAATGGACCAATTTCAAAATAGGTGTAAGTTAATGGATAAAAAAATTTATTTTCCCTAAATTTAACATCATATTAAAAATACGAAATATTATACGTATAACCACATTTTTAGCAACAATATAGGCACACTTTCCATCTTGATCCGGCTTGTGAAACGTGAGAAAGATGTCATACTCATTGGCTTGTCTATTATTTTCTGATGAGAGTGAAAATTCACGTAACTTGAGCTCTGGTTTCTGTGTAAATTGTATATGATTTGGTCTTAAATCGAGATGAATCGAGATATGTAATGAAAAGTCACGAATCAGGTGCTACTGAGGTTGTTTGAGCTTATTTTTGTAGGAAAACATGACAAAAGCGCTCAAAGAATTCGAGATGCCATTCGACCGAGTACAAGGCCGTTCGACCTCAATTCAACTGGTCAAATGAACCTTCTAGGCGTGATTGCGCAGCCTCATGTGTTGAGCATAACTTTTATATTGAATCTCTAATTGAGGCAATTCTCACGTGAAAATGATCCTCTCTTCCATGGCTTTCTGTCCGTACCCCTTAAGAGGTTGTTCAACCAAGAAAAAGGCCGTTCACCTAAGACCTTTTGGTCAAATACTGGTCGAATGGCATGAAAAAATTAGTTAAGTGCACAGGAGGTCCTTTCGACAATTATTCAACCAAAGTCATGTTGTTTGACTAGAGATGACTTTGGTCGAATGGACGTGTGGGAGCTCTAGATCCGTATATATTTACACCACCAGTGCATGTATTTGCATTTTCGTCTAAAAATCCCATCAAAAACTCATTGGAAGAGTCTAAAGTATAAAAGGAATACAATTAATATCTGATGAGAGTGAAAATAAGCGTGTTTTAGTGTCCAATCTAACACCTTTTTTATGAGAATTATTGTCATATTATAGCACAAGTATCTTATATTCAATATATATGAGAAAAGGGTGCACTTGAGGTTTTTGTTGTGTTTTAGGTGGAAAAATTATCAAAATTGCCAAGTTGGAGAAAAGGTGCAATATGTGCGAGGATGCTCTGAAACGCACGTCCAAATTGTGTAATTATTCTGTGTTCGTGTGGAGCTTGGAATTAGAAGTTTGATACATAGTTGGAAAGCCACACAAGAGAGGGTCATTTTAGCATAAATAACACTTCAATTAGATTTCAAACAAGAAAGTTATGATCAAAGTGGTGACGTCGCGCAAGCTGTACTGAACAGAACGGTTGTGCCACTTTGCGTGACTTGTTATACATCCAAATGTTAGGATTTCGGAGAGTTCTTTATATGGATAGAAATCCAGGGAAGAGAAGATCACGTGAGTGTAATAATTACTCAAATCGGAAGTTAGATGTGGAAGTTATGTGTGAAACAGTGAGAATACGCAAGCTTGCTCGACCAGAATTATTTTGGTCGAGCGGAAGAGGTCAAGTCGAGCAAAATGACAAAAAACTTACAGAGAGCTTGCTCGACCATTGCTCGACTTGGAGGCCTTGCTCGACTTCTGAAGGCTTGGTCGAACGGAATGTCGCTGATTCTATTTTTGGTATTTTCGGATTTCTTTTACCAAATTTGGCGTATGTCTCAAGTAAAAGCTCATCCAAGGCCTATAAGGAGAGCTTACAAATATAAAAGGGGGTGTAGATCACATTATTATTCATCATATCATATAGATCATATTGGAGAGGAGAGAGGCCACAACACCCCACAAGGGAGGATCACCTCCCAACCATCATCCACATCCTTTCCTCAATCCATCTATCACTTTGAAGATTCGTTTGTAGAATCAAGAGGAGAACCAAGAGGAGGATTCAAGACGGAGAAGGACGCGATGACTCCCGCATCTAGGGTTTATTTCATTTCTTAATTTATCTTGTACTTTTCTAGACATCCGAGTAAGATCTTCCAACACCCATGATTGTCCTTCGTAACATCATGGGCTACTGCCTGTTTGGTAGAACTAGGGTTATGAAGGTTTTTACAAATTAATTAAACTTTCGTGTGTAAACTCCTTACAACACTACTTGTGGATTTATTTTATACATGATTGTGCTTTCTTAATCCATATTCACGGCGGTTTTGTGCATCTTCAATTGGTACATAGAGTCTGAATATATATCTTGGTTGTAGATTGAGTGTGTTCACCGCTAAACGGGATTCTATATAATGATTCTAAGTGAGGGGACTCCGAAGCTTTATTAGAACTATCACATATGAATACTTATTAATTGAATTGAATTCTGGGTTATGTATCGGGTTAGAGTATCAATTGGCTAGGGAAATAATTGATACTGATAGTACCTAGAAAGGGGGTGGAATTATATCTCTTGCTTCGAGGTTATTGATAGGGGTTTTCTCAACACACAAATTAATCCTCAAGTATAAGGATATCAATTGTAGTCGCGAAGATGACCAAGTTACAATATCGAACCCAAGGGACGGTTAAATATCAATTTTGTTATCTTCTAGTATACTTTAGACTATGTTTGGTAATTGTAAAGGTTTAATGGATAATAACTTCTAATCGAAATAGCAAAAAGAAATAGTAAGAGTAGAGAAAAGTGAGTTGTGATCAATAAGAATAATAGGTAGTTCGTCGGGTCATCCAGTTTCACTAGCAATTCGTATTTTCATGTGATGGTGTCCGACTCTGCCCTGTGGTTTGTGGACGCATCACTAAACCATGCATATCTACTCTATAGACACAAGTAAACATGCGTGTAACACGTGTGAATAACCTCGGAGCTAGAGATATACTTCACCCCCCTTTCTAGGTACTATCATAATCAATTATCTTCTACGTCTAGAATCTAACCCGATTTGATCTCCCTTTTTAGATACTATAAAGTTATACTCTTCATCCTATTCATCAACCCGAATTTAATTCAATTCATGAATATTCATATAAGACGGTTCTAATAAGACTTCGGAATCCCTTCACTTAGAATTATAATAATAAACCCTGCTCAGTAGTGAACGCACTCAATCAATAACCATGTCATGTATTCAGACTCTACACAACGATCATAGATGCACAAAACGACTATGAGTATGGATTAAATATGCAATCTTATATAAACAAACCACATGTAGTGTTGTATGGAGTTTTACACACGAAATACGAATTACATCATAAAACTTTCATAACCCTAGAACTACCAAGGGTGTTCTAGCCCATGATTGATCCAGGAACAATCATGGTTAGATTGATCATTCTTACTTGAACCTTCAGCGAACCTCTGTCACTGCCCTCCGGATGGATCACCACCTCTACTCTTGTCTCTCTTATGATTGATGACCAAAAGCTCTCTTCATTCTCTGTATGAGCCTCCTTTTATACTTGTAATCACGTCTCTAGGGCTTGGAATGGGCTTTCTAAGTGATCTCATGCGTTTCGGCCTCGAAAATCCGGATAAAGTAAGTTCTCGCGCATAGGTTCGACCACGTCAAACAGGTCGAACAATCGGCCACAGGTCGAACCCCAGGTCGAACCCCGCTACTGGAAGAATTCTGCACAGGTTTGACCTTCTGGACAGGTCGAACCACTTAGGCCTTGGTCGAACCCCGGGTCGAACCTCATCACTGGACAACTCCCGCTCCCGAGTCGACCAACTGGCAATTCGAATTCAAACGTCGTGGTCGAATCCTCTTTCCTGCGAACTGGTTCGACCATGGTTCGACCTAATGGATAGGTCAAACCACTCGATTCGTGGTCGAATCCTCTTCTGCAAGCTCAGCAATGTTGGTTCGACCTGCTGGAGAGGTCGAACCCTCCTCCAACCAGGTCAAACCCACCTAATTCTTGGGCGGTTCGCATGGCTTCGACTCCGTCTCTTCGATTCTTGGCTCTTTCACTCCGTTTTTGCTAAGAAAACACTCAAATAGCTCCACTAACACCTGATTCATGCTAATTCACAATATATATAGGTTTTCCACCTATTTTCACATCAAAACTCTCCTAAACTAGCACAAAACATAGCGCCAAACTTGTGAATTTACACACTCATCAAACCCCCAAACTTGCATGTTGCTCGTCCCGAGGCAACCAATTTAAACCACAGGAGTCATGTATAATTCAACAAGATCTAGTACAACACATATTACACATGCCACTTCATTGAATCAAACAAGAATTACTTGCATCATATATTTCACTCATAAAAAATCAATCCAATCACACACCATTCGGAGTACTAAGTAATCTCACTGACAAGATAAGTCTTTACTCTCTTTCGCTCGTGCGTGAGGCACTATAGGCTAGTATAAACACTCATATCAATTCATATTCACGCGTAACCATAAGCTTGGTAAAGGTCTCAAAAATCAACTTACATTAGATTAATACTAGGATCACAAAGGACTTGTTTCTAGGTTGTAATGTTGGCTCTTTGGAAAGGGTGGGAAAATTTGGTCATAGTGACTTATGACACTAGTAGAGAGTTACCTTGGAGGTTCTTGATTTCTCACTCGGCTTCATATTCTACTCTAATTCTTCTCTTGCACTTGCAATTTTCAATTTTCCTTCTCTTTCTTGCATCAACATCATTCTTCTTTTGATCGCTCGGGTACCAGTTGTAGGCACTACCCTTTTCGAACATCGTTTGGCTGCTTCTTAAAAACTTCAAGCCCCATGTATAAGCAATTCGGGTACCAATTTCAAGCACTACCCCTAACAAAATTTAACCATGCACTTTTCTTACTAAACCTCATTTCATCTTCCTTTTCTTCTTCCACACTTATTCACCTTACTCTCTCTACCAATGAATAGGGTATTTTCAAAGCTCAAATAAGGTAATTAAGGCTCTTATATTTGGCTTGCCAAAGAAAAAGCTTTTAAAAGGCTCAAACAGGGCTACCAAAGATTTATAAAATCATTAGGAAAGGTAAAATTTGGCTAAGTGACTCAATTAATCAAAAATGGCCTAAGATCATATCCTAATATTTTATCAATTGTAAGTTTCACACAAGACTCCAAGCCAAGTTCTAGAATACGTTCATACGAATGATTCTCTCAAAAATAAACTATCATGATTAATCATGATAAAGGCTCAAATCCTCACATAGGTAATCAATTCCTAATACTCCTCATAGCACATAATCAAAATCAATTCCTCATGAATTCCACATACTTAACAAATTATTCATGCTCTTTCCAATGAAAATAAACACGTAAACACATGATTGCACAGAATCAATAACCTATATACAAAAAAATGATACAAGATCAACTATATCAAGTACATGCCACTCACACATGAATCACACCCCAATCTGTAAAAATAAAAAGAAGAATGGGAGATAAGATGAATCGGAGAAACCAAAAGAAAACCTGAAACTACTCCCTAGGATCATCATCATCCTCATCATCATCGTCATCCTCATCCATCCTATTTTCCACAGCTCGGCACAGACTGGTAATGTGCATATCCATCATATCCACTCGACTACTCACTCTACCAACACGCTCATCCAAGGCAGAGTACCTTTCGTTCAGCGTGGCGTAGTTGGCGTTAGTGAGCGCGAGCTGCTTGTTCGTCTCCTGCTGTGCAGCTACCACCGCGATCAGCTGCTCATGAATCAAGCGAAGCTGCTCCCGAGTATCTGGAACTGCTCGCCGCTGCTGCGGTACCGGAGCATGCTGAGGCGCATCATGCTGCTCTTCTTCCGGAATCTCCAGCTCCGGCTGCTCATCTACCTGATCCTCCTCTTCAGGCTGATGTGGCTGAGGTGGACGGAACTCTCCTTGATCAACGATCTGCTGTAACTCAGCCATCCTCCCCTCTGCACACATCTGCGCTACCGCTTTCCAATCACCACCCGACTTCACTGCCACGGATAAGGCTGTATGTCCAAGAGAATTCATTAACTTATTCCTTACTTCCCGAATAGTTGTCAAGTTGCTCACGTCGAAGGGGAACATAAATTCGAAAGGCTTGAGACCCCTCGTAAAAAAATAATCTCCATTTCTAAAATGGGCAAATCCTCCCTTCACGCACGTGCTCAGCATCAAATCGGGTTCTCCTTCTACTGGTGTAAAGCCGGTGAGATCCAAGTTGTAATGCTCAGCCACGATCGTCAATAACCCTCCTATATTCACCTTTTGAAATCCAATGGTCTTGAATCGATTCAGCTGCGCAATAAAATAAGCTCCAACATTGAACTTCACCCCGTTTAGCATACACCACAGGGCGTAAAGCTCTCCTCTAGACACAACACTCCCCTCCGAGCGGGCGAATAACGTGTTGCTCAGGACGCGGTCCATGTACCTCAAGACTGGGTTCTTTATTGCGGAAGCACGAGCCTGTCTGGTCTTATAATCACGAATCTCCCCGGTGATCTCCCTCCAAAACCGTTTTGCACTGAATACAGTATTTTCTAAACGAGGAATCTCTAAAGGCGTCTCAAACAGCTCATTGAAATCCTCAGACGTCCATCTCCTACTCACTCTGCCAAGCTGAAACGTACACTGATATGGGTACCCAAGCGGGTCCTTCTCCATCTCAAATGAGCAAACTACTTCCGCTGTAACATGGAAGTACGTCGGCCTCTTCAAGTCCATGAATCTTCGGATCCCTACTTGATCAAACATCCAAAATATATCATCCTCTATTCTCATTATCCTCATCGCTTCATCATCTTGGTATCGAGTGCGAGCTATCTTGTCTGAAACTTCTTCCCACTTCTCTTTGATCTCATCCCAATCTTGCATCTGAATCTTGAAGTTATCGGGTAAACGATCTTGTAGCCTCAGTTTCCTTGTCACTTTATCCAAATTCGAAGGCCTGTCATGCCTCTTCTTCGATCTTTCCTCCTCTGCCTTTTCTTTACCTTTACTTGATCCTTGTCCCTTTCCTGAAAACAAATACTTCAATCCAACCAACAAGACAAGAAAGCAAGTATTTTACTAGCACATCACATACTCTACTCAAGACTTCAAGCATCAATGCATATTCACACAAACTATCATCTAAACACCACTTGCTTATTCAACATTCTCAAAACATCTTCAATCACACCTTCCTTAATCATCAAAACATAACCAACAAGCATGCATTAAGCAATTCAAGCAATTCAATCAAAAATTCAACATGTTTCTCTCAATGAACTACTTCAATTTCATCAATTTCAAACCAAATCAACATGCTCATTCTATGATATGTTCTATCCTTGATCAATCCACATAAAAATTCAAGTTTTATCAATAATCAAACAACCAAAAACCAAGAAACAAGAATTCATATGAACAAGTCACAATATCAACATTCACCATGAAATTCAACCATACTCAACATCAATCCTCTTATTCACATCGAATTTCTTACCTAAACCTTCAATCCTAGAGTAATTGAGTTGGAAAAACATACCTTTTGACTTGCCCATGGTGAACAACCGATCAAGAACACACAACAACCAAAAATCACGATTTTAGCCCTAACTCGCGACGAAACCCGCCCAAATCCGCGACCGAATCGAAAATTCAAGGTGTAGTGTTGTGTAATCGGTGTGAAATCAAGTGTAATTGAAGAATTTGTGCAAGGGTGTAGAGGTTCGAAGAGGGTTCGAGGTTTGGTGTTTCAAAAAAGTGATCGAACCCCTCTGAAAAATCGAACATAAATCGCATACCTGGCTTGGTTCGACCTCCTGAACAGGTCGAACCATGGATGACGAGGTCGAACCTCTCTTCTGGACATATGATCTTCTCGGTTCGACCTAGGTTCGACTTGCTGATCAGGTCGAACCATCCTTGAATTGGTCGAACCCCTCTTCTGGAAAACAGAGTGCTTTGAACTGACTGGTTCGACCTTAGGTTCGACCTTCTGAACAGGTCGAACAACTATGGCTTAGGTCGAACCACCTCACTGGACAACTTTCGACACCGGTTCGACCTCCTCTGCTTTTGTTCGACCTCTAGCACTGGTCGGACCACTCCTAGTGTTGGTCGAACCCTCCTCCTGATTTTCAAAACTGAGTGTTCTTCATTCACTACACACTTCAAGCTTAACACAACTTCATTAGGTACAATCTAGAGCACAACTTCAAAAATTGTTCCACAAAACATCATTCATGAGTAACTCCGTAAAACAAAACACAACCAAAAACCAATGAACATTAGGCAAGTTCGTCACATCAAAATCGATTAAAATTTCAATATGGCCGCAAAAACCAACTCCCCTAACAAACAATACAAAGAAAAGATTATACTCTTAATGCTTCAATGAGGTAATAACATCACGCCCCCCCAAACTTAGTAAAAACATAAGTCGAAACTAAGTTTGCAAAGAGATGTAATTGCCGATTAGTAAGCATCTTAAATATAAAAATTTCTTACTCACACAAAAGAAATAAAGCAATAAAACGAAAGAGTAAGCTCTCAACAAGCGCTCATGTTTAACGTCGGATAGTCACGACGGTACCAAATCAGATCAAGGTATCATCAAAAATGACACACGCATCCTTCGGCGACCTATAATGCTTCAACCGATGCCCATTCGCCGCGATAACGTCTCCATCTTTGTCAATAAGCTCAAAACTCCCCCCTCCTAAGGCTCGATGAATCATGAACGGTCCCGTCCACTTAGACTTCAACTTGCCTGCAAAAAGCTTCAAACGAGAGTTAAAAAGTAGTACCTCATCTCCTTGCTTGAACTCCTTGTATGAGATCTTAGAATCATGCCACCTTTTCATTCTTTCCTTATAAATCTCTGAATTCTTGTAAGCACGACTCCTAAACTCATCCAATTGATTCATGTGAGTTATCCTCAACTCCTTCACATCCTTAAGAGTCAAGTTCAAGCGTCGCAAAGCCCAAAACGCTTTGTGTTGAATCTCTACAGGTAAGTGGCACGGCTTCCCATAGATAATTTGATACGGTGACATATCTAACACCGTCTTGTAAGCGGTCCGGAACCACCATAACACATCATCAAGCTTCATAGCCCAATCCTTTCTATTAGTTCCTACCACTTTCTCCAGAATCTGTTTGACTTGACGGTTGGAGACCTCTACTTGCCCATTCGCTTGCGGATGATAGGGTGTAGCAACCCTATGTTTAACACCATAATCCTTAAGCACCTTCTCAAGAAATTTATTGACGAAGTGGGAACCTCCATCACTAACTAGTGCTCTAGGAACTCCATAACGGGCAAAAATATGCTTCTTCAAGAAAGATAAAACAATTTTTGAGCCATTAACACGAGTAGGAATCGCTTCCACCCACTTTGAAACATAATCCACCGCAAGAAGAATGTAGAGAAACCCATTCGACGGGGGAAAAGGCCCCATAAAATCAATCCCCCATACATCAAATATCTCCACAACTATGCTAGGCTGCATTGGCATCTCATCTCTCCTACCTATATTACCCATGCGCTGACATCTATCGCAAGACGCCACATAGCTCTTACTATCTCTAAACAATGTAGGCCAATAAAGAGCGGATTGAAGTACCTTAGCTGCAGTCTTTTGCGCTCCGAAATCCCCCCCATTTGGTTGTGCATGGCAGAACTCAAGCACACTCTCCATTTCCATCTCGGGTACACATCTTCGGACAATAGAATCTGTACAAATCTTGTAAACAAATGGATCATACCATATAAATGTCTCAACTTCCCTCCGAAATTTCGCAAGTTGATATCGGTTGATATCCCTTGGAATTTCTCCAATGACAATGTAATTAACATAATCCGCGTACCATGGATCCATACTTTGCGCTGCGACCACACACGCTCGCTCAGTTCCTTCAACAGCCACGGCCATGATCTTCTCATTAGGGAACATTTCTTCAATATACTCAAAAGAATTATCACAATGCTCTCTAGTCTCCAACCTTGACAAGTGGTCTGCCAACACATTTTCTGTTCCTTTCTTATCCCGAATCTCCATGTCAAACTCCTGAAGTAGTAGAATCCACCTTATAATCCTAGGCTTCGTCTCCTTCTTCTCCATCAAATACCGAATCGCTGAATGATCCGTATACACAATCGTCTTCATGCCAACCAAATACTGACGAAACTTATCGAATGCATACACAACAGCCAAAAACTCCTTTTCAGTCACCGTGTAATTCTTCTGTGCCACATCGAAAGTCTTACTCGCGTAGTAAATGGCGCAGAACTTCTTCTCCCATAGCTGCCCGAGCACCACACCCAGGGCAACATCACTTGCATCACACATAATGTACAAACGGTTGAGTCCAGTCCCGTGTGATCAAGATAGGGGCAGTAATAAGCGCCTCCTTCAAAACTTGAAAAGCTGTTAGACACTCATCATTAAACACAAAAGGAATATCCTTTTCAAGTAAATGAGATAAGGGCTTAGAGTATTTTGAGAAGTCTTTTATGAATCTCCTGTAAAACCGGCGTGTCCAAGGAAGGACCGCACTCCTCTTTCATTTGTCGGTGGTGGAAGCTTCTCAATTGCCACCACTTTAGCACGATCTACTTGTAATCCCTTGGCGGAAACATGATGCTCAAGAACAATCCCATCCTTCACCATGAAGTGGCACTTCTCCCAATTCAAGACAAGATTAGTTTCTTGACACCTCTTCAAAACAATAGCAAGGTTAGACAAACAAATATCAAAAGAAGAACCAAAAACTGAAAAATCGTCCATGAATACTTCCATGATCTTCTCTATCAAACCATCAAAAATCGCCATCATGCATCTCTGAAAAGTAGCAGGCGCATTACACAATCCAAACGGCATCTTCCTAAAAGCAAAGGTCCCGTAGGGGCAAGTAAAAGTGGTATTTTCTTGATCCTCGGGAGCAATCATGATTTGATTGTACCCCGAGTATCCATCCAAGAAACAATAAAACTCATACCCTGCAAGACGATCCAACATTTGATCCAAAAAAGGAAGAGAAAAATGGTCCTTACACGTGTTTTTATTTAATTTCCTGTAATCCACACATGTACGCCATCCCGTAGGAATCCTCGTAGCTATAGCTTCTCCATCCTCAGCTTTCACTACAGTCATGCCCTCCTTTTTAGCAACTACATGCAATGGACTCACATGGGGACTATCACTAATAGGATATATAATTCCAGCATCCAACCACGTATGGATTTGCTTCCTTATCACCTCTTGAATTGCGGGATTCACCCTACGCTGATTTTGAACACTCGCCTTGGCTTCATCCAACAACCTAATCCGATGCATACAATACGAAGGACTAATACCTTTCAAATCATCAAGTGACCACCCTATTGCAGACTTGTACTTCCTTAAGACATCTAATAACTCCACAAGTTGATCCTCATTAAGGGAAGAAGATACAATTACCGGATATTGTGCATTATCACCAAGAAAAGCGTACTTCAAGTGTTCCGGCAATGGTTTCAACTCCTCTTTTCTTTCTTCCACTGGAGTGTTTTCGTTATCCAAAGGCAAGTACTTCCTGGTCCATTTGACTTCTTCCACCTTATTTCTTTCCAATGCAAACCTGTCATCACCCAAAGCAAGTAAGTTTTCAAGAAATTCAATACATACCTCGTTAGAAAGTCCGTCAAGCTCCGTAGTGGGATAAGTAAGAGACTCCATCAAATATGTCTCAAGAGGATCCTTTGACAAGATCAGAGACATATCCTCCTTCACGATCTCCTCCACCACGTCAATACTATAACACTGGGACTCCATTGGCATCTTCATTGCTTTGTCCAAGTTAAAAAGTACTTCTTCTTTGTCCATTTGCAACTTCAGTTCTCCCTTCCGAACATCTATCATAGCTCCAGCCATAGCAAGGAATGGCCTCCCCAAGATTAAAGGAACATTATCCTTGTCATCATCCATTTCTAGTACAAGGAAATCCATGGGAAAGACTAGCTTCTCCACCTTTACAAGAACATCTTCAACACTACCTTTCGGAAACGTCATTGATCTATCTGCCAATTGGAGAGCAACAGTTGTCGGGGTCAGCTCCCCCAAACCAAGCTTCTGAAAGATGGACAACGGCATCAAATTGATGCTTGCCCCTAGATCGCACAAAGCTCGCCGTGCTGGCCCCTTCCCGATCTCACATAGAATAGTAAAGCTCCCCGGATCTTTCATCTTTGGTGGCAACTTCTTTTGAATAATTGAGCTACAATTCTCAGATAAGTTTACCGTTTCAACTCCGGTTAAGCTTCGCTTCTTCATCAATATGTCTTTAAGGAATCGAGAATAATATGGCATCTCCATGATTGCCTCTGAAAAAGGGATGTTCAAGCTTATCTTGTTCATTATCTCTGAAAACTTCTTGAACTTCTCTTCCAATCCCTTCTTCAATAGCTTGTAGGGAAACGGTGGAGGTATCTTTGTTTTGGGAATCCCCCATTTATCACGATCAACCTTCTCCGCTTTCTCCTTTTCGGCTCTTAATCGCTTAGCTCTTTCCTATTTTTTCTCAGCTATTATGTCTGTACTTTGCTCATTCCGTACCACTGGAGTTGCATCAACATCAAAAGGAACATCAGGTGCATCAATCAAAACATCTTGGCGAGGTTCGACTAGGGTTCAACTAGTTTGAGAGGTCGAACTAGGATTGTATTGGTCGAACCTCTCTCCTGGAAGACTGATCTCATTCTGCTCCGGAGGTTCGACTTGGGTTCGACCAGCATTGGAGGTCAAACAATTGCCCCCGAGGTCGAACCGCTTCACTGTATAATCTCTATCCTCCGGTTCGACCTGGGTTCGACCTGAAGGGTTGGTCGAACCATTTCGATCGTGGTAGAACCGTTCCTGCATCAAAATAGGGTGTTCTTGCCGATGAGGTTCGACCATGGTTCGACCTGTATGCCAGGTCGAACCCTCTGAGTGTTGGTCGAACTGTTCCTGTGACAAAACAGAGTGCTTTTGTTGATGAGGTTCGACCATGGTTCGACCTGTATGCCAGGTCGAACCCTCTGACTTTTGGTCGAACCGAGGCTTAGAAAATTCCAACTTTGATTCCGACCTCATCTGTCCCTCGTACTGTGTTCCCGACCTCAGTGTGATGGCATTACACGACTTCGGATTCTCTATACTCTGAGACAAAAACTTCCCTTTTCCTACAGTTTGAGTCAATATGTTCACATTCTCTGCAATTGTACCCATCAACAACGTGAGATCTTTCACTTGAGTGGACAAATCTCTGTGGTGATCATCAATCTTTTTCTCTAGTTTTGCCTCAAGGCGGTTCACTCTTTCATCATTCTTTACCATGTACCGGTTCACAGTATCCTCAAAACCAGGCTTCCCTTCTTCCACCTTTTCTCCCGGATCAACACCCATCAGAAGTTGCACTGCATTGTTCGTATTGCTCCATGAAAATTTAGGCCTCCTTGGTTGCTGTTGATAACTACCAGAGGGACCACGATTATTAAAGTTCCCTCGATAGTTCCCTTGGTAATTCCGGTTTCCTTGATTTGGGTACCTCGTTCCTTGAATACTTTGACCCATGGCATAATTTGCTTCCTCCAATTCTTCTTGGATGGTTCCATTATTCATCATCTCTTGCTGCATGATTGGCACTCGTTGAGATATCTCGCTGATCTACTTCTGTTGAGACTCAAGTAGCTTGTTGATATTGGACAAGCTCGAAACGATCTCATCCTCTCTCTTTATTTTCACCATTGCTTTTTCAACCTGAGCTACCTTTCCAAGAACATACGTACCTCTAACTCTATCAGTAGGCCAATCCCTTGAATTCATCGATATGTCTTCAAACAATCTCTCGGCCTCAACGGATGACTTTGTAAGCAATGCTCCATTAGAAGAAGCATCAAGTAGCACTCTTGATTCACAGTCCAATCCATTATAGAATATACTGATATATTGGGCTTTAGATAACCTATGTTGAGGGCACTTCCTGAGCATGTCCTTGAATATATCCCACGCTTCATGAAATTTCTCACCTCCACTGATAGCAAATTGGTTAATATCTTGCTTCATCTTAAACACCTTTGAAGGTGGCATATACCTTTCCAAGAACCTTAACTTCAATTGCTCCCACGTGGTGCACTCAGCTGCGTTAATAGTATCGTACCAATCCCTCGCCTTTTCAGTAAGCGAGAATTTGAACAAAAGGATCTTCCTAGCATCTTCATGTTCTCCTACGTCTTTTTGAGTACTTGCATAGCCCAAGAACTTGTTCAGATGCTGCTGCGGATTCTCGAAAGACCCTCCTGAAAAGGATTTTCTTTCTATCATGCTAATAAGAGCGGGATGAAGATCGAACGCTGTGTTAGTTCCCCTTGCTCCTAAAAGCTCATAATTTCCAGCCCTATTATTTCTGAAAACCTCTCGGATGGCTAGATTATCCGGATTCGCTGCCATGTTGACTGTTTCTACTTCCAAATTAACTTCAGTTGTAGCCTCAATCGTTTGCGAAATCTGCTCGTCAACCTCGACTCCAAAATTCAGAGCTTCAGTTGGGTCAATTGTCTTTGCCTTGCTCTTTTTCTTCTTCTTCTTTCTTGATGATGCTCCAATCTCAAGATTAAACGGTTCAAGATTACCTTTCTTTGATCTTGTGAGCATACACCTAAAACGAATAAGAAAGAAAACAACAAAACAAGGTAAATAGTCCTAATAAACTAGAAATAATACAAAAAAGATATTTTACGCCGTCCCCGGAAACGGCGCCAAGAACTTGATAGGGGTTTTCTCAACACACAAATTAATCCTCAAGTATAAGGATATCAATTGTAGTCGCGAAGATGACCAAGTTACAATATCGAACCCAAGGGACGGTTAAATATCAATTTTGTTATCTTCTAGTATACTTTAGACTATGTTTGGTAATTGTAAAGGTTTAATGGATAATAACTTCTAATCGAAATAGCAAAAAGAAATAGTAAGAGTAGAGAAAAGTGAGTTGTGATCAATAAGAATAATAGGTAGTTCGTCGGGTCATCCAGTTTCACTAGCAATTCGTATTTTCATGTGATGGTGTCCGACTCTGCCCTGTGGTTTGTGGACGCATCACTAAACCATGCATATCTACTCTATAGACACAAGTAAACATGCGTGTAACACGTGTGAATAACCTCGGAGTAAGAGATATACTTCACCCCCCTTTCTAGGTACTATCATAATCAATTATCTTCTACGTCTAGAATCTAACCCGATTTGATCTCCCTTTTTAGGTACTATAAAGTTATACTCTTCATCCTATTCATCAACCCGAATTTAATTCAATTCATGAATATTCATATAAGACGGTTCTAATAAGACTTCGGAATCCCTTCACTTAGAATTATAACAATAAACCCTGCTCAGTAGTGAACGCACTCAATCAATAACCATGTCATGTATTCAGACTCTACACAACGATCATTGATGCACAAAATGACTATGAGTATGGATTAAATATGCAATCTTATATAAAACAAACCACATGTAGTGTTGTACGGAGTTTTACACACGAAATACGAATTACATCATGAAACTTTCATAACCCTAGAACTACCAAGGGTGTTCTAGCCCATGATTGATCTAGGAACAATCATGGTTAGATTGATCATTCTTACTTGAACCTTCAGCAAACCTCTGTCACAGCCCTCCGGATGGATCACCACCTCTACTCTTGTCTCTCTTATGATTGATGATCAAAAGCTCTCTTCATTCTCTGTATGAGCTTCCTTTTATACTTGTAATCACGTCTCTAGGGCTTGGAATGGGCTTTCTAAGTGATCTCACGTGTTTCGGCCTCAAAAATCCGGATAAGGTAAGTTCTCGTGCATAGGTTCGACTACGTCAAACAGGTCGAACAATCGGCCACAGGTCGAACCCCAGGTCGAACCCCGCTACTGGAAGAATTTTGCACAGGTTCGACCTTCTGGACAGGTCGAACCACTTAGGCCTTGGTCGAACCCCAGGTCGAACCTCATCACTGGACAACTCCTGCTCCCGATTCGACCAACTGGCAAGTCGAATTCAAACGTCGTGGTCGAATCCTCTTTCCTGCGAACTTGTTCGACCATGGTTTGACCTAATGGACAGGTCAAACCACTCGAGTCGTGGTCGAATCCTCTTCTGCAAGCTCAGCAATGTTGGTTCGACCTGCTGGAGAGGTCGAACCCTCCTCCAACCAGGTCGAACCCACCTAATTCTTGGGCGGTTCGCATGGCTTCGACTCCGTCTCTTCTATTCTTGGCTCTTTCACTCCGTTTTTGCTAAGAAAACACTCAAATAGCTCCACTAACACCTGATTCATGCTAATTCACAATATATATAGGTTTTCTACCTATTTTCACATCAAAACTCTCCAAAACTAGCACAAAACATAGCGCCAAACTTGTGAATTTACACACTCATCAGTTATTCACACGTGTTACACACATGTTTACTTGTGTCTATAGAGTAGATATGCATGGTTTAGTGATGCGTCCATATTCCACAAGGCAGAGTCGGACATCAACACACGGAAGGGAAATTAATGAGTGAAACTGGATTTCCCTAGAGCTACCTTTTCTCTTACTTGATTAACTATCATACTCTTCTAAGTGCCTTTATTTTAATTGTTATTTAATTTAATTATTTATTAGTTAATAATTCCAAACCTCAAACTTAATTGCCTAGTCTTAATTAATTTAGTAAATAATTAAATTGATAATACGCCGTCCTTTGGGTTCGATATTCACTTGGTCGCTTGCTTAAGCTGCAATTGATATGCTTAATACATGGGGATTAATTTTGCGTGCAAAGAAAACGCGCATCAAGTTCTTGGCGCCGTTACCGGGGATGGCTGTTATTATTAGTTTATTATTTCTAGTTTGATTAAGACTTTTATTTGTGATTATTTATTTCTAACTAACCTTAAATTTTTCTGAGGTACTTGTGCACTAGGAAAAGGAGAGGAAAGAAAGGAGCAAATAACACACAGTGCTAAATGTTGCCATACGTGAAATTTTCACAAACTATGGGGTTGGCAACATGGGGTTGATAGGAGCAAGGGGGAAGATAACGATTTTGAGATACATCCCGCTGTTATTAACATGGTAGAGAAATATCCCTTTTCTAGAGGTTGCTTTGAAGATCCATATCTGCATCTCCGAAGATTTCTTGGTTATGCAAACACTCAAAAGGGAGCTGGAGTTAATGATAATGCTAGGCGGATCACCCTATTCAAGTTCTCTTTGATTGATAAGGCTGAATCTTGGTGTGAGACTCTTGATGTCACAAATTGCACTATATGGGACCAACTGCAGCAGAAGTTCTTGGAGAGATACATGCCACCCTCAAGGAGAAATTTTATGAGGGATGGGACAGGTTTAAAGACATGCTCAGGAGGTACCCACTGCATGGGATGTCTAAGGCTCAGTACATAAGCATATTCTACTATGTATTGGATTGTGAGTCGTGTGTTTTTATTGATGCATTATCAGGAGAAGCGCTGTTATCTAAGACATCACTTGAAGCAAAAAAGTTATTTGAAGATATCTCTATGAATTCACGTGACTAACCTATGGAGAGAGTAAGATGATCATATGTACTTGGCAAGGTAGCACAGGTTGAACATTAAGTGGTGAAGCCGAATAGGGATGATGAGATCGTCTCTAGTCTAGCTAATATCAACAAGCTACTAGAATCCCAGCAGAAGCAAATTACAGAGTTGACACAAAGGTGCTTAGTATGCAGCAGCAAGAAGTGAAGAGTGTTGAATATACCTTCAACAATCCATGGCTAGGAATGATACAAGGGTTGATCACATTTGAAGCGAGTATGAATGCTAATCGTGCAGATTTATCTAAGCAATTGAAGGGTCTTACCTTGATTATGGGGCAAATGACCCCGAATATGAATCAATTGACATAAATGTGGGAGAATAATAACTTCACATTGAGGTTCGGGATGCAGTACGAAGGACCGATGATGCCGGCGAGCAAAAACAAAAGAAATTGGGAAGTTGCTCAACCAACACAATCCCATTTGACCACATTTGCAAGTCGAACTCAGGTCGAGCAAGCTCCAAAAAACTGAATCACAACACTCTGTTTTTAGGTTCGCCACTCGACCAGCACCTTTCCGCTCGATCAGACCATCCAAGTCGATCGGAAGTCGAGCAACACCTGGGCACGGGTAGCTCTCGATCGAGAGGTTTGCTCGACTTGGACCAGGTTGCTAGATCAGACCACCTAAGTCGAGCAGAAGTTGAGCAACACATGAAGGAGCATAGGTTGCGATCGCCTACATTGTTCGACCAAGGACAAGTTGCTCGATGAACTTACCCAAGTCGAACGGAGGTCAAGCAATCCCGTTTATGCCCGTTTCGATACCGAATGCTCACCTGTTGTTCAGAACACTCTAGAGCCATCCCAAGAGCATAATAATGAGCTTATAGTAGAGAAGAAGTGTGAAAGAGCAAAGAAGTTGAGAGCCGAGAAGCTTAGACTGCAGATAGATAATGAAGAAGTGGTTTTCTTTCTTAATCATGTAATGAAGATGCCCATAGAGACTCAATCATGTAAGAGCATAGATGTGGTTTCTAACTTGTTTAATCTTGATTTTAATAGGACAGATGACTCTAAATTTGAGTGGAAGATTGACAAGGAGGTGTCTAGACAGCCATGGGAGGTAGGAAATTCCAAGGATCATATTTTTGTGACCAAGAAAGGTGAGGTGTTGAGTGTAGACAAGAAGAGAGAAAGGAAGTACTTTAAGGTGAGGATGCGAGAAGACCGTCCTCCAATCTAGTAGTCTAAAAGATTACATCCGTCGTAACTCTCCGATGCTAATATGAGCGACTGTTGGGGCTTGTCCTTCCATTTTATTGCTTTATTATTTCTTTCGTGTGTGTAAGAAATTTTTATGTTTAAGGTGCTTACTAATCGGCAATTACATCTCTTTGCAAACTTAGTTTCAACTTACGTTTTTACTAAGTTTAGGGGGTGTGATGTTATTACCTCATTAAAGCACCAAGAGTATAATTTTTCTTTGTAATGTTTGCTAGGGGAGTTGATTTTTTACGGTATGTTGAAACTTTAATCGGTTTTGATGTGTTGATTTTTTGCAATTTGCCTAGTGTTCAGTGGTGTGTCTAGTGTGTGGAGTCAATTAGATAGTCAATTGATTCTTACTTATAGTTCTCCTATATTATTATTGATGAATCCTGTGATGATGAGTGTTTGAGCTTTGATGATAGAAAAAGAGTAGGAGAGTGGCAAGACGAGTTCTGCACTGAGGTATGACTTAATCAAGTTGAACAACTCGAGGAGCTCGTGATCATTTTGAAGGAAAAAAAAAACCAGGTGCCCTCGTTTCCTTATTCTAATTTTTATGTGTACTTTTAAATTCATGGAGTGAAAGGATTGAGTTTATATTTTTTGTGATCTATGTGAGCTTATATTGTTTAAATTGTGTCTGAAATTCATATACTTTTAAAATTGATGAAGGAAGTGTACTTGAATTATATTGTGGTATGACATTCTATGTGTACTTATGAGATATTGCTTACCTTGAAAAGTGCTCTGTTACTTGTTAAAAAACCATGTGAGATTTTGAGCCTCATTGATCATGTTACATAATCACATGATATTTCTTTTCGGGTAAGTATCGTTCTTGTGCGTGTATTCTAGAACTTGTCTTGAGTCTCCATGAATATTCAAGATTAGTCTAGCGGATTATGAAAATGATATTAGGCCATCTTTGCTATTTAGCCAGTCTTTTCCTATATTCTTTACCTGAATTCATTAAATCCCTTGACAGCCCATTTGAACATTTTCAAATCCATTCTTTTGATAGCCAATAAAGCTTAATTGATGAGAGTGGTGATTTAAGGGATAATTAGAATGATGAAAGAAGAGTTTAAAGGATCAAAAGGAAAATTTCTGGAGTAGTGCTCAAATCTAGTACTCCATGAAAACAAATACCCTAGGTTAGTGCTTAAATCTAGTACCCTATGGAGGATGTGAGAGGTAGTACCCGAAACTGGTACCTCAAAAGAAAAAAATAAGTGAAGAAAAGGAGAATGATGGAGTTGAAGTGCTAGAAAAAATTGAAAAAGAAAATTATATTTTCCTTGAAAGAGAAAGATGGGAGAATTTGATGAGAATGTTGTGCTTGATTGAAGTGATGAGGAAGAATGAAAGATCGAGAGAGACTGCAGCTTGATTGATCCGAGTTTTGAGTCACTTATTCATATATTTCCTATCTTTTCCAAAGAGCCCGTATTACAACCTAATAAAAGATATTTTTGATCCATGATTTGCTAGCTACAAGTAAAAGGAGAGTTGAGACTTTTGGCAAGCTTATGGTTACGCATGCACTTGAATTGAATTTGAGCATAAACACCATAACCCATAAGTGTACATCTTTTATACTAGAGTGCGAGTGATATATACTTCCTGTGAGAACATATCAATGGAGCATTTAAATTGGTGGTCAGTGTCTTATCTTGTATGCTATGAATTGATTATTAAATGTAATAAGGGTTACATGACCAAAGTTGAGGACAATTGTATTTTGAATGGGGTATGTCCTTGTTTCCCCGCTAATTTTCTTACTCTTTCGCTCTTTATTTTTATTTTGTTGCCTCGGGACGAGCAACGCGTAAGTTTGGGGTATTGATGAGAGTAAAAATAAGCATATTTTAGTATTCAATCTAACACCTTTTTGATGAGAATTGTTGTCACATATTAGCACAAGTATCTTATATTCAATATATATGAGAAAAAGGTGCACTTGAGGTGTTTTGTTGTGTTTTAGGTGGAAAAAGGATCAAAAGTGCCAAGTTGGAGAAAAGGTGCAATTTGTGCGAGGATGCTCTGAAACGCACGTCCAACTTTTGTAATTATACTGTATTCGTGTGGAGCTTGGAATTGGAAGTGTGATACAAGGTTAGAAATCCACATAAGAGAGGGTCGTTTGGGCGTAAAGAAAACTTCAATCGGATTCCAAACGAGAAAGTTATGATCAAAGTGGTGACGCGCACAAGCTGTACCAAATAGAACGGCTGCTCCATTTTGCGTGACTTGTTATACATCCAAATATTAGGATTTTGGAGAGTTCTTTATATGGATAGAAATCCAAGAAAGAGAGGATCACATGAGTACAATAATTACTCAAATCGGAGGTCGAATGTGGAAGTTATGCGTGAAACGGTGAGACTCCGCAAGCTTTAACGACCAATGGAAGCTTGCTCGACCAGAATTATTTTGGTCGAGCGGAAGAGGTCAAGTCGAGCAACATTACCAAAAACTTACAGAGAACTTGCTCGACCATTGCTCGACTTGGAGGCCTTGCTCGACTTCTGAAGGGTTGGTCGAACGGAATGTCGCTGATTCTATTTTTGATAGTTTCAGATTTCTGTTACCAAATTTGGCGTATGTCTCAAGTAAAAGCTTATCCAAGGCCTATAAGGAGAGCTTATAAGTATAAAAGGGGGTGTAGATCACATCATTATTCAGCATATCATATAGATCATATTGGAGAGGAGAGAGGCCACAACAATACTACACCCTACAAGGGGGGATCACCCCCAAGCATCATCCACATTCTTTCCTCCATCCTTCCATCACTTTGAAGATTCGTTTGTGAAATCAAGAGGAGAACCAAGAGGAGGATTCAAGATGGAGAAGGACGCGACGACTCCCGTATCTAGGATTTATTTTGTTTTCTAATTTATCTTGTAATTTTTAGACATCCGGGTAAGATCTATCCAACACCCATGATTGTTCTTCGTAAAATCATAGGCTAGAGCCTTTTTAGTAGAACTAGGGTGTGAAGCTTTTTACGAATTAATTGAACTTTCGTGTGTAAACTCCGTACAACACTACTTGTGGATTTATTTTATATATGGTTGTGCTTTCTTAATCCATATTCACGTTCATTTTGTGCATCTTCAATTGGTACATAGAGTCTGAATATATATCTTGGTTGTAGATTGAGTGTGTTCACCACTGAACAGGATTCCATGTTATGATTCTAAGTGAGGGGACTCCGAAGTTTCATTAGAACTATCACATATGAATACTTATTAATTGAATTGAATTTGGGTTATTAAGTAGGATAAAGAGGATAATTTTATAGTACCTATAAAGGGAGATCATATCGGGTTAGAGTACCAATTGATCAGGAAAATAATTGATACTAATAGTACCTAGAAAGGGGGGTAGAATTATATCTCTTACTCCGAGGTTATTCACACATGTTACACGCATGTTTACTTGTGTCTATAGAGTAGATATGCATGGTTTAGTGATGCGTCCATATTCCACAAGGCAGAGTCGGACATCAACATACGGAAGGAAAATTAATGAGTGAAACTGGATTTCCCTAGAGCTACCTATTCTCTTACTTGATTCACTTTCGTACTCTTCTAAGTGCCTTTATTTTAATTGTTATTTAATTTAATTGTTTATTAGTTAATAATTCCAAACCTCAAACTTAATTGCCTAGTCTTAATTAATTTAGTAAATAATTAAATTGATAATACGCCATCCTTTGGGATCGATGTTAACTTGGTCGCTTGCTTAAGCTGTAATTGATATCCTTAATACTTGGGGATTAATTTTGCGTACAAAGAAAACGCGCATCAAGTTCTTGGCGCCATTGCCGGGGACGGCTGTTATTATTAGTTTATTATTTCTAGTTTGATTAAGACTTTTATTTGTGATTATTATTTTTACCTAATCTTAAATTTTTCTGAGGTACTTGTGCACTAGGAAAAGGAGAGGAAGGAAAGGAACGAATAACACACAGTGCTAAATATGGCCGGAGCAAGGTAGAATCCGGATAATGTTGCCATACGTGAAATTTTCACAAACTATGGGATTGGCAACATGGGGTTGATAGGAGCAAGGGGAAAGATGACGATTTTGAGATACATCCCGCTGTTATTAACATGGTAGAGAAATATCCCTTTTCTGGAGGTTGCTTTAAAGATCCATATCTGCATCTCTGAAGATTTCTTGATTATGCAAATACTCAAAAGGGAGCTGGAGCTAATGATAATACTAGGCGGATCGCCCTATTCAAGTTCTTTTTGATTGATAAGGCTGAATCTTGGTATGAGACTCTTGATGCCATAGATTGCACTAAATGGGACAAACTGCAGCAGAAGTTCTTGGAGAGATACATGACACCCTCAAGGATCTTAAGAATGAAGCAAGAGATCACACAATTTGTTATGAATTAGGGTGAGAAATTTTATGAGGCGTGGGACAGGTTTAAAGACATGCTCAGGAGGTGCCCACAGCATGGGATGTCTAAGGCTCAGTACATAAGCATCTTCTACTATGTATTGGATTGTGAGTCATGTGTTTTTATTGATGCATTATCAGGAGGAGCGATGTTATCTAAGATAGCACTTGAAGCAGAAAAGTTATATGAGGACATCTCTATGAATTCACGTGACTGGCCTATGGAGAGAGTAAGAGGATTATATGGACTTGGCAAGGTAGCACAGGTTAAACATCAAGTGGTGAAGCCGAATAGGAATGATGAGATCGTCTCTGGTCTAGCTAATATCAACAAGCTACTGGAATCCCAGCAGAAGTAGATTACAGAGTTGACACAAAGGGGGCCTAGTATGCAGCAACAAGAAGTGAAGAGTGTTGAATATACCTTCGATCAATCCATGGCTAGGAATGATGCAAGGGTTGACCACATTGAAGCGAGTATGAATGCTAATCGTTCAGATTTATCTAAGTAATTGAAGGACCTTACCTTGATTATGGGGCACATAATGTGAATCAATTGACACAAATATGGGAGAATAATGCCATCACATTGAGGTCCGGGACCCAGTGCGAAGGACCAATGATGCCGGCAAGCAAAAACGAAAGAAACAGGGGAGTTGCTCAACCAACACAATCTCGTTCGACCATATTTTCAAGTCAAACTCAGGTCGAGCATGTTCTGGAAAAATAGAATCACGACACTCTATTTTCAGGTTCGCCACTCAACCAGCACATTTTTGCTCGATCAGACCATCCAAGTCGATTGGAAGTCGAGCAACACCTGGGCACGAGTAGCTCTCGATTGGAAGGTTTGCTCGACTTGGACCAGGTTGCTCGACCAGACCACCTAAGTCGAGCAACACATGAAGGAGCATAGGTCGCGATCACCTACATTGTTCGACCAAGGACAAGTTGCTCGACCAACTTACCCAAGTCGAACGGAGGTCAAGCAGTCCTGTTTCGTGCCCATTTTGATACCAAATGCTACACCTATTGTTCGAAACACTCCAGAGACATTCCAAGAGTAGAATAATGAGCTTATAGTAGAGAAGAAGTGGGAAATGGCAAAGAAGTTGAGAGCCGATAAGCTTAGACTGTAGATAGATAAAGAAGAAGTGGCTTTCTCTCTTAATCATGCAATGAAGATGCCCATGGAAACTCAATCATGTAAGAGCATAGATGTGGTTTCTAACTTGTTTAATCTTGATTTTAATAGGACAGATGACTCTGAATTTGAGTGGAAGATTGACAAGGAGGTGTCTAAACAGCCATGGGAGGTAGGAAATTCCAAGGATCATATTTTTGTGACCAAGAAAGGTAAGGTGTTGAGTGTAGACAAGAAAAGGGAAAGAAAGTACTTGAAGGTGAGAATGCGAGAAGATCGTCCTCCAATCTAGTAGTCTAAAAGGTTACATCCATCGTGACTCTCCGACGTTAAATATGAGCGTCTGTTGGGGGCTTGCCCTTCCATTTTATTGTTTTATTATTTCTTTCGTGTGTGTAAGAAATTTTATATTTAAGGTGTTTACTAATCGGCAATTACATCTCTTTGCAAACTTAGTTTCAACTTACGTTTTTACTAAGTTTGGGGGGTGTGATGTTATTACCTCATTGAAGCACCAAGAGTATAATTTTTTCTTTGTAATGTTTGCTAGAGGAGTTGATTTTTTGCGGTATGTTGAAACTTTAATCAGTTTTGATGTGTCGATTTTTTGTAATTTGCCTAGTGTTCAGTGGTGTGTCTAGTGTGTGGAGTCAATTAGATAATCAATTGATTCTTTCTTATAGTTCTCCTATATTATTATTGATGAATCCTGTGATGATGAGTGTTTGAGCTTTGATGATAGAAAAAGGGTAGGAGAGTGGCAAGACGACTTCTACACAGAGGTATGACCTGATCAAGTTGAACAACTCAAGGAGCTCGTGATCGTTTTGAAGGAGAAAAAAAATTAGGTGCCCTCGTTTTCTTATTCTATTTTTATGTGTGCTTTTAAATTCATGGAGTGGAAGGATTGAGTTTATATTTTTGGTGATCTACGTGAGCTTATATTGTTTAAATTGTGTCTGAAATTCATATGCTTTTGAAATTGATGAAGGAAGTGTACTTGAATTATATTGTGGTATGACGTTCTATGTGTACTTATGAGATATTGCTTACCTTGAAAAGTGCTCTGTTACTTGTTCAAAACCAATGTGAGATTTTGAGCCTCGTTGATCATGTTACATAATCACATGATATTTCTTTTCTGGTGAGTATCATTCTTGTGCATGTATTCTAGAACTTGCCTTGAGTCTCCATGAATATTCAAGATTAGTCTAGTGGATTATGGAAATGATATTAGGCCATCTTTGCTATTTAGCCAATCTTTTCCCATATTCTTTACCTCAATTCATTAAATCCCTTGACAACCCATTTGAGCATTTTTAAATTCATTCTTTTGATAGCCAATAAAGCTTAATTGAAGAGAGTGGTAATTTGAGGGATAATTAGGATGATGAAAGAAGAGTTTAAAGGATCAAAAGAAAAATTCTTGGAGTAGTGCTCAAATCTAGTACTCCATAAAAATAAATACCCTAGGGTAGTACTTAAAACTACTACCCTATAGAGGATGTGAGAGATAATGCCCGAAATTGGTACCTCAAAAGAAAAAAAGAAAAAAATAAGTGAAGAAAAGGAGAATAATGGAGTTGAAGAGCTAGAAAACATTGAAAAAGAAAAATATGTTATGCTTGAAGGAGAAAGCTGAGAGAATTTGATGAGAATGTCGTGCTTGATTGAAGTAATGAGGAAGAATAAAAAATTGAGAGAGACTGCAGCTTGATTGATCCCAGTTTTGAGTCGCTTATCCATATATTTCCTACCTTTTCCAAAGAGCCCATATTACAACCTAATAAAAGACCTTTTTGATCCATGATTTGCTAGCTACAAGTAAAAGGAGAGTTGAGACTTTTAGCAAGCTTATGTTTACGCATGCACTTGAATTGAATTTGAGCGTAAACACCATAACCCATAAGTGTACATCTTTTACACTAGAGTGCGAGTGATATATACTTCCTGTGAGAACATGTTAATGAAGCATTTGAATTGGTGGTAAGTGTCTTATCTTGTATGCTATGAATTGATTATTAAATGTAATATGAGTTACATGACCTAAGTTGAGAACAATTGTATTTTGAATAGGATATGTCCTTGTTTTCCACTAATTTTCTTACTCTCTCGCTCTTTATTTTTATTTTGTTGCCTCGGGACGAGCAACGAATAAGTTTGGGGGATTGATGAGAGTGAAAATAAGCGTGTTTTAGTGTCCAATCTAACACCTTTTTGATAAAAATTATTGTCACATATTAGCACAAGTATCTTATATTCAATATATGTGAGAAAAAGGTGCACTTGAGGCATTTTGTTGTGTTTTAGGTGGAAAAATGATCAAAAGTGCAAAGTTGGAGAAAATGTGCAATTTGTGTGAGAATGCTCTGAAATGCACGTCCAACTTTTGTAATTATTTTGTGTTCGTGTGGATCTTGTAATTGGAAGATTGATACAAGGTTGGAAAGTCACAGAAGAGAGGGTTGTTTTGGCGTAAAAAAACTTCAATCGAATTCCAAACGAGAAAGTTATGATCAAAGTGGTGACGTCGCGCATGCTGTGCCGAACAGAATTACTGTGCCACTTTGCATGACTTGTTATACATCCAAATGTTAGGTTTTCTGAGAGTTCTTTATATGGATAAAAAGCCAAGGAAGAGAGGATCACGTGAGTACAAGAATTACTCAAATCGGAGGTCGGATGTGGAAGTTATGCGTGAAACGGTGAGACTCCGCAAGCTTGCACGACCAATGGAAGCTTGCTCGACTAGAATTATTTTGGTCGAGCGGAAGAGGTCAAGTCGAGCAATATTACCAAAAACTTACAGAGAACTTGCTCGACCATTGCTCGACTTCTGAAGGCTTAGTCGAACGGAATATCGCTGATTCTATTTTTGGTAGTTTTGGATTTTTTTTACCAAATTTGGTGTATGTCTCAAGTAAAAGCTCATCCAAGGCCTATAAGGAGAGCTTACAAGTATAAAAAGGGGTGTAGATCACATCATTATTCATCATATCATATAGATCATATTGGAGAGGAGAGAGGCCACAACAATACTACACCCCACAAGGGGGGATCACCCCCCAACCATCATCCACATCATTTCCTCCATCCATCCATCACTTTGAAGATTCGTTTGTGAAATCAAGAGGAGAACCAAAAGGAGGATTCAAGACTGAGAAGGACGCGACAACTCCCGCATCTAGGGTTTATTTCGTTTTTTAATTTATCTTGTAATTTTCCAGACATCCGGGTATGATCTATCCAGCACTCATGATTGTCTTTCGTAACATCATGAGCTAGAGCCTTTTTTATAGAACTAGGGTTGTGAAGATTTTTACGAATTAATTAAACTTTCGTGTGTAAACTCCGTACAACACTACTTGTTAATTTATTTTATATATGATTGTGCTTTCTTAATCTATATTCACGGTCGTTTTGTGCATCTTCAATTTGTATATAGAGTCTAAATGTATATCTTGGTTGTAGATTGAGTGCTTTCACCGCTAAACAGGATTTCATGTTATGATTATAAGTAAGGGGATTCAGAAGCTTCATTAGAACTATCATATATGAATACTTATTAATTGAATTGAATTTGGGTTATTAAGTTGGATAAAGAGGATAATTTTATAGTACCTATAAAGGGAGATCATATCGGGTTAGAGTACCAATTGGCCAGGGAAATAATTGATACTGATAGTACCTAGAAAGGGGGTGGAACTATATCTCTTACTCCGAGGTTATTCACACATGTTACACGCATGTTTACTTGTGTCTATAGAGTAGATATGCATGGTTTAGTGATGCGTCCATATTCCACAAGGTAGAGTTGGACATTAACACACGGAAGGGAAATTAATGAGTGAAACTGGATTTCCCTAGAGCTATCTATTCTCTTCCCTAGAGCTATCTATTCTCTTACTTGATTCACTTTTGTACTCTTCTAAGTGCCTTTATTTTAATTGTTATTTAATTTAATTGTTTATTAGTTAATAATTCCAATCCTCAAACTTAATTGCCTAGTCTTAATTAATTTAGTAAATAATTAAATTGATAATACACCATCCTTTGGGTTTGATATTCACTTGGTCGATTGCTTAAGCTGCAATTGATATCCTTAATACTTGGGGATTAATTTTGCGTGCAAAGAAAACATGCATTAATATTCAAGAGGGACACCGCAAAACACCGCTACCACCTCCACAAGGGGGAATCACCCCCCATACCATCCTCTACATCCATCCCTTCCTCTATCCATCCACCAAAACTGTGAAAATTCGTCTGTCGAGTCAATTGGAGGATTGAGAGGAGGATTCAAGATGGAGAAGGAAGCGACGACTCCCGCATTTATCCAACCCCCATACGTGTTGCTTGTAACACCATGGGTTAGAGGCTTTTTGTTATTAGTAGTGTTTTGAAGGTTCTATGAATTAATTGAACTCTCTTGTGTATCTTCCGTACAATACTATTTAGGGATTTATTTTATATATGATTGTGCATTTTTTAATCCATATTCACGGTCTTTTTGTGCATCTTCAACTATTATATAGAGTCTGAATATATATCTTGGTTGTTGATTGAGTGCGTTACCGCTGAACAGGGTTTTATATTATGATTCAAAGTGAGGGGACTCCAAAACTTCATTAGAACTATCATATATGAATGTTTGTAAACTGAATTGAATTCGGGTTAATAAGCAGGATAAATAGGTTAATTTTATACTCCCTCCATCCCATGCTTATCTTTACACTTTCTATTTTTGTACGTCCCGTACTTATCTTCACCACCCAAAAATAGAAAAAAATTCCCCAAAATAACATTTCAATACCCCTTATTTTCAAAAATACCAACCCACCCAAATCACAATTTACCACTAAATTAAACTAATCTGATTAATTAAAATACTTAATAAAATTAAATGAATCTAAAACCAAGCCCACTCTTGACCATTCGTAACCCAGGAATCTAATTTACACTCATCTTCATCTCCCTAGCCTATCATCTTCTTCATCTATCTTGTTGCTTCAAAACCCTAGATCTAACATTCATATCCTCATCTCTCTCGTCTCTCTTTGCCTCTCTCTGTTTCGTTGCCTTCAAAATTTAGATCTAACACTCACATCCTCATTTTTCTCGTCTACTCCGCCTCTTTGTTGCTGTCTTAAAAAATTGTAGATCTAACCTTAGATCTACTTCACATTGGACATGGAAGATCCAAAGGCGCTGAGCGGCGAGTTCAGTGATTCAGGCCACTATTTGGTGGTCTTGGAGTCCGGTGATAACACATGGATAGAGACGATGGAATCGTTTGTACCCCTTTAACTCGATGATGGATACTATGGTCGGAGATGGTTGTGTCCGAGATTGAAACACCAGATTCACTCAAACTCAGTCGCCACCATCTGTGAGTGTTCCATAGAAGCTATACATAGAGCCATCACTCTCTGTCAACACTGAGAAAATGAGGAACTGGTGCATCCAGAGTCAACCATTGACACTAACTGAGAAAGCTGAGCTTTCGCGTGTTCCACCTCGATCGAGAAGAGTCTCTTGTGCTTTTTTCAATGCTGATTGCAGATACATCCCTTGAGCTTCGATTCTCAGCTGCAAATGCCTCTGCACCTGAGATTTTTTCTTGGTATGTAAGTTTACTATCAATTTTGTCACCCTCTCTTTGATGTGATTCGTTGTTATATTACCTCTATCTGTTCATGAAGCTTTCTCTGAACATCCATTTGCATTTGCAGAGCACGAGCAACCTGCAAACTCCTAGAAAAGGCACTACTGTAAATGATAGAATTCCAGCTTTTTTATTTTTTATTACATCTCAACTAATGTTATGAGAAATTATATCACATTTATTATTACTCAGTAATTTGCTGCTCTTATCCATCACTATTCTTGTTGGTCAAGTGGGGTGTCTGATTAGGACACGCTATCCTCGGATCTTGATGAGGATTTAGAGTTCTCGAACCCGGTAAATCGAATTGTTATTATGGGTGACACTCCTGAGATTGACATCATCCATGAAATGCTATGTCTACTAATTCCAGCTTATACGTATTCTCTAATTCATAATTTAAAATCCTATTTTTTAGTCCTTATGAACAAGATCTGGTTGGTATGCCCTATGCACAAGCGGTTGGTGATTAGAGCTATTTTCACTTAAATTTTAGTGTCTTTTTATATGTATTTTCGTATTATTTTATCCGTATTTTATGTGTTATTTGGTTGTGTTTTGTGTTTTTATTGAAATGTATGTAAATGAGCTTAAACCTATGATTTTCACTTTTTATTGGATGCTAGATATGATAAGGAAGACGTAGGAAAAATCGGATCTCAATTCGGAGTTGAAACGAGAAAGAACGAGCTAAAACAGTGAAAGAGGAAGTAGGGCAGCAAGAACACGGGCCGTGTACAGTGCACGGCCCTGTAAGAAGTGGCCGTGTGCCGACATCAGAAGATCCAATACGACCACCCTGTGCCCGTGTTACAGCACACGAGCCGTGTTGTAGCACACGAGCCGTGTTGCGTAACACGGCCCTGTAAGAAGTGGCCGTGCGGCAGCATCAGAAGACACAACACGGCCACCTTGTGGCCGTGTTGCAAAGCACGACTCGTGCCGTGTAAAATCCTGCTGAAATTTTCAGATCCTTCTAGAAGCCTCCATAGGGGTATAAATGTCCATTTATTCAACATTTGAGGAAGATCCGAAATTTCATCCTCTACACACACATCACACACCTTTTCTTCAATTTCACACCATAATCTCCATCCACCTTCATCCATCTTGATCCATCTTCATCATCTCCATTAATTCTCCATCAAATCTTCATCCCTTCCATTGGGTGTGAGAGATCTCAAGAAATCAAGAGCTAGAGTTGGAGATCCATGAGTATTGAAGATTCTCTACAAGAAATTGCTAGGGAAGATTCATATCTCTTTTGATTTTCTTTTGGATCTAAGACTATAGGTATTTGTAATGAATCATTTATGTGTTTTGTTACCTTTATCATGTTAGGTTAATCCCTCTAGTGGGATTGGGGATATGAAGAGCATATGAGATTTATATTATCATGTGAATTAAATTGGTTTTTTATTTAATTGATGTTGATTTCTATTCATGGAGTTTAATTGTCTTGATGTTGTGATGGCATGGTTTGTTATTCATAATTGATTATTGGTTTAATGGATTGCTGATCAATGAATTGATTTATGGTAATTAAATGCTATCATGATGCTCATGTATGTATTGCTTGGAGTGAGACAGAAACGACCCTCTATAGTATTAGGAAGGCATGAATAGACATTGAGTTTGGGTTTGACCGAAAGGATATTTGAATTCAATGAGGGGAACCAATCCATTCGTTGGCCTTAGTACACAAAAAGGGAGAGTTTAATCTAACTAGTACCTAGATGGAAGGGGTTAATGTTGGGCTTTGATCTTAAGTGCTTTTGGGAGTCTAAAATGGATCAACAACCTTTGTAACCCGAAAGGGAGCTTAGGATACAATCGTGATCACCCTTAGTCTACATCAATTGAGTTGAATTCCTTTTACATGATAATATGAATCGAGTGTGCTTGGATGTTTCTAATCCCATGTTTTTCCATACTTGAACTTTAGCACGAATTTTCTTTACTTGTTATTCATTTTTACTTGTCATTTCTCCTATTCGCTCTCTTATCTACTTGTTGCTTGCTTTAGTTGTTAATCATCTCAAAACCCCCCTATCATCTTTACAAAAACGACATGAACATGAACTCATGTATTTTGCTAGTCCGAACATAACTCCTTTGTGGATTGATAATTTTTCTTGGGATATACTACTACAACGATCGAGTATTCTTGCTCGTGAGTGCTACAAAAATAGGCAAACAGTTGGTATGCCCTGTGTGGCTTGATTATGTGGTTGGATGCCCAGTGCAGCTTGATTATGTGGTTGTATGCCCTGTGCGCTTGATTATGTGGCTTAAATGCATTCGGTGTTTATTTCAATTATATGAAGGTTTTGCGATGCAAATGTGTATCCGGTTCATGGTAATATGTTATTCATCTGTGGCTATTTGATTGAGCAGCGGTTTAGACAACCTTTAAAAAATCTGTTGAGCTTGCCCCTTAAAGATGTTGGTTGATCATGAGGGAACTATTTGGCTAATATGCATGTTTGTGCTTATTATGTGCCATGTTAAGCTGGTTCTCTCTATATTATGGATCTTCATTAGTCACCAATTAGAGGTTTACTCTATTTAGGAGACTAAGATTAAGTTGTGAGCCACCATAATGGTTTAAGCCATTGTTAGGAGGCTACTATCCCAATGATGTTTTTTTTCCTGAGGATATTGTTATGCTTGCACCCTCTAAACTGGTAGTTGATGATAAATAAACTACTTGGCTAAATATGCATGTTTGTGCTATTATGTGCCATGTTGAGTTAGTTCTCATCCATATTATGGATGTTCTTAAGTCACCAACTAAAGGTTTACCCTATTTAGGAGACTAAGATTAATTAGTGAGCCACCACAATGGCTTAAGCCATTCTTAGAAGGCCACTGTCCCAATGATGAATTTTTTTTCTGAGAGTACACATAATAAACTTAAAACTCATTACAAAACATTAGATATGTTTACAGCTTAAACATTTTACATATAGATACGTTTATTAGAATGAATGTTTATGTTGTAAACATCAAAAGACATAGTTCTACTATGTTTACAGCTTAAGCATCTTAAATATAGCAAAATAACATCCTAAGATGAATGTTTATGCTGTAAACATAAAAAAAATAGACCCCTAATATGCATGTTCTAACAACCTAGACTATGCATCAGACTTGAAATGTCATAAACAAGTTCATAGACATTCCCTTCTTTGGTTATCTTTTGGATGCAAGCCCTTACCAAATCCACATCAACATCTAAACTCATAGGCAATGCATTTTGTCTCAACAACTTATCTTTACCCATACGTGGCAACTTATAGTTGATTCCCCCGTTGACCTACATTATCTCAATGAGACAACATTGAAGACTTAGAAAAACCTTATTGAGAGTCATAAGTGCCAAATTTAAATATGATAACTTCACTTGCTCCAATAATTGCTCCACTGTGTAACTTGCAGTGGATACCTGCAATGATTGAATGGACCTAAACCAGCCTAAATCATTTATATTAGTGTCGGGTGAGTTTGAAAGTTGGTATACCATTCTGATGTTAAATCCATCAGATCTTGCAGCCTTTCCAAACTCCAAATCATGGTCTTGAAAATATGGTTTAGCATTATCCTATTGGATAAATATGTTCTTGCTCATTACTTGAGGCCATTTAGCATTGATTGCTGGTATAACATGTTCAATAACATGAATGAGCATACAATATTCATCAATATTTAGCAAAGTAACAAAATGATGACCTTGGAAAAGGGCTGACTGTGTACCTGATTGATTATACACTCTTTGATTACTTCTTTGTTGACTGTATCAATAGGCTTAGTTATCATTGTTCCCAGCGCTCTATTATTTGAATTCCTCCTTGCTGGCTCGACTTTTGAAAATGGAAAAATTCCAAATTTCCCATCAAATAAAACTTGCCCCTCACCATCAAAAACAGGCCTTGAGACTGCACTCATAAACATGACTTTTGTAATGAACCGTTTTGACTTGCATGTTCTATGTGGCTCTTCCTCCCCGGAACTATGTAATACCTCTCACTACATCTTTTTATATAAAATTATTTTTCATCAATATGAACAACATTGTGCATTTCACTAAATACACACTTGTTTGAAAAGTTGTCATAAGAGATTGCACTCAAGCAATAACTAAGCCTTTGTAGCATATTCATTTCAGTAAGATCAGGCTTTTTAGCATTTGTGTGTGCCTTCATTTTACCTTGCTTAACCCATCTTGAAATTGTAGATTTGCTAACTTTTGCCTCAGTTGCAAGTGCTCTTATTGTTGATCTACTTTCAAAGGGTATTTCCTTTATCAAATCTGCATTAAATTGATATTTTTCTTGATTGGGACTCCCAACTTGTTGGATTGAAGTTGAATAGGCTTTCCTTCCTTTAATTGCTTCTGTGCTGCAGCCCAAATATAGCAAATTTTTCTTCTAGAAACCCCAAACAGTTGACTCCCTTGACTTTCCATGATTTATCTTGCCATCAATGCTATGTTGAAGTAAATACTGAGCAATCCTATTTTTTTTCTGTGGACAGTTTTGTGACTTTAGTTGTTGCCATTTAATTCTAGCAACATAATGACACCATGAACACTGATGTTTGTATTTATTATGTTGAATTTCGGGGAAATGAAGCAATCTTCTCAAGTATTGGAGGGAAAACTCTTGAAAAGATAAATTCAGACTGCTCAATTTTTTAATCATGTGAAAATTCATTAGATTTGGAGGGATTTATGCTGATTTGACAGGTTTTTAGGAGGGAAAACTTCTTAAAGTGTTTAGCAAGCTGGAGGAGTCTTCATTACTCAAGGACATTGTACTTGTTTCACTAATTTTGTTATAGCCCTCATTTTATTAAAAAAAATAATATTTTGATTTGTGGAGGCTGAATTTTTTAATTTATGATATTGTATTAACATTAAATATGCAACTGTAATTTTATTTTGGGAGTGTATAATCTCAAACTCATGCGTACGGATTGATATTGCATTTTTTTAAATATTTTCGCTTTTTTGTTTCCAGATGAACAATGTATATTTGGGATTAAGTATTAAAATGTAGTTAATCCCAGATATTCACTCAATGATATGGACAATTTTACCCTAAAAAGATAGTTGAAAACTTAAAAAAATTACTTTTCTTAAACTACGTGTCTACAGTAACGGCGCAGATGAGTATGGGACGGAGGGAGTAGTACCTATAAAGGGAGATCATATCGGGTTAGAGTACCAATCTAAGGAGAAATAATTGATACTGATAATACCTATAAAGGGGGTGAAATTATATATCTTGCTCCAATGTTATTCACACGTGTTACACGCATATTTACTTTTTGCTATAGAGTAGATTTGCATAATTAAGTGATGCGTCCATAGTACATAAGACAAAGTCGAACAGTACACTTAAGAGGAAAATTAGTGAGTGAAATTGAATTGTCCTAGAGCTACCTATTCTCCTACTTGATTCACTTTCGTATTTTTCTAGTTCTTGATTTACTTTATATGCTATTTCAATTAATTGTTTAGTAGATATAATTAGTTCCATAACTTTTATTGCCTTTCGTCTTAATTAATTTATTAAATAATTAAATTGTTAATACACCATCCTTTGGGTTTGATATTTAACTTGGTCGTTTGTCTAAGCTGCAATTGATATCTTTAATACTTCGGGATTAATTTTGCGTGTAAAGAAAATACGTAACACTTGGCCTAATTAACCAAGAAAATAAATGAAAATGTAGTCGTGTACAAAATTACTAAATTTATATCAAATAGACCAACATAATCTACAACAAATTCATCCAAAATAAAGAATCTAAATAAAAGAATACACTTGACTAAACATTTTATTTAATTAGAGATGAGAAAATTACACGAGGTTGAGAAATACTTTACGGTAAACTCATTTCAAATTTAAAACCTAATTAATGCATGTTGTACATATATCAAATTGATCAACGCAATCTACAACAAATTCATATCAAATACCGTTAAGCCTTGAAAAGCTATCATAAGAGATTGTATTCAAACAATAATTAAGCCTTTGTAGCAAATTCATTTGAGTAAGATCAGGCATTATAGCATTTGTATGTGCCTTCATTTTACCTTGCTTAATCCATCTTCCAACTGTATATTTGCTGACTTTTACCTCCGTTGCAAGTGCTCTTATTGTTGATCTTCTTTCAAATGGTATTTCCTTTATCAAATCTGAATTAAAATGCAACTTTTTCTTAATTGGAACTCCCAACTTGTTGGATTGAAATTGAATAGTCTTTCCTTCCTTTAATTGCTTTTGTACTGCAGTCCAAATATGGCAAACTGTTCTTCTAGAAACCCTAAACAGCTCAGTTGCCTCCCTTGACGTCTTTTCATGATTTATATTGCCATCAATGCTATGTTGCAGTAAACATTGAGCAATCTCTTTTTTTTCTTTTAAAAATCTGTGGACAGTTTTGTGACTTTAGTTGTTCCTATTTAATTCTAGCAACTTAATGGCACCATGAACACTGATTATTGTGTTGAATTTAGGGGGAAAATGAAGCAATCTTCTCAAGCATTGGAGGAAAACTTTTGAAAAGGTAAATCTGGACTGTTCAATTTTTTAATCATATGAAAATTCATTAGATTTGGAGGGATTTATGCTGATTTGACAGATTTTTAGGAAGGAAAAACTTCTTAAAGTGTTTAGCAGCCGGAGGAGTCTTCATAATTCAAGGACATAGTAATTGTTTCACTAATTTTATGTTATGAAACCTATATTTTAGGTTTATAGCCCTCATTTTGTTAAAAAAAAATAATATTTTGATTTGTGGAGGCTAAATTTTATTCTGATATTGTATTAACATTAAATTTGCAACTGTAATTTTATTTGGGAGTGTATAGTCTCAAACCCACGTACAGATTTTTTATTGCATTTTTTTAATATTTTTTTATTTTTGCATTTTTTTCAGATGAATACTATTTATTTGGGATTAGCTATAATGATGTAGTTAATCCCAAACGTTCCCCTAATGATATGGACAATTTTATCCTTAAAAAGATGGTTAAAATTTTTTTAAAAAATCACTATTCTTAAACTACGTGTCTACAGTACCGGCATACATAAGTTCAAGACGGAGGGAGTATTTTTTATTACTATCTTATACTCCTCTATTTCATTTCAATCTTTACATATTTCTATTTTGGATGTCTCATTTCAATCTTTACGTTTCCTTTTTTGGTATATGGGACCCACCTAAAATAATTAATATATCACCATGTGACCCACATCCAATACTAATATACCTACTCACTATACATTAAAATATTATTTTTTTCACCTCACTCCACACTAAAATACTATACTCAATCTCCGTACAAAAAGTAAACGTAAAGTTTGAAACGGGACGAAGGGAGTATTGTTTATATATTGAATTTGGAAAAAAATTACGATAAGCCTTAATTTAAAAATAAAAATAAAAATTTGAACCTTCAAGTGAGGAAGTTCTAAAATGAAACCCAAAATTGAGACATAAACTAGAAGTCAGACTTTTATATGAAATTTTTCCTTTAAAATATTATATCTTCAACTCATTACAAATTAAATTATTATATTTTTTAATTTGAGTGAAAAAAAAAAAACGTCAATGTCATTATAGCACTTAGGGAGTATAAAATTCTGAGTTAGACCTTTATTAGTTATATGTCACATTAAAGAGAGTACAGAAGTCGACACATGGTAATAAACTAATAATGTGTTCTTTAAACTAAATAAATTACGAAATGAAAATGCTACCATGGGGATTTAAATGAAATTAGACCTTTGTTATGTATCATGCACGTACGGTAAAGACAGTATAGAAGTCGTCACAGTAAAGATGGTAATAATGCCTTCTTTAAACTAAGTAAAGTAATGAAATGAAAATGCTATCTTTCTTTAGTATTCAACCTATTAAAATAGTAAATGTTGGGTAATGCAGCATTTGTATGTGATGACGTATGTGATTACGTTACTAATTAATTGCACATTGATTAGCTCAAAATGGATTTAGAGTGAATCTGGTGTGAAGGTTCACTTGTAAATTTTTTTTTTAAATTATTTTTAGTATATAAAAAATTATTTTTAAAATAATATTTTTTATTTAGAAAAGTAATAGTTCATTTCTTTAAAGAGTAATTTTTAATCTTTCATGATCATGTAAAGAGAAATCGATAAATTAGGGTTTACAATAATTTGAAGAGTAATTTTTTTCATTTAGAAGAGTACGTAATAGTAATTTATGAGTGTATATTAGGTGCACCCGGGTGCACCCTTGCACCCATATTTGTATAACTTTTTATTCTATTTTGTATACATGTTATTCTCTTTTGTATACGTGTTTTGTAATTATTGTATACTTTTTTCACACTAAGTTTTTCATTAAAAAAACAAGCATTCATATGTGTATAATTTTTTATTCAATAGTGTATACATGTATTTTAATAATTGTACATTTTTTACACTCAATTTTTTATTAAAAAAATTAACAATTAAATTGTATATATTTTTACTCATAATTGTATATGTTTTTGCTTATATTTGTACGTGGGTGCCCACGAAGCTTCGTGTGCACCCGGGTGCACACTATATTTAGCCGTAATTTATATATCTAAAGAGTAATTTTTCATGTATTAAGGAATAATAGTTGAAAATAAGATTCAATGTGAACTCGATTGACACAAATGTTTGCATCTTCTCGATAACGTGTACTCTCTCAGTCCCGTCTCAATAGTTACGTTTGTTTTTTGCATGGGAATAAAAAAATATGTTATTTTAATGTGAATTGAGGTGAAAGAAATAATATTTTTATATATAGTGGTAGTTGTATTAGTGTTATGCGTGGATCCCATTAAAATGTTTTAATTGTATTGTGTGGGTATTGTATTTAAAAAAAAAACAAAAAGTAACTATTAGGATGAGACTGCTAAATTAAAAATATGTAACCATTAGGATTGAGTATATATTTATTTTTTAAAAAAAAATACTAATATATATATTTATTTATTTATTTATTTAAACCATGATATATCATTTATCATGCATTTTTCACTTGTAATTAATAATTAAAAATTAAGGGTATTGATATACTATATCATAAACTTGGGAACTGAGGATTTTATAGCAGATACTGCAAAACACATGTAATGAGAAGACTTAATTACATACAGTAATCAAGAGTGATTAGATTACATTAAGTATGATTTAAGAACAGAAATTAAAGGCACTTAATTCTGAGTATGCATGCATGCATTTATTTATACTGCCTTCATCCTCCCATGTGCTTGGCTTCACTTAGTTCTGCGGCTCGGCTTGAAAATCAGCATCCGGCTTCTCTCCGGCGTACGAACAGCACCGGCACCCGCCGTAGTACCCTCGTCCGCAGCACCCGTGGTAGCACCCACGTCCCCCACCGTAACCTCCTCGTCCCCCTCCATAACCTCCGCGTCCCCCACCGTACCCTCCTCGTCCCCCACCGTACCCGCCTCGTCCACCATAGCCCCCACGTCCACCGTAGCCTCCTCCGGGGTACCCTCCGTATTGATCAGCTGAATTATTTGAACAGTACTATCAGATTATTGAAACATATACCTTTTTAAATTAATTTATATATATATATCTTTTTGATACTACTTTATAGGAGTAATATTGATTTAACAACCTTATGTAGGAAAATTATTTTTTACTACTAGGAGAGTTGTTTCTATTATTTTGCATGACATATTATAACTCAACATAACAAGAGTTAATTATATAATTTTTCTATATGGTTGACTGTAAATTACTCTGACTCTTTTCTGAATAGTAAAACTCGAATACTTGAAAAGTAACGAAGAGTAATATTTTTCAAGAGGGACACCTAGCTATGTCTAGCTCATAAATTACACTAAATGCCCAAGTATATTTTTCAAGAGTAATATTACTCATTTAAGTTTAAAACTATCTTGACTTCAATAATTAGTACCGTCAAATGAATGAGTAATAGTAGCTTTTTAAAAAGATACCCTTAAATTGCACACAAGTTTCTGGCTGCATTATTACATTGATATTACTTATCTACTAAAAGGGAGTCTAACAATAATTAATTAAATCATGTAACGCTAAAAAAAAATGTTAATTTGATTAGGACAGAAATTAAAACGAAGTGGTTACTTGATGCTTCAGTGTGGGAAGCAGTCTCAGATTCAGCAAGATCTCTGGCTGACACTTCTGAGGAAATGAGAAGTACCATAGCCAAGACAATGCAGGACAAAACCACCACTTTGGAAGCCATTGTTATGATGTAAGAAGATGCTTAAGAAAGAAGATGGATGAGATGGTTGTTGGATTTGCTTCTCAATTTATAGACACATAATGTGGGTGTCATGTAATTTAGTGTGGTTGATGATTGGGTCCATGTTTAGTTGGGTGTTGCACAACGAATTTAATGAGCTACATACTCATTAATTCATTTCATACATACCAGGTCAAAGATATATTATAAGGAAAAAAAATACCTAGTGTCAATTTTTTCTTAATTAGTTATATTTTTTTTAATGGAGATGTTACACTATAAATTTATATTTTCTGTTAAATGGTATAATTGAATGATTATCCCCTTTCATTAAAAAATATTAAAATAAAATAAAATAAAATGAAAAATCTGAAATAAATACTCCCTCATCCCACAAGTTGAATTCTCTGTTCCAAATTTCGTATTTTATTGGTGTTTCACAATATAAAAAAACTGTACTCTACAAATGACTATTAAGTCCTTGGGGCATATATTGAATTATGGGCAATGATTATGATACGTGGCAATCATCTAATTTTAGGTAATAGCAGATGAAACACCATTTTAAAATAGGTGATCTCATTTGCTCATCTTACACCATTCTTCACATTTTCCTTATTCGTTTGTCCCACACTATTCTTCACACCCATAAAAGGAAATATCATTTTATCTAACAATCCTTTAATTAATTTCAAATTTATCACTCATTTTTCACATACCATTATTACCTAAAAATACTATAATACCCTCTAAAATCAATAATTTTAGTAAAAAAATATTTTTTCTTAAACAACGTTATACATTTAACGGGAAGGATATGCGAAATGGAGGGACTATATCATTTTTGAGAGACGGTCACATACGTGTTTTTACAATTAGAAAATTGTTAATCTCATTTTTAAGAGTCTCCTTAGCGGAGAATAGATGGAAGAGCTAAATGGTAAAACAAATGTTGATTTCATTTCGAATTAAGGTTTATATTTATTTTTCGCAAGTAAATTAAGAGATACTATAATAATATTTTAATGGATAGTTGATTAAGATATATACTCACTCTTCCCATTTCAGATGGCATACATTTTATTTTGGGTTGTCCCACAAAAGTTTGCATAATCCTAAAAAAGTAAAAAGTCAAACACGATCACCCTTCCCCATACACTTTATTTAAAAAAAAACTCACCTTTACCTAACACACCTAAGAGCATCTCCAAAAGGCTCTTTAAAATACAAAATACTTGTATTTAAATTTTGAAGAGAATGTCAACAAAAATGAGCTCCAACACACTCTTTAATTTAACATTTAAATTTATATAATCATTTTCACTCTTTAAATTTGAAGAGTCAAATCCATTCTTAAAACTTAAATTGCATTAAATGTTATCTACTTTATTGTGTGTTTTGGTTTAAATAAAATAGTTTTTAATAAATTAAAAGAGAAAATATGTAATAAGTGTGCATTGGAAATAAAAATATAAAGAGTTTGTTGGAGCATAACAAAAATATGATTCTTTAAAATTAAAAATACTCTTTATATTGTGAAAATACTCTCCAAATTTTAAAGAGTCTCTTAGAGATGCTCTAACATACTTTATCATTTATTTATTACCAAAAAATATCATAAACCCTTAAAAGTTATCACTTTTCTTAATCTACGTGTCGAAAGAGGCATGCAAACTTTTGTGGGATGGAGAGAGTAATATTTAATGTGTATTGAGTAATTGTATTAGTGTTGTGTGGGACATGTTAATTGTTTTTTGTGAGTCTCACTTAATAAAAAAAGAAAATATAAACTAACGATGGAGTATATTGAGTATATGATAAAAAATATACTCCCTCCATCCCATTTAAATGGTCTCTTTTTTTCATTTTGGTCGTTCCACCCAAAGGATCCCCTTTCCTTTATTTACACACATGGGACTCACTCATCCCCTCTAATACAATTAAACTATGGGGCTCATACTCCCATTAATACAATTACCCACTGCACATTAAATAATAATATTCCTTAATCCACGTACAAAAATGCAAAATACAATCCTTTGGTGGGACGGAGGGAGTATATATTATTATTATATAAATAACCCTTACGGATTGATTTAAAACTTGTAGGGTGTGTTTGAAAAACTCAAAACGAACATTAATTGTTAATGTTTACTCCCTCCGTCTCGTGATTATTGTTACACTTATTAAAAAGGGCGTCCCACAATTAATGTTACATTTTTATTTTTGGATGATGTGATCCATACAAAATTATTAAATATCTCCGTGGGGTCCACAATACTCCACTAATACAATTACTCACTTTACATTATAATATTATTTCTCTCACCTCACAACACATTAAAATGCAATACTCCTTAATCTCTGTGTAACAGTAAACGTAACAAGTGGGACGGAGGGATTAGTTTATAAAACTCATAATTTTAAAAATTAAGTTATTAAAATCCGTCAAAATCTCAAACATACACGTAAGTAAAATTTTTCATCTACTATCGACAGAAATCGATTTTTTTCCCATAGTCCTCCTACCAATTTATTCCCTCCGTCCCAGGAAAGATTGTACCCCCTTTCCTGGCACGGAGATTAATAAAGTGGTGACTTTTGTTAGAGTTACAGTTATCTTAAGCTTGCTTAGCTAATAAGTTACCTTTATTAGTTAAGAAGTTAAGATTGTTAATGCTCAGTTAAGTTCAGTTAGAAAGTTAGTTTTTTACTCTATGTTTTTAGATTGTATAAATAGTGTACAACTGATCTATTTTCATTAAGTTCAATAATATCATTTTTCAATCTCTATTCTCTCTCTCTCTCAAATTTCAGCATGGTATCTTAGAGCCAGTTATTTTCTCTCTCTCCTATTCCTCTCTCCCTCTCTCTCTCTTTTCTTCCTTTCTCTCTCTTCGTTTTGCTCCTACTCTCATCTCCAATGGCTCTTCCCACATTCATTACTCTACACATCCGGTTAGATCGCAATAATTACACCTACTGGAGATCGCAAGTTTTGGCTATAGTTCGTGCTCATGGATATGAAGATATTGTACTATGTTCGGTTGATTCTGTACCAAAGGCATTGCTTATAGATTCGACCACGGGATCGACAAGTCCAAATCCTGATTTTCCTCTTTGGCATAGGAAGGATCAATTTCTCTTGAGTTGGTTGCTCAGCTCCATTTCAGAATCAATGCTTGGTTATGTTCATAAATGTGTTTACTCTTTTGAGGTCTGGAAGGTGTTCGATGATTTGTTTCGCTCTCAATCGAAGGCTAGGGTCATGCATCTTCGTTTTCAGCTTCAAACGTTAAAAAAAGGAAGTTTGAATATTGAAGAATATATCCTACAGATGCAAACTATTGCTGATGGAATTCAAGCGGCAGGTCAATCTCTAAGTGATGAAGATTTGGTGATGTATATCCTTGGAGGTCTTGGTCCAGAATTTGAAGTAGTTGTTATTAATCTCACAACTCGTGGTGATCTATTATCTCTTTCTGAAATACAATCTATTCTTCAAACGCATGAGATGCGTCTTCTTCAATCAAATCACCGTATATTTTCTGAAGGAAATCCGGTGTTGAATGTTGCCATGAAAAATTCGTCACCTAGAGGTGTTTCGGGTAGATTCCGAGGTCGAGGTAGATTTTCGGGAAGGCCTAAGGTTTTCTGTCAAATCTGTGGAAAAGCTAATCATGTAGCTGCTAAATGCTACAAGAGGTTTGATACTACATTTACTGGTGTAGAAAATGAGCAGAATTTTGGTAATTCACATGCTCAGGTTCATATGATTCAGCAACGTTTTGAGAATAACTCTGTTCCTCCCATAGCAAGTGAATCTGTTGATTATCACGCTTACACTAATCCTTCTAAACCTTCATCTTCTTCTCAACATAATTCAGGTTTGGAATGGTATGTTGATAGTGGAGCAACACACCATGTCACTTCTCAGCTTGGAAATTTGCAAATCCAATCACCATATCAAGGTACATCTCATCTTGTTGTTGGTAATGGTTCTTCTGCCTCTATTAAACATATAGGATCTATGTCCATCCCAAGTCTTCAGTCTTCTAAATCTGTTCAGCTTAATAATGTGCTTCATGTGCCTGATATTACAAAGAATCTTATGAGCATCTCTCAATTTCTAAAGGACAACAATGCTTATATCGAGTTTCACTCTTGCTTTTGCATTGTTAAGGACTTGAGAACACACAAACCGCTTCTGAAAGGAGTGCTTAAGAATGGTTTGTATCAGCTGGATCTGGAGCATTTTCAGTCATCACCACATGAAGTTAGTCCTCAAAATTGCTTGTCATTAGCTTCTTGTAGCAATGCTAGTGTGATAGCAGATAGTAAGAAAAATAACTTGTTGTTGTGGCATCATCGACTTGGGCATCCGTGTGCTTCTACGCTTTCACACGTACTTAAAACTTTGAATGTATCTACTACTTCATCATCTAGTATTTTCTGTGAGGCTTGCAAATTTGAAAAAATGCATCAATTGACATTTCCTTCAGTTGTTCATACTTCTTCTGCTCCACTTGAAATTATTCACGCTGATGTATGGGGTCCCTCTTCTACCACTTCTATGGATGGTTATAAATATTATTTGGCCTTGGTTGATGATTACACCAGATATATATGGATATATCCTATGGTTGTGAAATCAGAAGTTTCTGCTATTATTCCTCAGTTCATTTCTTTGGTGGAAAGACAATTTACATGCAAGGTTAAAGCCTTTCACAGTGATATGGGGGGTGAATTTGTTGCTTTGCACAGTTTTTTTAAACACTTGGGCATCTTGGTTAAACACTCATGTCCATATACACATCAACAAAATGGTTTGGTTGAGAGGAAGCATCAACATATTACAGAGATTGGTTATCTTTGTTGGCACAGGGCTCTATTTCTATGAATTATTGGTGGGATGCCTTTCATACTGCAGTGTTCCTTATTAATACACTTCCTACTCATGTTCTCCAAAATCTTTCTCCTTACCAAAAATTGTATCTCAAATCCCCAGATTATTCATTTCTTAAAATATTTGGATGTGCATGCTATCCTTTTCTCAGACCATATAACCATTCCAAACTTCAGTTTAGATCTTCCAAATGTGTTTTTATTGGGTATAGCTCTTTTCACAAAGGCTACAGGCGTCTTCATTCATCAGGCAGAATTTATATCTCCAAAACTGTTGATTTCAATGAAACTGAATTCCCGTTCCCTTTACTCTTCTCCAAAAAATCCGCTCCTCCGCCTATCACTCCTTACACTTCATCTACTCTTCCTGTTCTTCCTTTACCACCTTCATATATTCCATCCCCTGTTTTAGAAAGACATGTTGGGTCAAATTCTCATCAATCTGCCCATTTTCCTTCATGTTCCTTTGATCCCTCTAATTCCTCCTCCCATCAATCTGCCCAATCTCCTTCTCATTCTTTTGATTCCTCTGAATTTTCTTCTTCTGCTCCAGAAAATTCTTCCATTCCTCAATCTGTTCATGCTGAAGAACCTCCAGTTACTAAGTCTGATCATCATATGGTGACAAGATCCAAATCAGGCATTTATAAACCAAAACTTCTCCACATTACTGTTGTGCCTTCTCCATCCTTTGAACCTGATTGTGTTTCTCAAGCCCTTCTTGTCCCTGAATGGAAGAATGCTATGCAAGAAGAATATGATGCTTTGCTACGGAATAATACATGGAATCTTGTTCCTTGGTCTCCAGATATGAATCTAATCACCACGAAATGGATTTTTAGAATCAAGAAACATAAGGATGGTTCTATTGAGAGATATAAAGCTAGGCTAGTGGCTCGTGGTTTTCAGCAGAACGCTGGTGTGGATTTCTTCCATACTTTTAGTCCTGTTATCAAACCTATTACTCTCCGAATTGTTTTCAGTCTTGCTGTCACCAAGGGATGGACCATCCAACAGGTTGATATTAACAATGCCTTTCTACATGGAGACGTAAAAGAGGCTGTTTTTATTCAACAACCAGAGGGATTTCAAGATTCAACCAAACCAACTCATGTTTGCAGATTGATTAAAGCATTATATGGGTTGAAACAGGCTCCAAAGGCATGGTACGATACTCTTAAGGCCTTTCTAGTGCAATCTGGTTTTACCCATTCAAATTCTGATCATTGCTTATTCTATATGATTGATGATGGGAAAATGACACTTTTGTTAGTTTATGTTGACGATATTCTGATCACTGGAGATGATTCTATTCTTGTGTCTAAGCTCATTCAAGATCTGCATCACAAGTTTTCCTTGAAGCATTTGGGAGAGGTCAATTATTTCTTGGGCTTGGAGGCTAGTGTTTCTCCTCATTCCATAAAGCTTACTCAATCTAAATATATTAAGGATATACTTCTTCGCACTAATATTAATCAGTGCAATCCTTGTCCCACTCCTTCATGTCCAGGTTTCAAATTATCTCTTCTTGACAGTCCATCCTTTGATCAACCTACTCTCTACAGAAGTATTGTTGGGGCCTTACAATACTTAACACTCACACGTCCTGATATTTCATTCAGTGTTAATAAACTGAGTCAGTTTCTTCATGCACCAACTCAAAATCATTGGAAGGCTTGCAAACGGGTTCTTCGTTACTTGAAAGGAACACTCTGGCATGGTTTATCTTTTTCACCAGTGCATGATTTCAGACTAGAAGGTTTTGCTGATGCTGATTTTGCAGCTTGCATCGACGACCGCCGCAGCACTAGTGGTTATTGCATCAAGCTTGGCACTAATCTTCTCTCGTGGAGCTCCAAGAAACAAAATGTTGTTGCTCGAAGCAGTACTGAAGCAGAATACAGGTCTCTTGCCATGGCCACTACAGACTTATTATGGATCGACACTCTTTTCTCCGAACTTCGACTTCCGCTTGCCAAACCTTCTGTTCTTTGGTGTGACAACCAAGGAGCCATTACATTAGCCTTCAGTCCTGCTTTTCATTCTCGCACCAAACATATAGAGATTGATGTTCATTTCCTCCGAGAGAAGGTACAGAATCAACAATTGGATGTTCGATACGTTCCAACAGAAGATCAACCGGCAGACATTCTTACAAAGGCTCTAACTCTAACAAAATTTCTCTTGCTTCGTGATTTGCTTTGTTCTCCAACAGAAGATAGTCCACATTCAAATGGAGCATGTTAGAGTTACAGTTATCTTAAGCTTGCTTAGCTAATAAGTTACCTTTATTAGTTAAGAAGTTAAGATTGTTAATGCTCAGTTAAGTTCAGTTAGAAAGTTAGTTTTCTACTCTATGTTTTTAGATTGTATAAATAGTGTACAACTGATCTATTTTCATTAAGTTCAATAATATCATTTTTCAATCTCTATTCTCTCTCTCTCTCAAATTTCAACAACTTTTAGTGGTATTATGGTATTTTTGGTAATAAATAAATGATAAAGTATGTTAAGTGTGTTAGGTAAGGGTGATTTTTTTGTAAATAAAGTGTATAGAGAAGGATGATTGTGTTTAATTTTTTACTTTTTTAGAAATGTGCAAATTTTTGTAGGACAACCCAAAATGAAAAGTGTGAGACGGATGGAGTAGTTTGTAGGGACATTTTAAGTGAGAGAAGTACATGTGCATGTCTCATGTCGCATTATTAGAGACTATCGATTATTTTGCATCGTGGATTAATAGGCGGGTGGGTCCTTCATTGAGTCCGTCGATACAATCGACTCTGGAACACAAATATTAACGATTTTTAGTGGTTTATAATTATATATATATATATATTAATCTACAAAATATAATTAGAAACTTGACATCCAAATGGAATTAATAATGAGGCCAAATATATTCTTACAACTAAAATTTGAGCCATCCACGGTTTAATTCCTTTTAATTTTATTTTCTTTTTAATATCTTCCTATGTCTTTCTATATTCATTTCCGCTTCCTTTTTTTTAATTTAATTATTCTTTCTTACATTTTTTTATTATTTATTAATATTATTTCTTAAACCAAAGATACTTTCAATCTCGTCAAACCATAAATCCTTTTTATTTTATTTTTCTTTTAAGTGTCCTCCTATCCATTTTTATAATTTTTTCCTCTTTTTTATTGTTTTATTTAATTATTTTTTCTACTTTTTAATCCTTTAATTAATTATTATATTATTATTTAAATAAAGGATACTTTTAATCTTATCTAAGTATGTAATTTGTAATTTATAATTTATAAGTGTTCTTTAGGTCAAATAATTTGATTTAAATAAATATTGTAGATTTTTTTTCTCATAATTACTGTTTCTTTATTTCTATCATAATTTCCAAACATATACCCAAATATAAAAAAAGAAATTGAAGACTTATTCTGTGATATCAATAATTGTTTTTTTCTAATTATTAAAAAAGTATTGTTTATTATTCAATTTTGTCTATGCATATATACACTTGAAATGGGTAGGGATCCCCGGTTAGTGAACAATATTGTTTTAATCTCTCCAAATTAATGATCGAATATCGGTATATCCGGAAAAAATATATATAGGACCCAAATTTAGAACACGACTCGTGTATATACGTAGGTTGTGTAAGTTTTAGCAAATGAATAAGCAAGATGTTGGATTTTTCTCCATAATAAATTAGAATCTTATAAACTTAAGACAAAGACTTGTTCTAGCATGTGTTATATATTCTGTAACAAACATGAATCAAATGATTATGACATTATGTTGTTCGATGGTAAAATGGAGTCTTTGTGCTTGTAAGGTTCCATGTTCAAGTTTGCAGGACTGCGCTCAATCCTTTTTTTTTTTTTTTTTATTATTATTATTATGATTTAATTTATTGACCAAAACCGTCTGGATAGAACACTAGTTGCGTATCAAACCCAACAGCCGCCGGAAACTGCAAGGGAAAAAATCTGAAATTAGGATAGAGAGGAGACCCACAATGGCCTTTACCGGAAGGGAAAAGGAGTTTGTGCTCTCAAGGGAGAGCTCAATCCTTTGAAGGGGAGGGCGAAACGCCTCAAGGAGGACTCGTCACTGGCAATGCTTTGATGTCTTTTGAGCTTTTTTGGTTTGCTTGATAGAAGTGTGGTGGTGGAGAAACGGTGGTGATGCACGGCAGATGCACAAACGACAGATCTATAGATCTACGGTGGTGGGCGGCAAATGTGGTGGAGATGAACGGCAGATCTGTGGTGGTGGTGGCGAGTGGTGGACGCCGGTGTCGAACTGCAAGTGGAGGGGAGGGGATGGATCTACATCGGCGCAAGGATATTGGTGGCGGACTTGGCAGTGCACGGGACTTCGATGACAGCGCGACGACAAAGGAGCGGTAAATCTCACCGGCGTGGTGATGTCTCCGGTGAGATTGAGACGGCTGACGTAGATGAAGTGGAGGTCGTCGCAATGTATCTTTTTTTCTCAAAACAGTAGGGATTAATTTATATACTAGCCCGCCGGCTACAAGAATCTTTATGGTGAAAACACACCAAGAGAACAGAGCCTGGGATACAACAACTCCATATAGAAGGCTCAAACACAAATGAGAATTCCGACACTCCCTAAAGGAGACAAACTTAACAAAGCTCAAACATTCGAGGACATAACTAACACTTTACAATCTAATAGAGGCAAACTGTTGAACAAAGCAACCTATGCGATTTAGATCGACAGATGAAATCACCTAATTACAAGAATGTTCTATCAACAAAATAAAAAAACAGGGGATCGAGAAGTAAATGAGACTAAAAAGAGAGAAAAAAAAGTAGATTAAGAACCTCCTCTCCCCCATTCACCACACCCTGCTTCCACCGCCAGATCCTGGATCCACCACTACCAAAAACAGCCAAAACCCTTTAAACCCCCCTCATAACTAGATCTTCTCGCAAGGTTGGAGAAGAGCCATCCTTTGATGCCTTCCAACATTCACAAACAAGCGCTAACCCCGAAGATGTACAGATCTACCGCCCCAAAGGGACAGATCCAAAGTACGCACAACAATAGGGGTGAATGCGCACACATCCATGTCACCGAAGGAAGTATCTAAGGGAAGAAAGGGAGAGGGAAGAAAAATAAAACCTGGGATCGCAGGAGCCTCGCCGGCGGCCTTGAGGCCACCGACGAGTGACGGCATCGTCGCGATGTTTCTGATTTATCATAATTTGCCATCAATTTTTAAGGAAAAAAATCAAATTTGCAAATAAAAGAAGAGAATTAAATTTTCACATACCAGCCACGTCAGCTTTCCATGATGATACCGTTAATTAGACGGACGGAAACTTAAAAATAAACTAACGGGATCAAAAATATAACGAAAAGGACCAAAACTGAAATGAGACTCTTCATATGAGATCAAAAGTGAATTTTCCCTTTTATTTTATATAAGTGTTCTAAGCACAAGAAGGGTATGACTTACCTCTCCTCACAGTAACATGCATGTCAAATTACCAATTGATTCAATTAAAACACTACACACAACATTGGAATGGTCATCCTAACATAATGTATAGAGGATTTAACCACACAATTAATGACAAGAATCATGGATCATATACATCATAAAAGAAAGTCCAATATCAACTCAATTCAACATTTAAAATCCTACAAGTCTAGTATGTCCTTAACAAATCATGTGGCTAGCCTCACAAAGGGACTAGCCAACAAATGTCATAATAAAATCATTACAATGATCATATGATTCCATTGTTGTACTCAAATTAAAAACTTTATAAATTAAAGGTTGAATCTCTTCCCTTTTGGATATAGGTTGATCTCATTCCTTCAATTGCATTCAACTTTTCTATGCCTCAATTCTTCTCAAGGATGGTAAGGGCAGAAGATCTATGGATTTAGATGGTGAGATGGAGTGAATTTGATGAATTATGGATAATGGAGAGAGAGTGTCTGTAAAAATGTTGTGGAATTGTATGTTTTGATCTTGTAACTGCTCCAAATGGTCTCTCTCCCGTAATTCACACTCAAATAAGGCCTTTATACCCCTTGGAAGCTTCTAGAACATGTGCTAACTTAATTCTGACTTCTGCACGAGCTCAACTCGAGTAGCACAGCTCGACTCGAGTCGAGACACATTTCTCAGGGTGTTCTGTGTGTTGACGGCCGAGCTCGACTCATGTTCAGCACTCGAACATGGCATGGTCTAGCAGGTGTCTATGACGTTGGCACACGGCCTCTCTTATAGGCCCATGTTCTGCACACATCTCGAGCTGCGACACAAGCTCGACTCGAGCTCTGAGCTCGAGTCATGTGTGGTCGAGTCATGTCCTCCTTCTTCGTTTTAGCTCCCGACTCTATTTTGCTCTGTTTTTTTACTTGTTTCGCATATATTTGAGCTCATTTCCACACATGTATCAATCTATAACACACCTCTCCTCATTTAACATAAAACACCACCAAAAGGTACACAAATCGGATAAAATATACAAAAATCCACAAATAAAGATACTAAAATTTAGGTGAAAATAGCAACGATCACTACCCTAGATTGGATAGGATCCCCCTTCGACAACAGTGGTACCAGAGCCTAGTTAGCAATAAATCATGGAGGGTAGTGGTTCTATAATTAAGCTGAATACTGAGAATTATTCTATTTAGAAGCTTATGATGGAGGATTTACTTTATTGCAAAGATTTGTATGATCCTATTGGTGGGAAAGAAGTTAAGCCGGAAAAAAATGATGATAAAGAATGTGAGAAGATTAGTAGAAAGACAATTGGTATAATCAGGCAGTGGGTAGATATTAGTGTATTTCATCATGTGGCTACAGAGACCAACCCAAAGGAATAATGGACAAAATTGCAGGAATTGTATAAGAGAAAGAATGCACAGAACAAAGCATTTATTATCAGAAAGTTAGTAAACTTGAAGTATAAAGATAGGAGTTCTGTTGCAGAGCACTTGATTGTATTTCAGGATTTGGTGAATTAGCTTTCTAACATGAAAATTACATTTGATGATGAAGTGCAAGCTTTATTTTTATTGAGTTTTCTACCTGAAAACTAGGAGACTATGGTGGTGACACTCACTAATTCAGCTCCGAATGGGAAGTTGACATTGAACATGGTAATAGAAATTATGCTGAATGAAGAGACTAGAAGAAAAGAAGTACGCGTTAATTCTTCGCAGGCACTTGTCACGGAAAACAGAGGTAGAAGCAAGAGCAGAGGACATAAGGACCATGGTAATTCAATAGATAGGTCTAAGTCTTAGGAGAAATTCAAGTGTTATCATTATGGTGGACCCAATCACATAAAAAAAATTTTGCAGACTCTAGAAAAAGAAGAACAGAAGAAATCAGAGGATAAGAATACAACAGTTGTTGTCACTCATACCAATGATAATCAGATCGTAGTTTGTGTCAGTGATGAGTGTTGTCATGTGGAGGATCCCGATGTTGAATGGTTTGTTGATTCGGGTGCTTCTCATCATTGTGCTTCGATAAGGAAATTATTCACAAGCTACCAAGTTGAAGACTTTGGGAACTTGTTCATGGGGAACAAGAGCGTTGCACCAGTAGTTGGTATTGGTGACATGGTTGTTGAGACTGAATTAGGTTATAAATTGACATTGAAGAATATGAGACATATCGCACATTTGCGCCACAACTTGATTGATGTTAATGTACTTGATAATTAGAGGTTCGAGCATAAATTTGCACATGGAAATTGGAGGCTCATCAAGGGTTCTTTCCTTGTTGGCAAAGAGAAGCTTAGTTGTACACTCTACAGGACAAAGCTTGCTTAAGATTTCTCGGGACAAGTTACTAGCAACTGTTGATTATTCTTCCCCGAATTTGTAGTACAACAGACTAGGAGCATATAAGTGAGAAAGGATTGAAAATTCTAGCCAAGGAGTCTCTGATCCCCACTACACAAGGTAAGTCACTTAATTCTTGTGTATTTGGTAAATAAACTAGAATTTCTTTTTGTTCAAATTTTAAATGAAAGAATGATGTTTTGGAGCTAATACATTCTGATGTTTGTAGTCCTCTCGAGGTGGAGTCCCTAGGTGGAAATAAATATTTTCTCACTTTCATTGATGATGCTTTAGGGAAAGTTTGGGTGTATTTCTTGAAGAATAAGAGTGAAGTATTTCAGGTTTTTCATGGTTGAAAGACAGACAGGAAAGCTACTAAAGTGTCTGGGAACTGATAATGGTAGAGAGTACATTTCCAAAGAGTTTAAAGCATATTGTGCTCGACCTGGTGTAAGACATGAGAAAACAGAACCCGATACTTCTTAGCATAATGGCGTAGCAGAAAGGATGAATAGACCATAATGGAGAAAGTTATGTGTATGTTGAGTTTGGCTAAACTACCAAAGAACTTTTGGGGTGAAGCCGTGTTGACTGCTTGCTACTTGATTAACTCCGTCAGTTCATTTGGATGGTGATATTCCAGAGAGGGTATGGAACGGGAAAAACGTTTCATATTCCCACTTGAAGGTGTTCGGATGCAAGACATTTATGCATGTACCGAAAGAGCAGAGAAGCAAGCTGGACAAAAAATCTACACCTTGTATATTTTTTGGTTATGTAGGTGAGGAATACGGATACAGATTATGGGATACAGAGAAAAGGACACTTGCCAGGAGTAGAGATGTTATCTTCCTTGAGAATGAAATAATGGAAGATTTGAATAAGGGGAAGAGCACTACACAGATGCCAACAGGTGTAGTTGATTTAACACTAGATAAAATTCCTACCATTAATGCTAGAGATGTTGGAGAAGAAGGTGAAGATGAAAATGAAGCTGAGACTGAAGATGGTGAGCAGATTGCATTTAATCCTGATCCAATTAAGCCAGATACAGGCAACGTGGAACAAGAGATGCAACATGAACCTCCAGAAACTTCAAGAGAACAGAGTGAAAGACCTGTGAGAAGCCGAAAACCAAATATATTATATCCGAGTTCAGAATGGGCATTGATCACTGATGATGGAGAGTCAGAGACTTTCCAAGAGGTGCAGTCTATGAAAGACAAGAATCAGTGGTTTGAGTCTAAGCAAGAAGAGATGAGTTCTTTGCATAAGAATGAAACTTATGATTTGGTCGAGCTTCCGAAAGGTAAGAGGGTTCTGAGGAACAAATGGATTTTCAAGCTAAAGAAATATGGAGACAAGATAGTGACACACAAGGCAAGATTGGTTGTCAAAAGATTTACTCAGAAGAAAGGAGTAGACTTTGATGAGATATTCTCACCTGTGGTGAAGATAACTTCCATCCATATTGTCTTGGGATTGGCAGCTAGCTTGTACCTTGAGATTGAACAACTTGATGTTCGAATGGCATTCTTGCATGGGGAATTGAATGAACAATTTACATGAACCAGTCGGAAGGATTTAAGGTTAAAGGGCAGGAGCACATCATTTTCAAGTTGAGGAAGAGTTTATATGGCTTGAAGCAAGCTTCAAGACAGTGGTACGAAAAGTTTGATTCTTTTATAGCTAGCCAATTTTTTAAAAGATTGGAGGCAGATCATTGTGTTTATGTCAAACACTTCCCGGATGGTAATTTTATTATTTTGTTGCTTTATGTTGATGATATGTTGATTGTGGAAAATAAAAAGAGAAAAAATAGCTAAAATAAAAAAAAATAGATTAAGAACCTCCTCTCCCCCATTCACCACACCCTGCTTCCACCGCCAGATCCTGGACCCACCACCACCAAAAATAGCCAAAACCCTTTAAACCCCCTCATAATTGGATCTTCTCGCAAGGTTGGAGAAGAGCCACCTTTGATGCCTTCCAACATTCACAAACAAGCGCTAACCCCGAAGATGTACACATCTACCGCCCCAAAGGGACAGATCCATAGTCCGCACAACAAGAGGGGTGAATACGCACACATCCATGTCACCGAAGGAAGTATCTAAGGGAAGAAAGGGTGAGGGAAGAAAAAACAAAACCTGGCATCGCAGGAGCCTCGCCAGCGGCCTTGAGGCCACTGACGAGTGACGGCATCATCGCGATGTTTCTGATTTATCATAATTTTTCCATCAATTTTTTAAGGAAAAAAATCAATTTTTCAAATAAAAGAAGAGAATTAAATTCTCACATACCAGCCCCGTCAGCTTTCCATGACGATACCGTTAATTAGACGGACGAAAACTTAAAAATAAGTAAACGGGACCAAAAATATAACGAAAAGGACCAAAACTGAAATGAGACTCTTCGTATATGACCAAAAGTGAATTTTTCCCTTTTATTTTATATAAGTGTTCTAAGCACAAGAAGGGTATGACTTACCTCTCCTCACAATAACATGCATGTCAAATTACCAATTGATTCAATTAAAACACTACACACAATATTGGAATGGTTATCCTAACATAATGCATAGAGGATTTAACCACACAATTAATGACAAGAATCATGGATCATACATCATAAAAGAAAGTCCAATATCAACTCAATTCAACATTTAAAATCTTACAAGTCTAGTATGTCCTTAACAAATTATGTGGCTAGCCTCACAAGAGGACTAGCCAACAAATATCATAATAAAATCATTACAATAATCATATGATTCCATTGTTGTACTCAAATCAAAAACTTTACAAATTAAAGGTTGAATCTCTTCCCTTTTGGATATAGGTTGATCTTCTTCCTTCAATTGCATTCAACTTTTTTATGCCTCAATTCTTCTCAAGGATGGTAAGGGCAGAAGATCTATGGATTTAGATGTGAGATGGAGTGAATTTGATGAATTATGGATAATAGAGAGAGAGTTTCTGTAAAAATATTGTGGAATTGTATGTTTTGATCTTATAACTGCTCCAAATGGTCTCTCTCCCATAATTCACACTCAAATGAGGCATTTATACCCCTTGGAAGCTTCTAGAACATGTGCTCACTTAATTCTAACTTCTGCACGAGCTCAACTCGAGTTGAGACACGTTTCTCGGGGTGTTCTGTGTGTTGACGGCCGAGCTCGACTCGTGTTCAGTACTTGACCATGGCATCGTCTAGCAGGTGTCTATGACGTTGGTACACGGCCTCTCTTACAGGCCCATGTTCTGCACACATCTCGAGCTGTGACACAAGCTCGACTCGATCTCTGAGCTCGAGTCATTTGTGGTCGAGTCCTATCCTCTTTCTTTGTTTCAGCTCCCGACTTCGTTTTGCTCTGTTTCGAGTCGTGTGTGGTCGAGTCCTATCCTCCTTTTTCATTTCAGCCCCCAACTCCGTTTTGTTCTTTTTTTTACTTGTTTCACATACATTTGAGCTCATTTCCACACATGTATCAATCTATTACACACCTCTCCTCATTTAGCATAAAACACCACCAAAAAAGGTACACAAATCGGATAAAACATACGAAAATTCACAAATAAAAATACTAAAATTTAGGTAAAAATAGCGACGATCACTACCCTAGATTGGATAGGATCCCCCTTCAACAACAGTGGTACTAGAGCCTAGGTTAGCAATAAATCATGGAGGGTAGTGGTTCAATGACTAAGCTGAATGCTGAGAATTATTCTATTTAGAAGCCTATGATGGAGGATTTACTTTATTACAAAGATTTGTATGATCCTATTGGTGCGAAAGAAGTTAAGCCGGAAAAAACTGATGATAAAGAATGAGAGAAGATTAGTAGAAAGACAATTGGTATAATCAGGTAGTGGGGAGATATTAGTGTATTTCATCATGTAGCTACAGAGACCAACCCAAAGAAATGATGGACAAAATTGCAGGAATTGTATAAGAGAAAGAATGCACAGAACAAAGAATTTATTATCAGAAAGTTAGTAAACTTAAAGTATAAAGATAGGAGTTCTGTTGAAGAGCACTTGATTGTATTTCAGGATTTAGTGAATCAGCTTTCTAACATGAAAATTACATTTGATGATGAAGTGCAAGCTTTATTTTTATTGAGTTCTCTACCTGAAAGATGGGAGACTATGGTAGTAACACTCAGTAATGCAACTCCGATTGGGAAGTTGACATTGAACATGGTAATAGAAATTATGCTGAATGAAGAGACTAGAAGAAAAGAAGTACGCGTTAATTCTTCGCAGTCACTTGTCACAAAGAAAATGACACTTGCCAGGAGTAGAGATGTTATCTTCCATGAGAATGAGACGATGGAAGATTTGAATAAGGGGAAGAGCACTATACAGATGCCAACAAGTGAAGTTGATTTAACACTAGATAAAATTCCTACCATTAATGCTAGAGATGGTGGAGAAGAAGGTGAAGATGAAAATGAAGTTGAGACTGAAGATGGTGAGCAGATTGCATTTAATCCTGATCCAATTGAGCCAAATACAGGCAACGTGGAACAAGAGATGCAACATGAATCTCCAGAAACTTCAGGAGAACAGAGTGGAAGACCTGTGAGAAGCCGGAAACCAAATATATTATATCTTAGTTCAGAATGGGCATTAATCACTGATGATGGAGAGCCAGAGACTTTCCAAGAGGTGCAGTCTATGAAAGACAAGAATCAGTGGTTTGAGTCTAAGTAAGAAGAGATGAGTTCTTTGCATAAGAATGAAACTTATGATTTGGTCGAGCTTCCAAAAGGCAAAAGAGTTATGAGGTACAAATGGGTTTTCAAGCTAAAGAAATATGGAGACAAGATAGTGACACACAAGGCAAGATTGGTTGTCAAAAGATTTACTCAGAAGAAAGGAGTAGACTTTGATGAGATATTCTCACCGGTGGTGAAGATGACTTCAATCCATATTGTCTTGGGATTGGCAGCTAGCTTGCACCTTGAGATTGAACAACTTGATGTTCGAATGGCATTCTTGCATGGAGAATTGAATGAACAAATTTACATGAACCAGTCGGAAGGATTTGAGGTTAAAGGGCAGGAGCACATCATTTTCAAGTTGAGGAAGAGTTTATATGGCTTGAAGCAAGCTTCAAGACAGTGGTACGAAAAGTTTGATTCTTTTATAGCTAGCCAATTTTATAAAAGAATGGAGGCAGATTATTGTGTTTATGTCAAATATTTCCCGGATGGTAATTTTATTATTTTGTTGCTTTATGTTGATGATATGTTGATTGTGGGAAAGATATTATAATGATTAGCAGGTTAAAGGAGGAGCTGTCTAAATCTTTTAACATGAAGGATTTAAGCTCAGCGAAGCAAATATTGGGAATGGAGATTCTTCGTGACAGAAAAACAGGAAAATTGTGGCTGTTACAGGAGAAGTATGTTGAGAAGGTGTTTGAGAGGTTTGACATGAAGCATGCTAAACCCGTGTCCACGCTACTTACTAATCACTTCAAATTGAGTAAGAGATCATGTCCCACAACCAAAGATCAAAAGGATGAGATGGCAACAACACCTTATTCCTCTGCAGTAAGTTGTTTGATGTATGTCATGGTATGCACGAGGCCAGATATTGCTCAAGCTGTTAGCTTGGTGAGCAGGTTTCTTTTCGATCTAGGAAAAGAACATTGGGAGGCTGTGAAGTGGATTTTCAGATATTTGAGAGGGACTTCAAAATTATGTTTAAGTTTTGGGGGTTCAAATTAGAGACTTGAAGGGTTTGTAGATGCTGATATGGCAGGTGATCTCGATGGGAGAAAATCAACTTCAAGCTATTTATTTACATTTTCAGGGGGAGCTATCTCATGGCAATCAAAGTTGCAGAAGTATGTTACTTTATCTACTACGGAGCTAGAGTACATTGCAAAAAATGAAGCTGGAAAAGAAATGATGTGGATGAGAAAACTTTTCCAAGATTTGGGATTAAAGCAAGAAGAATACATAGTATTCTGTGACAATCAGAGTGCTATAGATTTTAGAAAGAATTCCATGTATTGTAAAGATAACAACCACACTCTTATGAAGGAACACCAGAGAATAAGAATAAATGGGAAGAATCCCTCTTCCCTAGACTTTATTAGATCTCCTTCTTACACCATTTCTTGTTCCTCCCAACATACAAAACGAGTAAGATTCTAATAAGTCCTAAACTGCCCTGAGAATTCTTCTCATGAATTTACAAAGAAAACAACTTGTTGAGAAAAACTCTTGCACTCAATCAAACACTTCTAATCTAACAAAAAAAAAACTTTTTTTCTTTTTGATTCCTCTAAAGAACAACACTCCAAACTTTTTCTCGATATTTCAATAATAAAAAGGACTACGTAAAGTCCTTTTTATTCTTGCCATCATTTTCGATAATCTCCCAAAATTAGACCATGTGAAGATCTTCCTTCTGTCAAACTTGATCTTCAATCAGCTCATAATTTCAATCAAGATCTTCTTTCCTTGTACTTGATTCTCCATATCCTTTACATATTATGCTAATTTATATCATTCACAGCCCGCCAAAAAATACTCAATATACATTTGTGCATGTTTCCATATATACATGTATCATGCTCGGACGAAGCATATTGATGTGAGGTACTATTGGCTTAGAATGATGTTAGAAAAATAGCTTATGAAGCTGGAGAAAATTCACACTAACAGGAATCCCACGAATATGATGACTAAAGTGATTACCCACGAGAAGCATGAATTATGTGCTGGGCTGGCCGACATGAGCTTGAGATAGGTGTGATGTTGCAGCCATCTATTTGGGGAAGGGGAGATTGTTGGGCTTGCCCCAAAATAGTTGGGCTAAAATTAGAATTAAAAGAAGTCTAAGTAGAATTAATGTAAGCCCATGTTGATAATGGATATAATGGGCCATTATTTTCATTAATAAATAATAGGCCCAATAACCCACATGGGTTGATTATATACTACAAGGTGACGTGAATTGTGATCAAAACGTCCAGAAGCAATTGAGAAATTAGAAACAGAGCATCAGCGTGAAAATAGGAGGTAGGAAAGGGAGAGAGGAGGGCGTGAGAAGCAACTCAATTTGAGGTTCTGTTTTTTCACCGATTCACTCCAAATTTCGAGGAGATCTCGTGACGACATTCTCAACATATTGATCAAAGTGGATTTCATGGAAACATCTCGGAGGGTGCCGAGAATCGGGTGATTCGTATTCTCTTTATACTATTTTATTGTCTCTTTTTCTTTTTTTTTTTGAAAGAAAGGAATAGTATTTTATTATAGGGCATAAGCTTTGCCTTTATCAACAATACAATAAGACTTACAAATGCAACAACCACATAGTACAATAAAACTTACAAATGTAACAACCATATTGTGAATGATCCTAGCATAGGACATACGAGTGACAACAAATTAAAATTTTTCTAAACAATTGCAAGGATCAATTATCCAATCTTTATAATCAATGTCTCTTTTGATCCCTTTCTTCTCCAAACCCACCAAAACCAAATGTGAGACTTGATCTCCTCCATCATTTTCTTTTCACTCCATTCCCCCTCCTCAAAGATAACATTGTTTCTTTTTTTCCATAAAGACCAAATTGTACATAACCAAATGTCTATAGCTAGCTTCCGTCTTTCCTTAGATTGGAATAAGTCCCCAAAAAGAAGTAGCGTACCTGAAGGGTTGTTTGGGATTGGAGACTGTATTCCAAGACGGATTTTCTTTATGGTATTTTGATGATTCTGTAGCATTCCTCTATTTGTAATAGAGATAAATTGTGTACTCTTACTTGATTAGTGGATTATTTCCTGGTCTGGGTCCCGTGGTTTTTACCCTTAACTTGAGGGGTTCTCCACTATAAAATTATTGGTGTCAATTTCGTATTTCTGCATATTTATTTGGTTTGTAGTTTATTATTATTTGGGATTTATTGTGTTTTCGCTGTGTTGAATATATCATTGCGTATTGTCCAGTGACGGAGGGAGATAAGGACCAGAGGGGACATTGGCCAAAGGAATTCTGCCCCAGGAATTCTGAGAATGTATAGGTGTACATTAATAATATTAGTGTATTTATGGGTTGGCTCAATTGGTTGTTAGATGCTTTACACATATCATATATAAGGTGTTCGAATCTTTTGAAGAAAAATGTTATAATTTTTTTTATTTCTTTTCTTTTATATTTTATATCTTCATTCTCTTTTATTTAATTATTTTTTTCCTTTAACTTCTATTATATATATAATGATAATAAATTTATTTTATTTATAATATACCATATAATACTACTCTTTATACTTTAAATTTAAAAATATTACAAATTTTAGGGTAATTCTTGGGTGACCCGTGGTCACCCATGACCCTCTCACATGAAGGGGTGGAGCCCACCCCCTGACATGTGGACCCACCCCCTCATGTGAGAGGGTTATGGGTGACCACGGGTCACCCAAGTGGTCCTCCAAATTTTATAGCACATTGATATACTTTATTTGTCATGCAAAAATATGGAATTTACTTTAAAAAGTCAATAAAAATTTGTAAAAAAGTTAAGTTTTCTTAAACTACATTAGCATTTTATTTTTTACTGCTATTTTGGCTCCCCTGAGCTTAATTCCTGGTTCCCTCACTAATATTGTCTACCCTAGATTGGATATGATCCCCCTTTCAAAACACGTTGGTCCTTCACCGACGCCAATGCGCCTTCTGTTGTATATTTATATTAATATAATAATTAATAAATGAATTAACATATCAGTTACGTTAAATCATCATTAGTTAATATTTATATTATTATTATAATTATAATATATATAAAGAGTTAAAGGCTATAATTAATTTTAAGATTACTACAAACGGTTATGCAGAACCGTGGAAAATTTGAAAAGGATAGAGGTACATCTGTTCAATTAATAATCACTACATCTGTTCAAATAATAATCACTGTGGAAAGTTAAATCTTGTAAAAAACAAATTTATCTTTTGGTTGTAATCTTTTGACTTCTTTATATACTTCTCTTTCTTTTTCTTCTTCTTTTCTTAAAATATTTCGAGTTTTTTATAGCACTTGTCATTTCTGTTTCTGAATTTTGATAGAGTGTAATTATTGAAGTTCCGTGTAATATGTTTTGTATCCTGGAGGGTTAATTCAGAACCATATATACTTGAGTAGGAGAAATTAGATAGCATTGTTTTTGGTGTGCCTAACCTGTCTCTAAATCTATTATCCACATATTATAGTTGGCCTTCCAACTACGGTGAGTTGATTTATGTATTTTCATTTACAATTATTTATTTTTTGATAATTTGAATGAGAATTTGCCGAAATTGTGTTATGGTAATTCATGAAAGACGATTGATCGAAGGAATTGCTTATGTTCTTCTAATGCTTGCTCTGGCGATTACTTAAATTATCCACCGGAACCAGAAGACATTTTCCATAAAAATTCATTTATTATTATATAGAAATGAAAAAATATTTGTTTTCTCATGTGATTTGAGGGGGGAATCTTTGATTTTTCCATTTATATAGCTTATTTGTAGGTGAATAAAATCAAGAAAGATATTTTAGATTTGATAGCATGTTATTTTTAGCTTAATGTTTATGCTTGCCTTTTAGTAAATTAATTTGTTTCAACACAAATTATAAGCTAGTCCCATGTATTACAGCAAACCTACATTCCTAGACCCGATGAATTGGTCGAACAACTACAAAACTAAAAAATAAAATAAAAATAAAAATAAAATTGTACATTAAGTAGATATGCACAAAGTTAAAAGGCGCAGAATACATTTTTCAAATAACGTATTATGGATAAGATAATACGCAACAATGCAATGTATAGAAAAATTGTGGAATTTTTTTTTTTTTTGCAATAATTCATGTGTAGAAAACTGTGAAAAAAAATGCAATTTGAAAAAAAAAATAATGCAAAAAAAAAAAAAGTGCAACGTTGCGATGTGCAAAAAGAATGTACAACAATGCAATGTGCAGAAAAAATGTGTAACATATAGAGGTAATTTTTACATATTATTAATTATATTGTTATGTGTATTATATCTATCATGGCAATGGGTCGAATACCTCATCACAACAAGGCCCAATTACAATGGGACCAAAATACCAAAGGGACAATGGTCTCAGAAAGAGATAACTTATGAACATTTACAGAGGCCAGGGATTGGGCCCAACAAGGAAATAATCATATGTCCTGTACAATGTCCAAAGGGCTAGCCCGCAACCATGAAAGACAAGGCCAAGAAATCGCTAAGAAGACCGAACGCCGAAAGGCCAATCGGAAGAGCAAGGCCGAAGCCTTGTTTGGTTGAGCCGGAACCCCCTTCGGACTTCTGAGCATACTCTAGGAGGGGAAGAATAAAACCCCATCAGATATCTACATCTGATAAAGTGCTCGGCACGACGGCATCATACCATCTCAGGCAAGGACTCGGAATGGTTGAAGGCAACATCCCTTCCATGAATACGTGGAGCACAAAGGACAAGGATAACGATCTGGATAAGACGCTCTGAATATCATTCTCAATTAAGGACAACACTCACATGACACACATTCTTTCTCCTTCAATGGGACGTGAACACAGGATAAAAGGCATCTGACATAACCTGCGGCCACCTGCAGCCAGGGACGGACCTGTGTATGGGCTAAGGGAGGCACTGGGTCCCCTGAAATTTTAAAAATAATTACTATAAATATATAGTGTCTATTAATAATGTGCATCAATAGCCTAATGGTTTGCTAGTTTGTTATGAAGTCAAAGGTCGTTTGTCTATTTTATTTATCTTTTTTTTTTTGCTAATTTCTCCCTTTTCTTTCCTAGTTTATTGTTTCTTTTGTTTATAGTTATTTTTTCTCTTTTGTTTATTTGATGTTCTTATATTTATATAATTTTATTTATATTTATTTTTTCTCTGTAGTTTATTTATATTTCTTATATTTAAAATTACTTTTATGTTTTATTCTCTTCTTACATTTTTTTTATTTAATATATTTCTTTGTATTCTTCTTCTTTATCTTATATTTATTTAATTTTAAAATACATAATTTTTTCTCCTTTTTATTTAGTTCACTTTTTTATGGATTTTTTCATAAAAATCGATAATTATTTAAAAAAATATAAAAATGATCTCACACAAGCGTTTCTTTTTATTAATTTGGGCCCCCTGACGATAAATCCTAGGTCCTTCACTGCCTACAGCAGCCCCCAATAGCAGCAGCTTTATGCTCCACTACGAGTAGGACAACAAATCTTCCAGCACACGTGGAGGGCTCTTAAATTGGTCCCGGATTAGGCTGTTGTAGGAAGAACATATAAGAGGCTTCTACCTTGTGGGATGAAGGAGGTTATTGAGTTTTACAATCTTCTGCATTACACTTATAGAAAGAAAGAGTTCTTGTATGAGTGGTGTTGTTCTTGAAAGTATCAATAAAAATACAGAGTGTCTTTGGCCAGATTCCTTCTCTCCCATATCTCTTATGTTTGATGTGTTCGTTCTTAGTGTAAGTTAATCGTTACTTCCAGCTTAACTAATCTTATTATAACTCGCTAAGAACAACCATCAACAATTATAATTATGCAGTTGATGAAAATAATATCTTATGGTTGTATCTTAGAATAGTAATGACTATAAAAGAGAGTTACATTCTTAAATGGGATTGAGGGAGTATTTGATAGTAACTAATATGCCTTTTAATGTTTTTTTTACTACCATTATTAATCAAGCAAATGAGGAAATAATGAAAAGCTTGTTGGGATAGAGGGAATATTTAACTATAAATTTTGAAAGAATAGATTAAATACTTCCTACATCTCGTCCTAATGATTACGTTTGTTTTTTTTACTGGGATTAAAAAATATAATATTTTAATGTGTATTGAGGTGAGAGACATATTATTTTAATATATAGTGAGTGGTTATATTAGTGTTGCAGGTGGGTTCCATAGAGATATTTTAATTTTTTTGTGTGGGTCTCATATACCATAAAGGAAAATGTAACCGTTTAGATTGGACGTCCAAATTAAAAATATGTAACCATTAAAATGAGATAGAGGAAATATATAGTTTCTTTATAAATAATATTTTTAATAGAATTCCTTTTAAGTATAAATAAATTAAAAAAATTTACTCATACCTTAAATAAAATGAATCAAGAAATAACATGTGTGTATTTTTAAAAAAAAATTCAGAAAACTATTTGTCAATTAGTATATTAAGATGCTAAATAATTTCTTAGTTCTGAATCAGCCATATGTTTATGTTAAAAAAGACTTTATACTAGTATATATATATTATAGGAGTACTAGAATTTTCAAACTGCATTGCATGTTACTCGCATGTTATACTTTGTAATGCCTCTTAAAATAAATTACAATTTTAAATTTTATAGGACATAATAAAAGTATATATATATTGCCTATATATTGGGTATTCCTTCATGTATATATGAGTGTTTGGACCAATTATGTAAATCTTTCTTATTTTCAATAGAATATTTAGTCTATATCTCTATAATTTTTCAAAATTCAAAACTTTCAAGATAGAACTTAATAAATTCAATGATTAAAATGAAATCTTGTGTTACATACATGGAGCTTCAACAAAAGACTCTAAAAGGACCATGTGTGATTTATTTTTTCAGGTCGAACCCCTCTACCAAACATTCAAGGGGATACTTGAGTTTTAAAATTCAGAAGTTTACAAATAAATCAATACTGTGAAATTTAAGTGAAAATTGAATTTCAATGGTTTACAAATAAATTACTGACAATAAATATAGATTTAATTTATAATAATTTATTAAAATAAATAATAAAGTTAAAATTAGTGAAAAGAAAAATATAAATAACTAAGCATGCATACTGTATACTATGCATCTTTTAAGAAGAAATCAAATAAATTTAAAACATGGCAATTGGTAAAAGAATAAAATTTTATCTCATTGCAAAGACAATAAATGTAGAACTCATACTCATGACACCTTAAACGTTTATTTTATCTCATTGCAAAGACAATAAATGTAGAACTCATACTCATGACACCTTAAACGTTTAAAGTTCAGTAATTTATAACGAACACTAATATATATATTTAGCAATCGAATTTACTAATGGAATTCAATCCGTTGGTAATTACCAATGGATTAATAACAAAAATAATATTTTTGTTTTAGCAACGGAATGCCAACGGATTTATTCTCTATTTTAGCAACGGAATTCAATCCGTTGGTAATTATCAACAGATTACCAAGGGAATCATTATATAAATTACTAATGGAATTATTAGCAATGGATTACCAACAGAATTAATTTTTCGTTGTTAAAAATTTACCAACCACCACTTTACTAATGGAATTTTACCAACGGATTCCGTTGCTAATCCGTTGGTAAGCCAATTTAACATTATTGGAATTAATCCTTTTACCAACGAAATATTCCGTTGGTAAAAAATAGTTTTTTGTAGTGGAAGCTCCACGGAATTATTTCATGTAGTATTATTTTCCAAAAAAATAACAAAATTTGCACATATCCTGCATATATTATGTAAAAAATCAAGGTATCCTGAACAATTGATAACCTTTAAAGACTGAATGATTACATTTAAGTATGTGGTATTATAACAACATAAATAACCTCAATGATTTGAACAGAACTGTCACTACAATCGCAAATTCCTCTTAAACCACGATGATCCATGCACATATTTGTTAATGCTGCCGCCAAAATAAGTCTACTAAGAAAGAAAGATGGTATGACAGACAAAATTCCCATTGGGTTTTAAAAAATGATCTTTCCATCCATATAACGTAATTCATAAATGCAGTTATACCTCACAAAAGACAAATGCTTTGAGAATAATTAAGCAGATTCAGAACATCTTTTTGAAGAATAATTAAGCAGATTCAAGATGTTAAATCATTATCTGCTGTCACCATAGTTGCTTCTAGATGCATGCTACGAGAATAGTTTTCAGACAAAATACAATGCTGACAATACCAGCCTTAATGCCCTCAGTGGTTATGAGCATAACATTTTCCTAGAAATCTCCAGGACTTCTGTTGTTGACAATTTCATTTGCTTTAGTATTGTACTTGCATAGTTTTGCCATAAATCTGAGCAGACTCTGAAGATGAAGCACTATACATAACCATATTAATCGTCTAGTTAAGATCGACCTGCAAATTAAATAGGATTACAATTTTTATTAGACATTGTGCATACAATGAAAAGGACTATTTAGCACCTCACATTTTCTTCCCATCAATTCCTCTAAAATAAAATTTCTAAAAGCCATGTGAAGGAAGTTGTTTCTTAGCTACGAACCTTATATATGAATTTAAATATGGCTACCAAAACGACTTGGCTATCCAACTCGTAACTTCAAAACATTCTAGCAAAGGATCATCCGTAAGGAATCCACAATAAGGCTGATAGGTTTACTTGCTTTCTTTAAACAAAATTTGAACAACTAATTAAAAAGATAATAGTCTATAGGATACAGTACCCACCTACGATAAAGAAACAGATAATGTATCCAGCCTTAAAGGAAAATTACAGTTACATTATTTAACTGTCAAGTGTCAAATATATAAGCAAAATACAAAATCATCATGTACATTATGTAACTTACCCTGTTGATGCATCACCTCTGTACTTCACAGCAACTCAATTGCAATTTAAGAAATTTGGCATGATTGATCATAGACGGATCAATGGTGGTTGCCACCATCGAAAATATCACAAAATAATGCACAAACTTAGTAACACTCACGAATGAAAAGCAATTAGCCATCTACTATAATTTTTCTTAATGAAAAACATAAGAAATTCAGCCAGGGTGTGTATGATCTCCGTAACGACGCCCTTCAAGTAGTTGTTGAAGCTGTGGCGATGGTAGTGGTGCGGTGGAGGAATTTAGGGGCTTGTACTAGCTCACTATTGACTAACTAATTACACCTAATGAGTGAATGAGAAGAAGATCAAAGAAAGAATTGCTACCTACACTAATCTATTAATTTTAGGCAAAGTGGACATTCCATAATGCAGTTCCTGTCGGGAAACAACCAATGAAGTATGTAAATACATAAATTCCTATTAGTAAATATGCAAAACTTGGTTCATAGCTTCAGAGAATAAAGAAGAACCCATGCAACAGTAATCCAGATTGCTTTCCAGCATTTCTTTCTGAGGTTAACCATCGATCAAGGCATCCCTTTCCATATCACACCTTAAAATTATTTATTTTAATCATAATTATAGTAGATGTTGGGTAATGCGGCATTTGTCTAACATAAACTTGTGATGCACGTACGTGATTAATTGGCTAAAAATGGTTCACGATCATTTTTCCGATACTTACGTGCATATATATTTATTTTCAAAAAATACTTTATTTCGACCATGATATAGTATTATCGTACTCTTTTTCACTTGTGTGTAATTAAAAATAAGTTGGGTTTGGATTGAGTTATTTAAAATTTAATTTATATATACACATATAAAGTAAATTTGAATTTTTATTTTTATCTTCAATTTTTAATTTTACTGTAATTAGAAATCATTTAATTTGAATCTTGACCGTTTATTTAATATTTTTATCTCAACCATTAATCCTATTTATGTCAATAATAATTTTTTTAATTTTTTAATTAACTATATAAATTTGGTAAATGTTAGAGATATTTTTGTTATATTTAACTAATTATCAAAGAATATATTAATTTTAAATCAATATATAAATTAATATTTAATTGATTTAATTTCATTTACATTAGATTTATAATAATATATAAAATAAATGAATATTCAATGGATAAGGTAACCCTTGGCATAAATTTATAAATAAATTTGGGACGAATACATTTATTATAATGAATTTTTTTAATGGGACGGGTATGTATACAGATAGTTTAAATTTAAACAAATACGAGTATATTTAAATAAGCGTTTTTCTTAAACGTTGTCATCCTTAAGTACAAGTAAAAAATTGATGTTTTGAAAATTAATAAATATACGTAATATACTATTTAATTAATAAATAGGTATAAAATTACGTTATATTAACAAAAAGAAAAATTACATTAATATGTACTCCTCCGTCCCACAACAAGAGTGGCATTTCTTTTTTGCACGTAAATTAAGGGATATATAATATTTAATGTATAGATGAGGAGACAGAAATAATATATTAATGTAGAGTGGATATGTGTGTTAGTGTGGTGTATAAGTCTCATATAATATATTAATTATTTTGTGTAGATCTCATTTACTAACAAAAGAAATACACCTCTTGTATTGGGACGGACGAAAATGGCAAAATGCACTCCTTGTGGTGGGACGGAGGGAATATTATATATGAATAATTAACATTTTATTTATAAAATACATAAATTCATATAAATAAATAAATCTACTTTATATTTAACGTAAAACTAAAAATTTAAATACAAATATAATTCATTCCGTGCAACTTACGAATGGGTAAAATTTTGTGAATTTAAAAATAAAGAAATTTTATAGATTTTAAATCAATTCTTTATTTATTTTTTTTAAAGCCTTTTTGAATTTTTTTTATGAAGTATTGAATTTTTTTATTTTAATTTATTTTGTAATTTTAATATTTTTTATAATTTATTTTTTATAATATTAAAATATATTTATGTCGAGTTAAATTCACTTTTGATCCCATAATAATATAATGTTTTTATTATTTCAATTTAGTTTCGTAACTTTCGACATTGGTCGATTTTGACCCCAAAATCACCTAATTTTGAAATTTTGACTAATGAATAGAATTTTTTTAAACAATATTAAATTTAAATTCATAATTTAAAATTAATTCATTTAAAATTTTAAATTTATAAATCGGTCAATTTTATATTGTATCCAAACATAAAGAAGATATGTGAAGAAAGTATTTATAAATCTATCTTCAAATCCCTCTGTTTAGTATCATAAACTTGGTTACTGAGGATATTATAGCAACTGTGAAATGATACTCCATAACACATAAGTGGACTTAATCACATAGGTAATAAGAGTGATTACATTACATTACATTTAAGAGCATAAATTAAAGGCACTTAATTCCCAGTATGCATGCATGATGCATGAATGCATTTTATTCATAATTACATTCTTTCATAAACTGCCTTCATCCCCAATGGGCTTCGCTTCACTTAGTTCTGCGGCTCAGCTTGAAAATCAGCATCTGGCTTCTCTCCAGCGTAAGAACAGCACCGGCAGCTGCCGAGGTTGAACCTTCGTCCGCAGCATCCGTACGGGTAGCACCGCCTACCGTACACGCCTCCGCCAGGTTGACGTCCGTACACGGCTAGTCCTGACAATTTAAGGGTCATGGCAAAATAAAAAAAATATGAGGTCCCAAATTTTTTATATTTTTAATCAATAAATTTCAGGATTATTTTGAGAATCACTTAGTACACTAATGCTCTTAGAGTTTACAGGGTAATATATATTCTTCTATCTCATTTTAATCTTTACATATTTTTAATTTGGGCATCCAATTTTAATTTTTATATTTTTAACCCACACAAATTAATTATTTCTCTCCTCATGGGGCCACACATCACACTAATACACATATTCACTTTACATTAAATATTATTTATCTTACATCACTACATATTAAAATACTCTATATTCCTTAATCTATGTACAAAAAACAAACGTAAAGTTTAAAATTGAACAAATGGAGTAAGGTGTAGTGGATAGTTATTAAATTTATTTTTTAATTATTTTATTTTATTGAGGAGTGGAAATTAAGATTATATCCCGTTACTACGTAGTTTAACTCTAAATTTCATAGTAAAAGCATTTTACAAATAAATAAGTACACTTTATGCTCAAATTACATATAACATTTCTGTTTCCACATTATATCTATAGGAAAATTGAAATTTTGGGTCTCATAATAAAAGTATTTTACAAATAAATAAGTACACTAGTTTATGCTCATATTACATAACATTTATGTTACCACGTTATATCTATAATTTTAGACTCATACGAAAAGTTTTCTTTTATTTTTGTCACTACCCTTTTTTCTTTTTCCAAAAAGTTATAATTTAATCTCAACGGTTAAATTTTGATAGAAACCGTTTTGAATAATAATAATTATTATTATTATTATTATTATTATTGGTGTAATTGAAAGTAAATTGAATTTCATCTTGAATTATGAATTATCCCATTAGTATGGAAGAGAGAAAACTCCAGTATCCAACTCCAACCCATTTATTTAAATTGAACGCCGCCCCTTCCGTGATGTTACGATTTTAGAAAGAAGAATCTGGTATGGAAGAGAAATCAATAATTTAGGGGAAATTTTGGAAGATTTTAGAAAGAAGAATTTAGTGGGGAAGACGAATAGATGATTTAAGAGAAATTATGAAGAATCTAACTCGCTCATCTCTTATTCCATTAAGGGCCACTAGAGCTCTTAAATTAAACAAGCCGCTCAAAAGCTCGGCTCGCCTTGGCTCGTTAAGGTTTGAGTTCGACTCAACTTGTGACTACTCAAACTTAAGTTCGAGCTCATTTAAATACTCGTTACGTTATTGAGCCTAGTTCGACTTGACTCGATAAGGCTCGATAATAATAATAATAATATTAATATAAATATTATATATTGATAATTATATATATTACTCCCTATGTTCACTGTTAATCTATCTATTTTACTATTTTGGTTCATCCACTCTCAATCTATCTATTTCTCTTTTTAGACATATGAGAATCATACTCTCACTAATACAATTAAAATATGGGACTCACACCCTCCACTAATACAACTATCTACTACACATAAAATAATAATACTCTTTAATCCACGTGCAAAAAGCAAATGGATACATTAACAATGGCCGGAGGGAGTAATATAATAATTACTATTAAATATAATATTAAATATATTAATTAAAATCCGACTCGATTAGGCTCGAAAGCTCGGTTCGTTTGGCTTAATGAGTCGATCGCGAGCTCGGTTGAGTAATTTTCGAGGCGAGCTCGAGCTCGCTCGTAGACTCATTATCAAATCGAACCGAGCTCGTTCAAATCGTTTAACAGGCCTAACGGCTAGGGCTGGGGAAAAATACCAAAATTTTGGTATATCGCCCTTATCATAACGAAAAATACCGATTTTACCGAAATTTTAGGTATGCCGAAATTTTTGGTAAGGTATGATACCGTATTGAAAATTTTGGTATGATAAAGGTATATAAATAATCAATACCGCGGTATTTTGGTATATGCCGAAATACCGTAAAATATTCAATTTTTTTAGTTATATGATACGATATTACCATATTAGATGATACATACAATTATAATTATTATTTATGTATTATAATTTTTAATTAAATTATATATATACACTATTTTATTAAAGATTAAATCTAAAATCCTACTGTATATTTCTTCATAATTATAAATTATTGATAAAGATCATTGACTTACATGATATTAGTACTTATTTTTTAATTAAGTAATTCTATGTATATGAATATATTTTTGTGTAGATCTCTTAGGTACTATTTATTTAATGACAAACACTTTGTAAAACGAGTTTAGATATATTAATTATGTAAACTCGGTTACTGTTTAGTACATAAAAAATTACTCTTTAGCACATGAATTGTTACTTTTTAAATTAAAAAATTACTCTTCAAATTCTTGTAAATCTCGATGTATGGATTACTTTAAGTACATGAAAAATTACTTTTTAGAGATACGAATTATTACTCTATTGTGTAAAAATTATTACTCTTCAAAGAGTTATTTTTTATATATTAAAGAGTAATATTAAAAAATAAGGCTTACCTGTAAACCCGGTTTTCATGAGACTTACTCTTATTTAATTTGGTCGTTTGTAGATTGTCGTATATTTTTGAATTTGTTATTTATTAGAGTATGTTTTATAGCTATATTTCACTTTTCTAGTACATGATTTTTATAAGATTTATTGAATTTTAGATGTATAACGGTATAGCAAACTATGTAATAGGATGATATATACCGATATTTTAGGTATGGTATGGCATACCGAAATATTGGTAAGCAGAAGGTATACTATTTTCTTATACCGAAATATTGGTATACCGAACTAAGGTATGCCGAAAGTTTAGGTAAGATAACGATATGATTTTTTAAATACCGAAAATTTCGGTACGATATATGGTATGACCAAAAATTTTCGGTATGTCATACCGCCCACCCCTACTAACGGCCACGTCAACAATACATGTTTATTCCGTTTGTTTATTTAACGAAAATTCTAAGAATAAACAACGTGATCAAAAATGTAATAAAAATAAACAAAAATAATTTAAATGAGATAATTTGTGTGGAACCAAAAGTATAATTTTCATATAGCTATAATTTACCAAATACAATTAAGAAACATGACGGCAAACAATTATGACTATGGTTTCTCAGTTTTTTGAAGGTATAACAAATAAACTGCCCGACAGTGATGAAATTTGTGATGGGCAAATTCCATCATAATTATTATGGATCTAGTGACGGAAATTTGAATTTGTGACAGGAGAAATCGGGGACGGACCAAGGGGGCACTGGGCCTGGAATTTTGAAACTAATTACTATATATATAATAATTTGTACTAAAGAAAGTGTGTAGAGTGGATCAGGCATGTGTTGTGTGGTCTGAAGTGACGAGTTTGAATCCCATGTGTCGCATTCTAATTCTCTTTTTAGCATTTTTCTTTTCATTTTTTCTTTATTGTTCTTTTATTTTTATTCCTTTTTAGCATTTTTTGTATTTTTTTATAATTCTTTTTTACTCCTAATTATCATTTATTTTGTTTATATATCTAAATACTTTAAAATTAAATTATACTATTTCATGCTTTATATGTATGTATGTAATATATACTCCCTCCATCCCAAAATTGATTGCACTGTTATTGTAGATATGTGGTTTAAGAAATATTACTTTATTGACTTTTCAACTCAACTTTGAGGTGTAAAATTATCCATGCATTTTGGTTTATGTTTAAAATTGTCCATGCATTTTTAAAAATATTTAAAAAGTGGAGGATAAATTGGTAATTTATTTTTGCTATTTTTGGAAGATGCAATCTATTTTGGGACGAATAAATGTAGAAAGTGTGCAATCAATTTTGGGACGGAGGGAGTATATTTTATAGTGTTATTAATTTAAGCTTTTAAAATGAACATTTAGTATATAATTATTTTGTTGTTAATTTTTCACTCCATCCTTCTTAATACTTCAACATTGTAATGTCTCCCATATTCACTATATTAAATAAAAGGGATGACACGTAACTAATATCCATGTAATAAATTTTAATTTCAAAATTGACATAACTTTTTAACACAAAATATACTCTACAATTTATTTATTATATTTAAAAAATATATTACGCCATACGTAAGTAAGAACTGACCTTTATTAATATTTATGCAAAGTGTAGGTATAAACTCAAAATTATGACAAATAATTACTAATCGGGCCCCTAATTAGTAAATACTAGATAAAGTGCGTAGCCTAGTGGATCAGGCATGTGTTGTGTGGTCTGAAGTGACGAGTTAGAATCCGTTGAATTTTAATTCTCTTTTTAGCATTTTTCTTTTCATTTTTTTCTTTATTGTTCTTTTATTTTTATTCCTTTTTAGCATTTTTGGTATTTTTTTATAATTCTTTTTTACTCCTATTTATCATTTATTTTGTTTATATATCTAAATACTTTAAAATTAAATTATATTATTTTATGCTTTACATGTATGTATGTAATATATATATTTTATAGTGTTATTAATTTAAGCTCTTAAAATGAATATTTAGTATATACTCATTATTTTGTTGTTAATTTTTCACTCCATCCTTCTTTATACTTCAACATTGTAATGTCTGTTTTGCTTCGTCCCATATTCACTATATTAAATAAAAGGGGATGACACGTAACTAATACCCATATAATAAATTTTAATTTCAAAATTGACATAACTTTTTAACACAAATAACATATTCTACAATTTATTTATTATATTTAAAAAATATACTATCCCAAATATAAGTAAGAACTGACTTTTATTAATATTTATGCAAAGTGTTAAGTATAAACTCAAAATTATAACGAATAGAGTAATTACTAATCGGGCCCCCCTGATCAAATTTCTTGGGTCCGTCACTGGGAGAAATGTTACCGTTGAATTATCCGACCCTTTGTAACGGACTTTATGATAAAAAGGTTTTGGACGGACACTAAGTCGTCAAAAAAATTATTATTATTTTTTATATTCCATGTATTTTTACTCACTTTCCATTTTGAGTCGTCCCACGTATTTATATCCATTCTATTAATTGTAAAAATACACTATACATCTTACTTACTTTTTACACTTTATTCATCAATCAATCACTTACACTTTATTCATTATTCCTAATAATTTTTTTTCTTTCAAAATTATTAATTTATCTCTATTTTTTCTTACATTATATATTAAAAAATAATATTTCTTAATATTTGGCCCATACAAACGGAAAAAAAATACCCGAAATAGAGGGAGCATATTTTTTTACACTTGTAAGGAATTTATGATGGACATAAGCAGTTATAATTTTTTTTTCACTCCCTTTGTCCTGGGCAAATGTATCCGTTTGCTTTTTGCACGTGAATAAAGAAATATTATTATTTTATATATATTGAGTAGTTGTATTAGAGGGATGTGATAGGTAGTGATGTGCCATTTTTACTAAAAGAGGAAAATTGGAACCTTTGAATTGGACGTCCAATATAGTAAAATAGTGTGATGTATAGATATAAATATTTAAAACAAATACTCCCTCCGTCCGCTTCTAAGGTGTCCATTTTACTATTTTTGACGTCCGCTTCAAAGGTATTCATTTTCCCTATTTAGTAAAAAGTACACAATATGGCACACCACTTCCCTTTAATAAAACTACCCACTTTACATATAATAATATTCCTTAATCCTCGTGCAAAAAAACAAACAAACACCTTAAAATCGGACGGAGGGAGTATATAAATATGCAGTGTATGAATAAATTTTGTAATTACTCTTTAATAATTATAAAATATTGGAATGACGTTAATATATATAAGTACGTATAAGAGTAAGTATTGCATGAGACCGTCTTACATGAGACCATTTTATATTTTTTTATTTAAAATATCTATCAATTTTTTTATAAAATGTTATCACTTTCATTTACACTCAAATTATTCATGAAATAGTATTATCACTTTTCGTTAATTTAGTATCACTTCTTGTTATGTAAGTTGTCACTTTTCATCCATTTCACGTAAATCCTTATATGAAACGGTCTCACACAAGTATATGCCGGGTATGTGATATATATGTGATGAAATAAAGTTTTATATATATACTCCCTTCGCCTCGCATTAAAGTTTACGTTTTTCATTTTAATTTGTGTCAAGTTAAGGTTTACAATTCAATTTTTATCAAGTTGAGCCCACATAAAAATAATTAATTATTTCATATAGGGTTCACACACAATACTAATACAACTACCACTTCATATTAAATATTATTTCTCTTACTTAACTACACATTAAAATATTATACTCCCTCCATCCCGGAAATATTGACAATTTTTTTTACGCTGAGATTAAGGAGTATAATAATTTGATGTCATGAAGTGGATTGAAGATATAATATATTTAATATGTAGTGTGTAGTTGTAATAGTGGTGGGTGTGGGCCATGTGAATAAATTAATTATTTTGTGTGAGTCACATGTTATTAATAAGGAAATATGTTAATTTATGTGGGACAACCAAAAAAAAAATATCTCAATATGTTTGGGACAGAGGGAGTATCTCTTAATCTACGTGAAAAACAAACATAAATATTTATACAAATATAAATATTTATGCGGGACAGAGGGAGTATATATTAAGTACTCCCTCCGTCCTGCATTAACGTTAACATTAATTATTTTTTTGCACTGAGATTAAGAGATATATTATTTTAATGTGTAGTGAGATGAGATAAATAATATTTAATGTAAAGCAGGTAGTTGTATTAGTGTTGTGTGTGGACCCTACATGGAATAAATAATTATTTTGTATGGGCCCAACATGACAAAAAATGAAATATAAACCTTAACTTGAAACAAACTAAAATGAAAAACGTAAACTTTAACATAGGACGAAGGGAGTATACTATAGCTGAACTTTTTTCTAACTACGTGTTATCTCCATAATGCTCTAGAGTAACGTTTAATTTTCTTGATTTTTTATTTTTAACTTTTTTCAATATTTTTCTTATTTACTTTCAATTAATTTACTTATTTAACCTTTTTAAAATAATATATTTCTTTTTATATTACTAAAACTTAATCAGTTAATAAATTAAAAAATATTATTAAAATTAAGAAAAATATTAATTAAATATATATTTATTTAATTATATATATATATATATATATATATATATATATATATATATATATATATATATATATATATATATATATATATGGGGTAAAAAATGAAAATAAATATCTATCTATAAAAATTAAAACAAAATTTCAATTAAAAACATATATTAAAATATTAATTAAAATATTCCTTTTTTTAACAAGCAGCGTCTCATTGACTGACGACCTATGCGTCGGCATCTCAATAATTTATTGTAAAATAATATTTTTTTAAAAAACATATAGTATATTTTCTTTAGTTGATGACTAATTAAATTTTGAATATTTTATTTATTTATTTTGGTATCATTAATTAATTACTAAATCTTTCAATGTAATTAAATTAATTAGCATCGAATTAAATCATATATAGAAAAAAAGAATATTCTATATAATATTCTCTCATCCCACCTATAAATATTTTTTCGTTATTCATTCTAAATACACGTTAGATTGTTCAGGAGGAATATGAGTTTTCTTCAAATTCCTATAGAAATTTGAATCATTAAAGTATACAAATTTATTTGATATAGCTAATCAAGTCTTATAATTTATAATTTATTTGATATAGCGAAACAGGTAGAGATTCGAACTCTAAAGAATCGATTCAATTATTTTTCAAAAGGAAGAGATTTAAGTATTCTTTAAGAGGAAGATGATAGATTCAAGTATTCTTGAATCGATTTACCTCTTAAAATCGATTCAAGTATTCTTTAACTTGAATCGATTTACCAATATAAAATCGATTTAAATATTATTTAAAATGAATAAGAGATTGAAAAACTAATTAAAGTAGAAAATGGAAGACGAAACTTCTTTTAGGTTCAATCATTATTTCATACAATGTTTTCTACTCCCTCCGTCCCAAAGATATTGACACACTTTCCTTTCTGGGTTGTCCCACAGAAATTGACATATTTCCTTTTTAAGAATATAGGGCCCACACAAAAACAATTTATTTATTTACATGGACCCACACACCCATCACACTCACTACTAATACAACTACCCACTACACATTAAATATTATTTCTCTCACTTCACTTTACATTAAATTATTATACTCATTAATCTCCGTGCCCAAAAAAAATGTGTCAATACTTCCGGGACGGAGGGAGTAATATATTACTCTATGTTATCAAATAATATTAGAATTGAATTTGTAAATATTTGTTCATTTTTGAATTTTAGTATATTAATTAATATTTAAAAGTGAGTCAATTGATGAAAAATGGGCTAGGGGTTAATTTTTGAATTTTAGTATATATTATTAAATGTATAAAAATTTGATATATTCCATAATATTTAATCTCACTTCCAAATATCACTCTTAAAAAAAAATCACCTCCAAATATAAATAAGATTCACATATCATTCATTTATGACACACAAAAATAAATAAATAAAAATTAATGATATTCAATTAATAATAATCAGATTTTTCACGAAGAATATGATTTTTTTTAGTTTCTTAATAGAATTTTTTTTCAAGTCTATTCAAAATGTGAGGAGAAATAAAAAATTCTCACACAAGACTTGATTGAGATATGAAAAAAAAAAAAAATATATATATATATATATATATATATATATATATATATATTCTACCACGAAGACGTTTTTAGACTCAGCAAGATCTCTGGTTGATAGTAGTGGTGAGAATAATGCCTCATGAATATCTGTAGATATATTATTTACAGTTGTTTTTGCAATTTATAATAGATTTTTCACAAATTCCCACCAAATTGTTCTTTCGGTCTTGGTGGGTCAGGTTTCAATCCGTGGGATAATAGATTGGATGGTCATGGGACAGGTTGGTGGGGGGAGTATTTTTAAGCTTGGAAGACTGTAAGGGTAATTGGTTCACAGAAAATGTCACTAGAGTCATTGGTAATGGGTCGGGCACTAGGTATTGGGAGGATGTTTGGGTAGAAGAGTGTTCGTTAGAATCTAAGTTCCCAATATTATATAACATCAGTCTGAATAAGGGAGAGTTAGTGTCACGTATACGGAAGTGGGAGTCTGAGTCTTAATTTTGGAACTTGGTATGGAGAAGAACACTTAGGCAGTGGGAGTTCGAGTCTACTAACAATCTTCTTGAAATTATTAATAGATCATGCTTGAAGAAAGCACTCAAGATAGTTGGAAATGGAAAGAGAGCAAGCAAGGAGGCTACTATGTCAACGAAGTCTATCATCTACTACACAGGAGGGCCAATGATGGAAGAAGAGAATCGAGTGTTGAAATTTACAAAAGATTATGGGATAGCGAACCTGCAATGAAAATCTCAATCAATGCATGGAGAATCTTGAAAAGAAGAATACCAATCACGGTCGAACTTCAAAGAAGAGAATGTTTACCCATAGGAGTTTAGAACGTTTGTCCACTCTGCAAAGCTGTTCCTGAAGAAGTTCATCATATATTTTTTGAATGCAACAAGGTCTCAATAATCTGGCAAGAGAGCCTGAAATGGACAGGTTTTCAAACACCACTATCAAATTATCCAAAGGTACACTTTATGCATTTTAGTAATCTCGCATGGAAGAAAATTGAGAAAATGTTTATGGTTGGGTTGTGGATGTCTGTTGTGTGGCTTATCTGGAAAAATAGAAACGATCTAGTGTTCAATGATCGTAAGTGGGAAGCAAGGCATGTAATACATGTAGTAAAAGCTCAATTATGGTCTTGGTATGCTGGGAAGTTAAAGAAGGTCATGCACGAATCAAGTTACAGAGATTGATCAGTTTATCCTCTTAATTTTCTTGTGTAACTCCGATTGATTTTGAGTTTGTTGAAAGACAGTAATAGTTTAGGTTGTTGTGGTATTAGATTTGGCTTTTGTCTGTACTTTATTCTGTAATTTTGGGTACTTCTCATGCCCCTTTGGAATGAAAGTTCTTTTCCTGGAAAAATAAAAATAAATAAATAAATAAATAAATAAATATATATATATATATATATATATATATATATATATATATATAATATAAATCTTTAGTTAATAGCTTACAATTTTTTGTGTTTCTCATTTCTAATTTAAATTTACATATATTTATATATACTAGGTAGGGAGAACCTCAAAATTTGAGGTGCTAGCCCGGATTTCTATCTTTGCTTTGATTGATAAATGAGTATTTCAAATTATATTTGCTCAACAAAGTCTTACATAATGAAACAAAATAATAAAAACAGTACCATAAACTTTAAGCACATTAATCTTTATAATCACATCATTTTTACTAAGAGTCATGGAGGAGCTTCCCTTAGCCCGTTCAATGTGTAAGTTTGTTTTTTTGTACATTGATTAAAGTATATAGAATTTTAATAGATAATGGGTGAAAATATATAATATTTAATGTAAAGTGGGTATGTGTATTAGTATTGGATGTTGGGACCATGTTGATATACTCCCTCTGTCCCACTATCTATTAAAATATTATACTCTTTAATCAACATGCAAAAAGTAAACATAAACATTGAAACGGGACGGAGGGAATACTCCTTAAAATTCATATCCTCCTTCAATACCTTTAAGAGAAAATTGTTTTTCGAGTACTTTAAATTCATATCCTACTTCAATACCTTTAAGAGAAAATTGTTTTTCTTGCGCCCATCGTACAACTCCATCAACTAATCATTGTCATCGCTACTACTATCTATAGCATCAAAATCATTGACATTATTACTTATGAAGCATATAAGTCACAAAAAATAACTTACAATCTAAGGCTACAACTCCCAAGTCATTTTATCATAGCAAACAATGCACCACACAAAATATTGAGGTTCAAACTTATCCTTTGGGAGTACAGAGAAATTGTAGAGCAAAGCAATGCCCACATCTTGCCACCATGTTGCGAATACAATCGCTCTGAAGCTTATAAACTTTGCTAGTGGTTTTACAGGCACGAGTCTAGTGATGCATTCTAAAACTAATCAAGGCAATATAATGCCCACATCTAGCAAAATTTATAACCACAGTTATATAAGTGTACCTCCACAGAATATGATGCCTTAATCCAATCACCATGCAATGATTACTTGATAAGCTTACACCATGTACTAATCAACTACGCTATACATCGAAACAAAAAAAGAGCTTAAAAAATTATGACATACCCATAATACCAGTTAAATTGTCCATCACCATAAATTCCGCACAGCTCCAAGACAAGTGCTAATGGTGCAAGCACAGTTTTTAAAATCATCTACGATAATTTCAGAAAGTTCAAGCATATATGTGCATGTAGAAGTAATAAAGGAGCAAGTAAAAGCAGAGGGCTTACATATTGTACTTACCAAATTTTATTATTGTGAACAACTCCTTCCCAAGTACACATGACAGAGGATGAAGTCGAGAATGGTTTCCTTTGCAACTGACAAGACTTTTCCCCTTCTAGCAATAGCTGGCCAATTTGTTTCTTAGCCTCACTTTCGAGAACATCTATGACTTGCAATGACCCACCTATCAAATGCTATATACTTGTAACTAAACGTACTACAATTATTGAAACTCTGTTTAAAAAAATTACTCCAAATAGATAGATATATGTGGACATATTTGTTTATGAAAACTTTCCATTTTCATTTGTAAATGAAAATAAAAATGGCCTAAACTTAATGGTCAGAATTTTGTGGAAAAAAAAGAAGAAGAAGCAAGTGATCCATGTGAATTACATCATGCATACCAAAGACTGGAACCATGAAGATAACAGTAACAACCAATGTTTGCTCTGGATAAAACAGTGAGCCAAATTAATTAGCATGTGTGTGTACACCTTCCCTAGAATATTAGGTAGTGAGCATAGAATATTAGGTAGTGAGCATATAGTAGAGAATGAACTAACCGATGGCCTGGTGTACCATCTAATATATTGGAAAGTTAAGAAGAGAAATGAATAATGCCAACAAGACAAAGCACCCTGCAATGGAATAATGCCAACAAGACAAAGCACCTTGCAATGACAATGGAAGAGATTTCACAGACTGAAAATAAAATAGTTAGAATAGTTTAAAATAACTAAATAACAGTCAAACACCAGACAGTTGCCTATTGAGATTTCACAGACTGAAAACAGAATACTTAGAATTGACAACTAAAAATTTACAAGAGTTCAATTAGGATCATAAGTTATACCAATGATGTCATTACTTGTGAAACAAGAAATGAAATCATTACCTGTTGATGAACATCAGTCATGGACTGGGTAATATGTAAAAACACTTTAATAGAGGCCAAGACAACTGCACCATTTGCTTATTGAAGTATATCTGCAAGTAGATTCATGACGTCGAAGATCTTTTCACTGTCTGAAGGAACATATTTAGAGACCAATTCCAAGACAATGCATTGAAGATCTCTTCACTATCTAGAGGAACATATTTAGAGACCAACTCTAAGACAATGCATTGTGCCCATTCATTGAATTCTTTTATTCTGTCCATGAAAGATAAAGTTAGGGAATTAGTTCTAGAAGGACAAAATAAGAAATAGGAAGATAAATGTCCACGTGAAATTGTCACATATTAAAAGATGAGAATGTCATAAAGCAACACAAGGATATAGAGAGATGATGCTCTATGTATGAGGTTCAGGATATTCTTTTTGGTGTGAATAATACTTTCCTCGCAGTTGGCATGTGTAAGATCAAGGAAAGACTAATTCTTTAAAACAAATAACAAAGAGAAAGCATGAAATTTAATATGAAATTGAAATAACCTCTTATCAGTTATCATATTCACAAAGAAAATTTCTTTTCCTTAGAAATTTTGAGTGTAATTTTTTTGTTTTTCATTTGTGTATGAGGAAGAGAGCAGGGGGGTGTAGGGAAGCTGATAGAAAGCCAATAAAAAATTCAATTCCACTGTATAAGAGCTATTAAATGATAAATTGCAATCAACACATATATCATAGAAGCAAATCACTTTCGTTGAGAAAAATGATGCAAAGAAAGAACCTTGTGACTTCCCTAATTAGCACCAAAGATATATCTGAAAATCTCTTAAAACGTAAAAAAAGAAAGGTCATACCTTTGACTCCTAATAGACATGAAAATGAGAAACTCAGATGATATGGAATATGGATGCAAAAGAAATAACTGATTTTTTAACAAATGAAGAAGTGTATGCATTTGCTTGTGATTCCTACCTATTTAAAAAGTAATATACAACTGGCTTCCTAAGTAATGCTTCTCTCTCCCTTGCTGCTTCTTTAGATGTACTTGCTTCAAGACTCCATATCTCTTGTAAATAAGTTAAACAGTTGGCTACCACCTGCTCAGGAAAATGTTAATATTTTAGATAAAGAAAACAAGGTAACTATTTTGGATAAGGGAAGTTGCTATTATCCAATTCTTGAACATAAGAATTTCGAGCTTTTGACAAGCAAGAATTATATACAACATGAGTTAACTAAATTCTTTACAAAGGTCAATGCCTCAAGAATCATCCTTATTATGGCAAATAATAATAGTTTCCAACTACCAAACCAAGAGAACAATTAACACCTCATCACATTTAATTATTGCCTCATTGATCTCCATCTTTGACTTATAGGACTAAATCCCCCTTCTGTGCTCAAATACCAATAGAAAATTAATAAACTAAAAGAGAGATAGAATCAATTTTCGAACAGCTTGTACGCAAAGACACAAAACTTTTTGGTAGACAATCGCAACACATTCAGAAGTCATATAAACTCAAAATAAAGCATTTCCATGACTCCTAAAACATGAATAATCAAACACTGTACTTGAATGGTTTGCAAGTAGGGGGGGGGGGGGGGGGGGGGTTGGGAAAACAATATACAATTGAATCGCTAATTAATATTATAACACCATAAATGTTGACTTCAGGAAATTAAGTAATAAATTTAAACAACACCAGAAATCTTAAAATAATCATCCGAATTATAATACTAAGAAATATTCATGAGACAATAATTTCATTTGACTACCATCAGATCCAATATTCAGTACCTGGAGAAGAATAAGTAATATAGGTTGAAGGGTCTTAGGGAGACAGAGCCAAAGTGTAAGAACTGGTCCTCCCTGTATCCATGGAATCAAGGTCAGAACTGAGAACAAAATATATGGCTTTCGAATACTCACCAAGCTAATTGAATCGCACATGCAGCTCCAAAAACTGGCGGGCCAAAAACTAGGGTTCCACGAATTGCAAAATTACTTCTCTGGCCGGCGCCGCGGCGGAAGCAGATGCAGGAAACAAGTAGCACTCATTAAAATTACACCTGAGGTTGGCGGACGGGGTGATTAGGTTAAAGAAAAGAGAAAATGTGCACATAAAAATGGGGAATGAGAAGTGGAGGCAGCGAGCATAAGCCACGTACACAACAAAGTGACAAACAAACGGAGGTGTTGACGCGTGGATAGCTAGGCAACGGACAACCGGCTGGAAACTGGCCAACATCCCGCTCAAGCCTCTTTATAATAGTTAATAGATGAGGATATTGTTAATTTCTTTAAAAATTAATTTATTCGCGCAACAATACATTTGTCAAAATTTTTATTTTTCTCCCTTAGTATAGAAAATTATTATGGGCACGTTGTGAATTTTGTTTCACATAAATCCTTCATATTTAAAAAATTGAAAAGATCTTATTCTAAACTCTAAAAATAAACATTAAATTCTAATACTCAATAATAGAACATAAATCATTAAGGTTCACTTAATTAATTTTGTAGACTCGTTTACTGTTATTTTATTATTATTATACGCAATTAATTTAATTACAAATGAAGAACTTTACAAAAGAAAATGAATTTCATGTAAATTTAGATAGTAAGTTTTGTTTGAATTATCTATTTATAATTTTATAGTATATGATTTTGAATATAAAATTTAAATATTAAATAATAAATAAATGAAAAAAATTGTGAATCGTACCCGCTTTATTGGAATCCTGGATAAGCCCCCGGGCTGACACTTCTGAGGAAATGAGAAATAATATAGACAAGGCATATAACAAGACCATCCCTTTCGAAGCCATTATTATGATGTAAGAAGATATATAGATGTTTAAGAAGATGGATGACATAGTTTTTCGATTTGTTTCTCAATTTATAGATAAAAGGGAAAAGGGTCACTTTACCCCCTCTATCTTATATCACGAGTTCAAGTAGACCCTCAAACTCTTTTTTTTTTCAAGTAAGTCATTCCTTAAACTTTATAAGATCAAATTAACCCTCTATTTTCTTAAATTCAAGCGTCAGGACATTTTCATTTAAATTTAATCATGTGCTGAATATAATCTTATTTTGTTCTAATTTTTTTCAAACTAGCAATCTTTTGAATCATACATCAAGGAAAGAGGAAGCTTTCTGGATTTGAATCCTTGTAGAAATCAACGGAAAAAAGTAAATGCCTCAGAAATAAACGAAGGACATCCATTCATGGCGATTGAATCTACCATTGACACAATAGAACAAGCAACATCAATAGATTGTAAAATTTTCCATCTGACAATTTTAAGATGGAAGGGTAGTGTTTGATGATTAAAACATGTAGCGTCTGCTAGAAATCAAAGCTCCAAGATTCATTGCGATATTTTATCGGACATCTTGTGGGCAAAACAAAACAATGACATTTCATTGTACAACTTGGAAGGAGAAATAATCACCTAAGCAACTTGTGGTGAAGGAAAGGATTTACCAATTGCATGGAATCAATTTTTGATTTTTTTGTTTGAATCCCAAATCACACGACTCAGTTGCAATATTGTGAAAAATGTTTGAATTCATTTTGTTTGATTTTTACTTGTAGTTATGTATATACTAGTGAGATTACAGGGTGAGAATCATTTGATGAGTTTGACGAATTCGATTTCATGTGCATGAGAGGAGAGAATAAAAAATTGTTTTAACTCCACACCGGATCTTCTGCGCCATTTTCGTGCGTCATCTCCTGTGTCACGCGTTAATTGATTGACACGTAAGAGGGGAATTAAATCCAATCATTGCCCATAGGGTTTAAGAATTAGGGTATAATTTCCTCTTTCATATGTGTCGTCCATCCAACAATTTGGCACATGAGATGATGTATCAAAATGACATTGAGAATTCGAGCCGTTTTAACTCCTGCGTATTTTTATTTTTATATATGAAAAGGCGCTAATGCTTTAATTTAAGAAGCTAGAGGATTAATTTGATCTTATAAAGTTTAAGGAATGACTTACTTGAACAAAATGAGAGTTTGAGGGTTTATTTGAGCCCATGATATAAGATAGAGGGCTAAAATGACTATTTTCCCTAGATAAAATAGAGTACATATTGTGGATGTCATAATTTTGTGTAGTTGATGATTGTGTCAGATGCTGATGGAGGGTAGAAAAACTTTAATTTGAGCTGACAGCTTTAAAATGGGAGTTTGAATTCTTCTTTTACCATGGATTTGACGCTTTGTAAGCTCGATTGTTCTGCAACCTTTGCAAGCTAAATCAAACAATGAATCTTCTTTATAATTCACTTTCTTTGAAAATGCAATCAAGATAGAGGTGGTGATGACTGGCCCACCATTTAGTGTGGTTGATGACTGGGCCACATTTACTTGGGTATTGCACAACGAATTTAATGAGTTCAAACATAATTGATAGAAAATATCAAAATTCATTTTCAAGGATTATTATCATTTTAATTTTAATTTTAGTTTTTTTTTTCTTTTAGCAATTCTCAATTTTGATTTTTTTTCAAATTTAGTCATTTGATCAAATTTATTTATTTTTTAATCCGAATTTAATCATTTATACTAGAATTTGTACAATTTTAATCTAAAAATTGAACAAAAAATTATTAAATTTGATAAAAGGATTAAATTTTAAAAAAATTAAAAATTGCAAATAAAAAGGATTTAAAATTGGAATCGAATTTTGATATTTTCCCATAGTTAGTCGAAGATGATAAAAAAAAATTAGGCTAGTGTCAACTTTTTCATGATCAATTTATACTCTCACTTCCTACGTAACTATTTACTTTTTGCATGTGAATTAAGGAGAATAATAATTTAATGTATAATTGATTGATGAATATAATATTTTAATGTGTGATGATTATATTAGTGATGAATATGTGCCCAAATGTAATTTGTTAAATATAATAATAATTATTTTTTGTGGGCCAAATAAAAAAAACGAAATGAATACTTCATAATGAAACACACAAAATAAGAATATTTTTTTAACTGGAATGTTATAACTATATATTTATATTATATATTTTTAATTATTTGTAAAATAGTATAATTGAATAATTATTCCTCTCGTTCCACAATAATTTGTGGGAATACAATAAATAAAAGGTAGAATTTATTTATTTATTTATTTCATTGAATTTTGGGTTATGATGTATTTTTAAGTAATATAAAAAATTATAAAATTATGTGTGTTAATTGAAAATAATAATTTTAAAATTAAAATGTATTTTAGAATTATAAGATTGATCATGTTTTAATTTTTAAAATGCACGAGGAAAAAAAAGTTTGTTTAGATATTTTAAACATAGAGATTAATTGAATATTTAGCCGACAATTTTGACTAGTTTTGATGTTGAATTGCGATCTCATCAGTTAAATGCTGTCTCCAAACAAATACTCCGTCCCAAAATAAAGGGTGAATTTTATTATTTTTATCTGTCTCAACACAAAAGAGATATATTTCCTTTTTTAATAAACAAAACTCACACAAAATTATTAATATATCTCATACCTATACATCATACTAATACACATACACATTATATTAAAATATTATTTTGCTCACCTCAATTACCCTCAACTACTCATTAAATATTATATCCCTTAATCTACGTGCAAAAAAATTTCGTCACCTTGTACTGGGACGGAGGGAATAATTTTATATATCAATTTCGTGCATTATCTTCTTTGTCACATGCTAAGTGATTTATACATAAGAAGGAAAGAAATCTAATTATTGCCTCCTAGGATTTAAGCTTTCATATTTAGGATATAATTTTCCATTGAGTGAGGCTCCTGTGCACCCGGGCGCACGGACCACATTCCGTGCGCCTTTACAATTTTCATGCCCCTTTACCATTTAAACCCCTAGCAATACATAGGTTTAAATAGGATTGGAGGGGAGGGTTGTGTTCATATGGGGACACGGAGCATCTTTCCGTGTCCCCGGGCGCACATGAGCTTTTGCCTTTTCCATTCTCTCCTATATCGTCCATCCAATGGTGTAATGCATAAAATAATGTACCAAAATAGCATAGAAAATTCGAGCCGATCTCCATATGGCTCAAATTCGGTCAGTAGCAAACTGCGAATATGCTTCCTTCCAAGTTCCAATAAGGTTCTTGTTTTAGCTCTCACTAAATACTCCCTCTGTCTCCCTTTTTTTTATTTTGAACGTCTCATTCGAAGAATTTTCTTTTATTTTTTATACATATGGGATCCACACCCATCAATTAATACAATTAAAATATGAAACTCACACACCAACTAATACAATTACTCATTACATATTAAATAATAATGCTCTTTAATCCACGTGCCAAAAAGTAAAAGACTCTTTTAATGAGGGATAGAGGGAGCATTACACTATCTTTCCACCAAACCTTTTACAATTTGAGTAAATTGTGTTAAATGACTGTGATACCAATTTACCTTCAATAATTAATTACTCTCCTGTCCAATAACAAGGAGTGCATTTTACCATTTTCATTCATCCCAATACAAGAGGTGCATTTTCCTTTTTAGTAGATGAGACTTACACAAAATAATTAATATTCTTTATGGGACCCATACACTATACTAATACACCTATCCACTATAGATTAAAAAATTATTTCTCTTACCTCAACTACCCACAACTACCCATTAAATATTATATCTCTTAATCTACGTGAAAAAAGTTTGCCACTCTTATTGTGGGACGATGGGAGTATTATTTTCACTATAAAAATGTTATCACTTTCATTATAAAATATTATAATTTTTTATTTACTCTATAAATTATTTATAAAATAATTCAATGCACCATTATCATTTTCATCAATTGAATATAATTTTTCATTAATGATTTTATCACTTTTTATCCGTCTGACGTAAGGATTTACGTGAAACGGTCTCACACAAAAGTTTGTCTTAATATTTTCTCATTTATTTGTCAGAGAACTCTCCACTGCAAAAAAAAATTATCCAATAATCTTAAAAGTTACTTTAATTTCAAAATTTTTATTCCTTCACACTAAGTCGTAACATTATTTTATAATTTATTTATTATTTAAAAATATTAAAATACTCCAAAAGTTAATAAAATTAATTAAAAGAAAAGAAAAAATGATTTTCCTTATAAAACAATGTGTAAGGATACACCTGGAGGGTGGTGTGGGATGAGGAATTACATTCCAATACTGCTATTTTATGATCTACGTAGCAATCTGTGGTAAAATTAAATTTGGTATTTTATTATTGTTGGTGTTGTTGAAGAAGGGGCGAAGAAAAAGTGATAATAGCGATATCCTAAGCCAAAAAACAATTCACAGTTTCTCTATAACTCTTCTTCACAGATTATAACTCCAGTTTGTCAGTAGTGATAATAGTGGGATCCATTAATTTAATTACAAGGATTCGTGTGACATCATTTTACGTAAAATCTTAAATAAGACGAATAAAAAGTGATAATAGCTATAAATTGTTATCACTTTTTATTTATATTATTAGTTTTTCATAAAATAATTAATTGCACTATTATCACTTTTAATCGATTATATATCTTTTTATTAATAATGTTTTTTTTTTATCGATTTTACATAAGGAATTTCGAGGAACGGACTCGCAAGACTTGCCTTAATTTAAAAATAGCCCTAGAGGAATGAAAGAAGAATGACAAGCCCAACAGGAATTGAAATTGAACCAATTTGGGCCTCAAATAAGCCAAGAAATTGAAGACCAATTTGGGCCACAAATAAGTATATGGCTAAAACTTGTGTGCTCTCGAGATAAATATCTTTTAGTATTAAATGATATACCCTTTAGTATAAGAACGTATACCCTTTATTTCTTTTAAAAAATATTTAATGAAAGTGTATACCCTTTAAAACAAAATGATGTACATTATTGTAACAACAAATTTTGTATTTATAATAAAATAAATACAAGTTGAATTACAAAGATAATCCGGATGGATTGAACTTAATAATTTAGGAAATAATCTCTATCGATCCTCTGATTCTTCTCTCTCGAACCAACTTGGACTTTGACTTTGACTGGTGTTTGTTGAATTTGACTTCTTTGACGAAGTGTATGCCGACTTTGTTGACAGCGTGTGTTGACTTGACTTGTGTGTTGAGTCGGATCTTCAAACGAAGCTTGTCCGAGCTCGAGTGTGTAGTCTTGAACGTTGACCCGGAGGCGTTGAACCTTTGTTCGGATTAAACGTTGACTGAGAGCTTTCCAAGAAGAACACTTGATCTGGGGGACTTGGAGCCTTGATCCCGGATTAGTAGCTGTTCTTGACTTGAAGCTTGAAGATGCTCTGAGGCTTGAAGCTTTGGAGGCTTGAAGACTTAAAGCTTTATTGGAGATCTTGAGCTTGAAGCTTTCGAGGCTCGAAGACTTGAAGATCTTGGGCTTGAAGCTTTAGAGGCTTGAAGACACTTTGAAGATCGCTTGAAGACTTGAAGATCCTCGAACGTTCTTCGCTTGAAGCTTTGAAGATTTGAAGACGCTTTGAAGATCGCTGGAAGACTTGAAGATCCTCGAACGTTCTTCGCTTGAAGATTTGAAGATCGTTCTTCACTTGTTCTTCTCTTGAAGATCTGGAGGGAGCTTTACTCGTGTTCTCGATCTCTTCAAGTGCGTCTTTTTCGAGTGCTTGAATGTCTGTTGAGTCGGATCTTCAGTTGAAGCTTGTCCGAACTCGGATTTGGGACCTTATAACGTTAATCCAGAAGCATCGAGCCTTTGTTTGAATTAAACGTACTTGATCCGAAGAACACTCGATCTGGGGGGCTTAGCACCTTAATCCCGGGTCGTATGTTGTTCTTGTCTCGAAGAACACTGAAGAACTCAGTACATGAAGAACGCTTAATTTGAGGGGCTCCGCACCTTAATCCCGAATCGTTTGCCGTTCTTGACTTGAAGATGCTTGAAGATCTCAAGGGAGCACTGCTCGTGTTCTTGATCTCTTCAGAGCGTTTATGTCTTCAAGTATTTGAGTGTGTCTCCGTGTGTTTTCAAATGAATGGTGAAGACCCCTTTTTATAGGTGAAAAAGGAGGTCCAGGCCACCTTTGGGCCTCACTTAACGGGCATGGACTTCAACCTGACTGAACCATAATTGAGCCTATTTGATTTGGGCCTGACTTAATTTGTCTGGGCTTGATTGACTTGGGTCAGGCCTCATTTGACTTGGGCTTGATTGACTTGGGTCAGGCCTCAATTAATTTAAGTTCATTTAATTTATTGGGCTCAAATTATTTATTAATTTACTTTAGAAATTAATTTATTTAAATTCCAAAATAAATTAATATTTACTTAATAAAATCCACGTGTCGCCATTTAATTGGACCATAAATTTTAATTGCTTACAAATGCCCCTTGCGATTCGTTCACGATCGCCACGTCTTGATGTGAAGGAATCGCAAAAAGCTCCCTTTTACTTTCAACATTTGTAATTTGGTCTTTTTTTTTAAATCCAATCCAATGAACAAGATAAAGTAAATCCTTTCATCGGACCAGCTTATTTTCTTGGCCCAACTCTCCATCTTTTCAGTAGCCCAATTTATTTTCTTCCTGCTCCAATTTGAGATCACAAGAAACTAAATATGGAGTAGATTGGTTTCTTTGTTCATTAGATGATTTTGCAAATCTTGCCCAAATCAATCTATATTCCATAATGATTTTGTAAATTGAATTCAAATCAATCACGGTTATTTGCAATAACAAATCTTTTAAAATTTTAAAAGATTTCAATCATTCAAATAACCTCCATAATTTGCTACAGTCACTTCACTATATATAATGAGAGACACAGTACGTCTGATTTCTTCATCAACATATTGTAAGAATTAACATTCTCGTCTCTCGTCTTCAACCCCTTTTTTTATTGCCTCTAATGTATTCATGTGTTTGTGCTCTCTCTGCAGATTCCTTGGAAGACTATTGTTGCAAAATGCAAGACTGTTTGCAAAATGCAAGATTGTTTGCAGAACTCAAGATACGAAGCGCTCAATCCACATCATCACTGTAAGTCCTCAACTTTATTTGCTTCTTTTATATAGAAATTACTCATGCCATCACTGTAAGTCCTCAACTTTATTTACTTCCTTTATATAGAAATTACTCATGTTTTTTTTACTTGCCCCTTTCATCGTCATAAGAAACTAGACAATAGAAATATTGTAAATCTGATAACAGAACCAGATAACAGGAAAAACTCGTGCCATGTTGTTGTCGGAAATTAATACATGATGTAGATTCGGCCTTTAACGCAGCATCTCATCTGGTGGTGACAAGAAAGATGAGCTCCGGCTTCAGCATCTCACCTGTTTGGATTTCAGCACCTCTTTGTTAATGCGACGAGTCCCGACAGCAAATACCAACACCATGGAGGCCTGGTGGTGATCATGCATCGGCCGGCCTGGCTTTCTCCGACGTGAAACGCTGATGGGTGATCCACGGTTGGGGGCAATGGATGAAGAATGGTGCGGGCAGTGGAGGTGCTCCAGCGACAAAACCTGACGGTCTCGGCGGTGGACGGGTACAACGGGATCCATGGAGAGCGGCGATCATTGGCTGAGCAGCAACAACAACGGTGGTGGCAGCTATCAGTACCGGCTGATGGGCTTTCCTTTTACGGCGATCCCCGACGCTCAGTTACAGTGGAGTTCGTAATAGCCCACGAAGCTTCAAGCAGTTGGCAATGCAATCGGAGAGAGCATGCTGATGGTGGTTCGGCGGATGGGAGATGGCGAGAGCTTCCGATTGCGGATGGTGATCAGCAGTGAAGGCGCGGTGGATTTTGGCAATCTACAGCGGCGGTCGGCAGGCTTCGATCGACACGGCCCGGTCCTGCAGGACGGCGACTTCTGGCTGGGGTCGCGTTTCTGGTTGGGCGAGCGGAGGAGTAGCAGCGGTGGACTCCAGTGGATGACGGCGGCGGCGATTGAACTGGCCACGATCGGCGGTCGATGGAAAAGCAGCAGCGGCAGACTCTAGTGGTGCGCAGCGGACGACGGACGGTGGACAGCTCCAGGCGAAAAGCAGCTGCTCATTTCTGGCGGCGTCGACGGCTGACCTCGGCGAAAAGAAGAGGCGGCGGCGCGTCGGTGGCCTTGCGTGGCGGAAAGAAGAGGCGGCGGCGGCGAGGAGAAGAGCATGACAGTATCCTGGATCTCCCACCGGCGGCGAGGCGTGGTGATCGAGAAGAGAGAAGGCGAGGATTTATGGAGGAGATGACTCCCGTCGAAGAGAGTTTTATGCTTTGGAAGAAAGAAGTCCCAATTTTGACTTGTCTTTTTCAATTTTGACCCTTCAAAATGGGCTCAATTTTGAATCCCCTCAACTCAATAGGCTTAATTCAATTTGGCCCATTGTTTCCAAATTTTAAACCATAAATTTGGGTTCATATTTTAAATGTTGGGCATGAATATACTTTGGGTTTAAACCAACTTAAGCTTTGGACCACTACTATCAATTTCTAGAGCCCAAATTAAATTTAATTCATGTTGCATGTTGAGTTTAAATTAATTAAACTTACACATGAATTTAATTTAATCACCCTTATTGTCATCATCTTAACCCCCTTCGTCATGTGTGTTTAATTTATAATCTTGAATTTAATAATTAATTGACCCTATGAATTTATTTCGGGTCTTTTAATTAATTAAATCCATAAATTAAAATTAATTTCAACCCCTTTAATTTTTTTTTTGCAGAACTTCTATCAACGTGAAACAATACCAGCATTGCCACTCTTCTTTTTTTTACTTTTAGATGGAATCGACGGTGCAACATTGGCCTCACCATGGAACAACATCAACATCACCACTCTTCCTTTAGATAGATTTGACAAAGCAATATTAACATCGCCACTCTTCCTTGAGATGGAATCGACAGAGCAACATCAACCTCGCCACTCTTTCATCTTTTGAGATGGAATCGACCAGAGAAGTATCAACATCATCATTTTTCCATCTTTTGAGATGGAATCGATAGAACAGTATCAACATCGCCACTCTTCCATCTTTTGAGATGGAATCGACCAGAGAAGTATCAACATCGTCACTCTTCCTTGAGATGGAATCGACAGAGTAACATCAACATCGCCACTCTTCCATATTTTGAGATGGAATCGACAGAGCAGCATCAGCATCGGCACTCTTCCATCTTTTGAGATGGAATTGACAGAGCAGCATCAGCATTGGCACTCTTTCATCTTTTGAGATGGAATCGATAGAGTAGCATCAGCATCGGAACTCTTCCATCTTTTGAGATTGAATCGACAGAGCAGCATCAACATCGGCACTCTTCCATCTTTTGAGATGGAATCGACAGAGCAGCATCGGCCTCATTCCTCTTGTTTAAGGTGGCACTTCTGCTTCTTTCCTTTTTTGACGACTGCTTGACGAGGAATGGCATCAGTTAATAAGATTCCGAAAAGGAGAGTAATGCGAAGCATTTGTGTACTTCAGTGGCTCATCGTTGGAAGGTAACTTTCATTACTTCACCACTAAGACTTGGGACTATTTCAGCGTTTCAAGAACTTGAATTTCTTCACCATATTGATAATGTTGAACTTCTTTCATACGAATTTGTATCACGAATACTTGACATCATACTTGTAATTCATTAACTTTTTCAACTGCCAAACAAACTTACACAAGATAACTTATGTAATGACTGAACTTAGTAGGATTCTAAGCTGCCTACGTATCTCTTCAAAGAGAATCAAGTCATAACGTAGTTCAAAGGGACATGATTTGATTTGAGGGGGTGCCGTGCACAGTTTATACTCGTGCGGACCAGGAGTTTGTCGTACACAGTTTATACTCGTGCGGACCAGGAGTTTGTCATACACAGTTTATACTCGCGCGGACCAGGAGTAACATGCAGTTTAGGCTCGTGCGTTATGGAGCATTTGCGTGTAGATAGTTTTAGCTCGTGTCAAGGAGCATGATGTAGACAGTTTATGCTCGAGTCAAGGAGCATTGCGTGTAGACATTTTTAGCTCATGTCAAGGAGCATTGGCAATGGGGACTTTTAGATAGTTTAAGCTCGTATCAAGGAGCGTAATGCAGACAGTTTTAGCTCATGTCAAGGAGCATAACTTGAGGCTTTTTGGATAGTTTAAGCTTGTATCAAGGAGCATGACTTGTAGATAGTTTTAGCTCATATCAAGGAGCGTGATGTAGACAGTTTTTGCTCGTGTCAAGGAACGTTGCGTTATTTGTGTTAGATAGTTTAGGCTCGTATCAAGGAGCAACATATGGACAGTTTTAGCTCATATCAAGGAGCGTTATGTGAACAGTTTTAGCTCGTGTCAAGGAGCTGAAAATTTGACTTGGGAGATTTTAGATAGTTTAAGCTCGTATCAAGGAGCATTATGTGGACAGTTTTCGCTCATGTCAAGGAACTGAAAATTTGATTTGGGAGATTTTAGATAGTTTAAGCTCGTATCAAGGAGCATCATGTGTAGATAGTTTTAGCTCATATCAAGGAGCATTGTGTGAAGATAGTTTTAACTCGTATCAAGGAGCCTTGAATTTGTGAGGATTTTAGATAGTTTTAGCTCATATCAAGGAGCGTAATGCAAACAGTTTTAGCTCATGTCAAGGAGCTTTGGCTTGAGAGATATTAGATAGTTTAAGCTCGTATCAAGGAGCATCATGTGGACAGTTTTCGCTCATGTTAAGGAGCTTTGTCTTTGATTTATCAACAGTTCATTGCCCCCAATCCTGAGATGCATTGCTTTCTCTTGCTTCCACTTCATTTCTATGAATCTTTATGGAAACTGCAGTCTTTGTTTGTGGTTTGTCTTCCACGAGCTCATCAGAAGGCATGTCCTCAAACTCGTAGGAGTCTTGAATAGATGGCCATTCAATATCATTTGATATCAAGCTCAACTCCATGTCGTGAGCTCTTGTAGCCAACTCTTCAAAAGTCTTTGGCTGAATTCCTTGAAGTATATAGCGAAGATTCCATGGCATCCCTTGAATGCACATTTCAATAGCTGAAGTTACTGACAGCTTCTCTTTGCAATTGAGGCTGAGGCTCCTCCATCTGTTGATGTAGTCGATGACATATTCTTCATCACTTTGACGAGTATTTGTTAGCTCCATCATGCTAACAGTTCTTCGTGTGCTGTAGAAGCGGTTGAGGAACACTTCTTCCATTTGCCCCAACTGTCGATGGTGGTGGCTTCCAAGTTGATATACCAATCGAACACATTTCCTTTAAGAGAGCGAACAAACTGTCTCACCATGTGATCTCCGTAGGTCCCAGCATCATTGCATGTCTCGACGAAATGCGCCACATGTTGTCTTGGGTTGCCTTTGCCGTCAAATTGTTGAAACTTGGGAGGTTGATAGTCAGTTGGCATCCTCAAGTTGTCAATTCTCTTTGTATATGGCTTCTTGTAGGCAACACGGGATTTTGAGCTCCCTTCAAACTTATCTTTTATCGTTTCTAAAACGATATTTTTCAGTTGGTTCACAGGAAGCATTTTTTCAGTTGAAACTTGTATTTTTTCTTCAACTGGCTTCTTTTCAAAAGGATGGTGTTTCGCTGAGTCTCCTTCCTCGCGCTCATCCTCAACCTGTTTCTTATTTGTATGACTTGTCTCCACATTCTCCATTTTCTTCATAAGTATGGAGATCTTTACGTCTTGAGCTTCCATATGCTTGTTGAGTCCTTCAATGGCTCTCATCATATTTGCGAGTTGATCCTCAATGGTCATAGAACTTGTCGTCATCACTGCAACTTCAGTTGAGGTAGAAGATGAGCTTGGCGTGGAGGTAGGAGTTGAGCAAGTAGAAACATTTTCACCACTCTTGTCCCCGTGCAATGGCTTATTGAGAGAAATCCCCACCATATGGTTTGCCTCTATGGAGCCTTTGGGAATACTTCTTGTAACGACTCCAACTTTTTCAGTTTGCAACTCTGGAGGCTTTGATGCAGCAGGCCTTCTTATCGCAATCTTGAGTGGAGCTATCTTTTGAATCTCTTCAGTTTGCAACTCTGAATGCTTCAAGATAGAAGGTCTTCTAACTGCAATTCTGAGAGGAGTCATGCTTTATATCTTTGAACTTGTAGAGAGAAGAGATGAGAGGTAGAGATGGTCCCACCGGGCGTGCCAAAATTTGTAACAACAAATTTTGTATTTATAATAAAATAAATACAAGTTGAATTACAAAGATAATCCGGATGGATTGAACTTAATAATTTAGGAAATAATCTCTATCGATCCTCTGATTCTTCTCTCTCGAACCAACTTGGACTTTGACTTTGACTGGTGTTTGTTGAATTTGACTTCTTTGACGAAGTGTATGCCGACTGTGTTGACAGCGTGTGTTGACTTGACTTGTGTGTTGAGTCGGATCTTCAAACGAAGCTTGTACGAGCTCGAGTGTGTAGTCTTGAACGTTGACCCGGAGGCGTTGAACCTTTGTTCGGATTAAACGTTGACTGAGAGCTTTCCACGAAGAATACTTGATCTGGGGGACTTGGAGCCTTGATCCCGGATTAGTAGTTGTTCTTGACTTGAAGCTTGAAGATGCTTTGAGGCTTGAAGCTTTGGAGGCTTGAAGACTTAAAGCTTTATTGGAGAACTTGAGCTTGAAGCTTTCGAGGCTCGAAGACTTGAAGATCTTGGGCTTGAAGCTTTAGAGGCTTGAAGACACTTTGAAGATCGCTTGAAGACTTGAAGATCCTCGAACGTTCTTCGCTTGAAGCTTTGAAGATTTGAAGACGCTTTGAAGATCGCTGGAAGACTTGAAGATCCTCGAACGTTCTTCGCTTGAAGATTTAAAGATTTGAAGATCGTTCTTCACTTGTTCTTCGCTTGAAGATCTGGAGGGAGCTTTACTCGTGTTCTCGATCTCTTCAAGTGCGTCGTTTTCGAGTGCTTGAATGTCTATTGAGTCGGATCTTTAGTTGAAGCTTGTCCGAACTCGGATTTGGGACCTTATAACGTTAATCCAGAAGCATCGAGCCTTTGTTTGAATTAAACGTACTTGATCCGAAGAACACTCGATCTGGGGGGCTTAACACCTTAATCCCGGCTCGTATGCTGTTCTTGTCTCGAAGAACACTGAAGAACTCAGTACATGAAGAACGCTTGATTTGGAGGGCTCCGCACCTTAATCCCGAATCGTTTGCCATTCTTGACTTGAAGATGCTTGAAGATCTCAAGGGAGCACTGCTCGTGTTCTTGATCTCTTCAGAGCGTTTATGTCTTCAAGTATTTGAGTGTGTCTCCGTGTGTTTTCAAATGAATGGTGAAGACCCCTTTTTATAGGTGAAAAAGGAGGTCCAGGCCACCTTTGGGCCTCACTTAACGGGCATGGGCTTCAACCTGACTGAACCATAATTGAGCCTATTTGATTTAGGCCTGACTTAATTTGTCTGGGCTTGATTGACTTTGGTCAGGCCTCATTTGACTTGGGCTTGATTGACTTGGGTCAGGCCTCAATTAATTTAAGTTCATTTAATTTATTGGGCTCAAATTATTTATTAATTTACTTTAGAAATTAATTTATTTAAATTCCAAAATAAATTAATATTTACTCAATAAAATCCACGTGTCGCCATTTAATTGGACCATAAATTTTAATTGCTTACACTTATATTAATTAAAATGTATATCCTTTATAATAAAATGTTGCACCCTTACACACCTTTATATATGTGGAGACATAAGAGACTAACTCTAAGTGTATATATATATATATATATATATATATATATATATATATATATATATATATATATATATATATATATATATATATATATGAAGGTTTCAAACTTCATACTTTAATGCCACCATATCAAGGCAAATCTAAGCTCATAGTAAAACTTCTCGTTAGCAAGGGTCTTCAAGCTCAAATCAAGACAAAAGAACAGAACACTTCCTTTTTTTGTATTGGCATTGTTATGATTTTATTAAATTTAATAAAATAGACACTATCATTTTCATCCTTATGTAATTTTCAACGACTTTAATTAACATCTTTTAAGGGAATGTTTGGTTGAGATTGAGTTAATAATACTCCATGTGTCTTAAAATTTTACTTAAAATAAGGGAATTTATACACTAATTGTATTTAATCAGACTTGATTTCCTTATAAGCTAATTAATCAAAAAGGATGTTATATTACACTTGATTTTGCATCTCCTGTTATACGCGTTAGATGAGTGATACGTATGCGATAAATAAAATCTCAATAATTGTCTCTAGGATTTAAGCTTTTCGTTTAGGGTATATGTTTTATTATATCATACGTGTCAATCATCCAACAGTACGCAATAGGAGATGTAATACCAAAATATAATAGAAGAACTTGGACCGATTAAAAACAAGGGAGCCATTAATCACAAACTAAGGGGGGAGAGGTTATAATATTATATGATGATACTAATAAAATATTAAGGGAATTCTCATTCATTATTTTTAACATTTTCAAATCTTATTAAATCATTTAATAAATTTAAAGAACCAAACACTCTTGAGAAAATTCAATTATTTAATTTTAGGGTTTATATATTTATGGTGTTATTTTTCTACTCTTTTCCACATGTTTCACTTATCTAATGGAGTGTGACGTGAGGAGATGTACATAATTCATGAATAATTCTACTAATCACCTTTAGTATTTAGATAAGATAACTATTTAATTTATGACTAAATTATACAGTGCTTGTAAGACTTTATGACTGTATTTTCCTATTTTAATTTTATGAACAATTCTTTTTTTTTCCAATTTAATTAAAATAGTCTTTTACATGTAAAAACGCAGCGTGTATAAAAATAAAAAATTTGTGTAAATAATTTCGTGTGTAAACACACTCGTGTAAAAGTTTATTATACACGAATGTTATACACACTTTCGTGAATATGTATAAAATTCATATATATACGAGTGTGTATAACATTATAAGAAGTGTGTATAACATTAGTATACATGAATAAGTGTGTATAAGGTTATTATTACGCTTAATTCGTGTCTATATAAGGTTATTATTACGCTTAATTCGTGTCTATATAAGGTTATTATTACGCTTAATTCGTGTCTATATAGGGTTATTTTCATCATTTAATGCATAAAAAGAGTTCTCTCTAACTATCATTAATTACCTCTTTAATTTTTTTAATCAGTAAATATTAGTTGTTAGTATAATTAGAAGAGAGTTCATCAAGCACATATATTTCAATATTCTTCAAGCGTCCTTATAACTCTCTCCCTTAATTTGATGGGGAATTTTTGCCTCATAAATGGGTGGCGGTGAGGTTCGAACACTGAACCTTTGTTAACCATGGGCTTTGATACCATTTAAATGACCTTTGTTAACCTTCATAAATGGGTGGCGGTGAGGTTCGAACCCCGAACCTTTGTTAAACATGGGCTTTGATACCATTTAAATATAGGCTTTGATACCATTTAAATGACCATTAACACGCCCCCTCACATGCAGATGGGGAATTTTTGCCTCAAGTATTGTATGTGGAATTTTTTTCATAAATGAGTATGGACAAATGGTTGGCGGTGAGGTTCAAACCTTGCACCTTTCTCATTTTTACCTCAAGTCTGGACCTAATAATTTTTCTCATAAATGAGTCTGGACAAATGGGTGGCGGTGAGGTTCAAACCCTGCACCGTTCTCATTTTTGCCTCAAGTCTGGACCTAATAATTTTTCTCATAAATGAGTCTGGACAAATGGGTGGCGGTGAGGTTCAAACCCTGCACCTTTCTCATTTTTGCCTCGGACCTAATTTTTGCCTCAAGTATTGCATGTGGAATTTTTCTCATAAATGAGTCTGGACAAATGAGTGGCGGTGAGGTTCGAACCATGCACCTTTCTCATTTTTGTCTCAAGCCTTGAATGTGGAATTTTTCTCATAAATGGGTGGCGGTGAGGTTCGAACCCTGTACCTTTGTTAACCATGAGCTCTGATACCATGTTAAATGACCACCTCATCTAAAAGGTTAAGCTGATAGAGAGATAAACCGTTTAATATTTAATCAAATTACTCTAACACTTATGCTCGTTTCCTTAACGAGACGAGCTTGACTTGGCTCGATAAGACTCGAACATCTTAATAATTAATATAATTTTATATAATAATATAAAAAATATTAAATAAAATAATAAGTATAAAATATATTCATTAAAAATTATCTCGACAAGGTTTTATAAGCTCGATACAACTCGATTTGCTTAACGAGCTCGAACTCGATTCGAAAATTACTCGAGCGAGCTCGAGCTCGTTCTTAGGATCGTTTCCTTAACGTGCCGAGCTCGAGCTCGATTACCTACTACGGGCTCGCTCAATTTGAATACAGTTCTATTCAGAATTGTTAGATTATGATGGAATATACAAGTCTTGAGCTAATTAATCTAATTGTTCTGTATTGTGTATCAATTGCCCATATTCAAAGTTTTGGAAACTAAATTTTGGTTTTGAGAACCTAATTAATAATAATATATGTTTTTTTTTGGGATTTTTAAAATAATAAATTTTAATTTTATATTAAATAAATATGTAAAAATGTAGGAGCATTAGCTAGTTACAATAATCAATCAATTTCGGATGTTAAGAAATGAAGGTCTTTTTGTAAGAAAAAGATACATCCCTCATTGGCTATTAATAACATCAAGGTGCAAACTACTCCCTCCGTGCCAAAATGTATGCAAAACCAATATATACACGGATATTAAGAAAAATTATAATTTTTAGGGGTATTATGATATTTTTGATAATAAATAAATGATGAAATATGTTAGGTGTGTTAGATAGGAGTGGTTTTTTTATAAATAAAGTGTATGAGGAAGGGTGATTATGTTTGACTTTTTATTTTTTAGGAATGTGCAAACTTTTGTGGGACAACCCAAGATGAAAAGTGTTTTGTTAGAAATGAGATGAAGGGAGTAGCAATTAGCCTATTAGATTAGCTAGCCACTTTTTTATTTAGTCTTTAGCTTCTTTTATATAGCTATTGCATGTATAGCTCACAAATTAGTTGTCCTTTTATAACATATACCCTTGTCTCCCTTTTATATGTATTCATTTTGTCATTTTGGTCCATTCCAATACAAAGTATTTATTTATTTTTGGATTAATGTGACCCATAAAATAATATTATTAAACTTAACCAACTACACATGAGGCTCACACTCAATACTAATACAACTACCCACTACACATTAAAATATTATTTCTCTCACCTCAATATACATTAAATTATATATTCCTTAATCCACGCACAAAAAGCAAATAAATACCTTTCAACGGAACGGAGGGAGTATTTTCGATCTACATAAATAATACTAAATGAGAAGAGAGAATACTCCTTCAATTCCATAATTATTTTTTTTATTATTTGCACAGAGATTAAGAAATATAATATTTTATTATATAGTGGATTGAGAAATATAATAATATTTTAATTTAAAGTGGATAGTTATATTAGTGTTGTATATGTGCTCCATTAAATATATTACTGTGAGTCTTATTTACTAAAAATATAAAATGTAACAATAATTGTGGGACACACTAATTAGTATTCCCTCTATCTGTCGTTAATGTTTAAATTTTTCATTTTGGTTTGTCATAAATTAAGGTTTACATTTCCTTTTTTTTGTCAAGTGAGATCCACACAATATTTATCACAATACACTAATACAACTACACACTACAAATTAAATATTATATTTCTCAACCCACTATGTATTAAAATATTATATCTCTTAATCTTTATTCAAAAAGCAAACGTCAATGTTAACGCGGGATGGAGGGAGTAAAATGTAACAATATTTATGAGACGAAGGGAGTATAACTCTCAGCCCACTTTATATTAAAATATTACTCCCTCCGACTTATAATAAACTTCACCTTTACTGTACTTACGGAGTTTAAGAAAACTTGATTTTTGACCAACTTTACTGATTTTTGGAGGGTAAAGTAGTATTTTTAGGTAATAAATAAATTATAAAGTATGTTATGTGTGTTATGTGGGAGTGATAAATTTGTAATTAAGAAGAATTTTTAGAGATTGTTGATTGATGCTATATTTCTTTTTTGATGGTGAAGTTTAATATGAGATGCGCGAAAATGAAGGGCGTGAAGCATAGTATGGAAGGATTATATTCCTTCAAAATACAATCATACTAATTATTAATGCGAGACAGAATAGTATATCCCGTCCATTTCATTTTCATGACCTATGAACTTATTTTAACCATCAGTGATGATACATTCTTGTAAAAAAAAATTGAAATTCCTTTTATAAATATATTATGCATTCATACGTGAATTGATTTTAAATCTAATCACTTCTAAATTCTTTCGTTCATAAATTTCATTTCTAATAACTCAATCCAAACACACCTTAAAAGTTGTTCAAATCTCAAATTATATTTAGATATCACATCTCTTATTTTGTATCGTTAAATGAATAATATGTATGGAAATAAAATTTATACATAAAGGAATATAATATAAACCTAAAGAAGAATTGTGAAACTAGTTGTTATAAACTATCCGTTGTGAAACTAGCCATTGTGGAACTCGATGTACCATATTTAATGGATGTAATCGGATTGTTGGAACTCCTACCTAATAACATTACAACTCTTTATCCTTCAATTTCCTTCTTTCTCTCAAACATGTCTTCTTCTTCTCACTCATCATTTTCCGAAAGTGACAGTCATCTTGAGTACTTACTTGATGACACGATAGAGAAAGAAATATAATCGTTGCTTAAAAAACAACAAAAGTTTCTTGACAATGCTGGGACTTCTGCTGGTGATGCCAGAAAGCAAAGAGCGTATGTCAGTATTGTTGGATTGTATACTAAAAGCATAGCTTTAGTATAAACAATGTTATAACAATTTATTTGAAATGAGAATTATTGATCAAATGATTGCGTCTTATAATTTATTTATATGTCCGATGCAATAGTCCACTTGCTTTATACTGTAGATAATATGTTGTGCGACAACACGCGAAATATCATATTATCGATTTCCTTATAAAGTATAAACAGAGGTTTACAACCGAGATAGACGGGGACTCTCTATCGGGATGGTTGTAGTGTGATTTGATTTTAGTTTGTCTTGACTATAAAATTACATTAGTTCACATTGTGTATTGAGCAGGACCGCTTGAGATCGTTCGACTTATACTGACTATATATGAGAACTTGATCTCTACTATTATGGATGTTCGTACTCTTAATCCCTATACAATAACCTTGACAAGTAAGGCAGTATGTATTTATTTGATTCTTCAATATTGGGTAAGATTTACATGTATCAAATAAACAAACTCGGTGAGTTGGGAAATAGTGATGTCTCTATGGTGTGCTGTTGATTGTAGAAGGAATTTGTGTCCTATTAAATAGGTTGATGATACCCCTTTGAGGAGCTCATAAGGATTATCATGTAAACCCTGCAGGTAGATTTATTCCAGCATGATAATGAGATTGAGTGGTACTACTCTCGAATGAGATATTAATTAATGGAGTTGTCAGTAACTTAATTAATTAATGGGTATTGTATATTTTAAATACGGGGAGACTAACAGGCTCATAATAAGAATGAACCCATAACGTAATTGTGGGATTAGAGCTGCAGTGTAGTAATAATATTTTAGTGGAATATATTATCATTATTATTGGATTTAAGTATACATTTTGGGCTGAACTTGGATACTTAAGCCCAATTGAGGCTCGACTCTAATTTCTCCTCCTGGTCCCTACTGTAGCCCATATATAAGTCATCTCAACTATCCAGAAACCCTAATTAATTCACGTCTAACACTGTAAGGAGGAAAAAGAAACATCAGATTGAGAAGATCTTGAGGATCATCGCCCACACGACGTCAAGATTGGACTTGGAAATATAACAGAAGATCAAGAGGTCGTTTGCTGCTGCTGTCCGTCAACTTCCATGATTTTTCTAAAATCGTATGAAACTCCAAACTATTTGTACGATATACCATTGGAAAGTCACGGAAGAGAGGATCGTTTTGGCGCATAGATCACTCAAATCGAAGATCGGATAAGGAAGTTATGTCCAAAACTGTGAAACTGCGCATGCTGTCGGCAAGAATCTTTCTTCTTCAACATATCCTGGTGATAGATAATACGTTTCTATATTTTCTTGCTTCCACTGATTTAGAAACCCATGGAACCCTAACGGTTCACGTTAACTAAATGATTGAACGCCAACAAGTATGTGGACTGAAATCGTGAGGCGGGGCATGCAAGACTCTATCTCGACTACTTCTTTAAAGATTCGATATACGAAAGCGAGACATTTCGTTGCCATTTTCGTATGTCGAGAGAGTTGTTCTAGCGCATTGTTGATGCAGTGGAGTCTTACGATGAGTATTTACGACGGAGGGCAGATGCAACTGGAAAAAAAGGGATTCTCTCCAATATGATGACCATTCGCCAATTGGCATTTGGTGGACCTACCAACCAATATTGGGATGAGTATTTACGTGTTGCTGAAACAATCAATATAGAATGTCTTTTTAAGTTTTGTTGGTGTGTGATCGAACTGTTTGGCGGTTACTACTTGATGAAGCCTAATGTCCTGAATTGTCAACAGTTGTTACAAATAAACGAAGAAAGATACTGATTTTTCGTAATGCTGGGGAGCCTTGATTGAATGCATTGAGAATGGAGGAACTATCCGACAGCTTGGAAAGGCCAATTCACACGCGGTGACCATGGCGTTCTAACAATCATGCTCAAAGCGGTTGTCTCTGTAGATTTATATGGCATGCTTTTTTTGGAGTAGTAGAATCCAATAACGACATAAATATGCTCAATCGATCTTCGTTATTTACAGGTGCTCTGCAAGGACGCACTCTATCCGTTAATTTTACAATCAATGTTAAGCAATATAATCAAAAATACTAATAAAATTTATCCAGAGTGTGCTGCTTTGTGAAAAGTTTATCATGTCCTTAAAATTCAAAGAGGCAACATTTCAAACGACTGCAAGAGGTTGTTAGAAAGGATGTCGAACGAGCTTTTGGAATTCTCCAAGCTTGTTGGGCAATGATCAGTGGTCCAACTCGTTTCTAGGACAAGAATAACTTGAAGGATATAATGCTAACTTGCATTATATTGCATAACATGATAAGAAAAATGAAGAAAATTCAGCGATCGATTGGTCTGACGATCCAAATGTGGCAATTTCGCCTCCACAAATAAGTGAAGGATTAACCAGAGCATTCAGTGACTACGCCAGGAGAGGTGTTCAACTACGGAATAAGCAAAAACATCTCAAACTTCGACAGGATTTAATTGAGCATGTTTGGATAAATCCGAAGAATAATTATCTACTCCTTCCGTCCCACAAAAATTTGAATGCCTCTTCCGGCACGAAGATTAATAAAAGTGATAATTTTTAGGGGTATTATGATATTTTTTGGAAATAAATAAATGATAAATAGTATGCTAGGTGTGTTAGGTAAATGTGGTTTTTTTTGTAAATAAAGTGTATGAGAAAGGGTGATTGTGTTTGACACAACATGATGATAAAAATAAAGAAAATGCAGCGATCGATTAGTCTGACGATCCTGATAGGCTTTTTCTGCGCACTATAATTAAATCCTCAAGTGTAAGGATATCAATTGTAGCAGCAAGCACCCAAGTTAAATTATCGATCCCACTGAGACAGCTAATTATTTATTTTACTATTAATTACTAATTAATCAGAATTGAGTAACCAATTTCCAATGTTTTGTTGTGAATTAATCTAATTAACGAAATATTAAATAACTGAATTAATTAAAAGCAAGGAAAAATAAAAACAAGTGTCTAATCAAGAGATGACAAACAGTTCTAAAGTATCAGGTATTGACCAATTAATTTGGGTTATTAAACTTACGATTGCTCATTCATGCAGTTTCACTGAAAATACACCACATATCCCTGTTATCCCACCGAATATGATTTGATTCAAAGCTAACAGTATAATCTGGTTTAAATCCTAAGGTGCGCAAATATTACCAAGCCTTATTCCTAGATACTAATCAAAGCAAGCAACAATACCTCCGGATGGTAAGCCCGACTAACAAGATATTTTCTGGAATTACTACAAGGTTCTATTCACTTCCTACTTGATTGTCTAATTGCATTGTTCCACTAAACTAATCAAGTATTTGATTTACCAGTTCATGGAATTAAAGTGCTTATAGCGGAGCTACTCTAATCCCTAACAGATAGACAATACCAATCATGAACGCACACAAGCTAACACAATAATCCAAGCATTATAGCGGATGTCATGAATATATTATGAAGACGTTACGAAGCATATTAATATGTCTTAGTAAAATAAGTAAAATCAAAAGCTCAACTGCATAAAATCCCAATCTTTGGTCTAAATCCCCAAATCAATTAAATCAATCCATCAAACCCTAGAACTGTATAGGAAATTAGCCCATGAGATTACAAGCAATCCTCATGGCTAAGCAATTCATAACAATAATCAAAGTAATAGAAAGGAATAGATAGGAATTGTGAAACCCTAGTGTAGGAGCAATCTCACGTTCCTTCTCCGTCTCTTCAATTGCTTGATTTTCCCTCAATTAGCACTTGAAACCCTTGTGGAGTTGGATGGAAGATGAAATCAGATTGTGATCTGATATGGGTGTGAAAGGAGTGTGGATTGATGATGGTTTATGGCTGGGCTCTCTCCGATTGACGTCTCGATCTCCCTAATTGTTTCTAAGATGGATGCAGGGCTGTTTTCGCGACGAATCTCCTTCAGAATCGCGATTTGAGGGTATATATACACTGCTGCATCGAACAGGCCCTGACTGGGCTCGATTTTGGGCCGCTCGGCACCTTGCTCGAGCCGAGCTCATGGCCGAGCGGCCCCCAAACTAGCCGAGCAGCATATGGTTGGAATGGGGCCGTCGTGTGGGCTCTGAGGGACCCCAGCTCGGCAGCTTTTGGCCACGTGGAAGGGCCGCTCGCCGCTCGCTACCCGCCGAGCTGCAGAAACTGCACTGCGCGATCTCACCGTTTTGAGTATAACTTCTTCATATGGACTCTGATTTGAGTGATTTTTACACTCACGCGTTCCTCTCTTCCTTGGCTTTCTATCCATATAAAGAGATCTTAGAAACTACAACATTTGAATATGTAAAAAGTCATGCAAAGTGGCTCCTCGGTGCAGCATGTGCGACATTAGCACTTTGATCATAACTTTCTCGTTTGGAATCCAATTGGAGTGTTCTTTACGTCAAAACGACCCTCTCTTCTGTGTCTTTCCAACCATATATTACATGATCAATTTGGACTTCTATAAGAATACAGAAAATTTGTGCAACGTGGACTGTATTTTTCAGCATTCCTTCTCACTTTCACTCCTCATTCCAACTTTGAACTTTTGATCATGTTTTACCCTTCAAAACTCAACAAAACACCTTAGTAGCATCTTAATTATGCAAGATATGAAAACCATACCATTCTATACAAAATCATGGCCACATTCTATCAAAAATGGTGTAATGTGAGACCTAAAATACGTGAAATTCCACTCTCAACAAACCCCCAAACTTACCTGTTGCTCGTCCCGAGGCAACGACATATAAAACCAATAGAGTAATTGAGAGGAAATTTCACAACTTCACATCCAAGAAAATTTAACAATTCAAAAATCATACTTCAAATACTAAGACAACCATCCATCTAAGAACATACAATTCAAATCAACTACTTCACTTTTTCGGAATGCTCATCCACCATTCTCACGGGTAGTATTTACGCTCATCGCTCAAGTGTGAGATATACACTTCAGGGTAAGGTGTTTACACTCAAAGTCAATTCAAACACACGCGTAACCATAAGCTTGACAATCATCTCAACTCTCGACTAAAGGGATAATTTCAACAATAGGATCACAAAGGTCTTGCATTAGGTTGTAATGTTGGATCTTTGGTAAAGGTAGGGAGTATATGGATAAGGTGACTCAATCACTAGTAGAGAATCAAAGAAGACTTACAGCTTCTCAATAATCAGCTTTACTTTCTTCTTCATCGCTCTTCAATGCTTCTTGCAATTTCATTCCTCCTTCACTTTTGAACACCACATCCTTACTTGAAATTTTTTTTTCTTCTTCCCTCTTTTCTTTTCTTTTTTTTTCTTTTTCAAATAAGGGTACCAGTTTCAGGCACTACCCTTTTCATGGGGTACCAGTTTCGGGCACTACCCCTTTATGCAACAATTTAACCACTCTCTTCAACAAATTTCATCACTTCCAACTTATTTCTCCTTATATACTTCATCACAAGACACCAACTTGATTCCTTCAACTCTCTACCAGGTAGGAATTTTTTAAAGGCTAGCAAAAGGGATCAATTGGCTAATCACGTAGGCTTCCAACAAATAAGGATTTTAGGCTCAAAAGGGTTGACTACGAATAATTTTAATAGGTAGGAAAATAATATGGCTAGTGACTAATAAAAAACAAAGATGGCCTAAGATCATTTCCTATCATCTAATTAAACACGTAGCTTCAAGCAAGATATAAAGCCAAGTTCTAGAATACGTGTGTATGAACGACACTCACAAGAATAAACTGAATCATGAAACTTGTCATGATTTCAAAAGGCTCAAATCTCACATGGCTATACGAATGAACGAGCAAACCTAATAAAGCTACATAGCAAATCTTTCATGTACATAATCAAATTTCAAGCATCTCAACATCCAAGCACAATCTCACACTGCTTCTCAAACACAATCACACATATAATCAAGTGCCATAAAAAAATCAGAAATCATCCTAGAGAACCATAAATCGACTACACCGACACTAGGATTAACACAAAACAAACAATAAACACCACAAAACACGAAACCTGAAAAATCGCAAAAAATCGAACCCTCAATATTCTCAAATAAATCAAAAATATTAAGAATCCGCAAAAAAATCGACTCTCCAAGCAACAACACAATGTAAAAATTCTATTTCGACACTGCAAGACAAGATATGTACGTTACCCCCCCAAACTTAGATTAAACGAAGTGAGAAACTAAGTTTGCAAAGAAGTATATACCGTAGTCAAGCAACACCTAATAAAACTCCTACACCAACACAGACATATAAAAGCAATAAAACGGAAGGGACAGCCCCCAACAAGCGCTCATGTTTAACGTCGGAGAGTCACGACGGGATACCTCTTTTCAACTACTGGATCGGAGGACAGCTCTCTCGCATTCGTACCTTAAGGTACTTCTTTCCTCTCTTATTTACTTCACCAATCATCTCACCCTTCTTTGTCACTCCAACATGATCCTTTGAATTCTTTTCCTCCCATGACTGTCTTGAGTCCTTCTTGTCAATCCTCCACTCAATTGTAGGCTCAACCTGTGTAGCAAAACAAGGATCAAACAAGTTAGAATTTTCAACATCAATATAAGAATAAAAATCCGGAGGTATGTTCGGAGGCTTCAGATATGGATCATCCATCTTTACTGCAACTAAAAGATTATCAAATATCACATTAGAATTAGTAGTAGGAAAAGTAAGAGATACGTCTGGTCCTGCGATCTCCTCTACCACCTCAATGCTTTGGCTCTTTTGCTTCTCTTCCTTAGCAGTAGGCTTCATCCTCACTTCAACAGTGGACCTCTTATTCCGATTCACACTAGCATTGCCCAATGAAAATAGCTTCTCAAGATAATCAATACATGCATCATTAGACAAATTCTCAAACTCTGCATCAGAAAGGATAAAGTTCTCATCATGCACTGCGTCCACTACATCCACATACTTGCACTGCTGCTGATCCGTGGGCCACTGCATCTCCTTATTCAAAGAAAAGACAATCTCCTTATCATCAGCCCTAAGCCTCAACTCTCCTTTGAACACATCAATCAGAGCCCTTCCAGTTGCAAGGAATGGACGCCCCAAGATCAGAGGCGCACCATCCTTTTCATCCTCCATGTCAAGTACAAGGAAATCCACAGGAAAAGTCAAATTCGACACCTTCACTAGCACATCTTCAATCACTCCCTCGGGGTATGTCAACGATCGATCTGCTAACTGTAGGGCAACAGATGCAGGTTTCAACTCCCCCAAATCAAGCTTCTTGAACACTGATAAAGACATCAAATTTATACTGGCTCCTAAATCACATAACGCTTTCCTCACTTGTCCTTTTCCAATCTCACAAGGTATGATGAAGCTTCCAGGATCCTTTAACTTTTCAGGTAACTTCTTCTGAATCACTGAGCTGCAATTTTCTGTCAAGTTCACCGTTTCCACACTGTTCAAGCTTCTCTTTCTGGAGATGAGTTCTTTAATGAATCTTGCATAGTATGGCATTGACTCCAAAGCTTCAGAAAAAGGAATATTGATTTGTATGTTCCTCATTACATCAGCAAACTTTCTGAACTTCTCATCCAAGCTTTTTGACAAGAATTTCTGAGGGAAAGGAATTGGTACCTTTGTGATCGGTAATCCCAAACTGTCTTTCTTGAATACCACTTCTGTTTCTCTCAGTTTCTTTGCTTTCTGCCACTTTTTATCAGCGATTTCCAGATCATACTGACTCTGTACAGAATTCGGACGTGCTGGAAAACCCGGAGGACAGCTCGTTGGCTCGCTCGAGCCGAGCTGTGGAAGAACTGAGCCGAGCTGGGTTCCTCCCGAACCAGAGGACTCAACTGAACCGGTCGGAACCCCACTCGGCGGCGACTCGGCATCGGCGGGAGGCGGCTCGGCCCGAGCAGGTGGCCGAGCGGCGGTAAATTGACCCTGTCCCGTCCCTGTTTCGTCCTGCTTCTGTTCTGTATCATTCTGCATCAGTTCTGATTCATTCTGTACCAATTCTGGACCTTCGTAATGCCTTCCGGATCTCAAAGTGATCGCATTAACACTCTCCTTTGGGTTGATTTCCGTATCCGAAGAAAATTTTCCTTTCTGCAACTGCACTTGCTGCTGATTTACTGTAGTAGAGATCTGCCCTATGTTATATGACAAATTCTTCAACTGCTTGTTCACTTCCTCATTCTGTTTGGTCATATTCGAGTCCATGAGAACAATGCAGTTATTGATCTTGTTTATGTCGGCATCATTCTTCTTCATGTATCTTGCTAACACATCGTCAATACTGGACTTCCCTTCTTCAGTCTTAGCACCAGGATCAAAATTAGGAGGATATGGAACTGCATTATTCGGATTTGAATAAGAGAAGTTCTCATGCCTCTGATTCTGCCAATTGCCTCCTTGATTATTAGGACCTCCCCCTTGGATATTCCTCTGGTTCGAATTACCTTGAGGGTACCTATTTCCTTGCCAATTTTGAGGAGCTCTCGAACCCTGAAGACTCTGCCCCATAGCCCAATTAGCATCCTCGACCTCTTGAAGGTTCATCACTACATCATCACTAGCAGACCCTCGGTTGCCTCCCCCATTATTACCTGATATCAGAGTAATCAGGTTCTTATTCATCTGTTCCAATTGAGCGACAACCTTATCATTCTTATCAGCTTCAGAAAATTTCTCTTCAACCTTTGCAACTTTACCAAGTATATAAGTCCCTCGGATCCTCTCAGATGGCCAATCCCTTGAGTTCAAAGAGATATCATCAAACAATTTCTCTACTGCATTGGATGTCTTGCCAAAGATTGTTCCTCCAGCAGAAGCATCAACCAACACTCTCGATTCGTTGTCAAGGCCATTATAGAAGACACTGATGAGTTGAGACTTTTTGAATCCATGCTGAGGGCATCTCCTCAACGCATCAGTAAACCTTTCCCAAGCCTCTCCAAACGACTCATCTCTCCGCTGCTTGAATTGATTGATCTCCTGTTTCAGTAAAAGAACCTTTCCTGGTGGCATAAATCGATCCACAAACAACTGCTGCAACTCAGTCCAGTTTGAGCAACTGTCTCCCTTTAGCTTATCATACCACTCCCTTGCCTTATCAACCAATGAAAACTGAAAAAGCCTCATCTTCCATCTATCATTAGTAGCATCAACAGCTTTCACTGTATCCATGTAGCTGTTGAAACGCTTAAGATGGCCATAGGGCTCATCAAAAACGCCTCCGGCAAAGGGGTTTTTCTCCACCATATGAATCAAGGCTGGCCTTATGTCGTTCGTTTCATCAGCTTGAATGGCTCCAACTACGCCTGAACCTCCTAGATTGGTGGACTTGAATGTTTCTCGGATGACGATGTCATCCTCATCGACTCTTTCTCCCATTGATGCTGTTTCAGGTTCTGTCTCAGATTCTGATTCAAACTCCGATTCAGTCTCTTCTAGGATAGCCTGATTCTCAATCTACACTTCTTCCTCCTCTAAAATTGCTTTAGGAGGTGCTTTGGTATTCTTTGATTTTACTCTTCTTTTCCTCGCAGAAGCTTCAATTTCCGGATCAAATTCAAGATCTTGTGCTCTCGTCTTTGACCTAGTTTGCATGCAACTTCAAGAAAAATCCAAAGTAAAACAATTAAATTCCAAAGAAAATATTCTAATTAACTAAGTAATACAAGAAAATAAATAATTAAAACTGTCCCCGGCACAACGGCGCCAAAAACTTGATATGCTTTTTCTGCGCACTATAATTAAATCCTCAAGTGTAAGGATATCAATTGTAGCAGCAAGCACCCAAGTTAAATTATCGATCCCACTGAGACAGCTAATTATTTATTTTACTATTAATTACTAATTAATCAGAATTGAGTAACCAATTTCCAATGTTTTGTTGTGAATTAATCTAATTAACGAAATATTAAATAACTGAATTAATTAAAAGCAAGGAAAAATAAAAACAAGTGTCTAATCAAGAGATGACAAACAGTTCTAAGGTATCAGGTATTGACCAATTAATTTGGGTTATTAAACTTACGATTGCTCATTCATGCAGTTTCACTGAAAATACACCACATGTCCCTGTTATCCCACCGAATATGATTCGATTCAAAGCTAACAGTATAATCTGGTTTAAATCCTAAGGTGCGCAAATATTACCAAGCCTTATTCCTAGATACTAATCAAAGCAAGCAACAATACCTCCGGATGGTAAGCCCGACTAACAAGATATTTTTTGGAATTACTACAAGGTTCTATTCACTTCCTACTTGATTGTCTAATTGCATTGTTCCACTAAACTAATCAAGTATTTAATTTACCAGTTCATGGAATTAAAGTGCTTATAGCAGAGCTACTCTAATCCCTAACAGATAGACAATACCAATCATGAACGCACACAAGCTAACACAATAATCCAAGCATTATAGCGGATGTCATGAATATATTATGAAGACGTTACGAAGCAGATTAATATGTCTTAGTAAAATAAGTAAAATCAAAAGCTCAACTGCATAAAATCCCAATCTTTGGTCTAAATCCCCAAATCAATTAAATCAATCCATCAAACCCTAGAACTGTATAGGAAATTAGCCCATGAGATTACAAGCAATCCTCATGGCTAAGCAATTCATAACAATAATCAAAGTAATAGAAAGGAATAGATAGGAATTGTGAAACCCTAGTGTAGGAGCAATCTCACGTTCCTTCTCCGTCTCTTCAATTGCTTGATTTTCCCTCAATTAGCACTTGAAACCCTTGTGGAGTTGGATGGAAGATGAAATCAGATTGTGATCTGATATGGGTGTGAAAGGAGTGTGGATTGATGATGGTTTATGGCTGGGCTCTCTCCGATTGACGTCTCGATCTCCCTAATTGTTTCTAAGATGGATGCAGGGCTGTTTTCGCGACGAATCTCCTTCAGAATCGCGATTTGAGGGTATATATACACTGCTGCATCGAACAGGCCCCGACTGGGCTCGATTTTGGGCCGCTCGGCACCTTGCTCGAGCCGAGCTCATGGCCGAGCGGCCCCCAAACTAGCCGAGCAGCATATGGTTGGAATGGGGCCGTTGTGTGGGCTCTGAGGGACCCCAGCTCGGCAGCTTTTGGCCACGTGGAAGGGCCGCTCGCCGCTCGCTACCCGCCGAGCTGCAGAAACTGCACTGCGCGATCTCACCGTTTTGAGTATAACTTCTTCATACGGACTCTGATTTGAGTGATTTTTGCACTCACGCGTTCCTCTCTTCCTTGGCTTTCTATCCATATAAAGAGCTCTTAGAAACTCCAACATTTGAATATGTAAAAAGTCATGCAAAGTGGCTCCTCGGTGCAGCATGTGCGACGTTAGCACTTTGATCATAACTTTCTCGTTTGGAATCCAATTGGAGTGTTCTTTACGTCAAAACGACCCTCTCTTCTGTGTCTTTCCAACCATATATCACATGATCAATTTGGACTTCTATAAGAATACAGAAAATTTGTGCAACGTGGACTGTATTTTTCAGCATTCCTTCTCACTTTCACTCCTCATTCCAACTTTGAACTTTTGATCATGTTTTACCCTTCAAAACTCAACAAAACACCTTAGTAGCATCTTAATTATGCAAGATATGAAAACCATACCATTCTATACAAAATGGCCACATTCTATCAAAAATGGTGTAATGTGAGACCTAAAATACGTGAAATTCCACTCTCAACAGATCCAAATGTGGCGATTCCGCCTCCATAAATAAGTGAAGGATTAACCAGAGCATTCAGTGACTACGCCAGGAGAGATGTTCAACTACGGGATAAACAAAAATATCTCAAACTTCGACAGGATTTAATTGAGCATGTTTGGACAAATCCGAAGAATAATTATCTACTCCCTCCGTCCCACAAAAGTTTGCATGCCTCTTCCGGCATGGGGATTAATAAAAGTGATAATTTTTAGGGGTATTATGATATTTTTTGGAAATAAATAAATGATAAATAGTATGTTAGGTGTTTTAGGTAAATGTATTTTTTTGTAAATAAAGTGTATGAGGAAGGGTGATTGTGTTTAGCCTTTTGCTTTTTTTAACTTTTGTGAAATAACTCAAAATAGAAAGTGTGTCATTTGAAATGGAATCGGGGGAGTACACATTAAATTGGCCTAATCAAAATTTATGTTATTGCATTCGGAGGTTTTACTTTTATTTTTAATGTATATCCTTTTAATTTATATTTTATGTTTTATGTAATGAAAAAATTAATACTCCCTCCGTCCAGTTCTAAGGCATCCATTTGTTTTTTGCACGTGGATTAAGGATTATTATTAATATATGTAAAGTGAATAGTTGTATTAGAGGGAAGTGGTGAGCCATATTGTGTACTTATTTACTAAATAGGGGAAGTGAATACCTTTAAAGCGGACGCCAAAAATAATAAAATGGATACCTTAGAAGCGGACGGAGGGAGTAATATTTTCACGATTTTTTAATTTTTTTAAAAAATATTAATAAAATTAAAATAATTGAAATATATAATTATTTATAATTTATTTTGAAATTAAATAAATATAATTATTAAAAATAAATAAGAATAAAAAGAAATTGAAGTGAATAAAAAAAAAAAACTACGTTATGAAATTTAGGCTCATGGAAAGCCTAAAGTGATACTTTTCCTTTAAATTTGATTGACAAAGTGAAATATAATAGAGAAATGGAATAAATAGTTCCGTAAAGCTTTCCCGCCATATCTGATATTCTCCCGCCAAAATGGACCTATTTATTCCACTCAACTGCTACCCAAGAGGTAGAATCCCCCAACTGTTCTTGGATCCAGGAGACCAAGAAAGTTGTGGGTTCGGATACGTCGGCTGACCTGACGCCCGTAGTTTCCACTGCAATCGTTATGGTTTCACCTCCTTCTTCACCTCAACTTACGGCATCGACTGTTGTGCTTTCACCTCCGTTGATGCATGATCCTATGCCGATTACTATGGTTTCATCTTGGCGGAATCTGTTGGAGGGAAAGAGAAAGCCATTGGTGATTCTAGTATAAAGCATCAATTGCGTGAATCAGCTGGAGGGAAAGAGAAAGGCCGGGAGACATTGATGGATTACATGGATTTTCTGAGGGCTGTTTTTGGAAAGAAAGATGGTCGGAATGAAGACGTGGACTTGTTGAAGTTTCCGAAGCCAAGATGGTGGGACTGATTGCTGTTTTGTGGCATTAACCTGGACAACTTTTGAAGAATATGTATATTGCCATCAAGATTCTAGGCATGAAGTAGTATTTGGTGGTTCGTTTTGCTGCACTACGTAAATTTGATGATCATTTTGTGGTTGTAATTAAAAATGTTTTCAGTCTCTTTTGGTATCATCAGCACGTGTACTAGGCTTTTGTAACCAGATTATTCTGAATAAATTGCTTCTTATTTTGGAATCATCATCAAGGTAAAGAAAAGATGCGTTTTGCTTGAATTTTTATTTCTATGTAATGTTTGATATTCATGCTGTTTTCTTTACTCTTAAGGTGGTGAAACTGGCTACTTATGTAGTTCTGTTAGTTTCTGTTATCTATTCAACATGTTAAGCCATGTCTGCCTTAACCTATTAGGGGTTTTGGTGATCTAGATGTGATATATATTTATCAAAATTTTCCTTTTAGGACAATCAGTGAAAATATTTAGGGAGTAGTATGAGAGGAATAAACTGTAGGGTAGCTGTATAATGGATGATCTTTATTTACACTGTGAGGTCCAGTTTAAAGAAGATTTACTGCCCATCATATGTTTGAATGTGTACCCATGTGATTGAGTAATTGATAAATATCATATCTTGTTTCTAATTTCTAATACAATATAAATAAAGACACGTGAAATCTGACTATTATTGAATGATCACCTTATGTTAAAGGACACATGAAAATATCTGATAGTTGTGCTTGAATAAATAGGTAATGAAGTGGGGAAACTTTCTTTGCATTAGTGGATGCAAAGTATTTCAAGACGGATAACCAATTCTTGGATGGCATCAAGTGGGGAAACTTTCATGGAGCAAGTTCACTGAGCCTGCTTCAATGGATCATGGACATCAAAACCTTATCGATGTTGGGTAGCATATCAATCGACTATATACACACAAATATGAACGTGTGTACGTATAAAAAATGAATAATAGATTCAAAATTCGATGAAATCCACACAATGTTAGCATCTACAAGGCCAGAGACATCATGAACAAGCGAGTAGAGTAGTTTACTAAGCCTGGGAAGAATGTCTTCGTGCTCAATGTTGTTTCAAGAAAACCCATGTAGTGTTAACATACAGCAAATGATTATAATGCAAGTTATCTACATATCAGAGTCTACAATTCTACCAGAAATGCATCGGATGATGATACTCAGATATCTCCTTATGTGATGACTCTCAATCTTTCAACCTCTTCAAAAGTTTTGAAGCCCAGCGATGGACACGTCGTTTGAGAGTGTAACCAACGAAAATTCCAGCGACAAAGCAAAAAGCACAGAGCTTTGAGCAAGTCCATACTGAGAGAGATTTACTGCATTCAAAAATTGGTCCCAAAGTTAAGGAACTAGCACTTGCTTTTACCACCTTAGGGAAACATCAGGGGAAACAAAATTGATGATTGAATCTTTTATTGTCATACAGATGAGACAATTTAACCAGGGAAAAAATTAGATACGTTCTTAAACTATACATTTGAACACTCTATCTGGGAAGAATTTCCCATTCTACTAATCCGTCCAGATGGACATCAGGTGATCTCCAGATAGTCTAGTCAAAAGAACTCTTAAAAATTTAATGACCAAAAGTAATTAAGCTGCATCAGGTGATCCCCAAAAGACAGATGGAAAATTAACAACTAAAAACAAATTAAGGGTAAAATTTGTGTGAACAAAAAAGTTATATCCACCCATTCTACACTAATAATCTGCAGCAAAAAGAAATATTTATGCTACCACATACGCATAACAACTTAAACAAACATTTTTCATATTTTCATTGTACATGTAATCAAGCAAAAAAGAGATACCAGTCACTAGATATTGTTTGGCAGTATATAATAATTAACAAAAATAACTAATATGAGAAATTTAGTATTCCTGTTGTATTTTCATTAATGTATTTATGTTGATATAATTTGCATAAAATTTAGTTGCTTGGATTGTTGGTTTACAATATTTATGTTTATAGGGGCACAATTGTGTGAGACCGTCTCACGGTGACACCACTTTATGCTTTCATAATTAGTTATCACTTTTTACTAAAGATGTTATCATTTTTCTTTTAAAATGTGATCACTTTTTATTTATACAATAAATTGTTCATGAAGTAGTTCACTGCATCATTATCACTTTTCATCAATGGGTATCACTTTTTATTAAAATATTATAATTTTTTATTCGTCTCACGGAAGTCATTCCGATTTCCGTGAGACGATCTCACACAAGTCTTTGCCATGTTTACATAATTTGTATTAAATTTAGTTGCTTGAATTGTTGGCTTATCATTTGTATTATCTTGTGTAGACCATTTCATGCTAATTCTGATCTGTAATTGAATTTTGTGACTGAAAAATGTATGTATTGTCTCAAACTACTGAAATTACTATACAGCCAAATTATTTCATTTCTAATTTATTACAGTACAATATTTTATAGAATAAGCAGGAACCAGTAAAAAATGGTATCCATTAACAAAGATAACATCATCCACAAAACAAACAGAATGGATTTTTTTTATCTCTTTAGTATTTTGTTGTGGACAGTGTAACAAACAACATTGTTGCAATCAATGTTCAGAATTAACCAAACAAAGCTAGATTAATCACATCATTTTAAACAAATTATAGCAGCAGGGTGTGAAGTTGAAGAAGCCCTCCTAGAAATTCTTTGTTTCACAATAAGAGACTTTCAAATTTCACCGGTAAGCATGAGGAACTCTGAACTGTGTTCTTTAAAAGCCAAAGGCTATAATATTCACGAACGAGTGCCTAGGTAATTACTTCTAATATCCACATAGTTAAGAATCCAGCTTAGCTAGTGAAATGTTTAAGAGTTTGAACAGAATAATTTTGATTCTAAATTTCTAACTGCAATTTTGCAATTCTCTAGTTTCTTCACGCCAAAGCTAAACTTGAAAGTACTCCTTTCCTCACCTTTCTAGTTTCCACCCATCTATAACACCAGCTTAGGCCATTGACTCTACATCATATGATAACGTCAAAACATTTCAACTAGACAGCTGAATCATACTTACGGAATAGATCAAACATGAAACATAAAGAAATAAAACACGGATAAGACTGAATTTACACTTATTTCATCAATTAAGCTGGGAAAAATCCAAGTCTAGTAATTACCAAAAACACAACCCTCACTATTTACTCCATTCAACAATGTTCATATTTGCACCAAAGTCTTGTGATAAAATAAAAAAGCACTGGAGAGGACCTAATAAAGATAGATCAGCTAAAAATTTGGAAAGAACAATGCGATGCGTAAGAGAACATCTTAAATGTTAACAAGGTACATATAAAGCAGTAAATCAACAAATCAAAAACAGAATTAGACAACAAAAAGAGTCTCAACAAGTGCGAGATCGCAGAATGCTCCAGAAGATAGCAGTAATTGCGTTTTGCTCACCTAGGGTGGCGCGTGAGTAACGCGCGGGATGCGTCGGAGGAGTAGGCAGATGATGATCCAATTCCAGAAGCATTGGAAGAAGAAGAAGAATCGATGGACTTGGCTTTCTCTAGATTAGCGGCATAAGAGCTGAGTTTGGCTGCTGATTCCGTTGCCTGAGAGATTGCGGTGTTGTATGCTTTCTGGAGTCCCTCCATTCTGATTTCAAATTCGGGGATTCCCAGCTTTGGGAATTTATATCTTGGGGTTTTAGGGTTTTGATATATGGATGTCAAAAATTAATTTAGATAACATGGAAAATAGCTATTCATCCTAAATTTAATGGGACTAATCCTTTTACCACCACTTGATGATTTATAACATAAAAAAAATATATATATCGACCATTAAACCTTAATTTAGGAAATAATTATGATACATGTCATTTTTTTAAAAGTGGAATATAAGCTGAAACATCGATTTGAAATAGGTGATCACATGCCGAATTGTTTTTAAAATCCAAAAGTCAGATTGATCATTCAACAATCGAAAGAACAACATCAATAAACGACAGAATTGGTAAAGAATTGGTAAAGAGATACTAACACCAAAAGTCAGCCAAAAGTCAGATTGATCATTCAACGATTGAAAGAACAACATCAATGAACGACAGAATTGGTAAAGAGATACTAACACCAAAGTAACTAACTAAAGAATTATTGAAAGCAAACTTGGCTAACTTATGGGGTACAATGTTCGCCGAATGACGAATCCAACTAAAAGAGATGTCTTCAAACACTACAAAAAAAGTAATTTTTAGCAACCGAATTTACCAATGAAATTCAATCCGTTGATAATTACCAATGGATTAACAACAAAAATGACATTTTTATTTTAGCAACGGAATGACAACGGATTTATTCTCTATTTTAGCAACGGAATTCAACTTGTTGGTAATTGCCAACGGATTAACAAGGGAATCATTATATAAATTACCAACGGAATTATTAGCAACGGATTATCAATGGAATTATTTACCAATGGAATTGATTTTTCGTTGCTAAAAATTTACCAACTACCATTTTACCAACAAAATTTTACCAACGGATTCCGTTGGTAAGCCAATTTAACAATGGAATTAAGACTTTTACCAACAAAATATTCCGTTGGTAAAAAATAATTTTTTGTAGTGGAAAGAGGGGGATAAAGTCAGGATATTCTCTAGAGCCAAAGTAAGGTAGATTCTTCTTTGGTTTGATCAAGGCATAGTGGAGGATAAACAAGTCAATATCAAGAATGATGCATATGTTGTTTTGTTCTTATGCAATTTGAATTCGAGTGAGGCTCCCGTGCACCCGGGCGCACGGAGCAAATTCCGTGCGCCTTTACAATTTTCATTCCCCTTTACAATTTAAACCCCTAGCAATACATAGGTTTAAATATGATTGGAGGAAAGGCTGTGTTCACACGGGGACACGGAGCATCTTTCCGTGTCCCCGGGCGCACAGGAGCTTTTGCCTTTGAATTCCGCGACGTGTTTCTATGGCCTCAACAATATCGACAGAAAGAATTGACTCTTGATACTTAGTGAAGCACCAATTGACTTGTCCATTTGAATCTCGAGCCACCCGCTAATACCAATTCCTGTAACATGAACTTGATCATGTGTCTATTTTTATTTTTAAAATTCCTCCATTGCTAAGAAGTTTGGGAGTAACTCCCACCAGAGAATGAGAATGAACACCGTGCCTTCCAGAAATCCGTGGCTTTGCCTATTTGAATATATTGTAAAAAGATAAATATAACTACTTATTTTATTTTTGTATTTAATTTCTTATTCCATCCATTAAATACTTGTGATGTGTTATAATGGATATTCAAATTATGAACATGAAGGGAATATGACTATAGAATAGGGGATGGGACGATAAAAATATTTTTTTTCCCCACCCGATCCTTCACCCCAAACCCAATTCCCAAAAGCTGCCTGAAACTTCCGACGAGAGGCAGGCGACAACAAAAGGCAGTGAGGTGGAGGGTGGGTGAGTGGTGGATGATTTAATTAGGAATTTATCCAAAAATTAAAAGAAACACATGAATGTAGCTTCCTTAGCTTTTGAGTTAAAAAAATGAAACCAAAGTTAGAATTTTTTTTGTACTATTTACACTCATTTTTTATGTGAAAATTGTGTGAGCAAATGTTGGGTCAGCAATTGTCCACGCAAAGAACTCATCCCTATTGTTCCCCAATCCTACCAAATGCTTCCTCTCTCTTACTCTTATCTGTTTCCTTAACCGATATTCAATTTATCGACTCCAATTTAAAGCAGCGCTACTTTCTCTGTTAAAAGAACAAGAAAAGTAGCTCGAAAATGGCTTCAATTTCTCTCCACACAACTCACAATCTTCCTTCTTTGCTGCACACTCAAACCCCAAAGCCAACTCTTTCTCATACTCTCTCACTCCTCCCAAAATCTTCACAATCTCAGTTTCATGGCCTCAAGTTCTCTAATTCATCCCACCGTTCAATCCCTACTTCTGTTTCTGGAAAAAATGCCATCTTTGCCAAGGTACATTTCCAAGATTATTGCTTTATATCATATTTTGGGTAATAAATGACTCCCTTCTTGAAATATGCTATGGATATATACATATAATAATTAAAGTTCACCTAAAAATGATGAACTATTTTGTGTGTTTATTTGGTGGGATTGTGTAGGTATCAGAAGGGACACAAGTGCCATCTTTTACATTGAAAGATCAGAGTGGGAAGCCTGTGAGCCTGTCTAAATTCAAAGGGAAACCTGTTGTTGTGTATTTCTACCCTGCTGATGAAACCCCTGGTTGCACCAAACAGGTCTACTTTTTGTTAATCTCATTCTGTTTGAACTAAATTGGCAACTGCAAATTGCTTGAAAGAAAGAAAAATCTTGCTTGGAGAATGAATTCTTTGATTTTCAGATGGCAAGTGATTGTAATGTTATCTAGCACACTAGATTGGTATTAGATCATAATTCCCATTTATTTGAAAATCCTATTTTGTTTGTAGAATTAGGACTCCAATATGGCACTCATTTTGCTTTGTGGCCTTGAACTTCATTGAACACTTTGGGGTTAAGACAAGTGATTCCACTTGATAGGCAGCTTATGGTTGTCGCGTAGAGTCGGCAGCCCGTGGATTCGCTGGAGTTTCACAGAAAAGTGAAGTAATTGGATAAACAGATTTTATAGTATTGAACAAGGGCTTGAATCTTCTTGTTTAGATATTATTTGGGAATAAGGAGATGTCATTTAGAATTTATTTTGAGTAGTTATTTAAATGTGAAGAGGTGGGTTTTTATAGATGACTTCCTCAGTGTAATAGGAAAGCAGAAGGATGAAAAAAAAAGAGACTCACAATAATAGAGCCAACAGAATTTTTAAGATTGAAACCTCCCCTGATATTTCAAACATGTTAGTAAGTTTGACCAAAATGAATCCTTGATGTTTATACGATTTTTACAGGCGTGTGCCTTCAGGGACTCTTATGAAAAGTTTAAGAAAGCGGGAGCTGAAGTTATCGGAATCAGTGGGGATGATACAGCATCCCACAAGGTATCAGAGGCTTGCTGAGTTGCATAGAATTTTATTTTGCTTTCCTATGGAACATACGTCACTGTTAGTGCATTCTCCATATTTTTTCATCGATCATAGATCTAAAAACTAACACTCGACATGCACTTGGGATCATTTTCGTTCGTGATAGTTTTTTTTCCTTCATTTGTATATGGTAACTGGCTAAGTTCAGCTTGTTTATATTATAAGAATTTCAAATTCTTAGAAAGTTGGAGCTGGTTATTCAGCCATGTACGTCTCGATTAGTGGTCGACAAATGCTTAGTAATCTTCCTTGACTGGTGGCTCAACTGTGACCTGCATGATCATATTAAGAAAAAATGTGCATAATTACACATGTTTGGTTACTTTATTCTTTTGACAATTATTATTCTTCTCTTTTGTCTCAAAGATAAATTGGTGTCGCTTTCCTATGTCGTTTGACAATGTAGGCCTTTGCTGAGAAATACAGACTTCCATTTACTCTGCTAAGTGATGAAGGCAACAAGGTAAGAAAAGAGTGGGGTGTCCCATCGGACCTTTTTGGCGCGTTACCTGGAAGGCAGACCTATGTTCTTGACAAAAACGGGGTTTGTCGCCTTGTATACAACAATCAGTTCCAACCGGAGAAGCATATTGATGAGACCTTGAAGTTTCTTAAAAGTGCTTGAAACCGACCCGTATCTAACTTCCACATTCGCCTTTTTCCTCCTTTTTCTATGTAATCATACATCCAAGTAGATGCTTTTCTGAGTGAATATGATGGAGCACTGTGTGTGCTGAGAGTTGAACTTTCATTCAGGATTTGAAAATATGGGAATATTTTATTTCATTTCATTCAAACAAGGTTACATTTTTCTGATGATATTACAATGCTTGATCCATTATGTGGATTGCTTTATTTCTTAATTCATGGTAATGAAAAAGGAAAAAAATAATATTGAACAACTCTTATATGTATATATATAGTTAGTATGTATAGGAGGTGGTTGTAGTGTTGGCATCTTTTATATTATGGTTTATTTTTCTTCTTGATAGTCTTGGCTACTATAAGGGCTAAAGATTTCAGAAATCCAGCTCTTCTTCCTCCATGATCTCCACCCCATCTCCTCACATATATCATCACTGTGGTTGATGCTAAACGTCGAAATGCAGCTGCGTTTGTAGAATCGAGTAGTTCGCCTCATGATCTCTAACTCCTCCGTTATTTGCTCGAGCATGTTCTCCACGCTCGGGAGCTTGAACTGATTGTCCACCAATCGGGACAACCAGCTGCACCGTATCTCTGCTGTGTGGAGATTCGAAACACTCTCGATGTAACCAACGAAGGCCATGTTAGGGATTAATGGATTGATTGTACCCCTGATTATAAACATCAACCAAACAATTACTTAGTATCATGATGAACAAGACCCTTACAAAACTATTATATACCTGAAACTGTCTCAAACGACACACATTCATTTAAAAAAGATTTTTAGCAAAGCATTTTCAATGAAAAAATTGTACCCTATCAAGAAAGTGATATTTTTCTAATGAAATCATTGTCTCATGTTGCTATATAGACACAAAGACATACCTATACAATGGCATCATCCCAGAAGGGAACTCGAGAAGACTGCGGAAGGGGTCCGGAATTATCGTTTTTATTTTATGTTTTCCATCAAAACCAGTTGCAAGAACAACAACATCAGCATCTAGCTTACTTCCATCATCAAACTGAACTCCTTCTTCAGTAAACCACCATTTGGAAGAAGCCCGTTTGATGGCGATCTTGCCCTTCTCAACTTCCTCGAAGAAGTTCTCTGGCAAGATCGCCATCTGACAGGATGCATAGTCTTCCTCAAAAGGGTGTTCAGGTTTCAGACCATACTTCTCCAATGGAAGCTTCCATGTCAAGTAGGATTCTATGGTCTTAGACACTGCTCTTCTCTGAAAGGCAATTAAAAAACAATAAGAACTCAAAACTTGTTTGAAAAAAGACACAATTATACATAATATGGCCATGCATAGGTGTTTACCATAGGAGAGAGCATGCGGCATAGGAGGGTTCGGAGAACGCCCTGGTTGGGTCGTTCGTGCAGGAATTGAGAAGCTCGGGTCGAATAGAACATGTAGAACGGTAAACCCCAAACTGAGTAATGTGGTACAGTCCAATGTAGGGTTCTTACAACCATAGTGCACTGTTGGCCTTCTGGTCCTAAATCCACAAAAAAAATTTTTTTATTAGAAATACAGATGAAGATTGAAAACTACTGTCCGGATCTCATATTCCACAACAGTATTTCACCCCATATTTCATAACTTGTTTTCTATTGAAATACTATTCTTATTTAATGACCATTAATTAAACCCTTTTACACGTGATGTTAATTTAAACATTGATTATAACAAGTGACAAATATCTAAAGAGTGGAATAAAAGATAAAAACACGTAAATGGAATAGGTCGTACCATTTGCTATATAAAATCCATCACTTTCTTGGTTAATTAGTGGACTGAATGAACAATTATATATGGATTAATTGACTTGTTCAGCATATATACACATGTTATAGTTAAGAGTAAATTAATCATTAGTATATAAATATTGTTTGTGTTGGCCAATGATCATAAGTAATTTTAATTAGTTAGGGTTGAGCAGTGTGTGAATACTAGGACAAAAGATTCTTATGATCATTGCTCAACATTAATAATATCACCAAACCAAAAATGGCATAAGTTGACTAATATAATTGATCTATATATCAACTAAGCTATCAAGAAATTCTTCTGAAGTTAAGAAAACTCTGAACTTCATGTTCAAAGGTAGTGTTGATTAATTATTGGAATTCCTTATTATTTATTACTTGACTTGAAAGCTATTAATTAATACCAAGTCCAACTTCATTCATTTGTGTCCACACTACTTAAAAAATTCATGCACAAAATATATGAGGGGTGGGGGTGTTGGATTGTAGTACAAGTTATAATACCTTCATTAGCCTCAGCACATTCAACTGCCAAGTCAATCCCAGATTTCTTGTACCCAAAAATAACTACTTTCTTTCCTTTGAGTAACTGAGTCGACTCGTCCTGGTCGAGTTTGCAGTAGTCGATGGTGTGCAGAACCTTCCCCTTGAAGTTTTCTGGGCCTTTATTTTGTGGGAATCTTGGTATCGCCGGAATATCCCCGTATTTTCCGGTGCAGATCACCACAAACTCGAAAGAGTACCACTATATTCAACAAAACGTATACCGTCAGTAAAATGACTATAGATCGGATACCCATGCATTAAAAAAAATAAAAAATACCCAATTTTTACTATATAAGCCTGCATTACAAGAGTAAAATCCATATATATATATATATATATATATATATATAAATCCACGACCTTATACTATAATTAATTATACGTACTCCCTCCGTCCCGTTCTTATGGTTACGTTTGCTTTTTGCACGTGGATTAATGAGTATAATATTTTAATGTGTATTGAGGAGAGAGAATTAATATTTTAATATAAAGTGGGTAGGTGTATTAGTGTGATGTGTGGGCCCATAGAGAAAGAAGTAATTAATTTGTGTGAGTCTCATATGCTAAAAAGGAAAATGTAACCATTAGAATAAGACGCTCAAAAAGGAAATATATAATCATTAGGATGAGACGGAGGGAGTATAATTTATTATTTTCTTTAATTCAATTATTATTAATTTCAGTAATTACCATAATAGAGATTTGTCTGAGATATTATCAATCCGATTGAATTCCCTATTGCATATTTGATATTTCATTGGTGTTTCACAATATAAAAAAACTATACTCTATTAATGACCATTAATCCCTTGGAGCTTGTGTATTATGACACATGACAAAAATATAATGAATGGAATAGGAGATGAAATATGAAAATGGAATAGGTGATTTCATTTACGCGTCGTCCCATTTGAGTTTTCACAATTATTGTACCATGTTGTTTATAAAAGTAATTACTTTTCGTGACAACCTTGCCCTAGTATTGTAGTCTTTTAGATAATTAATAGATATTAATTAATAAGGAATAAATAAAGTTACATGTAAGATGTGTGAGAGTATCGTTTTATAAAAAATAAAGTGTACGTTAACAAATTATTTATTTTTACTATTTTTAATATGTGAAAAATGTGATGAAAAAAATAAACGAGATATAAAATTTGTATTGTTACAAGGGAAGTTTTAAAAATAATTAAGGCTCCCACATTTTACGTGTGTAGAAGTATGTGTGTGTTGCATGCAGTTCGGTTAAATCTCACACAAACTAAAAATGGTCAAATAATTTGACATGCAACGGTTTTCGTTATAGCTAATATATACCAAGAAAATTCATGATATAATAAAAAAATGATATCGAAAGTTAACAAGAAAAGTGTTAGAAATTAACAACCTGTGTATTCTCCGATTGGGCTGTCTGAACTCCGACTTCCCAGACAGGGTTGCCGGAAAGCACGGTACCGTATTCACTGGGTCTCCCTCCGCCGCCTCCGACGAAGCGGAGCTCCACCACCTTGGAGTTGAACTTCACGAATTTCAGCACATCGAAGAAAGTAGCATAAGAATGCAAATAATCCAATATTTCTTGGTAAGAAGGGAAACTCATGTTGTCCCTTTGAGTCCACGGAAAATCCGAGAACTCGTAGTCGCATCGAGGGGTTTGGAGCTTCGTGGACCTATAGGAACAATGTTTCCAAACCCCTCCGATTGAGCCGGTGGCTTCAAACACCACCGGCTCGTATTTCGCCAGCTGCTTAGCGGCAGCGATGCCACTAATGCCGCCGCCGATGATCCCGATTTTATGAGATTGGATGGCCATTTTTGTTTATTGATATATAGGAGAGTTTAATTTGTTTGAGATGAGGGTTTTTGTAGTGAGGATTTCACGTATTTATAGGCGTGAATTGACTTGAAATGTATGGAAGGTTGGACCCGAATAGGTTTCGGGTCGGGCTAAATTTATCGGGTCATGTTGATGGCGCGTGATTAGACTACATTTGAGTTTACACGATCGGGAAGAAAATGTCATCGTTTTGCTAGAATTTTTTTGTCCACTTGTTTATTAAAATAGTAATTATGATTATTATTATTATGATATTTAATTATTTCAATTTATTTTCTTGTAGGGACAAATGTGAGTTCCAAAAGTACAAAAGAGGTTGTCTCATTCCTCAATTCTATGTTTCGAGATATAATTAATCTCAACTGGTATTGAGTTGTTAAACCGAAATAAATGGTACAAAAAATTTCAGGTGATTCTTGTATGACACCGTGTGACCCTCTCATATGAGGGGTGCGCACCACCCCTCATGTGAGGAGTCACCCGTGACCCGCGGTAACATAAGTGGCCCTCAAAATTTTATTATACAGCTTAATACCCTCTTTCATTATTTTGTTCTGACTTCAAAAAGTAATATTATTATTTTATATTCTCTCCGTTCTATCCAGAATCTCCATTTTTTTCACGTAAATTAAATAGTATTATTATTTTATATGTTGTGTGTAGTTGTATTACTAATGAGTGATGGATCATATGTGGGGTCATTTTACTAAAAGAGAAAATTAGAACCTTTAAATAAGAGACAGAATATAGTGAAATGAGAATCTTTCGATGGGACGAAGGAAGTACGACAGACTATTAAAAAAGTAACACACGATGTGTTTACAAAATACTATTATTTTTTTTAAGAAGGTGCCTAAAATTGTGGTTTGAATTTCATATTATATTTTAATATTACATTTCATATTGCGAACTGCTAGATGATTATCATAGAGAGAGATAAAATCTATATTTCAAATAAAAAATATAAACATGAAGAGAAATGTTGAGATTTTCCTTCCTGCTAGTGTTACTTAACTAAAGTGCATACACTACAAAAAAACTATTTTTTACCAATGGAATATTCTGTTGGTAAAAGCCTTAATTCTATTATTAAATTGCTTTACCAACGGATTAACAACGGAATCCGTTGGTAAAGTGGTGGTTGATAAATTTCTAGCAACGTAAAATCAATTCTGTTGGTAATTCGTTGCTAAAAATTCTGTTGGTAATTTATATAAATTTTTTTTGGTAATCCGTTGGTAATTACCAACGGATTGAATTCCATTGCTAAAATAGAGAATATATCCGTTGTCATTTCAATACTAATAGAAAAATATCATTTTGGTTACTAATCCATTGATAATTGCCAACGGATTAAATTCCGTTGGTAAATTCCCTTGCCAAAAAATACTATATACATACATACATATATATATATATATATGAGTTGATCTACTGTACCACAATTGTACATTAAAAACAAGCCCATATTTAGAAATGGGTCAAGTATAAAACCCTAAAAAAATCCATTTGGGTCATGTTAATCTCACGCACATACCATCTTCGATCTGCTCTCATATTCTTCTCCTTTCTCCCATCCGTTGTCTCCACCTTCATCCGTCTTCTTCTTTCTCCCATCCACCGTCTCCACCTCTATCTGTCGCTCAACCTCCGTCTACCTCTCCTCCGCCGATCCACTCCATCTCCACACTCACAGTGCTCCGTCTCCTATCAGATCGCAGGTTTCTCACTCCCTCACTCCACTGCCTCCCTCCCTCACTCCATCACCGTCTCCTCTCTCACTCCGCCTTATATCTACACCGCCGCATCTCCACCAATATACCTCCACACTCACGCATGACTCGCTCTGCTACTCTACCTCCGTCTGCGTTCCACCACTCCACTTCCGCCTCCGCCTCTGTCTCAGGACTTGTTTTCTTCTCCTTTTTCACTCATTTTTTCCTTTAGGATTTACTCCACCTCCAATATTCTAATTTAATTCTTCTAATCTAATTAAACCTTATAAAGTTGTGGTAGTAGAAGTTGAATCGGACAAAATTGGAGATGAAATTGGAAGTTACAGATTGGGAGGAATAAAGTAGTGCCAGTAGAAGTTGAATTGGATGAAATTGGAGACTGACTTAGAGATGATAGATTGAGATAAATCAATGGAGGTAGGATTGGAGGTTACAATAGAGGTTGATGAGAAAAATGATTCAGTGAGAGGAATTGAGTAAAATAATAGGAGATCATATGTAATTGGAGGTTATGTAGGTTGGATATGTAATTGGTTAAAAGGTTAGAAGTATGTTGTATTGATTGTAATTTATCAATGTATGTATTTTTATGAGTAAATGTATTACTTTTTATATTTAAATTACATATTTGTCTTGTGATTAAATTTTGATTCGATTGATAGGAGTGAAAGGGGATTTTGATTCCAAGCTAGTTGGGAATGTATCAATGAATGAAGTAATTTTTATTATAAAATGCCAGATTCAAGGAGAAATAAAACTTTATTTATGAACTATACACTTATTAATTAACAAAACTATATACACTTTCTCAATAAAATGTATACACTTCGTTTTAAAAAAAGATTATACTCAAAACATGTACTTAAAGTTTTTAAAAAATATACATTTATTAATAAAAACTTATACACTTAATATTAAAAGTGTATACAATTGATCAATGAATCTGGAGCTCGATATTATTCAAAATAATAATACAATTGCGAATAAAAAGTATTACAGTTATTTAATATAACATATACACTAATAAATTAAAATAATACAGTTTCATTTTTTAATATATATTTATAAGTAAAAACTTATACACTCAGTAGTCAAAATATATTCAGTTCTTCAACAAATCTTATGCATTCATAGTCAAAATATATTCAGTTTTTCAACAAATCTGGAACTTAAAATGTATATAGTTCTTCAACAAATCTTATACACTTAGAAATCAAAATGTATACAGTTCTTCAAATTTGGAACTCGATCATGTTCACTGGCAAGTTCTTTATCACACAATATTTGTCAAGGTTCTTCATCCCCATTTACCAAGGTTCCTCAGCGCACAACCATTTGAATATTTGAAACTTTTACTAACTAGATACGTTAAAATAATAATGGTGAAATCTTCGAAACTTAGATCTGATACTCTTTGAGACTCGATTTGAAACTTTCACCTTGGATTTGATACTTTTACCAACAAACCATTGAAAATACTGTAACATCAACAAAACACACAACAATCAAATGATAAAAGATTTTTTTAAATAAAAGCAATAATTATCAGAGTTCAATTCAAAATAGCAAATGATGAAGAGCACACGATTTAAAAAATTGGAGAAAACTAATAAGAAAATAGAAGCATGGGTAGAAAGGCGAAGAGAAACTCAGCAATAATGGTGGAAAGAAGTGTGGCGGCAGAGGGTGGCGGTAGAGAGAGAAGAGTGACGGCAGTTTCAACGGCGATCTCAAGTCTCTTTGGTGGTGGAGTGATGGTGGAGATATAGAGAGAAAAGAGGAGAGGAGCAGAACAAGGAGAGAGAAGAGAGCGTGTCCATTAGATAAAATTAATATAAATATGCTGGTCATGGGCCAAAATTGACCCAGTTGCATCTGAAAAACTATTGCACAATAGTATTTGCATATATATATATATATATATATATATATATATATATATATATATATATATATATATATATATATATATATATATATATATATATATATATAGGGATAATCTCTTATGAGAAGTGTATATTCATTATTAAAATATATTTATTACATTGGTAGAACATACATTGGGTAATTAAAGTATATTTTTATTAAAGTATATATGGTGAATAATATACTTCATTAAATATGATTTTATAATATTATAGTATAATACATCATAATTATACTTAGTGAATCATAATATAACAAAATCTCTTTAATTCATATTATTCTTAGTAAATCATATTTCGACCATCGAATAATATACTATTGAATCAATTAATCTCAAGTAAGAATCGTGTCGCACGAGACTTTGTTATATAGATTAACATTATAAGAGTTATATAGAAAAACATTATATACTTCATTTATGTAAATAAAAATACATACATTAAAACCTAAATACATAAATATTAAATCTGATGTATATAAATATTTGCTTAGTAAGAATGGAATTTATATATATTACTACGATCGCCATGATATCGCCACCAAATTCTCGTGCGCTTGACAAGTGATTGGTGAATAAAATAAATAAATAAATAAATATTCATAACAACAACAATAATAGTAATAATAATAATAAAAGAAAGAACTTGTCCGGTATGAATTGTATATACGGTACAATTCGGATTCTAATATGTAGAAAATAAAACATTACTTTAGAACAATTAGTTATGGTTATTTATTATATAGCAAATAAATCCTAATCTCAACAAAATTATAAAGAATTTTCCGTATAACAAAATTTAAACAAGAATAATATTATACAGAAGAATACGTACAATTGTATTACTTTAAAACTTAATTAATATTTCATGTATTAAATAATAAAATTCGAATGCATTGAATGCAATGAATAATTTCTTGATTTTCCATATAATGAGTAAACTGAGAGGAAACTGAGAGAAAATCACACGTACAACTATGAAAGCAAATATTTGGTTCTCCACTTGGAAAAGTATTGCAGCCCATGTGAAGGCCAGTCCGTGGAAAAGGAAGCATCCCAGAAAATTAGATGAAACTTTAATGAAATGGAAATACAAATTAATATGGCTTTTATTTACTCCATTATCTTCAAATTATATAATTGCAGAAAATTACATAAGAAAATTATATAGCTTTATTTTAACGAAACCATGTACTGAAAGGCTGTTTGATTTCAAGATTTTCAGTTCTTGTCAAACTTAGGATTTCTGGTTAAACTTCCTCAAAGTTATGATATATAAATAAGTGATAAAAAATAATCAATTTAAATTGTTAAAATTACTATCCTTCAACAACTTAATTTTATATTATTTATACTCAAATAATTTTTTTTTTAAAATCAAAATACCCCCATCCTTTTTGTTTTATTTTATATAATTTAATTATTCATTTCCGGTTATATAGTTTGGAGTCCGGACACAGGATACCAACATCATATTCGACACTACCATCGTAGTAGTGGATGTTTATTCGGTGTCAATCCTGTATCGGTATGCTATGTCGGGATTTTGACATATTGACCAACACTGAATCTGACATCTGACATTATGTTAATGGTGTCGGATATGATGTCCGTATTCTATGTCGGATATCCGACACCATTATCGATACTGAATAATAAAATAATTTAAAAAAAGGTGGGGGCATTTTAGTCCTATAATGGTTATTTGGGTATAAATGATAGAAAGTTGAGTGGTTGGATGACAATAAAATGTAATTTTAAATTTTGATTATTTTAATCATTCTCCCTTTAAATAATTATAAATAATTATAGTAGTCCCACCGTTCACTATAACGTATCCATTTTCTTTATTCTAGTATAGAGATTATATTAAAATTCATTCTTTAAATATGATCGATTTTAATTTTAGTAATTTTTATTTGCATTTCTCAATTTCAATTTTTTTTTCTTTTATTAGATTTTGGTTCTTTTTGTCTAAATTTGTACCTTTCAACCAAATTCAGTCCATTTTTTTTAACAAGTTTAATCTATTATGTTAGAATTTGTTCAATTTTGGTGCAAAATTCGGACAAAAATAACAAAATTTGGACAAAAATGATCGAAATCGGACAAAAAAGGGATTAAACTTGAGAATTGCTAGTAAAAAATAATTAAAATTGAAACCAATCATTTTTAAAGGACGATTTTTTATATTTTCCTTTTAAGTTCGTTATTTTATTAAAAATATTACTCTGATCTTCAACCACTTAATATGTATCCATTTACATTTTATATGTAAATTAAAGAATATTACAATTTTATGTGTAATAACTAATTATATTAGTGATGTATGATAAGCTATTTTTTCTAAATAAATAAATTGATACTTTTAAAGCGGACGTCCATGTAATAATAAAATGAGCCTTACTTTCTTTAATAATGAGGTGATATAAATTGTAAATTTGTAAAATTTTATGGCAAAACTTGTATGAGATAGTTTCACGTAAGGATTTACGTGAGACAGATAAAAAGTAATAACTTTTATAATAAAAAATGGGCAAAGACTTGTGTGAGACCGTCTCACGTAAGGGCTTACGTGAGACGGTCAGAAAGTGATAACTTTTATAAAGAGAATTGATACTAAATTAATGAAAAGTGATAATGTTATTTCATGAACAATTTATAGTATAAATGAAAAGTGATAATAATTTATAGCGAAAGTGATAATGTTTTATAGCGAAAGTGATAAATATTTTAAAATGTGTAAAGTGGTCTCACGTGAGACGGTCTCACGCAAGATCTACCCTAAAAAATAATACTCATTTAATAAAAAGTAATAATATTATTTCATAAACAATTTATGTTATAAATAAAAAGTGATAATATTTTTCAGAGTGAGTGATAACTATTTTAAAAAGTATATAAAATAATCTCACGTAGGACGGTCTTACGCAAGACCAACCCACACTTTTTTAAGTATAAAAATGAGCCCATACTTAAAAAACAGGAAATTTATAATTTTTTTTTAAAGGAAAATAAATACGTTTTGACGGTGACTAGAGTATTTATGTGTCCATCTTATTTCTAAATTATTAGTAGTTACACTTACATGTATGGCTTTAATTCAAATAATTAATTATCAAACAATCTTGCGAAATTTAATTAAGTATACACAAATGATTCTGTGTGACTGAGTCGTGTTACATGAGTTGTGATGAGAAAGATTCCAGTTTAATGTATAATTATATAAATGTAGTTTGTTATTTTCTTTCTAGTAATTATTCATAATATATTATTTGAGTACCACTTATTTGTTAAGAAGTAGGAGTATTTTAAATATAAAAAAAAAACATTACATTTTTTATTGGCATTTAGTTGATAAAAAAAAATATAATTTTTTTTGCAATCCATTTCATAAATTCCATGGTTAAAAAGTACTCCCTTCATCCCCTGAAAGTTATTCGTTTTCTGTTTGCATATGGATTAATTAATATAATAATTTAATGTGTAGTGAGGTGAGAAAAATAACATTTTAATGTATACGTAGTTGGTAATTATATTAGTGTTGAGTGTGGGGTTCCATATATAGTAGACTGTGTATATTAATATTTTTTTTGGGTCACACCAATTTAAAAAGAAAATGGATAGTACTTTTTATTAAGATGAATCAAAATGAAAAAATAAATAGTATCAAGGTAACGGAGGGAGTAATTTTTTTAATGGAACATCGAATACCTTATGTTCAAAAGACACCATAACACATTTGAAAAACGTCATGTACTCCCCAATATATTTCTCAAATACTCCTTTCAACCCAATATATTTGTATTCATTTTTTCATAAATTATAAAGAAATTGTGCATATTATGTCAAGACGGAAGAGTAAGTTACTTAGGTTTACAAAGAGAAAATATCATAATTAGATAATTAGTTAACTTTAATATTTTTTTATTTGTAATTTTTAATTTAAGTAATTTTTTATTTAAATTCGATCATTTTTATTTAAATTTGGTCTTTTTAATTAATTCAAATTTAGTCATTTATATAAAAATATATTCAATTTTTGACCAAAAAAAATTTGAAACAAAAGACTAAAATGTAGCATCCTTAAGGAGAAACAGGTTATTCTTCGAGGCTCTCGTCGAAAAATCAACAGTGGAGTTAATACCAAGATCTGGCTTGACTATTGGCTTCCAATTGATCCTCCAGCTAGGGTCTGGTCCCCATGCTCAATTCTACATCCAAGCTCCACGGTCTCTGCTCTTATTAACCTGATTACCAAATCATGGAACCGTGACCTTGTTATGGAGGTATTTCTACCAGAAGAATCTGATCTCATACTAGCACTACCTATATGTCGCCTTTTCGTACCTGATATTTTGACCTGGAATCCCTCGAAGAATGGCAAGCATTTTATAAAATCTGCATATCAATTTCATAATATCTAACCCAAATCTCCACCATTCTGATAGCAGTGGATCTTCTAGCAGTGGACCTGACCCAATTTGGAAACATCTTTGGAAGCTCCGAATACCAAGTCGAATTCATCATTTCATTTGGAGTGTTTGCTCTAATTCACTGCCGTCACCTTCCAATCTTCTCCATCGGGGGATCAATTGCTCTCAAGATTGCCCCTTCTGTGGTATCAATGATCCAGGTCTAGCACACTTGTTCTTCAAGTTCCCTGTTGTTTCATACATATGGCTCTCAACTGGACTCCATGATCTTATATTTCGTTATGAGCAGTCGCTTTGCCATATTTGGTTTAGAGAAATTCTCTCTACAACTAAAAGAGAGCCCATGAACTAATTGATGTTCTATCAAATCATATTTGGCGGGCTCGCAACCAGAAAATCTTTCATGATGAAACACTTGATCCTAATGTTCTGGTTCTTCATGCAACATCTCTTCTCCGTGATTTTCAACAAGCAAATGGGTGGCCTGAGATACCTTCTTACTTGATCTCGACACTAGGCCTCCTTTCTCCTCCGCCAGGTAGAAAGATTTTTTTTTATGGCGCCACATCTCTACAGCAGAAGAAATCCACGTTTGGTATATTTATTGTGGGAGAAAATAGAGATTTTATTCGTGCTTTCGCCAAAGTCTTTCAAGATATTACTTGTCCAGTTATTGTTGAATTTTTGGGACTTAGAAGGCTATCACTCTGGCTATTTCTATTGGTTACACTAATTTCTTTCTCGTTGGTGATGCATCGTCAGTTTTTATTGACACAAATAATGAAACTGATCTTCCAGCTACTTGTATCCCTATTCTTCAAGACATTCATGCCATGCTGTCTTCTCTCTGCTTCAAGGGTGTCTTTTGGCAACCTCGTTCAAAAAATATTGTTGCTCATTCTATTGCTTGTTATGTAAAGTACAATGTTATCTTTGAGTTCAGTTGGGATAATCCTCTTGACTTTATTTATCAATCAGTGCTGACAGTAGACATGCACAAAAAAACCGAAACCAGCTGTTCGAACCGGGGAACCGCCGATTTTAACCAGAACCGAAACCGTCGGTTTCAGAACCGGCCAAAAAAAACTGGAACCAGCTAAGGAAGGTTCGGTTCCGGTTCCTCATATTTGGGAAAAAAATCAGCGATTCCGGTTCGAACCGCCGATTTTTCAATTTTTTTTACTTGTTACGCTTAAAACAAAAAAAAATTAAAACCGGAACCGTCGATTCCGAAACCAAAACCTTCGTACCCCGGTTCGATTTCGGTTCCCCCTAACCTTGGAACCGGAATCGTTTCCGAACCGGGGTGCATGCCTAACTGCAGCCTTCCAGCAATCTTAATATAAGTTTGTTTCGTGTAAAAAAAAAAAAAGATAAAAAGAATTAAATTCGAATAAAAATAATTAAATTTAGAAATTGTAAATAAAAAATTGTAAAAATTGAAATATTAATTGTGATATTTTCTCTGTCTACAAATAATTATCGTTAAAGTACTTTAAAATTTTGCAACCACAAATAATTACTAATACACGTCATCTACGCGAACAATTTAATTACTCTCTCCATTCCAACCTAAACTTCACCATTAGTGTGTACGTGGATTTTAACAAAAGCTATTTTTTTTTATCTATTTTATTGATTTTTGAAGAGTAATATAATATTTATCGGTAATTAATAAATTATAAAATATTTTATATGTATTATGTGAGAGTGATAAATTTGTAATTAAGATGTAAATTTATGATTGGAAATTGATGTAATGTTTTTTTTTTAATGATGAAATTTCATATGAGACACGAAAATAGAAATGTAAAATTTAATTTGTGATGGAGGAAATAAAATTAGAAATTCTTTATAAACTAATACTCCCTCCTTCTCGTAGAAATATATATATTTATTTTTTGCATGGAGATTAAGAAATAGGGCAGGTCTTGCGTGAGACTGTCTCACGTGAGACAATTTTTTACTTTTTAAAATAGTTATCACTTTCGCTATAAAATGTTATCACTTTTTATTTACACTATAAATTGTTCATGAAAGAGTATTATCCCTTTTCATTAATTTATTATCACTTTCTTTTATAAAAGTTATCACTTTCTGGCCATCTCACGTAAGCCCTTACGTGAGACGGTCTCACACAAGTCTTTTCCTAAGAAATATAGTATTTTAAGGTGTATTGAGGTAAAAGAAATAATATTTTAATGTATAGTGGGTAATTGTATTAGTGCAATATTATGGGCCCCATGAAGATATTTAAATATTTTGTGTGGGTCCCATTTACCATTAAGAAAAATGTGAACCTTTTCATGGAACGACCAAATTGAAAATGTATAAACATAGAAACGACCAAATTGAAAATGTATAAACGTTTCTACACTACAATTTTATTATTTAATACAAGTGTGCCTATTTTATATTGATAAATCGCATTAAGACCTAGCCACAGTGTGCCCCTTGACATGACCTTAGATTAGATTCCTTCCTCAAATTCTTGCACTGGTTTGATGCATCATCAAATTAAAGATTTGCAAATACATGATTTTAAGTAAATAAATTTCAAATTATAAATTTTAAGTTGATGTATTTTTAATTATTTTGGAAAGATTTTCAAATTCGTACTAAAATCATATATCCTTGATTGGTGTAAAAAGTATTTTAATATTAAAAGAATACAAATTTCAAAATTAAAAATAAATTAATATTAAAAAAAATCCATATAATCTTTTTTTTAGCTCCGGACTGATTTAGAATTTTTTTTACTAGAAGGGTTAAGTTTAACGAGCTATTTAAAAGCTCAGCTCAATTTCATAAGATTCGAGTTCGATTCGTAACTACTCGAATTCGAATTAGCGCTTGCCTTATGCTTATTTCATTAGCGAGTCGAGCTGAACTCAATTATTTTAATAATAATAAATATTATTTAACTATATTTTTCTCTATTAATACAACAATTATTTAATCTAATAATAAATGTATAAAAATAGACAAAGTCTCTTATGAGACAGGTTACTTGTAAGACGGGTCGACACATCACTAAAATAAGCTTAATGTATAGATAAAATATGTTTAATTGTTGTTAAAATATGTTTTTCTATAGTATGCTTGATTATGCATTAGAGTATGATTTTAATTTGTTATAATATAATTTATTATTAGCATACTTTAACTACAAATAAGCATACTTCAACTATACAATAAGCATACTTTAGTGATGGGTCAACCCATTTCACATCCGTCTCACAAGAGAGTCTCTCATAAAAGTATATTAATTAAAAATAAATTTGATAACTCGATCTTATTTTGCATAATAAGTCGAACCGAACTCAAGCTCGCTCAAATAATTTTTAAATCGAGTCGAACTCTTTCTTTGGCTCGTTTGATTATCCCCACTCCCAAAACACCCTACTCCTCGCCAACTCCTCCTAATATAATATAGTATTTAATTTCAAATATAGTGTATTATATGATGCGTGTATTTTTTTAATTATTTAATTAATTTAAAATTTTTATATATAATGTTTTAAATATATAATTATTATTTATTAATCATTAAAAAAATTAATTGTAAAAATGAGAAAAAATATATCAACAATAAATTTAAAATCTAAAAATTTATTAATTCACACTGCATCCAAACAACGTATTTAAAATGAATGATCTAAAATTCAAAAATTTTAAATCCCTTCATTTTAAATCTCTTAAATTTCAAATAACTAAATCTAAGAGATTTTGATTCCATGACTATTTATGTGATCTAAAGATTACTTTAGTGATAAAATTAATAATAATTAATTCGTCCTTCGATAAAATATTCATTTTGTTATTTGGAATTTTGGATCCTTTACTAAAAGGGTATAATTTTCTATTTTTAGCAAAATGATGATGTATATGGTCCACCACTTACCACTAATATAAAATTACCAATTTTATATAAAATAAAAATATTCCTTAATCCACTTGTAAAAATCAATTAAATATATTAATAATGGACGGAGAGAGTATCTTATTATTATATAAGAACAATTTTTAATATAAATAGAAAGTTATTAGTTTAGTAATAAAGAGTAATACTACTCTTTTAACAAGTTTATTACTATTAATGTGTGAAATACTAGTTTTTTTTTTTTTTTTAAAAGCTTATAAGATGTATGACACACATTAATTTCATTGGAATCGAGATACATGTCAAATGAGAAAGGCCGATACACGTCAAAATAATAATGGTGTGTTGAAGCATCTCGTGATCAATTTGTAGTATAAATAAAAAGTGATAATTAAATTTAAAAAATATAAAATTATAACCTGATGGAAGTGTTGAAAAAGAATATCGTATTTTCACAATTCGCTCATATTTTTATACAATCGAGTATAGATGTCTTCTTCTAAAAGTAAGACTCTTTAAAGTAAGTTTTTAATGAATTTCATTTTAATACACCTCAAGTTATATTAAGTAAGAATAATAACTTTAAAATTAAAGTGTATTGAGATATTAATAAGTTTGGTTTTTTTTTCCTTTACTTCTTTAATGAGAAGATGATTTTGGCACAAACAAATTAATAAGACAAATATTTCCTTGTCCTCAAGTTCACCGTGCACTTTTGTTCTTCTATACATGAAAAATGAATATTTAGAGCGATGCGATGAGCCATTATTTTTATAAATAAAAAATATTACGATCTTAATCATACTTTTAATATATATGTTGTGACTTTTTTTTCTTAGTCGATTATCACATTTTAATAAAAATGTTATTACTATTAATTCACCACACGAATTATTTATTAAATACTTCATTTTGACGATTATAACTTTTCATCAATCAGCTATAGTATTTTTTATTAAAATATTATTACTCTTATTTATCTAAAAAAATAGTCTTAGATGAAATTCTTATACAAGTTTTTTTTTTAAAAAAAAATGGAAAATTTTTTCCTAGTATAGCTAGTTAATTGTTCATTAAAGGGAATATTTATTAAAGTAATGATAATACTATTGTATTTTCGAAATTATTCCCTTCGTGTTTCTAGAAAATATTTAATCGCCACGATTGTGTTTTCATCGTTAAATAAAAAAAATCAGATATGAAAGCACGTTTTTTCCGTATAACGTTCTTTGAAGGATGTTCAGAGTTCTGACTCAAAAAAAGTCAAAGTCGCATTTTACTCTGGACTAAAAACTATGAGATAGGACAACAAAACCTCAACATTTTCTTCTATCCATATTTGCCCGTCAAATACCTACAATTAATTAATTCAAAATTTTACTTTTAAAAAACCGTTACCCAAATTCCTTGATTAATTAATAGTCGCATTAATTTAATGAATAATTTTATGGGGGAATGAAACCTATATCCAAAGTGTAATTCCTATATCATAAATACTAATTTGGGCAAGTCTTATGTACAACTATCTCACATGATCTCTTATATGAAATGCACAAAAATTAATAACATCATTAATAAAAAGTGATAATAATATAATGAATTATATGTATATTATAAATAAAAAGTAATACAATTTTATAGCGAAAGTGATAATCTTTTTATCCATTTCACTTAAGAGACTTACGTGAGACGGTCTCACATAAGTCTTTCCAACTAATTTTGACTAAAATTTATCAAATATGTCCACTTTCTTCGTAATTTTACTAAAATACTCCTCACATATAGCGAGCTCTGTCGTAAATGGTGAATATTGATCGAATAGAGTAAATAAAACTGACAGAAAAATGTAAGATTGATGAAATAAAGCAAATTATGTTTAATCGAATAAAATATGAAGACTGATCAAATGAGATTGGAAAAAAAATTGAAAAATGACTAAATAGAATAAATTATGTTTGACATAATAAAATATGAAGATTAAATAAATAGAGTAAAATTAAATTTTATAGAAAAAAAATCTGTCAATTTATATTAGTGTAAAATAGAGAAAAAAAATTATGTTAATTAAATGAAATTAGGATTTTTTTTAAGTGGAAAGAAGGAGAATAATAAAATTAAAAAGCTGCAATCACGCAGTATTGATTGACAAGAGGAGTTTGGGGGAGGGGGGACGACGAATAACTAAAGTAAAAAAAGGAATGTTTTGCAAAAAAAGAAAGCTCGTGCACATTAAGATTATCAACATGATTAATCCAAAGCACAAGAGAGCAATCCAGCCATGAGATTCTAAACATCCACCAGGTTTGGTGCACTTAATACTGTGCAATCAGATTTGCCCAAATTAGCAAGATTTAAATTTTCAGCATCACCTAGAATAGAATAGGGAGAAAGACCCATGAAGTTCACAACAAGAAGACTCTTATGCAAGGCAAGGAATTTAGCTACCTCTAAATCTTAAATACCAACAAATTTTTTGCTAAGGCAATAGAGAAACTTGCCTTCTTTATCAGCCACAAACACTCCACAACCAGCACAAGAGAGGTGCTTGGAGATAGCACCATAAAGAAAACCCAAAAGCAAGTTATTGGGGAAGGGGTCCAAGGTGGCTTCAAAAGTGATTGAGAGGCGTGTTCAGCCAAACATGTGCACTTCAAAATTCCATAAACATACGTGATGCTGCGTGGATGAGAGATTGAGGGCTTCGAAGAGAACCCTCAAAGAGCTAGCTTCTTATTCCTGTAAAACTAAATGAAATAGGTAAGAACACCAAAGTATTCAACCACATTTTTGTTGCTAGTGAGCATTATATCCTGGAACCATAAATGGGCTGAAGGTTGAGCATGAGTGTTAATAAAGTTGAGGAGACTTGTTGCATTCCAAATCTAATTACTAAAATGGCATGAAACAAATAAGTGAGGAGTTGTACCATCCTGAGCATTACAAAATTGACAACAATTGTTGATGGCTACACCCCTTCATTCTAGATTCTCAGCAAGAAGGAGAGCATTGTTGTAGCAACGCTAAAGAAAATGAAAAATACAAGCGGGAATTTTAAGATGCCAGATTCGCTTCCAGATTGGATTTGGGTTGTTGTTTGAGGAAGGTTGCACGCCAATCGATGAGACTTTACAAGCATGATATGCTAACTTAACATTGAAGTGCCCAGATTTAGATAAGAACCAAAACCAATGATTAGGAGTAAAAGAATGGTGTATAGGGATGGATAAGATCTGAGATGCCACTTCAAGGTCAAAGGTTGCCTAGATCAAGTTAATTTTCTATGATTCTCGGAAAACAAGAAGGAGGTATTGGATTTAAAAATTTGAATGCTTTTAACCTTGCCTTACTCTCCAAGTAAGGATAGAGGTTACTCAACTTTCCCCATTCTTTACTTGTGTTTTTAAGGCAAAATATTTTCCAGATATCTCTTTCCTTGAAGCAAATTTGAAAAATTCCCCTTTCTAGACTTGAAGAAGTATTTTTTATGGTTATACCTGTTGGATTGTATACTAAAAATCTAATTTTAGTATGAACAATGTTATAACAATTTATTTGAAATGAGAATCATATGATCAAATGATTGCGTCTTATAATTTATTTATATGCACGATGCAATAGTCCACTTACTTTATGCTGTAGATAATATGTTGTGCGACAACACGCGGAAGATCATATTATTGGTTTCCTTATAAAGTATAAACAGATGTTCACAACCGAGATAGATGGAGACTCTCTATCGGGATGGTTATAGCGTGGTTTGGTATTAGCTTGTCTTGGCTATAGAATCATATTAGTGCACTTTGTGTGTATTGAGCGGGACCGCTTGAGATCGTTCGACTTATACTGACTTATAGGAGAACTTGATCTTAGTTATTATGGATGTTCGTGCTCTTAATCCCTATACAATAATCTCGACATGTAAGACATTATGTATTTCTTTGATTCATCAATGGGTGAGATTTACAAGTAATTAAATCAACAAACTCGGTGAGTTGGGAAGTAGTGCTGTCTCTATGGTGTGCTGTTGATTACAGAAGGAATCCGTGTCCGTTATAGGTTGATGATGTCCCATTGAGGAGCTCATAAGGATTATCATGTAAACTCTGTAGGTGAATTTATTCCGGCATGATAATGAGGTTGAGTGGTACTACTCTTGGATGAGATATTAATTAATGGAGTTGTCAGTAACTTAATTAATTAATGGGCATTGTATATCTTAAACATGGGGAGACTAACGGGCTCATAATAAGAAGGAGCCCTAATGTAATTATGGGATTAGAACGGTAGTGCAGTAATAATATTTTAGTGGTATATATTATTATTATTGGACTTAAGTATAAGCTTTGGGCTAAGCTTGGATACTTAAGCCCAATGGAGACCCAACTCTAATTTCTCCTCCTGTCCCTGCTCTAGCCCATATATAAGTCATCTCAACTGTCCAGAAACCCTAATCTGAGAGATTAATCACGCCTAACACTGTGAGGAGGGTGAGGAACAGCAGATTGAGAATATCTCGAGGATCGTCGCCCACACGACGTCGAGATTGGACTTGGGAATTCAGCAGAAGATCATGAGGTCGTTTGCTGCTGCTATCCACCACTTTCTATAATTTTTATAAAATTATACAGACTTTATAATAGGACGAATGATATACTAATAGAAAGCCACAGAAGAGAAGATCATTTTGGTGCGTAGATCACTCAATTCCGACATCGGATGAGAGAGTTATGCCCAAAACGGTGAGACTGCGCTGGTTGGTGGAAAGAATTCATCGTCTTCAACATACCCTGGTGAAAGGTAATATGTTTCTTATTTTCGTGCTTCCGCTGATTGTTAGAAACGTATGGAACCCTAACGGTTCATGTTAACCAAAAGATTCAAATGCCAGCAATTACTTAGAATCACTTAGAAGTCCATTATGAAGTTTCTAGAGTCATACAGATACTTTGGCTGCCTCACAAGCTCCAATTTATCATCTTTTCATGATGGAGTCCGGAGTCTGAAATATATTTCTATATAACACTCCTCCACATTATGACTCTAATTCCTAAAATTAAACACACAACCTTTGAGGTGGATTCCTAAAATTCATACGTCCTGTTCTGAAGTCTGTACGATTTTATAAAAATTATAGAAGGTAGCAGACAACAGCAGCAAATGACCTCATGATCTTCTGTTGTATTCTCAAGTCCAATCTCGACGTCGTGTAGGCGATGATCCTCGAGATCTTCTCAATCTACTGTTTCTCACCCTCCTCACAGTGTTAGGCATGATTAATCTCTCAGATTAGGATTTTCGGACAGCTGAGATGACTTATATATTGGCTACAGCAAGGACCAGGAGGAGAAATTAGAGTTGGGCCTCCATTGGGCTTAAGTATCCAAGCTTAGCCCAAAGCTTATACTTAAGTCCAATAATAATAATATATACCACTAAAATATTATTACTGCACTACCGTTCTAATCCCATAATTACGTTATGGGCTCCTTCTTATTATGAGCCTGTTAGTCTTCCCATGTTTAAGATATACAATGCCTATTAATTAATTAAGTTACTGACAACTCTATTAATTAATATCTCATCCAAGAGTAGTACCACTCAACCTCATTATCATGCCGAAATAAATCCACCTGCAGGGTTTACATGATAATCCTTATGAGCTCTTCAAGGGAACATCATCAACCTATAATGGACACGGATTCCTTCTACAATCAACAACACACCATAGAGATAGCACTACTTCCCAACTCACCAAGTTTGTTAATTTAATTATATGTAAATCTCACCCATTGATGAATCAAAGAAATACATACTGCCTTACGTGTCGAGGTTATTGTATAGGGATTAAGAGCACGAACATCCATAATAACTAAGATCAAGTTCTCCTATAAGTCAGTATAAGTCGAACGATCTCAAGCGGTCCCGCTCAATACACACAAAGTGCACTAATATGATTCTATAGCCAAGACAAGCTAATACCAAACCACGCTATAACCATCCCGATAGAGAGTCTCCATCTATCTCGGTTGTGAACATCTGTTTATACTTTATAAGGAAATCGATAATATGATCTTCCGCGTGTTGTCGCACAACATATTATCTACAGCATAAATAAGTGGACTATTGCATCGTGCATATAAACAAATTATAAGACGCAATCATTTGATCATATGATTCTCATTTCAAATAAATTGTTATAACATTGTTCATACTAAAGCTAGACTTTTAGTATACAATCCAACAATACCCTCTTAAGGGGTCAACACTCATATTTTTGTAGACAGATGGCTTCCATCGAACCCAAGCTCCTTGGTCTCTATTTCCTGTGATATTTTTCCACTTGATGGTCTTGTCTCAGCTATTATTAATAGAGATCTTTAAGCCACCCAATTAATTTTTTTGGCATTATCTTGAGAGTTCCACCAAAATGCTTTGATCATAGAATTGATATCGTATAGCACACCAATAGCAAACCTGAAGCAAGGCATAGTGTATGCTGAAACCCCTTGAATATAAGATTAGATCAGAATCTCCTTTCATGCTTTTGAATGATATCTTCTGTTCCAACCTTAGATGCACTTCCATATATGATCTTTTGATATCCTATAAATTTTCAAATATGTTCTTGTCCATGGAAGATGGAAAACCAAGATATTTTCCGTGTGAATCAACTTGGTTTATCCCTAAAATATCAGAGATTGATGATTGAAGTAGAGGGCTAGCATTCGAGCTAAAGAGAACTTCAAATTTATTAAAATTAACTCGCTGACCAGATATATTTTCAAAGATATTTATGGCTGCTTTGAAATGATTAGACTAATCAATAGTTGCATGGCCAATGAACAAAGTGTTTTCTGCAAAAAAAAAGATGTGAGATGCTCAAAAAACTGATTGAATATTTTTTAATGTAAAAGAGTAAGTGTACTCTTGTCATTTGTAGGCACGGGAAACCAAGTTAAATTATCGAACCAAAGGAATTTAGGATTAGTGGCCTTCATGTTATAGTCTAGTGTTAGTTAGGGACGACCGATAATAGAGAATAAAAATATGAAAATAAACTAATTACAATATTTTTGAAATTTTCAATGCAAAGAAAATTTTCATGATGCAATTCAAATGAATCAATCATGTAACACGTATAATTGTCTCCCAATTTAAGCTATCATAGTAAGAGCGATCACGATTTTCATCTAAACTCTCACTCGAGATGAAGAAGATGTAAGCCCTTACAAATGCCCCAAAATAGCACATAAGATCGAGACAAAAGCGAACATCTCCCAATAGGTACTAATTACATGTATGAGTTTCCTAAATAGGTGCTAAATAATAGGTAATATTCCCTTTCTAGGTACTATGAATCCACTAAGGTTGAGTCCCTCTCACTAGATTGATTGACCTCTCGATCTAACCTCTCTAATGTCCATTTATGTAGTTCTAAACATGAGAGGTTGTCTCCAACTCTTCCGATATTAATTCACATAACCCACATGATGAAATAATTCTTAAATCTAGTCCATCATTCCTGCCCTCAAATAATTCATTACCATATTTGCAGCCAACACTACTTCTTTCATGCTTAATATATCCTTATACAGAGTTTGTACCTATTGTTCTTGATAATAGGCTTGATCAGAAGGCAACAATGGAACTCTTAGATCCTCATGAGATCTCTTTTGTTGTTTCTCCTGAGCAATATCATATGTTCACTCTTTCTTGAGCAGGTATTTTTAAACCTCGCAGGCTTTCATATTTAGTTTATATAAATTATTCACCTCTGTTATCTGCTTTACTTCCTACAACTAAGCCAAAAGGATTCAAGTCAGTTGCTAAACACCTTAGTTGGTTTGCTGCCATGAATGAGGATATTCAAGTCTTGCACTCTAATGACATTTGCGAGCTTGTTCCTTGATTAGCCATAATATAGTGGGCATGACCAATTAAAGAAATTATCGAACCACAGGGAGGAAGGTACTAGAGTTTAAGCGATCTCAAGTTTATCGTGATTTTATAAGGACGACGGAAAGGAGCGGATAGGAGCAAATGAATGCAATTATGCTAAAGCAAGAAATAAAGATAAAATGAATGCAAAGATAAGATGGTTCCAAATGATGCAAGGATGAGATTAACAACAATCATGGCATAGATATTTAAGTAATTATGCAATTAATTCTAATCTCTCATGGACAAGGTATAGAAGCGATCACTAATTCCACCTAAACTCTCTCTCGAGATGGATAGGATGTAGGCCCTCAACAAGGCTCCCAAACGCACATAGGATCGAGACAATAGCAAACACCTCCCACTAGGTACTAATTACTCTATGAGTTCCCTAATTAGGTACTAAATCATAAGCAATATTCCCTTTTAAGGTACTATGAATTCACTAATTGTTTGGGTCTCCTCATTTAATCAACCAACCTCTCGATTAAGCTAATCAAATGTTCTATCAAAGGGTTCTAAATCTAGAAGGATATCTCTATCTCATTCTAAATTAATGCACATGAAGTGTATGATGAAATGATTCAATGAACTATCCTAAACACATAATTGATTTCTCAATCTAATCACATGCCCATGACAATTAATCACACAAATCATCATATACATCAAGCAATCAACAATCAATGATAGAAATAACACAAAGCCCATTCAAGATTAAAATCAATTTGCATAAAAACTAAATTATCCAACACCAATCATGGAGCTAATCTCACAAAGGAGATTAGCCTCTCATATCCATAAGAAAATTAACATAGACATTAAGATCCTTACAAAACATGATCAATCTATAAAGAAATGCACAAAAATTAGAATTAGATTCCCCATTTGAAGTGCTCCAATGGAGATCTCCTTCTTCTTCTTGTGATCTCACTCTCCCTTGCTTCCTTGATCACTTGGATAGTGGATTTGATGGAGGGGATCAAGTGTAGATGGGTGGATGAAGAATGGATGAAGATGATGGTGGAAAATGGAAGAAATGGTGTGTGAGGTGTGTGGGGAAGGTGGAATTTCGGATCTTTTTTTATAAAATCTGAATGGAGGGGTATTTATACCCTTTTGGGCCTTCTAGAAGGATTCTGATTTTTTTCTGATTCCAGACACGACACGAGTCGTGTGGCGCAACACGGCCATAAGGTGCCCGTGTTGCGTGAACTGATGCTCCCGCACGGCCATCGCTTACAGGCCCGTGTTGGCTACACGGGTCGTGTGCTGCAACACGAGTCGAGCTCCGCAACACGGCCAAGTGGTGGTCGTGTTGGATGAATAGATGTTGCCGCACGACCATTCTGGACAGGCCCGTGTTAGCTACACGAGTTGTGCACTGCGACACGGCTCGTGCCACCGACACGGCCAGTCGTGTTGCTGCTGCCCTGATTCCTTCACTGTTTTGGCTCGTTCTTCCTCGTTTCAACTCCAAATTGAGATCCGCTTTTTCCTACATCTTCCTTATCATGTTTAAGCTCATTCACATACATTTTCATGAAAACACAAAACACAACCAAATAACACATAAAATACGGATAAAATAATACAAAAATACATATAAAAAGACACTAAAATCTAGGTGAAAATATCACTCATCATTCCTCGTCCTTCAGAGACAAACATTGTGGACTCTAAAAGGATTTTTCAAATAAAATTTTATTTTGATGGCGCAGTTGATTGCTTGAAAGTCTACCTCATTGCCTAAGGCTACACTCAGCTCCTGGGCTCAGATTATGTTTAGACTTTTAGTCTAGTTATTAAAGCAACTATTGTACACATAGTATTATCTCTGTCCGTAATTTAAAATAGCCCCTGCATCAATTGGATGTAAAAAATACCTTTTTAAATGGACTGTAATCTTAAAAAGTTCACATGACGCAACCATAAGATTTTGTTGACCCTCTGATTAGCCATAACTTGTAGTCGGGTTGACCAATTCAAGAATTTATCGAACCACAGGGAGGTCGATGCTAGCACTTAAGCGATATCACGTTTATCACGATTTTATAGAGACGAATCATAGATGGATGGTTTGGGAAACAAGTAATTAAATGAAAGTAGACAAGCAATAATCAAATGACAAGATAAAGATGATGAATGAGTGGTTTTCCAAATTAAGTAGAAGTGAGATTAACAACACTAATGAAGTGGTAACTTATGGATTCATGCATTAAACTCATATATATCAAGGGTTAAGACTAAGGGCCAACACTTATACCACCTAAACTTCCTCTCGAAATGATTAGGATGTAGATCATTTGCACAATCTCTAAATAGCTCAAAGGTTGGTTCTAAATTAAACTATTCCAACTAGGTACTAAGTTCAATTATAGAATCCCTTCATATAATCAATTGACTTCTCAATCTAACTAATCACATGTTCCATCAAAGGGTTCTAAATAATAAAGGACTTCTCAATCACTTTACCATTTATAATGCACATGAGGTGTTTGATGAAATGATTCACTTGACTATCCTAAGCACATAATTGATTTCTCAATCTAATCATATAATTAGAACAATCAAACACACAAAACATCATAAATCTCAAGATATATAAGCACCAATGATAGAAAATCAAATATCCCCATCAACATATGAATTTAATTACATAGATCCACAAATTAACCAACAACCTTCATGTTGCTAATCTCACAAGGGAGATTAGCCTACAATCTTCATAAGATCCATAACATAGACATTATAATTCTTACAAATCATGATAAACTAAAGGATTAACACAAAATTGGAATGAAAACTCCCTTGGAAATGGATCCAATTGAATCTCCCTTCTTCCTTTGGTGATCACCCAAGCTTCCTTGCTTCTTCACTTGATTTGGATGGAGGAAATTATGGAGAGATGATGTAAATCTAAAAATAGATGAATGGGATGGAGAATTTGGTGTGAAATCAAAGGAATGATGTGTGAGGTGTGTGGGAACAGTAGAATTTCGGATCTCTCTAAAAATATTGAATGGATTGGTATTTATACCCCATGGAGACCTTCTAGAAGAATTGTAAAAAAATATCCTGTTCTGGTGCCGACACGAGTCGTGCTACGTAGCACGGGTCGTGTCGTGTCAGGGCATGCTGCACACGAGTCGTTCTGCGTCGCACGGCCAAAGGGTGGCCGTGTTGAATGCCTAGACGTCGCCGCACGGCCTCCGCTTACAGGCCCGTGTCTCGTACACGGGTCGTGCTCCGCAACACGGGTCGTGCTCCACAACACGACCAAGTGGTGGCCGTGTTGGATAAATAGATGCCGCCGCACGACCATTCTGGACAGGCCCGTGTCTGGCACACGGGTCGTTTGCTGCAACACGAGCCGTGTTGCCAGCACGGCCGGTCGTGTTCTTGCACCTTTGTTTCTTCTTCTTTGTTTGATCTTCCGTTTTCATTTTTACTCCATTTTCACCTGTTATATATATGTTTAAGATCATTCTCACACATTCCTATGAAAACACATAACACCACCAAAATACACAAAAATACGGATGAAACAACACGAAAAATACACACAAAAAGGCACTAAAATCTAGGAGAAAATAACGACAATCACACCCCCAAACTTAAAGTATTGTTCGTCCCCGAACAATGAAAATAATAGACCGAGGGAGAAGTTTTCACCTAGTGAAAAGACTAAACGAACACAAGTAATAACGCATCATTAGCAACAAGAATTTCAAATCATGCTAAGCTAACCTACAACATTAGATTCATGATAAGAGAAATTAACAAGTTCAATCAAAAGAGAATAAAGAGCAATATAGTCCTTTTAGTCTAAACCTCACAATAGTTTATCAATTGCACTCGACACTCTTTAAATAAGGTAAATCAACACTCATCAATCAATTGGCTCGACTCACCATACACTTGCTCGTAGACTCTATTCACAAACCACCAAAATTTTAATCAATGATCATAAAGGTCTTTAATTAAGGATGTAATGATAGGCTCTTTGGTAGGTTAGGAAGAATATAGGTAAAAGTGACTAAACGAGTGTAAGTAATCGAAGAGGTAGCTACTTTCTTCCATCCCTTCACATTTTTTTTCTTCCTTTCTTTTCTTTATTGATCATAAGCACTAATCATCACTTCCTTGGATTTCTTGAGCTTCTTATAGATTCATGCCTCTTCTCTTTGATTCTTAAGTACTTGAGCATATTATTGTTGCTTTGCTCGTTTTCTTGTTTTGAAGTTGCATGTCCATTCTTTCTTATGCTCTTTTCGTCCTTTTTCTTACTTATTTACCATTTCCTCTTTCTCTTTTGTTATTTCATCACACCTTTCTAGCCACCATCTTCTTTATTACTCACACAAAAGGTATATATCTTAGGCTCATGTGGGTAATTAAAGCTTGTAATGTGCTATCTTCACAATAAATAGGCTTATAGGCTCAAAATGGTTGACTAGGGATGATTTTAAAGGTAAAGAAATATTTGGCAATGGCTATACATGACAAGGATGGCCTTAAATCATTTCATCGATCTCCATTAATCGGATTCATTCCTAAAGTCTTTGAGCAAGTATTTAGTTTGTCAAAACTCAACCAATCCACTCATGAAAAGGTACCATGTATACATGGTCGAGGCTCAAATTCTCACAAGTTTATGCTCGACTTAAAAGGACTTATTACAACTTATTCATTCTTTTAATTGAATTAGTTAAATAAAACATATCACAATTCGAAAGCGCAGAGTTCCTTAATCATAATTCGACCTCACTTATCACCATAATGCATCATCACTCATATTCAAAATGACTCACAACCTCCCAAACAAACCACCAAATCAAACCTAAACACAAAAAAAATAAAAATAAGAACAACACACAAACACAAATAAACCAAAGAAACAACAAAACGACAAAAGTATAAACACAAAGACAACAATAAAAGAAAATAAACAAAGAAAATTTACCCCATCCATGATCAATACACAACAAAAATCATCTCAATCCTTAATTGAAAGAAAAACACGAAATTAAACATCCCAAAACAACAATACGAAGTCTCAAATCCAACACAAATTAAATCACTAAAGAAGATGAACTAATGAAGTGTCGAGCACCAAAAGTACTCCCTTAGTTATCAGGGGGCGGAGGGGGTTGATTATGCCATGATCCCCAAGGAGTATAAGCACGAGGTGTGGTGGGGAATTGGAAATTGAACATCCTTGTGATCATTTCCTCCATATTGTTCGAGCGTGATCGTGTATTCTCTTCATAATACTCCCTACGACGCTGCCCCTCATGGATCTCCCTGATCATCGCACCTTGCCTCTGCTGCTCCTCCCGAAACTCTCTCATCTCATCTCCAAGCGCCTGCTGCGTCTGCCTGATCTCCATGAGTTCGTTCTCCAGAAGATTCCATCTTGCATTCCCCTCTCTTGGTCCATCTCCTTCCTCTTGTTCTTCTTCTTCTTGCTCAAATGCTGGAGGCTCTGGTGCATGCTCTTCAAATTCCACCTGATGATGTTGCTCTTCCTCCCCTACATCCATGTCCATCAGCTCAGCTCTCAGATTCCTTAGCTCAGGATTCTCATCCACTCTCATCTGCTGGAGCACTGCTTCCACTCCATCTCTATTCTCTCGGTAGAAAGCTCTCACGACTGCGGAGTGGTTAGGACTCGCCATTGCTAAATTTTGATGCTTTCTTCGTCCTTGCAGTGTGGTGAGCTCAGGAGCAGGTAGAGGGAATGGAGCTCCCTTATCTTGCTTCAAGCAATACATATTTCCTATGAATGATAGGAACTCCATCCTTATGAGTTGATTGTACGTGAGCCCTTCACTAATCATCGAGTGTTGCATCCCTCTAAGGTCGATGCCTAACCCTTGAGCAATCATTGTCACCATTCCTCCAATCATAATCCCTCTAGTGTTCTCTCTCTTCGCCACTCTCTCTGCATGCTGAACGAAGTGGGCTGCAATGTTCACTGTGAACTCTTTGAATATACTGTACATGATGTACAACTGCTTCTCCCCAACAGATCCACTCTCGAACCGACCCAGAATAGTATTTGATACTATCTTCTCAAGGTACCTCATGACTGGGTTCCTTATGGCTGTCCCTTTAGACGAACTTGGAATGTACTCTGGAGGCTCAGTCCCATCCTCAACCAATTTTCTCCACCACGTTTGTTGATTGAAACCCCCTTGTGGTAGGAAGTTCTGATGGCCTCTCATGATTGGGCACCCAAAAAATCTATTCAGCTCATTCACAGGTATTTTCTCCCACATCTCATTGTTTAACTGAAATGTGATAGCAATAGGAAACTTGTTCCTATCTCTGTGAACCTCCAAGGTGCTCATGAACTCGGCTGTAAGGTGGAGATAAGTGGGAGGTCTCTTATCGAAAAACTCCTCAATTTCCACTCGACGGAATAGAGTCCTCAGATCACCTTCTATTCCAAGGCCTTCCATGGTTGCTTGATCTTGGAATCGAGTTGCCCTAATCTTTGGGATTATGTACTCCCATCTCAATGCGTACTTCTCCCATTCCATGAACTCAACTCCAAAATTCTCAGGGTGTTGGTCTTTCATTAGCAGTTTGGCATCAAGGTTGGACAATTCCATATCTGACTCAATGAAAATGAAGTCCTCATTGCGTTTCCTCACTCTTCTTTCAGCCATCTACAATGTCCAACATAATTCAAATTAGTTTCAAGTTAACTCAAAACAAAATGTCTCATGTTGATTAGAATTATCACTAGTTATTCAACTAAGTGTTAATCCTAGCACATATTCAAGCACAATAAACACTTTGTTTCAAAGACTTAACATTTAGATCCAATCAACTTAACACAAAGTTATTTCAAAAATTTCATTCAATCACTCACTTTCAACATCCTAATCCTCTCATTCTTTCATAACATTTCACTTTTTCAATGGGCACAATTTAATTCAATAATGCTTCATGTAAAAACTTTGAATTCCAGTTTGAAGTTTCATTTAGGCATTTCATCAAACACTTGGCATGCACCTATTTCACAATTCAATTCAACAAATCTTAACTATGCTTTCATGCTCAATTCCTCAATACCTAAACTAATTTACATCAATACAATCATCATAGAAGCATTATTGATCAATTTAACAATCACATGCCCTAAATTAATCATCCTAAAACAATTATCCCCAATTTCATCCTTCATGAACCCTAAATCTATCCAAAATTCAATCAATCCAACAATTAAATATGCAAATTCATGTTTCACTATCCTAGACATGCTTTATACATTCCATCATTCAAAACCCATACATGAATTTCGCCATTCATACCTCGAATTGAGAATTAGGGCACAAGAAGACATACCTTGAATTCTATTGAACAAAATGTAAGGGATTGGTGTTTATGCTTTGAAGTTCACCTTCTACACTCACAATCTTACCACTCTTTGGTGTTTAGAGGATGATTGGTGGAGTTTCGACTAGATATTCACGGTGGGAATGAGTTTTTAGCCTTCGAGCTGTGTCCAGAATCTGCCTTTTAAAACGTTTCTTCTGACCCGACACGAGTCGTGTCACGCAACACGGCCATAAGGTGCCCGTGTTGCGTGTTCTGGTGCTCCCGCACGGCTAAAGCGTACAGGGTCGTGTCGGCTACACGACTTGAGTCTCGCGCTTGGACACGACCCGTGTCACGCAACACGACCAAATCCTGCTCGTGTTGCACTAACTGATGTCGTCGCACGGCCAAAGCTAACAGGGCCGTGTCGGCGACACGAGGCGTGTCACTACTCCCTTGAATCTTCCACTTTTCATCTTCAACTCTTGTCTTTCCTTGTTTCCATGCTTCCAAAACTCCCTATTCATGCTCACACTTTATCAACATCATTAGTTCAATCATAATATCAAAACAAAAGGACTATCAACTTCAACACCACCAAAACGAATCAAAACTAAACCGAACTTATGAGAAAATTTCAAATTTGGCTCAAAAACACACGAATGCATGTCAACATAGAATATAACATATCGTATCACATCATTATCCCCCCAAACTTGAATTGAAACAAGAGTTTCAAAGAAAGTTTGCAAAAAGTGGTACGATATACCGTTCACATCAATGACACACATTTAGAATGTTTTAAAAAAATCTTCTCCTCATAAGCACAATCCACCTACGAAACCAAAAGAAAACAAAACAAGAAAAGAAATATATACAAACCTAAACTACTAAAAGGATACGGATCTCAAGAAGAGAAGGTGTCAACATATACCAACTCCCTTTGAGAGGGAGAATGGTAATGCTTAACCCTATGACCATTGACAATAAAAGAATTCCCATCCGATCCCTCAAGCATTAAAGATCCATTTTCTCTAACTTCAATCACCTCATATGGACCGGTCCATTTTGAACGAAGCTTTCCGGGAAACAGTTTCAATATAGAATTGAACAAAAGTACTCTATCCCCCGGTATAAACTCCTTTGCTTTGATTCTTTCATCATGCCATCGTTTCAGCTTCTCCTTGACAATTTGTGAGTTTGAATATGCTTCCTCACGAAATTCCTCAAGCTCAATCAATTGAAGGCATCTTTTCTTTCCCGATTCTTTCTCCTCAAGATTTAACTTCCTCAATGCCCATAAAGCCTTGTGTTCTATTTCAACCGGAAGATGACATGCTTTCCCATAGACAAGTTTATACGGAGAAAGACCAAGAGTGGTCTTGTACGCCGTTCGATAAGCCCAAAGCGCATCATCTAGCTTAGAAGACCAATCCTTCCTATTCCCCTTGACTGTCTTCTCAAGTACAAGCTTCACTTGCCTATTTGATACCTCCGCCAAACCATTTGTTTGCGGATGATAAGGTGTTGACACCTTGTGCTTCACTCCATAGCTTCTCAAAAGCTTTTCAATGATCTTGTTTATGAAATGAGTCCCTTGATCGCTAATGATTGCCTTTGGTACTCCAAACCTTGCAAAAATGTTCTTCTTCAAGAAAGCCTTGACAACTAGAGCATCATTTGTTCTTGTAGGAATTGCTTCTACCCATTTAGACACATAGTCTACCGCAAGCAAAATGTAAAGAAAACCATTGGAAGGCGGAAATGGTCCCATGAAGTTCATCCCCCAAACGTCAAACACTTCAACTTCAAAGATGTTCTTCATAGGCATCTCATCTCTTTGTCCAATACTTCCAATTCTTTGGCATCTATCACACTCCTTGACGTATTCTTTGCAATCCTTGAACAATGTTGGCCAAAACAATCCCGACTGTAAGATCTTAGCTCCCGTCTTTTGAAATCCAAAGTGTCCTCCACATGGTAAACTATGGCACATCTCCATGACACTTAGTTTTTCTTCCTCCGGAATACACCTCCGTATGATACCATCCGGACAATGTTTAAACAATAAAGGATCATCCCACAAATATTCTTTAACATCATGGTAGAACTTTTTTCTTTTTGACTCGGTGAGATGGTCCGGCTTGATACCACACGCTAAATAGTTTACCAAATCCGCGTACCACGGTCTTCCAGGTCTCACACAAAGTGTACATCCGATGAAAATCCACTTGAAGTATCTCTTCATCCGGGAACATATCATTTATGAGCTCCATGGTTCCTTCTTCATCAACATTCTCCAATCGTGACAAGTGGTCGGCTATGACATTTTCGACTCCCTTCTTATCACGTATCTCAACATCAAACTCCTGCAATAAAAGAACCCAACGAATTAGTCTTGGTTTAGCATCCTTTTTACTCATCAAATACCTAATGGCAGCATGATCCGTATAGACAATGGTTTTCGTGCCAACTAAGTATGGACGAAATTTTTCAAAAGCATAGACTACGGAAAGAAACTCCTTTTCCGTTGTGGTGTAATTCTTTTGATTGGCATTGAACGTCTTTGATGCATAATAGATAGCTCGAAATTTCTTCTCTCGCACTTGTCCAAGCACTACTCCCAAAGCACTATCACTTGCATCACAATGGAGTTCAAAGGGCTTGCTCCAATCGGGAGAGACAAGGATTGGTGAAGAAATCAAAGCTTCCTTTAACACCCTAAAAGCATCAAGACATTCATCATTAAATTCAAATGGAGTATCTTTCTCAAGCAATTTACACAAAGGTTTGGCAATATTAGAAAAATTCTTTATAAAACGTCGATAGAATCCGGCGTGACCAAGAAACGATCTAACCCCTTTTTCGTTTTTAGGAGGGGGAAGATGTTCAATGGCTACAACCTTTACTCTATCAACTCTCAAACCTTTTTCGGAGATATGATGACCAAGTACGATACCTCTTGAACCATAAAGTGACATTTTTCCCAATTCAAGACGAGATTCGTATCTTGACATCGCTGCAAGACCATGGACAAATTAGTTAAGCATATATCAAATGAAGATCCAAACACGGAGAAATCATCCATAAAAACTTCCATCACATTTTCAATCAATCCTCCAAAAATAGCCATCATACAACGTTGAAAGGTGGCGGGCGCATTGTATAACCCAAAAGGCAATTTATAGAAAGCGAATGTGCCATACGGACAAGTAAAAGTTATTTTCTCTTGATCCTCGGGGGCTATCATGATTTGGTTATACCCCGAGTAACCATCTAGAAAACAATAATACTTGTATCCCGCCAACCTATCAAGCATTTGATCAATAAAAGGCAAAGGGAAATGATCCTTATGAGTATTGTCATTAAGTTTTCTATAATCACAACAAACTCTCCACCCCGTTTTCACCCTTGTTGCAAGTTCTTCATCAAATTCCGTTTTAACAATGGTTAACCCTCCTTTCTTAGCCACAACATGCAAAGGACTTACATGAGGACTATCACTAATGGCATAAACAATTTTAGCATCCAACCATTTTAAAACTTCTTTTCTAACAACTTCTTGCATAATAGGATTCAAACGTCTTTGAGGTTGTATACATGATTTGTTCTCATCAATCAACCTTATGTGATGCATGCAAATTGTGGGACTAATTCCCTTCAAATCATCCAAACTCCACCCTATAGCACTCTTATGATCTCTAAGTACTCTCAACAATTTATCAAGTTCTAAAGGAGAAAGGGATGATGATACAATTACCGGAAATGTCTTCTCGTCCCCCAAATATGCGTACCTAAGGTGATCGGGTAGAGGCTTCAATTCTTCCTTTCCTTTATCAACCTTTGACTCTTCAATCTCCATCTCTAATGGAAGATATTCCCTCTTTCCATAGTATGCCAACTTTGCTTCATCCTCTTGCATTTCCCTACAAGCATTCAATTCATGTAAACAATCATTAATATCTTCATCTTCTAAACAATGAAAAGAATGATTAGAGTTTAAAGATAAAGTAAGAGAATGGCTTATGCTCATTTCAAAAGGATCTTTAGCTAAGATGAATGGTAGGTTCTCTTCAACAACTTCATCAATCATGTCGATCCTTCTACATTCTTCTTTCTCATTTGGATATCTCATAGCACTCTTCAACGAGAAAACCACCTCTTCCTCATTTACTCTCAACTTCAACTCCCCTTTTTGTACATCAATTAAAGCTCTTCCCGTTGCTAAAAATGGACGCCCCAATATCAATGGAACATTTGCATCCTCGTCCATATCAAGCACTACAAAATCAACCGGGAATATAAACTTTCCAACCTTGACTAACACATCCTCCACTATTCCTCTAGGGTAGGTTAAAGACCTATCCGCTAGTTGCAATGTAACGGATGTAGGTTTCACTTCCCCTATACCAAGTTTCTTGAAAATGGACATAGGCATCAAGTTAATACTTGCCCCAAGATCACAAAGAGCTTTATGAACCTCACTTTTGCCCATTTCACATGTAATAACAAAACTCCCCGGATCTTTGAGCTTTGGAGGTAACTTCCTTTGAATTATTGCACTACACTCCTCCGTCAAGTTGACGGTCTCATTCTCTATCAAGCTCCTCTTCCTTGACATGATGTCCTTCAAAAACTTCGCATAGTGAGGCATTTGTTTCAAAGCATCCGCAAAGGGTATATTAATGTGGATTTTCTTGAAAATTTCCAAAAACTTTGCAAACTTTTCATCCAAGCCTTTCTTCAAAAATCGATGTGGAAAAGGAATAGGTACTTGTGTTTTTGGAATTCCCCAACTATCCCTTTCCACTTCAATTTCCTCCTCTTTCTTTTTCATCGCCTTGGTTCTTTCCCATTTCTTTTCAACAACCTTGTTATCAATCAATTCCGGTTCCTCATTCAATTTATCTTCAACTTCACTTTCAACATCGACTTCTTCTTCAACCAAGGTTTTCTCCATCTCCTTCTCTTCCACCTTATCATCTTCTAATGGTATAGATGGTCCATCATAGTTTGTTCCACTTCTCAAGGTAATTGCCTTGCATTGTTCCTTTGGGTTCACAATGGTAGTGGAAGGAAATTTTCCTTTCTCATTAGCACTCATTGAGCTCGCCATTTGACTAAATGAATACTCCAAGGCTTTTAATCGTCTTTCATTTACTTCCTCAAAAGCCTTGAATTTTCTTTCAATCATTTCCTCTTGATTTTTGTTGGAAGCAATCAATTTTTCAATAAGTTCTTCGTTAGTCGCCTTTCCTTCATTATTTGGCGCTTTAACTCCCGGATGATACCCCGGAGGATAAGCAACCGCATTACTTGGGTTTGCATAAGAGAAGTTATCTTGCCTCCTTTGTTGTTGTGGATAAGAACTTCCACTTCCTTGGCTAGTGAACCCTCCTTGCCTTGGTTGTTGTTGTGAATGTGAACTTCCACTACTTTGAGCATTGAATCCTCCTTGCCTTTGTGGATAACTTCCTTGATTTTGATTGAAATTACCTTGGTAATTGTTTTGATAATTACCTTGGTAATTTCTTCCTTGCATATAAGACACATCCTCAACACGTGGCATAGAGTTGGTCCATTGTTCACCATTCACAGCATTCAGAGGTAGCACACCTTGCTCGACTTGTATCCCCTCAACCATATTCACTCCTTGATTGTTCATACTTTGATTCAAGCTCATTTGTTTAACAACTTCCGCCACTATCTTTTCCATGCTTAGCATACTTGGTTCAACACTTACACTCTTCACACTAAACTGTTGTCCTTTATCATAGCTTTCAAAACCATAGCTTCCACTAACTCTCTCCGATGGCCATTGATAAACATTTGTAGTAATCTCATCAAAAATTCGAATAGCCCTTTCTGGAGTTACACCTAGTACGGATCCTCCTGCCGAGGCATCAACAAGCACTCTTTGTCCGTTCACAAGTCCTTGATAGAAAAATCCAACTTGTTGATTCTCCGGGAAACCATGTTGTGGACACTTGCGTAGCATTTCTTTGAACCTTTCCCACGCTTCATAAAAACTCTCTTGAGGCATTTGCTTGAATTGTGTGATCAAGCTCTTCATTTGAAGCGTCTTTGACGGTGGGAAGTACTTGTTTAAAAATAATTGTGCTAGCTCGTCCCAAGTGTTGCACGTACCGGGAGTAATGGTGGAGAGCCATGTTCTTGCTCTATCCCTCAAAGAGAATGGGAATAACCTCATCTTTATGCAATCTTCGCTCACTCCGTTCATCTTTACTGTGTTGGCAATCTCCACAAACTGAGCTAGATGAGCGTTAGGATCTTCATTCGGAGCTCCACCAAACTGTTGCTCTCTCACCAATGAAATCAAGCCCATTTTAAACTCAAAATTATTGGCATGAATTGGTGGTCCCATCATTTGTGGAAGTGCCCTCGGCAAGAAGAAATCTCGGATCACCCGTTGATCATTTTGAACTCCATGTTGAACCGGAGGTGGAGGTGGTGGCACATAAGCTTGTTGTGGAGGGGGATAAGGTTGTTGAAAACCTTGTTGAATCATCGCTTGTTGCACAAGTTGTTGAATATAAGCTTGATTGTTTATAGCTCCATGATTTTGATATGCTTGTTGAGGAGGATTCTCATTGAATTGATGTGCGTTGTCTTGCACGTTCATGTTGTGTCCTCCTTCCCCGTCATGCTCTATCACAACACGATTGTCACCTTGATAACTCTCCATTCGCTCACTATTTTTGGTTTTGTTCTCTCTTCTCTTTCTCCTCAAAGTGTTTTCAAGTTCTAGATCAATTGGTTCGACTTGTTTCCCTTTTGACCTCGTTTGCATACACCTTCAAGACAAGAGAAATTAGAACAAATTTTCACAAAGCAAATACAAGTAAGAAATACAAGAAAAAAAAATATCTCTAGTAAGATCGCTCTAAACGTTCCTTCTTTAAGCTACTAGCAACCGTTACCTCCCCAGCAGCGGCGCCATTTGATTAGCCATAACTTGTAGTCGGGTTGACCAATTCAAGAATTTATCGAACCACAGGGAGGTCGATGCTAGCACTTAAGCGATATCACGTTTATCACGATTTTATAGAGACGAATCATAGATGGATGGTTTGGGAAACAAGTAATTAAATGAAAGTAGATTAGCAATAATCAAATGACAAGATAAAGATGATGAATGAGTGGTTTTCCAAATTAAGTAGAAGTGAGATTAACAACACTAATGAAGTGGTAACTTATGGATTCATGCATTAAACTCATATATATCAAGGGTTAAGACTAAGGGCCAACACTTATACCACCTAAACTTCCTCTCGAAATGATTAGGATGTAGATCATTTGCACAATCTCTAAATAGCTCAAAGGTTGGTTCTAAATTAAACTATTCCAACTGGGTACTAAGTTCAATTATAGAATCCCTTCATATAATCAATTGACTTCTCAATCTAACTAATCACATGTTCCATCAAAGGGTTCTATATAATAAAGGACTTCTCAATCACTTTACCATTTATAATGCACATGAGGTGTTTGATGAAATAATTCACTTGACTATCATAAGCACATAATTGATTTCTCAATCTAATCATATAATTAGAACAATCAAACACACAAAACATCATAAATCTCAAGATATATAAGCACCAATGATAGAAAATCAAATATCCCCATCAACATATGAATTTAATTACATAGATCCACAAATTAACCAACAACCTTCATGTTGCTAATCTCACAAGGGAGATTAGCCTACAATCTTCATAAGATCCATAACATAGACATTATAATTCTTACAAATCATGATAAATTAAAGGATTAACACAAAATTGGAATGAAAACTCCCTTGGAAATGGATCCAATTGAATCTCCCTTCTTCCTTTGGTGATCACCCAAGCTTCCTTGCTTCTTCACTTGATTTGGATGGAGGAAATTATGGAGAGATGATGTAAATCTAAAAATGGATGAATGGGATGGAGAATTTGGTGTGAAATCAAAGGAATGGTGTGTGAGGTGTGTGGGAACAGTAGAATTTCGGATCTCTCTAAAAATGTTGAATGGATTGGTATTTATACCCCATGGAGACCTTCTAGAAGAATTGTAAAAAAATATCCTGTTCTGGTGCCGACACGAGTCGTGCTACGTAGCACGGGTCGTGTCGTGTCAGGGCATGCTGCACACGAGTCGTTCTGCGTCGCACGGCCAAAGGGTGGCCATGTTGAATGCCTAGACGTCGCCGCACGGCCTCCGCTTACAGGCCCGTGTCTCGTACACGGGTCGTGCTCCGCAACACGGGTCGTGCTCCACAACACGACCAAGTGGTGGCCGTGTTGGATAAATATATGCCGCCGCACGACCATTCTGGACAGGCCCGTGTCTGGCACACGGGTCGTTTGCTGTAACACGAGCCGTGTTGCCAGCACGGCCGGTCGTGTTCTTGCACCTTTGTTTCTTCTTCTTTGTTTGATCTTCCGTTTTCATTTTTACTCCATTTTCACCTGTTATATATATGTTTAAGATCATTCTCACACATTCCTATGAAAACACATAACACCACCAAAATACACAAAAATACGGATGAAACAACACGAAAAATACACACAAAAAGGCATTAAAATCTAGGTGAAAATAACGACAATCACCCTCCCTTCCCTAAAAGTGCTTTAAGGTCTTAAATAGGCTCACATTGCTTGGTTTCAATGATTTAGCTCGTTCTTATTACAACTTGACTTTATTGGTAGTAAGGCGGATATATCTCTACTTATTTATCATCATGTCTATTTATGATAGACATACTGATATACATGATGATAGGCTCTGATACAACATAAGAATCTCTTAATCACCCAAGATGATTAGACTTTGTATCGAGTCATGTATAGATACACAAGGATTTACAAGATATACATCAACTAATTTATGGTAAGAAATATTTGCTGTTAACTAAATTAATGATAGAAGATATATTCTAAGGAGGAGGCTATTTGCACCCCCGAAAATACTATATGCACCCCAAATTAAATTATCCTTAATTAATAAGACATAATACCCTTATAAATCTTATATTTGTTCGGTTGTAACAAACGAACATAACAGAATCAGAATTCATCTATCTTATCTGTTCGGTTGCAACAACCAAACTGTGATTTTTATTTTTTTTGCTGGGCTGCTATACTCATAAGATTTTTGATTTTCGGAATACATTTTATCTATCATTCGGCAGCCAAGCTTTTGTTGGCCATATTGGTGCAACCCAACTTGTTGCCTATGCCCTCGTATACACTCTCATCTTCAAATTCGTCGTTGGCATACTTGCTTCTGTGGCTTCTAACAGTGAAGTACAAGTTTGGTGTTCCTGGTGCTATGGTATCCACTATGTGACAGTGATACCCAACATAAGTCAGCCTTCGTACGTGATGCTTGGAGGCTGTTGGAAAACTTGGAAGGATTTCACTACCTTAATATTCAGCGATCTTTGGCTGGCCGTCAAGATTACTGTGACATCTGGCGCCGTAATGATTTAGTAATTAGGCTGTCGAAAAAATCACAATTATTATTTTGTTCGGTTATTGCAACCGAACAGATAAGATAAATGAATTCTTATTCTTTTCTGTTCGGTTGTTGCAACCGAATAAATATAAAATTTCTAAGGATAATTATGTCTCATTAGTTAAGAATAATTTTAATTTGGGGTACATATAGATTTCGGGTATTTACACCCATATTCTAATTTCTAATTTTTGTGATCACGTTTATCATCTGTATTGCACATGTAGTATAAATAATTCTTTTAATAATTTTCAACACTTAAAATCTCAGATTCCTTAGAACTTTTCAATTATCAAGTAAATATTTTTTTATGTCCTAAAGTTCTAATGAAATTGAAAATAAAATTAAGAAGAAAAGTAAATTCCATTATACATAGATCTTAGCAGGGACGGTGCCAGGTAGAAGTTTTCACGTTTATTTTTAGACATAAATTCAGAAAAGTATTATTTTTAAAATAATTTAGTATTTTTAATCAATAATTAAAGATAAAGTATGTTATATGTGTTAGGCGGTTCGGATTCCCTGTGCCATTTTGGTACGTCATCCATATGCCACCATATTGGATGGATGACACGTAGGAGAGATAGGAAAACTATATCCTATTTAGGAATGCTTAAACCCTAAGGGTAATGGTTGGATTTATTTTTCCTCTTACGTGTCGATTATTTAATGTGTGGCACAAAATATGATGTACGAAAATGGCGCAGAAGATTCGGATTGTGTGTAAGGTGGCATGATATTTTTGTAAATAAAATATTGAAAGGTTAGTTGTGTAGGCTTTATATTGTGTATTAATATAAGGTGAAAACTATTGCGAGAGAAATATATATATATATATATATATATATATATATATATATATATATATATATATATATATATATATATATATATATTGGACAAAAGAGAAATAGAAAATATATAATATATAATATTAATTAAAATAGTAATATAAATATGTATGTAACATATACATATATATGTATATATATTTTGAAACATGTTACATATATTTTGAAAGGTTTAATAACCAATTAGGTAGCAAGTTTTATTAAAAGTGAAAAAGAATAACGAGAAAAGATAGGAACATATGTAACGAACAAGAACAAAAAATGATCATGAAAGAGGCCAAACACGCGGGCTAAGAAAAATACAGCTAATGGGAGGAGCCCAAAAATTGTAATTCAAAAACTAAAGTAGCTATGATAGTAATTCACTCAACCATATTCATCTAGTTTCTTCCAATCCCTAAAAGTTGTCAAGCTCATAAGGAGCGAAGGTTGCTTATTCACTGTTTGAGACCTTGTGGTTTGTTTGTTGATAGGTAGAGTCGAGCCTTTTATTTTATTTTTAACCCATGGCACTTAGATAGACTAATTTTGTCGATTTAGCAGTCGTACTAGTGTGTTCATCAGAGGCTTGCTGGTCAACCAACATGGTAGAATATGAAACATCTTCAATGAGAGCCTCGATCTCTGGCATGTGTTCCACTATATCAACATTCTGTTCAACATCAATACTTCTCTCTAACCCGAACTCAGGAAAGACCTGATTTGTTATCAGATTGGAGTGAGTGTTCATTTGGTCGAAATTAGATTTGACCTGATCAGATTGGACAATCGGGTCCCAAAAACCTGAAATAACTGCTTGAGGCATCTTCTTGTGCACATTATCAAAAGGGGCTAGGGCAATTTGAACTACATCATCAGTAGTATCCTTAGGACAAAATGACACTCCTTAAATCCAATAGCTGGCTGGTCATCCTCATTGGAGGCATTTAGAATATCAAACCTATTCAAGGAACAGGGCTGGGTCTCAACAGATTTCGCTATCCATTTCTTCTTTTTTGTAACATGAAATCCATCTTTTTTTAGTGAAAATGGTAAATTTATATTTCACTGAAACGTTTACATTGTACTTACGTACATGAAATTACAATACAATCCAACCTATCCAAACTACATAAGTTTATAGCTTAGGGTGAATACATCAAAAGTTTAAATACAATGATGCTATCTGTAATTTGACTTTACTTGCAATATGACTCGGAGATAGCATCCTCGAACCAAACTGAAGGGCATTCCTTTCCATCCATATATGGTAGATAAGAGTAACGAAAGTGATGTATAGGAGTCTTCTTGCCTTAGTGTTGTTTCGGGTATCCGCTTTGATCTTCTTGAAGGCATCTGTTACGGAAGTAATACTCTTCCTCCTCCATCCTATCCATCTTTTTACCTCCTTCCATATTTGCTTGGTATACGGGCATTGAAAGAAGAGATGTGGTATTGTTTCAAGATCAAAATAGAAACCACATCTTCCTTCCTCTCGAGTGCACCAAGCTCTATCTCTTGTTGCAACACGCTCCCTATGGACCAACCATAGCTTGAAACTGTATTTCTTCACAATCCATTTGTGCCAAATTTGTTTAAAGACGAAGCTAGCATCCGCTATATGATTGTTCTTTAACAACACGTACATATGGCAAGCCTTGTATGCTCCCTCTTCATAACAATTCTCCATAACTCTATCCACTTCAATTTCTCCCTCATCTCCTTCTCCTGCTTGTGCGATTCTATTTCGGATGATAATCAGTGATCTCCATAGGTATGTAGAGTTGGCTCCAGGAGAGATCACTGTCCAATGGGATGTAGTAAGATAAACATAATGTATCCACTTAACCCAAAGTGAGGCTGCCTCTTTGTGTACATCCCATATAGCTGCCGAGAGTAGTGCTTTATTCCAAGTAGTAATATCTTTTAACCCTAGTCCACCTGAATTTTTGGGCTGTAAGATATCCTTCCAACTGATCGGACACACCTTAGTTCCCCACAGAAATCTACGAATCAATGTCTCCACCTTTCAAATCACCACAATCGAAATTTTTACAATTCTACACCAAAATGAAAGAATACCATATATACCAGAGGTGATTAACTCCAAATGACCCATGAAAGATAATAGTTTAGAAGACCAGGATTGGATCATTGAGTTAATATCATTCAAAAGAGGAGTAAAATCATCCACCCCTATCCTTTTACTACATATTGGAATGCCCAAGTATTTAAAAGGAATGGTACCTCTATTGAATGGAAGTATTCGTTAAATCTAATGAAGAACTCGAGTCTGAACTCTAGCTGTAATGAGATTAAACTTTTGAGGATTCTTAACCAATCTCGAAGCATTAGTGAAATCCTTCAAAATTTGGTCAATGGAGGTGGCGGTTGTTCGGTATCCATAGCCCAAGATGAGAAGATCATACGCAAAGATCAAGTGTGAGATCTCTACACGTTTACAGATTCTAGAATGGAATCTGTAGTTGTGTAGATCAACTGCCCTTGCTATCAGTCTACTTAGGTATTCCATGCAAATAACAAAGAGGAGGGACGAGATTGGGCCACCTTGACGAAGACCTCTTTTTCCTTTGAAAAATCCCTCTGGTTTGCCATTGATGAGTAACGAAAAAGAGGTGTTACACATTGCTCAATCCACTTTCGAAAGTTATCAGGAAATCCAAGCCCCATAAGCAAATCAAGGAGAAATTTTCAATTTACAGAGTCATAAGCTTTAGAAATGTCTACCTTGATTGCCATCCTAGGGGAGATAGTCTCATTTCTCCTTCCATAGTCCCTAAAAATCTCCTCTACCAGCATAACAAATCCCTCATTTTCCTTCCTTTGATAAATCCAAACTGGAACAGGTTTATCAATGAAAGAAGACAACTTCTAAGTCAGAGTGCCAAGATCTTAGAGATAACTTTATACACTGTGTTGCAATAAGAGATCGGTCTAAAATCCTGTACGCCCGGCTCATGAGTTTTTTCAAAATTAGAGAAACAAATGTAGTATTTAATTGTTTTAGCAATTTTCCTTTCCGAAAAAATTCCTTCTCACCGCCACCACGTCGCTTCCGACTATATTCCAAGCACTCTGAAAGAAAGCTAAAGTATAACCATCTGCTCCTGGGGACAACATGAAATCCATCTTCATCCCTAGAATTATGAGGTATCATAGATTTTGCATTCTTTTTTTCTTGCAATCCGCTTCAACGTGACCCAATGTATGGCATGAAGAATAAAAATTAGAAAATTTTGAAAAGTCACGGAAAAGAGGATCTCATGGACGTAAGAATCACTCAAATTGGATTTCGAATAAAGAAGTTATGCTTAAAACCGTGGAGTCGTACACGCTGCCAATGAGCGCTCGATGGCGATCACAGGTAAAAAATCTGCTCGATTTTCATCAAGCAGAAGCGCTCGATGTCGAGCGTCGGGCCTGGACATCTAGCAACGTGTTTTAAGCCCATATCCACGTAATTTTAAGCACACTCTACAATACATCCAATCCCACTATAAAAGGAAGACACCAGAACATCAAAAAGCAGACTTTTGACACCAAATCATTCCATCCTTCACCTTCACCATCACCACCATCAATCCACACAACCAGAGAGAGATCAATCAAGAGTTGTTACTTGGATTGGAGACGGAGTTCCTAGTGGAGACGGTGATTGAAGAGACGGAGTCCTACCCAAGGGTTCTTTTCTTTTTGATTATTTTTCTTCATACTTTTAGACCAATGGTTAGGGTTAGTTACATCTTTGTGATTTGCCCTCGTAAATCCATGGACTAAGTCTTTTGTTGGTAATGTTAAGACCCTAGATAGTTTTGACTATGTGATATGATTGTCCTGAATTTGGATTTCTTATACTGTAGAATATTTATTTCCTTATTGAAGAAAAGATTTTGAGACTTCTAATTATTGTGTTTTGAATTTTGATTCCTTTGATTATTCATGAAGTTAGTTCGAATTGAATAGTTATTAGGATTCTCTTTTCTGCATGATAAATGTTGTTTCCAGTTATAGTCTTAGAGGATTAATTCATATAGTTTAAAACAGCTAGATGATCAATTTGGAATATTAATTACTTGGCAAAATATCATTATTAGGTAATTGGTAAGAAGACATATTATTAATAATCTAGTACCCAATAAAGGGAAGGCCTTGATAGCGCAAGCACCTATAGAGGGAGGGAGAATTAATTCTGATCGTACCTAGGATTTCCAACTCATTATAAGTGCTAGATCTCACTTAATCATAGTGGTCTAACTAGGCTTAGTGACCCTTTTATAAATATCAGCAAGTAATTAGTTTGAGTTTAGAATAATTTGTCACATAGTTAAACTGGAGTGTCTTAACATTACCAGTTCTCTATCCTTGAATTCTCGAAAGTTATATTTTCATGATTTTATTCTCTTTGCATTAATTTAATTTTTTGTTTTAGTAGTTTAACTATTATTCACCATTCAAAACCCCCGATCTGTATTACATTAGAATTGTAAAAAATAGAATTAATTGGTAGATCTATAACTATTACTTGAGTTTGATATTTGACTTGGTCATGCGCACTACAATCGATCTTTTATACTTGAGGGTAAAATTCATATTTTTCCAAAGAAAATAGTAAACACTAGAAGTGGATCCTAGGATCTTACGAGGCAAACCAAGAACAACTACCACTTGGTACTCTACTCATATGATCATTATGTGTATATATATATATATATATATATATATATATATATATATATATATATATATATATATATATATATATATTAGTATAAAAATCTTAGGGGGCCTAGTGCCCCCTTAGCACATACGTATAGTCGTCCCTGTAGTACGACCGTCTCTATATATTAGAGTGTGTTGAATTCTTAAACAAGGTGAGTAAATATGTATTTCTTTCATTACTTCATAATCCTCAAGTTGTATTACACAGGGCCTTTTTTTAATTTAAATCAACATGATTTGAAGAAAAAAATCCACGCAAGTATATTAAACACTCACAGTAAGGTATTAAATATATACTCCATCCATTTTGGGTCGTCCACTTCTAAGGTATCAATTTTCTCATTTTAGCAAAAGGGCTTACCATCCCCCACTAATATAACTATTCATTTTATATAAAATAATACTCCCTCCGTCACATTTAAGATGTCACACATTCCATTTTGGATTTTTTCACAAAAGTTTGCACTTTCCTAAAAAAGCAAAAAGTCAAACACAATCACTCTTTCTCATACACTTTATTTACAAAAAAAACACTCTTACCTAACATATCTAATATACTTTTATCATTTATTTAATACAAAAAATACCAAAATACCCTTTATACTTTTCTTAATCTCCATACCGAAAGAGGGGTGCAAACATTTGTGGGATAGAAGGAGTAATACTTTTTAATTCATATATAAAAAATAAACGAATACGTTTGCGATGGACAGAGGAAGTATAATTCTTTTATTTTCAACAATTTTTATAATAAATAATATTAAGTTAATATGAATTAAACACCCCGTACACAATACCATCTTATCTAAAATATAGAGATAGAAAATTATATGCACATTAATGTTAAAGAAAACGACATTTTTAAAAATTGTTGAAGTCTCACTTTAAGACATATGTTGGAAGAATTTTATACCAAGACTTAATTTTTAGTTTATGTCTCACTTTAAAACCTGATTTTAAAAGTGTTTCAATTTAAGCTTTAGATTTAGTTTTATGCATATCCTAGACTAAACTTTTTATGCTTTTGAACTTTAAGATCTTGATTTGTTGTAAGGTTCGATCCGCACAGGCCAATTCGCTCCGCCCCACCAATAGCCCACCCCTCAAATGACACTTCCCGCATATGACTCGACCCACATATGATCCGTCCCCATATATGACCGTACTGCATATGGTTTGACCCATCAATAACCCACCACGTTTAATTTCGAAAATAATTTATTTTTATGAATTTTTTGATAATGTTCGTTGATTAATTCATTTTAAAATCCTATTTCAATGTTTATTTTAATTTTTTTAAAAAATAAAATTTACGAAAAAAACATGAAAACGAGATTTGGCCTATGCGGGCCAACCTGCCCTGCCCCACCAAAACCCTCCCCACCAATGAAACAATTTATATAGGTCCGCCCTACCTATCAACCCATTTAATAGCTTTACTTTTGTGTATTCGGATTATCATGATTTTTAATATTATATTCCGTCTGTCCTGTCCCAAAAATTATATTTTACTAATTAGCGCGTTCCGCTACAAATATTTTCTTTTTTAGTAGATGGAACCTACATAAATCAATCACTTTATTTTCATATGGCCCACACACAATACTAATATAACTACCCACCATACATTAAATTATTATATCTCTCAACCCACTACACTTTAAAATACTATACTCCCTCCGTCCCAGTCAAACTGCAATGTTTGACTGCATAAAGCTCTCATAAAAGTTACAGTAAATATTGCAATATGGGCGGGACGGAGGGAGTATTTCTTAATCCCGTGCAAACAGTAAATGTAACTCTTTTTGTAGGACAAAGGGAGTATTTATAATGTATTGCATGTAACTGATTGTACAACCTTATATTTCATGATTAATTATTTCCTCCATCCTATATTATAGTTTACATTTTTCATTTTGGTTTAATGTTTATATTTCCTTTTTTGTTAACTTGAGCCACAAACTAATTAATTATTCCACGTAGGGTCTACCAAAAAATTAATACAACTACCCAATTCACATTAAATATTATTTCTCTCACCTCATTACAAATTAAAATATTATATCTCTTAATTTACGGACTAAAGACAAACTTAAACGTTAATTCGGAACGGACAGAATATATTTCATGATTTATTTAACTCCTCAATTTATGAAATCATGCTGTTTATATGTTATTTTATCCTTAGAAATTACTACTCTTTACATCCCACTGTAGTTGACACATTTTTTTTTGGATTGTTCTACAAAAGTTGACTTTTTTTTTTTAATATATGGGACATACACAAAACAATCAATTTATTCACATGGGAGCTCACGCATACCACTAATACAACTACTCATTATACATTAAAATATTATATTATCAATCCACTAGTCATTAAATTATTATACTTCTTAATCTCCGTACAAAAGAAAAAAAAAGTGATAATTTCTCCGAGACGGAAGGAGTAATTCATATGTTTAAGATTTACCGGCTGCTTGGTTGGGAGGTTCAGACAGTGGAATGAGAATTAAAGTTTGAGGAGGATGTTTGTTTAGCCTATATCATTCTAGCAACATAATTTGATTCCCTAAAATAAAGGAATCGCTCCTTCCTTGGAAAATTGTGTTTTATGACTTTCATTTCAACTATTACACTCATTTTAAATACCAAACGAAACATTGTACTTATAATATGCATATCTATTCTCATTCCTCACTGCTATCACTATCAGTCTCATTTTATTTCCATTTAATATACCAAACACTCCCTTAGCGTTAATCTTATCGTTAATCTCAAGGATTAGCTGTAATTTTAAAGAAGTTTTCTACTCAATTAATTTTATTTGAAAAAAGTTATTTTCCAGTTTAGATTTTAAATTCTCAAGGATGGTCGTCTCACACCTGTTCCCATCCAAATCAAAACTAATCAATCAACTTCTAATTAATTGAAATTAAGTGTTTAATAAATTAATAATCAACACTGGTAATAAAAACAAGTGCTACTTGATAATGTGAAACCAGTTTGAGGTTCATAATTTATGTTCTTTTTATTTTTATTTTTGGTAGACTACTGGACTTCACCTGACCACAATGAAGTATGAGTTAAAACAAATGTCAAATCCCCCATGGAATTAAGTTAAAACAGCTCAATGTGGAGCAGGGTTGACCTTGAATCAAGGTAAACAAGCAGTAAAGTGACGTAGGGGTTGACTTTGATATTGTCAAATAAAAATAGATAAATTATGGCATTTGGTTAAATAAATAGTACTCCTTCCGTCCCAAGTTAAGAGGACAATTTTTCTATTTTGATCGTTCCACCCAAAGAGTCTCTTTTCCTTTTTTTACACACATAGGACCCACACCCCCTCTAATACAATTAAGTATTGGGGTCCACACTTCTACTAATACAACTACCCACTACACATTAAATAATAATACTCCTTAATCTACGTGTCATAAAGCAAATGACCCTCCTAAGGAGAGACGGAGGGAGTATATCCGAATCAATTTTTCGTCATTTTTGTTATTTCTATTCTCAATTTAGGAGGGTGAAGAATATATGAGGGTGAAGAATTATTTTTCAATTAGGTGAAGAATATATGTGATTATTTAAAGAATCTCTTATACATACCTAATTTTTTCAATTCAAAGCTTAAAAAATGAATAAACTATTAATACAGAGTTTGAATTATTTTTTTTTTATGAATCCGGAGTCTGATGATTAAAAAATTATCAATCAGGAACCTAAATTTGCCACATATTGTCTCTTATTTTATCAATTCAGGGCCTAAATTAAGGTCCTGGATTGGTAGTTTTTCATAATTTAGGCCTCAAATTGATAGAAAAAATAATTTAGGATCACATTGATAGTTTATTATTTTTTATGTCTTGGATTGAGAATATTCAGATCAAAAATATTCCATGCACGGCATTTCCTCCCATTAAGAAAAAATAAAAATAAAAAACTTTTTTTATCAACGTAATTTATTAATGGAATTCATTCCGATAGTAATTATCAATCGATTGTCAATAAAATTATATTTTTCTTTTAGTAACCGAATGTCAACACATTTACTATATTTTACCAACTAATAAAATTCGTCGCTATTTACTAACAGAATCATTTTATAAATTAACAATGGATTAGTAACAAAATTATTTACCAACGGAACTGAATTTCCATTGTTAAAAATTTATCATACAACCAACACTTTATCGATGAAAAATTATCAATGAATTTTGCTGTTAATCGTTGGTAAGCCAATTTAATAATGATATTAAGATTTTTACCAACGGAATATTCCGTAGGTAAAATAAAGTTTTTTTAAGTGTCTGTTCATTGTTAATGTACTCATTTTTTTAATGTGGATTAAGAAGTATTAGTAATATGTTTGAAATTATGAATGTGTAGATATGCACGCCGATTCGAAACCACCGATTTTTTAGTTCCCGAAAATAAGAAACCAGAACCGCTAACTATTGGACAGTTTCGATTATGATTCGGAACCGCTAGTTCCCAATTTTTCTTTTAAAAGTCTTAACCCGTGATTTTTAATTAAAAAAAGAGAAATATATAGAAAAATCGTCATTCTAATCGGAACAGCCAGTTCTAATTTCATAAAATGATGACCTATAATCGAATCAAAATATGAAATAAGGAACTACTAGAGTGACTTGCTTAAGTATTAAGGTTGTAGTTTAACATGAATTTGAACTGAATCGGCATATTACTGATTTTGATTCTATTTTGGTTGATTCTGGTTAAAACTATCAGTTTCGATTTTTTTTTTCACGTCTATGTGTGTGATCCACAATAAAAAGTCTAATAAATAAATATCAATATTGGGTAAATTTTAAAAATAAAAAATTAAATAAAAAACTTAGACGAAGTGCAACCTGGTATGATAAACTAATTAATTTTTGTTAGTATTTTATATTTGTAGAGTAATACGCGTACCTACCTAGCTAGATTGGCAAAGTCCAATTTCTTGACCATTTGTGTGACATGCAGGGCGGCTCACTATTTTGAGGGGCCGGTGAAAAAAAAAAAAAGGAATTTAGGCCTTTTATTTTCATAAATGGTACTCCCTCCGTCCCAAATTCAAGTTCACATTTATTTTAGATACGGAATTTAAGAAAATTCACTTTTTGACTTACTTTTGAGGGTAATATGGTATTTTTGGGTAATAAATAAATGATAAAGTATGTTATGTGTGTTAAAAAGGTGATGACAAATTTGAAATTAAAGTATGTTAGATGGATATTAGTTTGTTGCTTTTTCCTTTTATGGAAGTGTGAAGTTGAATTTGGGACAGTTCAAAACGGAAAGTGTGAAGTTGAAGTTAGGACGGAGGGAGTATAAAATAGTATTCCGTCCGTCTCGGGCGAAGGTCCTCATTTGCTTATTACACGTGGACTAAGGTGTATTATTATTTTATGTGTAATTGATAGTTGTATTAATAGTGAGTGGTTGACTATATTTGAGGCTTTTTTTAAAAAGAGAAAAATAAAGGATCTTTGAATGAAACGCTAATATAGTAAAATTGAAAGCTTTCGGTAGGACGGAGTGAGTAATAAAATTATAATATGAATATTAACATACTATTAAATATATTAGGGAAGAAAATTAAGAGAATGAGAACATATTTATTTAATCTACTTGAGAAAGAATTTATAAAAAAAAAATTCTTAATCCTTGATAAAGAAGGAAAGTATTAGAAAAAAGACAAAATCTCTTGTGAGACGCTACCTTCATGAGACGGTTTGTGAGACGTGTTAAAGTATGTCGATTATTTAAATAAAGTATGTTAAATGGTTGTTAATGTATGTTTTTTAAAGTATGTTGAATTATGTATTAAAGTATGATATTAGTGTGTTATAATTTGATTTATTATCGACATACTTTAACCACAAATAAGCATACTTTAGTGACGGGTTGACCCGTCTCACATCCGTCTCACCAATAACCCGTCTCACAAGAGACTTACTCTAGAAAAAAAACATTATCCAAACAGATTCGAACCCCGTATGGGACGGGGAAGAAAAAGAGATAATGCCAACTGAGCCACATAAAAATATTAACCATATTTTACATTAAAAAAATATATAAAAAAGCGTATATATAAAAATGTAATAGAAAAAATTTGGGGCCCTCGTCGGAGTGGGGTCCTGGCGGCACGTCCGGCACAGCCCAAGGCTGCCCCTGGTGACATGCATTCTAATATTTTAGGTTGTATGAGAGTTGATAAACAAGTTAAATTAATAGGTCACGTAGGATGCATAATACTCAACCATTACAAAATTACTGTAGTTTATCTTGCCACATTTATAGTTACTTTGTTAGTTATGAATTTATTGCATGCTTGTAAAGTTATAAATATCTCAGAAAGTGATCATATATAATTGAATGATAGTTAGAACATACATAGAAAATCATATATATATATATATATATATATATATATATATATATATATATATATATATATATAAATATATCTCATATATACTAATTACGAATACACTGTTATAAATAATTTTTAAAAGTATGAGGTGTTGCGACGTGATTAATTATTGTATATTTTTTATTTTAATATCACATATATAATCTTTCTACTTTTATTTATTTATTATTATTATTTATTATTATTATTATTCATGTATATCTTTAAATCATGTATATCTATAAATTAAATATCACCTTTAATCATATTTTTTTTGATTGGTTAGAATTAGATAATCAATAAAATATATTCAAATTATTATTATTATTATTATTATTATTATTACTCCCTCCGTCCTACGTATTTTTACCCACTTTTCATTTTGGGGTGTCCCACGTATTTTTACCCATTCCATTTTTGGCAAAAATACATAATATTTTATTACCTACTTTTTACAATCCCAACAACTTTAATTATTTTTTTACACTTTATTCATCATTCCCAATAACTTTATTCATTTTTCCTTTTTAAATTACTAATTTATCCCTACTTTCTCTTACATTATATATTAAAAAATAAAATGTCTTAATCTCCGTGCCCGTACAAATGGGTAAAAATATCCGGGACGGAGGGAATATTATTATTCATGTATATCTTCAAATTAAATACCACCTTTTAATCATATTTTTTGATTAGTTAGGAATACTACTTTTATTATTATTATTATTATTATTATTATTATTATTATTATTATTATTATTATTATTATTATTATTATTATTATTATTATTATTATTATTGTTATTATTATCTATGTATATTTTTAAATCATGTATATCTATAAATTAAATACCACATTTAATTAGATTTTTTAATTAGTTATAATAATTCATCCGCGTATTATGTGGGAATCTGTACTTGTGTGTATATTTATATATAAAAGATAAAATATTTTGTGCACCAAGTACATGAAAATTATGTTCACCCAAGTATCATATTACTCCTTCCGTGCAAACTTCAACTCCACAATTTTCATTTTAGTCCGTCTCAATTTCAACTTCAACTTCAATTTCACAGTTCCATAAAAGAAAATGACACTAAATTACTATCCCCACAATATACTTTAATTTCAAAATGCCCCCAAGTCATAGCTTAAGTGGTAGAGAAGAGAACGAAAAGACCTTCTAACTGAGATGATAACTGTAGGATGGGGGTTCGAATTCTGCGTTTGGCATTGATTTGACCCCTTGCAAGCGTAGTCAAACAATGAGTCATCTCTATAAAACACTTGAGGCACATCTTCCGATATACCTGCTCCACCAATGCCTTGAGCTCTCTCTATAAGCTGTTGGGGATTTTATACACCAGCAAATCACTATTACATCGTGGGAAATAAAAGAAATGGAAATAATTAAAAAATTACAATTCAAAAGACATATTAATAAAAGGGACTTCAAACCTACAAATGTGCTGAATCTCCTTCAAATGAATCTTCAAATTTGAGCAGAAGCATCTTCTAACTTGCAACAAGCCGAATCGAGGTTGGACCTCTTCTCGCAAGACAAATACGTCCCGATAGTGCTCCGATTCAGACGAAATGTCCCCAAAGGTAAAACGGCTTCCTCTCCTACACAAGTAGCACCTCAAGTGTACGAGCTCCGACGAACTAAGAACAGATGGAGGAGAGGATTATCTATACTATGCACTATGCAAGTGTATGTAGAGGTGCTCGTTTGTTTATTGTATTGGAATGCATACTGAATGACCCTATTTATAGTTACACCATTCCACTCAGTCATAATGACGATGGACGTTGATTACGATGGATTAAATGCTAATGGACGTAAATTCCACAAATAAGCATTATGGAGGGTTTGACATGCGTCCAAGTTCAACGAGGTTCAACGAGATTCAATGAATCTGCTCCATATAACCTCTACACTTGAATTACACTCATCCACTAATTCCATTTAATTGGCGATTAATTTAACAATTAACCATTACTAAACAATTAAATTAAATTCAATTAATTAAATTAATTTTCCAACATAAGCCACTTGAGGCACATCTTCCGATATACATGCTCCACCAATCCCTAGGGTAGGGGCGGTGTGGGCCCTTAATGGTAGGGTAAACTATTTTTTTTACTTTAATTTCAAAATTGTTATCCATTCTTTTCACATATAATAACATATTTTATAATTTATTTATTATTCAAAATACTAAATTATCCAAGAATTAAGTCAAAAAAGTAACTTTTCTTAATTCACATACAAAAAATAAATGTTAAGATAAAAATAAAATGGAGGAATAAATGTTAAGATAAAAATAAAATGGAGGAAGTACTATTTTCACTTAGAGATTTAAGGGTTATCCTTTACTATGAGGTTTTACTGGATTCTCTATTAAGAATTTTATTGTCAATCCATTATTATTGTTAAACAACTCTATTCAACCTAAATGTATGGAATTAGATATTAACGTTATGTTAATCTTGTAGTTCAGGCTTATTCTTGAAGCCTATCATTTATTACTTTATTTTTTAAAGATTTTCATCTTTAATTATTCAAAATAAAAGAGTGAACAGAACTACGATTGTGCATCCGACGACGGTAGAAAATATCAATCCGAAAAAAAAAAAAAATTGGTACATAATTTTTTTTTATTCCATAACTAAGATGCCATTTTTTTTCAGTCCCAAAGTATTTATTTGTATCAATTTAGTGTTATAACTCTTTGAATTAATTAAGTTACATCCAAATTAGAGCGTCATGTTTGGTGCACGTGAGACTAAAATTAAAAATTTTGACGGAAATTAGATCAAATTAAGTTAACTAATTAAATATCACAAACAAATTTTTTTTAATTCAAATTAGTTATGAGTTCAAATAATTTTTAAATCAATATTCTGTTTATGATTTCCTGATCTGTATTATGATCTGTTTTAGCTTTAAATTTTCTAATGTACTCCTAAAATTTAATATTAATACCTATAAATTATCGTGTTTTTGAACCATAATTAAATGAGTGAGTCTCCTGTGCACCCGGGCGCACGGATGTGCTTCGTGCGCCTTTACAATTTCCATGCCCCTTTGCAATTTAAACCCCTATCAATACATATGTTTAAATAGAATTGGAAGGGGAGGATTGTGTTCACATGGAGACACGGAGTATCCCTATGTGTTCCCGAGCGCACAGAGAGCGCAGAGCTTTTGCCTAATTAAATTCGGTTGAACCATTGCGTATAATTCATTCTTTGTAAATATAGACTCAAATAACAATATCCAAATAATCATAATTCAATAAAGAAAAGAAGTATAGTTCAATGAATTAAATTATATAAGACCAACAACGCGGTGGACAAGTTCATGCAGAGACTTCATTATTAATGAAGTCATCTGAAAAGTGAAATTTCATTCAAAATTGGGACTAATTTGATTATTAGTTTCAGATTAAAAATAATAATAATTGATCGGAATTTATTATTAAGAGATTCTTTCTTGTGAGACCGGGTTGACTCGTTGTTAGAGTATAATTATTATATGAATAAAGAATGTTTATTAGTATTTTAAAATATATTTGTGTGAATTGTACTATAACACTTTAAAAACAAATTTTTATTCATTATTCATCATATTTTAAAAAACATATTTTAACTATCAATTACAAAACAAATATCCTTTAACAATGGATCAACACATTTCACAAAAAACTTTGTCTACTAATTATATTCGAGCAAGTTTTTTCATTTATTAGTTATTCTCTTGTACATTCCATTGTATATATACATTCGAATTGATAATTAAATCCCCGAATAAATAATTTAAGGAATAAAAATATGTTTCATACCATAATTCATTATTCATCATCATACTTTAAAAAACATCAATTAATATATTTTTACTATAAAATAATCATACTTTAATAACAGATCGACCCGTCTCACATAATTACCATCCCACAAAAAACTTTGTTCTCTGCTTTTATAAGGAATAAAATAGTCAAGCTCGTATTTGCAGTGAATCCTCCTGTTAAGTAGTCATGCATTACGATATTAACTCCCAATTCTCTAGCAAATACAGCCCTTTTGATCATTTCTTCGCATGTACCCGCAGTAGCATTTAAGTAATGCCCTTTGATTTCACCTGTTTCTGCCTGTGCTTTATAAATTGCTTCGGCACAAAATAAGAAGCGATCTCTCCAACGCATAAATGGTTGGGAGTTCACGTTTTCATCATCTTTGGTAAAATCAAGTCCACCGCGAAGACATTCATAAACGAATTACCAACAAAATCATTATTGTATAAATTATCAACGTGGTTATTACCAATGGATTACAAAAAAAAATATGAATATAAATATGGATGCTTATTAAATACGGATATATACATGACATCGCCTTTATTTTTTATTGAATTGGTCTCTTGTGTCCCTAGGTGCACAAGATTGGTAAGAGTACATTGTTTTGTTCTAAAGTGTATACACTTTAATTAATAATGATATACTATTTTGTTATAAAGGGTATACATTTTTCATTAATATTTTTATTTTTTTCAGAAAATAAAGGGTACACGTCTTTATACTAAAGGGTATACAATTTAATACTAAAGGGTATGAGCGCACAGCATGTCCCGGGGCACACAAGTTTTTGCCTTTTTTTCTTTGTTCATTATTATCACTTCTTGTTAAAAGTGTTAATTATTTTTATCTATACAACAAATTATTCATGAATTAGTTTAGTGATATGATTATCACTTTTTATTTAAATATTACTCCCTCCATTCCATTCATAAGTCTTCATTTACTTTTTACACGTGAATTAAGAAATATTATTACTTCCCCGTCGCACCGAAAGGTCATAATTTTACTATATTGGATGTCCCACTCAAAGATCTTCATTTTTCCCTTTTAGTAAAAGAGCCCTCCACATATGACCCACGACTCACTACTAATACAAGCACCAGCTACACATAAAATAATACACATTATTCTACGCGCAAAAAGAAAATGAGAACCTTTGCCCGGGACGGAGAGATTATTTTATATATACTCCCTCCGTCCCTCTAATATGTATCCGTTTGCTTTATTCATGTGGATTAAGAAGTATAATATTTTAATGTGTAATGAGGTGAGAGAAGTAATATTTTAATGTGCAGTGGGTAGTTGTATTAGTGTTGAGTGTGAGCCCCTTGTATGTCACATCAACCCAAAAAAAGAAATGGATACTTTGTATTGGGACAGACCAAAATGGTAAAATGAATACGTATCAAGGGGACGGAGGGAGTAATGGATAGTTGTATTAATAATGAATGGTGGGTCATATATAAAATTTTTTTATTAAAAGAGAAAAAGACTTTTTTATTAAAAGAGAAAAATAGAGACTTCTGAATAAAATACCAAATATAGTAAAATGTGAGTTTTCATTAGAACGGAGGTAATATCACTTTCTATTTACCTTACAAACCTCATTCCTTGAAATAATTAATTGCATATAAAATTTTACAATTACATATATTTAATATTCCCTTGTATAATATTATTTGCATTGGATAAAATATTTTCTTAATTATGTGTAGTTTCACTCTAAAGTCACAAAAATTTACCTTGAATGTGCATCAAACTCATTTAAAAAGTAAAACTTATTTTATGATTGAATGACAAATGTTAGATTTTCAAAAGTTTGACCTTAGGGTAGATGTCAAAGAATTTAGTTTGAAGGGCAGAAATGATGGTCAAAACAGCTCTCTGGGTCGAACCTGCGGGTAATTTAATCTTATTATTTTATTCGCAACTTCATCAAAATATCCTGGAAAATTAAACACCACCTTCTAGTTAATCACATGCTCTCTCTCTATTATATATTATATAATAATAATAATAATAATAATAAATAAATAAATAAATAAATAAAAAGCTGAAAGCATACAATGTCACCATCATTCAATCGGGACAAAAAATTGTATTTCACCTGTTTATGTGAGAGTAATATTTTATCATCAGTGTGGTTCACGTATTACGTTTTCATATTATTCTCTTCTTTTCATGAATAAGTTCTCATTTACTTTTTATTTTTACATATTTATTAAAAAGTATTATTATTTATGTAAAATGTTTAATTATATTAGTATTGAATAATGAATGGAAGCCTTTTATTAAAAGGGAAAAAATAAAAATTTCTAAATGTGACACGCAATATAATAAAATATGGACTTTTCAGTGAGGTAGAGAGAATAATATTTTATCCGTATAGTTCATGTAAAATTTAACATTACATATTTAAGAATTCATTGTGTTTTTACGATTTTAATATTGGATTAAATTTTAATTTAATCATTATCATAAAATAAAATAAAGTAAATAAGATTTTAAAAATAATAATTACCCACAATACTTAATTTTAAACCTATCAACATGCACCTCAAATTATCCCATATTTATCCTAAATTTTAATATTTATTATTATGATTAAATGTAAATTCTTAAAGTATAATTATTTTTTAATCCATAGATAATTTCTTTTTTTAACATACAACCAGCTGCATCTCTTTAAAGAATAATAACTAACAAATAATATATTTTATGCATTATTTATTCGTTAAAAAAAAGGGGCTAAATTGCATATAGAAAAATAATAAAACAAGATAATAAATTGATATTTTCTAACATTCGTGAAAAAGGAAATATGAAGATGAATGGAGAATAAAGTGTGTATTTATTTAAGTTAAAAAAGTTGTTTGAAAATTAATCTCTTGTTATTGAAAGTATATACGCTTTTCATCAGTGCTTATTCACCAAAATTGGATACATACTCTTATTTAAAACACTTTTGTTATACTCCATCCATCTAGTTAAGACGTGTGTTTGTTTTAGGGATATGATATTTCAGTGGTTAGTTAATATGTTTTAATTGTAATTTTAATTTTTTTAATCATCAATTTTAATTTTAATTATAATTAATGACAAATTGTGTAATATTGTAGAACTTTTAGGGGTATTACTTTTTTTGTGTGAGGACTCACCTACCAAAAAAAAAATATACTTTAAATTGGGACGAACCAAAATAACAAAATGTATACTTTTGTGTTGGAGGAGGGGTACAATATTTGTTTTAATGAAAATCGTGTACACTCACATTTTATATTTTTTACATTTAAATATACTCCATCTGTCCTGAAATAATTTGCTTCGGTACTGTTCATATGAAGTTTAAGAAAAATTATTTTTGATTAATTTTATTAATTTTTTTAGGAGGAATGTGTTAGGAAATTTTGAATTTCCAATAGTAATCAATTTGGGGAAAATATATTATTATGTAATTATATTAGTTATTCAATTATTTTATAGATTTAATTAAGTGATCTAAATAAGATAAAAAGTTCATGGGTTATAATAATAATAATATATGTCAATTGAGTAAATACCCAATATTACATGACTAAGTGATTACAAGTGATTTAGTTGGAATGTTAATCTTTCTTGGTTTGGTTCTCAATATATTAAGCCGCACACAATTTTCTCTTCTTCAAATCGGAAAAGATTATGATGATCCCATAAAGGAATAAGGAGGCTTAATTAGTTGAGGAAGACCATAATATCACTAAATCAATGAATTCGTGTTCCGTCTTGAGAACTTTATGAATTTAGGTATGCTTAGGGTTGGAAAAAATACCAAAATTTCGGTATAAGGCCCTTACCATATCGCAAAATACCATTTTTATCGAAATTTTAGGTATGTCGAAATTTTTGGTAAGGTATGATACCGTATTGTAAATTTTGGTATGATAAAGGTATATAAATTATCAATACCGCGGTATTTCGGCATATACTAAAATACCGTAAAATATTCAATTTTTGGGTAATATGATATGGTATACCATACTACATGATATATGCAATTATAATTATTATTTATATATTATAATTTTTAATTAAATTATATATTTACACTATTTAATTAAAAGATTAAATTTAAAATTCTACTGTATATTTCATAATTATAAATGGGTGATAAAGTTGATTGGCTTTCATGATATCTTGCACTTCTTTTTTAATTACGTAATTCTATTATATATGGAAATTTAAAAATGTTGATTTTAATATAAGTTCCACATAGTTCTTATATAGATCTCTTGGGTACTATTTATTTAATGACAAACACTTATATAAATCGGGTTTACATACATTAATTATATAAATACTGTTACTCTTTTGTACATAAAAAATTACTCTTTAGCACATAAATTGTTACTCGTATAAATTAAAAAATTACTCTTTGAATTCTTGTAAATCATGATTTATCGATTACTTTTTAGTATATGAAAAATTACTCTTTAGAGACATGAATTATTACTCTTCTGTATAAAAATTATTACTCTTCAAAGAGTAATTTTTTATATATTAAAAAGTAATTTTAAAAAATAGGATTTTCATATAAACCCGATTCACAGACTCACTCTTATTTAATTTGGTCATTTTTGGATTGTCTATCTTATTATGAATTTATTTTCTATTTGAATTTATTTTATAACTATCTTTCACTTTTCTAGTACAATTTTTAATTAGATTTATTGAATTTTAGGTGCATAACGGCATATCAAACTATTTAATAGGACGGTATATACCGATATTTTAGGTATGATACGGTATACCAAAATATTGGTAAGTAGAAGGTATACTATTTTCCTATATCGAAATATTGGTATACGGAACTATGGTACACCGAAAATTTAGGTAAGGTAATAATATGATTTTTTATATACCGAAAATTTCTATATGGTATTTAGTATGACCAAAAATCTTCGGTATGCCATACCGCCCATTCCTAGTTATGCTTCCACTTTTACAATATAGATCTCAGTTTATTATGATAGGAACTCAAATTTTATGATCTATAGATTTATTTCCTATTGAATGCATTATAATAAATAAATAATAAAATAAATTATATGTATTATGTAGAGGTGCTAATTTTCAAACTAAAATTTATTTAAAGTTATTGAAAGATATGAAGATAATCTTAGAAAGGGAGTACTTTATTTTTCTTAAATATTATGCCCAACAATTAACACATTCTTTTGACTAATATATTTATTTTTTAATAAAAGCTATTTCAATATATGTTATAACAATGCCTTGTCCATCAATTAAGATTTGTTTAAATAAAACATACTCCCTTCTTCACATTATGAAATTTAATTTAATGTAATTGTAGATGGAATATATAGTGTAAGGAAATTTACTTTCAAGGACAATTTTGTATTTTAGAATTCTGGGGTTTATAAATTCAAAAATATTATGGCTTATGATAGTATATTATTTAATTGGAAGTAATCCTTTCATCTCAATAAAGACTTTTCATTTTTATCCGTCATAAATTCAATTTTACGTTTCCATAAAAGGATATAATACTTAATTAATTATATCCTCGCAACACACTTTAGTTTCGTAATTGTCATCAATTTTTTAACGAATGTAATATACTTCATAATTTATTTATTTATTATAAAAAGGTACCACATTACCTAAAAAATAAGTTAAAAGTGTTTTTTATTTATATATGTATAAACAGTAAATATGAACTTAAATTTGAGAGGAAGAGAATATATTATAATAAAAATACTCTCTTATGAGATGTATATATGATCTATTATTAAAATATGGTTGTTATATAGGTAAAATATACTTATTGATAGTTAAAGTATTTTTGTAGTGAATCATACTATAATAATACTTTAAAAACATACTTTAATAAATTATTTATCATAATTTAACTACGAATTATCATACTTTACTTATATAAAAAGCATACGTTATCAACGAGTCAATCGTCTCACAACTCGTCTCGCGTAATTACCATTCATAAGTAGGGATGTGAGCAAATCAAACCGTTTGCGAACTATTCGATTATCGATCGATAAAATATTCATTCGAGCTCGTTCGTTAATCTTAACGAGCCAAACCAAGCTTAAAATTGAGCTCGAATGGTTTATCAAATCAAACTCAATCCTAAAGATGTTCGGTTCGAAAACTCACAAAGATATTCGTTAACAGACTCGTTAATGGCTCGCAAACACGTTCATAAATTTTACTCCTATTATTATGTTTAAGTAATATATATTAATATATATATATATATATATATATATATATAATTAAATATTTATATTAAAAAACAAATATGATAATGGTTTAAGTGATTATTTAAATGTTTAAATATGTATTTTTAAAAGTTTTATTGGTTTTTTATTAACATTTATGAATAACATTAAATGTTAATCAATGAAATGTTCTTTTAATATCTACAAATAAAAATATTTATTTGTTCATGAACAAACATTCTTAAAAAAGTTATCATATGTGTTCATGAAAACGTTCATTAACCTTAACAAACAGTATCTGTTCGAGCTCGACTTCGATATATTTTTTTCTCGACGAGTTTGAGCTCGGGACTTAAGTTCGATTGTTTCTTGACAAACAATACTTAAGCCTAATAGTGTTTGAGTCGACTCGATTAGATTACATCCTACTCATAATAGGCTTTATCATTATAATAATTTATCAATAAAAAGAGCTTCTATAAAACTTAAATTAAACAAAATATATACTCCATATAATTGTTCACATTGTTCGCCGTTTAGTTATATATACGATTATGAGTATTTTATTATGTTATTTCACAATCTAGTATTTAAAGTTAATGTTGAACCCGCCATCTTCTCTTTTAGAGCTAAAGTTGAACATTTTTGGATCAATAAAAATTTGTTTGAAATCTATATTGTAAAATGGATTTTATGAAACGAATAAATAGTGATAACATATTTAATAATAAAATATATATGATCTATTAATAATGGTCCAAATTTTATTAGCAATTTGTATATTATTATTAGATGATAAGTACGGATACTAATTTTAATAAAAAATGATATTTAATTATATACCTATAACGACATTACTATGAGACATTCTTACACAAAAGTTGCTAGTAATGGTCATATAATCATTTTAAATTCTCCATGCGACAAGCATGTCCAGATGCAGTATATGTGACAATATTCTTTGAAGTAAATTCCGTGTTAACTTTTCCTTTACTTTTTCTTTGGAATGTTTAACCACCAGACTTATGATTGCATGCTTCTTTCCTATTCATTGAACCCTAACTAAAAATCTGTATCGATTAACAGATAAGAAAATGATGTTCATAACTTTTTGTGGAATTTATCTTTTCTTAATGTATAATTAATTAAATAAAAAATACTTCCTCCGTCTCATTAAAAGTATACAATTTACTAATATTTCTGTTTGTTCATTACAAAGTACTATGCGTTTATCTTTTTTATTGGTGTGAGCGACATGACTCAAATAAAATAATTAATATTTCTAAGTGTAAATTCACACAAAATAATTATAACTTCCTCATTACTCATTAAAATATCATATTCTCCCATCCATATAAAAAAAAATTTACTTTTCGACTGAGATATAAATTGGTGAAATTTATACCTCAATATCGGTTATTCATCAATGTTTTTTCTCATGGTTCTTGTAGTGTAGTGTTAGTCTTAAAAAAAATGACAATGATATAGGGGTGGTGGTAGGTTCCACAAGTACCTTATGTGATTAAAAGAGTTTTTGGTGGAAAAATTACTCAAGTTAGGCAGGAAAAAAACTTAGCAACAGTTTTCTATTATCTATTAATAATTTAATTTAAGTTGTATCTTGATTGAGTCGTTTCAAATTAGTGAATTTAAAAATGAGTGAATTTTAAATCAATTTTTTTGATTCCATTATTTAGATGAATTATTAATCTACTATAATAGGATTTTCAAATTCATAATTCAACAATTAAAAAAAAAATTAATACAAAAATATTTTTTAATTAATTTTTTTATTTTATTATATTTTTATATATTAATATATCTATTACACAATGAAAGGATTTCAAATGACACAGTTTGAGTAAGGATTTAAAAATCCATAAAAAATAATTAAAAAAATACTAAAAACAAATTCATGATTTGAATTCTATTCATTTAAAATCTCAAATAGATAGATGCTATATATACAGGGTTTAAAAAAATACTCCCTCCATTCCACCGAAAGAGGTTTTTGTACTTTTTGCACGTGAATTAAGGAGTATTGTTATTTAATGTGTAGTTACAAAAAAACTGTTTTTTACCAACGAAATACTCCGTTTGTAAAAGCCTTAATTCCATTGTTAAATTGGCTTACCAACGGAATCCGTTGGTAAATTCCGTTGGTAAAGTGGTGGTTGTTAAATTTTTAGCAACGAAAAATTAATTCCGTTGGTAAATAATTGCGTTGGTAATTTATATAACGATTTCCTTGGTAATCCGTTGGTAATTACCAATGGATTGTATAAATCCGTTGGCATTCTATTGCTAAAATAAAAATATCATTTTTGTTGCTAATCCATTGGTAATTACCAACGGATTGAATTCCGTTGGTAAATTCGATTGCTAAAAAATAATTTTTTTGTAGTGATAATTGCATTAGTGGGTGTGGGCCACATATTTTAATTATATTAATGGATATATGTGGCCCCATGTTATTTAAAAGGAAAATTGAGCTCTTTGAGTGAGACACTTAAAATTAAAAAAAAAAATTGACTCAGACGATGGAGGAAGTATACATTAGGGATGGCAATGGGGCGGGGCAGGCCGGGTATCTTGGTGGCCCACCCCGTGCCCCGGTGCGGGTCAGCTATTGAGGGCCCATGCCCCGCCTCTATGCGGGGCGGGTCCGCCCCGCCCCAATATTTTTTTTATCATTTTATGATAAATTATAATACATTCGTATAGAAATTTTTAAATTAAAATAAAATAAAGTAAATTTAAATTTTAAATTAAATAATTAAACTTTATTTTCATTTTTAAATATTTTCTATTACATTATATATTTAATGATATATAGTATAATATTGTAATAAAGTATTTTATAATAGTTATATATAATTACTATATATGATTTCTTTTATTTAAATTAAATAAAAATGTATGTATAATATTTAATATATATCAATAAATTATATTATATAATAAATATTTTAAATAAAAAAATTTAATATTTTAGACGGGGCGGGGCGAGGCTAGGACCCAGACCCGAACTGACCCGTATACGGGGCGGGGCGAACCCGCCCCATTCTCTGCGCGGGCAGGGCAAATTGCCATCCCTACTCGAGTTGGGTCCAATTACACATGTATAGTTAGTTTTGTGTAACTGCCTCAAATTATATATGTATAGTAATATATAAAATCCTGGGGGAAAGTTCATGGTTTTTTATTTAGTTATTATTATTATTATTTTAATCTATTTACTGGCTGGAGCAACCGGTAATATCATCATGTCACGTGACATTTTTAATATTGCAAGAAAATAATATTTTTATTGCACAATTAGTCAAATAATTAATATTTAAATTTGTTAAAATATGGTAAGTTTGGCAATATTATATAATTATTATTGAATAATGCATTATATTATAACTAGTATGTTTCCCGTGCATTACACGGGTTATATTTTTTATAATATCTTTTTTAAATGATCTTTAATTTATTATGTTAATTTCGATATGTTTTGATGTAATATTATTTTCTTTTTGTTTTTCATGTTCGTATATATTTATCTTTATTTTGTGTAATTATGATGTTTACCTTTAAATGATATATTATATAACTGAATTGAAATAAATAAAAAGTGAAATATAGTCATATTTATATTATCTGTAATATTAATTACTGTAAATTTCTAAAAACCTCACCAAACACAACATTAACTGTGTTGTTGCTTGCTTGCCCTTCTTCATCAGACAAAGTATTTTTTGGCCTGCCCTACTCTTATCCCTAGAGAGCGCAACATATAACTGACCATGTGTAAATACATGTTTTGTTAGGAAATCCCAACACTCGATAATGATTGTCCCTGACTCTTGTTTATAGTCATCGCAAAATACACCAACACTGGAAATTGTCTCATTTGAAACATAACTGGTAGTGTGTTGTCCGTTGAACTCAAAATCATTCTAGGAATTAACTCCAAGCTCTCTTTATTTTTACCACCTAATATATTCGCTTCAATAACATGAATCCCCAATTTAGTTACTATCAATCTAGTTCGGCCTGCCCAAATGATAGTGGTCTCTACCCAAGTAGCTGTGGCCCATGATCCTTTGCATAATCCTGAAGCTGATCCATGTTTCTGAGGAGCATTATTGGAACTCCTGCCTTAAGTACTAAAACATGATTAGGGAGTCCAGAACACTTAAGAGAATTAAAAAAATCTTTCGAATATAGACTATTAGTGTTGGGTGATCTATCATTTGGACATATTTTATCTGAACTAAGATATTCTCTTACTTCCCCATGAAACATATTTAGTATGTAGTCATTGACAATCTCTACCACTCTATGTGTAGGAGCTAGAATTGCTCTATCCTCAAAATATCCTGGTGTATTACAAATTTTCAATAATGATGGATATATACTGTTAACAATAGCATCTACTGGGTTCTCGTCTTTCAATATTAGTAGGTCCGAAGGGATCTTAATTGTGTACTCTCCATCATTACCTTCCCCAACATCACCATTACCAACTTTCAATATCCAATCAGAGAACTCAGCAATATCATGTTCATTATTTTTAAGATCATCTCTTTCAGAACGTAACCTCATATTTTTTGTGAGTGTTAGCACCGTACAATTATCCCATACGCTCGAAGAGTTGATTGTTGCTGATATTATATCCTCGCGGGTGCCTTTTGTAACCACAGGCAAAATTTCTCTAAAATCTCCACCAAAAATCACCGTTTTCCCTCCAAATGGTTTTTATTCTAGAACAGGGTTAATCAACCTCATAATGTCTCTCAAACTCCTATCAAGAGCCTCAAAACAATACCTCTTTACCATTGGCGCTTCATCCCATATAATGAGACTACTTTTTTGAAGCAATGTACACAATTCAGTTCCGGGCTTAATATTGCATGTGGAGTTTTCATTCACCTTCAAATGTATTGCAAACATGGAGTGGGCGGTTCATCCTCCTGGAAGAAGAAGCGCTGCTATTCCACTCGAAGCTACATTAATGATGATATGATCGTCTTTTCTCAAAGCAGCAAATAACGTGTTCTAGATAAAAAATTTTCCTGTTCCCCCGAATCCATAAAAAAAGTACATTCCTCCGTTATTTCTGGTAACTGCTCTCATACAGTTTCATACACGGTATGTTGCTCATCCGTAAAAGATCCATATAATCTGTTATAGGTTTGATTCATCTCTACTCTATCATAACATGTCTCTTCCAGAATGAGCTTATTTCGTCCATCCGCCACGGCGTTGAAATCTGGAAATGGTATACAACTAAACCTTTTAAGACTACTGCCATGTTTCAGCAATAGTTTTTCTAACTCAATCAAGGTGTAATTCTTCAATTGATCCTCTGAGATATGGAAATCTTCAAAGAAGGGAGAAAAGAGATTCTGTTAAAGACTGTGAATAATATTTTCTATGCACTTTAAGCAATTGATATTTTTTGTTAAACTGATTGATCTGCATTTTAACTTATGAAGTTGTTGTAGATTATGATTCAAATATGGTTCTTATGTTTTTGTTAATATGCTGTATGTGTAACTATCGAACATCGATGTATTATTTTAGTTTTCATAAATTATTATAGCCAAGTTATTGAATCATAAAATAATTTTTAGTTTTTTGTCATTTGTCTTTATTTTTATAATATTTACAGCCAAAATTGTGTGTAAATTATGCAATAATTAATTTGCTCAAGTTAAAAGTTATAGAAATAAAATTAATACTAAATTACAATATGAAAAATGATATAAGTTATAGGATCAAATTTGCACTATTTATTTTGCTCAAGGGCCAAATGGAAAAAGATTTAAAACTTATAGGAATAAAATTAATACTAAATGACAATATGAAAAATGTAATAAGTTATAAGGTCAATATTTATTTTTATAAAATTATGGGACTAAAATTCTTATTTTCTTTTCTATATGTCTACAAAACTCATTAAATTAATAAATATTAGTTATATTTCTAATAATATTCAATTGCTTATAATTAAATATTTGAATTATAATATAAGTTAATTATGAAATGATAGTGCCTTTTCATTTCTCGACTATTGATATATTCATTCACAGGCCAAATTAATATTTTCCCTTTAAACATATATTAATAATAGCAATAATAATAATAACTAAATATATTTCTAATTATCGCGTACCTTGTACATTTAGGATCATTTGCTGTCTGTAAGGAATATCTTCCGATAAAAATTCCCAAGTCGAATCCCAAACTCGTTTTGGAGAATCTATGCTACCTGAGACCAAAAGAATGACAAATAACTTTCTCAAGTAATCCGATGTTTCCCAAGAAACTATCTTCCTTTATTGCATCTATGTACTCCTTGTCATCCTCCAATATGCCCAAAGAATAGTAAGCTTTCCTAAAACTCTTTTTCACAAGTCCCTTAACTGTTTTGATGTCGTCGTGACAGAAAGGACCACGACTATGGTTCAACAAAATCTTTAAGTGGTATAGCTCTCCTAACTTTGGTGAAACGTTATACAACCTTCCTAGTGAGGTGCCCCTCTTCCTTGGTGTCCATATGGCTAAATATATTAGAATAAACATCTAATGACATCTAAATACATACATAATTATACATAAATAAAATGAGTTTAAAAAAAAATGTATCTCTATATTTATTATTAATTTTGGCATACTCATGAACAATAATAAGTGTTTGGTTTGAATTGTTCCTCTTGTATTGCATCAATTATCTTGCATATTCTCCCACAATGTACAAGTCATGATTGTGTATCTTAAATTGATGTTAAAATTTTAATTAAAAAAAACATTAAACATAAAAATTGAGTTAAAAAATAAAAATATGAATAAATATTTTAAAAGAAAGTTACTGTTCATCTTCAAGCTCAATATCAATTTTATCTGTAAGCTTGCCCCTTGCACTAACACAAATTATATCTCCTATTTTTACCACCAAATTAATTATGTCTGTGAATATTGTCATTGTAAGAATAAATAGAATTAATTTTTTTAGAAGTATAATTAGTTTCTATTAAAAAATAGTAATAAACTTTTAAAACATACCTATGAGTACTGTATCTCTAGTGTTGTCTTGAGAATTGATTGTATCAAAATCAATAAAATTCAAGCCAGTTTTGATGGTTTCCAATGGCGAAGTCAATCGCACCAACGTGTAGTTATGGATGTTCAACTTGAACTCATGATTTGTAATAAGGGCCGATCCAATATTTTCATCAACACAAAAATTTGATATAATATATGTTGCCCCTTCACTTAATAATTTCTCAAAATTTGAGATGTGATTATGGCGAATTGTTACTTGAATCTTCGAACCCTATACATATAATATAATAATAATTAAATTAAAAACCTTATCATGTTAATAATCTAAAAGTTGTAGAAATATAAAATATACCGTATACTTCATATTCAGGTATGTCTTTTTGTCTGTATTATCAAAGTACGATATCCAAAGCCTCAAGCATTTAACTTTAATTCGTCAAGTCTCTTTTTGCATAGTAATTTCAAACACATGATCATAAATTGATGACATGATTTAATAAAAGAAAAAAGAAACAGTAAAAAGATTGCAATGAAAGTAATTTTTTTTTACTATAAATGAATATTGATTGATTATATTATATCATATACTTATATACAATGAATTTATATGATAAATATGGTAATAAATAATTTAAAAATAACACCAAAATTACTTTAAAAATATTAAATTTTAATAATATACTATCTATCCTAAAATTATTAAAACTTAATTTAAATAATCTAACAACAACAAAAGTTTTTTATTTCTTCATAAATTTATCAAAAATTTATAACTAATCCATTGTACTATGCCTTAATTAAAATTTATACGCTAAATATGAAAATAAATAATTTAAAATTTAATAGAAATAAATAATTTAAAATACACACCAAATTTACAGATTAAATAAAAATATTTAAAGTATTAAATTTAATTATTTACATAAACTTTTATAAGAAAATTGCTTAAAATAATATTAAGAAAATTACTTAAAATAATATTATTACATAATACCATAAATTTACCAAAACTTTATAACTAATCAATTCGATTGTACTATGCATTAATTAAAATTTATATGCTAAATGTGAAAATAAATAATTTAAAATACACACCAAATTTACAGATTAAATCAAAAATATTTAAAGTATTAAATTTAACTACTTACATAAACTTTTATAAGAAAATTACTTAAAATAATATTAAAGAAATTACTTAAAATAATATTATTACATAATATTATAAATTTACCAAAACTATATAACGATTGTACCATACCTTAATTAAAATGTATATGCTAAATATGAAAATAAATAATTTAAAATTCAATGAAAATAAATAATTTACCAAAACTTTATAACTAATCGATTGTACCATACCTTAATTAAAATGTATATGCTAAATATGAAAATAAATAATTTAAAATCCAATAAAAATAAATTATTTAAAATTCAAACAAAATTTATGGATTAAATAAAAAAATATTTAAAGTATTAAACTAAATTACTTATATAAACTTAAAATAATATTATTATGTATTAATGGTAGGATTATTAAATATTTAAATTAAGATGTATTAATGGTAGGATTACAAAATATTAATTATTTTAAATTAAATTAAATATAATAAACATCAATTGTGGGATCAACGTGGGAGAGCCACATACACAAAATTTTTCAAGAAGCAACGTGGCACCGCCACCTCACAATTTAAAAAAAAAAATTTGGCAAGCACTTGTAAATTAATAGTAAATTAAAATTAAAATGTATATGCTAAATATGAAAATAAATAATTTAAAATCCAATGAAAATAAATAATTTAAAATTCACACAAAATTTATGAATTAAATAAAAAAATATTTAAAGTATTAAACTAAATTATTTATATAAACTTAAAATAATATTATTATGTATTAATGGTAGGATTATTAAATATTTAAATTAAGATGTATTAATGATAGGATTACAAAATATTAATTATTTTAAATTAAATTAAATATAATAAACATTAATTGCGGGACCAACGTGAGAGGGCCACACACACAAAATTTTTCAAGGAGCAACGTGGAGCCACCACTTCACAATTTTTAAAAAAATTTTTTTGGCAAGCACTTGTAAATTAATAGTATTAATGATATCCTAAAATTATAATTTAATACATTATTCATAATATTTTAATATATTATTCATCATATTTTAATAAATCATACTATTTAATAATCATATTTTTCATTATTTTTATAAACTATGACAATAATCTAATTATTGAAATATGAAATGAAACAGTAAAATATAATGTGGCCAATGTATTTTAGCCCATACACTAGTGGGCTTGGACTAAAAATACATTAATAACTATTCTACATTTGATTATTTGCTAATGTAATTAAGCTCGCTATTAAGATTAATAAAAATAGTTGTCTAATATTAATTGAGTGTTTGCAATTTTATGTTAGTATATATATAAGCCAGTCTTGATATTTTTAGGAAGAGAACCAAATAAATTGGAGTCTCATTGCAACGAACATTAAAATAAGGGTCATATGGGATACATAAAATAATGCATAATTGCTATAAACTATATGACTCAAAGCACTAATACTAATAACTTCACAATTATGATTGTGATACCATAAATACCCCTATGTGTTTGCACAATTTGTTTGCACAAATTTGTTTTTGCACATTTTAAGTTCCGGCGGCGGTCCGACGATCTGCCCGCGGAGGTCCGACGATGGGTGAGGGGTAGGGTTTGCACAATTTATTTTGCATATTTTTTTTTGCACATTTTGTTTTTGCACAATTTTTTTTGCATATTTTGTTTTGTAAAATTTCTTTTACATATTCTGTTTTGCACAATTTTTTTTGCACATTTTGTTTTGCAAATTTTTTTTGCACATTTTTTTTACAATTTTTTTTTGCTAATTTTTTTTTTACATTTTTTTCACATTTTCTTTTACACATTTTTTTCACCATGTTTTCAATTTTTCGTGTAAAAAAACTGGTAATCTTAATAAGTAGTATTGCAGCACACATCTTAGACTTATTTCATGAAAGGAACCAACTGTCTCTATCTCTGTTCCATTTCCATTTGATAGGTAGAAAATCTTCTATCAGTTTTCCTCTGAAAATGCTTCCGGTCTCACTAGTCTTTGCCTGCAATTTTACATTAGAAAGAATGAATGGAACATGAAAGAGCTTTTATAACTATAATTACATTGATTCCAAATGAAAACAAAACTGCAAAGTTTGCGATATAATACGAATGAATGAAGTGTGTATCCTCATTCTACGTTTCAATCAAATTTACAGAAGTATATATCATTTCAAGAACACTTGTGCTAGCAAGAAATCTATAAACCAGTTAAGCCTTAAGCATGTAATCGCCTAAAATAAAATAAAAGCTTTAACAGTTACAAAGCAAAGGACATTGCCCATTCACACCAAATTAGTTGGCACCATTAACTATTCAATTTTATATTATAATAAGCTAAAAGATTGATTAAATGTTATTTATATACAAAACGAGCAGCATTGCGCACGAGCTTTCACCTTCACATTCATTAGCAACACTCAATTCTAAAGACAGTCCCCAAATACATAATAATTCTCATCCTCTTAAAATTCCAAAAACTTTAACAACGATCATAAACACTAAATAGAAAAGCAGCTGAAATTCAGAAATGCAAAGAAATCATTGACAAATAACATTATCAGAAATAATTTCCAAACCCTCCAAAACAGAGCTTCAAAAGAAGACACACGAGAACACAAAAAAAAGAAGCCCAAATGTTTCAGCCTTGCAAAAATTAACTTGGAGCTACACCAGTAACACAAAATCAGACGCGAGAAAATGAAAGAAGAACAGAAGCAGCTGCACAAACAAATAGTTTACAATTAAAACTCATACCAATTGATTTATTTCAGAGCATAGCAGCGTCGGACAAATCTCTAGACGGCAAAATCAATTCCAATGTGACATAGGCACTTGAACAGGGATGAATTTAATTTCAATTGAATTCGATTGAGATGAGTAAGGTTATCGGTAAGAGGAAGAAGACGAGTGAACTGTGAAGAAGCTACTGGCAACCTCGTCGGAAGCCCAACCAGAAGCCCCACTACAAGCCTAGTAATCCACCTCCGCCGCCAGTAATCCACCTCCGCCGCTGAAAGACACTCTGGATGCTCCTTAGCCACAGAGGAGAGGCCGGTATCTGATAAATTCGAAAGGGACGACCAATCCTCCTTCGTGAGCAAGGGACAATTGGGTGAAATTTGAACCAGTGGTACCGCCGATTATGGAACAGTCGTCCTCGACCGATGACAATGCAGGTGGAATATATATGATTGAGATGAGCTGTTGGCTTGGATGCAAAGCCACCTCAAGATCGTGCCAATGGCTTGCAATTCAGAGGCGACAGAATATGAGAAAACACATAAGACGATGATTTAGCCATAGGCGACGGTTTAGGGCAGAAATTAGGGAACTCCAGATAGCAGCGACGAAGGGTCGACCGCATCAGAAAAACTCACCTTATGTGTCCAGCGGAAGTCACATCTAGCAATAAAGCAAAACGGTGGCGGTGGAAATCAGCCGGCGGAGGCGACCGCGCCGATTGGGAAAAAAATCAGGGATCTAAATCCCTGAGGTTGCAAAGCACAGACCATGAGAACCAGTGGCAAGACACGAATCCGCCAAGAAAAAATAGTCGGTGCATCCGACTATAAACCGTGAGCCCTGGGCGGCGGCGCTCTGCCGGCAGAACTTATGATAGGCAGCGTCTTGTCGATGATACGCCGTGGGAGAAGATGTCATCACAGGAGAGAAAAATTGAAATCTGATTTATTATATTAAGGGTAATATGGTCCCTTTAATGTTATTTTGTGTAGTGGAGAATAAAATTTTCCCCCCTTGTATTCGAGAGTATTTTAGCTTAAAAGTGTGTACCTTATAGTAATAAACCCTTAAAATAATAATAATAATAATAATAATAATAATAAGTTAAACACTTGCGTGAGACTGTCTCACAAAAAGAATTTTATGAGATAGATATAAAGTGATAATATTTTGACAAAAGAAAACATTATTAATAAAAAATGATAATCGTAATTTAGTAAACTATTTAATGAACAAATAGTTGTACAAATAAAAAATAATAATATTTTATTAAAAAAATCATAGAGTAAATAATAAAAAATAAAAGAGACTCTCTTGTGAGACGGGTTGACCCATCTCTAAAGTACGCTTATTATATAGTTAAAGTATGTTTATTTGTAATTAAAGTATGTTAATAATAAATCATATTATAATACACAAATATCATACTTTAATATATAATCGAGCATACTTTAGAAAACATACTTTAACAATCATTAAACATACTTTATCTATACAATAAGCATACTTTAGTGATGGACCGACTCGTCTCACAAATAAATCGTCTCACAAGAGACTTTGTCAAAATAAAACGTCTTATAGGAAAATGGTCTCACACATGTGTTGCTCTAATAATAATAATAATAATAATAATAATAATAATAATAATAATAATAATAATAATAAAACTATCAGAAAACAAATTCATCGATAATATATGTAGTCATAATTATTTGTTACCACTTATACTTTTCAAGTAATTGAATGGTTAATCAATCCATTAAAATTTCGAAGAAATAAATTATCATGAGTCACCCTCGTGAAATGGATATGTATGAGATTGATTAATTCATTATTAAATTATATAAGCTATTTATTATATAAGTGTTTATTAATAATTAATAAAGTATATTTATATTAAATTACATTTATAATATTTAAAATCATATTTTAGTCGATGATAAATTGTTCATTTACTTTTGTAGGGGATTAAATAATATTATTGTTTATATAAAAGAGTAGTTGTATAAACTATTAATTAATTAATAATGAGTGATGTGTCACATGCACTTTTATTTTAAAAAAAAAAAATAAATACCCGAAAAAAATACTAAATGAATACTCTTATGCGGATTGGGAGAGTATATTTAAAAAAGAAAAAAAAACATTTATTATATACTGAAAAGAATCGTTTATAAATTCTAAAACTTCTATTTTTCTCTACTAATAAAGTCACTTTTCATACTTTCAGAAATTAAATAATTTTGATTAATATTCAAAGAATTTTCAAGCTTGCATCCCAAGGATTAAAATTATTATTATTATTATTATTAATATTATTATTATTATTATTATTATTATTATTATTATTATTATTATTATTATTATTATTATTATTATTATTATTATTATTATTATGCAAAGACTTGCGTGAGACTGCCTCACGTAAGGGTTTATGTGAGACGGTCAGAAAGTGATAACTTTTATATAGGAAAGTGATAATAAATTAATAAAAAGTGATAATGTTATTTTATGAACAATTTATAATATAAATAAAAAGTGATAACATTTTATAGCGAAAGTGATAATAATTTATAGCGAAAGTGATAACTATTTTAAAAAATAAAAAATTATCTCACGTGAGACGGTCTCACGCAAGACCTACCCTTATTATTATTATTATTATTATTATTATTATTATTATTATTATTATTATTATTATTATTATTATTAATTTTTAAAGATTTAAAATTTTCAGAATCACGTAGGATCAATTGTTCTACTTTTATGTGTACCCTAAGTTCCTAACCTATAGCTAGTAGCAACGTAGATGTTAGAATAATTCATAAAATAATTCACTAAATCTAATATTACATTCTGATGGGCGTTTTCTCAACACACAACTTTAATCCCCAAGTATGAAGGATATCAATTGTAGTTTCGAAGGTGACCAAGTTAAATATTGAATCCACGGGACGGATAAATATTACTTTCGTTATTTTCTAGCAATTATGACTATGTTGATAATTAGACTTGTAGGTTTGTAAGCTAAGTAATAATAAAAATAGCAAATAAATAACAAGAACAAGGAAATAGTAGTTGTGATCAAATAAGATAATAGGTAGTTCGTCAAGCCATCCAGTTTCGTTCGTTAATTCATACTTTCATGTGTCGATGTCCGACTCTGCCTTGTGGTTTATGGACGCATCGCTAGACCATACAAATCTATTCTATAGACACAAATAGATAAGCTTTTGACATGTGTGAGTATCCTCAGAGCAAGATGTATACTTAACCTCCCTTTCTAGGTACTATCATAATCAATTATTTCCCGTGCACTTAGTACTCTAACCCGATTTGATCTCCCTTTTTAGGTACTATAAAGTTATACTCTTAATCCTACTTGTTAACCCGAATTCAATTCAATTAACAAACATTCATATAAGACAGTTCTAATAAAACCTCGGAATCCCTTCACTTAGAATTATAACAATAAACCCTGCTCATTAGTGAACACACTCAACCAATAATCATGTCATGCATTCAGACTCTACACAACGATTATTGATGCACAAAACAACTATGAGTATGGATTAAAAACGTGCAATCTTATATAAAATAAACCACAAGTAGTGTTGTACGGAGTATACACACGAAATACAAATTAACTCATGAAACCTTCATAACCCTAGAACTACCTAAGTGGCTCTAGCCCATGATTGATCTAAGAACAATCATGGTTAGTTGGACCAATCTTACTTGAATCTCCAGCTGCACCTCTGTCACCGCCCTCCGGATGGATCACCAATCTCTTCTCTTGTCTCCTCTTATGATTCACGATCTTAAGCTCCTCGCGTCCTCCTTTTCTTGACCGCATGAGCCTCCTTTTATACTTGTAATCACGTCTCTAGGGCCTGGAATGGGCTTTTCAAGTGATCCCACGCGTTTTGGCCTCGAAAATCTGGATAAGGTAAGTTTCTGCATTTTGGTTCGACTTCGTCAAACAGGTCGAACCACAGGTCGAACCCTGCTACTGGACACATTCTGCACTTGGTTCGACCTCTTGTACAGGTCGAACCACTCCCTCTTTGGTCGAACTCCAGGTCGAACCTCACCACTGGATAATTTCCGCTCCTGGTTCGACCAACTATTAGGTCGAACCCCAACGTCGTGGTCGAACGCATCTTCTCACGAACTGGTTCGACATGGTTCGACCAGTTGAACAGGTTGAACCCCTGGTGTCGTGGTCGAACCTTCCTTCTGCAAACTTTGTAATGCTGGTTCGACCTGTATGAGAGGTTGAACCCTCCTCCATCAGGTCGAACCCTACTCTTTCCTTGGCGGTTCGCGTGGTCTCGACTTCGCCTCTTCGATTCTTGGCACTTCCACTCCATTTTTGCTATGAAAACCGCTCAAATAGCTCCGCTAACACCTGATTCATGCTAATTCACAATATATATAGGTTTTCCACCTATTTCTACCTCAAAACTCTCCAAAACTAGCACAAAACATGGTGCCAAACTTGTGAATTTACACACTCATCACACTCCATTTGTTCGTCATTAAAATTTACATTTTATATTTTGATTTGTCTTAATTGAGGTTTATATTTCCATTTTCAATATGTGGAACTCACACAAAACAATTAATTTTTCCACATGGACCCAAACACAATGCTAATATAAATACCTATTACACATTAAAATATTATATCTCTCAATCACTACACATTAAAATATTATATCTTTAATTTATGTGCGAAAGCAAACGTAAACCTTAATTCGAGACAGATGGAGTATAACACATAATTGAGATGAGAGGATGAAAAGTACTTTTTAATATTATTATGATGAAATTATTACTAATATAGAATCAGTGTGATGCATGGGATTAATCATGTTGTTTTATAACTCTAAACATATTTTTCCTTCACAAAATAGATTATACATACTCTAGTCCTTTTCCTAAACTTGCATCATGCAAAAAAAGTACTCCCTTTGTCCCGGTCAAATTGCATCGTTTGACTGCAATAAACTCTCACAAAAGTTACAGTAAACGATACTATATGAGCGGGACGGAGGGAGTATTTCATTTCAAGACATGTCATCGCATTATTAGACTGATTCCAAGATCTTCCCGACACCCAGCAAAAAGAAACTGAGTCAAGAGAAAACTCAAACACAAACCTAAACTTCATATTATTTCGTTATACCATCTCTTCTATACTTTCTGTCAACTCCTCTAATTACTCTAATTCTTCTTCTTGCATAAGAAAGTCAATTGCCAATTAAACCAATTCCTACTCCACTTCTAAATCTGTAGGAAGATTTACTGACCTCATCAACGAATCCTTTTCCATATGAGGGGATCTTGTAATTTTTTGATCCATGATGAATAATAGGTTTCCCTAAGGCATGATTGCAGCGTTAAAAAAATCACATTTAGCTTGGTATGTGATAGTTCAGCAAATGAATTGTAAATTGCCATTAGCAATGGAATATGATGATGTGATAATTTGAATGGACTGCAATGCCCTAAATCACCCTAAGTCATTCACATTGGTGTTTGGATATTGTAACCATCCGACTTTGTTGCCATTATGAAATCTGGATCATTCTCCTAATTATGAGGCTTTACATTGTCTTGTTAAATAAAAATATCCTTACTTGTATCCCTGGGCCACTTAGATTTTATTGCTGAAATGACCTAAATATTGTCACTAATAAGAAATGTACATTCATTGCTTATTCAGGAGACCTGTTCTTAACAAATTAATAAAACTCAATGGAAGTATTTTCTAAAAGTTAATTACAAACATGCTTTTTTTATTTATATATTCAGGCTAAACTGACTTGATTGATCAAAATTTTTTTTATGAATTCTTTTGTGATTGAGTACATTTGTTAGGTTTCCATTGTTTCCGATGTTCTATACTTTGAGTTTCTTTTTGCTGGCACTCGATAAGTAAATGGAAAACCATATTTTTCATCAAATATGTAGTCCCCATCTGCATCATATACTGGCCTAGCTACAACATACAGAAATATTATTTTACCTTTAAATCTTTTACTTTGGTGGGCCCTTATATGGTTCTGGCTCATCAGGTGCCATATAATTTCTTTCATTTGTTCTTATGAGGTTGATCCACTTCTCATCAATGTAAAGAGTCTGTGACATGCACTTAAATTTGATAATTATCTTATCTTGATCAACTTCTAGCGATTGTAGACTGAACTTCAACCTATCTCTCTTGTGAATATCTGTGACAGATGATTGTTCACTTTATTTTTTCTCTCACAAAAGAGTTTCACCCTCAAGTTTCAAGGGATCAATCGTAGCACGACAAGTGACCAAGTTAAATTATCGAACCCACAAAATTAGAGTTAAACATGATACACACTAAATAATTCGAGCCATTAATAATCAAGACAACAAAATAGAATAATTAAAAGATTAATTTTGGAATTAAATGACTAAATTAATTAAATAAATGATCACAAACAATAATAAGTGTTTCAAAAGACAAGAACAAGATAGTTTTAGGATAATCCAGTTCAATTATTCCAATTAACTCCCTAGACCCGAAATTCATATTCATGAATAACTTGCAGAAATGATCACTCAAGCATGCTAAAATACTTTGATCAAGCAAGATTTAACATCTTAATGACACAAAAATTCTAAGATTCAGAAAATAACTCATATCCCTTTTTAAGTACTTCATGAAAAATTTCAAATAAGGCTAGAGAAATATCCTTTTTTAGTTATTAAAGAATTAAGTCTGCAAATACCCACAACCATCTTATTCTCTTACTTGGCGTCTCATGCAAAATTCTATAGAAGACTAATGCAATATCGATCATCCATAGGTACTAAAAGAGTTGGTTATAGGGTTTTCGTATCAAAATATTCATGATGTTTTGTAAAATTATTATATATCCTAAATTGAATGTCTAATAATTAAAGGTTATGTAGATTAATCCTTTCAATTACCACATATGACAATTATAATTATAAACACATTCAAATCTGAATCATATATCAATTCGAGCTAACTTCATGCATCTATAATTGAAAAAAGACAAGAAAAACAATCATAGAAGTTTTAAAAATCTCTTAAATAAATAAATAAGAAATCTGCAAAATAATAAATCCGATGTCTAGGTCATAAATCAGACATGATTTGAAACTATCAAAACCTCTTAAAACTATCAAAATGAAACTAGCTCATGTTACAGGAAACAACCATGGAACTTGAATGAAACTTAACCATATATTTAAAAATCAACAATAAGAAATTAAAGAAAGAAGAAAAACCCTTGATATATGGCGTAATTCTTGGTCTTCTCTTCCATCTTGATAATCCTCATTTGTTCTTCTTCTCAAATAGGAAAACAATGTGACTGAGTGACTAGGGATGATGATGGAAGGCGGGTGATGGGATGAACTTGGTTTCAATTTTGGTATAAATTGATTAGAGCAAGCGTACTCTATCGCGTAGTAGACCGTAGTGACCAAGTGCAAAATTTAGAAATATTGAACCCAAGGGCGAAAGTGGGTAGCCATATTTGAAATATGTTTCACTCTAGAAGGACTAATCAATTAAAGAGGGGGTTGATTAACACTAGAAATTAACAACTAGGAAAGCAATTAAAGATAGAAGGATACAATGAACATGGAAGATGGATGAGTGGATGAATGTGAGATGGATGAAGTAACAATCTAAAGAGGAGCAAGACTAACCACACTCAAGATCAAGGATACAACATAGATATGTTAGATTCTAATGGTAAATATGAATGATAATGGAATAAAAACAATCACATATATTCCCCTAATCCCTTTGACCAAGGTGATTAAGTTCCTAACTCATTACAAGTTTCAAGCACATAAGATTGTAATCTCACTCTGAATTCCCTCAGAAGGTACTATGGTAATAAGAATTAGTCTTCTTACTCAATTAATAAACTAAATATGATGAACCAATTAAGTGTTCCAACATGAATGTTCTAAGTATATAAAGATATTGCCACATACTTCACATACTAATATACAAAATCCATATTATAACATGATTAAATCAAAACCCTAATCACAATATTGGAATGGTCATCCTAATAGCACAAATAGAGAATTCAACCACACATATCACAATAAAAATCAAGTAAATCAAAGATCATGTAAGAAATTCTAAAATCACATTAATTAAACCACTAAAAATCCAACAAATCCATAGATCCCTAATCCATCAAGTGGCTAGCCTCACAAGAGGTATAGCTAACAACAATCATCATGAAAACACCATTACAATGCTTACAAATATCCATTTTTGCAATCAAAACAAAGAAAATAAAAAATAAATGTAAATTTCTCCCCTAATTAGATTTTTGGGTTGAATCCTCCCTTCAAGATGCAATTTCCCATTCTTAAGCCTCAATCCTCCATATAAATATGATGGGTAGATGGAAGATATGTAGATCAATGGAATTTGAAGAGAGATTAAGTGAAAATTGAGTGAAAAATGGATGGATGATGGTAGTGTGTGTGGAAATGGTGAATGAGTGTGTGTAAGCGATTTTGGGTCTCCCCAACTCTCCCTAAATCAAACATGGGGAAAAAGTAGCCAAAATGAGAATTAAAACTGATTTTCTGGACAGGTGGCAAAATTCACAAAAATTCGATCGAATTTTCATGATGGACGTCGAATTTTTTTGCAAAGCTGCAGAAAAATTCAATCGAATTTTTATGCATTTGGTCGAATTTTTATGTCAGTGTGCTCAACCTCCAATGCTCTGTTTCACCCCTGTTTTTCTTAAAAATTCACAAAAATTTGCTCGATTTTTTGCGCGAGGTCGAATTTTTGTGATAGTTTCCTAAATCAAAAGATTTTTTATGAATTCTTTTGTGATTGAGTACATTTATTAGGTTTCCATTGTTTTCGATGTTCTATACTTTGAGTTTCTTTTTGCTGGCACTCGATAAGTAAATGGAAAACCCTATTTTTCATCAAATATGTAGTCCCCATCTGCATCATATACTGGCCTAGCTACAACATACAGAAATATTATTTTACCTTTGAATCTTTTACTTTGGTGGGCCCCTATATGGTTCTGGCTCATCAGGTGCCACATAATTTCTTTCATTTGTTCTTATGAGGTTGATCCACTTCTCATCAATGTAAAGAGTCTGTGACATGCACTTAAATTTGATAATTGTCTTATCTTGATCAACTTCTAGCGATTGTAGACTGAACTTCAACCTATCTCTCTTGTGAATATCTGTGACAGATGATTGTTCACTTTATTTTTTCTCTCACAAAAGAGTTTCACCCTCAAGAATCAAGGGATCAATCGTAGCATGACAAGTGACCAAGTTAAATTATCGAACCTTCAAAATTAGAGATAAACATGATACACACTAAATAATTCGAGCCACTAATAATCAAGACAAAAAAATAGAAGAATTAAAAGATTAATTTTGGAATTAAATGACTAAATTAATTAAATAAACGATCACAAACAATAATAAGTGTTTCAAAAGACAAGAACAAGATAGTTTTAGGACAATCCAGTTCAATTATTCAAATTAACTCCCTAGACCCGAAATTCATATTCATGAATAACTTGTAGAAATGATCACTCAAGCATGCTAAAACACTTTGATCAAGCAAGATTTAACATCTTAATGACACAAAAATTCTAAGATTCAGAAAATAACTCATATCCCTTTCTAAGTACTTCATGCAAAATTTCAAATAAGGCTAGAGAAATATCCTTTTTTAGTTATTAAAGAATTAAGTCTGCAAATACCCACAACCATCTTATTCTCTTACTTGGCGTTTCATGCAAAATTCTATAGAAGACTAATGCAATATCGATCATCCATATGTACTAAAAGAGTTGGTTATAGGGTTTTCGTATCAAAACATTCATGATGTTTTGTAAAATTATTATATATCCTAAATTGAATGTCTAATAATTAAAGGTTATGTAGATTAATCCTTTCAATTACCACATATGACAATTATAATTATAAACACATTCAAATCTGAATCATATATCAATTTGAGCAAACTTCATGCATCTATAATTGAAAAAAGACAAGAAAAACAATCATAGAAATTTTAAAAATCTCTTAAATAAATAAATAAGAAATCTGCAAAATAATAAATCCGATGTCTAGGTCATAAATCAGACATGATTTGAAATTATCAAAACCTCTTAAAACTATCAAAATGAAACTAGCTCATGTTACAGGAAACAACCATGGAACTTGAATGAAACTTATCCACATGTTTAAAAATCAACAATAAGAAATTAAAGAAAGAAGAAAAACCCTTGATATATGGCGTAATTCTTGGTCTTCTCTTCCATCTTGATAATCCTCATTTGTTCTTCTTCTCAAGTAGGAAAACAATGTGACTGAGTGACTAGGGATGATGATGGAAGGCGGGTGATAGGATGAACTTGGTTTCAATTTTGGTATAAATTGATTAGAGCAAACGTACTCTATCGCGTAGTAGACCATAGTAACCAAGTGCAAAATTTAGAAATATTGAACTCAAGGGCGAAAGTGGGTAGCCATATTTGAAATATGTTTCACTCTAGAAGGACTAATCAATTAAAGAGGGGGTTGATTAACACTAGAAATTAACAACTAGGAAAGCAATTAAAGATAGAAGGATACAATGAAAATGGAAGATGGATGAGTGGATGAATGTGAGATGGATGAAGTAACAATCTAAAGAGGAGCAAAACTAACCACACTCAAGATCAAGGATACAACATAGAATGTTAGATTCTAATGGCAAATATGAATGATAATGGAATAAAAGCAATCACATATATTTCCCTAATCCCTTTGACCAAGGTGATTAATTTCCTAACTCATTACAAGTTTCAAGCACATAAGATTGTAATCTCACTCTGAATTCCCTCAGAAGGTACTATGATAATAAGAATTAGTCTTCTTACTCAATTAATAAACTAAATATGATGAACCAATTAAGTGTTCCAACATGAATGTTCTAAGTATATAAAGATATTGCCACATACTTCACATACTAACATACAAAATCCATATTATAACATGATTAAATCAAAATCCTAGTCACAATATTGGAATGGCCATCCTAATAGCACAAATAGAGAATTCAACCATACATATCACAATAAAAATCAAGTAAATCAAAGATCATGTAAGAAATTCTAAAATCATATTAATTAAACCATTAAAAATCCAACAAATCCATAGATCCCTAATCCATCAAGTGGCTAGCCTCACAAGAGGTCTAGTCAACAACAAACATCATGAAAACACCATTACAATGCTTACAAATATCCATTTTTGCAATCAAAACAAAGAAAATACAAAATAAATGTAAATTTCTCCCATAATTATATTTTTGGGTTGAATCCTCCCTTCAAGATGCAATTTCCCATTCTTAAACCTCAATCCTCCATATATATGTGATGGGTAGATGGAAGATATGTAGATCCATGGAATTTGAAGAGAGATTAAGTAAAAATTGGGTGGAAAATGGATGGAAGATGGTAGTGTGTGTGGAAATGGTGAATGAGTGTGTGTGGGCGATTTTGGGTCTCCCCAACTCTCCCTAAATCAAACATGGGGGAAAAAGTAGCCAAAATGAGAATTAAAACTGATTTACAGGACAGGTGACAAAATTCACGAAAATTCGATCGAATTTTTGTGATGGACGTCGAATTTTTTTGCAAAGCTGCAGAAAAATTCGATCGAATTTTTATGCATTTGGTCGAATTTTTATGTCAGTGTGCTCAACCTCCAATGCTCTGTTTCACCCCTGTTTTTTTCTAAAAATTCACAAAAATTCGCTCAATTTTTTGTGCGAGGTCGAATTTTTGTGACAGTTTCGCCATGCTTCACTGTTTTGTCTCGTTTTAATTCCGAATTGGTATTTTCTTTTTCCTACATCTTCCTCTTCACTTCTAGAATCCAGTTATACTTGAAAATCACACAAATTCCACCAAAGTATAAATTCTCCAAATATTTACAAATATCCAGCAATCTAGGGCACTTAAACACTCAAACCAAGCATAATTGCATGAAAGCATGCTATAAATGAATCCTAAATTCATGAGATTTCTACACTCATCAACCCCCAAACTTAAAGTGTTGTTCGTGCCCGAATAATGAAAGAAAAGATAGAATAAGAGGGTAGAAATTGAGTGAATTGGAGCATGGATCAAAGAAAGAATATAATCATTTTCCAACTAATCAATCAAATCAAATCACATGACTTAAACATCAATAAACATATGCACAAATCATGGTGGGATAAATGCAAGCACAATACTCATTCTCACTAATCCTCTCAAGGAAGTCTATGCACTCACACTCATGATAGTGGAAATTGTGGACATGTTTACACTCATAATCAATTCACATGCACGCATTACTATAAGCTTGCCACAAGTCTCAAATTCTTCACCACTAATAAAGTGTGTCAATCATTTAATCAAATAGGACTTTATATTTTGATGTAATGAAGGTTCTTTGGTAAGGGGTAGGAATATATGGATAAAAGTGACTCAATTATGTGTGTGGTTGATTAGAAGAGACGTCTCCCTTCTTGTCAGGCATTCTTTCTTGCTCTTGAATACACTTCTTCCTTCTCCACTTTTAATGCACTACATCATCCCTTCTTTCTCAACTCTAGAACTTAAGCATTTATTATGTAGCTCTTTTTCTTCAGACCTTTCGTAATACATATTTGAGCTTTTCTTTCTCTTTTTAACTCTTATGCTCTTTTGTATTCTTAGAACTTCATTCATTTTATCTTCTTACATACACATCATCATTCACTAACTCTCGTTGCATCTCAAGCACAAAATTCTTAATATCCTTTTCAAGCACAACTTTTACTCTTCTATTAATAACCTTCTTTAATAACCATCTCCAACAATCATTCACACAAAAGATTTTATGTAAAGGTTTAAGCGGATTTTATTAGCTAGTAATGAGCTAATAATCAAAGAATAGGCTCAGAATGGCTTACAAGGGAACAATGTTATGGTAAAGAATATTATTTGGCTAGTGACTTCAATTTTCAAGAATGGCCTAAGATCATTTTCAACAATCTCCACACAAATGTAGCATCAAGCAAGACGAATGACAAGTTCTAGAACTCATACACATGAATGATGCACATATGAAAGAAATGAATCGCATAACATCCACGCATTCGAGGTTCAAAATCTCACGGCTCATCAATAGTGAAAAACACAAACAAGCAAATTCCCAACCATAATGAATACACAAGCTCATATCAATTCAATCACATGATCCAACTCAATCTCATAGTCTCAAACAATCACCAAGTAAGCTCCAAAAGAGAAGGATCAATAATAAGTAAACAAGAGAAGACTCACAAAAATAAGAGGAACAAAAGGTGCGCCAATGCAAAATGTACAACTAAGAACAATATGAGCATGTAACAAAATGAACCCAAGGGCAAAATTGATCAAGGTAAGCATACTCTATCGCGTAGTAGACCGTAGTGACCAAGTGCAAAATTTAGAAATATTGAACCCAAGGGCGAAAGTGGGTAGCCGTATTTGAAATATGTTTCACTCTAGAAGGACTAATCAATTAAAGAGGGGGTTGATTAACACTAGAAATTAACAACTAGGAAAGCAATTAAAGATAGAAGGATACAATGGACATGGAAGATGGATGAGTGGATAAATGTGAGATGGATGAAGTCACAATCTAAAGAGGAGCAAAACTAACCATACTCAAGATCAAGGACATAACATAAATATGTTAGATTCTAATGACAAATATGAATGATAATGGAATAGAAGCAATCACATATATTCCCCTAATCCATTTGGCAAAGGTGATTAAGTTCTCAACTCATTACAAGTTTCAAGCACATAAGATTGTAATCTCACTCTCAATTCCCTTAGAAGGTACTATGATAATAAGAATTAGTCTTCTCACTTAATTAATAAGCCAAATATGATGAACCAATTAAGTGTTCCAACATGAATATTTTAAGTATATAAAGATGTTGCCACATACTTCACATACTAACAAACAAAATCTATATTATAACATGATTCAATCAAAACCCTAATCACAATATTGGAATGACCATCCTAATATCACAAATAGAGAATTCATCCACACATATCACAATACTAATCAAGTAAATCAAAGATAATGTAAGAAATTCTAAAATCACATTAATTAAACCATTAAAAATCCAACAAATCCATAGATCCCTAATCCATCAAGTGGCTAGCCTCACAAGAGGTCTAGCCAACAACAAACATCATGAAAACACTATTACAGTGCCTACAAATATCCATTTTTGCAATCAAAACAAAGAAAATACAAAATACAGGTAAATTTCTCCCCTAATAAGATTTTGGGTTGAATCCTCTCTCCAAGATTCAATTTCCCCTTCTCAAGCCTCAATCCTCCATAGATATGTGATGGGTAGATGGAAGATGTGTAGATCCATGAAATTTGAAGAGAGATTGAGTGAAAATTGGGTGCAAAATAGATGGAGGATGGTAGTGTATGTGGAAATGGTGAATGAGTGTGTGTGGGCGATTTTGGATCTCCCCAACTCTCCCTAAATCAAACTTGGGGAAAAAGTAGCCAAAATGGGAATTAAAACTTATTTTCTGGACATGTGGCAAAATTTACAAAAATTCGATCGAATTTTTGTGATGGACGTCGAATTTTTCTGCAAAGCTGCAGAAAAATTAGACCTAATTTTTATGCATTTGGTCGAATTTTTATGTCAGTGTGCTCAACCTCCAATGCTCTGTTTCATCCCTGTTTTTTCCTAAAAATTCACAAAAATTCGCTCGAATTTTTGTGCAAGGTCTAATTTTTGTGACATATTCTCCCTGCTTACTGTTTTGGCTCGTGTTAACTTCGAATTGATATCCGCTCTTTCTTACATCTTCCTCTTCACTTCTAGAATCCAGTTATACTTGAAAATCATATAAATTCCACCAAAGTATAAATTCTCCAAATATTTACAAATATCGAGTAATCTAGTGTACTTAAACACTCAAACCAATCATAATTGCATGAAAGCATGCTATAAATGAATCCTAAATTCATTAGATTTCTACACTTATCAACCCCCGAACTTAAAGTGTTATTCGTCCCCGAGTAATGAAAGAAAAAAAGAATAAGAGGGTAGAAATTGAGTGAATTGGAGCATGGATCAAAGAAAGAATATAATCATTTTCCAACTAATCAATCAAATCTAATCACATGACTTAAACATCAATAAACATATGCACAAATCATGGTGGGATAAATGCAAGCACAATATTCATTCTCACTAATCCTCTCAAGGAAGTCTATGCACTCACACTCATGATAGTGGAAATTGTTGACATGTTTAGACTCATAATCAGTTCACATGCACGCATTACCATAAGCTTACCACAAGTCTCAAACTCTCCACCACTAATGAAGTGTGTCAATCATTTAATCAAATAGGACTTTATATTTGGATGTAATGAAGGTTCTTTGGTAAGGGTAGTAATATATGGATAAAAGTGACTCAATTATGTGTGTGGTTGATTAGAAGAGACGTCTCCCTTCTTGTCAAGCATTATTTCTTGCTCTTGAATACACTTCTTCCTTCTCCACTTTTAATGCACTACATCATCCCTTCTTTCTCAACTCTAGAACTTAAGCATTTATTATGTAGCTCTTTTTCTTCAGACCTTTCGTAATATATATTTGAGCTTTTCTTTCTCTTTTTAACTCTTATGCTCTTTTGTATTCTTAGAACTTCATTCATTTTATCTTCTTACATACACATCATCATTCACTAACTCTCGTTGCATCTCAAGCACAAAATTCTTAATATCCTTTTCAAGCACAACTTTTACTCTTCTATTAATAACCTTCTTTAATAACCATCTCCAACAATCATTCACACAAAAGATTTTATGTAAAGGTTTAAGCGGATTTTATTAGCTAGTAATGAGCTAATAATCAAAGAATAGGCTCCATAGGCTCAGAATGGCTTACAAGGGAACAATGTTATGGTAAAGAATATTATTTGGCTAGTGACTTCAATTTTCAAGAATGGCCTAAGATCATTTTCAATAATCTCCACACAAATGTAGTATCAAGCAAGACGAATGACAAGTTCTAGAACTCATACACATGAATGATGCACACATGAAAGAAATGAATCGCATAACATCCACGCATTCGAGGTTCAAAATCTCATGGCTCATCAATAGTGAAAAACAAGCACACACAAGCAAATTTCCAACCATAAAAAATACACAAGCTCATATCAATTCAATCACATGATCCAACTCAATCTCATAGTCTCAAACAATCACCAAGTAAGCTCCACAAGAGAAGGATCAATAACAAGGAAACAAGAGAAGACTCACAAAAATAAGAGGAATAAAAGGTGTGCTGGTGCAAAATGTACAACTAAGAAAAATATGAGTAAGTAACAAAATGAACCCAAGGGCAAAATTGATCAAAGTAAGCGTACTCTATTGTGTAGTAGACCGTAGTGACCAAGTGCAAAATTTAAAAATATTGACCCAAGGGCGAAAGTGGGTAGCCGTATTTGAAATATGTTTCACCCTAGAAGGACTAATCAATTAAAGAGGGGGTTGATTAACACTAGAAATTAACTACTAGGAAAGCAATTAAAGATAGAAGGATACAATGGACATGGAAGATGGATGAGTGGATGAATGTGAGATGGATGAAGTAACAATCTAAAGAGGAGCAAAACTAACCATACTCAAGATCAAGGACATAACACAGATATGTTAGATTCTAATGGCAAATATGAATGATAATGGAATAGAAGCAATCACATATATTCCCCTAATCTCTTTGGTCAAGGTGATTAAGTTCTCAACTCATTACAAGTTTCAAGCACATAAGATTGTAATCTCACTCTCAATTCCCTTAGAAGGTACTATGATAATAAGAATTAGTCTTCTCACTCAATTAATAAGCCAAATATGATGAACCAATTAAGTGTTCTAACATGAATGTTTTAAGTATATAAAGATGTTGCCACATACTTCACATACTAACAAACAAAATCTATATTATAATATGATTCAATCAAAACCCTAATCACAATATTGGAATGACCATCCTAATATCACAAATAGAGAATTCATCCACACATATCACAATACAAATCAAGTAAATCAAAGATCATGTAAGAAATTTCAAAATCACATTAATTAAACCATTTAGAACCCAACAAATCCATAGATCCCTAATCCATCAAGTGGCTAGCCTCACAAGTGGTCTAGCCAACAACAAACATCATGAAAACACTATTACAGTGCTTAGAAATATCCATTTTTGCAATCAAAATAAAGAAAATACAAAATACAAGTAAATTTCTCCCCTAATTAGATTTTGGGTTGAATCCTCTCTTCAAGATTCAATTTCCCCTTCTCAAGCCTCAATCCTCCATAGATATGTGATGGGTAGATGGAAGATGTGTATATCCATGAAATTTGAAGAGAGATTGAGTGAAAATTGGGTGGAAAATAGATGGAGGATGGTAGTGTGTGTGGAAATGGTGAATGAGTGTGTGTGGGCGATTTTGGGTCTCCCCAACTCTCCCTAAATCAAACTTAGGGAAAAAGTAGCCAAAATGGGAATTAATACTGATTTTCTGGACAGGTGGCAAAATTCACGAAAATTTGATCGAATTTTCGTGATGGATGTCGAATTTTTTTACAAAGCTGAAAAAATTCGACCTAATTTTTATGCATTTGGTCGAATTTTTATGTCAGTGTGCTCAACCTCCAATGCTCTGTTTCATCCCTGTTTTTTCCTAAAAATTCACAAAAATTCGCTCGAATTTTTGTGTGAGGTCGAATTTTTGTGACATATTCTCCCTGCTTACTTTTTTGGCTCGTTTTAACTTCGAATTGATATTCGCTCTTTCCTACATCTTACTCTTCACTTCTAGAATCCAGTTATACTTGAAAATCACATAAATTCCACCAAAGTATAAATTCTCCAAATATTTATAAATATCGAGCAATCTAGTGCACTTCAACACTCAAACCAATCATAATTGCATGAAAGCATGGTATAAATGAATCCTAAATTCATGAGATTTCTACACTCATCAACCCCCAAACTTAAAGTGTTGTTCGTCCCCAAGAAAAGAAAGAAAAAAAGAACAAGAGGGTAGAAATTGAGTGAATTGGAGCATGGATCAAAGAAAGAATATAATCATTTTCCAACTAATCAATCAAATCAAACCACATGACTTAAATATCAATAAACATATGCACAAATTATGGTTGGATAAATGCAATCACAATACTCATTCTCACTAATCCTTTCAAGGAAGTCTATGCACTCACACTCATGATAGTGGAAATTATGGACATGTTTACACTCATAATTAATTCACATGCACGCATTACCATAAGCTTGCCACAAGTCTCAAACTCTCCACTGCTAATGAAGTTGTTAATCATTGAATCAAATAGGACTTTATATTTGGATGTTATGAAGGTTCTTTGGTAAGGGTAGGAATATATGGATAAAAATAACTCAATTATGTGTGTGGTTGATTAGAAGAGACGTCTCCCTTCTTGTCAAGCATTCTTTCTTGCTCATGAATACACTTCTTCCTTCTCCACTTTTAATGCACTACATCATCCCTTCTTTCTCAACTCTAGAATTTTAGCATTTATTATGTAGCTCTTTTTCTTCAGACTTTTCGTAATACACATTTGAGCTTTTCTTTCTCATTTTAACTCTTATGCTCTTTTGTTTTCTTAGAACTTCATTCATTTTATCTTCTTGCATACACATCATCATTCACTAGCTCTCGTTGCATCTCAAGCACAAAATTCTTAATTTCCTTTTCAAGCACAACTTTTACTCTTCTATTCATAATCTCCTTTAATAACCATCTCCAACAATCATCCACTCAAAAGGTTTTATGTAAAGGTTTTAGTGGATTTTATTGGCTTGTGGATTTTATTGGCTTGTAATGAGCTAATAATCAAAGAATAGGCTTAAAATGGCTTACAAGGGAACAATGTTATGGTAAAGGATATCATTTGGCTAGTGACTTCAATTTTCAAGGATGGCCTAAGATCATTTTCAACAATCTCCACATAAATTTAGCATCAAGCAAGACGAATGACAAGTTCTAAAACTCATACACATGAATGATGCACACATGAAAGAAATGAATCGCATAACATCTGCGCATTCGAGGCTCAAAATCTTATGGCTCATCAATAGTGAAAAATAAGCACACACAAGCAAATTCCCAACCATAACAAATACACAAGCTCATATCAATTCAATCACATGATCCAACTCAATCTCATAGTCTCAAACAATCACCAAGTAAGCTCCACAAGAGAATGATCAATAATAAGAAATCAAAAGAAGGCTCACAAAAATAAGAGAAACAAAAGGTGCACCGGTGCAAAATATACAACTAAGAACAATATGAGCATGTAACAAAATGAACCATCCCCCAAACTTAAATTTAACTAAGAGTAGAATTTTAGTTTGGAAAGAGTTTTGTTACCAACTTTGTTGCACTTTTCTTCACTTCAAAACCATCACCGGGAAGCTCATTTCGTACCTACGAAAGACAAGAAACACCTTAAAACTGAAAACAACTAAGAAAGTAAGTAAATGAAAGCAATAAAGATAATGATGGGTTGCCTCCCATCTAGCGCTAAGTTTATCATCTTCATGCTAGACGAAATATGGAGAACTCATCGGAACGGCTAAGGATATCGTTCGTTCTTGCCATCAAATTTTAATCTTTTTACTTCTTCCTCTACTAGGAATTTGTGGCAAGTAACGACCTCAGTAGCATCCTTCAAGATTGACTTTAAAAATTTAACTCGTTTGAGCTTGCATTCCCTTGACCTCTCTTTTCGTGACCACCACTTATTCCTTTTTAGCAAGTAGACTCCTAAGACTTCTTCAAGTTCTGTCTTGTACCTAAGGCATTGAGAAGAATCAATAGGTAAAACAAAGTCTATATAAACAATATTTTGAAATTCAATGCAACTTGAAGAGTTCAAAGGTTTAGAAATGCTCATGTCACTCTTCAAGTCATCATCACTTATTTCCAAACTTTGTTCCTCTTTGTCCACTTCATTTGCCTCAATAGGCTCTTTAAAAATCTCTTTTGATTCTTCATCTTCACTTGAATTTTCCTCCTCTAAGCTTTCTTCTACATTGTCTTCCTTATCCTCAATAAGCTCTTCATCTCTTGAGTCTTCATCCCCTAAACACTCTTCTACCTCTAACCCTTCTTCAACCATTCTTTCCTCAACCTTTTCATCAAGATTTTCCGTTTCTTGAAGAGTGTTCCATTCACTTATCATTTGACTCATTCGATGCTCTAGAATCTCAAATCTCCTTTCATTTTCCTTTTCTTCTTTCTTTCTTTCTTTCTTCTCTCATTTCTCTTCTCTCTTCAATCATTTTTTCGAGCATTTCCATAAGTTGCCCAACTCAATCCTCTACGGATTGCATTATCTTTTCACTCGGTGGATGCCATCTTTGATCTTGGAAATAATCACCTTGATCAATACTTAGAAAATTACTCTCTTGCATGTAAGACATATTCTTTTCTTGAGAACTAGGCATCTTCCACTCTTGTTGTACCGTAGGATACGAAGTTGGCATACTTTGAGAATCTTGAAACCCATAATTAGGAAGACTAGGTTGAAAACCTTGCCTTGTATCACTTCTATAAGCATATCTTCTAAGCAACTCCGTCAAGGCATTATTTTCGGATAAAGGAGTAAATGGAGGACTTTGGTTGGTGGAACTCGGTACAGAATAAGCGTGTGCATGATGAGGTTGGAATGTATTTCCATTGTAAGCTCCTTGCCATCCCTCGTATATTCCATTATTGTAGCATTGATCCATTTTTAGCTCTTCTTCTCAAGATCTACTACAATCTTCTCCACTTGCTATTTTTGATTGCTCTTGCTTCACTTTTATCAAGTTTGGTGTACCTATCAAGAAGAACAAGTTAGAATAAGATTTTCCAAAACAAATATAAGATGCAAAAATAAGAAAAAATATCCTAAATAGAGCTAACAAATCCAAACACGTTATACCGAATGCTTTCGCCCCGGCAACGGCGCCATGAACTTGGTTTCAATTTTGGTATAAATTGATTAGAGCAAGCGTACTCTATCGCGTAGTAGACCGTAGTGACCAAGTACAAAATTTAGAAATATTGAACCCAAGGGTGAAAGTGGGTAGCCATATTTGAAATATGTTTCACTCTAGAAGGACTAATCAATTAAAGAGGGGGTTGATTAACACTAGAAATTAATAACTAGGAAAGCAATTAAAGATAGAAGGATACAATGGACATGGAAGATGGATGAGTGGATGAATGTGAGATAGATGAAGTAACAATATAAAGAGGAGCAAAACTAACCACACTCAAGATCAAGGATACAACATAGATATGTTAGATTCTAATGGAAAATATGAATGATAATGGAATAGAAGCAATCACATATATTCCCTTAATCCCTTTGACCAAGGTGATTAAGTTCCCAACTCATTGCAAGTTTCAAGCACATAAGATTGTAATCTCACTCTGAATTCCCTCAGAAGGTACTATGATAATAAGAATTAGTCTTCTTACTCAATTAATAAACCAAATATGATGAACCAATTAAGTGTTCCAACATGAATATTCTAAGTATATAAAGATGTTGCCACATACTTGACATACCAATATACAAAATCCATATTATAACATGATTAAATCAAAACCCTAATCACAATATTGGATTGGCCATCCTAATAGCACAAATAGAGAATTCAACCACACATATCACAATAAAAATTAAGTAAATCAAAGATCATGTAAGAAATTCCAAAGGCACATTAATTAAACCATTAAAAATCCAACAAATCCTTAAATCCCTAATCCATCAAGTGGCTAGCCTCACAAGAGGTCTAGCCAACAACAAACATCATGAAAATACCATTACAATGCTTACAAATATCCATTTTTGCAATCAAAACAAAAAATATAAAATAAAGGTAAATTTCTCCCAAAATTAGATTTTGGGTTGAATCTTCCTTTCAAGATGAAATTTTCCCTTCTCAAGCCTCAATCCTCCATAGATATGTGATGGGTAGATGGGAGATGTGTAGATCCATGGAATTTGAAGAGAGATTGAGTGAAAATTGTGTAGAAAATGGATGGAAGATGGTAGTGTGTGTGAAAATGGTGAATGAGTGTGTGGGCGATTTTGGGTCTCCCCAACTCTCCCTAAATCAAACTTGGGGAAAAAGTAGCCAAAATGGAAATTAAAACTGATTTTCTGGGCAGGTGAAAAAATTCACGAAAATTCGATCGAATTTTAGTGATGGACGTCGAATTTTTCTGCAAAGCTGCAGAAAAATTCAATCGAATTTTTATGCATTTGGTCAAATTTTTATGTCAGTGTGCTCAACCTCTAATATCTATTTCACCCCTGTTTTTTCCTAAAAATTCACAAAAATTCGCTCGAATTTTTGTGCTAGGTCAAATTTTTGTGACAGTTTTGCCCTGCTTCACTGTTTTGGCTTATTTTAACTCCGAATTGATATTCTCTTTTTCCTACATCTTCCTCTTCACTTCTAGAATCCATTTATACCTGAAAATCACATAAATTCCACCAAATTACAAATTCTACAAATATTTACAAATAATTGCATGAAAGCATGCTATAAATGGACTCTAAATTCATGAGATATCTACACTCATCATGGATGAAGATGAAAGGCGGAAATGGATGAGATTAGGGTTTTTGGTGTACATAGCGATAAAGAATGATGATCTATTTGTAAGTGTGAACGGGAATAAAATAATCTGCATGAGATATGAGATTTTAGAAAATAAGGAAAAAGATAATTACTATTAAAGATATGGAGGCATACATGATAAAGAAATTACTTATACTCCAATTTAATAGGACATAGAGGGTAATTTTCTGTTATTTTTTAAATCCTCATTGGTAAATTACGCGATCTCAAGGTTTTGGGGATAGCTTCTTCACGTAATCTCCAATTTAAGCTATTATTGAGCCAAAATGACTCTCATTTCCGTGGCTATCCATCCATATATAGACCTTTGAAAATCTCTACTGGATGAGCATTGTTCGGAAGCTCACACGTTCGGATTGTTGGCAGATGATAGTAGCTTGTCCAGATGAGTGTTTGCTTCCCAGTTCTTCTATTCGATGCCGGATTATTGTGCTCGACATTGTCTTTTCCTCGATAGTTTGCTCGGATCAGGATGATGCTGCTTGGCAATCACCGAGCAAACTGGAGTGACTTCTTACACCTTCAGTTCTTCTCCATATCGGTTACACAATTCCAACTTCTCTCAAAATTTTTATCCCTCAATTTTTGTTCCAAAATCGACAAAGTACATTAATTAAATGCACTTTTTTTTCACAATTATATGCAAAGTAAGACTTTTAGTGTTAAATATGACAATCAAATCACTCAAAAAGATATTAAATAAAACTTAAAAATACATGAATTTCAACTCTCATCAATGTCTTAATTTTATTTGAATGAGGACTGATCAGCCCTTCCTTAACCTGTCTCTCAACCATTGTTTTGCTTATATTCATCACAGTTGCGATGCTTTTATAAGTTCTTTTTTGATAATCTATGTTTTATAGCTTATCTTTGTAAAAAAATGTTTTTTTCTTTTTTTTTGCGAAATACACCTTTCTTCTTACTTGTTAAAAAGATGAGATTGCTAATTATCATTTGTTATTATGCTCTAGCCCAAGTCCTAATTGTTGGATTGTATACTAAAAGTCTAGCTTTTTGTATGAACAATTTTATAACAATTAATTTGAAATGAGAATCATATGATCAAATGATTGCATCTTATAATTTATTTATATGTTCGATGCAATAGTCCACTTACTTTATACTGTAGATAATATGTTGTGCGACAACACGCGGATGATCATATTATCGGTTTCCTTATAAAGTATAAATAGATGCTCACAATCGAGATAGACGGGGACTCTCTATCGGGATGGTTGTAGTGTGGTTTGGTATTAGCTTGTCTTGGCTATAGAATCACATTAGTGCACTTGTGTGTATTGAGCAGGACCGCTTGAGATCGTTCGATTTATACTGACTTATAGGAGAACTTGATCTCAGTTATTATGGATGTTCGTGCTCTTAATCCCTATACAATAACCTCGACACATAGGGCAGTATGTATTTCTTTGATTCATCAATGGGTGAGATTTACATGCAATTAAATCAATAAACTCGGTGAGTTGGGAAGTAGTGCTGTCTCTATGGTGTGCTGTTGATTGTAGAAGGAATCCGTGTCCGTCATAGGTTGATGATGTCCCCTTGAGGAGCTCATAAGGATTATCATGTAAACCCTGCAGGTGGAATTTATTCCGGCATGATAATGAGGTTGAGTGGTACTACTCTTGGATGAGATATTAATTAATTGAGTTGTCAGTAACTTAAATTAATTAATGGACATTGTATATCTTAAACATGAGGAGACTAACGGGCTCATAATAAGAAGGAGCCCAAAACGTAATTTTGGTATTGGTACGGTAGTGCAATAATAATATTTTAGTGGAATATATTATTATTATTGGACTTAAGTATAAGCTTTGGGCTAAGCTTGGATACTTAAGCCCAATGGAGGCCCAACCCAATTTCTCCTCCTGGTCCCTGCTGTAACCCATGTATATAAGTCACCTCAGCTTATCTGGAACCCTAATCTAATCTAACTGATTATTCACGTGTGATGAGGGTTGAGAGCAGATTGAGTAGGTCTCGTAGATCGTCGCCCACACGACGTCGAGATCGGACTTGGGACATACAGCAGAAGACCGGAAGGTCGTTTGCTGCTGCTGTTCGTTATGTTCCAAAATTCATATAAAATCGTACAATTCTTCGATTTTGATATATTATATACTTATGGAAAGCCGTCGAAGAGAGGATCGTCTGAGCACAAAGATCACTCAATTCCGACATCAGAAGAGGAACTTATGGCTATTCTCGTGGGACTACGCAGACTGCCAGCGAGAATTCAACCTCTATATCAACCCTTGGTGAAAGGTAATGCGTTTCATGTTTACTTGCTTCCGCTGTGATATGATAGAAACATATGAATTCCTAACGGGTCACGCTAACCAAACGATCGAATGCCAACACTAATAATAACTTGCCTTGAAACTCCAAATGCTGAAACTGCTGCATTATTCTATCACGTGTCCGATTTCTATTGGTTGATCCCTCAAAAACAAATTAAAAAATTACATTTAACTCTTCTGCAGTCAGTTTTTTATTTATTATTATGTGTTTTGAAGGCACTTGGCCCCAAAATCTTTCATTCGTAGCTAAAATTTTAATCTAACAATTCTAACAAAAGTTAGGAAAAATTTGATGTGAGATTGTTTACTAAATGAGATCATTGATATAGAATATAAGTGGTAATATTTTAATAAGGTCCGACTAAATGCACACCCCTATTTATTGAATACACACCCCACTATTATTTTATTAAATAATAAAATTATAAAAAGTCCAAAATACCCTTATACGTCTCTTCTTCCCCCACACTGGTCGCCATCTCAGCCACCTCCAGAGTTCTCCCTCTCCTCTCTCCTAGTTATTTTTCCCCCATCCATCACCTCCTCAATCATACTCTCCACCTGCACACCATTTGTATATCATATGTGGATGGCGTGTTTGGTTTGGTTCCATCACTCTGTATATATTATTGTCAATGGAGTATTGCTTTTATTATTTAATAATTATTATTTCACTATGCCAAAACTGTGGATTAACAACACTGGAATAACAACGGAAAATTGAAAACCCGTTGTTATAAGGCCAAAAAAGGGCTGAAATTTTACACACGTTGTTATTGCTGAAAAAAGGCGCTCATTAACAGCGGATATTTGCTTTCGTTGTTAAACATCCGTTGTTAATGGCATTTTCAATTTTTTAATTTGATTTTTAATATATTTTAAATAAAAAAATTGGAATGATATAAATTAAAAACTCGGAAAATTTACACTTTCATTTCTTCTACCCTAACGTGAACCTCGCCCTCACCATTTCTTCCTGCCATACCACGTAGACGGCCGTGTGCGACGGCAGAGACTCCAAAATACCAGGAAATCAAGCTAGGGTTCCTCAATAGCTAAGAATCTCGATCGATATGGGTAGGTTTGTTCAATTATTTCCGAATAACTTGTTCCCTTTTCTACCAAATACAAATGACTCCGTGAAATTTAGGGCTTTTCATTGTTTAGTGTCATCGGCAGAGAGCGGTTCATGGTGGTCGCCGTTGAAGAAGTTGCGAGTATCCGGCGGCGATGGGATTAATGGCAGAGAGGAGTGCACAGCATACATACAACACGGTAATTCTCGCTCACTCGTTCTTTGAAATAAAACACGAATTCCAAGTGTGATTCTCCATGGGCTCTCTCAAATCTTAAACAATCTAGCTGTTTGTGAGTAATTCTTGGAAAAACTTCTTTTAAGGGTTAAATTGGTAAATTGCTCCCACTAACCTTCACAACTGTAGCAGGGACACTGTTCATTCCTAACGCAGCAGGTTTCCAGGCGAGAGAGAAAGGGGGTAGGAGTGAGAGAGAGAAACAATAAAGTCTTCATTCTCTCTTCTTCAATTTTCGTCAGTAATTTCACCAGTAAAGCATGTCTGTCGCCTGTGTAATTTCTTCTTCAACTTGTAATGGTTCAATGTCGCTCTATTTTACATAATTGATGTTTTGAATTGGATTTAAGTATGGGCGTCTCTATGTTGTGTGTATGTGTTTGCAATACCACTTTCTGAAGGGGAACATTACTGTGTAATAATTCTAGGAACCTTGAGGAAACTCTGCTCCAATTTCTTGTGAGAATAATGATTTCTCCACTGATGTTGTACACATATATCATATCTAAGTAATAATTGTAAAAACCTTTGACCTGGACCTAAATCAAATTAGTATTAACCCTTGTAAATTTATAATGAGTTCTTAATCTATCCATTATGCAATGTCTTCTTACATTTAGGATGAAGTGAAAAAAAGCTGACTGCTGAAAAAGACAGTAAGAAGAAGAAATACAAGCTTGTTGAGCTGGGAGCAAAGCTGCTAGCTTATCTAGAGCCCAATATTAAGCATTTAAAAGAGATGCTTGAGATTTCAAGAGATGGAGATAGTTCCATAGTCATTCTTGGGCTTAAATCCTTGTTGACTGTTTTTAAAGACATCATTCCAGGGTGAGTCTGTTGCACTAACTTTTCTCCTGCCAAGTTGTTGACATATTTTCTGAATCTTTATTTTATTCTCTTTTTCTTTTTGCTGCAGCTAACGGATCAAACTTCCTACTGAAAAGGAACAAGAGATGAAGGTTTCTAAAGCTGTTAAAAAATGTGATTTTATGAATCCACTCTTCTATCTTCCTACAAGGTTTGATGTCTCAACTCTCTATTTCCAGTCAGTGACTGCATATATTCATAAGAAATATCTCTAAATAATTTCAAACATCTATTCCCAATTTTAGATTTATATTCAGAAGTTGGTAGCTCTGCAAAAATTCATTTTTTTACTAGCAAGTGCTGTCCGTTGCTTATGTACTTTGCTTGAAGAAGTGTCACACTTTAACTTTCAATGTCTTTTAATATTATTTTGCTATAAACTGACGCTACAGTTTACCTTATTCTTTAGAAATGATAAAATTTTGACTAGAATTTTTCCTTGTTTACTGATTTCTATATATCCTGTAGGAGTTCTGTTTGAAGTTTCTCCTAGTATAAGCAAATACTGGTGCCAAGGGTACCTATTGTTCTCTAGATTTGATAATAATGCCATAAAAAACGATGAAGAAGAATGGTTTTCTATCACCTTGGAGCCCATAGCCAAGCACCATTCAACTCGCTGCGGTAATGGTGCAATAGTTGATTTTTCACTAGATATTGGAATGCAATTCAATTTGCTCTATGGTAAGCCCTTCTTAGCTTTTTATTTTCTTATTCTCTGTCTCATTAATGTCAATATTAATTGTCTTTTAATTGGTCTTGTGATTAAAATATGAAGGAAATAAAAAATTTCATGCAGTATTTACATGAATCAGTTTGCCAATAAAGCTGAATATGTTTTTTGGATTACCTTATTCCATATTGTTTTCCATTCCATGTATTAGATTCACATATAGTAATTTTTTTTGGGTTAGTAAGCAATCAGAGGTGGGATATTACACTTGAGGCTTAGCTAATGTTTAACCCTTCTTTCTCCCTAAACTCTCAACTGTGTTTTTTTTTCACAAGCTTTTGAGGAATCTATTAGAAGAATCATTGTAAAAATTGCATTTAATAGTCACATCTGATATTAATGAAATGTGATAAATGTGTATTTGATTTAAAGACACCATTAGGTTGACTAAAAAAGTATAGTAAAACGAGGTCTTGAGGATTCCATGAAACAAAATTTAAATATTTTAATGACTTCTTAAAACAGAATCTTGTTTAGGGGACTTTAAGATGGTATTTTGATTATTTTGGCCTTTTTTTGCATTACGTCATAATCATATCAGCTAATAATATTTCAGCATATTACATTCCGTTCATATATAGTTGCTTCCATTGAGCATCCTCCATTCTTCAAATCTTTTGCTCCTTGGATCTTCATAATAATCTATTATGATATCTTATATCAGGTAATGTAATTATTTTTGGTTATCTCTTGTATGCTTAGGAAGAATGTAACCATGGAAATGGTTAATATGCATGTATAGCACCTGTACATAAATGGTAAAAACTTATTGCTATAATTTCTGATATTGAATCAGCTGGTGTTTCTTTTCAAGCTGATATAAGATATTAGTTTCTGTTATTTCTAAATGGTAGAAAGACATTTGTCTACTCTTCTCTCTTTTGCTTAGTGGGGTAAGAAATGAGATTCTGAATTACAAACTAATTATTGAAATAGTGCCATGATTTGCAGGTGAAAATGAAAGCAAAATTCTTGGGGAAAGCTGTAGGAGAAGTGCTTAATGTGCGTTTCGAGTTCACTTTGAGCGAGTACCTGAGGATCATTGGCATATTGCAGGCTGAGAAACGATAACATATATCTGAATTTCAGGTATTTGTGCTAGTTAATAACTATTATCCATAGATTTAGAAAATATAACAGTTTTTATTTATGTCATTCTAGCTTCTTAAGTTGTTAACACAAATGTTCAGCTACTAGTTTTCTATGCATATTGTTAACAATATAGTATAAGCTGACTAAAACATAGTGTTTAAATGTGCGTGCAAAGAAATTATTATTCTGTAACACCAATATAAGAATCTTTTCTTGGGTTACTATACAGTGAATCTCCAAAAAGAGCAAATGATGCTTCGACATTTCAAAGAAAGGTTTCTCTCTCTATCCACTATCCTGTCTGATTTATCATTTAGGCAACCACCTTCTTCCTCACCTCTGAAGTTTGTCTTATAGTTAATTGTTCTAATAGTATGCTGCCAACTGCAGAATATAATATTATGTCCAGAAAGGCATTATAGAAAGGATGGCTGAGTGTAAATTCGTTATAGAGTCATAATACTAACAAGTATTGATCGTATGATAAGTTTGGTTCCATGATATAAAGTTGATCATTTGCGTACTGATGTCTTGTTGGATTTGGGTAATCTTATACAGATAAAAGCTTCTGATTTAGGGGTTCACATTGCGAAGATTTACTAAACTAGTGAAATATGGATCGAGTTTTTACTTTTAGTAGTGGTGGCCTGATGCTTATTGAAACCCAATTAATACATTAAAATTTTCTTTCATTTCTTTATCTTTTGTCATCTCTCTTTGCTGCTAAAGATTTGTCTTGCTGAATTAATAAGATTTGTCCAGACTAATCGAATTCTTATTTCTACAAACTGGAATGACTGCTTTTGGAAGGCCTATGAAAACGATCTAGTGCCCAATGTAAGAATACATAGCATTCCTAATGTTGGAATTTTATATTTGTTCAGTTTGATAAATTGACATCTGTAAGTTATTTAATGTTGCATTATTGTAGTTCAAGTCTAGCAGCCAAACTTAAAGCACTCAGAAGAATATTTACTTTTTGCCATTGGAGTTCAGCTACATTAAGAGAACACTGCTCTGCTATGGAAAACATTACATGCCAATTACTGTTTCATTTCTTATGAATCAGTCTTTTATTGTTAAATTTTTTATTCAACTTCTATTTTTATACTGATGAGTTTCTGATCTATTTTTTTTTTAATGTTGTCCGATGATGTCTTTCTATGTACTTTCACTTCTAGAAGATGTCCTACTTGAGAGGGGTGAGATAAAAGCAGTTAAAATTTGGAATATTTACTACAGTTCGTCCCCAAGATCAAAGAAGAAGAGAGGAATGATGTCTTCCATGGTAATGTTAAGTGATTCCATAGCATCTTTGGTTTAATTTGTCACTTCAGTCTTTGCTTATGTTGTCTACTTGACTGTTGCGATTCTGATATAAACCAATGTGGACATCTTCTGTTGCATCTGCATTTATTTTGGAAGCCAAGTAAATTGACAAATATCTCAGGTTGAAACAAGGTATTGAACCGTGGACGTTTGAACATCTGGGCGATGCTGTGTTCATTCCTGCTGGTTGCCCCCATCAAGTAAGACAGGTTAACCACTTTTGCTGAACTTTCTTGAGCCCAGAGTCACTTCTTATCTTGATTAGTTTTTGATAATTTATTTGCAGGCATATTTTCTTATGGTTTTTATCTTATTGGTTTTTCTTGCATGTTCTTATTTCTTAAACTAAAGTTATTTTCGTGTGATATGTAAATCTTCTAATGTACCTTTGCCTTGTTCTTTATCAGTCCTGCTCAAAAGTTGCTGTGCCCCGGATAATTTTCAAGTTAAATACCAGCCTTACAGCGAAATGGATATCGATGAAGTGCGAAAAGAGTGGGCTTCATGCATCCAACAGCACATGTCAACGACTCGTCTAGGAAGAGGTAAACATTGTAATATATCTTGTAATGAGAATAATAACTTATACGATTGTGCTAACCTTAGCTTATGTCTTCTTTACCAGCCTTACGAAAAGACTAAAGTGTGTCTAAGGGAAAGGAAAATATGATGAACGCTTTGTTGTTTATGTTTATGGGAAGACGGTATTTGTCGATCATGGATACATTATGAAGTATTTTAATTGTTGTTGGTGAATTGTATTGGTTAGAGAGATGTTGGGATGTTTATATTCGAACGTATTGATGTTGGTTTTTGTATTTGGAGTTCAATTACTTTCAAATGCATTGATGTAATTGAATTAGTTATGTTGTATTGAAGATCAGGGATTATGACTATTTTAATTATTAAACAGGTTAAAATTTTGATAATAACAACGGGGATATAGCATACGACAACGGGCATAAACCGTTGTCAAAGAGAGCTATGACAACGGGGATTGCCCGTTGTTAAAAAGAACAATATTTTTAAAATTCATCTACAACAACGGGGATAAAACTAACAACAACGGTGATAAACTGTTGTTAAATAGAATTTACGACAACGGGCAAAATTCCGTTGTTAAAAGTAAGACCCTTTAACAACTCCTGGATTAACAACGGAGATTTCGAGCTACAACAACGGTTAATCTGCGTTGTTAAATTAATCTACAACAACAGGGATAAAACTAACAACAACGGTGATTCACCGTTGTTAAAGAGTACTTACAACAACGGGGAAAATGCCGTTGTTAAAAGAATGACATTTTTAACAACTCCCGGATTAACAACGGATATTTTGAGGTACAACAACGGGTAATCCCCGTTGTTAAATTCATCTACAACAACGGGGATTCAATTAATGACAACGGGGATTCCCCGTTGTTAAAGCTGACATACGACGACGGGTCAAAAACCGTTGTTAAAGGGTAGGTACCTTTAACAACTCCCGGATTGACAACGGAGATTTTGAGGTACAACAACGGGTAATCCCCGTTGTTAAATTCGTCTACAACAACGGGGATTCAATTAATGACAACGGGAATTCCCCGTTGTTAAAGATGACATACGACGACGGGTCAAAAACCGTTGTTAAAGGGTAGGTACCTTTAACAACTCCCGGATTAACAACGGATTTTATTAGCAACAACAACGGGGATAATCCGTTGTTAAAAATGCCCTACGACAATGGGTATTTCACCTTTGTTAAAAGTCCAGACTTTTAACAACTCCCGGGTTAACAACGGAGCTGCAGGGGCTACGACAACGGGGATTCTCCGTTGTCTTTCCACAGTTTTGGCATAGTGTTTTAACCTTTTGATGTAACTTTGATCGAACTTGACACTGCCCACTCTCTTTGGGAGTAGGGCGAATGGGTCATTTCTCAGTGTTTCAAAAGAGTGACGCCGGCGGCGGCAGCAGCTCGCCGCAGGTGGTGGTAAGAAGATGCGGTCGACCGTCGTTCCTGAAGTCAGCTCTCCGTCGTCAGTTTCCCTTTCTCAGCCAGCTTTACTGGAGCCCCCCACCGCCTCCATGGACTCCTACGACGGCGGCGTTGCCACGCACGTGCCCTGTTTCTCCACCACCTCAATGTCAATGTTCAACCACAATAACAATTCCCTTTTTAGTCCTCTCCGTCGGCGGTAAACTCAATCGCGCCAAACCAGTCATCTTTGTTGCTATCTTTTGCTTCACATTTGCAAAGGCAATGCTTTGGGCTCTCTGCTTTTCCGAGCAACCTCCAGCTGCCTTTCTTTTTCTCTGGAGTTTCTCTGCCAGTCATTCAACGCGATGCCGGTGGTGATGTTGGGCAGTGATAAACATGAATTTCTCCGACAAGATTTGATTGTACTGTGGTAATTTTGTAATCTTAAGATTTAATGGAAACGGGAATACGTTGGGGTGAATAATCTTTAAGTTTTAGAAGGGTAGTCTTATAATTTTAGGGGTGTGTATATAATAAAATTAAGATTTAAATAATTAAATGGGAGTGTATATTTAATAAAGGGTGTGTATTCAATAAAAAAAGGGTGTGTATTTAACCGTACTCTTTTAATAATTAAGAGTGATAATATTTTAAGAAAATAATTTAATGAATACCCCATCCGTCTCATTCGAACGTTGACGGTTGATTTTTGCACAAAGACCCGAATGTTGACGATTGTTTTTATCTGAAATTAAAGCGGTCTGGATTCCCTATTCTATAATAGTGTTTCACTTCGTATTTTATAACTTGTTTTCCATTAAAATACTATACCTAAATTAATGATCATTAAACCCTTGCATATTTGACGATAATTTAGGAATTGATTATGAACCAGCTCAAATTTTCTGTGCCACTTTCGTACAATATCTCATGTGCCACCCTTCTGATTGATGACACCTAAGACAGAAGAGAGAAATCAATAACTTCTACCACTAACGGTGTTAAATGTTGAATTAAGAAAATTTGTAATATATTAGGAAGGTTTAATTTAATTTTTTTAAGTAATACTTATAAACGGAAAGATGGAAATCTCCCTCAATTAATTGAATGAAAAATTTTCAATTTGCTGGGAGAAAGCTAACAATATTAATGTGATCATTTATAAAAGTCGAACGATTCTTAGTTGACCCAGGATCACACATGACTCAGGTCAGCGTAGGTTACAGGTCATCCAGTCAACATATGATGTCAACAATTCACCTTTATTGTGTTTAGAAAAAAAATCCTTAATTTTTATCTATCTAAGCACGGCTGTATAAGCACCATCCCCTATAATAAACAACGTTCCTATCTGATTACTATAATTGGGGAGAAAACTATTGTATTCATGACCGCTAATTTTCTCTCCCATGTGCGCATTTGTTAGTGAAATAAAAAGAAGTCCCTAATTAAAAATTAATGATAATAGATAACAAATAAACTTTTTTTTATATATAATTATCCATGAAAATGTCTAGAAAATTTATTTTAAGAAAGTTTGATATTATTTTATTCTTTAGGATATTTCTCTACTAATATATCTCTAAATTTGTTATTAATATTATCTCAGGCTTTAGGATCGTATGTATATTGAACATATAATCTCTATTTTCTAAAATATTTTCATTATCACTATTATTTCAAAGCTTTAAATGTATGTATATTAATGTTTCTCAATTTGATTATAAACCTCTTCAAGTCATTTTCTTTTTTTATCTATTCATTCTCTTCCTATGTGGAGTATAATTTTAGAAAAATATTCAAAAAAAATAAATACATTAAATTAGCAAAATTAATAAACAAAATGTATAAGATATCATGAGTGAAAATGATAAAGAAGGAATAAAGGAAAATATTCAAAATAAATAAATACATTCAATTAGCAAAATTAATAAACAAAATGTATAAGATATCATGAGTGAAAATGATAAAGAAGGAATAAAGGAAAATATTCAAAATAAATAAATACATTCAATTAGCAAAATTAATAAACGAAAGGTATAAGATATCATAAGTAAAAATAATTAAGAAGGAATAAAGGTGAATGTGAATGAGATGTACAACGATTAAACTTTGATAAAGAACAAAAGTTAAAAAATAGATCAATGCTCAGAGTTTGATAGAGAAATAATTAGAAAAAAAATCCAATGAATTTGGATTTATTAAAAAAAATTAAGAAATTAAAGAATTAAAAAAAACCAAAGTTGGGATTTATTAAAAAAATAAAAAATTAAGATTTCTCTCATATTTATTTTTCCACATCAACCTCATGCGTTGGGAAAATTCTTAGTTGGACAAGATCTACAACAGTGCACCTTTGATAATATGCACTGCTTATATGAGGTTCATATGCACTGCTTATATGAGGTGAACGGTCGCAGGTAGTCCTTAGGTTGATTTAGAGATGCGTACTTAAATAAATTATTGCACAATGCACATGTTATTAATTCCATTGTATTGATGATGTATGCTAAAAAGTCACTGCGTAGACCATTAGTAACTGTGCGTAGGCTGATTTTGAGATGCATACTTAAATGAATTATTGCACAGTGCATGTGTTATTAATCCCATTATATTGATGATGTATGCTAAAAGGTCACTGCTTAGACCATTGGTAATGGTACGGAATTGGAGAATCCCTTCACCGAGAATCGTTGGAATCCATTGATCTGTCGGATTTTTAGGAAAAAAGTTTTTCTCTCTCCATGAGATAACGAGAACACTATCTTGGAAATTGCACATGTTCTCTCATTTGAAAAGATGAAACCTTTTTAATAGGTAAGCTTTAAATAAAAAATATTATTTTTTATCCAATGACTTAGATTGAAAGAAAATCTATTCGACGATCAGAATTTACCCAGGTCATATGTGAACTAGGGTCAGCTAAGTAAGTCTCATAAAAGTCATTTTTTCATAAAAAATTATGTCTGGAATCAACTCCTCCCTCATTAATCAACTATAACTCCAATAATCACAATTCATGAAAAATCATGCAACCATATCCAAATTCATAGAATATTTTTTTACTCATTCAAGAATTTTATTAAGTTATTGACTTCATTTGTTCAAAGTGAATAAAAATGTTATATTCATCATGAAAAATAATAATTGGTCAAATATGAAGGACTGAAACTCAGATTTTAAATTAAGTATAAAGAATGAAACTCACCAATTTTTTTCACATTCTTTTTCTCTCTCAATTTAATCTCAACTTTTAATTTATTTTGCTTTTATTTTTTTATTAATATTATAATTTTTTTAAATTGTAGTTTCTTCTACATTTTTAGTTTTGCTTCAATTATGACTGGGATGATGTAATATTCAAAGTTCTTTTTTCGTATATTGAATGTTAGTGTGACTGATGATGTTGCCACAGTTGAAGTCACACTCTGAATTTCACCTTTCCATGCCACGTGTTCTATTAATTGTTTTGTGTTGTCTTAGCTATTATTGTGTTGATTTTTCAAACAATTAATAGAGAGTGAGAGAAGGAGTTTCAGGATGTTTGAAGGGAGATCGTGATAAGAAAGTAGAAGAGGGAGGTTACAAGTTTCATATTTTCAAGAAATGGGTTAGATGGATGTTGCAGTTGAGATATTAGTGCTCAAGAAACTGATGAAGGCACGCTCATAACTAGTGTTGAAGCAGGCATATTCTGGTCTAATAAAAACACGCTTAGTGTCTTCATACCAGGCATGCAGAAGATTAGATAAATATCCACACATTAAAAGTGTTCTTTGTATGCTGGTTCAAGGGTTACTACACTCAGAGCCGCACTTGTTTATTCTCTTTGGAGCATTGGAGAGATGAGAGGTTTTTTCACATATGCTAGAAGATTGTAATTGTCTTTTTACAATCTTAGTTGTGAGAGTAGTTTTGTGATTACATATCACATTTTTAGATTTTGTAATAGGTCTACCTTTACGTTAGATACGGTATATTCTAGAGAGTTAGATTGTATCCTTGAAGACTTTTGTATTTACTATTTTTTCAAGTTTAGTGAAATTTTAGCCATGGGGCCACCAGAAACGTAAATTTGTTGAAGAGTTATTTATTGTCTTATTTATCTTTTCTGCTGCTGTTTCTGTTCTTTGCAATTAGTGTCATTTGGAGTGTTGCAGCACTTGGAACGACATATGTTATGCTTGTTCTTCACCCACGCACACTTTCAAGTGGTACCAGAGCCAAAACTTGACTTAACTAAGATTTGATCCTGCGATTAAAGTGTTCTGTGATGTCATGGACTACTATAGTGGAGATTGTTCTCGCCCTTCTATTCTTGACGGTATAAATTATTCAGTGTGGAAGAATTGAATTCGAACTTACATCAAGGCTCTCAATATATATGCTTGGAAAAGTGTTATAACAGGTTGGACTCCTTCCACGTCGCAAGATGGATCTAAATTGACTCCTGAAGAAATTGCTCTCTTGAGTGCTAATGCGAAAGCATTCTATGCAATGTATGGCCTCATTCAAAATTGCAACTCTGCAAAAGATGCTTGGGAGATACTTCAAGAGCATTGTGAAGGGTCTAATAGTGTCAAAAGAATGAAAGCAAGGATTTGGAGCACTAAGTTTGAAAATCTATGGATGAGTGAAGCTGAATCCATAAGTTCGTATACTGCAAAGTTGTTCCACATTGTCAATGAATTGGAATCTCTTGGGGATCCCATGTCAAATCTCAGGTTAGTCAATAAAATACTACGTACTCTTTCCAAAAGATTTAATTCAAAAATCTGTGCCATTGAAGAATCAAAGGATACAGATTTGATGAGTTATAATGAGCTTGTGAGTATTCTTAAGGCCTATGAGTTGAATCTTGCTCAACAAGATGTTGTCGATGGAAAAGAAAATGTGGTGCTTTTCAAAAGTGAAGTTTCATCAAGTCCATGTGGTAAATCTTCCACTATCATTGATAGGGATCATGATGAGGATTAAGAACACCTTCCAAATGAAATGGACAATGTTTATCTCCTTCTTAAAGAGTTCAACACTTTTTTGAATTTGAAGGAAAAATTTGGGGATAGTCATCAAAAAAGAAAATTCATATACGATGCTGAGTTTCGCAAAAACTTCAAGTGCGATTCTTGCACGGGGTTTGGTCATTTTGAAAGGGAATATGCCAACACTATATTGAAACTGTAGATGAATCTGTCGACTTCCCTTAGTAATGATAAATTGGAAAGTGAATCTTCAATTACAGAGGGAATAGATCATGCTTTTCTCTCAATCATTGAAGATGATGAATTCACAGATCATGAATCAGAACTGTCATTTACAGATGCTGGTCCAGATGCTGTCACACTTGATCCAATACTTGAAAGGTCAGATTTTCTTTATTAGTCTTGTCTTAACAATCCGGTTGCATTGGCTACAGTCAAAACCAAAGAAGAAACAAAAATTGATGAACTTCAAAAGAAATTGGATTCAATGTCTAGAGAAAATGAAAGATTGATTGAAATAGTTACAAGATTGGAAGTTATTCTTACAAGAAGAGACGCTGAAATTTCCAAATTCCATGAAAAGCTTGCTTAATCAACCCTAATTTTAAAAAAGTTTACTCAAGGTACCTCTGCTCTAAACGAGGCTCTTTTCATTGGAAAATCTGACAGGTATGGTCTCGGTTACTCTCCTCTTGAAGAGTCAACTTCAATGTATTTTGAGAAACCCATCAATTTTGTCAAACCTTCTTCATGTATTTCAAAACCTAACAAACCATTCTCTAAAGACAAAAGGAAAGGAAATTTGTATGTCATTACTATTTTGCTAAAGGCCATATCCGATCCTTTTGTCATAAACTTAAGAAAGACACTCTGTCAAACCATGTGTTAGTCCCAGTGTCGCCACACCCACACCAGCACAAGACCAAAATAGCAAGGGTACAAAAACAGAGTATTAAGTGTAATCTTGCTTGCACTCCTTCAAAAAAGCATGTGCTCATGGTTGTTGGTACTTTGATAGTGGGTCTTCTAGGCACATGATTGGTAAGGCTGAATACCTAACTGATTATGAAGTGTTTGATGGAGGAAAAGTCATATTTGGAGGTGGTTCAAAAGGTAAAATCATAGAAAGAGGAAGTCTTAATGTTTGTGGTTTTCCAAAACTAAAAAATGTCTTGCATGTTAATGGTTTACATGAAAATTTGATAAGCATAAGTCAACTTGTGATGACAACTTGCATGTTAAATTTGATAAAAGTTCATGCCATGTGTTTGATGAGTTTAATTTTTGTGTCATGATAGGAGGTAAATCTGCTGAAAATTGTTATCTTGTTGATAAGAACACTGCACATAATATTGTTGCTCAAGTTGATGCAGGTGTTGTAGATTTTACGATCAGAACAGTAGGTCAGGATATGAGGCAGATTACAATGTCGCCCAAAATGCTATCATACGGCCCAATCACACTTTACTTAAAACTGTTGTTTATGGTCTGTTTCTCATGGCTCCCTTCGTTTAAAAGGTTGTTGGGTGATTTTGTGCTTGAGTATGATGTTTTAAGAGTATTATTTGATAACTCTTATGCGTTTAAGTTTTTCAAAAGTTCAATTCAGCACCCACTCACTAAGCATATTAATATTGGGCATCATTTTTTGAGATATTTTGTTGAGAGACAAATTGAGAAGTGTGAGAATTTACCTATTGAAAAGAAAATTGCGGACCATCTTATAAAGTTCTTGACTTGGGGAGGTTTTCCAGCCTTGGAGAATCTTCTGGTTGCATCTTCTAAATTGCATACATCAGGGTTATTCCAAATGTGACAACACATGGAATAATCTTTGTCGAATTTCTTTCTATTCAGTTTTTGAATTGTTTAATTATTCATTTTATTTTTGCTAATTTATATTTAGATGTTTCTGAGGTGCAATTCTGGACATACATGAACAAAAGCACAAGTTCTTTAAAAAATCAATGGTCTAAATACGCTGAGTAACTAGATGCATGGAGCTAACAACCACGATACACTCTCTTCAAAAGGCTATTTAGTTTCAAAAATGGAAAAAGAATGATCTCTTAAACTTCTCACTGAGTAACCAGGCACACGTAGCTGACAATTATGATGCGTCCTTTTCAAAAGGTGAGTTGAATTTTTTGGGTATAAAAAAGTGCAAACAAAAAAAAATGTGTTTGTGCCTGTATAAAAAATCAACCTCTCTTTGAATTTCCCAAATATTTAATGGATTTTTGAGTAATGTTAATTCTGATAGGATTTAAATTCGATTTTCAATTTATGCATATTTTTCCTTCTTACTTTGTAACCCATATTCCTCTTATGTCTGCAAGTTAAATCTCAAATTGGTTTTTCCTCTAATTGCTCTATTATATTTTCTCTAAAAATTCTCATTTAAATGTTTGTCACTTGCTTGCTTGTTTCTTTTGGTTTATAAATTCAAGTGCACACACTGTTCACTTTCTTTAAAATTAGATTCAAGCACATGCTATTAAACATCTTCATCCTTTCAGAATCCTCAAGCCAATCCATGACTATAGTGTCTCCTTCTTCAGAAAATCAGCCTCTCCTTAGTGTTATATCTTATGTTGTCGCGGGTGCTGCCTCATTTCTACCCACATTTACCCTTCCCAAACTTACCCTGCAGATTTCCTTAAATCTTAAATGTCTTGTATCCACACCCACATGGGAAGAAAATTTTGATGCAGGAAGAACCATTGCAGCTACTACTGAGGTGTTGTTACTAATATCACAACCTTTAGTGCCACACTTGATGCTGATAGGTTGTGTTCATTTAGATAAGGGGAGATTAATGTATGGGGGAGCTGAATACTGATGATTTATGATTGATAATATGATATGATGTTATGGACTTATTATATTTTGATATTTGGTTTGAATTGCTTAAGTCTGCATCAGATTGTTGTGGCTGTAGATAGGTGAAATTGTGGGAAATTATTAGTGTGACTGATGATGTTGTCATACTTGAAGTCACACTCTGAATTTCACCTCTCCATGCCACGTGTTCTATTAATTATTTTGTGTTGTCTTGGCTATTATTGTGTTGATTTTTCAGACAACTAATAAAACTTGAGAGAAGGAGTTCAGGATGTTTGAAGGGAGATCATAATAAGCAAGTAGAAGAGAGAGGTTACAAGTTTCCTATTTTCAAGGAATGGGTTGGATGTTGCAGTTTAGATAATAGTGCTCAAGAAACTGATGAAGGCACGTTCAACATTAGTGTTGAAGCAGACGTATTCTGGACTGATAAAAATACGCTTAGTGTCTTCATACCAGGTATGCAGAAGATTAGATAAATATCCACACATTAAAGGTGTTCTTTGTATGTTGGTTCAAGGGTTACCACACTCAGAGCCGCACTTGTCTATTCTCTTTGGAGCATTGGAGAGATGAGAGGTTTCTTCAGATATGCTAGAAGATTGTAATTGTCTTTTTACAATCTTCGTTGAGAGTAGTTTTGTGATTCCATATCACGTTTTTATATCTTATAATAGGTCAACCTTTACTAGTTAGATAGGGTATATTCTAGAGAGTTAGATTGTATCCTTGAAGACTTTTTTATTCACTATTTTTCCAAGTTTACTTAAATTTTAGTCATGGGGCCGCCACAAACGTAAATTTGTGGAAGAGTTATTTCTTGTCTTATTTATCTTTTTCACTGCTATTTCTGTTCTTTGCAATTAGTGTCATTTGGAGTGTTGCAGCACTTGGAACGACACATGTCATGCTTGTTCTTCACCCACGCACACTTTCATTGAAGATTTGTGATTTTTTAAAATATTTGCATTAAATGGTGGAGCCTTCCTTATAAATGGTGATTTTCTTTAATTGAACACTTAACACCGTTAGAGATATTAATTAGTGATTTATCTCTCCTATCTTAGGTGTCATCGATCGGAAGAGTAGCACAGAAGATGGTATACGAAAGTGGCACAGGAAATCTGAACCAATTATGAACCATGAGAAGAATTAATAAATGGAATAGGAGATGAAACATGAGAATGGAATGGGTGATCCCATTTGAGATTAAATAATATTTAATGTGTAGTGGATAATTATTTATTGTTAATTTCCACTTCTATCCTTGTTTTTTAAATATGTCTATTTCTCCCATCAATGCTGAAACTGCTACATTATTCTATCACGTGTCGAATTTCCATTGGTTGATCCCTCCAAAATAAATTGAAAAATTGCATTTAACTCTTCTGCAGTCAGATTTATTTTATTTTATGTATTTTGATGTGTTTTGAAGTGAAAAATTATTGTAAATGTATTTATAATAAGGTAAGGTGTGAAAAATAGTTTTTGTATTGGAGTGAATGCTTATTTTTTACTCAATGTTTTATAAGGTAATGTAATAGAAGTAGGTAATGATGAATGTGAATGGAGAAAAATGTTTTGCTATTACACATGTGTAATAGAGAGAAAATTTATTAGGAATATAATTCATCAAAATGAGAAAAATCCAATTGCCCAACAACAAGTTGAACAATATGTATGTGATGGATTTTATTCTGTTTTATTATTATTATTATTTTAAATTTTGTTGATAATATGTGAATCACTTATTAATAAAATTTAATAAAGCCTTAATGGGAGAAACATGCATATTTAAAAAGTAGGGATAGAAGTAAAAATTAACAATAAATAATAATTCAATATACATTGAATATAATATTCTTTAATCTCTGTATAAAAAATAACCATCAACATTCGACACTCCGTGTAAAAATCAACCGTCAATGTTCGAGCGAGACAAAAAGAGTATTCATTAAATAATTTTCTTAAAATATTATTACTCTTTATTATTAAAATATTACCACTTATATATGTATATCAATGTACTCATTTAGTAAACTATCTCTCATCAAAATTTTCCAAAGTATTGTTAGAATTAAGGGAGTTACTTAGTTGACCCTGACTCATATACGACCCAGGTGAATTTTGATCGTTGGATCAATTCTCTTTGGATCAAAAAAATTTTTAAATAAAAAGCTACCTTTAAACAAGTCTCATCATTACAAAAGTGGGATCAAGTACAATTTCCTAGGTAATGAGTTCATTTCCCCATGGAGAGAGAATGATCCCTTCCATTAATCTAACATATCCATTTTGAATTCTCAAATTTAATATTGCAACTTCACACCTTTGCAATATTCTCCAAGTCCGCACCTTTACTAATGGTCTACGTAGTGGCTTTTCTCACCAACTCTGCACTAGTGGCTTTTTATTACAAATGGTACGCAGTGACTTTCTAGCACCCGTCATCAATACCATGGGAAAAACATATGCATTGTACAAGTCTAAGAATGAATATTGTATTTTCTGTATCAAATTTATATGATAGAATGTTTGAATATATACAAAGAATATAAGCATACTTATTTTATACAAGGAAATAATAAATCTAAAGAATTTATACCTTAATTATAGCTTAATCAAAAACTAAATATATGAATTTTCTTATTACAATTATATATATATATATATATATATATATATATATATATATATATATATATATATATATATATATATAATTGTAATAAGAAAAATCTTGATTTCTTAATCTATTTTAATAAATTTCATGATTTTTTTTAAAATTCTTTCTTTATCAAACTATGATCACGATCTCTTTCTTTTTTATTTTGTTCCTTATAAAATTTGATTGTTGTATATTTCTTTTAAATCTACCTCTTAATTCTAATTTGTCTATTCCTTTATTATAATTTCATTCATGACATCTTATACATTTCGTTATTTCTTTCGAATCCATCTATTAATTCTAAGACAAAGACTAGAATGGAACAGGCTTATATTTCAAATTTTGTAGGCCCGGATTGTCCATACCATGTTTTCCAATGCGGGTCAAATTTTTAAGCCAATTTGAAATTTTTTTAATTTTTAAATTTTAGGGTATTTCTTCCAAACTTAATTTGGGGTTTAGGGTTCAATTTGCGCTAACAGCGATTCATTTCTCCGGTGATTCATTTCTTCAGTCGTCCAATATCGCTACTCTCTACTTCTCGTGTTCTCTTTCGGTACAGTTCTCTTTTGGAGATTTATAAGTGTCACCGCCTGCTCATCAATTTTAATTTGATAAGATTTGTTGCAGCGTTATGAACCTGAGAGAGATGTAATAGCCGTCGTATCCGCGAGAGAGAAAGAGTGGGGGACTTCGATGTTGGTTTTGGATTGTTTGAGAAGGTGGGCTCGGGTGGAAGATGTGGCAGCGAGGTGATTGAGCCTCTACCATGGGTTGGCTAGCGGCAGCGCTTCGGCGATGGATGATGGGATAAGGTGGTAAAATTAATTTGAAGTTTCATCTATAAATGATCTGTTAGTAGAGGAATTTATGCAAAACTTGTCAAAATTCTAAATGATCTGATAAATTTTATGTAACTTTTGGCGAAGTTATGAAACATTACTGGGGAATCTGTATTGTGCCTGAGAAGAAGGCATTTGTTGTTGTGTTGGAAAATACTTGAAACTTTGACTCCTGGAATCCATTTACTAATTCTATTTGTTGATAGAATTGCTTATGTATATTCACTAAACAAAAGAAGAGACAATTCCTATTTGATAGGGGTTTTCTCAACACACAAATTAATCCTCAAGTATAAGGGATATCAATTGTAGTCGCGAAGATGACCAAGTTACAATATCGAACCCAAGGAACGGTTAAATATCAATTTTGTTATCTTCTAGTATATTTTAGACTATGTTTGGTAATTGTAAAGGTTTAATGGATAATAACTTCTAATCGAAATAGCAAAAAGAAATAGTAAGAGTAGAGAAAAGTGAGTTGTGATCAATAAGAATAATAGGTAGTTCGTCGGGTCATCCAGTTTCACTAGCAATTCGTATTTTCATGTGATGGTGTCCGACTCTGCCCTGTGGTTTGTGGACGCATCACTAAACCATGCATATCTACTCATTAGACACAAGTAAACATGCGTGTAACACGTGTGAATAACCTCGGAGCAAGAGATATACTTCACCCTCATTTTTAGGTACTATCATAATCAATTATCTTCTACGTCTAGAATCTAACCCGATTTGATCTCCCTTTTTAGGTACTATAAAGTTATACTCTTCATCCTATTCATCAACCCGAATTTAATTCAATTCATGAATATTCATATAAGACGGTTCTAATAAGACTTCGGAATCCCTTCACTTAGAATTATAACAATAAACCCTGCTCAGTAGTGAACGCACTCAATCAATAATCATGTTATATATTCAGACTCTACACAACGATCATTGATGCACAAAACGACTATGAGTATGGATTAAATATGCAATCTTATATAAAACAAACCACAGGTAGTGTTGTACGGAGTTTTACACACGAAATACGAATTACATCATGAAACTTTCATAACCCTAGAACTACCAAGGTAGTTCTAGCCCATGTTTGATCTAGGAACAATCATGGTTAGATTGACCATTCTTACTTGAACCTTCAGCGAACCTCTGTCACAGCCCTCCTGATGGGTCATTACCTCTACTCTTGTCTCTCTTATGATTGATGATCAAAAGCTCTCTTCATTCTCTGTATGAGCCTCCTTTTATACTTGTAATTACGTCTCTAGGGCTTGGAATGGGCTTTCTAAGTGATCTCACGCGTTTCGGCCTCGAAAATCCAGATAAGGTAAGTTCTCGCGCATAGGTTCGACCACGTCAAACAGGTCGAACAACTGGCCACAGGTCAAACCCCAGGTCGAACCCCGCTACTGGAAGAATTCTGCACAGGTTCAACCTTCTGGACAGGTCGAACCACTTAGGCCTTGGTCGAACCCCAGGTCGAACCTCATCACTGGATAACTCCCACTCCCGATTCGACCAACTGGCAAGTCGAACTCAAACGTCGTGGTCGAATCCTCTTTTCTGCGAACTGGTTCGACCATGGTTCGACCTGATGGACAGGTCGAACCACTCGAGTCATGGTAGAATCCTCTTCTGCAAGCTCAGCAATGTTGGTTCGACCTGCTGAAGAGGTCGAACCCTCCTCCAACCAGGTCGAACCCACCTAATTCTTGGGCGGTTCGCATGGCTTCGACTCCGTCTCTTCGATTCTTGGCTCTTTCACTCCATTTTTGCTAAGAAAACACTCAAATAGCTCCACTAACACCTGATTCATGCTAATTCACAATATATATAGGTTTTCCACCTATTTCCACATCAAAACTCTCCAAAACTAGCACAAAACATAGCGCCAAACTTGTGAATTTACACACTCATCAAACCCCCAAACTTGCATGTTGCTCGTCCCGAGGCAACCAATTTAAACCACAGGAGTCGTGTAAAATTCAACAAGATCAAGTACAACACATATTACACATGCCACTTCATTGAATCAAACAAGAATTACTTGCATCATATATTTCACTCATGTAAAATCAATCCAATCACACACCATTCGGAGTACTAAGTAATCTCGCTGACAAGATAAGTCTTTACTCTCTTTCGCTCGTGCGTGAGGCACTATAGGCTAGTATAAACACTCATATTAATTCATATTCACGCGTAACCATAAGCTTGGCAAAGGTCTCAAAAATCAACTTACATTAAATTAATACTAGGATCACAAAGGACTTGTTTCTAGGTTGTAATGTTGGCTCTTTGGAAAGGGTAGGAAAATTTGGTCATAGTGACTTAAGACACTAGTAGAGAGTTACCTTGAAGGTTCTTGATTTCTCATTCGGCTTCATATTCTCCTCCGATTCTTCTCTTGCACTTTGCAATTTTCAATTTTCCTTCTCTTCCTTGCATCAACATCATTATTCTTTTGATCGCTTGGGTACCAGTTGTAGGCACTACCCTTCTCGAACATCGTTCGGCTGCTTCTTAAAAATTTCAAGCCCCATGTATAAGCAATTCGGGGTACCAATTTCAGGCACTACCCCTAACAAGATTCAACCATGCACTTTTCTTACTAAACCTCATTCCATCTTCCTTTTCTTCTTCCACACTTATTCACCTTACTCTCTCTACCAATGAATAGGGTATTTTCAAAGCTCAAATAAGGTAATTAAGGCTCTTATATTCGGCTTGCCAAAGAAAAAGCTTTTAAAAGGCTCAAACAGGGCTACCAAAGATTTATAAAATCATTAGGAAAGGTAAAATTTGGCTAAGTGACTCAATTAATTAAAAATGGCCTAAGATCATATCCTAATATTTCATCAATTGTAAGTTTCATACAAGACTCCAAGCTAAGTTCTAGAATACGTTCATACGAATGATTCTCTCAAAAATAAACTATCATGATTAATCATGATAAAGGCTCAAATCCTCACATAGGTAATCAATTCCTAATACTCCTCATAGCACATAATTAAAATCAATTCCTCATGAATTCCATATACTTAACAAATTATTCATGCTCTTTCCAATGAAAATAAACACGTAAACATATGCATGCACAGAATCAATAACCCATATACACAACAATGATACAAGATCAACTATATCAAGAACATGCCACTCACACATGAATCACACCCCAATCTGTAAAAATAAAAAGAAGAATGGGAGATAAGATGAATCGGAGAAGCCAAAAGAAAACCTGAAACTACTCCCTAGGAGCATTATCATCCTCATCATCATCGTCATCCTCATCCATCTTATTTTCCACAGCTCGGCACATACTGGTAATGTGCATATCCATCATATCCACTCGACTACTCACTCTACCAACACGCTCATCCAAGGCAGAGTACCTTTCGTTCAGCGTGGCGTAGTTGGCGTTAGCGAGCGCGAGCTGCCTGTTCGTCTCCTGCTGTGCAGCTACCACCGTGATCAGCTGCTCATGAATCAAGCGAAGCTGCTCCCGGGTACCTGGAACTGCTCGCCGCTGCTGCGGTACCGGAGCATGCTGAGGCGCATCATGCTGCTCTTCTTCTGGAATCTCCATCTTCGGCTGCTCATCTACCTGATCCTCCTCTTCAGGCTGCTGTGGCTGAGGTGGACGGAACTCTCCTTGATCAACGATCTGTTGTAACTCAGCCATCCTCCCCTCAGCACACATCTGCGCTACCGCTCTCCAATCACCACCCGACTTCACTGCCACGGATAAGGCGGTATGTCCAAGAGAATTCATTAACTTATTTCTTGCTTCCCGAATAGTTGTCAAGTTGCTCACGTCGAAGGGGAACATAAATTCGAAAGGCTTGAGACCCCTCGTGAAAAACCAATCTCCATTTCTAAAATGGGCAAATCCTCCCTTCACGCACGTGCTCATCATCAAATCGGGTTCTCCTTCTACTGGTGTAATGCCGGTGAGATCCAAGTTGTAATGCTCAGCCACGATCGTCAATAACCCTCCAATATTCACCTTTTGAAATCCAATGGTCTTGAATCGATTCAGCTGCGTAATAAAATAAGCTCCAATATTGAACTTCACCCCGTTTAGCATACACCACAGGGCGTAAAGCTCTCCTCTAGACACAACACTCCCCTCCGAGCGGGCGAATAACGTGTTGCTCAGGACGTGGTCCATGTACCTCAAGACTGGGTTCTTTATTGCGGAAGCACGAGCCTGTCTGGTCTTATAATCACGAATCTCCCCAGTGATCTCCCTCCAAAACCATTTTGCACTGAATGCAGCATTTTCTAAACGAGGGATCTCTAAAGGCGTCTCAAACAGCTCATTGAAATCCTCAGACGTCCATCTCCTACTCACTCCGCCAAGCTGAAACGTACACTGATATGGGTACCCAAGCGGGTCATTCTCCATCTCAAATGAGCAAACTACTTCCGCTGTAACATGGAAGTACGTCGGCCTCTTCAACTCCATGAATCTTCGGATCCCTACTTGATCAAACATCCAAAATATATCATCCCCTATTCTCATTATCCTCATCGCTTCATCATCTTGGTATCGAGTGCGAGCTATCTTGTCTGAAACTTCTTCCCACTTCTCTTTGATCTCATCCCAATCTTGCATCTGAATCTTGAAGTTATCGGGTAAACGATCTTGTAGCCTCAGTTTCCTTGTCACTTTGTCCAAATTCGAAGGCCTGTCATGCCTCTTCTTCGATCTTTTCTCCTCTGCCTTTCCTTTACCTTTACTTGATCCTTGTCCCTTTCCTGAAAACAAATACTTCAATCCAACCAACAAGACAAGAAAGCAAGTATTTTACTAGCACATCACATACTCTACTCAAGACTTCAAGCATCAATGCATATTCACACAAACTATCATCTCAACACCACTTGCTTATTCAACATGCTTAAAACATCTCCAATCACATTCTCCTTGATCATCAAAACATAACCAACAAGCATGCATTAATCAATTCAAGCAATTCAATCAAAAATTCAACATGTTTCTCTCAATGAACTACTTCAATTTCATCAATTTCAAACCAAATCAACATGCTCATTCTATGATATGTTCTATCCTTGATCAATCCACATAAAAATTCAAGTTCTATCAATAATAAAACATCCAAAAACCAAGAAACAAGAATTCATATGAACAAGTCACAATATCAACATTCACCATGAAATTCAACCATACTCAACATCAATCCTCTTATTCACATCGAATTTCTTACCTAAACCTTCAATCCTAGAGTAATTGAGTTGGAAAAACATACCTTTTGACTTGCCCATGGTGAACAACCGATCAAGAACACACAACAACCAAAATCGCGATTTCAGCCCTAACTCGCGACGAAACCCGCCCAAATCCGTGACCGAATCGAAAATTCAAGGTGTAGTGTTGTGTAATCGGTGTGAAATCAAGTGTAATTGAAGAATTTGTACAAGGGTGTAGAGGTTCGAAAAGGGTTCGAGGTTTGGTGTTTCGAAAAAGTGATCAAACCCCTCTGAAAAATCAAACTTAAATCGCGTACCTGGCTTGGTTCGACCTCAGGTTCGACCTCCTGAACAGGTCGAACCATGGATGACGAGGTCGAACCTCTCTTCTGGACAAATGATCTTCTCGGTTCGACCTGGGTTCGACTTGCTGATCAGGTCGAACCATCCTTGAATTGGTCGAACCCCTCTTCTGGTAAACAGAGTGCTTAGAACCGACTGGTTCGACCTTAGGTTCGACCTTCTGAACAGTCGAACAGCAATGGCTTAGTTTGAACCTCCTCACTGGACAACTTTCGACACCGGTTCGACTTCCTCTGCTTTTGTTCGACCTCTGGCACTGGTCGAACCACTCCTAGTGTTGGTCGAACCATCCTCCTGATTTTCAAAACTGAGTGTTCTTCATTCACTACACACTTCAAGCTTCAACACAACTCATTAGGTACAATCTAGCGCACAACTTCAGAAATTGTTCCACATAACATCATTCATGAGTAACTCCGTAAAAGAAAACACAACCAAAAACCACTGAACATTAGGCAAGTTGTAAAAAATTGTCACATCAAAATCGATTAAAATTTCAATATGGCCTCAAAAACCAACTCCCCTAACAAACAATACAAAGAAAAGATTATACTCTTAATGCTTCAATGAGGTAATAACATCACACCCCCCAAACTTAGTAAAAACGTAAGTCGAAACTAAGTTTGAAAAGAGATATAATTGCCGATTAGTAAGCATCTTAAGTATAAAAATTTCTTACTCACACAAAAGAAATAAAGCAATAAAACGGAAGAGTAAGCTCTCAACAAGTGCTCATGTTTAACGTCGGAGAGTCACGACGGTACCAAATCAGATCAAGGTATCATCAAAAATGACACATGCATCATCCGGCAACCTATAATGCTTCAACCGATGCCCATTCGCCGCGATAACGTCTCCATCTTTGTCAATAAGCTCAACACTCCCCCCTCCTAAGGCTCGATGAATCATGAACGGTCCCGTCCACTTAGACTTCAACTTGCCTGCAAAAAGCTTCAAACGAGAGTTAAAAACTAGTACCTCATCTCCTTGCTTGAACTCCTTGTATGAGATCTTAGAATCATGCCACCTCTTCATTCTTTCCTTATAAATCTCTGAATTCTTGTAAGCACGACTCCTAAACTCATCCAATTGATTCATGTGAGTTATCCTCAACTCCTTCACATCCTTAAGGGTCAAGTTCAAGCGTCGCAAAGCCCAAAACGCTTTGTGTTGAATCTCTACAGGTAAGTGGCACGGCTTCCCATAGACAATTTGATACGGTGACATATCTAACACTGTCTTGTAAGCGGTCCGGAACCCCCATAACACATCATCAAGCTTCATAGCCCAATCCTTTCTATTAGTTCCTACCACTTTCTCCAGAATCTGCTTGACTTGACGGTTGGAGACCTCTGCTTGCCCATTCGCTTGCGGATGATAGGGTGTAGTAACCCTATGCTTAACACCATAATCCTTAAGCACCTTCTCAAGAAATTTATTGACGAAGTGGGAACCTCCATCACTAACTAATACTCTAGGAACTCCATAACGGGCAAAAATATGCTTCTTCAAGAAAGATAAAATAATTTTTGAGTCATTAACACGAGTAGGAATCGCTTCCACCCACTTTGAAACATAATCCACCGCAAGAAGAATGTAGAAAAACCCATTCGACGGGAGAAAAGGCCCCATAAAATCAATCCCCCATACATCAAATATCTCCACAACTATGCTAGACTGCATTGGCATCTCATCTCTCCTACCTATATTTCCCATGCGCTGACATCTATCGCAAGATGCCACATAGCTCTCACTATCTCTAAACAATGTAGGCAAATAAAGAGCGGATTGAAGTACCTTAGCTGCAGTCTTTTGCGCTTCGAAATGCCCCCCCATTTGGTTGTGCATGGCAGAACTCAAGCACACTCTCCATTTCCATCTCGGGTACACATCTTCGGACAATAGAATCTGTACAAATCTTGTAAACAAACGGATCATACCATATAAATGTCTCAACTTCCCTCCGAAATTTCGCAAGTTGATATCGGTTGAGATCCCTTGGAATTTCTCCAATGACAATGTAATTAACATAATCCGCGTACCATGGATCCATACCTTGCGCTGCGACCACACACGCTCGCTCAGTTCCTTCAACAGCCACAACCATGATCTTCTCATCAGGGAACATCTCCTCAATATACTCGAAAGAATTATCACAATGCTCTCTAGTCTCCAACCTTGACAAGTGATCTGCCAACACATTTTCTGTTCCTTTCTTATCCCGAATCTCCATGTCAAACTCCTGAAGTAGTAGAATCCACCTTATAATCCTAGGCTTCGTCTCCTTCTTCTCCATCAAATACCGAATCGCTGAATGATCCGTATACACAATCGTCTTCATGCCAACCAAATACTGATGAAACTTATCGAATGCATACACAACAGCCAAAAACTCCTTTTCAGTCACCGTGTAATTCTTCTGTGCCGCATCGAAAGTCTTACTCGCGTAGTAAATGGCGCAGAACTTCTTCTCCCTTAGCTGCCCGAGCACCACACCCAGTGCTACATCACTTGCATCACACATAAGTACAAACGGTTGAGTCCAGTCCGGTGTGATCAAGATAGGGGCAGTAATAAGCGCCTCCTTCAAAACTTGAAAAACTGTTAGACACTCATCATTAAACACAAAAGGAATATCCTTTTCAAGTAAATGAGATAAGGGCTTAGAGTATTTTGAGAAGTCTTTTATGAATCTCCTGTAAAAACCGGCGTGTCCAAGGAAGGACCACACTCCTCTTTCATTGGTCGGTGGTGGAAGCTTTTCAATTGCAACCACTTTAGCACGATCTACTTGTAATCCCTTGGCGGAAACATGATGCCCAAGAACAATCCCATCCTTCACCATGAAGTGGCACTTCTCCCAATTCAAGACAAGATTAGTTTCTTGACACCTCTTCAAAACAATAGCAAGGTTAGACAAACAAATATCAAAAGAAGAACCAAAAACTGAAAAATCGTCCATGAATACTTCCATGATCTTCTCTATCAAACCATCAAAAATCGCCATCATGCATCTCTGAAAAGTAGCAGGCGCATTACACAATCCAAACGGCATCTTCCTAAAAGCAAAGGTCCCGTAGGGGCAAGTAAAAGTGGTCTTTTCTTGATCCTCGGGAGCAATCATGATTTGATTGTACCCCGAGTATCCATCCAAGAAACAATAAAACTCATACCCTGCAAGACGATCCAACATTTGATCCAAAAAAGGAAGAGGAAAATGGTCCTTACACGTGTTCTCATTTAATTTCCTGTAATCCACACATGTACGCCATCCCGTAGGAATCCTCGTGGCTATAGCTTCTCCATCCTCAGCTTTCACTACAGTCATGCCCCCCTTTTTAGCAACTACATGCAATGGACTCACATGGGGACTATCACTAATAGGATATATAATTCCAGCATCCAACCACATAAGGATTTGCTTCCTTATCACCTCTTGAATTGCGGGATTCACCCTACGCTGATTTTGAATACTCGCCTTGGCTTCATCCAACAACCTAATCCGATGAATACAATACGAAGGACTAATACCTTTCAAATCATCAAGTGACCACCCTATTGCAGACTTGTACTTCCTTAAGACATCTAATAACTCCTCAAGTTGATCCTCATTAAGGGAAGAAGATACAATTACCGGATATTGTGCATTATCACCAAGAAAAGCGTACTTCAAGTGTTCCGGCAATGGTTTCAACTCCTCTTTTCTTTCTTCCACTGGAGTATTTTCGTTATCCAAAGGCAAGTACTTCCTGGTCCATTTGACTTCTTCCACCTTATTTCTTTCCAATGCAAACCTGTCATCACCCAAAGCAAGTAAGTTTTCAAGAAATTCAATACATACCTCGTTAGAAAGTCCGTCAAGCTCCGTAGTGGGATAAGTAAGAGACTCCATTAAACATGTCTCAAGAGGATCCTTTGACAAGATCAGAGACATATCTTCCTTCACAATCTCCTCCACCACGTCAATACTATAACACTGGGACTCCATTGGCATCTTCATTGCTTTGTCCAAGTTGAAAAGTACTTCTTCTTTGTCCATTCGCAACTTCAGTTCTCCCTTCCGAACATCTATCATAGCTCCAGCCGTAGCAAGGAATAGCCTCCCCAAGATTAAAGGAACATTATCCTTGTCATCATCCATTTCTAGTACAAGGAAATCCACAGGAAAGACTAGCTTCTCCAGCTTTACAAGAACATCTTCAACAATACCTTTTGAAAACGTCATTGATCTATCTGCCAATTAGAGAGCAACAGTTGTCGGAGTCAGCTCCCCCAAACCAAGCTTCTGAAAGATGGACAACGGCATCAAATTGATGCTTGCCCCTAGATCGCACAAAGCTCGCCGTGCTGGCCCCTTCCCGATCTCACATAGAATAGTAAAGCTCCCCGGATCTTTCATCTTTGGTGGCAACTTCTTTTGAATAATTGAGCTACAATTCTCAGATAAGTTTACCGTTTCAACTATGGTTAAGCTTTGCTTCTTCATCAATATGTCTTTAAGGAATCGAGAATAATATGCCATCTCCATGATTGCCTCTGAAAAAGGGATGTTCAAGCTTATCTTGTTCATTATCTCTGAAAACTTCTTGAACTTCTCTTCCAACCCCCTTCTTCACTAGCTTGTAGGGAAACGGTGGAGGTATCTTTGTTTTGGGAATCCCCCATTCATCACGATCAACCTTCTCCGCTTTCTCCTTTTCGGCTCTTAATCGCTTAGCTCTTTCCCATTTTTTCTCAGCTATTATGTCTGTACTTTGCTCATTCCGTACCACTGGAGTTGCATCAACATTAAAAGGAACATCAGGTGCATCAATCAAAACATCTTGGCGAGGTTCGACTAGGGTTCGACCAGTTTGAGAGGTCGAACCAGGATTGTATTGGTCGAACCTCTCTCCTGGAAGACTGATCTCATTCTGCTCCAGAGGTTCGACTTGGGTTCGACCAGCATTGGAGGTCGAACAATTGCCCCCGAGGTCGAACCGCTTCACTGTATAATCTCTATCCTCCGGTTCGACCTGGGTTCGATCTGAAGGATTGGTAGAACAATTTCGATCATGGTCGAACCATTCCTGCGTCAAAACAGAGTGCTCTTGCCGATGAGGTTCGACCATGGTTCGACCTGTATGCCAGGTTGAACCCTCTGAGTGTTGGTCGAACCGATCCTGTGACAAAATAGAGTGCTTTTGTTGATGAGGTTTGACCATGGTTCGACCTGTATGCTAGGTCGAACTGAGGCTTAGAAAATTCCAACTTTGATTCCGGCCTCATCGGTCCCTTGTACTGCGTTCCCGACCTCAGTGTGATGGCATTACATGACTTCGGATTCTCTATACTCTGAGACGGAAACTTCTCTTTTCCTACAGTTTGAGTCAATGTGTTCATATTCTCTGCAATTGTACCCATCAACAACGTGAGATCTTTCACTTGAGTGGACAAATCTCTGTGGTGATCATCAATCTTTTTCTTAAGTTTTGCCTCAAGGCGGTTCACTCTTTCATCATTCTTTATCATGTACCGGTTCACAGTATCCTCAAAATCAGGCTTCCCTTCTTCCACCTTTTCTCCCGGATCAACACCCATCGGAAGTTGCACTGCATTGTTCGTATTGCTCCATGAAAATTCAGGCCTCTTTGGTTGCTGTTGATAACTACCAGAGGGACCACGATTATTAAAGTTCCCTCGATAGTTCCCTTGGTAATTCCGGTTTCCTTGATTTGGGTACCTCGTTCCGTGAATACTTTGACCCATGGCATAATTTGCTTCCTCCAATTCTTCTTGGATGGTTCCATTATTCATCATCTCTTGCTGCATGATTGGCACTCGTTGAGATATCTCGCTGATCTGCTTCTGTTGAGATTCAAGTAGCTTGTTGATATTGGACAAGCTCGAAACGATCTCATCCTCTCTCTTTGTTTTCACCATTGCTTGTTCAACCTGAGCTACCTTTCCAAGAACATACGTACCTCTAACTCTATCAGTAGGTCAATCCCTCGAATTCATCGATATGTCTTCAAACAATCTCTCGGCCTCAACGGATGACTTTGTAAGCAATGCTCCATTAGAAGAAGCATCAAGTAGAACTCTTGATTCACAGTCCAATCCATTATAGAATATACTGATATATTGGGCTTTAGATAACCCATGTTGAGGACACTTCCTGAGCATGTCCTTGAATCTATCCCACGCTTCATGAAATTTCTCACCTCCACTGATAGCAAATTGGTTAATATCTTGCTTCATCTTAAACACCTTCGAAGGTGGCATATACCTTTCCAAGAACCTTAACTTCAATTGCTCCCACGTGGTGCACTCAGCTGCGTTAATAGTATCGTACCAATCCCTCGCCTTTTCAGTAAGCGAGAATTTGAACAAAAGGATCTTCCTAGCATCTTCATGTTCTCTTACGTCTTTTTGAGTACTTGCATAGCCCAAGAACTTGTTCAGATGCTGCTGCGGATCCTCGAAAGACCCTCCTGAAAAGGAGTTTCTTTCTATCATGCTAATAAGAGCGGGATGAAGATCGAACGCTGTGTTAGTTCCCCTTGCTCCTTAAAGCTCATAATTTCCAGCCCCTTTATTTCTGAAAACCTCTCGGATGGCTAGATTATCCGGATTCGCTGCCATGTTGACTGTTTCTACTTCCAAATTAACTTCAGTTGTAGCCTCAATCATTTGCGAAATCTGCTCGTCAACCTCGACTCCAAAATTCAGAGCTTCAATTGGGTCAATTGTCTTTGCCTTGCTCTTTTTCTTCTTCTTCTTTCTTGATGATGCTCCAATCTCAGGATTATACGGTTCAAGATTACCTTTCTTTGATCTTGTGAGCACACACCTAAAACGAATAAGAAAGAAAACAACAAAACAAGGTAAATAGTCCTAATAAACTAGAAATAATACAAAAAAGATATTTTACGCCGTCCCCGGCAACGGCGCCAAGAACTTGATAGGGGTTTTCTCAACACACAAATTAATCCTCAAGTATAAAGATATCAATTGTAGTCGCGAAGATGACCAAGTTACAATATCGAACCCAAGGGACGGTTAAATATCAATTTTGTTATCTTCTAGTATATTTTAGACTATGTTTGGTAATTGTAAAGGTTTAAATGATAATAACTTCTAATCGAAATAGCAAAAATAAATAGTAAGAGTAGAGAAAAGTGAGTTGTGATCAATAAGAATAATAGGTAGTTCGTCGGGTCATCCAGTTTCACTAGCAATTCGTATTTTCATGTGATGGTGTCCGACTCTGCCCTGTGGTTTGTGGACGCATCACTAAACCATGCATATCTACTCTATAGACACAAGTAAACATGCGTGTAACACGTGTGAATAACCTCGGAGCAAGAGATATACTTCACCCCCTTTTCTAGGTACTATCATAATCAATTATCTTCTACGTCTAGAATCTAACCCGATTTGATCTCCCTTTTTAGGTACTATAAAGTTATACTCTTCATCCTATTCATCAACTCGAATTTAATTCAATTCATGAATATTCATATAAGACGGTTCTAATAAGACTTCGGAATCCCTTTACTTAGAATTATAACAATAAATCCTGCTCAGTAGTGAACACACTCAATCAATAACCATGTTATGTATTCAGACTCTACACAACGATCATTGATGCACAAAACGACTATGAGTATGGATTAAATATGCAATCTTATATAAAATAAACCACAGGTAGTGTTGTATGGAGTTTTACACACGAAATACGAATTACATCATGAAACTTTCATAACCCTAGAACTACCAAGGTGGTTCTAGCCCATGATTGATCTAGGAACAATCATGGTTAGATTGACCATTCTTACTTGAACCTTCAGCGAACCTCTGTCACAGCCCTCCGGATGGATCACCACCTCTACTCTTGTCTCTCTTATGATTGATGATCAAAAGCTCTCTTCATTCTCTGTATGAGCCTCCTTTTATACTTGTAATCACGTCTCTAGGGCTTGGAATGGGCTTTCTAAGTGATCTCACGAGTTTCGGCCTCAAAAATCCGGATAAGGTAAGTTCTCACGCATAGGTTCGACCACGTCAAACAGGTCGAACAACTGGCCACAGGTCGAACCCCAGGTCGAACCCCGCTACTGGAAGAATTCTGCACAGGTTCGACTTTCTGGACAGGTCGAACCACTTAGGCCTTGGTCGAACCCCAGGTCGAACCTCATCACTGGATAACTCCCGCTCCCGATTCGACCAACTGGCAAGTCGAACTCAAACGTCGTGGTCGAATCCTCTTTTCTGCAAACTGGTTCGACCATGGTTCGACGTGATGGACACACTTTGAAAAGCCATTAATTCTCTTCATGAAGGACAATTAAGGCTCAAAAAATTCAGAAGCTCAAAGTGGTTATTTCTCATAGGTTGCCAAAGAATGAGGTTTTTAGGCAAAACAAGGCTAATTACAGATAAATATCATTTGGTAGGGAATTATTTGGCCAAGTGACTCATAAATTCAAGGATGACCTAAAATCATCTCCCATCATCTACACACATGTAGTTTCAAGTAAGACAAAAGACAAGTTCTAGAATACACACACAAGAACGATACTCACCAGAAAAGAAATATCATGTGTTTATGTACATGATCAATGAGGCTCAAAATCTCACATGAGTTCTTAACAAGTAACAGAGCACTTTTCATGATAAGCAATATCCCACAAGTACACATAGAACTTCATAGCACAATATAACATAAGTATACTTCCTTCATCAATTGCAAAAGCATATGAATTTTTAGGCACAATTTAAAAATATAAGCTCATGTAGATCACCAAAAATATAAATTCAATCCTTCCACTCCATGAATTAGAAGCACACATAAAAATTAGAATAAAGAAACGAGGGCACCTGATTTATATCCTTCAAAATGTACACGAGCTCCTCGAGTTATTGAACTCCATCACGTCAAAGACTCAGTGTAGAACTCATCTTTCCCCTCTTTTACCTTTTTCTATCATTAAAACTCAAGCACACCTCATCATCAAAGATTCATCAATAATAATATAGGAGAACTATAAGAAAGACTCAATTGATTATCTAATCGACTCCATACACTAGACACACCACTGAACACAAGGCAAATTATAAATAATCGACACATCAAAACCGATTAAAGTTTCAACATACCCCAAAAAATCAACTCCCCTAGCAAACATTACGAAGAAAAGATTATACTCTTGGTGCTTCAATGAGGTAAGAACATCACACCCTCTAAACTTAGTAAAAACATAAGTCAAAACTAAATTTGAAAAGAGATGTAATTGCCAAATAGTAAGCACCTTAAATATAAAAATTTCTTACACACGAAATAAATAAAGCTTGAAAACGTAAAGGCAAGCCCCCAACAAACGCTCATGTTTAACGTCGGAGAGTCACGACGGATGTAACCTTTTAGACTACTGGATCAGATGGCGGTCTTCTCGTATTCTCACCTTCAAGTACTTTCTTTCCCTCTTCTTGTCTACACTCAGCACCTTACCTTTCTTGGTCACAAAAATACGATCCTCAGAATTTTCTGCCTCCCATAGCTGTCTAGACACCTCCTTGTCAATCTTCCACTCAAAGTCAGAATCATCTGTCTTATTAAAATCAAGATTAAACAAGTTATAAACCACAACTATGCTCTCGCATGATTGAGTCTCCATGGGTATCTTCAATGTTTTATTAAGAGAGAAAATCACATCTTCATTATCCATCTGCAGTCTAAGCTTTCCATCTTTAACATCTATCATGGCTCCAGCAGTAGCAAGGAATGACCGCCCTAAAATAAGGGGAATGTCATCCTTGTCATCTTCAATCTCAACTATAAGAAAATCCATGGGAAAGACCAACTTATCCTCTTTCACCCAAATATCTTCAAATAAACCCTTCGAAAAAGTCATGGATGTATCTGCCAATTGTAGAGCAATTGTTGTGGGAGTGAGCTCCCCCAAACCAAGTCTTTTAAATATGGACAAAGGCATCAAGTTGACGCTTGCCCCCAAATTACACAAGACTCTATGTGTCGGCCCTTTTCCAATGTCACAAAGAATAGTGAAGCTTCCTGAATCCTTCAACTTTGCAGGCAGCTCTCTCTGAATGATTGAGCTACAATTCTCTGACAAATTCACTGTCTCCACTCCATTCAAACTTCTCTTCTTCGATATAATATCCTTGAGGAATTGGGCATAATATGGCATCTCCATGATTGCTTTGGAGAAAGAAATGTTCAAGCTTATCTTGTTTATGATATCATGAAACCTTTTGAACTTTTCTTCCAATTCCTGCTTGGCCAACCTTGAAGGAAACGAAGGAGGTACCTTAGTCTTGGGTCTTTCCCACTCATCTCGTTCAGCCTCCTTCAGTTTATCCTTCTCGGCTCTCAACCTCTTCGCTCTTTCCCACTTCTTTTCAACTATAAGCTCAGCATTCCGCTCTTTGGATGGTACTGGAGTACTCTGAACATCAGGTATAGTGTTCTGCGCTAAAAACAGTATGGGAAGAGATGGTACGATCATAGTTCGACCATGGGTGCTGGTTGAACCAGGTGTGTAGTGGTCGAACCGTGCCTCTGAAAGTGTACTCTCTCCCAGACAGGCTGGTTCGACGCCATGAGGGTCGTGGTCAAACCCGACATCAGCAAATTTTGGACAGACTGGTTCGACCGTGGTTCGGCCAACAGGGTTGGTCGAACCAGCATGGTGTTGGACGAACCGGTAATCTGGGCGCTCCAAAGGTTGCCCAAGTGTCTGGTTCGACCTCCAAGATTTGGTTCGGCCTGCTGGTTTGGTCAAACCCAGGTTGAATCGAGCGCTTGGAGCTTTAGAATTCATTTTCGACATCATTGGTCCCTCATACTGCGTTCCAGACCTCAACGTGATGGCTTTACACTCTTTTAGGTTCGTTATACCTTGAGACGGGAATATTCCTTTTTCCAACATTTGCGTCAATTGATTCACGTTCCCGACCATCTGCCCTATCATCAAAGTAAGGTCCTTCAAATGCTTAGATAAATTTGCATGCTTAGCATTCATAGTAGCCTCAATGTGGTCAATCCTTGCATAATTTCTTGTCATGTATCGATTGAAAGCATCTTCAACACTCTTCACTTCTTGCTGCCGGATACTAGACCCCTTTGTGTCAACTCTATAATCTGCTTCTGCTGGGACTCTAGTAGCTTGTTGATGTTAGCTAGACTAGAGACGATCTCGTCATCCCTATTCAGCTTCACCACTTGATGTTCAACCTGCACCACCCTACCCAATACATAAGTTCGTCTTGCTCTTTCCATAATCCAGTCACGTGAATTCATAGAGATGTCTTCAAACAACTTTCTGCTTTAAGTGTTGTCTTAGATAACAGCGCTCCATCTGACGATGCATCAATAAAAATTTGCGACTCACAATCTAATCCATAGTAGAAGATACTTATGTATTGAGCCTTAGACATCCCATGTTGTGGGCATCGCCTGAGCATGTTTTTAAACCTATCCCACGTCTCATGGAATTTTTCACCCTGATTCATAATAAATTGGATGATCTCTTGCTTCATTATGAAAACCTTTGAGGGTGGCATGTATCTCTCCAAGAACTTCTGCTGCAGTTGGTCCCATGTAGTGCAATCCGTGGCATCAAGAGTCTCATACCAATGTTCTGCCCCATCAATTAATAAAAACTTGAATAGGGCGATCCGCCTAGCATGATAATTAGCTCCAGCACCCTTTTGAGTATTTGCATAACCAAGGAATCTTTTGAGATGCTGATATGGATCTTCAAACGGTCCTCCAGAAAAGGGATTCTTCTCTACCATGTTAATAAGAGCGGGATGCATCTCAAAATTATCATCTTCCCCCTTGCTCCTATCAATCCCATGCTGCCAATCCCATAGTTCGTGAAAATTATGGCAATAATATCCAGATTCTGCCTTACTCCGGCCATGTTTAGCACTGCGTGTTATCTCTTCCTTTCCTTCATTTCCTTTTTCTAGTGCATGATTAGCCATAGTTTAGTGAAGAATGACCAATTCAAGAAATTATTGAACCCAAGGGAGGTAGGCACTAGTGCTTAAGCGATCTCACGTTTCTTATAATTTTATAGAGACTAATCATCAAAAGGAGGTTCATCAAATAAGAAATTAAATCAATCAATGCAAGTGAACAAGCAATGATCAAACGAACAAGATGGATGGATGAAAAGTGGTTTACCAAATTGATTAAAAGTGAGATTAACAACAATCAAGAAGTGGTAATTTTAGGAATTATGTATCAAATTCAGATGTATCATGGATTGAAGACTAAGGGCCAACACTAAAATCACCTAAGCTCCCTCTCGAGATGGATAGGATATGAATATCAAATAGCTCAATGGATTGGTTCTCACTTAAATAATTCCAACTAGGTACTAAGCTTAAATGAGAGTCCCTTCACACAATTAATCAATCTCTCGATCAAACCAATCACATGTCCTACCAAAGGGTTCTAAACTATGAAGGACTTCTCAATCTCTTCACAATCTATAATGCACATGAAGTGTTTGATGAAATGATTCACTTAATTATCCTAAGCATATAATTGATTTCTCAATCTAATCACATATCTAGAACAACTAAACACACAAATCATCAATACGATTCAAGCAATTAATAATCAATGGTAGAAAATCATAGATCCAATCAACATATGAATTGGAATACACAAATCCCCAAAATTATCCAACAACTCTCATGTTGCTAATCTCACAAGAGAGATTAGCCTTCCATATTAAGAAAGAAATGAACATAGACATTAAGATCCTTACAAAACATGATGAAACTATGAGGTTTAATACAAGAAATGAATGGAAACTCCCTTGATGTCACTTCAATGGTGATTTCCTTCCTTCCCTTGTTCTCTTCCTCTCTTCCTTGCTTCTTTTCTTCAATTGGATGATAATTTTGATGGTTGGATGATGGTAGATCCAAAGGATGGTGAATGAATGAAGATGATGGTGTAAAATGGAGAGAATTGTGTGTGATGTGTGTGTGGAAGGGTGGAATTTCGGATCTTTTTCTCAATTGTTGAATAAATGGGTATTTATACCCCCTTGGGAAGCTTCTAGAAGTTTCTGGAAATTTCAGCAGTTTTGACACCTACACGGCTCGTGTGCTGTAACACGACCCGAGTCGTGTTTAGGGCTTCTGTCAACGGCGAGCTCTGGACAGCGCACGGCTCGTGCGCAGCACACGGCCACAGGGGTGGCCGTGTTGTGTTTTCTGACGCTGTCGCACGGCTCTCTCTTACATGGCCGTGCTTGGTGCACGGCCCGTGTTTCTGCACACGGTCCATGTCCTGCACTCGGCCACAGGGATGTCCGAGTTGGTGCTTCTGGCGTCCGCGCACGGTCACTTCTTATAGGGCCATGTTCCTTACACGGCCCGTGTAGGTGCACACCCTGTTTTACTTCTTCCGTTTTTGCCCGTTCTCCCTCGTTTCAACTCCGAATTTAGATCCGCTTTTTTCTATGCCTTCCTTATCATATCTAGCATCCAATAAAAAGTGAAAATTATAGGTTTAAGCTCATTCACACACATTTCATGAAAAATACAAAACACAACCAAATAACACATAAAATATGGATAAAAATATACGAAAACTCACATATAAAGATAATAAAATTTAGGTGAAAATATCACTCATCACACCCCCAAACTTAAAGTGTTTTGCGTCCCCGAACAACGAAAATGATAAACCATGGGGTGAGATTTTCACCTATGAAAAGACTAAACGAACATAAGTAACAACACATCAATAATAATAAGAAGCACAATTTATGCTAAGTCATCCTACAACATTAGATTCATGACATGAAGAATTAACAAGTTCAATCACAAGAGAATATTAGTGTAATATAGTCCCTTTTTAGTCCAAGCCTCACATAGGATATCAATGTCTCTCAACACTCTTTAAAGTAAGGTAAATCAACACTCATTAATCGATTGACTCGACTCGCTATAAGCTTGCTCGTGGACTACATTCACAAACCACCAAAGTTTCCATTAGCGATCAAAAAGGTCTTTAATATGGATGTAATGATAGGCTCTTTGGTAAGGTAGGAAGAATATAGGTAATAGTGGCTAAACAAGTGTAAGTAATCGAAGAGATGATCAACTTCCTCAACTTCTCCACTTTTCTTTCTTCCTTTCTTGTCTTTGGTACTCACAAGCTCTACTCATCAACTTTCCTTGGATTTCTTGAGCTTCTTATGATTCATGCTTCCTCCTTTGGATTTTTAAGTACTTGAGCATATTATTGTTGCTTTGCTCATATTTCTTGTTTTGAGGTTGCATGTACATTCTTCATTTTGCTCTTTTCATCCTTTTTCTTATTTATTTACCATTTCCATTTTTTTTTCTCATCAAACCTTACTAGCTACCATCTCCTCAATCACCCACACAAAGGGTATATATACATGGCTTAAGAAGGTAATCATGGCTTGTAATGTGCTATATTCACAATAAAAAGGCTTAAAGGCTCAAACTGGTTAACTAGGGATGATGTACATGGTAGGAAAATATATGGCAATGACTATGAATAATAAGGATGGCCTAAGATCATTTCACTAATCTCCACAAATCGGGTTCGTTCCTATAGTCCTTGAGCAAGTTCTAGCTTATCAAATACAACCAATCCACTCATGAAGAAAAACCATGTATGCACGGTTGAGGCTCAAATTCTCACAAGCTTATGCATTGGACCTTAAGAAACTTATTACACCACATTCATCTCAAAATTGAACAAGTTAAGTAAAACATGTCACAATTCGAAAGTGTAGAGATTCTTAATCATAACTTGTCATCACTTACTACCACAATATATCATCACTCATATTCAAAAATTACTCGCAATCTCCCTAAACAAACCACCAAACATACCAAGACAAAAATAAGAAAACTCACAAAACATAAAATAAAGACTCAACAAACAATAAACAACCAAAAACACATAACATGCAAAAACAAAAATCACCATCATTAGAAAATGAAGCACATATTCAATCATCCATAACAATGTAAGCTCACAATCATCTCCATCCTTGATTGAAAAGGAAACCTCCCAAAGACATAACACATAAAGTAGCATGTTAATCCATCAATCCAAATCAAAATATGTCAAGCAACTAGAAGTGATAAGGTGTAGAGTACTCCCTCAATAGGCATTTGATAATGAAAGCGTTAGCTCCAAGCTCCATTCATGCTTCCAATACCTTTCACTCATGCTCAAAGGCTCAACAAACACCATTAGCTCAACAATTTCATAAAAATATGGACAATTATAAACTTCAACACAACCAATCATACCAAAATCCAACCAAAACTCATGAGAAAAATTTTAAAATTGACCAATTTTTATGAGAAGACTTATCATTATCAAAATATCATCATATCAAGCACACTCAATTGGTGAGTCATACCACACACTCTCCCCCCAAACTTAAATCGAAACAAGTTGAGACTTAAGTTTGTAAAAAGTGGTGAGACTTACCCTTGTAGTTTCTATTGATGGTCTTCTTGTGGAGAAGCCATGAAACACTTCTCTTTTCTTCAATACGCTTTCTTCTCACGAGCTCAATCCACCTACATGACCAAAATCAACAAAAAGCATCAAAATATAAAAAGAATGGGTTGCCTCCCATTTAGTGCTAAGTTTAACGTCTTCAAGCCGAACGGAATTTTCATGCTCATCGAACCAAAGGATGGTCCATCCCACTTTCTCCTCGCATCCTCACTTTGAACAATAGCTTAGCCCTCTTTTTGTCCACTAATTCAACTTCTCCATTCTTGCTTACAAGCATCAAATCTTCATCAAGGAGTGATTCTAGTGGACTTCCTTTTTCTCCTTTATCGATTTTCCAATCAAGCTCCGATTCTTTAATCCTATTAACATCATAAGAAGATAAGTTAGCATTTGAAAATTTCATATAATCATGAATAAATGAATTTAAATTGTCAAAGAGAAGAGAATCATGATCATCGAAATCATCCGAAGGCCTTGTATGATGAGGCTTGATCCCTTTATCTTTCTTGCACAAGAATGTGACATTCTCTCCATTTGAGCTCAAAGAAAGCTCTTCTCTCCCAACATCAATCTTTGCTCTTCCGGTGGCTAGAAATGGTCTTCCCAAAATGAGTGGAACTCGAGGGTTCGCCTTTACTTCCAACACCATGAAATCAACCGGGAAAGCTAGCCCCTTCACTTTCACCTCCACGTCTTCAACAATCCCAAGTGGCTTCACAACTTCACCATTTACCACTTCAAGACGGATAGTCGTAGGCTTTAGCTCTCCAATTTCAAGGTCTTTAAACGTGGCATGAGACATCATGTTGACACTTGCCCCCAAGTCATACAATGTATCAAGGGTGCTTTTTCCTTCAAAATCACAAGGAATTATGAACTTTCCCGGATCACCAACCTTCGTAGGTCCCCCTTTTTGCATTGACTTACTCATTTCGGGTTGCCCCTCTTTCTTTTTCTCTTCATACTTCTTCTTGAGCGACATGACATACTCCTCAAATTCCTTCTTCTTCTCCTCATTTACAAATATTTGTGGATAGGGAATAGGGAATGGAGTGAACGGGATACCCCAATAGTCACGTTTGTACTCTTCTTCTTTGACCTTCTCCTCTACTTTCTTTTCCTCTTGCACCCTCTTCCACTTGGGTATCCATTTAGGCCCCTTCTCTTCTTTCTTACATACTTCTTCCATTTCTCCAACAACCTTGCTTTCCACCAACCCTTCTTCAACCTTTCGTTCCTCTTTCATATCAACCAACAAACATTGAGCCTTTGGATTAACTTCGGTTGTGGCCAAAAACTTTCCTTTTTGTTGAGCACTCAATGAACTTGCCATTTGTCCAACATTGTACTCCAAAGCTTTGCATCTTCTATCACTATTTTCCTCAATAGCTTTAAATCTTCTTTCATTATTTTCCTTAATAGCTTTGAATCTTCTTTCATTAGCTTCATCTCTAGCTTTTTCCGATACTTCTATAGCTTTGTTTGATGCAATCAATTGTTCAAGTAGCTCATCGGTTGATGCTCTTCCCTCATTGTTCGGTGCCTTAGTCCCCGGTTGATATCCCGGAGGATACGCAACCACATTGCTTGGATTAGAGTAGGAAAAGTTACCATGCCTTTGTTATTGTTGTGGGTATGAGCTTCCACTACTTTGACCATTGAAACCTCCTTGCCTTGGTGGATAGTTTCCTTGACTTTGGTTGAAACTACCTTGGAAATTATTTTGGTAATTCCCTTGGTAGTTTCTTCCTTGCATGTATTGCACATCCTCCACACGTGGCATTGTCATAGCCCATTGTTCCCCACTAACACCATTTGGAGGAAGCACACTTTGATCCATTTGGCCATCAACCATATTAACTCCTTGATTAGTCACTCCTTGTTTCAAACTCATTTGCTTTATTACCTCCGCTACTATCATTTCCATGCTTGGCGTTTGTGGCTCAACATTTATACTCTTCACACTCGAGTGTTGCCCTTGATCATAGCTCTCAAATCCGTAGCATCCACTAACCCTCTCCGATGGCCATTGGTAGACATTTGTAGCAATTTCATCAAAAATTCGAATAGCCCTTTCCAGAGTCACTCCAAGTACGGATCCACCTGCCGAAGCGTCAACAAGCACTCTTTGACCATTTACCAAACCTTGGTAGAAAAACCCCACTTGTTGATTTTCCAGAAATCCATGTTGAGGACACTTGCGTAGTATTTTCTTAAATCTTTCCTACGCTTCGTAAAAGCTTTCTTGAGGCAATTACTTGAATTGAGTAATCAAGCTCTTCATTTGAAGTGTCTTGGAAGGTGGGAAATACTTGTTCAAGAACATTTGTGCAAGTTCATCCCATGTGTTGCACGTACCAGGAGTAAGAGTGGATAACCATGTGCGAGCACGATCTCTCAAAGAAAACGGAAATAACCTCATTTTGATGCAATCCTCGCTCACCCCATTCATCTTCACGGTGTTAGCAATCTCAATGAATTGAGCTAGATGAGCATTAGGATATTCATTCAGAGTTCCACTAAATTGTTGCTCTCTCACCAAAGAAATCAAGCCCATTTTAAATTCAAAGTTGTTGGCATGAATTGGTGGTCCCATCATTTGTGGCATTGTCCTCGGCATGAAGAAATCCCGGATCACCCTTTGATCATTTTGTATTCCATGTTGCACCGGAGGTGGTGGTGGTGGCGGCATATAAGCTTGTTGTGGAGGAGCATAAGCTTGCGGATATCCTTGTTGCCTTAGAACTTGTTGCACCATTTGTTGAAGCAAAGCTTGGTTGTTAAAAACTCCATGATTTTGATAGACTTGTTGAGGAGGATTTTTATTGAATTGATGTGTGTTGTCTTGCACGTTCATATTGTGTCCTCCTTCCCCATCATGCTCTATCTCCACACGATTGTCACCTTGAAAATTCTCCATTCGCTCACTATTTTTGTTCTCCTTTCTTCTCCTTCTCAACGTATACTCAATCTCCCAATCGATAGGTTCTACTTGTTTCCCCTTGGATCTTGTTTGCATACACCTCCAAAGCAAAAGAAGTTAGAACAAGGTTTCACAAAGCAAATACAAGTAAACAAATAAAATAAATAAATAAAATATTTCTATTAAGATTACTCAAAACGATCCTTCGTCAAACTACTAGCAACCGTTACCTCCCCGGCAACTGCGCCATTTGATTAGTCATAGTTTAGTGGAGAATGACCAATTCAAGAAATTATCGAACCCAAGGGAGGTAGGCACTAGTGCTTAAGCGATCTCACGTTTCTTATAATTTTATAGAGACTAATCATCAAAAGGAGGTTGATCAAAAAAGAAATTAAATCAATCAATGCAAGTGAACAAGCAATGATCAAACGAACAAGATGGATGGATGAAAAGTGATTTACCAAATTGATTAAAAGTGAGATTAACAATAATCAAGAAGTGGTAATTCTAGGAATTATGTATCAAATTCATATGTATCATGGATTGAAGACTAAGGGCCAACACTAAAATCACCTAAGCTCCCTCTCGAGATGGATAGGATATGAATATCAAATAGCTCAATTGATTGGTTCTCACTTAAACAATTCCAACTAGGTACTAAGCTTAAATGAGAGTCCCTTCACACAATTAATCAATCTCTCGATCGAACCAATCACATGTCCTACCAAAGGGTTCCAAACTATGAAGGACTTCTCAATCTCTTCACAATCTATAATGCACATGAAGTGTTTGATGAAATGATTCACTTAATTATCCTAAGAATATAATTAATTTCTCAATCTAATCACATATCTAGAACAACTAAACACACAAATTATCAATACGAGAAAAACTAAACACACAAATTATCAATACGATTCAAGCAATTAATAATCAATGGTAGAAAATCATAAATCCAATCAACATATGAAGGAAATTATCCAACAACTCTCATGTTGCTAATCTCACAAGGGAGATTAGCCTACCATATTAAGAAGGAAATGAACATAGACATTAAGATCCTTACAAAACATGATGAAACTATGAGGTTTAATACAAGAAATGAATGGAAACTCCCTTGATGTCACTTCAATGGTGATTTCCTTCCTTCCCTTGTTCTCTTCCTCTCTTCCTTGCTTCTTTTCTTCAATTGGGTGATGATTTTGATGGTTGGATGATGGTAGATCCAAAGGATGGTGAATGAATGAAGATGATGGTGTAAAATGGAGAGAATTGTGTGTGATGTGTGTGTGGAAGGGTGGAATTTCAGATCTTTTTCTCAATTGTTGAATAAATGGGTATTTATACCCCTTGGGAAGCTTCTAGAAGTTTCTGGAAATTTCAGCAGTTTTGACACCTACACGGCTCGTGTGCTGTAACACGGCCCGAGTCGTGTTTAGGGCTTCTGGTCAACGGCGAGCTCTGGACAGTGCACGGCTCGTGCGCAGCACACGGCCACAGGGGTGGCCGTGTTGTGTTTTCTGACATTGTCGCACGGCTCTCTCTTACAGGGCCATGCTTGGTGCACGGCCCGTGTTTCTGCTTACGGTCCGTGTCCTGCACTCGGCCACAGGGATGGCCGAGTTGGTGCTTCTGGCGTCCGCACACGGTCACTTCTTACAGGGCCGTGTTCCTTACATGGCCCGTGTAGGTGCACGCCCTGTTTTACTTCTTCCGTTTTTGCCCGTTCTCCCTCGTTTCAACTCTGAATTTAGATCCGCTTTTTCTATGCATTCCTTATCATATCTAGCATACAATAAAAAGTGAAAATTATAGGTTTAAGCTCATTCACACATATTTCAATAAAAACACAAAACACAACCAAATAACACATAAAATACGGATAAAAATATACGAAAACTCATATAAAAAGATACTAAAATCTAGGTGAAAATATCACTCATCAGTGCACAAGTACCTCAGAAAAATTTAAGGTTAGATGGAAATAAATAATCACAAATAAAAGTCTTAATCAAATTAAAAATAATAAACTAATAATAACAGCAGTCCCCAGCAACAGCGCCAAGAACTTAATGCGCGTTTTCTTTGCACGCAAAATTAATCTCTAAGCATGAAGGACATCAGTTGCAGCTTAAGCAAGCGACCAAGTGAATTATCGAACCCAAAGGACGGCGTATTATCAATTTAATTATAAGCTGATTAATTAAGATAAGTTGGTAATAAAGTTTAGGATTTAATTATTAAACTACTAACAAATTAATTTAAATAATAAATAAAATAAAATATCACTAGAAGAATACGAAAGTGGATCAAGTAGGAGAATAGGTAGCTCTATAATAATCCAGTTTCACTCATGCATCTCCCTGCGTGTATCAATGTCCGACTCTGCCTTGTAGAATATGGACGCATCACTACGCCTTGCATATCTACTCTATATACACAAGTAAATAAGCATGTAACACATGTGAATAACCATGGAGCAAGAGATATAGCTTCACCCCCCTTTCTAAGTACTATCAGTATCAATTATTTCCCTCTAGGATTGTTACTCTAACCCGATATGATCTCCCTTTATTGGTACTATAAAGTTAACCTCTTTATCCTGCTTACTAACCCAAATTCAATTCAATTAATAAACATTCATATATAATAGTTCTAATGAAGCTTCGGAGTCCCCTCACTTAGAATCATAACATGGAATCCTGCTCAGCAGTGAACGGACTTAATCAATAACCAAGATATGTATTCAGACTCTACATAACAGTAAATGATGCACAAAACAACTCTGAGTATGAATTAAGAAAGCATAATCATATATAAAATAAATTCACAGGTAGTGTTATATGGAGTATACAAATAAAAGTTCAATTAATTCTTAAGAACTTTCAAAACCCTAGATCTACCAAAATGGTTCTAGCCCATGATGTTGCGAAGAACAATCATGGGTGTTAGTTAGATCTTACCCGTAGTCTGGAAAATACAAGATAAATTAAAAAATGAATAAACCCTAGATGTGGGCGTCATCGCATCCTTCTCCGTCTTGAATCCTCCTCTTGGTTCTCCTCTTGATTCCAGAAATGAATCTTCAAGTGATGGATGGAGGAAAGGATGTGGATGATGGTTGGGGGGTGATCCCCCCTCGTGGGGTGTAGGATGATTATGTTGTGGTTCTCAATCCAATTCAATGAATAATGATGTGATCCACATCCCCATTTATACTTGTAAGCTCTCCTTATGGACCAAGGATGGGCTTTTTCTTGAAAAACACGCAGAAACATGCACTAGGGGTGTAAAAATTGGATTCGGAGCTGTCCCAGGCAGGTGGTTCGACCTATAGGCTTGGTCTAACCATAGTCGAATCAAAATCGACAATTTAATGCACTTCAGGCATATGGTTCTACCAGGGTTCGACCAAAATAGATGGTCGAACCATACTTGCGCTGTCTCACCGTTTTACGTATAACTTCCACATCGAGACTCCAATTTGAGTAATTATTGCGCTCGCGCGCGATCCTCTCTTCCTTGAATTTCTATTCATATAAAGAACTCACATAAATTCAAAGATTTGAAAGTGTAACAAGCCATGCAAAGTAGCACAGCCGTTCTGTTCGGCACAGCTCATGCGGCGTTACCATTTTGATCATAACTTTTACGTTTGCAATCCGATTGAAGTTTACTTTACTCCAAAACGGTCCTCTCTTCTGTGGCTTTCCAACCATGTATTAAACTTTCATTTTTGAGCTCTACATGAATACAGAAAATTCACATAAGTTTGATGTGCGTTTTTCAGTATTCATACACAAGTTGCACCTTTTCTCCAACTTTGCACTTATGATCATTTTTCCATCTAAAACACAATAAAACTCCTCAAGTGAACCTTTTTCTCATATATATCAAATATAAGAAACTCGTGCTAATATATAATATCAATTCTCATAAAAAATGTGTTAGATTGGATACTAAAATATGCTTATTTTCACTCTCATCACCCATGCACTTGCTTAACAATTAACATATATTAAAACACGCTCATAATCTTATGGATCTATGCCCACTTCTTGTGTTTCTTTTAGCTATTCCTCAAATGTTTCAACACTTTCGATGATAAGGTAATACCTGTTTAGACTTGCTAGTGCTAGTCCAATTTTGCCTAGGATGTTGATGAATAGTAGTGTTCTAATTATTTCCAACAAAATTTGAAAATTCTGCATGAAAATTTGAAAAATTCTCATCAAAATAAAAAACAACATACATATCCAAACACAAGGATTGCTTACCTGTAGTGCGAGTAACGAGCAAACGAAGTTCTGAATTTTGACTAAATCATTCTTTGCGAGCAATTATTGTTAAATTGCAGCTGCTTGAATTATTGTAAATGGTAGAAATGAAGATGATTCACAAAATAGTGAGTAATGCATGAGTCGCCTATGCCTATCAACCCACTAAAGAAACAACACCTCGCTAACAATTTCTTTTAGTTCCCAAATTAAATCTAAAAATTATTAAATAAAAATAAAGTAAAAGAGAAAAGTAAGGTGACTTACATATTTAACTAGTCCTGAATAATAACAATCCACTGAAAAGATTGAAGGAAAAGCAGTTTCACAACCAACATTCAATTTGTTGAATCCTTAATTAAACTAACACCAAGAAACCAAACCCAACTGGGTTTTCATGGAATATGATGAAAACAATCAATTCTTTGCAAAAAAAACCACATCAAAGTCAAACCCATATCAGAAATATGCCAAATCAACCAATGAAAAGCACCACCAATTACATTCATAATCAAAATCAACAAAGAAATAAAATTTCGTACAAGATAAAAATCACAAAAACTGGTGGAGCTAACCAAGGCAGCTGTGGTCGTCGCGAGACAGCGGCGCTAGCGGTTTCAATTGTGGGGCTCGTTGGTGAAGGGCTATCGATGGCGGACCTATGGCAAAACTGGTGGAGCCATTGAGAAGGAAGAAGAGCAGCGTATTTCAAGGATTCAATTTTGGGAAATTGGAAGGAAGGAGAGCAGCGTATTTTGAGGAATTGGAGTATGTGTAATTTTGAAAACAAAGCCGTGTAGTAAGAGAACCCATTTTACGCTGATAGAGATCTGGTTCCACCAAATTTTTATAGGACTGGTCTCACCCAAGTGATTCTCTATTTTTAATTTGTTTATTCCTTCTTTATAGTTTCATTCATGACATTTTGTTAATATATATCTAAGAAGAAAATGATAATGTATGTGGTGTTGGTGAGGGGAGATGAAATAATAATGTATGCAAAGTTGGTGACGAAATATATAATGAAACGATAATGTATGCAGTGTAGTACGTATTGATGCCGGAGTAATGAAATGATAATGTATGTAGTGCAGACTGCAGTGTATGTGAGGGAGCGGTGCGGAGATGATGAGATTAAAAAGGATTAGAAAATTAATTATTTTTCTTTCGATTCAAACCGTTGGATAATAAAAATATTTTTATTTATCCAAAGTGTACTACTTAGCAGGTTTCTTCAGAAAAATAAAAAAGACTGTCATTCCCAAAAATGTATGCTCGTTCTCCCATGAAGAAAGGACACGTTTTCCCATAAAGCTAACTATTCAACTTAAGCACACAATGCAGAGAAGACATAAACACTAACACCTTATTTTTATTTATTATTAACACCACAAACGACGCACTGCAAAAAGATAAGAAATTACGACAAAAATTAAAGAGAAAATAGAGAAACACTTCACTATTCTTTGGTGTAGTTGGAGTGTTCTTCAATGCCTCTCCCTCTACAATGTCTCTTTTCTTCATTCTTTGTAAGTGTCTTGTTGCAGTGCCTCCCCTCTGCAGTGTCATTTCTTCTTTATCTCCTATGCAGTGCCTCCTTAATCTTCTATGCAATTTCCTTATTCTCCACTTTCAGTATCTCCCCTTCTATGTAGAGCCCCTCTGCAGCAGTGTGTCTATTCATGGCTTATGCTTAGCAGTGCCTCTGCTTCTCTGCATTGTCAATCAAAATAAAAAAAGAAATGAGTGAATGCCATGCTATAGTGAAGTACTATTTTTCAGTTTATGCTGCGTGTTTACTCACACTTTATAATTCATTAATATTTATTAAGCTAATATTTGAAAATTGAAATGATAATACATTTAATTATTTAATATTATTTTAGGTTTTTTAATATTATTTTAGGTTATAAAAATATTGTGATATATGAATATAAATGAATATAGCATCGTTAAAGTACGTATTTCAATAATAACAGTTTTGAAAAGGAATCACCGTTAAAATTTGTCTAGTTAAAATTAATTTTAATTAAATACTATTTAGTAATAAATTTAGTAGTGTGATAACTCAAATAATTAAATTAAAGATTATCATATTAAATAATTAAAGATTATGTTTTGATTATAAATTTAAAAGTGAGATATTTTAAAATAATTAAGTTAAATTATATAAATTATAGATCTTGCGTGAATTAAAGATTATGTTTGATTATAAATTTAAAAATGAGATATTTTAAAATAATTAAGTTAAATTATATAAATGATAGATCTTGTGTGAGACAGTCAATGAGACTATTTTTCACTTTTTAATTTTTTTTAAATTAATTATCATTCTCACTATAAATTTTGATCACTTTCTCTATAAAATGCATAACACAATTAAACTTCTGTTTTTCACTATTTTTGATAAATACATATATTTATTTTCCCCCACCTTTTATAAACTTCTGTTTTTAAACTCTTAATGTATAATACAATTAAAAATCAATTTAGTATTCAATAAAAGCATATTTATTTTAATTTTATCCCGTGTATTATGCGGGATTTTGTATTAGTGTATAAAATCATGTGTAAAAGGCGGATTGAATACATATTAATATATTTATATAAAAGTCTACTAAATAAAAATATTAAATTAATAAAGATAAAAATACTGAATAAATATTTATATTAAAAATATATTTCTAAATTTTTAGGATTTTTCAATTTATTTTTCTATATTTTCCGTATTTACTCCTAATTATTTTTCTTAGTTAATATAGTCTTTTTTAAAATAATATATGAACATCAATCTTTCTTTTTCCAATATATTTATTTACCTTATTATCATTAATTGTAATTAATCAATAAATCTTTCTATATAAATAATTAATTAGTATATCAAATTGTATATGGAAAAAACAAGATTTTCTTAAAAATAATTTACAGGAATTATTTTAATTCAATTATGATATACTATTTGATATTTATTTTCGACAAACAATAAAAGTAATTATTAATTACTAGGATGTATATACTTTGATCATAATTGCACCTTACAATGAAAAAAATGAGACAAACCGTAAAAGTAATGATTAATAACTAGGAGGTACATATTTTGATCATAATTACACCTTACAATTAAATAAAATGAAATACTATCAACTACATAAATATATAGCAAAAAGACAATATTGCCTTTATGTACATTTTTTTAGAGAGATAGAGAGAGTAATAAATAATTTTCAATTGTATTATGTTATGAGTTGATCTATTGTACACAAGTGTACACTAATGTACCTAACCCATATTCATAAATGGGTCAAGTGTAAAAAATGTTGAACTTGGATGCTGACGTCACTTTCCTCCTCACTCTTCTTGTTTTTACTTTTTACTCATGTTTCTTTCCATTGCTCACTAATACAATTAGTTATTAATACGTTTATATTTATTAATAAAATGTTATACACTTGTTCACTAAATCTTATACTCTTTAATTATAAAGCGAGTTAAAATAATCATTCCTCTAACACAATTCTCATTATGAATATGGTGAAACTCTTCATCAATTATAACCAAACCACTCTTTGAACACTCCAGCTGTTATTAAAAAACGTTATACACTTATTCAATAAAATGTATACACTATATATTTAAAAGTATATATTAATAAATCAATCTTCAAACACCTCAACTGTTTTAAACGATATACATTTGTTCAATAAAATGTATACACTTTATACTTAAAAAGTATACATTAATATACATCTGCATTCTCCGCCACAATTCTCAATTCTTCGGTAATTGTGGAATCACTGGACATTTGACGAGATCTTTCTAAAATTTTGACAAAAATAAAAAAGTCAACGATTCAAATAGAAACAGCGTGAAGAGAAAAAGGGGAGAAAATGGAAGACGTGAAGAATCGGAGAACCAAATTGCATCGCCTTCACGAAGAATCAAACATCGAATATGAAGTAAATTTACCAGATCTGAACTGTAGAATATTATGGAGTGAAAAATCAACGGCGGCAGCAACGATGGAGCGACGCCCTTAATTCTTCCATGGTGTTATAATCCCCACTAGCAATCTATTTTTTGCATCTGAGATATTATCATCAACGACGGAGCCAGATGACCAAGGCGGGGTGGTGGAGAGTGGGCGGTGGTTGGGAGAGAGAAGAGAGAATTGGAAGTGGTAGTGGATGCGAGAGAGAGCACAGAATGAGGGCACAGCGGAAAGGGAGAGAGGAGAGAATGAGGGGAAGAATGAAATTAGGGCTCCACTTACTTTATATATGTTGGGTCATGGGTTTGGATCTGACCCTGTTGGACCTTAACAATTGAGTACATTAGTTTTTGTCTTATGTTATAACTTAACATTTAAAAAAAATACAAGTCATTCTTTCAAAAAATTAGAATATACTATATTCATATATATAAACTTTTACTGATTTAATTACACGTCACATTATCAAAAGTCAAGTTATAATTTATTGTATATCTTTAAGAAGTAGTCTAGCCATAATTTGTGTTTACTTTTAGATTTTGAAGAAAAAAAAAATCCTATGTTTAATTTACTGAAACTTGAAAAATATTTCATTCAAGACCATATAATAATGAGTTGGTCTCTTATGTCTCTAGATGCACAAGGTTTGTAAGGGTATAACATTTTATTCTAAAGTTGAATTGATGACATCACTTATTGACCAAGTAACCTGTAAGCTATGTTGACTTGAATCATGTGTGAGCTTGGGTCAACTAAAAATCTTTCTAGAATTAATGTAAGATAAAAATTTTAGCTATATATGAAATGAGCCTCAAGATTTTGGGGCCAAGTGTAGTCGTCCCCTACTCCCCTTCTCCACCCACCACTATTGTGCACACTCATAATATATGAACATAATTCAAAGAATACAGCATATACATAAGAACATTTATTAGGTACCACATATTTAAATAAGTATTAAAGTGCCGGGTGCAAGGGTGCACCTATATGTGTATGCCTTTTTATTTTGTTTTGTATATATATTATTCTATTTTGTATATGTGTTTTGTAATAATTGTATACTTTTTTCACATTAAGTTTTCATTAAAAAAACTGACATCCATATGTGTATAACTTTTTATTGAATATTATATACAATTTTTCATTAAAAAAATTAATAATTAAATTGTATATATTTTTACTCTTAATTGTATATGTTTTTGTTTATATTTGTATGTGAGTGCACCATATCTCTAAGTGCACCCGCATGCACGTTATAAATTGCCAAAATTATAAACAATAATCGTTACTTGTATGTCACTACAAATTTGGCATGCATGAAGACGATGTTTGACACTGAAAAAAAAATCTTGTGGTAAGTACAGTACAGCCGTCCCAGCCACTCATATCAGTACACGTGTCGCCCTCTATCTCCCTCATAAAAAATTCCGGACAATATTTGGATCTACCCTTGTCAAATTAGCATCTCCCATATCGATTCTCAGCATCTACTTCAATATCCAGTCGTGCGATATGATCCAACGGCCCATGTTTCCCCACCCACCCCATATAATTCACCCCCTCTCTCCACGCTTCTAGAGAGAGAGAAACGAAAGAGAGAGAGCTTGAAAATGGACGCATTGGAATCTCCGCTTGAACCGCTTGCTTTCAATTACTTGGCTTACGGCTTCCTAACTGCCGTAAACAATATATGGGCGTGGGTGGCCGTTATAACGGCCGCCATTAGTTTATGGAGAATAAGAGCTACGTCATCGGCACTGCTGCATGCTACACAGGCGCCGCCGAGAGTGGCGCAAACGGAGGATGCCGTTTCATCGACACCGCCAGTTGTATCTGCTCCGATTAAGAAATCCTTGGAGAGAGAAGGTAGCACAAAAATGAAGTTCAGTTTGGTGTACAGGGAGGAGGAAGTGGCGGTCGGCGGCAGTGAGAGGGAGGACGGCGGAGATGGGACAGTGGCGGGGGTGAGTGAGAGTGAGGAGAAGTGGTGGTGCGATGATTGGGAGAGAATGATGGTGATGAGAATAGGGGATATGGGGTGGTATCGGTGGCAGGATACGACGGCGTTAGATGGCAGTGTGGTGCGGTTGTGGGAAGGGCGGAGGAAGCGGAAAGAGGCGGCGGTGTTGGTGGATGATGGTGTCGTGTGGTGTGGTAGTAGGTGATGTGATGTGGATTATAGATATAGACTTTAGTAATATTTGATGCGGTTGGAGAGAATAATGATTGTTGTTCTGATATAAAAAAGAAAAATGTAAATAATTTTGTCATTTTTTTTTTATATACCATCAGTTCTTAAATGCAGAAATTTTAGTTTTTTTTTTTTGCTCATTTGCTAATTTTTTCTATATTTCCTTTCAATTAAAGATTCATCAATTGTTTCATTAATCAATAAAGAAATTGAAAAAAAAATTGTGCTAACTGGATCTTGTATCCGGCTTATCAATGGACCCGATTCAAATTTGGTAAAATAAGTTTTGAATTGAATCAGCCTAAACTCAAGTGATAAAAGTATTAATAATATGATTCTAAAACATTATTGTTTAAGATTATTGTAGATTTGAGAAGAGAGCTATTTAACCGATTCTCCGCTAATGTGAGAGTGCGAAAATATTTGAAATTTGGACCAATCAATAAAAGAATATAAATGGAAAAAATGAAATAGATATCATAAATCAACACTGATAAAGGGATAATCAAATACTTCCTCCGTCTAACGTTTATATTTATTTGTGTATTCACATAAATGAAGAGATATAATATTTTAATCAATAGTAAGTTTTAAAATATAAAATGAGTTTATTGCAAACAAAAACACACTCACATTTACTTCGATTACAATTTAATTCTAATTTTTGGAAATTCATAAAAAAGACTACAATCTTTGAAATATGTTGCAATTCACACCAATCCTTGCTGCCAGATTGCTGACGTGGCTGACTTATGTCACGTCAGCTTCCACGTTATTTTTTTATTAATTGTACGAAAAAAGTCTCGCATTTACTTTAGTTGCGATTTAATCACAACCTTTAAATTTTTTTTTAAAAAAACACCAATTTATATATTTTTGTAAATTACACCAACATAATAACATTTAAATATTAACATAAAAAATAACACAATTCTACATCATTAAGTTTGATTATATGAACGAATTAATTATTTCTAACATGTAAATAGTAAAGGTATATATAAATATATATATATATTTTTTTTTCAATAATCTATATAATATTTAATAGGTAGTTGTATTAGTATTGTGTAGGTTCTATGTGGAATACTTAATTATTTTTGTGTGGGTCCCACTTAATAAAAAAGAAATTTAAACCTTAACTTGCAATAAACCAAAATAAAAACGTAAACCTTAACGCGGGACGGAATGAGTAATTGATAAAGATGGTTTTAGATATCACACATTCTACTCCATTACACGAGTGTCAATATATTTTTTTTAACAAGATGTCACACAAATATTGTTATATTTCATTTTTTAATAGATTTCACTCAAACCAAATAATTAATATATCTCCATAGGCTCCACCCACAATATTATTAAAAATATTCATTATATATTAAAATATTATATTTCTCCACCCATTACATATTAGAATAATATACTCTTTCATTTGAATGTAAAAAGCAAATGCAACCTTAGAAAGTGTATGTTATAGGGATAATTTCGAAACTAGTCCCGTAAGAATAGGTGAATCCACTTTTAGTCATTAATTTATGCAAATTCTCAAAACTGGTTCTTTTTTGCTATTATCAAACCAAATTTTTACCATGCTATTTACGAAAATGCCACAATGTTTATAAACATGACTATACTTGATTCTAAAGGCTGATTTTCATTCAGTTTCCGCTCAAAATGGTATCAGAGTCCTAGATTTATTTATCAATGAATGGAAAATTTATTATATACTTGTATCACTTAACGAGAGGAGAGTTTAAAAGATATATGGATCAGAAGAAAAATTCGACATTCGAGTATGGCAAGGCTTGTAGCCCTGTTCAAGACGATAAAAATAGCCCCTTCAGGTCTGTTGGAGATAGTAGCACATGTAGTCCTAACTAAGAATATTATTATATTCTGTATAGACATATAGTAAAAAAAGAGAAGAAGATAACTAGAGATTTTGGGATAACCTATAACGAGGAATGGAACGTACAAGAGCTCGGGCCAATCAGACAGAGTAAGAACACTTGAAGGAAATTCGAAAGGATGAAATAAGATACTCCAAAGAGGTGCTAAAAAATATAGTGGAACTTTACAATTTCACTGAGATCCATGGACGTATTCCTAGACATGAACAATGGAAAAGGTGACCAAATCAAAGTCCAAGAGAGATCTGCAAACCATACTTCTTTTCATGGTGGTCAAAATGACGGGGTGGAAAGAGATCAAGGTAGATAACTCTAAGATGAACCAAGATCTTAGAGAAATACAGAAGACGGTAAAATTCTTTGGAGAATATTGCCAAAGCATGTCCAAAATGATAGTTGAGATCAGCTTTAAGATGGATAAGGTGGAGACGTTGCAGAACAAACAACTTGATCTCATCAAGAAATTGAGAGATCAGGTAATATCCATAGAAACCAAGGTGACCGGGAAAAGGCTAGGAGGAAGGTTGCCACCAACCTTTAGAATGGAATCCATTTTACATCAAAAGGGGAAGACGACGGAGGCCACGAGGCCAAAGACTGAGAATGAAAAGATGATCACTATTCTTCGAGGAGAATCCACATCTCCAGATGAAAAGAGCGAATCTTGAAGATTTACAAGATCTATATGAGTCCCTCCAAGGACTAACACTTGTAGATCTAAAGATGAATGCAGGAGAGACGCCAAGCTCTCAACAGCATTCACGGGGTCCTCAGATACAATATGATCTGAGCCAAAATGAAAGAACCTCTGGATCACAAGGAATTCAGGGGATGAGACAAGAAGAAATAATCACAAATCAAGGAGATTTCAGTATTAGACCAACATGATTGTCCACTGGAGCAAGTCGAGTTTGTTGATAAAATCGACACAATACCCCATATGGTCGATCTCACATTGAACCGATAAATCTATATGGGTTGATCCTAAACCTTGACACTCTAGACTTCAAGAATAGAGAATCTTTAATCGACGAGTGGATGAATGCAATAAAAATTGCAGGAGGTGCACTGGAGATTGATAAAGAAGGGTTCATAAGATTCCTAACTATGAGCCTTGATGGACCGGTAAAGTGCGCGTGGGAGCTATTCTCAGACGAAGTCAAGACGAAGGCCATGGAAAGAGAAGCCCTTGCCGATATTATTGATCACATGGCAACGATATTCAAGATCCATTTCATCAGAGTAGGCTACTTTAAAGGAATGGAGGAAGAAAAGAAGAAGAAATATAGGAATGCCCTATACATCCTGGAGCTACTTGACATTTGTCATGTAGACGAGTACATCCAACTCTTCACAGAATATAGATGGAAATCAAAGATAAAGGAGAAGGAAGCTTTCCACTTGTTCTTTGCCAATGTTCCAAACCCATGGAGAGAGATGCTGATCAAAGAATATGAACCATGTGAACTGGATTCAATAGCGAGGAGAATGTCCTTCCTCAAAGCTAATATTGTGGAATGGAGTCATCAAGCATCGCTGCATAAAATTACAAGAGATTTAGGGGAATCAACAAGACAATACTAATATGCTGCGAAGGTAATGATCTGCAACCATCATTGGAAAAAGCCCAAGAAAGCAGAAAAGGATGAAGAAAAGTCATCCTTATACTTAAAGAAACAGATGTTGGAGATCCAGAAGACCAAGATCCTTTTGGTCTAAACAAAAGGCCCGAAGCTATAAATCAGGGCAAAGGTCAGGACCATCAAGGTGGAGTTCAAGGAGTCGAGCTTCATCCTCAGGATCAAACCAGAGGAGTACATGGAGAACTCCCACAAGAAAAACGTCCTAAAGAGTACCCACTCGAGCAAATGAAAGATTCAAGGATCGTAACTGCTACACATGTGGAGCCAGATGGCATATCTCACTAGATTGCCAAGAAAACCAGAGGCGAGGAGTAAGGCAGTTTCAAACCACCCAAAAAATGGAGAAAGCTGTTTACTTTCAAGATCTGGTACATGTATATCAATTTGAAGATATACCCTCGGACAAGAGTATATATGAAGAAGAAATCTTCATTCAAGATGAATATTCTGAAGATGAGTCGGAGTGAAGAAGAAAGCTTCAGATAGGAGATATAAGAGGATATGTCTGAACTCTTTTCCCAGACATCTATTTCTCATAAGGCATTTATGAGAATCATGAAGGAGGATCCAAGACTGTACGATGGATTTACGATAGGGAGAATGGAGCGGTTCTTCAGCCTAAAAAAAAGAAAGCATCACATCATAATATACAAGGTGACCGAATGGGATATTTTCATCCATATGGAGCTTTCTGAAAATATGATGGAAATGCAGCTAGTTCTGGTTGATGAAGTTAAAAAGAAACTCATTAAGCTCTAGAGCAAAGTAGCCCAAATAATGTCCTGGATCTATATCGGAGCTATTCGGATCCTCATCAATGCAACATTCAAAGAAGGTATTGATTCAGCAATCGATGTTGTTATCTTTGATAAGAGGATAAAAAACACAAGAGATGCATGCTTGGGAGGAATCTCAGGAAGCCTGTTTACAGGAAAGGTGGCATTCTACATCTATCCAAGGATTGCCTACAATCTGGTGGACCAAGATTTCAATAGACTACTTACACTTTTTCAAGATTATAAGAACAAAGATTTGATGAAAGAAGGGAAAGGTCATACTCTATCACCACAGTATCACATATGCTCTATCAAACACTCCTCATTCGGATTTATTCCAAATGAAGGAGTATATTAAGATACCGGAAGTGTTCAAAAGAGTTGCATGCGCAACCAAGCCAGAAATAATGGAGTTGCCACCAATCCATGACATGGATTTACAGATCAAAGATAATCTAGTTTGGAGAAGGCAAGACAACCTCAGATTTAAGCAGAGAATGATTTCTTTCCAAGAAGACAAAATGATCAGTGAAAGATGGAAAAAGAAATCAATCGCGGAGGTGATCCAGGAACTAGAAAAGTTCACAACAAAGGGTGAACTAAAATGCCTAGAAGGATGGAGATGAGTCAAAGTAATATTCGATATCACCAAAAAGGAAAACTCTATTCCTTTTGATGTCTTGTATTATCTTCAACAACCAACAACTGGAGATGTCGAGGACTTGGTGATCATGAGCTGATAATTGAAGGAGTTACAGGAAGATTCCCTAAACAACTGGTGCTGGAATTAGAGTTTCTCGAGGATCACAAACCTTGGGAATGATTACAAGATGGAATAGAAATCATGGTCAAAGGGAAAAGATACAAGGTTCACTAGTAGTTCGAGTTATAAGCTCTAATCTACTAATGACCATGAGTCCATTCTCGATATATATCACCATAGGAATGATATATAAGGAGCACTGTGCGGAGTATTTTGCCGCATACAATGATTCAGGAGCCGGTATCTGCACAACAAAGGAAGGAGTCTTTCCTAAAGACTTTTGCGAAGATTTGTCGATTGTACTAGGAAGAGATTTCTCACAGAGGGTGCTAACCCCTAAAAGATGAATCAAGAAAGCAGAAATTATGATCGGAGGAGTGGATCGTACTCCATGGTACAAGGTGAAAACTCCACCAATATATTTTTATAACACCGGAGCAGATATCCTATTAGAAAACAATTTCCTGCAAACATTCAAGCGCTTTACCCAAGAGAACTTAACAAGAATGCTTATTTTCACAACCCTTTATTAACATAAGATCATTGCACTAGACATGCAGTCCGGTTCGGAACCGTCTGTTCTAGTTCCAAGGTAGGAGAACTGGAATCGAACTGAGGTATGAAGGTTTCGGCTTTGAAACCGACAGTTCCGATTCCAGTTCTAGTTCAGAACCGTCGGTTTTAGTTTTATTTTTTTAACTTTTTTTGGTTTTAAGTATAAAAAGTAAAAAAATTTGAAAAACTGGCTGCCCGAACCGGAACCGTCAGTTCAGAACTAGAACTACCGGTTTTTTCCCAAATATAAGGAACCGGAATTGAACCTTTCTTAGCCAGTTTTGGTTTTTTTTGGCCAATTCTGAAACCGGCAGTTCTGGTTCCAGTTCTAATTAAAACCGATGATTTTCCAGTTCGAACTGCCGGTTCCGATTTTTTGGTGCATGTCTACATTGCACCAAGACTGCATAATGCATTTTAGAGAAAAATGTCAATTCGATTTCGCAACAAACATGGTGATGATCAAGGAAAACTTAGACATCCAAAGATGAACGATCAAAGAAGATATGGAGAAGCAGTCCTTCAAGTGCAAAGCGAGACTAGTGGAGGATGGAAGATGGAGAATCTAAAGGAAAAAAGAATCCACATTCTCAAAGCAAACTTGGGAGAAAACCTACAGAGAGTCATTATAATTGAAGAACAAACATCTTAGGAGGACGTCAAGAAAAAGATACAGAGGAACTTCAATAAGAATCCTCTAGCCTTGTGGAAAAAACAAGCTCAAAGCCTCGCTCAAGGTGAAAAAAGGAAAGGAGCATGAATTCGTAAGATACAAGCCTATCTTGATGAATCTAGATGATTGAAAGGATATGCAGCAAATACATAAGGAACATCTAGACCTTAAGTTGATATCGCTAGGAGTATCTCCATATAGCAATCCAGGATTTCTGATTCAAAATCATGGAGAGGTCAAGAGAGGAAAATCGAGACTTGTTATCAACTACAAATGGATCAAAAATATCTCAGAGTTTGACGATACTACATACTAAGTAGGGAACACTTGGTCAACTGTATCGAGAACGCCAAGGTATTCTCAAAATTTGATTGCAAATCTGGATTTTACCAGATTATATGATGGAATGTCACACCACAAGGCCATTATATTTGGAATGTCATGCCTATGTGCTTGGCAAACGCACAATCTTCTTCAAGGATTATTTCGCATTCATGTTTGTATATGTGGACGATATCCTCATAGCCTCGAAAAACATGAAGGAGCATCTAGCGCATTTGGAAAATTTTCAGAAGTATGTCACAAGGAAGAATTAGTGCTTTCTGAAAAGAAGGCAGTAATAACAACAAGACAAATCGAGTTCCTTGGAGTCAAGATTGATGAATTCAAAATTATTCTATAACCATACATTGTAGAAAAGGTTCAGAGATTTCCTTAAGATCTCATGGATAAGAAAAAACTTCAGAGTTTCCTAAGAGTTGTCAACTTTGATGGAATGTTCATCAACAATCTGGCACAATATCGGAAGGTGTTCAGTCCTTTATTGAAGAAAGATGCCGAATTTAAATGGGTGGAATCACACTGAGAGACACTTAAACAATTAAAATAGATTTGCGAAAAGCTCCCAAAGTTAGCCATTCCAAAGGATGAGGATGATCTGGTACTTTATATAGAAGCTAATGACTATTGGTGGGTAGCAGTTCTTACTAAGTCCATATCAAAAGAAGTGTCATGCAGATATTTCAGCTGACTCTTTGCAGAGAATGAGGCAAAGAGATGGCACACCAATGAAAATGAGTTCTTTGTAGTTTGAAAGGCGTTCAAAAAATGGCAGTTATTTCTTTTGGCGAAGAAATTCATTCTTAAAGTTGATAACACGAGTGTCAATGCCTTTTTAAAAAACAAAATTGAATCTAAACCAGAAAAAGGCTAGACTTTAAGATGACAAGTTGAATGCCAATATTATGATTTTAATATTGTCATCATTAAATCTGTTGAAAATGTTTTGGCAGATTACCTGACGAGAGATGGAGGGAGTTGAGATAGACTCCATCCTGATCGCTTCAAGACACCTGATGGACAACTTTGAGTTGCTCAAAGGGGACTTCGAGAATCTGGTAATCAATGCAGGGCTTGCCGGAAAATTATAAGAGATTGAACAGACTAAAGTGTCTAATCGTATACGAGGGTGTATCCGTAACAATATGGATCTATTCAAAATGATACGAGATCCACTCCTTCGGGCTCTTGATAGTCTCTTGATAGTAATTAATGAAAGGAGAGTATTCAAAAATGGGGCTCTTAACCTGGAGCAAGGGATTCAAGTACCCTTAGCAAAAATCCTGGATTGGAACTTCCGAAGGAAGAATTGGTCCAAGAAAAAATCGAGACATTGGAGTCACATCTAGAGTCATCGAGTCAACCCAGCACCTCTGGGTTAAAAAGAAAGAGATCAGTCTTAGGCCTATAACAGGCACCGATAAGGCTGGTATTAACATATCTGATTTTTCTCATTTGCAGTACCAGGCTAGCTGGAAAAAATTAAATATAAGATAGGAAATCTGTCTAGAGAAATACCGGATAGATGTATCAGGAGAATACCCCCGTATTTCGATGAGGAAAGTTCAAATCCAAATGATGTAAAATAGTGGTACGATTTCGGGGCATTAGCCTCAATAGACACCGTTGCACCAAGCTTCTCAGAACTCTCAAAATTTCCAGAATGGCTAAGGAAAGCAGTTGAGAAGGCGTGGGAAAATAATGCGACTTTGTCTAGAGGAGATATATATGAGCTCTATTTACCCAATGTAGCTCCAAAACCAGTCGGGAAAGGTAACCACGGGGTCTTTTATTTTATCAAGTTAAGAAAACTAGATATCATGACATTAAACAAAATCAAGGAGTCTTTTGGGAAGAAACCAGTCCTGGTTTCTACCTATTCTGAGGATCAAATCTCTACGTGGAGTGCAAGGGGTTTGTATGCCTGGATTCAAGCCATGGATCAGGTAAAGTTCCCATTCAAATTCGAACACAAAACTGTGAATAGGTCTTTCCTGTTAAACACCTTAATAGAAAAAAAGATAGCGTTTGGCGAAAAAGCTTTCTAAGAAAAGCAAAAGCTTCTTTGGAGGAATAAACTGCCGGTGAGTAAACAAACTCATCCGAAATACTGCAACAGGGCACACTTTGGGCAATAGACAAACAAAATATGCACAAGCTGCACTACCCAAATAAAACCAGAGTATGGAAAATAAGTAAGGTTAGGCATAGGAAGAAGATGGATTGCCGGACCCCTTCCAGCAAAGGAAAAGACACGTTGAAAGAAGAGAGTAAAACCTCTTTAAATACCGAAGAGATGGAGGACCCTTCGGATACTATGGGAGACAAATGACTCTTCAAAAAAAGCAAGAGTCGGATGACCTTTTCCAGAGAGGTAAAAGCCATGTGTACCCCTACAAAAGGCCAAAGAAGGGTGGCCCAGATGATGGCATCTAATGCAGAGAAGGGGATAAGCCAGCTGCTAAAGTTGACATCCAATACAAGTGACGCAAGTACTGATGTAAGCATGGTGACGTAAGAACTGACGTCACAAAGAGTTAAGAGGTTTTGAAATCTGGATTTCACGTTAGAGAGCCTCTATAAATAAAGGAGTCTGAGGAAACAAAAGGTCAAAGAAGGGTGGCCCAGATGAGGGCTTCCAATGCAGAGAAGGGAAAAAGCCAGCTGCCAAAGTTAACATCCAATGCAAGTGACGCAAGTACTGATATAAGCATGGTGACGTAAGAACTGACGTCAAAGAGTTAAGAGGCTTTGAAATCTAGATTTCACATTAGAGTGCCTCTATAAATAAAGGAGTCTGAGGAAGCAGAAGGCATCGACCATCACCCTTTGTTCTCTCATATCATAAATATTACTCCTCCCATCCGCTCGAAAGAGGGTCTTTTTTCTATTTTGGTCATCCGTTCTAAAGAGGATCATTTCCTTTTTTACACATAGGACCCACACACACCCACTAATACAAACTAAAATATGGGGTCCACACTCCCACTAATACAACTACCCGCTACACATTAAATAATAATACTCCTTAATCAACATGCACAAAAGTAAAAGACCCTCTTTCGGATGGACGGAGGGAGTATATCTTTTCTTTCTTGCATGAGTGTTCTGTTTTTAGCTATAATAGGTAGCTAGAGGAGTCTTCTTATCTTGTTTAAGTGTTATGAGAGTGTAATAAATATTTTCATTTCATAAATGAATAATCTTAGGCTACTGCCCGAAGCGTGTAGCTTTCTATTTACTTCTGCAACTTTAATCTCCGTACTTTCCGGCGAAGAATAGTAGCAGCCTCCTGTACATTCGGTGTAGGAAATGAAATAGGATTGTGCTGAGATCCACTAAAGGAATGGGGTTGAACCACCATACTGCAGGGTGCGTGATTGGCTGTGAAGAGCAGCTGTAAAACCCCTCGGATACTCGGTGGATTAACGGTCAAAAAAGATACTGTTACTATTTTATGTTGGTTAATTAAGAGATTAATGTGGTTTAAATAATGTACGGAAGCATGCTAGGCATAATATAATCGTAATGGACTATGTCTATTTTAAAGAAATGAATGAAAATTAGATTTAAAATGAAGTATTACATACAATTGGGCATAGAATTGAGAAAATTTGGTAATAGTAGAAATTAGATGGGTCTTCGCAAAATAAATATTGACTTAATCAAAATAGGACAAATGCTGGACCATTTATAAACCTATAGGACTATAAATGGACTAACTCGAACCTAATAGACTAGAAATGGACGAAATAAAAAGATAAAGTACTAAAAATGAAAATTTGATAATTAAAGGGCAAAATTTGGAATAGGCTATTCCTAGAGGACAAAAAATGATATTAACCTTATGTTATATTCTTTTGTTGTACTAATATTACACAAATTTGGCAATATTGTGTTCAATTGATGGACTAGAACTTTTCTAATTTTGACAGTGAAATTTGTATGCTTTGAGTTTATTTATTTCAAGATTGGAGAAAATATTCTAACTTCATCTTGTAATTTCACTGTTTAGAACCGGGAGAAAAATTTCAGATTCTTATATGTAAAAGGTCGCTTTTGTAAAGTTTCACAATGGGTAATTCCCATGCCCACTTTATTTAATAATATGTTTATTTTCTTATAAAAAATAGTTATTTAGTGTATATGTTGTATTAAATAAATATATTACTTTTTATTTTTGAATGTATTACGTTATTTTGTATGTAAAAAATGTGTGAAATTATACTTTTTTAATACAAATATAAACAATTAACTGTATTAATTAATGTATTTCAATAACGTACATTTTAATAAGCATATTAATTTTTAATTTTTTTTATCAATATTTATTCTATGTTAATATTTATGTATATATATTTTTATATATCCATTCATTTATAGCTTTACATTTTAGAATAAAAATAATAAATTTATTAAGAAATGCATATAAATTAGTGAATCAAAATAATTTAATTAATTATAAAAATTTTATTAAAAAAATTAATGCAAATTAAATATATAACATTAGTAATACATTTAAAAATATAAAGTAATAATGTTATTTTATAAAAATAACACATACATAGTTAATTTATAAATACTTAATTAATTATATTAGTTGTAATTTAATAATGTATATATTTTTATTAATAAAAGTATTATTTGTTTTATCTTTATTAATAAAGGCATCTATATGACATTTAAATAATGCATCGTAATACATTTACTAAGAAAAATATACACACTAATAAATTACATTTGATACGCACAACTTATATGTTCAATCCGTCACTAATATTGAAATAGATATGGCTTCTTAGTTCAGGCAGCATCCCTTCAACAAAAATATCACGAATCTTCTCTAAAACCAAAAAGAACTATATTAGGTGCGTTTGCTTGCTTCTCCTCTCCCTCGTTGTCACTGCGCATTTTTCTCCCACGTTATAGTTCCTAAATATGTTATATGAAGATTAATTGTGTCCAAGAAAAGTAGAAGAAATAGAAAAATATATTTAATTTTTGTAAATTCTCGCCTATAGATTTGCGTTCGTACTATTTCTCTCATAACTTTCACAGACAACGATCCTCTTTTCTTTTTATATCTCCTCATATATAATTAAATCTTAATAATAATTTTCACAACTTCTCAAATTGTCATAAAATGATAACTAAAAATTTATATTTAATTTAAAGGATTAATAGCAAGAAAAAACCACGAACTTTACTCATATTGCAAATTAATTCACTCCTTTGAAATTTTTTAAAAAGACCCCTACCTTTTAGTATGGTTGCAAAACACATATATGTATGAGTCATTCTAAGTAGCATCTTTCTGGTTTTCTCTCTTATTTATGCTTCTGTATGAGTCATTGCATCTGTTTTTCAAAACTAAATTTCCCCATGTTATCTCTACCTTATTACAGTTCATTGATTATCAGTTCATTTGTGTGAGTGTGTGTGTGAAGAAGTAATATGTTACGCATTGGATGATTGGAAAAGTATAGAAACATATAAACTAGGTTTGTGAATGGATAAGTAATATCTTTCATATTATGTTCTTATATTATGGACAAGTAGTATTATGCAGTGTTTTGAAAACCGGACCGGACCGGCCGGTCAAACTGGTTGAGCCAGAACCGGTCTGGAACAACCTATAAAACTGCTTTTAATATTAAACCGGAAAAAACCGGATTGAATCGGTCAAGATCGAAAAATCGGTAAAACTATTAGAACCGGAGAATCGCCGGTTTTGTTACAAAATCTTAAAAGTTTCCAAACATCTGAATCTCTTGACTGAAATTTCAATAAAATCTCAAAATATATCACTTGAAGTTACATATGCTATATAAACATCGGATACATTTTGGTAGAAGTGGGCTATTTTAATAAATGGGTCATTTGGATAAGTAAATGGTACAGGGCCTAATTAATAATATATATATTTAATTAAATTTATTTACTATATATTTCTTTTGATAGTTAGTTTAAAAATATAATTAAAAATATGCGATTCTCGTATTTCTGGTTGAACCGTCGGTCCGACCTCGAACCGTTAGAGGTACCGATTTGATATTCAGTCCGGTTATGAAAACACTGATGTTCTTACATTGTAATAGTTGCTGCTATTGGGTATATGTTTCATTTCTTTAGCTTTGACATGTTTTGTAGGAAAAAGAACGATTAAACGAGGAGGCAGGAATGAAGTCGGGGAGAATGAAGAAATTGCGGCTGAACTTTTATTTTTTCAAGTTGCAAATTATTGAAACACTTCTAGATTTCTTTGGTTTCTTTTTAGCTTTAGATTGAGACCTTCTTTTTAATTTTGAGTAATATGGAGTTTGAGATACAATAATTTTCTTGTTTCATGTGGAAACTTCTAGACTATTGAATATTTGAATGAGAAACATTTTTTTTACAACGAGTCAAATTTAAGTGATTATGTCTTTATGCAGGAGATGAATTATATATACCATTTTTTTATTAAAAAATTATTTTTGGTATTTAGTGTCGAACAAAGTAATTTTGTTGCAAAATCTGGGATAAAAAATTATTTATAATATTTTGTTTTTAAAAAAAACTACGATGAAAATAAAAGATTTGTAGCAAATATTTGCAGCAATAATAGATATTTCGTAACAAAATATTTGTGACGAAATGTATCAATTTTGTAGCAAATTTTTACAGCAAAAGTTTATTTTTTGTAATTAAATTTTGGCGGCTTTGTAAAGCTATTCATAGCAAATGCTAGCAATGAAATAATAAATTTTTGTAGCAAATATTTGCGATAAAATTCTTAATTTTTGTTGCTAAATATCTGCTACTAAATAAATCAATTTGTGGCAAAAGTTAGCGGGGAGAATTTTAATTCGCCACAAAATGGATTTGTGACGAGCATATTCTCACCAAATTTAGTGATGAAAATATTCATCGCTAAAATAAATTAGCAATGACATACACTACGTTAACGACGAAATATTTCATAGCTAAATCACAATTTTCTTGTAGATATCTAACAGGCAGCAGATGCCATGAGTATTGTTCCATATTATTAGAAAGAGGAAGACAATGACGATGAATATGTGTTTTTATTTATGTTATGTAAAAGTATTTTAGTACTCCTTCCATCCCAACTTTAATTTCACACTTTCTATTTTGGTCAGTCCCAAATTTAACTTCATACTTCCATAAAAAGAAAAAAAGCAACTAACTGATATCCCTCCAATATACTTTAATTTCAAATTTGTCATCATTTTTTAACACACATAACATACTTTATAATTTATTTATTAACAAAAAATTAACATACTATCCCCAAAAGTCAAAAAGTGACTTTTCTTAAATTCCATGTGAAAAGATGAATTTGGGACGGAGGGAGTATATGGTAAAGTATGTTATTTGTTGAGAGGGAAAATTCTCATTTTTATGGTCTCACTTTGGGCCATTTTTTAAAAATACGGCCATGATTTTGTATAGAATTGTGTGGTTGCATATCTTGCATAATCAAGATTCTACTAAGGTGTTTTGTTGAATTTTGAAGTTTAAATAGGGCAAAATGGAGCAGAATAAAAAACAAGCATGTTAGGGACAGAACCGAAGCTAACTCGGCTTGATAGAAAGGTAACTCAAGTTGCAACTCGAGCTAAGTTGGGATGGTGTGAAAGTGATTCGACTTCGAGTTGATAGTCCAGACATATAGTATGCATTTTGGTCCAACTCGGTTTGTCAGAAGGGCAACTCGAGCCGAGTTGACTCATACGGGAGCCGAGTTGAGCTACATTTGGTTCAGAATTTGGATTTCACACCTTATAGTGCTGAAAAATGTTAAAAACCCCCAGAAGATCGAATTATTTTCAAAGACACACATAAAAAGGCAAAGGGAGAGAGAAAGAAGAACAATCATCTACACAAACCGATTCCACACATCGCAGACCACCAATCCACCATACTTTCACTTCATCTACAGTTATCCCTTCAATCAATCATTCATCTCGATGTGTGCACTTCAAGGAGAGAAATCATAATAGTTGGAAAAGACGAAGAGAAGAGTGGGCACAATTCTTCAATTTAGGATTTTGAATTTCAATTTCAATTTCTTTTCAATTTTTCTGGTAAGACCTTACCTTTAGCTATGGGAGTTGTCTGTCACCCAATAGGCTAAATACTTTTGGTAGTTATAAGACATGAAGGTTCAAATTGATGTAATTTGATACGTGATATTAGGGTTTTGAAACTGCAGAATGTTTATTCACTTTACCATAGATTTATTGAGACTATTTGATTCATCTTACATGGCATTTATGATTATTACTTGCTATTGATTAATTAATACTTGGAATAATTGTGACTTATGTGCGCAGTAGAATTAATTTGTTATTCGTTACAAATTGAGGCAATTGACTTGATTTCTTTGATTCAATAGATATGGAATTATTTATGAGTGTTATTAATGATGATGATCATTTATATTGATAATATTCAGGAAATTAAGAAATAAACTTATATTACTTAAAAAGGGAATACATCTAGTACGTGACTAGGGAAGGAATTGATATTATATATAATTACCTAGAGAGGGAGATTGGAATATTTTCCTAGAATCTTAGGAGATAAACCAAATTAATTATAAGTTTATTAAGATAAATCAATTGAATTTATGTGCTTATGTGATTTTTCCATAACTTTTGCAGGATTGAACACGAATGTCATTGTATTACATTAATAGGTTTGAACTGGAGTCTCTAGAGCTACTATTTTTCCATACTTGACAACTTTATATTTTCTTTAATGTCTTATTTAATTTTTGAATTTTAAATAGTTCTTAAAATCTAAAAAAACTGAATATTTGGTTACATGTCTTATTTATTCTAATAATTTTAAAAATAGATAATTAGCTTTCCTTAAGGTTTGATATAGACTGGGTCGCTTGCCGCTGCAATAGATACCCTTAATACTTGGACAAATTTGATTCTGTGCATGTAATATGTATAAAAAGTTTTTGCCGTCCTTTGGTTTCGATATTTAACTTGGTCGCTTATTTAAGCCACAATAACATCCTTCACACTTGGGGATTAATTTTGCGTGCAAAAAAAATGCGCATCAGAGGGCTGCCCGACGTCTGACGTGGCATTGACCTTTGCCACGTCAGCTTTGAATTTATTGCAAAAAAAACCTTAACCTTTACTTCTATTGCAAATAAATCCCAACCTTTGAGATTTTGGCAAAAATAACCATCAATTCTTTTTAAATTACACCAATCTAATAAAAAAATTATATTTTATAATAAAATTATATTCTCAAAAATTATTATGTAGTAATATTTAAAACTTACATTTCAATGCTTACGTTTGTTTCAATGCTTACATTTAGTTTTTGCTCATTGATTAATGAATATAGTATTTTAATGTATAGTGAGTTTAAAGATATAATATTTAATGCAAGTGGGTAAGTGTATTATTATTATATGTGGGTCCCATGATAATATATTAATTATTTTAGGTGATTCATATGCCAAAAAGAGAAACATAAAGATTGAAATGAGACGCCAAAAATAAAAATATGTAAAGATTGAAATGGATAGAGGGAGTACATGAAAATTTGATTTGTATAAATTAAAACTTAACTAATATTATTTTTTGTCCGTATAAAACTATGATTTTATAAATTAAATCTACATAAATTATAAACTATTTTTTGTATAAATTTTTTATCCTCTAAATGCGTGTATATATATATTTTGTCACATTAAAGTATAACATAAAATTACGAAAAAAAATTTTAAGACATTTTCAGAATTACTTTGATTTTATAAATTATAAAAAATTTATAATGCATAAAATATTTTAAAGACTTAAATAAATTTATTATTTTATTTAATAATTTTTTAAAATTAAATTTTAATAATGGGTGCAATTTAAAATAAAAAATAAAAATTTGATGGTCTTTTTTGCCAAAATCTCAAAAGTTGGGATTAAATCGCAATTTAAGTAAAGGTTGAGATTTTTATGCAATAAACTCATGCTGACGTGGCAAAGGTCAGTGCCAAGTCAAACGTCGGGCATCCCTCTCCAACCCGTTGGGTGCGTTTTGCACGAAACTTAAAGGTCGAGGTTTTTTTTGCAATTTCTCAAAGGTTGAGATTTATTTGCAATAAAATGAAAGTTGGGTTGTTTTTTCAATTAACCCTTTAAAATATTATATCTCTCTCCTCATCTACACATTAAATATGGAATATGTCCCTTAATTTCCGTGAAATCTTAAACAAATATAAACTCACCTCTTTGAAAGGGATTATAGAAGTACTCCCTCCGTCCCACAATAAACTTCACACTTTCCATTTTCGTCCGTCCCACAATAATTTGCACCACCCTAAAAAGGAAACATCATATCAATTTCTAACCTCTAAAGTTTATCTTAATTACAAATTTATCACTTCTACCTAACACACATAATATACTTTATAATTTATTTATTACATAAAAAGTCTACATTACCCTTCAAAAGTTAATAAAATTGATCAAAAAATAATTTTTCTTAAACTCAGTGTGTACAGTAACGGTGCAAGCTTCTCCGGAGTAGAGGGAGTATTAAACAATGCTTCTTCTTGCACAAAGTTGATTTTGAAGAGTGTTGTGTTCAGTTGACATTGGAGGATGCCAGGTCCAAGGGGGTTTTCTTTACTTGGACTAATGGCACATATTGGAGTCATATTGACAAGGTGCTTGTCAATGGACTCTGGATGGTGGATTCAGGGGTTGTTGAGGCGGAATTCTTGGAGATTGGTACCACATATGATCATAGCTCGCATCTGTCTTTCACTGCGATGTGAAAAGGATTTGCCCGTTTAGGTATTTGAATATATGGAGTACGAGTGAGGGCTTTCTTGAGGTGGTGCAAGGTGTGTGGAATTCTGAGATTTGGGAAATCGTCAGTTCATTATATGCCGCAAGCTAAAGATCCTCAAACCTAAACTTAAACTGTTAGGTAAGAGGGACTTTAGTCATATTGCGGAGAGGGCAGAAAGGGCTCATAATGACATCGCTAGGGTTCAATTGGCAAGTCATGGAGACCCGGGCAACGATGAGTTATGGGGAAGGGTGCATGAGGCTGCAAAACAAGCGGATTTCCTAACGAATGCAGAGCACTTGTTCCTCAACCAGCTTGCCCTTGGAGAGTATTAGAGGAATCAGGTTTGATGAGAGTAGAAATTCATGTATTTTTTTGTCCGATTTGATACCTCTTTGAGTGTTAAATTGGTATTATTTGCACAAATCTTAATACTTTGAATAATTATTGACTAAAAAGTTCTTGAGATGTATTCTATTATATTTTGATAGAAAAAATGATAAAAATGTTGAATTGGAATGAAGGGTGAATTTGTGCAAGATTTCAAGAAAACAGAGGATTACATTCCATGATTTTTCTGTATTTCTATAGAAGTTCAAACTGGTCGTGTGATAAATGGTTAGAAATATACGGAAGAGAGGGTCGCATGAGCGTAAGAATCATTTCAATCGGAGTCTGGATGAAGAAGTTATGTTCAAAACCGTGAGGTCGCGCAACTGCCAGCGAGAATTCTGAAAATATACGAAAATTACCCTCTTTTCCTTATATTCTTGGTGGCCAAGTTATTTCCTAATTTAATATCCCTCCGTATCTTCCATAATTGTATTTTTTCTGATTTTTCAAGATCACACATCGTTTTACTCCTTATTTTATTCCACTCTCACACCTATATATACTCATTCTCATCACCACACAAAATCATGGAGAAACCGCCTAATCTACCACCACTACATCACCTAGGGTTTTTAACCCTAGTCCACCATATCCGCCTTTCATCTTCTAACCATCATCCGCCATCCACCATCTAGAGATGATTCAAGAGAGTATCCGTCTACTTGATCGGAGACGAAAATTCTGGAGAGGACGAAGTTGAAGAAGGAGAACCAAACAAATAAGTTTTCTATTCTTTACTTTATTATTTCTAGTTTTTAGACTCATGGGTAAGTTTTCTTCCGTAGACATGGTTGTTGCTTTTTTGTAACACCATGGGCTAAGTATTTTATTGGTATTGTTAGGGCTTTAAGACAGTTTTGACTATGTGATTTGATTGCCCTAAACTTGGATTTTATTATTCTGCAGATTGTTTATTTCCTTATTGAAGAGGATATTTTGAGACTTCATATTATTGTGTTTTTGGATTTTGATTCCATTAATTATTATTGACAGTATCACTGATTGATAGTTAATAGGATTCTTTATTTCTGCATAATAATTGTTGTTTCCTGTGACATTCTTAGGGGATTGGCCTATAATACCTAAGAGTGTTAGACAATCAATTTGGAATATTAATTATTTGGTAAAATATCATTATTAAGTAATTAGTAAGGAGACAAAAGGGGTTAATAATCGCATATCTAGAAAGAGAAGTCTAGTGCTCTAGCCTTTGATGGAATTTAACATGAAGTACCTATAGAGGGAGAGAGAGTTAATTTTCTTATCGATCCTAATAAGTGTTAGATCCTACCCGATCAAGGTGGTCTAACTAGGCTTAGTGATCCTCTTATAAATATATGTAGGTAATTAATTTGGGTTTAGAATAATCAGTCACATGGTTAAGCTGGATTGTCCTTAGCGTTATCAGTCTCTTATCTTGGAACACTTTATTGTTTTCTCGCCAGCTTATCTTATTTTATTTTTATTATTAATAATTAATTTTCATAAACTTGAGTTTGTATTAAATAGAAATAGTCATATTAGATTTATTTGCCACTCTGATAATATTCCGTGGGTTTGACATTTGACTTGGTCACACACGCACTACAATTGATCCCTTATACTTGAGGGTGAGATTAATGTTTTCGAAAGAAAATAGCGATCAAGGATAAGGCAACCAAATTCTTTCACAGGATGGTTAAGTCTCAAGGAACTTGAAATTATATTACTTCCATCCGCACCGAATCCTGGCACACATCTTCCCGTGATGAGGTAGTGGAGGAGTTTCTTACTTTCTACAAAGGCTTATTGAGTTCTTCTATTCAGAGGGAGGAGTGTGATCCCTCTATTTTTGAATGGGGAACCGTACTGATAGATGAACAGGGCATTGAGATGATTGCCCCTATCTCAGCAGAGGAAGTTAAAAATGTCATCTGGAGTATGAATATCAGCAAGGTACCTAGACTCGATGGTTATCCTTTGGCATTCTTTAAGGATGGTGGGATGTAGTTGGAGGAGATGTGGTTGCAGCTGTTCAAAAATTCTTTGACTCTGGGCGGTTACTTCGGCAGATGAACTCCACGTTCATCACCCTAATACCAAAGGGCACTCACGACTCTGGTGTTAGGGATTTTTGCCCCATCTCGTGTTGTAATGTGTTCTATAAGATCATCTCTAGGATCATTGTAGGGCGTATAGCAGGCGTGATGGATGGGTTGGTATCTGAGAGTCAATTTGGTTTTGTGAAGGCTAGAAAGATGAGGGATTGTATCATGTTAGCGCAGGAAGTGGTGAAAAATTATGGTTAGGCTGTGGGTCATATTGCTAAACGAATGGTTGTATAAGTGGATATCAAAAAGGCATATAACATAGTAGACTGGGGCTTTCTTCAGGACGTCCTTGTGGGCCTACGGTTTCCGCCAAAGATGGTTGGTTGGATTATAGAGTGTATCACTACAACCTCCTACTCTATCTACTAGCATTTGATCATTTGGTTAACATGAACCGTTAGGGTTCCATGCAAACTATATCAGCGGAAGCAAGAATAAAGATTTGCATTACCTTTCAATATGGTATGTTGAAGAAGAGAAATTCTCGCTAGCAGAATATGCAGCCTCACGATTTTGGGTATAACTTCCTTATTCAATCTCCGATTTGAGTGATTTTTGCGCCAAAATAATCTTTTCTTCCGTGGCTTTCGAATGGTGTATCACAAGACCAGTTTGAGTTCCACAAAAATATAAAATAGTCATGGAAGTTGATGATCAGGTTGCTGAAAATGACCTCTTAATCTTCTATTTTATTCCCAAGTCCAATCTTGACGTCGTTGATGAGAGTGATAATTCACATATTTGAGCTCTGATTTGTGTGGAAATTGAGTATGATTTAGGTGATTACTAAGGTAAGTTGGTACGTTTATGGGAAATCCACGAATCAGAGGCTACTGAGGCTATTTGAGCATATTTATGTAGAAAAACAGTTCAGAAGTGCTCAGATTCAGAAAACACGAAGTATGAGACGCCGCTCAACCTCAGGAAGTGCCGCTAGACCAAGACCATTTGGTCGAGCGAGGGTCTATATAGAGTTTCAGCAAACAGGGAGGCCGCTCGACCACCGCTCGACCTGGACAAGATCCGCTCGACCTCGACAGTTTGGTCGAGCGGGGACACGGGTGTCTATTTTTGGTAATTTCGACACTCCTGTGTAAATTGCCGTATTTTCCAAGAAAAAGCCCAGTAAAGGGGTCCATAAGGAGAGTTTAACAAGTATAAAAATAGATGCTGATCACGTCAAAAAGAGAGAAAAATTATATATCCATCCTACACCACATGCAAACCCTAACTCCATCCTACGGGGCTGTAGAGATAGATTCGTGCAGCGAATCAAGTGAGAACCAAGTGAAGATTCAAGACGGAGTGAGAAGCGACGGCGCCCACATCTAGGGTTTACTTCGCAACTTAATCTTTCTTGTAATTTTCAAGACTATGGGTAAGATCTATCCAAACACCATGAATGTTCTTCCAAACATCATGGGCTAGAACCGCTTTGGTATTTCTAGGGTTATGAAGGTTTTTATCTAGTTAATTGAACTTCTGTGTGTATACTCCGTACAACACTACTTGTGAATTTATTTTATATGAGACTATGCATTTTTAATTCATACACAGAGTTATTTTGTGCATCATTAACTATTATGTAGAGTCTGAATATATATCTTGGTTATTGATTGAGTGCGTTCACTGTTGAGCAAGATTCCATGTTATGATTCTAAGTGAGGGGACTCTGAAGTTTCATTACAACTATCTTATATGAATACTTATTAATTGAATTCGTGTTAGTAAATAGGATAAAGAGGATAATTGTATAGTACCTATAAAAGGAGATCATATCGGGTTAGAGTACTTAGTGCACGGGAAATAATTGATACTGATAGTACCTAGAAAGGGGGTGTAATTATATCTCTTGCTTTGAGGTTATTCACACGTGTTACACGTTTATCTGCTTATGTCTATAGAATAGATTTGCATGGCTTAGTGATGTGTCCATAGTCCATAAGGCAGAGTCGGACATTGACATACGGATGGGAGATTAATTAGTGAACTGGATGGCCCGAAGAGCTACCTATCTTCTCATTTGAGCAACTCTCGTTTATCTCTATTGTCTTTATTTTATTTGCTATTTTATTATATGTTCATTAGTTTAATCAATATTTTCACTACAATTACCCACAATAGTTTTTTTAGATTAGATAACAATAAATTGATAACAAACTGTCCTTTGTGTTCGATAATATAACTTGGTCGCTTATCTAAGCTATGATAGATATCATTCATACTTGGGGATTAAAATTGTGTGTTACGAAAATGCCCATCAAGTTTCTGGCGCCATTGCCGGGGACGGTTGGCCTTATCAACTTTATTGTTATTTATTTTTATTTGAAACTATTCTATTCTTGTTAAAATTTTCTAACGCTTATTTTTCTTAAGTGTATGCTCACTAGATCAAAGGTAGGAGATTTAGAACCTTATAATCTGGAGATTAGAGCATTGTCCAGGAAGAAAAAGAAGAAGAAGAACAAGAACAAAAATGTGGAACCAACTGAAGCTCTTAATCTAGGGGTTGAAGTTGGAGTGCTGAACCCGGAAGCGATTGAAGCTGCAACCAGAGATAACTTGGAAGCAGAAGCAGTCAACATGGCAGTGAATCCGGATAATGTTGTCATCCGTGAAGTCTTTAATAACAACGAAAGGGGCAACGTGGGGCTGTTGGGAGCAAGAGGAGCATATGTGGATTTTGATCTTCACCCAGCTCTCATCAGCATGATTGAAAGAAACTCCTTCTCTGGGGATTTTTCGAGGATCCTCAACAACATCTTAACAAGTTTCTTGGTTATGAAAGCACACAAAAAATGCAGGAACTCATGCAGATTTAAGAAGGATCTTACTGTTTAAATTCTCGCTTACTGAAAAGGTGAGAGATTGGTACGATACTCTTAGTGCTGCTGAATTCACTACTTGGGAACAATTGAAATTGAAGTTCTTGGAGCGATGCATGCCACCTTTGAAGGTGTTTAAGATAAAACAAGAAATCAATCAATTTGCTATCAGTGGTAATGAGAAATTTCATGAAGTATGGGACAGATTCAAGGACATGCTTAGAAGGTGTCCGCAACATGGCATGTCAAACACTCAGTATATTCTACAATGGATTGGAATGTGATTATCGAGTGTTACTTGATGCTTTTTCGAATGGAGCACTGCTTACAAAGTCATCCATTGAGGTCGAAAAGCTCTTTGAGGATATTTCAATGAATTTAAGAGATTGGCCAACTGATAGAGTGAGAGGCACGTATGTTCTTGGAAAAGTAGCGCAGGTTGAGCGTACAATGGTTAAGTCAAGCAGAGATGATAAGATCGTCTTGAGCTTGGCAAATATCAACAAGCTACTTGAGTCTCAGTAAAAGCAAATTATTGATGTAGCGCAGCGAGTACCAATTTTGCAGCAGGATGTTTGTTATGAAGGAGCTATCCAAGAGGAAGTGGAAGAAGCAAACTATACTATGGGTCAAAGTATTCAAGGAAATAGGTTTCAACATCAAGAAAACCGAAATTACCAAGGGAAATACAATAATCGTAGTCCCTCGGGTAATTATCAACAACCAAGGAGGCCGGAGTTATCATGGAGCAATCCGAATATAGCAGTACAGCCTCTTTTTGGTGTTGATCCGGGTTCTAAGATCGAAGAAGGATAACCTGGTTTAGAGGATACCATGAATCGATATGTGGCTAGGAATGATACAAGGGTGGATCGATTGGAACTTAAGATTAACCCAAATCATGAGGATTATCAAAGCCGATGAAAGACCTTACATTACTGATGGGAGAGATGGCGGGAAATATGAACAAGCTTTCGCAAATAGTTAAGAAAGGTAAATTTCCTTCTCAAAGCATCACAAACCCAAAATCTTGTAACGCCATCACTTTGAGGTCAGGAACTCAGTATGAATGTCAAAGTGATGGCGTTATAAGATTTTGAAGGTACCTCCATCGAGCGACATTCTGAAGACCGAAGTTATCAAGGTCAGAGTACAGATATCCCGCTCAACCAAAACACTCCCGCTCGACCAGACTTACCTGGTCGAGCTGAGGTCGATTGGACTTCTGTACACATGAACTGCCAAAATCAGATTATAGGTACCTTGCTCGACCACTACCAGACCGCTCGACCAAACCTTTTAGGTCGAGCGGCAGTCGAGCCAAGCCCTGCATCGCTGACTTCCGTACAGGACGTTACATCTATAGTTCAGAATATTTCAGAGCAGAATACTGAGCTGATAGTTGAAAAGAAGTGGGAAAGAGCCAAAAGATTGAGAGCCGAGAAGGATAAAGCGAAGAAGGTTGAACGTGATGAATGGGGAATTCTTAAGACCAAGATACCTCCTCCGTTTCCTTTCAGGATAGTCAATAAGGGATTGAAAGAAAAGTTCAAGAGGTTTTTGGATATCATGAACAAAATAAGCTTGAACATTCCTTTTTCTGAAGCAATCATGGAGATGACATATTACGCCTGATTTTTGAAGGATATCATATTGAAAAAAAGAAGCTTGAACGGAGTTGAAACTGTTAATCTATCAGATAATTGTAGCTCGATCATTCAGAGGAAGATGCCTACAAAGTTGAAAGATCCAAGAAGCTTCACTATTCTATGTGAAATCGAAAAGGGGCCAGCATGAAAAGCTTTATGCGATCTTGGTGCAAGCATTAACTTGATGCCCTTATCTATATGTAAGAAGCTAAGTTTGGGAGAGCTTGCTCCCACAACTGTAGCTCTACAATTGGCGAATAGGTCTATGACTTTTCCCAAGGGGGTGATAGAAGATGTACTTGTAAAAGTAGAGAAGCTTGTCTTTTCTGTGGATTTTCTTGTATTAGAGATGGAAGATGACAAGGATAATGTCTCTCTTATCTTAGAGAGGCCATTCCTTGCCACAACTAGTGCTATGATCGATATTAAAAAGGGAGAGCTTAGACTTCGTATGGATAATGAAGAGGTTCTGTTCAACCTTGACAAAGCAATGAAGATGTCTATGGAGACATAATATTACAGCATTGATGTGGAGGAGGAGATTGTGAAGGAAGACATGTCCTTGATCCTTTCAAAGGATCCTTTGGAGACATGCTTGGCAGAATATCTTACTTTTCCCACCACGGAGCTAGATGAGCTCTCCAACAAGGTATGTCTAGAATTTCTTAAAAACTTGCTTGCTTTGGGTGATGACAGGTATGAACTGAAAAGAACCAAGATAGAAGAAGTGAAGTGGACTAGGAAATACCTAACTTTGGATAGAGAAAGCACACCAAAAGAAGAAAAGAAGGATGAGTTGAAACCGCTACCGGAGCACTTGAAGTATACTTACTTAGGTGACAATGAAACATATCCGGTAATTGTATCTTTTTCTTTAACTGATGACCAACTTGAAGAGTTGTTAGATGTGCTTAGGAAGTATAAGTCTGCTATTGGATGGTCTCTTGATGATTTAAAAGGTATTAGTCCATCATATTGTATGCATAAGATAAGGTTGTTAGATGAAGCTAAGTGATATATTCAGAATCAGTGGAGGGTTAACCCCGCGATTCAAGAAGTGATTAGGAAGCAAATCTTAACATGGTTAGATGCAGGAATTATTTATCCAATTAGTGATAGTCCCCATGTGTGTCCATTGCATGTAGTAGCTAAAAAGGGGCATGACTATTGTGAAATCCAAATATGGCAAGACTTTAGCTACTAGGATTCCTACAGGATGGCGTGTATGTACTGATTATATGAAATTGAATGAGAATACATGCAAAGACCATTTCACTCTTCCTTTCATGGATCAAATGCTTGACCGTCTAGCAGGGTATGAGTTTTATTTTTTCTTGGATGGATATTCGGGTTATAATCAAATAATAATTGCACCCAAAGATTAAGAAAAGACCACTTTTACTTGCCCATAAGGAACCTTTGCTTTTAGGAAGATGCTTTTTGGATTGTGCAATGCGCTTGCGACATTTCAACGCTGCATGATGGCCATATTTGATGGGTTGATAGAGAAAATCATGGAGGTGTTTATGGATGATTTTTCTGTGTTTGGGTCCTCTTTTGATATTTGTTTGTCTAACCTATCTACTGTTTTGAAGAGATGTCAAGAAACTAAACTTGTCTTGAATTGGGAGAAGTGCCACTTCATGGTGAGAGATGGGATTATTCTTAGTCATCATATTTTGACTAAAGGATTGCAGGTGGATAGAGCAAAGGTGGTGGCGATTGAGAAGCTTCCACCACCTACTAATGAGAAAGGAGTGCGGTCCTTCCTTGGACAAGCAGAATTTTATAGAAGATTCATCAAAGACTTCTCAAAATACTCCAAGCCATTATCTCACTTACTTGAAAAGGATGTTCCTTTTGTTTTTGACGATGAATGTCTAACAGCTTTTCAGGTTTTGAAAGAGGCACTTATTACTGCACCTATCTTGATCACACCAGATTGGACTCAGTCGTTTGTACTTATGTATGATGCAAGTGATTTAGCATTCGGAGTGGTGCTTGGGCAGATGAGAGAAAAGAAGTTCTGCGCCATCTACTATGCGAGTAAGACTTTTGATGCAGCACAAAAAAACTACACTGTCACTAAAAAAGAGTTCCTAGTTATTGTGTATGCATTCAACAAGTTTCGACAGTATTTGGTTGACATAAAGACTGTAGTGTACACGGATCATTCTGTGATCTGGTACTTGATGGAGAAAAAAGGACACTAAGCCAAGGATTATCCGATGGATTTTTCTTCTGCAAGAGTTTGATATGGAGATCCGGGACAAGAAAGGAACAGAAAATATTTTAGCGGATCACCTATCAAGGTTAGAAACAAGGAGGCATTGTAATGAGCCGTTTGAATACATAGAGAAGATGTTCCCGAATGAGAAGATCATGGCAGTGTTTGCCGAAGAAGCAAAGAATGCTTGTGTTGTAGCTGCTCAAGGAATGGAACCATGGTATGCGGATTATGTCAGTTACATTGTCGTATGTGAAATTTAAAAAGATCTCAATAGGTATCAACTTGCTAAATTCAAGAGAGATGTTGAGACTTTCAAATGGCATGATCCGTTCGTCTACAAAATTTGTATGGATTCTATCGTCCGCATGTGTGTGCCTGAGATAGAGATGGAGAGTGTTCTTGAATTTTGCCCTGCAAAACCTAACAGGGGCATTTCAAAGCCCAAAAGACGACAGCTAAGGTACTTCAATCTCCTTTATATTGGCCTACCTTGTTTAAAGATTATGAATCTTATGTAGCGACGTGCGATATATATCAACGTATGGGAAATATAAGCAAGAGGGATGAGATGCCACTTCAGCCAAGCATTGTGGTAGAGATTTTTTATGTATGGGGAATTAATATTATGGGGCCATTTCTCCCATCTAATGGATTCCTATACATTTTGCTTGCCGTTGATTATGTTTCTAAGTACTATTCCCACTCGCATGAATGATGCAAAAACGGTTTTGTCATTCATAAAGAAACACATTTTTACCCGCTATGGAGTTCCTAGAGCACTTGTAAGTGATGGAGGTTCCCACTTCGTCAATAAGCTTATTGAAAGAGTTCTTAAGGAGTATGGTGTAAAGCATAGGGTTACCCTATCATCCTCAAGCGAATGTGCAAGCGGAAGTTTCTAATCGACAAGTGAAACAAATCTTAGAGAAGGTAGTCGGGACCAATAGAAAAGATTGGACTATGAAGCTCGATGATATTTTATGGGGTTTCGAACTTCATACAAGACTGTGCTAGGAATGTCACCTTATCAAATCATCTATAGAAAACCATGCCACTTACCCCTAGAGATTCATCATAAGTCTTTTTGGGCAGTGAGAAGTTTGAACTTATCCATTAAGAAGGTTAAGGACTTAAGGTTGACTCACATCAATCAATTGGATGAGTTTAGAAGTCAAGCTTTTAAGAACTCGGTGATCTATAAGGAGAGAATGAAGAAATGGCATGATTCAAAGATCACTTTCAAGGAGTTCAAGGAAGGAGATGAGGTACTACTCTTTAACTCCCGATTGAAGCGTTTTGTATAAAAATTGAAATCGAAGTGGACGGGACCGATCATCATACATAGAGCCTGCGGAGGGGGTAGTTTTAAGATCATAGATATAGACGGAGAGATCATAGCAGCGATTGAAACACTTTAAGTCACCGGATGATGCTTGTATTGTCTTTGAAGATACCTTGCATTAATGTGGTACCGTCTTGACTCTCTGACGTTAAACATGAGCACCTGTTGGGGGCTTACCCTCCTATTTATTATTTTATTTATTTCGTGTGCGTAAGAAATTTTTATAATTGCAGTGCTAACTAATCAGCAATTACATCGCTTTGCAAACTTAGTTTCGACTATGTTTCTACTAAGTTTGGGGGAGTGATGTTTTTACCTCATTGTAGCACCAAGACTATAATCTTTTCTTAGTAAAGTTTGCTAGGGGAGTTATTTTTTTACAGTATATTAAAACTTTAACCGGTTTTTATTTGTCAATTTTTTGCAATTTGCCTAGTGTTCAGTGGTGTTTTGTTTATAGTGTGAGCGGAGTTGTGTACATGTAATTTTAAAGTCTAATTAGTGGTTCTCTAGCTATTGTTTTGGTTTTATATGAGGATTAATGTTGTTGTTGAGTCTGAGTTTTACAGAGGATGAAGAAATCACGAGAATTTAGAGCGTTGGAGGGTCGCTCGACCAAAAAGTGAGCCACTCAACCAAGTCATTAAGGTCAAGCGGAGGTCGAGTGGACCACTGTAAAGCCGATCCTGGAATTTCAGAGCACAGAGAGTCCGCTCGACCAAATAGGTGCCGCTCGACTAGACAATCTAGGTCGAGTGGAGTACAAAGGAGGCTTTAGCGTATAGGGTCATCGCTCGACCATTCCAAGGGCCACTCAACCAAACCGCTCAACCCGAGCAGAGGAGCAGTTTTCGCAATATAAGGTCAGTTTCCGCGCTGCTCGACCATTTTCTCACCACCCTTTCTCGAGCAACTACCCCGAACGATACGATTCTTACCCAAATCACTTAGAACACTTTCTTTACCCAAAACCACACACATTCCACATCAAAAATTGGATATTCAAGTTGAATTTGTGGGGGCTTCTTCTCAAATTTGAGTTGTTGTTCTTCTTCACTTTCACACACCCATGGCTGGAGACAAAGATATGTTTTCTCAACTCATGACCCTTGAATTGGATTGTACTTTAGTTAGTTTGAATGGGTAAGTTGATTAAGCATGCTTTTGGTTTAAATTATGATATGAAATTTGGTGTTTTTGTTGAAATTTTATATGAGTTGCATGAGTTCGATTTACGTTAGATTTATGGAATTTTATGAAATTGATGATTCATATATCACGGGCTTGAGTTTAATTGACTAATTTTTGTATGGGCTCGTTGTTTTAGAGCGACGTTGGTAATGAATTTGAAGTGTGGAATAGTGTTGATGCGTAGGTTTGAATTGGAAATTTTGAAATTCTTTTTGGAAATCCTAGTTAAGAATGTGGGTATGTTGATTCTTTGTTGATACTTAGAGACTTATAATATTGATTTTCCATGGTTTCATGTGTCAAGTTCATCGTATTATTGGTTAAGCATGTGAGATTATGGAGGAATTGAGTTTAAATGGATGAGCATACGATTTGAAGTCTTGAGTAGGATCTATGTGATAATAAGTCCTAAGATTGGTATACTTGTTTCTTGTCTATGTTTTGTATTGAAGTATAATTCTTGTAAGAAAAGGCATTTCTTCTTGTTCGAAGAGAAAGGACAGTGGAAGACCAAAGAGAGGAGAATCGGATAAGAAAAGTAAGAAAGATGGGAAGATGCCATTGAATTTTGGGCTGAAAATACCGGATGGGATGAGAAGAAAGAACTTTGGGGAGCGATTTCAAGGAAGATTGCTCGGACTCGATACCAAGATGATGAAGCCATGGTGGAGATGTATATAATCAATTATATCAGATGGATGTTTAACTAAGTAGGAATCAGTGGATTCATGGATTTGAAAAGGGTGACATACTTCCACATTACAGCAGAGATGCTATGTACTCTCGAGGTGATTCGACAGAATTCTGTTCTTCCTACATCGGCATGGTTCCGACTTGGAGGTGAGCTGAGATATCTATATGCTAGTGAGTTTAATAGGGTGTTTGGATGCCCGGAGGATGTACCTACATATGAGGATGAAGGCTTTGTTGCTGATGAGTTCTGGAGATCGATCACGGGTTTGCAAGGGCTTATGATCCACAGCGGTCGAGGGCTACTTTTATTCGGAATTCGATGATTGTGTACATGGATAAGATCATCAGAAACACCATCTTTGTCCGAACTGAGGGCGGGTGTATTCCAAGAGAAGAATTGTATGTCCTTTGGTGTATGATGAATGGAGTCCACTTCAAACTGGAGGCTTATGTTTTGCATCAACTGCATTGGTTCACTATGAAGATTGATCACACCATTGGCCGAGCATTACAATGTGGATTTGTCTCGACAACAGCCAGTGGTTGGTGAGCCAAATCTAATTCTTTCAGCGTGTGTTAGGATGAACTTGGCTCGACATGAAGATAGTGTATGGATGTTCATTTGAGGGATGAATCCAATTTCTTTTCAAATGCCCTTTTCTCTCATTGATCTTACTACGGTCCAAATCCAATGCAAATTTGCTGATGAACACTCCTCCCCACATTGCGATCTCTACTACTTGTTGCGATAAAGGAGATTGGCGGACTTTGGTAGATATGCATGTTCAGGGTGTGTATCTCGATCTTGATATGATATTAGTGGGAGAGCCGGAGTATGAGGAGTACGAGCCACAGTAGCAGCAGCAGTATGGACATCAGCAGCAACCACCATTTGAGCATTCGATTCCCGAGGTACATATGGAGATGCCTCATGATATTCCAAAGATGGGTATTCCTTCTATGCAGCCACCACTACCACAACAACCGCAGCAGTATAATTTCTAGCAGGCTCAGGATCGCTTTTATAGAGAGCAATTATGGATGATGAATGAGCATTTTGCCACGTTGAATACTAATCAGCAGGAGATGAATCGCTAGCTTACTTTGGCAAATACGAACTATGCAGCACTCAATCTGAGGTATGATGCTATGGATCGAAGGTTGGGAGAGATGAATGAGAATTACGTGGCACTTGATAGAAAGGTCGACAGTTTTATCAGGGACTTCGATGATTGGCGCAATGATAATGATGATGATGCTCCGGAGGAGTAGAGTGTGCCAGGTTTTTTTCTCTGATTCTTCTCATCTCTCTTCTATTTTTCACTTTACAGGTTGGGGTTTGATTGGTGGTTGATTTGGGTTATATGAAATTTATGCATGAGTGGTATGTACCGTATTGATGATATTGTGAGATTGATGGTGTTGATGGATATTATGCATTTGATGATGATGGATAGTTTAATATTGACTTTTTGGTATGCTTGTGCGATATACTTGTGATATGTGTTGATTTTGTTGAAGAGAAGCATGTATTGTTTGTTATTACTTGTAGTTTATATGGGAATTGAAATTGATTGCATGCTTTGAAGAGTGCTTAGGGAATCTATTACCCATGTGAGAATTTGAGCGTTTTAAATCATGCTAATACATGCATGATAGTTTATTCTGGTGAGAATCGTTCATATGATCGTATTCTAGAACTTGGCTTGGAGTCTTGTGCAAGACTTATGATTGATTAGTTATTAGAACATGATCTTAGGCCATTATTGTTTATTTGAGTCAATTAACTAAATTTTACCTTTCCATATATTGTATAAATCATTGGAAGCCCTTTTGAGCCTTTAAAAGCTTTTTCTTTGGCAAGCCTTGATAAAAAGCCTTTATTTATCCTTTACTTGAGCTTTGTTGAATATCCTATTCATTAGTAGAGAGAACTGAGGTGAATAAATGCTAGCTTGAATGTGAAAAGAAGAGGAAGAAAATTTTATTGAGCGATATGAAGAAAAGAAAAAAAGATGGTTAAATCTTGTTTAGGGGTAGTGCATATGACCGGTACCCCGACTGCTTAGAAGGGTAATGCCCAAAATTGGTACCCTTGTACTTTGAAGAAAGAAGATGTTGATGTCGACATGAAGGAGGAAAAGTTAAATCGCAAAGATCATGAGAATAAGATGGAAATAAAGAAACTGTTTGTTGAAAAGCAAAAATTCCAAGGTAACTCTATACTAGTGAATTAGTTACTTTATCTATATTTTCCTACCTTTACCAAAAAGCCAACATTATAACCCAAAAGCAAGTCCTTTGTGATCCTAGTAATGAATTGATTATAAGTTGATTTTTGAGATACTTGACAAGCTTATGGTTATGCGGAAATATGAATTGACGATGAGCGTATATACTAACCTTGGAGTGTACATCTTTTACACTTGAGTAAGAGAGTAAACACTTATTCAGTGAGCTAGATGACTTAACACTCATAGAAGTATTGTGATTGATTGATGTTCTTACATAGATGAAAAGTATGATGACTGCATGTTTTGATTTGATGAATTACATGTGTTATTGAAGTTGTGCATATATGAGGATCTTGTGAATCATACTCTCTTGCCTTTGTTTTGATTTTCATTGCCTCGGAACGAGCAACATATAAGTTTGGAGGTTTGATAAGAGTGATAATTCATGTGTTTTGAGCTCTGATTTGTGTGGAAATTGAGTATAATTTGGGCGATTACCAAGGTATTGGTACGTTTATGGAAAATCCACGAATCAGAGGCTACTAAGGCTATTTGAGCATATTTATGTAGAAAAACAGGTCAGAAGTGCTCAGAATCGGAAAACACAAAGTTTGAGATGCTGATGAGAGTGTATATTCACGTATTTTGGGCTCTGATTTGTATGAAAATTGAGTACGATTGAGTCTTTTATTGAGACGAATCGAAATGTTTATGGAAAAGCCAGGAATCAGAGGATACAAGGGCTTTTTGAGTATATTTGTACATGAAAACAGATCAAAAGGGCTTGGAATTGGAAGTCACGCTTTTTGAGATAATTTTTTAGGGTTGTTCGACCTCAGGGCCTTGTTCGACCATCATCACCTTAATCGAACAAGGTGGTCAAGTCGAGCAAAAGATGCAGACACATACAGAGAGCTTGCTCGACCAAGGGGAGGTTGTTCGACCAACATCATCTTGGTCGAGCAGATGAGGCTTGATCGAACAAAATGTGCAAAAACTTACAGAAGGCTTGCTCGACCGTTGCTCGACCGTTGCTCGACCAATCAAGGTTGGTCGAATGGATTTTCACTGCTTCTATTTTTAAAAATTCTGGATTTCTTTTACCAAATTTGACGTATGCCTCAAGCAAAAGCCCATCATAGGCCCGTAAGGAAGTTACACGAGTATAAAAGAAGAGCTTTCGCAGGAGAAAAGATACACCACTTCATCATATATTCACCACCGAAACTCTACCATCATCCGAGGGAGCTGTGATGAGCATTTTCTCAACACACAAAATAATCTCAAGTATGAAGGATATCAATTATAGTTTCGATAGGCGATCAAGTGATTATCGAACCCAAGGGACAGATTATTATCAATTTAATTATATTCTAATTAACTAAGACTATGTTAGCAAATTGGTTTTGAATAGTCACGAAACTAAATAACAAAGAATGTAGATAGTAAATTAAATAAACAAATAATGGAGAAAATACGATTGTGATCAAGTAAGAAATTAGGTAGTTCGTCGGGTCATCAAGTTTTACTTATTAATTTCCTTTTCATGTGTTGATTTCCAACTCTATCTTGTGATCTATGGATGCATCACTAAACCATGCAAGTTTACGCTATAGACACAAGCAAACATGCGTATGACACGTGTGAATATTCTCGGAGAAAGAGATATAATTCACCCCCCTTTCTAGGTACTATCAGTATCAATTATTTCCCGTGCACTTAGTACTCTAGCAAGATATGATCTCCCTTTATAGGTACTATAAAGTTATACTCTTCCTACTTATTAACCCGAATAATATTCAATTAACAAGTATTCATATAAGACAGTTCTAATAAGACTTCGGAATCTCTTCACTTAGAATTATAACATGTAATCCTACTCAACAGTGAACGCACTCAATCAATAACCAAGATATGTATTCAGACTCTACATAACAGTTAACGATGCACAAAACGACTGTGAGTATGAATTTAAAAGGCACAATCTTATATAAAATAAACCACAAGTAGTGTTGTACGGAGTTTACACATGGAAATTCAATTAACTCATAAAACTTTCATAACCCTAGAACTATCGGAGTGGCTCTAGCCCATGATTGATCTAGGAACAATTATGGTTAATTGGTATGAACTTACTTGACTCGCCAGACGAACCTGTCTTCACTACTCCTCGGGATGATGGTAGGGTTTCGTTGATGGATGGATGATGAATGATCGTCGTGATGTCTTTCCTCCTGCGAAAGCTCTTCTTTTATACTTGTAAACTCTTCTTACGGGCCTTGAATGGGCTTCTTGAGCGAACACATGCATTAAAAATACGAATATGGTAAGTTTTCGCATGTCAGTTCGACCAACAGGCCATGTCAAACTCTCCTCCCCTGGTCGAAACTCCAGGTCGAATCGACCTGTAAGTTGGTTGCGGGTCCCGGATTCGACCAAAATCCTAATCGAATCATATACTCTCTGGTCGAACTGCATGTACGTCTCTTTAAGCTTCTGGTTCGACCACGGTTCGACCAACTGGCTTGGTTGAACGGCAATGTCGTGGTCGAACGGCACTTCTGGCATTTTTTCTCCATCGGTTCAACCACAGGTGCTGGTCAAACTACCTCTTTCTTGGTTGAATCCCGTACCTGCTTGGTCAAATCCACCTCTAAATCTTCCTTTTCCGGATCCGATCACTTCCAGCTCATTTTCTTTCCAAAATCAACTCAAATAGCCTTGAAGACACCTGATTCGTGACTTTCCACCATATATATCGATTCATATCGAATTAAAACCATCTAACACACCTTTCGTACATGAATCCAGGCTCGAAACACTTGAATTTACACACTCATCGAACCCCCAAACTTACATGTTGCTCGTCCCGAGGCAACGCAATCAAAACCATAGAGTAGTGTAAAATTCACCCAGCTACCACATTCAATCCAATTCATATTCACACATGCAATTTCATCAATCGAACACAAGTATCACCAGCATCATATATATCATCCATGCAAAACATCACTCAATTATAACGCAATTCGGAGTACGAAGTCATCTAGCTCACAGGATAAGTGTTTACTCTCACTCTCTAGTGTAAAAGATGTATACTTCAATAGATTAATATACGCTCATATCAATTTATATTTCTGCGTAACCATAAGCTTGGCAAGAGTCTCAAAAATCAACTTACAATCAATTCATTACTAGGATCACAAAGGACTTGGTCTTGGGTTGTAATGTTGGCTCTTTGGTAAAGGTAGGAAAATTTAGGTAAAGTGACTAATTCAATTCACTAGTAGAGAATTACCTTGGAATTTTGTTTTTGGTCATATAGCTTCATCTTTGCTTCCAATTTCTTCTCATAATCTTCATGGTTTGAACTCTCCTTCTTTTCCTTAGCATCAACATCATCTTTCTTTTCATTGAGCAAGGGTACCAATTTCGGGCACTACCCTTCTAAGCAGTTGTGGCACCGGTTTCAGGCACTACCCCTAAATAAGATTTAACCATACTTTCTTTTTTCATGTTTCTCAACCAATCTTCTACCTTCTTCATTCTTACAAGCACTTATTCACCTCAACTCTCTACTAATGAATATGGTATTCAACAAGGCTCAAGTAAGTTAAATAAGGCTTTTCTATCAAGGCTTGCAAAAAAAAAAGCTTTTTAAGACTCAAAATGGCTTCCAATGATACATATTATAAGGTAAGGTAAAATTTTGGCTAAGTACTCAAATACACAATAATGGCCTAAGATCATGTCCTAGCAGTTCGTCAATCATAAGTCTCACACAAGACTCCAAGTCAAGTTCTAGAATACGGACATACGAATGATTCTCACAAGAATAAACTATCATGAACTGGCATGATTCATACGGCTCAAATTCCCACATGGGTAAATAGAATCCTAAGTACTCCTCATAGCATATAATCAAGATCCATTTCATAATGAACTCCACATACTTATCAAGTTATACATGCTTCTCATCAATAAAAATCAACACGTGTAAAATATGAATGCAACATACTAATGCCAAGAACCCACATATCATGACAATCCATACAAGTATCTCCAACCAATTCCATCCTCAAGTATCAATCATCACATCTCAATATACATCCAATTATACCAATATATGTACATGCCACTCACACCACAAATACCCATCCTGTAAAGAGAAAAAGAGAAGGGAGATAAGATGAAACAGACAAAGAGCAAAAACCTGATGCAACCTACTCCTCCAGAGCATCATCATCACTCGCATCCTTCTCATCATCACCATCACTCATCTCCGAGCGCAATCGATCCAAATCTCTATAAAGATTATTTAGCTTCCTATCCAATTCACGCTCATCAGCATGCATTTTCCCCAATCTCCTATCCATCTCCACATAATTGTTCTGCAGTGTGGTGTACCTCGCATTCAGTGCTGCGTAGTTCGCATTCGCCAATTTCAGCTGCCTAATCATCTCCTGCTGGTTTGCATTGAGTGTGGCAAAATGCTCATGAATCAATCGAAACTGATCCTGATAGTAAGCATCAGGACCAGCCCATTGCTGTTGTGGCACCGCTGGAATGGGACGTGGTAGCATCTCGTGCGGCTGCGGATCTCCCATCTCCAGATCCACCTGATCCAGTCCATGCTCCTGCTGCTGCTGTGGCTGTAGCCGAGGCTGAAACCTGATGCGTGTTTCTTTGAAGGCAAAATTAATCCCCAAGTATTAAGAATATCAGTTGCAGCTTAAGCAAGCGACCAAGTGAATATCGAATCCAAAGGACTACGTATTATCAATTTAATTATTATTTAAATTAATTAAGATAAGATGGAAAATAAGATTGAGGTTTGAATTAATAATCTACTAACAAAAATATAAAAATAACTATTAAAATAAAATAAACACTAGAAGAATTACGAAAGTGGAACAAGTAGGAGAATAGGTAACTCTAGGATAATCCAGTTTCACGTATTAATTTTCCTTTCGTGTGTTGATATCCGACTCTGCCTTGTAGAATATGGACGCATCACTAAAACATGCATATCTACTCTATAGACACAAGTAAACATGCATGTAATGCGTGTGAATAATCTCGGAGCAAGAGATATAATTTCACCCCATTTCTAGGTACTATCAGTATCAATTATTTACCTGGCCCATTGGTACTCTAACCCGATATGATCTCCTTTTATAGGTACTATAAAATTATCCTCTTTATCCTGCTTAATAACCCGAATTCAATTCAATTAATAAGTATTCATATACAATAGTTCTAATGAAGTTTCGGATTCTCTTTACTTAGAATCATAACATGGAATTCTGTTCAACGGTGAACGCACTCAATCTACAACCAAGATATATATTCAGACTCTATATACCAATTAAAGATGCACAAAATGACCATGAATATGGATTAAGAAAGTACAATCTTATGTAAAATAAATCCACAAGTAGTGTTGTACGGAGTTTACACATGAAAGTTTAATTAATTCGTAAAAACCTTCAGAACCCTAGTTCTACTAAAAAGGCTATACCCCATGATGTTATGAAGAACAATCATGGGGGTTGGATAGATCTTACCCATATGTCCAGAAAATACAAGATAAATTAGAAAATGAAAGAAACCCTAAATGTGGGTGTCCTCGCATCCTTCTCTATCTTGAATCGTTCTCTTGGTTCTCCTCTTGATTCCACAAACGAATCTTCAAAGTGATGGGCGGATGGAGGAAAGGATGTGGATGATGGTTGGGGGTGATCCCCCCTTGTGGGGTGTAGGATGGTTGTGTTGTGTTGTATATCTTCTTGGTATGATCTATATCCCATTTTATACTTGTAAGCTCTCCTTATGGACCTAGGATGGGCTTTTTCTTGGAAAATACGCAAATAACAAGCACTAGGGGTGTAAAAATTGAATTTGGACGCGTCCCAGGCATGTGGTTCGACCTAGGGTTCGACCTAGGGCTTGGTCGAACCATGGTCGAATCGAAATCAGTGATTTTTCGCACTTCAGGCTTCTGGTTCGACCAAAAGGGTTGTGGTTCGACCAAACTATCTTATCAAACCAAACTGTCATGATCGAATCACACTTGCGCCATCTCACTGTTTAGCGTATAGCTTCCACATCCGGACTCCGATTTGAGTGATTCTTGTGCTTACACGATCCTCTCTTCCTTGGCTTTCTATCCATATAAAAAACTCTCAAAAATCTAAGATTTGAAGGTGTAACAAGCCATGGAAAGTGACACAGCCATTCTGTTTAGCACATCTCACGCGACGTCACCATTGTGCTCATAACTTCCTCGTTTAGATTCCGATTGGGTGTTCTTTACGCCAAAATGACCCTCTTCAGTGGATTTCTAACCATATATCGTACTTCCATTTCAGAGCTCCACAAGAACACATAAATATTATACAAGTTGGACGTGCGTTTTTCAGTATTCTTGCACAAGTTGCACCTTTTTCTTCAACTTTGCACTTTTGATCCTTTTTCCACCTAAAACATAATAAAACACCTCAAGTGCACCTTTTTCTCACATATATTGAATATAAGACCCTTGTGTTAATATATCACAACAATATCAATCAAAAAGGTGTTCAATTGGACATTAAGACACGTTAATTTCCACTCTCATCAATCCCCCAAACTTACACGTTACTCGTCCCGAGTCAACAAAATAAAAATAAAGAGAAAGAGTGTAAGAAAATTAGTGGGAAAACAAGGATTATGACCAATACCCCATTCCAAATACAATTGTCCTCGACTTAGGTCGTGCAACTCTCATTACATGTAATAATCATTAATTCATAGCATACGAGATAAGACAATCACCACCAATTCAAATGCTCCATTGACATGTTCTCACAGGAAGTATATATCACTCGCACTCAAGTGTAAAAGATGTACACTTATGGATTAAGGTGTTTATGCTCAGATTCAATTCAAGTGCGTAACCATGAGCTTGCCAAAAGTATCAAACTCTCTACCACTATTATTATAATTCGGTAATGAGATCAAAAAGGACTTTTCTTTTGGATGTAATGTTGGCTCTTGGGTAAGGGTAGGAACCATATGGATACAGTGACTCAATTAGTAGAGAATTAAAACAGGAGATCTTTTATACTTCAATTTTTTTACACTTCAAGGCTATCCAGCTTCATGCTCTTCTAATTTTCTTTTATCTCCTTTTTCTTCAAGCTCAACATTTTTCCTTCTTTTCTTTTTTTTTCCTTTCTTGAGGTACAAGTTTCGGGCACTACCTCTAACATCTCGGGGTACCAGTTTCGGGCACTACCCCTAAACAACTTATTTTTCAACTCATATTTTCCAGCTCATAATCACTTGTACAGCTCCAAATATTTTATTCCTTCCAAACTCCATAAAAATCAATTCACACACTTTGACAACATTTAATTCTCCACTAAATATAGGAATTTAAGACTCAAATAGGATATCAAAGTGGCTATCTTCGTCGGTTGCCAAAGAAATAAGACTTTTAGGCTCAACGGGGCTAACTACGGATTAAACATCATTCGGTAGGGAATTATTTGGATAAGTGACTCATAAATTTAAGGATGGCCTTAGATCATCTTCTATTATCTAACATAACACGTAGTTTCAAGTAAGAAAAGAGGTAAGTTCTAGAATACACACACAAGAACGATACTCACCTGAAAAAAAATATCATGTGATTATTTACATGATCAATGAGGCTCAAAATCTCACATGGATTTTTAACAAGTAACAGAGCACCTTTCATGGTAAGTAATATCCCACAAGTACACATAGAACTTCATATCGCAATATAACTCAAGTACACTTTCTTCATCAATTTCAAGAGCATATGAATTCCCAGCACAATTTAAACAATATAAGCTCACATGGATCACCAAAAAATATAAACTCAATCCTTTCACTCCCTGAATTGAAAGAACAAATAAAAATTAGAATAAAAAAATGAGAGCACCTGATTTTTCTTTAACGTATGCACGAGCTCCTCGAATTGTTCAACTCGATCAGGTCAAAGCCTTAGTGTAAAACTCGTCTTGCCACTCTTGTTACATTTTCTATCATCAAAACTCTAGCACACCTCATCATCAAAGATTTATAAAATAAGAGAACTATAAGAAAGACTCAATTGACTATCTAATCGACTCCACACACTAGAAACACCACTGAACACTAAGCAAATTGCAAAAAATCGACACATCAAAACCGATTAAAGTTTCAACATACCGCAAAAAATCAACTCCCGTAGAAAACATTACAAAAAAAAGATTATACTCTTAGTGCTTCAATGAGGTAATAACATCACACCCCCCAAACTTAGTAAAAATATAAGTTGAAACAAAGTCTGCAAAGAGATGTAATTGCCGATTAGTAAGCACCTTAAATATAAAAATTTCTTACTCACATGAAAGAAATAAAGCAATAAAACGGAAGGGCAAGCCCCCAACAGGCCCTCATATTTAACGTCGGAGAGTCACGATGGTAGAGGACGGTCTTCCCGCATCCTCACCTTCTAGTACTTCCTTTCCCTCTTCTTGTCTACACTCAACACCTCACCTTTCTTGGTCACAAATATATGATCCTTGGAATTTCCTTCCTCCCATGGCTGTCTAGACTCCTCCTTGTCAATCTTCCACTTAAATTTAGAATCATCTGTCTTAGAAAAATTAAGATTAAACAAGTTAGAAACCACATCTATGCTCTTGCACGATTGAGTCTCCATGGGCATCTTCACTCTTCCCCACTTCTTCTCAACTATAAGCTCAGTATTCTATCCTTGGAATGGCACTGGAGTAGAATCAACATCATGTAAAGCATTTGGCATGAAAAACAGTGTCGAACAAGGTGGTTCGACCTCGGTTCGACCTTGAGGGTTGGTCGAACCATGCTTGACGTGATCAAATCGCACTTCAGATAAAATAGGGGATCGCGAACAGGCTGGATCGACCACGGTTCGACCAATTGGGTTGGTCGAACCATGATAGTCATGGTCGAATCGTCTTTTTAGAAAAATTGGATACTCGAGACAGGATAGTTCGATCGGTGTTTGACCAGCCGATTTGGTCGAACCATCTTGATCCTGGTCAAATCGCTTAGCTGGGACCTCCAGATGTCGCCCAGGTGCCTGGTTCGACCTCCTCTATTTGGTTCGACCTGATGTGTTAGTCGAATCGAGGTCGAATCGGGCTCCTGATGTTTCTAAATTCGATTCTGGCATTATCGGTCCCCCATACTGTGTTCCAGGCCTTAACGTGATGGCATGGCACTGCTTCGGATTCATTATGCCTTGAGATGGGAACATTTTGTTTTCCAACGTTTGTGTCAATTGATTCACATTCCCAGCCATCTGCCCTATCATCAAAGTAAGCTCCTTCATCTTCTTAGACAAATCTGCATGATTAGAGTTCATAGTAGCTTCAAGATGATCAACCCTTGCATCATTCCTAGCCATGTATTGATTGAAGGTATCTTCAACACTCTTCACTTCGTGGTGCTGTGTACTAGGCCCCCTTAGTGTCAACTCTATAATCTGCTTCTGCTGGGACTCTAGTAGCTTGTTGATGTTAGCTAGGCTAGAGACTATCTCATCATCCCTATTCGGCTTCACCACTTGATGTTCAACATGTTCCACCTTACCAAGTACTTATGATCCTCTATCTCTCTCTACAGGCCAGTCACGTGAATTTATGGAGATGTCTTCAAACAACTTTTCTGCTTCTATTGCTGTTTTAGAAAATAGCGCTCCACCTGACGATGCATCAATAATAACACGCAACTCACAATCCAATCCATAGTAGAAGATACTTATGTATTGATCCTTAGACATTCCATGTTGTGGACACCTCCTGAGCATATCTTTAAACCTATCCCACGCCTCATGAAATTTCTCACCCTGATTCATAATAAATTGGGTGATATCTTGCCTCATCCTTAAGATCCTTGAGGGTGGCATGTATCTCTCTAAAACTTCTGCTGCAGTTGGTCCCATGTAGTACAATCTGTGGCATCAAGAGTCTCATACCATTCTTCAGCCTTACCAATCAAAGAGAACTTGAATAAGGCGATCTGCCTAGTATTATCATTATCTCCAGCGTCCTTCTGAGTGTTTTCATAACCGAGGAATCTTTTGAGATGCTGATATGGATCTTCAAAACAACCTCCAGAAAAGGGATTCTTCTCCACCATATTAATAAGAGCGGGATGTATCTCAAAATCATCATCTTACCCCCTTGCTCCTATCAACCCTATGTTGCCAATCCCATAGTTCGTGAAAATTTCCATATTGCAACATTATCCGGATTCTGCCTTGCTCCGGTCATGTTCAACTCAGCGTGTTATTCTACCTTTCCTTCCTCTACTTTTCTAGTGCACAAGTACCTGAAAAAATTCAATGTTAGATAAAAATAAATAATCATAAATAAAAGTCTTAATCAAACTAGAAATAATAAACTAATAATAACAGCCGTCCCCAGTAACGGCGCCAAGAACTTGATGCGCATTTTCTTTGCACGCAAAATTTATCCCTAAGTATTAAGGATATCAGTAGCAGCTTAAGCAAGCGACCAAGTGAATATCGAACCCAAAGGACGGTGTATTATCAATTTAATTATTATCTAAATTAATTAAGACAAGATGGCAATTAAGATTGAGGTTTGAATTATTAATCTACTAACAAAAATATAAAATAACAATTAAAATAAAATAAACACTAGAAGAATTACGAAAGTGGAACGAGTAGGAGAATAGGTAGTTATAGGATAATTCAGTTTCACGCATTAATTTTCTTTACGTGTGTTGATGTCCAACTTTGCCTTGTGGAATACGGACGCATCACTAAACAATGCATATCTACTCTATAAACACAAGTAAATATGCGTGTAACATGTGTGAATAACCTCGGAGCAAGAGATATAATAACACCCCCCTTTCTTGGTACTATCAGTATCAATTATTTCCCTGGCCAATTGGTACTCTAACCTGATATGATCTCCCTTTATAGGTACTATAAAATTATCCTCTTTATCCTACTTAATAACCCGAATTCAATTCAATTAATAAGCATTCATATATGATAGTTCTAATGAAGCTTCGGAATCCCCTCACTTAGAATCATAACATGGAATCCTATCCAGCGGTGAACGCACTCAATCTACAATCAAGATATATATTCAGACTCTATATACCAATTGAAGATGCACAAAATGACCGTGAATATAGAATAAGAAAGCACAATCTTATATAAAATAAATCCACAAGTAGTATTGTACGGAGTTTATACACGAAAGTTTAATTAATTCGTAAAAACCTTCACAACCCTATTTCTACCAAAAAGGCTCTAGCCCATGATGTTACGAAGAACAATCATGGGGTTGGATAGATCTTACCCATATATCTAGAAAATACAAGATAAATTAGGAAACGAAGGAAACCCTAGATGTGGTCGCGTCCTTCTCCATCTTGAATTGTCCTCTTGGTTCTCCTCTTGATTCCACGAACGAATCTTCAAAGTTATGGATGGATGGGGGAAAGGATGTGGATGATGGTTGGGGGGTGATCACCCCTTGTGGGCTGTAGGATGATTGTGTTGTGTTATATATCTTCTTGGTGTGATCTACATCCCCTTTTATACTTGTAAGCTCTCCTTATGGACCTTGAATGGGCTTTTCTTGGAAAATATGCAAAAACACGCACTAAGGGTGCAAAAATCGGATTCGGACGCGTCTCAGGCATGTGGTTCGGCCTAGGGTTCGACCTAGGGCTTGGTCGAACCATGGTCGAATCGAAATCGGTGATTTTTCGTACTTTAGACTTCTGGTTCGACCAAAATGGCAGTGGTTCGACCAAACTATCTGGTCAAACCAAACTGTTGTGGTCGAATCACACTTGCGCCATCTCACTGTTTCGCGTATAGCTTCTACATCCGGACTCCGATTTGAGTAATTCTTGCACTCACGCTATTCTCTCTTCCTTGGATTTCTATCCACATAAAGAACTCTCAAAAACTCTAAGATTTGAAGGTGTAATAAGCCTTGGAAAGTGACATAGCCGTTCTATTCGGCACAGCTCGCGTCACTGTTTTGCTCATAACTTCCCCGTTTGGATTACGATTGGGGTGTTCTTTATGCCAAAACGACCCTCTCTTCAGTGACTTTCCAACCATGTATTACATTTCCATTTTAGAGCTCCACATGAATACAGAAAAATTATATAAGTTGGACATGCATTTTTCAGCAGTCTTGCACAAGTTGCACCTTTTCTCCAACTTTGCGCTTTTAATCCTTTTTCCAACTAAAACATAATAAAACACCTCAAGTATACCTTTTTCTCACATATATTGAATATAAGACCCTTGTGCTAATATATGAAAAAATATCAATCAAAAAGGTGTTCAATTGGACACTAAAACACGTTAATTTCCACTCTCATCAAAACCGCCCCTCATCTACAATCCTCTGAAGCTCCTCAATCATCCCTTCAGCGTACATCTGAGCTACAGTCCTCCAATCACCTTTCGTTAAGCAAGCGATGGAAAGAACATCATGCGTCAACGTGTTAATCAACTTGTGGCCCTCATTCCGGACAGAAGTCAGCTCACTCACATCAAACGGAAACATGAAAGTAAAGGGCTTCGATCCCCTCGTATAGAACCAATCTCCATCCCGAAGATGAGCGAATCCATCCTTCACACATATGCTCATAACCTAGCCCGAATCCTCAAGGATTGGTGTAATACCGGTGAAATCCATGTGATAATACTCAGCCACAGAAGTAAGCAAACCTCCTATATTCACTCTCTGAAACGGAGAGCTCCTAAACATGTATAGCTGATTAATAAGGTGCGATCCCACATTGAATCTCACTCCATTGAGCATGCACCAGAGGGCTGATCGCTATTTTCTTTCACCCTTAAGTGTAAGGGATCGATTGTAGTGTGTGTGACCAAGTGAATATAGTTCCAACGAGATAGTTATAAATTTAATAAGTTCTATATGATAATTCCAATGTAAGACAATTCTGGGAGTTCTTGAATGGATAATTAATTAAACCAATAAAATTTAAAATTAAATAATTAAACTACTTATGCAATAAAATAAATCACGCAAGAGAAAACGATTAAGAAGCTCAAGAATGGAGAATTGGTAATGCTCGAGCAAACAGCTTAACTATGTGAATGATTTATTCTAGACCCAAATTAATTACCTGCAGACGTTTATAAGAGACTAAGCCTAGTTAAATCACCTTGATCGGGTAGGATCTAACACTTATAATGAGCTGAGAATCCTAGGATCAATAGAAAATTAACTCTCTCTCCCTCTATAGGTACTTCAGCCTAAATTCCATCAAAGGCTAGAGCACTAGACTTTTCTTTCTAGGTACGCGATTATTAACCCCCTTTTGTCTCCTTACTAATTACTTAATAATGATGTTTTACCAAATAATTAATATTCCAAATTAATTATCTAACACTCTTAGGTATTATAGGCCAATCCCCTAAGAATGTCACAGGAAACAACAATTATTATGCAGAAATAAAGAATCCTATTAACTATCAATCAGTGATACCGTCAATAATAATTAAAGGAATCAAAACCCAAAAACACAATAATATAAAGTCTCAAAATATCCTCTTCAATAAGGAAATAAACAATCTGCAGAATAATAAAATCCAAGTCTAGGGCAATCAAATCACATAGTCAAAACAATCTTAAAGCCCTAACATTACCAACAAAGAAGCTTAGCCCATGGAATTACGAGGGCAAATCATAAAGATGTAATAAACCCTAACCATTTGCTAAAATAACAAAGATAAATAACTAAAAATAAAGAACCCTTTTGGAGAACTCCGTCTCTTCAATTACGATCTCCGTCGGAATCTCCGTCTCCGGTGGTGAATAATAGTGGTGAGTGATGGAGAAATTATGGCAAGATGATATGGGGGCATGTGGATGGATTTTTGGGCGTGCCTTTGTTTCTTGCTCTCGCTTCCCCCCGTCCTCCAACATGCAGCGGAATATGTTTATATATAAGTAGCCCAGTATCATATGTGAAAGGGCTTCACAAATTAGGAATGGGCTGTGCATGAATTAGCAAGTGATGGGCTTTGTTTTAATAGCCCAGCATGAATTTGCAAGTGATGAGCCCACATATTGGAAAATTTGCATGCCATTGCCACGTATAGCTTTAGTAATTGAATTGGTACTCTTACTAATGCGTGGCCCACTTACTTGCAAATTTACTTGATAGGTTGGGCCCACCAATTAATCAGTATGAAATAAAAACCAAAATCTGCTTGATATGCATGAAGGTTTTTATGGCCAAAATTCGAAAAGTTTCGAAAATCCTGTCGGCAGCCGCGCGACGTTACCGTTTTAATCATAACTTCTTCATCCGAATTCCGATTGAAATTATTCTTGCACTCAAGCAACCCTCTCTTCTGTGTCTTTCCAACCATATCTCACACGACCAATTTTGACTTCCACAAAAATATAAAAAAATTACGGAAAGTAGGCATCTGTTTGCTTGCATGCTTGTACAAATTCACCATTCATTCCAACTTTGTATTTTTTATCCTTTTTCCTAGCAAACACAACAAAATACCTCTCAAGCACATTTTAGTAAATAATAATTCAAAGTACTAAGATATGTGCAAATAATAAAAATTAAACACTCAAAGAGGTATCAAATTGGGCCCAAAAATACATGAATTTTCACTCTTATCAAGGGCATACAACTCTCCCCTCGACACACAGCTCCCCTCAGATCAAGCAAACAGTGTGTTGCTCAACACCCGATCCATATATTGGAGCATCGAATTCCAAATCAACGAAGCACGAGCACTACTAGTCTTCAAATCCATATCATCTCCAGAAATCTCTCTCCAAAAGTTATTTGCATTGAAAAATCCATTCTCATTCCTTGAGATCCCTCTCGGAGTCTGAAACAGCGCATTCAACTCCTCAGCCGACCACGTCCTCATCTCACCTCCAAGCTGGAATGTACACTCATATGGGAGATGGCACGAACCCTTCTTAACAGTAATCGAACATAGCACCTCCGCAGTCACATGGAAGTATGTCGGCTTCTTCAACTCTATAAAGCGATGAAAACTTGATCAAACATCCACAGGATATCATCTCGGATGTGCATTGTAACCATCGCCCCATCATCGTGATAACTCGTTCTAGCAATCTTGTCCGATATATCACCCCATTTATCCTTGATATCTTCCCCATCATTCATCCGAACTTTGAAATTCATAGGCAAACTCTCCTTAAGCCTTAACTTCTTTGTCACTGCACCTTCACGAGACGGCCTATCTTGCCTCTTTTTGGAACGAACCTCGGCTTCCTTTCCATTTCCTGAAAACAATACTTCAATACTAACAAACAAGAAAAGCAAACTAAGTAATCAACTAGCATTCAACCCTACTCAAGACTTCAAGTTCTTCAATGCATAGCCACTCCAAGCAAGCATGTTTCATCCTCATAATTCAATAATTCAATTCACATGCTTACTCAATTCCATTCCAACATCAATTATGCAATAAGATAAACAAACGATGTTATCAACCACAAGCATGTATTAACAATTCAAACAATATACCCATAATCCAACATGATTCATCTCACACTTCCAAATTACTCCCAAATTCACATAAACATCAAGGTTTGACAACCATTGAGCAATCAAAATTGAACTCATCAATTGTTCACATGAAATTGTACACAAAAACTCAAATTCTACCATGAATTCCTATAGAAGCTCGTTCAATCAACTTACCCACTTGAAATAAACAATTAGAACTTCAATCCTAAGGTAATAGAGTTGAGAAAACATATCTTTTGAACCGGCCATGGCTAAAGAAAGAACAAGTGTGACAATCTTTCAAAATTGCGACAAAACCCTAGTTTTGCAACTAGATTGCTCTGAAAATGCGACGAATTGAGTGGAAGGAGTGTGGAATGTGGTTTAATCGAAGAGAAATCGAGTGGAATCAAAGATTAGAAGGAAGGGTTTCCGATTCGGGACGAATTCGAGTGAAGGTGGTGTGCAAAGTGATTAAATGGGGTTGAAAAACTACGTTTAAAATTGACTTACCTGGTACGATTCGACCTACTGGAGTGGTCGAATGGGCTTGTCTTGGTCGAACCACATTTCTGGAGGCTTTTAGCATCTCAGTTTGACCTCGATTCGACCAAATGCCTTGGTCGAACCACACTGTCATGGTCAAACCCTTATGTTCAAAACTTTCAGGTCCGCGATTCGACCTCGGTTCGACTTACCCTTTTGTCGAACCAATCCCATCTTGATCGAATCGGCCTTTACAAAATTCTCTGATCTCCAGTTCGACCTTCATCTTCGTCGAAGCCTTGGTCGAATCAACTCCTGCGTGGTCGAATCAACCTGTAACGAAGTCTCTAATCATCAGTTCGACCTGAGCTCTTCACTTTGACCTGCACCTTTGGTTGAATCGAACACCTGATGCTCCAAAGTCGAATATTCTTCATCCCCTACACATTTCAAGCTTAAAAACGAACATTAGGTACCAAAACAGAGCAAAACTTAGCTCGAGAACCAATCCTAAAACTCAATATTTATGTGTAACTCTACATACGACACTCAACAACACAAAACACCACTGAACATTAGGCAAATTGCAAAAATCGACGCACCAAAACTGGTTGAAGTTTCTGTTAGATTTGTATACTAAAAGCCTTGCTTTTGTATTGAACAATATTTTTAACGATTTTATTTGAAATGAGAATCATATGATCAAACGTTTTTGCATATTATAAATTGTTTATTTATATGTTTGTGCAAAAGTCCATTTACTTTATATTATAGATAATATGTTGTGCAACAACACGTAAAAGATCATATTATCGGTTTGCTTATAAAGTATAAACAGATGCTCACAACCGAGATAGACGGGGACTATCTATCGGTATGATTATAGTGTGATTTGGTATTAGTTTGTCTTGACCATAGAACCACATTAGTACACTGCTTTGTGTATTGAGTAGGACCGCCTGAGATCGTTCGACTTGTACTGTCTATATAGAAGAACTTAATCTCTGTTATTATGGATGTTCGTGCTCTTAATCCCTATAAAATAATCTCGACACGTAAGGCAGTATATATTTCTTTGATTCATCAATGGGTTAGATTTAAATGAATTAAATCAACAAACTCGGTGAGTTGGGAAATAATGCTGTCTCTATGGTGTGCTGTTGATTGTAGAAGGAATCCATGTCTGTCATAGATTGATGATGTCCCCTTGAGGAGCTCATAAAGTTTATCATGTAAATCTTGCAAGTGGATTAATTTTCGACATGATAATGAGGTTGAGTGGTACTACTCTCGGAAGAGATATTAATTAATTTGAGTTGTCAGTAACTTAATTAATTAATGGGCATTGTATATCTTAAACATGGGGAGACTATCGGGCTCATAATAAGAAGGAGCCCAGAATATAATTTTGGGATTGGATGGGTAGTGCAGTAATAATATTTTAGTGGACTATATTATTATTATTGGATTTAATTAAAAGCTTTGGGCTAAACTTGGCTAATTAAATCTAATTGAGGCCCAGCCTAATTTCTCCTCCTGGTCCCTGCAGTAGCCCAACTATATAAGTTATCTCAGTTCCTAATAACCTAAGTCTGCGCCACTTACGTAAAAAACAGAAAAGGAACAGATTGAGAACTCTCTGGGGATTGTTGATCACACAACACCAGAGAGTTGACTTTGGGTCATACTGTAGAAGATCAGAGGTGCTCTTCACAGATCTTCATCCTCTACTCCAACCCAGAAGTCAGGTAAATTATTTTTTGCTTCCGCTGATTGTTTACCTTTTTTTTATCGAATCACCTTAACCAAAACGATCCAATTACCAATAATTGGTATCAGAGCCTGGTTTCTTGGTGAAACGTGATTTGTATGGATGTTTTTTTTATGATTATTTGATTAATTGATCTAATCTGAATTAATCGCATGTTTATTAGTCAGTCAGTCAGTATGTGATTAAGTGATTGAAGTATTATCTTTGTAATCGCATATTACTTTGTGATCTACTGTTGTGATATGTTGTCAGTGTATTTTCTTTGATTGTATACACGATACACACTTATTAAATACACCAAGAAGTCAGTCAGAAGTCACTGTAACATTTTTATCACACATGCACACCCTGCTCGATAGGTGTGCATCCGGCGGCGGGTGAACATTGGAGGTGACAGCGGGGTCTGACCGGCACCGACAATCGATGGCTGGTGGCTTCGGCCAGACCAAATATGTCACGGCAGTGCTAAAAAGGCGAGAGGCTTTGACTGGATCGATATCAACGGTGAACAGTACGATTGACGATAGCGAGTGATGAATCATGAACGATGGCGGCGCATTCACGCTGACTGTGCAGATCCGGCGGCATGTGTTGATTGTGAATGCGATTGGTGGTGTTCCGACCAGGATCTAGGCGAGTCCAACCTGTCTCAGGTCGGGTCAGGAAAGATCGTCGCACATCCGACAATGCTAGAGCGGTCGCGCGGCTGACCGACACTGACTGTAGATCACTGAAGAGTGGGCTGTCGGCTCTTTACTGACGGTGGTTGCTGGAGCGGCCGCCAGCGACAGCGGCGTCTGGTTGGGCTGGTGTGGATGTCTTCAGGCGAAACATCGGCATTGATTCTGGACAACCGGTGGCTGGTGGCTGCCTGATACAGCGCAGTTGCAGGCGACGGTGTAGCTGGATGGTCTGGAGTAGCGCGCGGCGGTGCGGCGGCACTGGACTGTCTGCATGTTGCGCTGACGGTTGGAGACAGCGTGGGAGGCAGGCGCGACTGCGGTCCTAGCACGGCGGCGATCTGACGGCTTGGTTTCGACAATGGGAGCAGATAGGGAGACTCCGGTGGAGTGGCAGCTCGTTACCGGATGGTCGGCGGCGCGTTGCCAGCGAGCTGACGGCACGACTGCCACGTACTGAGGCGCCGTGCGACTGTTGGTGTGAGGTGTCAGTCTGGTTGTTGCAGCTGGGTGTTATTCTAGGGCAGCACAGATGGTGTTTTTGTATTGCTAATGGGCTTATGTCCTTTTTTAGGCTGTTGGGTTGTTGGGCTCAGTTTAATTCTTTGTCTAATGGGCCGTGATATAAGGGATTGGAATAGGGCTGTAATTCTTGTATTTGTTTTGGGCTGGCAGGATTAATTGGCTAATATAATGGGCTTGTTGGGCTCTTTTGACTCTAGTTTTATTTATTGGCTGGATTAATAGGCCCATTTACTTGATTTATTTAGTGGCTTAATCCTTTTGATATATAATTGATTTAATTGTTTAACTTGACAATTAATTATTATATATGATGCATGTTCTATGTGATTCATTTAATTTTAAATTACTTATAATAGAAGCATGCTAGCATGTATATTTTATTATGAAATATTATATGCATGTTAAATAAATTTCCATGGCCTCCATCATTGGTTTGTAAGTGATGTGAGTAAGCTTGCGCGTTGGCATTAGAGCCTTCCTCCCCATCGGATGAGTTTATTCATGGATCACTGGTACAAACTTCTTTAAGATGACTGTAGGAAATTATCCAAGCGCGTGTGTACTTCTCTATCTGTAAGGCACATAAGCTTGCGCAATGGACTTGGGGTTAAATAATGGTGTACACTTAGATGCAAATAATTAGTATCCTCCCCATCGGAGTCACTGCTGTTATTTGCATGGCTAAAGAAAACCGACTATTAATTATTTTGTCATAAAGACAGGTTGACAAATGAGATTATTGGGTAAAACCTTCTCTTGTAAATGTTCGGGTTTGTATACGTCCACACTATCGTGGCATGCAAATTCACGGTGCTTGAGATGTTGGTGAATTTTATTTTATATTATTTTGAGGGATTCAATATAAATTGATGAATTCGAAGTGTTTGATCTGTTTAATTATTTATGATTCTCAGGATTTTAATATGGCACTCAACTCACTTTCTGTTATACTTAAAGAGCATAAACTTACTGGCACTAACTATGTTAACTGGAAGCGAAACATGGAAATTGTATTAACTGCTGAAGATTATATCTTTGTACTTTCTGAGGAATGTCCTCCGGCACCTACTGATGCCTCTACCGAAGAGCAAAAAAATGCTTATAATAGGTGGGTCAAGGCTGATAGGATGGCTAAATGCTACATTTTGGCGTCTATGTCAAATGTGCTTCAGACTCAGCATCAAGCCATGGAGACCGCCTATGATATGATGCATAATCTTAGGGAACTCTTCGGACATCAGAGTCGTCCTGCTAGGTCGAAGGGCATGTCGGTCTTGATGAACACCATAATGGCTGAGGGCACTCCCGTAAGGGAACATGTCCTTAGGATGATGGGCCAACTCAATGAGTTGGAAATTCTTAGAGCTGAAATTGATGGGGAAACCCAGGTCGATATCATACTCCAAAGCTTGCCTAGGAGTTTTGAGCAGTTCCGCCTGAACTATGGTATGAACAAATATATGTACATGTTGGCAGAACTTCTGACAGAACTTGTGGCGGCGGAAGAACTATTTCGTAGACCTCCTCAGGTTCATGTTGCTGAAAATGCTACTCATCCTAGGCCAAAGGGCGGTAGGAAGAAAAAGAAGCATGAAAATTCAGCACCGGTGAACCAAGTGAAAGCAAAGACTGGTGCGGTCAAGAAGCCTAAAGGCAAGTGCTTCAAATGCAAGCAGCCGGGACACTACAAGGCAGACTGCCCTCTTCTGAAGGAGAACAGGAATGGTAAGTCTTATATACTAGTTGTTGAATCTTGTGTAGCGGCTATATCTGCTGACACTTGGTGTGTAGATACGGGAGCCACTGACCATGTCTGCAATTCTTTGCAGGGGTTCCACCAAACCCGACAGCTCAGTGATGGAGAGATTACCATACTCATGGGGAATGCTACAAGAGTAGCAGCTGTCGCAGTGGGAGACGTTTATTTATTTTTCAATAAGAGTAAAACTCTTATTTTGAGGAATTGTCTTTATGTACCGTATTTTAGAAAGAATTTAATTTCAGTTTCTAAATTATTTATGGATGGATATTCTGTTTCTTTTAATGACAAGGTTATTATAAGGAAAGATAGAATTATTATCTGTGATGGTACATTGATAGATAATTTGTATACTCTTAATTCAATTTCTCCCACAATGCAACAAATTGAAACGAATGATACATCTACTAATAAGAGAAATGAACCTTCTAAAATGAACCAAACATATCATTGGCATCTAAGACTGGGTCACATTAACTTAAGTAGGATTCAAAGATTGATAGCTGATGGACCTCTGAGTTCATTAGTAGTGGAAAATTATCCAACTTGCGAATCCTGCTTGGAAGGAAAAATGACTAAAAGGCCTTTTAAGGCAAAAGGGTATAGAGCAAAAGATTTGTTGGAATTGGTTCATTCCGATTTATGTGGTCCTATGTCTGTCCAGGAAAGAGGGGGTTTTGAATATTTTGTCACTTTCATTGACGATTATTCAAGATATGGATATATTTATTTGATGCGCCGCAAGTCTGAATGCTTTGATAAATTCAAAGAATACAAGGCTGATGTGGAAAAGCAACTTGGTAAATATATCAAAACACTACGATCTAATCGTGGTGGTGAATACCTCTTGGGAGAGTTTAGGAATTATTTATCAGAAAATGGGATTGAATCCCAATTGTCTGCACCGGGCACACCCCAGCAGAATAGTGTAGCGGAAAGAAGGAATAGGACTCTTATGGAAATGGTAAGATCAATGATGAGTTATTCAGAATTACCAAATTCATTTTGGGGACACGCCTTAGAAACAGCAGCTTACATTCTAAACTTAGTACCTTCTAAATTGGTAGCCTCCACACCCACAGAACTGTGGACCGGGCGCAAGCCTAGTTTGAAACATGTTCGAATTTGGGGTGCTCCGGCACACGTTTAAAGGCAGATGCTGATAAGTTAGAATCACGTACTGATGTTTGTCTGTTATAGGGTATCCTAGAGGAACGAAGGGTGGTTTATTTTATAGTCCCAAGGACCAAAAGGTGATCGTGAGCACGAAGTCCAGATTTTTGGAAGAGGATTATATATTGGATCACAAACCCATGAGTAAAATTGTTCTAGAGGAAGTTAGAGGGAAAACACCAAATATAATACCAACTGTACAAGAAGATATACCACAGGACACTGCACTGCGTGTTACACCTAATACACAATTGCCTGCGGAGCCTCGTCATAGTGGGAGGGTTGTCAGATAATCGGATAGATTCATGGGATTGGGAGAGTCATCCGACTTGGTCCCAGGTGAACATGAAATTGACCCATGGAATTACAACGAGGCATTGCAAGATAAAGATGCTCAATTATGGCAAAACGCAATAAAATCTGAGATAGAATCCATGTATTCTAATCAAGTCTGAGAGCTTGTAGAACCACCCAATGGTGTAAAAGCTATTGAATGCAAGTGGATCTATAAGAGAAAAAGAGGATCTAACGGTAAGGTGGAAACCTTTAAAGCAAGGCTTGTGGCTAAAGGATATACTCAGAAAGAAAGAATCGATTATGAGGAAACCTTCTCGCCTGTGGCCATGCTTAAGTTAATCCGGATTCTTTTGTCTATTGCTGCTCATATGGATTATGAGGTATGGCAAATGGATGTCAAGACAGCTTTCCTTAATGGAAGTCTTGAGGAAAACATCTATATGAAGCAACCAGAAGGATTCATTGCAAAGGGCGAAGAGCATCTTGTGTGCAAGCTTAAAAGGTCCATTTATGGATTGAAACAAGCTTCAAGATCATGGAACATCCGGTTTGATGAAGTAATCCAGTCATATGGATTTATTCAATGTCCGGATGAATCATGTGTGTACAAGAAGTGTGACGGAAATGTAGTGGTATTTCTTGTACTATACGTGGATGATATTCTACTCATTGGAAACAATGTAAAAGTATTGTCGGGCGTAAGGGTATGGCTGTCCAAGCAGTTTGAGATGAAGGACTTAGGAGAAGCTGGACACATTCTTGGGATCAAATTAATAAGGGATCGCAAGAAAAGAATATTATGTTTATCCCAAGCTTCGTATATTGATACAATCCTGACTCGTTTTAGCATGCAAGATTCCAAGAAAGGTTTTTTACCTTTCAGACATGGAATACCTCTATCTAAGGAGATGTGTCCTAAGACACAACAAGAAATAGAGGCAATGAAGCTGGTCCTTATGCTTCGGCAGTAGGAAGCCTCATGTATGCTATGCTATGTACGAGACCGGATATCTGTTATGTCGTAGGCATGTCAGTAGGTATCAAAGTAATCCAGGACAGGGGCATTGGACTGCGGTAAAGCATATTTTGAAGTACCTGCGAAGGACTAGGGATTATGTGCTGGTTTACAGGGTAGATACTTTGTTACCTTTAGGTTATACTGATTCGGATTTCCAGTCAGATAGGGATGCTAGTAAATCCACCTCGGGTTATGTGTATACTCTTGGAGGAGGAGCCATAATATGGAGGAGTGTAAAGCAGAAATGCGTTGCTGACTCCACCATGGAAGCTGAATATGTAGCAGCCTCTGAGGCAGCTAAAGAAGCAGTATGGTTCAGGAACTTCTTAATGGACTTGGATGTGATTCCTGGTTTGCCCAAAGCGATCACAATTTATTGTGATAACAGTGGAGCAGTAGCAAACTCGAAGGAACCACGAGCCCATAAGGCGAGTAAACACATTGAGCGCAAGTACCACTTGATACGAGATATCGCTAAAAGAGGGGAAGTCGTTGTCGCTAAGATTGCATCTGAGGATAACCTTGTTGATCCTTTTACTAAGAGCCTTCCAGCGAAAGCGTTCGATGGGCATGTAGAAGGAATGGGGATTAGATGCGTGTCAGCAGATAAGGCAGCGTAGTCTTTTAGTATAAGTGGGAGATTGTTAGATTTTTATACTAAAAGCCTTGCTTTCGTATTGAACAATGTTTTTAATGATTTTATTTGAAATGAGAATCATATGATCAAATATTTTTGCATATTATAAATTATTTATTTATATGTTTGTGCAAAAGTCCATTTACTTTATATTGTAGATAATATGTTGTACGACAACACGCAGAAGATCATATTATCGGTTTCCTTATAAAGTATAAACAGATGCTCACAACCGAGATAGACGGGGACTATCTATCAGTATGGTTGTAGTGTGGTTTGGTATTAGTTTGTCTTGACCAGAGAACCACATTAGTACACTGCTTTGTGTATTGAGTAGGATCACCTGAGATCATTCGACTTGTACTGTCTATATAGAAGAACTTGATCTCTGTTATTATGGATGTTCGTGCTCTTAATCCCTACATAATAACCTTGACACGTAAGGCAGTATATATTTCTTTGATTCATCAATGGGTGAGATTTAAATGAATTAAATCGACAAACTCGGTGAGTTGGGAAATAATGATGTCTCTATGGTGTGCTGTTGATTGTAGAAGGAATCCATGTCCATTATAGGTTGATGATGTCCCCTTGAGGAGCTCATAAAGTTTATCATGTAAATTTTGTAAGCGGATTAATTTCCGACATGATAATGAGGTTGAGTGGTACTACTCTCGGAAGAGATATTAATTAATTTGAGTTGTCAGTAACTTAATTAATTAATGGGCATTGTATATCTTAAACATGGGGAGACTATCAGGCTCATAATAAGAAGGAGCCCAGAACATAATTTTGGGATTGGATGGGTAGTTCAGTAATAATATTTTAGTGGAATATATTATTATTATTGGATTTAATTAAAAGCTTTGGGCTAAGCTTGGTTAATTAAATCTAATTGAGACCCAGCCCAATTTCTCCTCCTGATCCCTGCAGTAGCCCAACTATATAAGTTATCTCAGTTCCTAATAACCTAAGTCTGCGCCACTTACGTAGAAAACAGAAAAGGAACAGATTGAGAACTCTCTGGGGATTGTTGATCACACAACACCAGAGAGTTGACTTTGGTCATACTGTAAAAGATCAGAGGTGCTCTTCACAGATCTTCATCCTCTACTCCAACCCAGAAGTCAGGTAAATTATTTTTTGCTTCCACTGATTGTTTACCTGTTTTTTTTATCAAATCACGTTAACCAAAACGATCCAATTGCCAGCAGTTTCAATATGCCACAAGAAATCAACTCTCCTAACAAACGTTACAAAGAAAAGATTATACTCTCGGTGCTTCATGAGGTAAGTACATCACAGCTCCCCAAACTTAGTTATAGTGGAAACTAAGTTTGCAAAGAGATATAATTTCTAAATAATAAGCACGTCAAATATAAAAAATTCTTACTCATACCAAAGAAATAAAGCAATAAAATGAGAGGAAAAGCCCCCAACAGGCGCTCTTGTTTAATGTCGGAGAGTCACGATGGTACCAATCTAGTGCAAGGTATCCTCAAAGACGATGCAAGCATCATCTGGTGACTTGTAGTGCTTCAATCGATGCCCATTCGCCGCTATGATGTCTTCATCTTTGTCCATAAGCTCAAAACTCCCCCCTCCGCCAGCTATATGGATAATGAACGGCCCCATCCACTTTGATTTCAATTTTCTTACGGAAAGCTTTAAACGAGAGTTAAAAAGTAATACCTCATCACCTTGCATGAACTCCTTATAAGAGATCTTTGAATCATGCCATTTCTTCATTCTCTCCTTGTAGATCTCCGAGTTCTTGTAAGCTCGATTACTGAACTCATCCAATTGATTGATATGAGTTATCTCAACTCCTTTTGATCCTTTAAAGACAAGTTCAAACTCCTCAATGCCCAAAAAGCTTTGTGTTGAATCTCTATGGGTAAGTGGCACGGCTTCCCATAGACAATTTGATACGGTGACATTTCCAACATCGTCTTATAAGCAGTCTGGAACCCCCATAAAACATCATCGAGCTTCATAGCCCGATCCTTCCTATTGGTTCCAACTACCTTCTCCAATATTTGTTTCACTTGTTGGTTGGAAACTTTAGCTTGCTCATTCGCTTGAGGGTGATAGGGTGTAGTAATCCTATGCTTAACACCATAATCCTTGAGAACCTTTTCAAGAAGCTTATTGACAAAGTGAGACCCTCCATCACTTACTAGTGCTCTAGGAACTCCATCGCGGGTAAATACATGTTTCTTCAAGAAAGACAACACAATCCTTGAATCATTCACGCGAGTGGGAATGGCTTCTACCCACTTAGAAACATAATCCACTGCTAAAAGAATGTAGAGAAATCCATTAGATGGGGGAAAAGGCCCCATAAAATCGATCCCCCTGTTGGATTGTATACTAAAAGTCTAGCTTTTTGTATGAACAATGTTGTAACAATTAATTTGAAATGAGAATCATATGATCAAATGATTGAATCTTATAATTTATTTATATGTTCGATGCAATAGTCCACTTACTTTATACTGTAGATAATATGTTGTGCGACAACACGCGGAAGATCATATTATCAGTTTCCTTATAAAGTATAAACTGATGCTCACAACCGAGATAGACGGGGACTCTCTATCGGGATGGTTGTAGTGTGGTTTGGTATTAGCTTGTCTTGGCTATAGAATCACATTAGTGCACTTGGGTGTATTGAGCAGGACCGCTTGAGATCGTTCGATTTATACTGACTTATAGGAGAACTTGATCTCAGTTATTATGGAAGTTCGTGCTCTTAATCCCTATACAATAACCTCGACACATAGGGCAGTATGTATTTCTTTGATTCATCAATGGGTGAGATTTACATGCAATTAAATCAATAAACTCGGTGAGTTGGGAAGTAGTGCTGTCTCTATGGTGTGCTGTTGATTGTAGAAGGAATCCGTGTCCGTCATAGGTTGATGATGTCCCCTTGAGGAGCTCATAAGGATTATCATGTAAACCCTGCAGGTGGAATTTATTCCGGCATGATAATGAAGTTGAGTGGTACTACTCTTGGATGAGATATTAATTAATTGAGTTGTCAGTAACTTAAATTAATTAATGGACATTGTATATCTTAAACATGGGGAGACTAACGGGCTCATAATAAGAAGGAGCCCAAAACGTAATTTTGGGATTGGTATGGTAGTGCAGTAATAATATTTTAGTGGAATATATTATTATTATTGGACTTAAGTATAAGCTTTGGGCTAAGCTTGGATACTTAAGCCCAATAGAGGCCCAACCCAATTTCTCCTCCTGGTCCCTGCTGTAGCCCATGTATATAAGTCACCTCAGCTTATCTGGAACCCTAATCTAATTCATTATTCACGTGTGATGAGGGTTGAGAGCAGATTGAGTAGGTCTCGTAGATCGTCGCCCACACGACGTCGAGATCGGACTTGGGACATACAGCAGAAGACCGGAAGGTCGTTTGCTGCTGCAGTTTGTCATATTCCAAAACTCATATAAAATCGTACAGTTCTTCGATTTTGATGTATTATATACTGATGGAAAGCCATCGAAGAGAGGATCGTCTGAGCACAAAGATCACTCAATTCCGACATCAGAAGAGGAACTCATGGCTATTCTCGTGGGACTGCGCAAACTGCCAGCGAGAATTCAACCTCTACATCAACCCTTGGTGAAAGGTAATGCGTTTCATGTTTACTTGCTTCCGCTGCTTGTTAGAAATACATGGAACCCTAACGGGTCACATTAACCAAACGATTGAATGCCAACAATTGGTATCAGAGCTTCGGTTTCGTGGTGAAGCGTGACACGTTAGGCTAGGGTTTATGTGATTAATTTTTCGGAATTAGGATCACATGTTTAGGGTTTTGGTTTTATTGCGCAAACCATGAATATCCCTATGTAATATATACCCTATATCATATCTATTCGTCCATGGTTGTGTGTGAGAGGATTCGACGAAAACTGTTCGTCAATTTCACATGCAAGGAAGAAAGAGAGGGCAAAAATAGAATCACGCTTTTGAGAGAAAATCCAGCGTAGTGATATTGCAGAGGCAATAATCAGAGTTTCAACGGTCGGATTGATCTGTAATTTGGTCAGCACGTTCAGACCTTGTGGATGTACATTCTGAACGGTGGAGATCGAATTTGGAGCTTTTTCTTGCTGGGAGTACGCTGAAAACAGAAGCAGATATTTGGGCGATTCTGTTTTGCGCAGTCGAGGGAAAAGTGCCGTTTCTGACAAACTAATCGTTGGATCAAGCTGTAATTTGGTCAGCACGTTCAGACCTTGTGAATGTACATTCTGAACGGTGGAGATCGAATTTGGAGCCTTTTCTTGCTAGGAGTACGCTGAAAACAGAAGCAGATATTTGGGCGATTCTGTTTTGCGCAGTCGAGAGAAAAGAGCCGTTTCTCACAAAATAACCGTTGGATCGATTTGTAATTTGGACAGAATGTTCAGAACTTACAGTAGTAGATTCTGGACGGTGGAGATTGGATTCTGAGGTTCTTTCAGTTTCGAACTACGAACGACAGTTGGTGTAGTTTGGTGTTGCGCGTTGGGCTGAACTTGGTTCCATGCATGTAGGCCCTTGGACGAGCGACAGTCCGGGCGAGGGGCGCTCGTCAAGGCACTTGGGGCGCTCCCTGACATGATTGGCGGTGGGATATGACGATGGACGTCTTGGGACACAAGCAATCCTGCTTGTTGCGTAAGGCATCGATTCCACAGTAGGAGTGTCGGACAAGACATTAAAATTTAGAGGCGTTTTTATTCCTAATATATATAACTGTCATAATTTATTTAATTGTCTATTATTGTTATATATATATATATATATATGGATGCCTGATCTCTATGATTTATTGTCTTATATAGAAGCATGCTAGATTGCGTATTATATTTGGTATATTATATGCATGTATTACTAGAGTGTTGGATAAGACATCCAATTTTACGAAAACTAATTCCTAATATATAACTGCCATAATAGATTGTATATTATTGTTATATATGGATGTCGAATTAATTCCTAATATATGACTGCTATAATTGATTTAATATCTATTATTGTCATATATGAATGTCGAATTAATTCCTAATATATAACTGCTATAATTGATTGTCTATTATTGTTATATATGGATGTTGAATTGATTCCTAATATATAACTGACATAATTGATTTAATTATCTATTATTGTTATATATGGTTGCTCGTCGATATCGATGATTTTGATAATCTAGACGATATGACGATCGATATCGATAGTTTCGGAATTTTGATAATCTTGATGTTTTTCGAATATTTGATAATCTAGTCGATATCGATGATTTTGATAATCTGGACGACATCGACGGTCGATATCGATGGTTTCGAAAATTGGACAATCTGGAAATTTTGAAAATTTGATAGTCTTGAAGTCTTTGCTGATATTCGTGCCTGGTGGCGAACAATCGAATTCGCTGATATATAACTGTTAATGATTGATTTAATTATTGATTATTGTTATATATGTATGTATGACTCTCTGTGATTTACTGCCTTATGTGCCGTAATAGAAGCATGCTAGCGTTGCGTATTTTATTCTGAATATCATATGCATGTAAAAATCCTCGGTGTTAAATTACTAAGTGGGAGAGGGGATTGGTAAATATTCCCGCGGCCTCCATTATTGGTTTGTAAGTGATGTGAGTAAACTTGCGTGTTGGCAATAGGCCTTCCTCCCTAACGGATGAGTTTATTCACGGATCACTGGTACAGACTTCATTACATAATTATTGTTTGTAATGTGGTACATGAATTTGCGTGTTGGCAATAGGCCTTCCTCCCTAACGGATGAGTTTATGTGGGGCTCATTGGTACAAACTTATAATTGATGATTGTAGGAAGCTATCCGAGCGCGTGTGTACTTCTCCAACTGTAAAGCACACAAGCTCGCGCAGTGGACTTGGGATCAAATAATGGTGTACACTTAGGTGTAAATAATTAGTATCCTCCCCAACGGAGTCACTGCTATTATTTGTATGGCTAAAGAGGAACCGACTATTAATTATTTTGTCACAAAGTTAGGTTGACAAATGAAATTAATGGGTAAAACCTTCTCTTGTAAATGTTTGGGTTTGTAAACGTCCACACTAACGTGGCTTGCAGACTCACGGTGCTTGAGATGTCGGTGAATTTTATTTTTATATAGTTTTGAGGGAAACAATATAAAAGGATAAAATTCGAAGATTTGATCGGTATATTTATTTATGATTCTCTGTAATTTCAAATGGTTTTATCTCGCTTATTGTTAACTAAAAGAAATTATATTTACTGGTCCAAAATTAGATGATTAGAAAAGAATCTTGGTTTTGATTTTACTGCTTAAGAAAATAAAAATATGTTCTCCCTTAAAGATGTTCATGATGCCTATTAAAGTCTCTAGTGGATAGGTGAGAAGTTCATAGAAATATTATGGCCTCATGTAACTCTTCGGATACTTGAGTAAGTTAAAAGGCGGTAGGTCATGATTGAAGTTGATGAATGAATTAGATACATGGAATAGAAGTTGAAGGGGAAACCTAAGTCAATTTTATTCTCCATAATTTCCTAGATGTTTTGAGTAAGTTTCTCCTGAATTACAAGAGGATGTATATGGTGGAAAACTTCTGGCAAAACATGTGGCAAAGGAAAGCCATTTTCATCATAATGTGAACAAGTTTTATATCTTATTCACTAGTTGTTTAAAACATGATTAGTGATGGCATTTACTGACACGAAGTGTGTAGATACTGGAATCACTAAATGTTTATTACTAAGTGAGGATAAGATTGTTATGACATGGGTAAAACTACAAGAGTAGTGGCTATTGCAGTGGGAGTTGTCTATTTATTAAATGATATGAGTAGACGTTTGATTTTATGAAATTGTCTTTACGTACATTTTCATAGAAAGAATTTGATTTCGGTTTCTATGCATTAATAGATGGATACTCCATTTCATTTAAATGATATGGTCATTATAATGAATGATAGAGTTGTAATCTGTTATGGTACGTTGGTGAACAATTTGTACACTCTTAAATCATGTTTATCCCCTGGATGCGACAAATAGTAATTAATAATGAGTCTTCTAATCTAGTAAGAGAAAGGTACCTTCGGAAATGAATTTCCCACCTTAATGGTGTGACGAATAGAAGGAATATCACTCTTATGGTAGTGATTAGATAGATGATGAATTATTTGGAATTACTAAATTCATTTTATGGATATGCCCTAGGAACAGTAATTCGTAAGAATGTTTTTCTATTTGTGGGATATCCTAGAAAAATGAAGGATGATTTATTTAGTCCACAAGATCGAAGAGTGATTGTTAACATAAACACTAGATTTTTGGAAAAAGGACTATGTAATAAATCAAATACCCATGTATAAGTTGTTCTAAAGGAAGTGAGAGGAAAACACAAAGTATAAGTACCAAGTGTACAAGAGGATATACCACAAGGTAAACTGCAACGCGTGTCACGTCTGATATACAATTGCATGTAGTGCCTTGTCGTAGTGGGAGGGTTCTTCGACAACTTGTAAGATACATGTTTTGGGAAAGTCGTGAGACTTGGTCCCTCACAAACATGAAATGGACCCACGGATACGACGAAGCACTACAAGTTAGAAATGCCTAATCCTAGCAAAGTGCAATGAATATTAAAATAGAACGATTTGAAATTAGGTCTGGATGCTTGTTGAACCGCTAAATGGCGTAAAAGCCATTGGAAGCAGGCATGCAAGAATAAAAGAGGATCATAGTATAAGGTGAAAACCTTGGAAGCAAGCTTGTTACGAAAAGGTATACTCAGAAAGAAAGGGTTCGATTATGAGAAAACCTGTTCGCCGGTAGCTATGCCTAAGTTGATCCGAACTCTTTTATTTGTTGCTACTCATATGAAATATGAGGGATAGCAAATAGATGTCGAGACAGCTTTCCTGATTGGAAGTCTTAAGGGAAACATCTATGTGAAGCAACCAGAGTGATTCATTGCAAAGAGCTAAGAGCATTGTGATAGTGAGCTTAAAAGTGTCCATTAATGGACTAAAACAAGCTTCAAGATCATGAAACATCCGTTTTGATGAGGTAATCCAGTGACATGGATCTAATCAATGATCGGATGGGTCTTGTGTATTGAAAAGAGTGATGGAAACGTGGTGGTATTTCTTGTACTATCGTAGATGATATATTGCTCATTGGAGACAATGAAAGAGTATTGTCGGGCGTATGTGTATGGATAATAAAGCGGTATGAAATGAAGGACTTAAGAAGAGCAAAAATATCCTTTTGATCACGGTAATACGGATCACAAGAAAGGATATTATGCTTGTCTCAAGCTTCATGAATTGATACGATCCTTACTTGTTTTAGCAAGTGACTTTATCTAAGAAAATATGTCTTGAGACACAAAAGAAAGATAAAGGTGATGAAAGCGGTTCCTTATGCTTCGGCGAATAAGGAAGCTTAATCTTAGGAATGCTATGCGCGAGAATGGATATCTATTTTGCTGAACGCATGAACAGTGGGTATCAACGTAACCCGGAACAAGAATGATGAACTGTGGTAAGACATATATGAAGTGCCTGAGAAGGACTGGAAATTATATGTAAGCTTACTGGGTAAATTCACTGCTTCTTGTGGATTACGTAGATTCGAATTTTTTAGTCAGATTGGACGGCAGTAAATCCACCTCAAGGTTATGTGTTTAATTTTAGGAAGTTGAGTCATAATGTGGAGGAGTGTTATATAGAAATATATTTCAGACTCCAGACTCCATCATGGAAAGATGATAAATTGGAGCCTATGAGGCAGCCAAAGTATCTGTATGACTCTAGAAACTTCAAGATGGACTTCGAAGTGTTTCTAAGTTTGCCCAAGGATATCACAATTTATATTGATGATATTGGTTCAGTTGCAAACTTGAAGGAATCACGAGCCCATAAGGCAATTAAACACATGGAGTGCAAGTACCACCTGTTACGAGAAATCGTATGATGAGGGGAAGGTTGTTGTCGCCTAGATTGCATCGGATGATGACCTAGTAAATCCATTTACAAGGATATTAAGGCGAGAGCTTTTAATGGTCGTGTAGTGGGAGTGGAAATCAGATGTATGGCGGAAGACATGACAGCATAGTCTTTTAGTATAAGTGGGAGATTGTTGGATTGTATACTAAAAGTCTAGCTTTTTGTATGAACAATGTTGTAACAATTAATTTGAAATGAGAATCATATGATCAAATGATTGAATCTTATAATTTATTTATATGTTCGATGCAATAGTCCACTTACTTTATACTGTAGATAATATGTTGTGCGACAACACGCGGAAGATCATATTATCGGTTTCCTTATAAAGTATAAACTGATGCTCACAACCGAGATAGACGGGGACTCTCTATCGGGATGGTTGTAGTGTGGTTTGGTATTAGCTTGTCTTGGCTATAGAATCACATTAGTACACTTGGGTGTATTGAGCAGGACCGCTTGAGATCGTTCGATTTATACTGACTTATAGGAGAGCTTGATCTCAGTTATTATGGAAGTTCGTGCTCTTAATCCCTATACAATAACCTCGACACATAGGGCAGTATGTATTTCTTTGATTCATCAATGGGTGAGATTTACATGCAATTAAATCAATAAACTCGGTGAGTTGGGAAGTAGTGCTGTCTCTATGGTGTGCTGTTGATTGTAGAAGGAATCCGTGTCCGTCATAGGTTGATGATGTCCCCTTGAGGAGCTCATAAGGATTATCATGTAAACCCTGCAGGTGGAATTTATTCCGGCATGATAATGAAGTTGAGTGGTACTACTCTTGGATGAGATATTAATTAATTGAGTTGTCAGTAACTTAAATTAATTAATGGACATTGTATATCTTAAACATGGGGGACTAACGGGCTCATAATAAGAAGGAGCCCAAAACGTAATTTTGGGATTGGTATGGTAGTGCAGTAATAATATTTTAGTGGAATATATTATTATTATTGGACTTAAGTATAAGCTTTGGGCTAAGCTTGGATACTTAAGCCCAATGGAGGCCCAACCCAATTTCTCCTCCTGGTCCCTGCTGTAGCCCATGTATATAAGTCACCTCAACTTATCTGGAACCCTAATCTAATTCATTATTCACGTGTGATGAGGGTTGAGAGCAGATTGAGTAGGTCTCGTAGATCGTCGCCCACACGACGTCGAGATCGGACTTGGGACATACAGCAGAAGACCGGAAGGTCGTTTGCTGCTGCAGTTCGTCATGTTCCAAAATTCATATAAAATCGTACAGTTCTTCGATTTTGATGTATTATATACTGATGGAAAGCCATCGAAGAGAGGATCGTCTGAGCACAAAGATCACTCAATTCCGACATCAGAAGAGGAACTCATGGCTATTCTCGTGGGACTGCGCAAACTGCCAGCGAGAATTCAACCTCTACATCAACCCTTGGTGAAAGGTAATGCGTTTCATGTTTACTTGCTTCCGCTGCTTGTTAGAAATACATGGAACCCTAACGGGTCACGTTAACCAAACGATCGAATGCCAACACCCCCATACATCAAAGATCTCAACAACAATGCTTGATTGAAGTGGCACTCCCTTTTCATTAGTAGGTGGAGGAAGCTTCTTAATTGCCACCACCTTTGCTCTATCCACCTGCAATCCCTTTGCCGAAATATGATGGGAAAGAACAATCCCATCTCTCACCATGAAGTGGAACTTCTCCCAATTCAAGACAAGATTAGTTTCTTGGCATCTCTTCAAAACAGTAGCAAGGTTAGATAAGCAAATATCAAAGGAGGAACCAAACACAGAAAAATCATCCATAAGCACCTTCATGATCTTTTCTATCAACCCATCAAATATGGCCATCATGCAACGCTGAAATGTAGCAGGTGCACTACATAATCCAAAAGGCATCTTTCTAAAAGCAAAAGTTCCATAAGGGTAAGTAAAAGTAGTCTTTTCTTGATCCTCGGGTGCAATCATAATTTGATTATAACCCGAGTACCCATCTAAAAACAATAAAACCCATACCCTGCAAGACGATCAAGTATTTGATCCATGAAAGGAAGGGGAAAATGGTCTTTGCATGTATTTTTATTAAGTTTCCTATAATCCGTACATACACGTCATCTCGTAGGAATCCTAGTGGCTAATGGCTCTCCATTCTCGGCTTTCTTAATAGTCATGCCCCCATTCTTAGCTACTACACACAATTGACTCATATGGGGACCATCACTAATGGGATATATAATTCTTGCATCAAGCCATGTTAGGATTTCCTTCCTAATCACTCCTTGAATAGCGGGATTCACCCTCCGCTGATTCTAAATGCCACTCTTGGCCTCATCTAATAATCTTTTTCTATGCATGCAATATGAAGGACTAATACCTTTTAAATCATCAAGAGACCAACCAATTGCAGACTTATACTTTCTAAGCACATCTAACAATTCCTCAAGTTGATCATCATCAAGGGAAGAAGATACAATTACAGGATATTTTTCATTGTCACCTAGGAAGGTATACTTCAAGTGCTCCGGTAGTGGTTTCAACTCCTCTTTCTTCTCTTCTTGAGGTGCGCTCTCTCTATCCAATGGTAGGTACTTCCTAGTCCACTTGACCTCTTCAGCCTTTGTCCTCTTCGATTCATATCTGTCATCACCCAAAGCAAGTAAGTTTTCAAGAAATTCAATACATACCTCGTTGGAGAGTTCATCTAGCTCCGTAGTGGGAAAAGTAAGAGATTCTGCCAAACATGTCTCAAGAGGATCCTTCGACATGATCAAAGACATGTCTTCCTTCATGATCTACTCCACCACATCAATATTGTGACGTTGCATTTCCATTGGTATCTTCAATGCTTTGTCAAGATTAAATAAGACCTCTTATTTATCCATCTGCAGCCGTAACTCACCCTTCTGCACATCTATCATAGCTCTCGCAGTAGTAAGGAAAGGTCTCCCTAAGATAAGAGTGAAATTATCCTTGTTATCTTCCATCTCCAGCACAAGAAAATCCACATGAAAGACTAGCTTCTCTACTTTTACAAGAACATCTTCAATAAGACCCTTTGGAAAAGTCATCGACCTATCCGCTAGTTATAGAGCCACTGTTGTGGGAGTTAACTCCCCCAAACCAAGCCTTTGAAATATCGACAATGGCATCAAATTGATGCTTGCCCCAAGATCATACAAGGCTCTACGTGCCGTCCCCTTTCCAATCTCACATAAGATCGTGAAGCTTTCCGGATCCTTTAACTTAGCTGGTATCTTCCTTTGGATGATCGAACTACAATTCTTAGACAAATTCACTGTTTTAATTCCGTTCAAGCTTTTCTTCTTCAAAAGTATATCCTTCAGAAAATGGGAATAATACGGCATCTCCAACATTCTTCAGAGAAAGGAATGTTCAAGCTTATTTTGTTTATGATCTCTGAAAACTTCTTGAACTTCTCTTCCAATCCCTTCTTGACTAGCTTGTAAGGAAACGGCAGAGGTATCTTTGTTTTGGGAATCCCCCATTCATCGCGTTCTACCTTCTCCGCCTTATCCTTTTTGGCTCTCAATCTCTTGGCTCTTTCCCACTTCTTCTCCACTGTAATCTCTGTATTCTGCTCTTTGGAAGGTACTAGAGTAGCATCAACATCATGTGGAGCATTCAACGCAGAAAAAATAGCAGAACGGTACGATTCGACCTGGGTTCGACCAGGGTTGCTGGTCGAACTAGGTGAATAATGGTCGAACTGAGCACCTAAAAGTTCGTTCTCCCCCTTATAGGCCGATTCGACAATAGTTTGACCAACAGGATTGGTCGAATCATAGTGATCATGGTCGAATCGGGCGTCAGACAAAATAGAGCATTCTGGACAGTGTAGTTCGACCTGGGTTCGACCAGAGCTTTTGGTCGAATCAACCTATTTTTGGTCGAATTAGTCTTCTGCAACCTCCTGATGTCGCCCAGGTACCTGGTTCGACCTCCTCTGTGTAGTTCAACCACCTGTGTTGGTCGAATTGGGGTCGAATCGGTCTCCTGTCGCTTCAACTTTTAATTCCAGCCTCATTGGTCCCTCGTACTGCGTTCCAAACCTCAATGTAATGGCGTGACAAGACTTTGGATTCTCAATACTTTGAGACAGAAACTTCCTTTTCTCAATAGTTTGCGTCAACTTGTTCATGTTTCCTGCTATTTCCCTAATCAACAATGTAAGGTCCTTAACTTGCTTAGACAAATCCTCATGATTGGCATCAATCTTCTTTTCTAATTTGGCCTCAAGACGGTCCATTCTTGCTTCATTCCTCGCCATATACATGTTCACCGTATCCTCAAAACCCAGTTTCCCTTCTTCTAATTTAGCACCCGGATCAACACCGATAAGAGGTTGCACTGCATTATTCGGATTACTCCATGAAAACTCCAACCACCTTGGTTGTTGGTAATTACCTGGGGGACCACGATTATTGTAATTCCCCTAATAATTTTGGTTTTCTTGATTTGGGTACCTAGTTCCTTGAATACTTTGACCCATGGCATAATTTGCCTCCTCGATCTCCTCTTGGCTAGCTCCTTCATAGCCACATCCTGCTGCATCATTGGTACTCTCTGAGATAAATCCATGATCTGCTTTTGCTGAGACTCTAGTAGCTTGCTAATATTAGTCAAGCTAGAGACGATCTCATCATTTCTCCCCGACTTCACCATAGTATGCTCAACCTGTGCTACTTTACCAAGAACATAAGTGTCTCTCACTCTATCAGTCGATCAATCTCTTAAATTCATCGAAATATCCTCAAAAAGCTTCTCAGCCTCAATGGGTGACATTGTAAGCAATGCTCCATTAGAAGAAGCATCAAGTAACACACGAGAATCGCAATCCAACCCATTATAGAAAATAATGATATATTGAGCTTTAGATAGTCCATGCTGTGGACACTTCTAAAGCATGTCCTTGTATCTGTCCCAAGCTTCATGAAACTTCTCATTACCATGGATAGCAAATTGATTGATTTCTTGCTTCATCTTGAACACCTTTGAAGGTGACATGTATCACTCCAAGAACTTCACTTTCATCTTCTCCCATGTATCACATTCAGCAGCATCAAGATTATCGTATTAATCTTTCGCTTTTTCATTAAGCGAGAACTTGAACAATATGATCTTCCTCGCATCATCATGAGCTCCTGCATCTTTTTGTGTACCTGCATACCCAAGGAACTTATTTAGATGTTGCTGAGGATCTTCAAAGGTTCCCTCTGAGAAGGGACTCCTTTCAATCATGCTGATAAGAGCATGGTGTAAATCAAAATTGGCTCCAGTCCCTCTTGCTCCTAACAACCCATCATTGCCTCCTCCGTTGTTCTTAAAGACTTCACGGATGGCAAGTGTATCAGGATTCGCTGCCATTTTGACTGCCTCTACTTCCAAATTAACTTTGGTTGCAGCTTCAATCGTTTGCGAATTCAGCACCTCAACTTCAACTCCTAAATTAAGAGCCTCAGTTGGGTCTATGTTCTTTTTCTTGTTCTTGTTCTTCTTTTTCTTCCTCGACGATGCTCCAATCTCAGGATTATAAGGTGCTAATTCACCTGTTTTTGATCTTGTGAGCATACACCTAAGAAAAATAAGTGTTAGAAATTAAAGACAATAATTAAATAATCTCAATTAAACTAGAATAAACTAATAATTAATGTCGTCCCCGGTAACGGCGCCAAGAACTTGATGAGCATTTTCTCAACACACAAAATTATCCCCAAGTATGAAGGATATCAATTGTAGTTTCGATAGGCGACCAAGTAATTATCGAACCCAAGGGACGGATTATTATCAATTTAATTATATTCTAATTAACTAAGACTATATTGGCAAATTGGTTTTGAATAGTCACGGAACTAAATAACAAAGAATTTAGATAGCAAATTAAATAAACAAGCAATGGAGAAAATACGGTTGTAATCAAGTAAGAAATTAGGTAGTTCGTCGGGTCATCCAGTTTTACTTATTAATTTCCTTTTCATGTGTTGATGTCTGACTCTGTCTTGTGGTCTATGAACAAATCACTAAACTATGCAAGTTTACTTTATAGACACAAGCAAACATGTGTATGACACGTGTGAATATCCTCGGAGCAAGAGATATAATTCACTCCCCTTTCTAGGTATTATTAGTATCAATTATTTCCCGTGCACTTAGTACTCTAACCCGATATGATCTCCCTTTATAGGTACTATGAAGTTATACTCTTTATCCTACTTATTAACCCAAATAATATTCAATTAACAAGTATTCATATAAGACAGTTCTAATAAGACTTCGGAATCCCTTCACTTAGAATTATAACATGTAATCCTGCTCAGCAGTGAACGCACTCAATCAATAACCAAGATATGTATTCAGACTCTACATAACAGTTAATGATGCACAAAATAACTGTGAGTATGAATTTAAAAGGCACAATCTTATATAAAATAAACCACAAGTAGTGTTATACGGAGTTTACACATGGAAATTCAATTAACTCATAAAACTTTCATAATCCTAGAACTACCGGAGCTGCTCTAGCCCATGATTGATCTAGGAACAATCATGGTTAATTGGTATGATCTTACTTGACTCGCCAGACGAACCTCTCTTCATGACTCCTCGGGATGATGGTAGGGATTCAGTGATGGATGGATGATGAATGATCGTCGTGATGTCTTTCCTCCTGCGAAAGCTCTTTTTTTATACTTTTAAATTCTCCTTACGGGCCTTGAATGGGCTTCTTGAGCGAACACACACATTAAAGGTGTAAAATACAAATATGGAAAGTTTTCGTACATTAGTTCGACCAACAGGCCAGGTCAAACTCTCCTCCCCTGGTTGAACTCCAGGTCGAATCGACCTGTAAGTTAGTTATGGGCCCCGGATTCTACAAAAATCCTGGTCGAATCACATACTCTCTGGTCGAACTGCAGGTGCGTCTCTTTAGGCTTCTGGTTCAACCACGGTTCGACTAACTGGCTTGGTCAAACGGCAACATCGTGGTCGAATGGCACTTCTGGCATTTTTTCTCCATCGGTTCGACCACAGGTGCTGGTCAAACCACCTCCTTCTTGGTCGAATCCCGTGCCAGCTTGGTCGAATCCATCTCTAAATCTTTCTTTTTCTGATCTGATCACTTCCAACTCGTTTTCCTTCAAAAATCAACTCAAATAGCCTTGAAGACACCTGATTCGTGACTTTCCACCATATATATCGATTCATATCGAATTACAACCATCTAACACACCTTTCGTACACGAATACAGGCTCGAAACACATGAATTTACACACTCATCAAGTTGTGAGAGAGGTTCGTCTGTCAAACCAAGTGAGAACCAAGTGAAGATTCAAGACGGAGAGAGTCGCGACGGCACCCGCATCTAGAGTTTGCTTTACTTCTTAATTTATCTTGTAATTTTCAAGAATATGGGTAAGATCCTACCAACCACCATGATTGTTCCTAGATCAATCATGGGCTAGAACCGCTTCGGTAGTTCTAGGATTATGAAGATTTTATGAGTTAATTTGTCTTTCATGTGTAAACTTCGTATAACACTACTTGTGGTTTATTTTATATAAGATTGGGCTTTTTAAATTCATACTCACAGTCGTTTTGTGCATCATTAACTGTTATGTAGAGTCTGAATACATATCTTGGTTATTGATTGAGTGTGTTCACTGCTGAGCAGGATTACATGTTATAATTCTAAGTGAAGAGATTCTGAAGTCTTATTAGAACTATCTTATATGAATACTTGTTAATTGAATAATATTCGGGTTAATAAGTAGGATAAAGAGTATAACTGCATAGTACCTATACAGGGAGATCATATCGGGTTAGAGTACTAAGTGCACGGGAAATAATTGATACTGATAGTATCTAGAAAGAGGGGTGAATTATATCTCTTGCTCCGAGGATATTCACACGTGTCATACGCATGTTTACTTGTATCAATAGAGTGAACTTGCATGGCTTAGTGATGCATCCATAGACCACAAGGAAGAGTTGGACATCAACGCATGGAAGAGAGATTAATAAGTAAAACTGAATGACCCGAAGAACTACCCAATTTCTCACTTGATCACAGTCATATTATCTCTATTGCTTGTTTATTTTCTTTGCTATTTTAATTACTTGTTATTTAGTTACTTAATCACTATAAACCAAAGTGCCAGCATAGTCTTAATTCATTAGAATATAATTAAATTGATAATAATCCGTCCCTTGGGTTCGATAATCACTTGGTCGTCTATCGAAACTACAATTGATATCCTTCATACTTGGTGATTATTTTGTGTGTTGAGAAAACGTCCATCAAGTTCTTGGCGTCGTTGCTGGGGACGGCTTAATTATTAATCCGTTATTTCTAGTTTAATTAGGACTATTTTATTCTTTTTTCCTTTTCTTTCTAACTTTGAATTTTTTTAGGTGTATGTACACTAGATCGAAGGGAACTAATCTAGAACCTTTTGATCCGGAACCAGAGGCATCCATGAGGAAAAGAAACCCTAAGTATAAGAAGAACAAGAATAAGAACAAGGAGCCAACCGATACTATTGATCAAGTAGTTGACGTTGGAGAGCTAATTCCGTAAGCAACTGAAGCTGCAACCGAATTCAACTTGGAAGCAGAAGCAGTCAACATGGCGGCAAATCCTGATACACTTGCCATCCGTGAAGTCTTAAGAACAACGGAGGAGGTAATGCGGGAATGTTAGGAGCAAGAGGGGCCGGAGCTGATTTTTATCCACACCCTACTCTTATCACAATGATTGAAGAAGTCCCTTCTCTGGGGGTACCTTTGAAGATCCTCAGCAACATCTAAATAAGTTCCTTTGGTATGCAAGTACACAAAAAGATGCAGGAGCTCATGAGGATGCGAGAAAGACCATCTTGTTTAAGTTCTCACTGAATGAAAAAGCAAAAGATTGGTACAATAATCTTGATGCTGCTGAATGTGATACCTGAGAGAAGGTGAAAGTGAAATTCTTGGAGCGATACATGCCACCTTCGAAGGTGTTCAAGATGAAGCAAGAAATCAATCAATTTGCTATCCATGGTAATGAGAAGTTTCATGAAGCTTGGGACAGATTCAAGGACATGCTTCGAAAGTGTCTATAGCATGGGCTATCTAAAGCTCAATACATCAGTATTTTCTATAATGGGTTGGATTGCAATTCTCGTGTGTTACTAGATGCTTCATCCAATGGAGCATTGCTTACGAAGTCACCCATAGAGGTCGAGAAGCTTTTTAAGAATATTTCGATAAATTCAAGAGATTGGCTGATAGATAGAGTGAGAGGCACTTATTTTCTTGGTAAAGTAGCACAGGTTGAGCATACTATGGTGAAGTCAGGAAGAGATGACGAGATCGTCTCTAGCTTGGCTAATATCAACAAGTTACTCGAGTCTCAGCAAAAGCAAATTATGGATATATCTCAGAGAGTACCAATGATGCAGTAGGATGGTGGTTATGAAGGAGCTAGCCAAGAGGAGATCGAGGACGCTAATTACGCCATGGGTCAAAGTATTCAAGGAACGAGGTTCCAAAATCAAGAAAACCAGAATTATCAGGGAACTACAATAATCGTGTTCCGCCGGGTAATTATCAACAACCGAGGAGGCCGGAGTTTTCGTGGAGTAATCCCAACAATGCAATGCAACCTCCTATTAGTGTTGATCCGGTGCTAAAGTGGAAGAAGGGAAATCGGGTTTCGAGGATATGGTGAACATGTACATAGCGAGGAACGATGCAAGAGTGGATCGGCTTGAGGCCAAGTTAGAAAAGAAGATTGATGCTAATCATGAGGATTTGTATAAACAAGTGAAAGACCTTACGTTGTTGATGGGGAGATGGACGGATACTTTGGGTTCGATATGTCCTTGATCCTCTCAAAGGATCCTCTTGAGACATGCTCGGCGGAGTTTCTTACTTTTCTCACCATGGAGCTAGATGAACTCTCCAACGAGGTATGTATTAATTTTCTTAAAAATTTACTTGCTCTGGGTAATCATAGGTATGAGTCGAAAAGGACCAAGTTTGAAAAGGTGAAGTGGACTAGGAAATACTTGCCTTTGGATAGAGAGATCGCACCTCAAGAAGAGAAGAAAGAGGAGTTGAAACAGCTACCGGAGCACTTGAAGTATGCCTATCTAGGTGACAATGGAAAATATTCGGTAATTGTACCTTCTTCTCTTGATGATGATTAACTTGAGGAATTGTTGAATGTGCTTAGGAAGTATAAGTCTGCGATTGGTTGGTCTCTTAATGATTTAAAAGGCATTAATCCTTCATATTGCATGCATAGAATAAGATTGTTAGATGAAGAGTAGTATACAGAATCAGCGGAGGGTGAATCCCGCTATTCAAGAAGTGATTAGGAAGCAAATCCAAACGTGGTTAGATGCTGGGATTATTTATCCAATTACTGATAGTCCCCATGTGAGTCCATTGCATGTAGTAGCTAAAAAGGGGGCATGACTATTGTGAAAGCTAAAGATGGAGAGACAATAGCCACTAGGATTCCTACGGGATGGCGTGTGTGTACGGATTACAGGAAACTAAATGAAAATACATGCAAAGACCATTTTCCCCTTCCTTTCATGGATCAAGTGTTTGATCGTCTTGCAGGGTATGAGTTTTATTATTTCTTAGATGGGTACTCAGGTTATAATCAAATCATGATTGCACCCGAGGATCAAGAAAAGACTACTTTCACTTGCCCTTATGGAACTTTTGCCTTAGAAAGATGCCTTTTGGTTTATGTAATGCGTCTGCTACATTTCAGTGTTGCATGATGGACATATTTGATGGTTTGATAGAAAAGATCATGGAGGTGTTTATGGATGATTTTTCTGTGTTTGGTTCCTCCTTTGATATTTGTTTATCCAACCTTGCTACTGTTTTGAAGAGATGCCAAGAAACTAATCTTGGCTTGAATTGGGAGAAGTGTCAGTTCATGGTGAAAGATGGAATTGTTCTTGGCCATCATATTTCGGCCAAAGAATTGCAGGTGGATAGAGCAAAGGTGGTGGTAATTGAGAAGTTTCCACCACCTACTAATGAAAAGGGAGTGCGGTCTTTTCTTGGATAAGCTGGTTTTTATAGAAGATTCATAAAAGACTTCTCGAAATACTCCAAGCCCTTATCTTATTTACTTGAAAATGATGTTTCTTTTATTTTTGATGAAGAGTGTCTGACATCTTTTCAGGTTTTGAAAGAGGCGCTTATTACTGTACCTATCTTGAACACACCGGATTGGACTCAGTCGTTTGTACTTATGTGTGATGCAAGTGACTTAGCACTTGGAGTGGTGCTTGGGAAATTGAGGAACAAGAAGTTTTGTGCCAGTTACTATGCGAGTAAGACTTTTGATGTTGTACAAAAGAACTACACAGTGACTGAAAAGGAGTTTTTAGCTATGGTGTATGCATTCAATAAGTTTCGACAGTATTTGGTTGGCATGAAGACTATAGTGTACACGGATCATTCTGCGATCCGGTACTTGATGGAGAAGAAGAAAACAAAGCCAAGGATCATTAGATGGATCCTTCTTCTGCAGAAGTTTGACATGGAGATCAGAGATAAGAAAGGTACAGAAAATGTTTAGGCGGATCACCTATCAAGATTGGAGACAAGGGAGCACTGTGATGATTCTTTCGATTACATAGAAGAGATGTTCCATGATGAAAAGATCATAGCGGTGTTTATTGAAGGAGCGGAAGGAGCATGTGTGGTGGCTGCCCAAGGGATGGATTCATGGTATGCGGATTATGTGAATTACATTGCCGTAGGAGAAATTCCAAGAGATCTCAACCGATATCAACTTACAAAATTCAAGCGGGATGTTGAGATGCTTATATGGTATGATCCATTTGTTTACAAGATTTGTACAGATTCTATCGTCTGTAGGTGTATGCCCAAGATAGAGATGGAGAGCGTTCTTAATTTTTGCCATGCACAACCTAATGGGGGGCACTTCGGAGCTCAAAATACGGTAGCAAAGGTACTTCAATCTGCTCTTTATTGGCCTACTTTGTTCAAAGATTGTGAAACCTATGTGGCGACATGCGATAGATGCCAAAGGAAGGGGAACATAAGTAGAAGAGATGAGATGCCACTTCAGCCAAACATTGTTGTTGAGATCTTCGATGTATGGGGGATCGATTTTATGGGTCCTTTTCCCCCATCTAATGGATTTCTCTACATCCTTTTAGCAGTGGATTATGTTTTTAAGTGGGTGGAAGCCATTCCCACTCGCGTGAATGATTCAAGGATTATGTTGTCTTTCTTGAAGAAACATATATTTGCCCGTTATGGAGTTCCTAGAGCACTAGTAAGCGATGGAGGTACTCACTTCGTCAATAAGCTTCTTGAAAAAGTTCTCAAAGATTATGGTGTTAAGCATAGGGTTACTACACCCTATCATCCTCAAGCGAATGGGCAAGCTGAAGTCTCCAACCGACAAGTGAAGCAAGTTTTGGAAAAGGTAGTCGGAATCAATAGGAAGGATTGGGCCATGAAGCTCGATGATATTTTGTGGGGTTTTCGGACTGCTTATAAGACGGTGTTGGATATGTCACCATACCAAATTGTCTATGGGAAGCCATGCCACTTACCCGTAGAATTCAGCACAAAGTTTTTTGGGCTTTAAGGAGTTTGAACTTATCTTTTAAGGATCAAAAGGAGTTGAGGATGACTCATATAAATCAATTGGATGAGTTCAGGAATCAAGCTTACAAGAATTCGGAGATCTTTAAGGAGAGAATGAATAAGTGTCATGATTAAAAGATCTTATACAATGAGTTCAAGCAAGGTGATGAGGTATTACTTTTTAACTCTCGTTTGAAGCTCTTCGCAGGAAAATTAAAATCAAAGTGGAAGGGGGCCGTTCATTATCCATAGAGCCTGCGGAGGGGGGAGTTATGAGCTTATGGACAAAGATGAGGACATTATCACGGTGAATGGGCATCGTTTGAAGCATTACAAGTCGCCGGATGATGCTTGCATCATCTTTGAAGATACCTTGCACTAGATCGGTACCGTCATGACTCTACGACGTTAAATAAGAGCGCCTATTGGGGGCTTTCCGTCCATTTTATTATTTTATTTTCATTGGTGTGAGTAAGAAATTTTTATATTCGACGTGCTTATTATTGAAAATTACATCTCTTTGCAAACTTAGTTTCCACTATAGTTTCTACTATGTTTAGGGGGTGTGATGTACTTACCTCATCATAGCACGAAGAGTATAATCTTTTCTTTGTAACGTTTGCTAGGGGAGTTGATTTTTTGCGGTATATTTAAACTTTAATCGGTTTTTATGTATCAAATTTTTGCAATTTACCTAGTGTTTAGTGGTGTTTTATTTTTAAGTGTCGTTGTGGAGTTACACTTGATGTTATATGGTCTAAAAGTGGTTCTCGAGCTTAGAAATTGCTATCTTGACACTTGTTGTCCTATAGTTTAATTGTTGCAGGGAAAGACGAGAGGAATACGAAGTTTAAAAAATATGGGGAGTTGTTCGACCAATGAGATATTGTTTGACCAAACTAGTATGGTCGAGCACTGGTCGAGCAAAATGTGCAATTCTTCTAGAGAGTTTGTTCGACCTTGACCATGCTGTTCGACCAAGATGTTCTGGTCGAGCGCTGGTCAGGCAAAATGTATAAAACTTACAAAGAGTTTGCTCAACCAAACAAGGGTTGTTTGACCAGAGAATTAAAGTCGAACGAAGGTCGAGCGGGACAGAGGAGAACAGGGGACACAACTATGAAAGTTGCTCGAATTCCAGCACTTGTTCGACCAAGGTATTTTGGTCGAACGGAGGTCAAACGGAGCCAATTTTAAAAGGCAGATCCAGGTTGCTCAACTTACACCACTTGTTCAACTAATCTGATCAAGTCGAATGGAATCCGGAGTCAGTTTTAAAAAGTTAGTTTCTCATTCCGTTCTACATACTCCCGTCACCTTCTCTCGAACAACTGATTCCATCCCGTAAGTCTTCTTTTCAAATTCTCCCCTACACTCTAATCTACCCTTCCACACACTTCCACATCCTAATTTGAGGGTTTTCAAGTCCGATTTGGGGCTAGCCACTCGAATTTTTGGGGTTTTCATCATCGAACACCACACGCACACCATGTCCAACAAAGGTATGTTCTTCTCACTTTTTACTCTTGAATTGTAGTGATTATGCTTAGTGAAGATTGGGTGAGTGCATTAAACATAGTTTTGGTTGGATTTGATTGTTGAATTGTTGAGGTTCTTATTCGAAAGTTCACTTGAATTTTCATGGTTTGATTTACGTTGAATTGTGGAATTTTTGTGAAATTGATGGTATGATAGTATGGGCTTAAGGTTAATTTAGATTTATATATGGGCTCATTGAATGGGAGTGTTGTTGTGGTGAAATTGAGGGTGGAAGATGAACATGCTTTAGGATTTGTGGTTGAAGTTTATGTGATATGAAGAGCATGCTTGTGTGGAGTAGTGTTAAGACTAAGAGAGTTTCAATTATTCTTAATTAAAAGTGTTGATGTATAGTTGCGATTATGATTGAATGAACACTTGAGGTTGAGTTGTTTGAAGCACATAATTTGACTTTTTGAGTAGGATTCATGCTAGTCTTAAGATGGGTATATTTGTTATATCTCTTTGGAATGTATTGAAGTATTGTTCATGTAGGAAAAGGGATTGCTTCTTCATCCAAGAGAAAGGGACCTAAGTCGCCTTCGTTGGGTGAGATAGTCAAGAAAATGAGGATGGATAAGAGGAGGCCATCCGATTATGGCATTAAAATTGTACATTGGGAGGAGAAGAAGGAGTTGTGGACTGTAATAGCACAAAAGATCACGAGGACGCGGTATCAGGATGATCATGCGATAATGGAGATGAACATTATCAGCGATATTCATTGGATGTTTGGTCGAGTGGGCATTACTCAGTTGGTGGAGATCAAGAGAGAGACCTATTTTCATATCACTGTGGAGGTTTTATGCACATTAAGGATAGAGAGTAAGATCGTTACCTTCCTTATGGTATTCGGATGCAGATTGGTGGGCAGGAGCAGACGATGTGGGCTCGAGAGTTTAATGAATTGATTGGCTGTGAGAATGAGACGGATGTGGACCATGATGATTTCAAGCCAGATGAGTTTTGGAGGCATTTACTGGGAGGCGAGAAAGATATAATTCGAATACTTCCAAGGTTGCTTTCATCCGCAATCCCGTGTTAGCATATATGGATAGAATTTTGGGTACCACGTTGTTTGCAAGGTCCGAGGGGAGTTGTATTCAAAGGGGGGAGCTGTATGTGTTATGGTTCATACTATATGGAGTCTATTTTAATGTAGCGGCGTACTCCTTCCAGCAGCTTCATAAGTTTACTACCCATGGATTTCAGCGTGTGAACATCGCAGGGCTCATCACCTTGATAGTTGAGTACTATAGAGTCAATTTGAGCAGGCATAGGCCTATCCGAGGGGATCCAGAATTGATTCTTACATCATGCATGAAGATGGGGCTAATTGAGCGGCTAGATGATACTTGGATGTTCTTCCGAGGAAAGAATCCTAGTACATTCAGATTTTCACTATCGATTGTTGATCTCACTACCATTAGGATTAACAATAATTTATTGATGGATACCATGGAGCATAAGGTGATCTCGGAGACTTGTTTGGGAAGAGGAAATTAGAGACATTTTGCTGAGATGCGCGCTCAGGGATCGTCTTAGATGAGGACATGGTCTTGATAGGAAATTTGGCCGACTTTGTAGAGGAAGAGCCGCAGTCGCCACCAACTTTTGTATATCCGGGGATGGGTATTCCTCCGGTTCAGCCTCCACAGCCGCATGAGCAGCAAGATTTTTGGCGAACTCAGGATCAATTTTATCAGGAGCAATTCCGATTGATGAATGAGCACTTCGCCACGCTTAATGCAAATCAGCAGGAGACGAATAGGCAGCTGGCATTAGCGAATGCAAATTATGCCGCATTTGATGCAAGGTACAACACGCTGCAAGCCAACTACGTTGAGATGGATAGGAGATTAGGGAGGATACATGCCGACGAGCGTGAGTTGGATAGGAAGCTTAATGCTCTTCATAGAGATGTAGATCGGTTGCGCTTAGAGATGGGCAATGGTGATGACGAAGAGGGTGCTAGTGATGATGATGCTCTGGAGGAGTAGAGAGCATCAGGTTTTTCTTTGTCTGTTTCATCTCCATCTCCCTTCTCTTTTATCTTTACAGGTTGGGTATTTGTGGTGTGGGTGGCATGTACTTAATATTGATGATGATTGGGTGATTGATTGTTGGAAGATGTTTACATGGATTTGCTTTGGATTGTTTAGTGATGAGGATTATTCATGTTATGCATGTGCCTTATTTTGATGCATGTTGATTTGTTGATGACAAGCATGTTCTATTTTTACTTGTAGTTCATAGAAAATTGATGTTGATTACATGCTTTGAAGAGTGCTTAGGATTCTATTAACCATGTGAGGATTTGAGCCTTTTGATCTTGCTATAAGCATGATAGTTTATTCTTGAGAGTCGTTTGTATACTCGTATTCTAGAACTTAACTTGGAGTCTTGTTTGAAGTCTATAATTGATAGATACTAGAAAATGATCTTAGTCCATTGTTGTTGATTTAAGTCACTTAGCCAAATTTATCCTACCTTATTATATGAGTATCATTGGAAGCCCTTTTGAGCCTTTAAGCTTTTTCTTTGGCAAGCCTTTGATAAATAGCCATTTACCTTTTTGAGCCTTGAACACCTATTACTAGTAAAGAGTGGAGGTAAATAAATGCTATATGAAGTTTTGAAGAAGAATAGGAAGGAGATATTTGGTGTAATAAGAATCAAGAGACAAGTGGTTAAATCTTGCAAGGGATAGTGCCTGAAACCGGTATCCCTAATGTTAAAAAGGGTAGTGCCCGAAACTGGTACCCTTATATTTGCAGAACACCAGAATTGATATTCTACTACGAAGAAAAGATGTTGATCTAAGAGAAGATGGAGAAAGCGTGTATTGAAGTGATCATAAGAAGGACGAAAGAGAAAAGAAAGAAGGTATTGAAAAGCAAATCTCCAAGGTACTTCTTTACTATTAATTTTAGTTACTTATCTATATTCTCCTACCTTTACCAAAGAGCCAACGTTATAACTTAAATGCAAGTCTTTTGAGATCCTAGTATTGACTTAGTTATGGATGGATTTTGAGACCCTTGTCAAGCTTATGGTTACGCGAGTATATGAATTGAAAGTGAGTGTCTATACTACCCATGAAGTGTACATCTTTACACTTGAGAGAGAGAGAGAGTAAACACTTATCCGTGAGCTAGATGACTTAGCACTCGTAGAAGTATTGTGATCTTCAAGATCCTCTCAATCTGCTGTTCTCTCCCTCTATCTCACGTATGTTAGGCATTAGACTAGGTTTAGAACAGCTGAGATTACTTATATAGGCTACAGCAGGGACCAGGAAGAGAAATTAGAGTCGGTCCTCCATTGGGCTTAAGTATCCAAGTGTAGCCTAAAACTTATACTTAAGTCCAATAATAATAATATATTCCATTAAAATATTATTACTGCACTGCCGCTCTAATCCCAAATTACGTTATGGGCCCCTTCTTATTATGAGCCCGACAGTCTTCCTATGTTTATGATATACAATGCCCATTAATTAATTAAGTTACTGACAACTTAATTAATTAATATCTCATCCGAGAGTAGTATCACTCAACCTCATTATCATGCTGGAATAAATCCATCTGCAGGGTTTACATAATAATCCTTATGAGCTCCTCAAGGGGACATCATCAACCTATTTAATAGGACACGGATTCCTTCTACAATCAACAGCAAACCATAGAGACAGCACTATTTCCCAACTCACCAAGTTTGTTGATTTTCTTACATGTAAATCTCACCCATTGATTAATCAAAGAAATACATACTGCCTTATGTATCGAGATTATTGTATAGGTATTAAGAGCACGAACATCCATAATAACAAAGATCAAGTTCTCCTATATAGTCAGTATAAGTCGAACGATCTCAAGCGGTCCTGCTCAATACACACAAAGCATAATAATGTGATTTTATAGTCAAGACAAACTAATACCAAATCACACTACAACCATCTCGATAGAGAGTCCCCGTCTATCTCGGTTGTGAGCATCTGTTTATACTTTATAAGGAAATCGATAATATGATCTTCCACGTATTGTCGCATAACATATTATCTATAGTATAAAATAAATAGACTATTACATCGACATATAAATAAATTATAAAATGCAATCATTTGATCAATTATTCGCATTTCAAATATTGTTAAAATATTGTCCATACTAAAGCTAGGCTTTTAGTATACAATCCAACACTATCCTCATCAATGGCTTGCCGGAGGGCTTCTTTGAGGGAAAGAGGGGATTAAGGCAAGGGGATCCCTTCTCATCTCTCGTATTTGTATTAAGTATGGATTATTTCTCCAGGATTTTTAAAAGACTTGCCTATTGTGATTAGTATAAATTTCATTCTAGACATTGTGCCAAGGTTGGTCTCACGCACTTGGCATTCGCGGATGATCTGATTCTCTTTGCTTATGGTGATCGTTCTTCCGCCGAGGTGGTTACCAAAGCACTAAGAACTTTTGCAGGAGTTTCTGGACTAGAAGTAAGTGAGGCAAAATCCAGTTTGTTTATGGCAGGGGTTCCGCCAGATGAAGAACAGAGGATCAGGGAGGTGTTGCTTTTCAGGAAGGTACCTTTCCTGTTCGATATTCGTTCCACTGCAAGGCAAGAAATTAAGAGAGTCGGCGTTTGAGCCACTTGTTACTAAAGTGGCAAACCTGACTCAAGGTTGGTCCAGTCGGCTTATCTCTTATGCTGGTCGACTTGAACTCATTTGTTTTGTAGTATATGGAGTGATGAATTTTTAGGCTTCTATGGTAAAACTTCCCAAGGGTGTGATTGACAGGGTAGATAGGATGATCAGGAGCTTCCTATGGGGCTCTGCTCGAGGCGCTGTTCGATGGAGTGAAATCATTCTACCCAAAGAGCAGGACGGCCTCGGGTTGAGAAGTGTGGAGCTTTATAATGATGTAGCCTTATGTGGAGCATTCTGGGATGTACACTCTGAGAAGAGATCTCTATGGGTCAAGTGGATTAGTTCAGTCTATCTTACCCAAGAGTCGTGCTGGGACATAGAGGCAGTTCCGAGTGCCTCTATGTATGGAAAGAAATTCTGCAGGCCAGAGATAAGATGCGTGCTCGACTAGAAGGAAATTTATTTGCCACCCTCACCGAGTGCTCAGAAAGGGGTCGTTTATTGATGGGCAGACTCTACTCTAGAGTTGCAGATGTTGGCCAGGTAAGGTATGTTTATAAGAAATTATGGTGTACATAGGTTCCGAGGAAATATTCTTTCCGTATGTGACTGGCCGTGAGAAATCGGCTGAACACTATGGATAGATGGAGAAGGGTAGAAGAGCCATTAGAGTGTGTTTTGTGTGTAGGCAGACTGGAATCTAGAGATCATCTCTTCTTTCGATGTCCATTTGCAAAGGAGGTATGGGATCGTGTGAGAACTGATGTGGGGTGGAACAGGATGGTGATTATGGTAATGGCAGGTATCAAGTGGCTTCACAAGGATCGTCGGATCCATGTGCGAGAGAAAGCATGGCATGATCTAGCGCTATATGGATGCGTGTTTTTCATCTGGAAGGCACGTTGTGAAGCGCTAATTAAAAGTGTTCATCCGACAGTTGATAGAGTTGTATACTCTATTTTATTGCATGTAGCTAGATTCCTTAAATTTTAGCTATGTCGTAATTTTATTTTGTGTTGAATTTCGTGTGGAGTTGTGAGTGGATTTGGGCTTTGCCCTTTTGAAATAAAAGAATAAATTAACATTTATTCAAAAAAAACATATATACCCCCCACTTCAACGAAATTCCCACAAGTGCCCTCCATTCTTTCTTACAACATCCTTTTCCAATTTCTCTCATTAAAAGCTTTGAGAAGTAATGAGATTATCCGTGGGTAGTATATATATATATATATATATATATATATATATATATATATATATATATATATATATATATATATATATATATATATATTTTCTCTAGGTTTGCTTCATGTGTTATAAAGGTCATGTGTTTTTAACATTAAACGAGAAAATGGTGAATATGTCTTCTCTCCATTGTCATTAATCTTAGTATTTGAAAAAAAAAGAATTTAAGGTGGTACATTTTTTTATTTTTCTACATCCCATATTTGTTCCACTTATTTGCCAAACTATTCATAATCTAATTTAATTACTGAAATTAGTTGGGTACATAAGTATCTCAGTTGCACCTATCAAGAGTCAATGTTATAAATGTGTGAACATAAAGAAATAAAGGTCTTAACTTATTGAACCCCTTTACGTAAATACAGTTAAGAAATAAATGCGTTCAGTGATGAATATCGTAGCCAAATTCCTGGGATGAGAATGATAATAAAAATAGATGAGAATAAAGTTGATTAAAGGCTATGAGGAATTTGAATTCTCGTTATCTCGGATCAAACATGAAGAATAAGAATCAACGTTTGTCCACTCCATTAAATAACTGCCTCATATAAAAGTTTAAGCTGTTAGAGAGGAAAATCATTTACTCCATCCTTCCACAGTTAATCTATTAATCTTGGACATACACTCTTAATGCATCCATTTTCCCAGTTTGGTAAAAGAACCCCACATACATATGGCCACCACATCTCACTAATATAATTACTCACTATATATTTTACAATTGTCATGGACGAGGGGAGTAATATGTAATCAGGTTACACTCTAACACGCTCCCTCATTGCAGGCGAGTCATTATGTCTCAAACTTTGCACGTGGAATTTTAAAAGTGTGCCGATGATATTTGAACCCTGAACCTCTATCTGGTTGAGAGGATAATCATTTAACATTTATCAGGTCACACACGTGGAATTTTAAATGGGCGATGGTGAGGCTTGAATTCTGAACCTCCATGACTCTAATATAATGATAAATGACTATCTCGTTTAAAAATTTAAACTTGTAAAGAGAAGAATCATTTAATATTTAATAAGATCATATTCTATCATCCTCCAATATCATCACCAAGTACCCCTAAATTCATAGAATGCAGAATTATGAATGAGAAATTGAAAGCATTAATGGTTGACAGGAAGAACTGGTGGGGAAGATGGAGAAATAGGGGTCTGCAAAGTAGCACATGCTCTGCTTCTTGCAAAGTAGAGACCAGTGTTTCCTCTCAATGGGTGTTTGTGGGGCCCTTTTTAGTGTCATACAACAATTACATTTGCTGTAAGAAGAAGGAATCAGCATACACAAATGTGAATGTCAATCTCATAAGTTGGGAGTGGGGTGTGAAAGTACTTGTTCACAAGAAAAGATAACACATCACGTTAATATAGAATTGTGGGCTCCTCATTGTTGTGGCCATACATTAGGGACTACTATTTAAAGTTCCCTTTTTCTTACTACTAATTGTTTTCAAATATATGTATGTATGAAAATTGATTATGGATCTTTTATCAAACTTCTTCATTAATTAACCAAAAGGGAAAATACTTGCGAATTTAAATTATACATTTACTCAAAACCATTTTCGAGTTGATATCTTTTGCACCTAGGTGCTAAAGTACATCAATGTGTATAAATTTTTATTTCATAATATATATGTTTCTTAATAATTGTATATCTTTATTACATTTTAACATAAAATTCGCTAATAAAGTGTATACATTTTTACTCATTTATGTTATAAGTTTCTAAAATTGAATGCACGGTGCCCCAGGTGCACAGGATAATTTACCTTCGATAATTGGTAATTAAAACTCTCTTTGTGACTCTAAATTGTGAATGCTTAATTTTTACGGAGATTAAGAAAAGTTATTTTATGATCAATTTTATTTACTTTTGTTTGTTTGAGATTTAGATGTGGTTTGAAAATCGTAAATAATGATAATCTATGTTTGTTTTAAATTTAATGAAAGATTTTAATTTTATGTCAAATCAATGAATTAAAGTTGGATGGTTTGTGTGTAAGAAAGTATTAAGTGATTAGAGAAAATAGATTAAAAAAATAAAAATAAAAAGAAATAAAGAAAAAGTTTTTATCTAAGAGAAAAAAAGTATGAAAAGTGGATGTATAGATGATTAATAGGATATAATTGTATGTTGGTGTGGTTTTTAAAAACCTACTCGTGAGTTTTGAATATTATAATTTTCAAACCCCAATAGATAGGCTAAGAGTGGTAAATGCGAGATTAGAGACATTGCACATGAAAAAGGCTACTTATAGAATTGTCAAAAGCCTGCGACTCGTATGATCGACTCGATTAGCCTTAAAAAGTTGGGTTAACGTGTTTTTCAAGCCTGTTTAAAAACAGGCCATTTTGGCACAACCAATTAGCCTGCGGGGCTAATAGAGTTAGCCCGTAGATAGATTTTTTTTTTTTTCTTTTTTTTTTCGTATCTCTCTATCTCACATTTTCACTCATTTTCTCTCTTGACATAGTGATACTTTCTTTCACCTATCTTTTTTTCTTTCTCAGATATGATGACAGTCGTAACACTTTCTTTCACACATTTTTATTTTCCTATCATTTTCTCTCTTCACTTTTCTCCTCTCACCCAATACAAAAATAGTTGTTATAAATATATTAATTTTAATCATCACAAATTTCCTTTATTCTTATCACTCTCACTCAATAAAAAATAATTATTATCTATAAATAAAACATAAAAAAATTAATTTTATTTATCACAGATTCCATCTTAAATGGTAGAATTTTCTAATAATTTTTTTTGGTGCATTAAGTTTTACTAATTGTTTTAAACCCTAATAAAGAATTGATGAATTAATTTTATATTTATTGTGTTATGTATTATTAATTTAAATTCTAAAGTTGTAATGTAACTATATGATTTTTATTGTATAGCCTATAAGGCTAGCTCTTTTAGCTCGAAGCCCATTAAAATTAGGATTAGCTTCACCTCTTAGTAACCCGTTTAAACAGGCCAGATTAACCCAAAGTCCAACAGGACTGATTCTAATGGGTTAAGGCTGACTGTGTAACAACTCAAACTACTTCACCAATTCTATATGAACTACTGAAACCAACACTGAATGTTTTGTTATATTCCCTCTGTCCCATACTTATCTTCACACTTTCCGTTTTCGTTCGTCCCACACTTATGTTCATCACTCAAAAAAGAAAACTTCACATTAACCAACAACCTCAAAAGTTATCTTAATTTCAAAAATATCGCTATCACCTAACACACATAACATACTTTATAATTTATTTATTACCTAAAAATACCACAATACCTCTCAAAAGTCAATAAAGTTGGTCAAAAAGTAAATTTTCTTAAACTCCGTATCTACAGTGTCAATAAACTTAACTCCAGAACGGAGGGGAGTATTTTAGTGTTGCATCTCTTATTATACATGCCGCATTCAATTAATGATTCATGCATGTGGAGGAAAAATCTGAACATTATTTTCTAAAATTATATTTTTATATTATAGTATTTCATTCGTATAGAGAAATATACCATACTAAAAATGTAATAGGAGCTCGGATCGATTTAAACCTACAATATGAAAGCCAGTATCACCCATTCATTTAATTATCCACGAATTTAACATTGTGTCGTAGGACATAATTCATGTGATAAATCTATACCTTAATTATTTTCAATAGTAACTGAAAACATCATGTGAATTGTAAAAGGACAAGAAGCATGCATGGCCTACGTATGAAGAAACCTTAATTTTTTATATATTCCACTAACAATTAATAAAGGAGCATTGTGTTCTCAGATCTCAACTCTCAAGTATGAAATTCAACTACCTCATTTAATTCACCTCGCAAAATTTAATTGTAATAACAATAGAAAGTGGTAAATGGCTGATCAATGTAGGTGTTGAGGAGTTATTATTGGTGGTGAACACGTGTCATCCTTTCTTTGCTCCAATATCATTTCCCTATTGTATTCTCAATTGATAGTTTTATCTTCGAAAAATGTTATCTCTTTTAATCTATTTTGTATTTAATGATTAAAAATCTGTATAATTGTAATTTAACTCCTACAGTTCATAGTATTTTATTTTAGTGATTCATGTTTTATTTTACTTCCTAACATTTATATTTAACTTAATTATTTATAAGGTATTTACAACACTAACTATGTATATGAAAGATTAATGAACTTAGGAGATCGAAGTGGAGGAGAAGGATATGAAGCTGAAAATTTATTTTAATTTGAATTAAATTGGCATTACCAAAAGTTTGAATGCACGCATGGAGAATATTATAGGTGAGGATTCCTACTTCCTCAAATAATTTGTAGAGAAAAGAATTATTCCCTCAAATGCAATATTTTCTGCAAGGAGTCTAGGTAAACGAAACGGTTCGTCATATTCTGTTTAAGTGTGGGAGAATAGCTATGTTTGTTTTCGGTTTTAAAATCAGGTTTATGGTTTTCAAAATCTACACACATGTTTTTAAAATTATCCCTATGTAAACCTACAAACTCTATTAACCCTAACTCACCCACCTTTTATACATTGTATCTCTTCTCAATTAATACTCATTTTCTATATCTCTCTTTTCTCTCATCAAATCATATACTTTTACACATATCAGTTATTATCAAACATCTTTTACACATTAATTTGACGTAAAGTTAAAATTTATCAAAAATTCAAAACAATTTTATATTGCTATTCATGATTTTCAGGTAAATCGAAAATAAATATAATGATAGGTTTGGATAGGGTGTTGTAAGTGGTTTAGGGTGAAAACAGAATTATCCTTTAATTCTTCAACCAACCTTCAGCTTCAATTTAGTTTGATCCTTAATAGAAGGAAAGGTAATGTAGCAGGCCTATTGGAGGTATGTAATTGGGAGTGTGTTATGTGGTTATTGTGAAAAGTAAGGAACAATATTATTTTTTCGTAATGAAGAGTTTAAGGTGAAAAAAATACTTGAAAAATTGACTTAGGAGCTGGATTGGGAAAAGCGACCATAAAATGCAAAATCTTGATTCCTTAATTGAATTAATAGTCCATGTATGGTTATACGATGTGAAATATTAAATGTAATTGTTGGTTTTATTTTTATAGTCTAAATTAGTGAGGATTTGGTGTACTATTTTATTGTAATATTAGTAGGTACTTCTCATACCTACTAAAACTAATAAAGGATTTGGTGTACTATTTTATTTTATTGTAATATTAGTAGGTACTTCTCATACCTACTAAAAATAATACTAAAATTTATCTTTATCAATCAAAAAAGTTCTTAAAATATAATTATAATTTCACATTAATTATAATTTATATTGTAATTTACTTTATAGTTTGTCATTATGTTACTCTTAATATTTACTCACTTCGTCTGCTTCAAAGGTATTCATTTTACAAATTTTAGTGTCCGCTTTAAAGGTATTTATTTCCTCTATTTAGTAAAAAAGTACACAATATGGCCCACCACTTCCATCTAATACAATTATCCACTTTACATATAATAATAATACTCCTTAATTCAAGTGCAAAAAATAAATGGATACCTTAGAACCGGACGAATGGAGTAATATTTATCCTTAAATTTTAATGTTATTTTTTAGTGTATAATTATTATTAATAAAAACTAAGAAATAATTATTGTTTAATATTTCTTCCGTCCCTTTCAAAGATGGTCTTTTTTCCATTTTGGGTGTCCCATCCAAAGAGTCTCATTTCATTTTTTACACATATGGGACCCACACATCCACTAATACAATTAAAATATGGGACTCACACTCCCACTAATACAACTACTCACTACACATTAAATAATAATACTCCTTAATCCACCTGTCAAAAAGCAAAGACCCTCTTAGTGAAGGACAGAGGGAGTACACACTTAGTACCTATAATTACTACCACTTTCGTCCAGCAACAAAGTATACATTTGTATGTAGATTTAAGAGTATAATATTTTAATGTATAATAAGTTAAGAGATGTTATATTTTTAGGTAGAAGGTAGTTGTATTAGTGTAGTGCATGGATTTAAATATATTAATGATTTTGTATGGGTCACATCTACCAAAAAGAGAATTGCATACTTTGTTATAGAATAGACCAAAATGGAAAAATGTATACCTTTTTATTGAGGCGGGGGAGTATAAGATACATCCTTTAAAAAAAACTCATAAATACAAAAGGATAAGATCAATTACCTAATATAACATTAACTTAGTTTGAGATAACAACTTTTATGTTGCACATAATACTTATGATTTTTTTGTTGCACATAACCTTTTTTTTTTCCTGCAAATAACATTTTTGTTGCACATAAAACTTAAGATTCAGATAACATTTGCTGCATACAAACATTTTTTATGCACAACATAAATGGTCATGTGCTGCATATATGTAGCACAAAAGTTTGTGTGCTGCATAAATTTTTATCTATAGTATATTGCAGGAGTATTATTAGACTATCACCATATATTTATATAGTTAGTAGTTATATATTTTTTTATTTTTGAAAGAATGATCAAAATAGCCAAAATTTAAATTAAAAATCATTGTCATCTAATAACTTAATTTTCTATAATTTAACCTAAATGATCATTTTAAACCAAAATGTCCCCGCCTTTTTTTAAATTGTTTTATTATTCAATGTCGGTAATGGTGTCGGATACACGACATCATGTCCGACACCATCACCATAGCATTGAAAGTCAAATTCGATGTCGGTCAATATATTGGAGCCCCGACCTAACATATCGACATTGGATCGACACCAAATCCGACATATGGTACTACAATGATGTCGGTATCCTATTTTGGAACTCCAACATTATCTTGACACTGAATAATTAAATTATTAATAAAAGTGAGGTCATTTTGGTTCATAAATGATTATTTAGGTATAAATGATAGAAGTTAAATTATTAGATGGCATAATTTTTAACAATTCAAAATTGCCATTTTGTGACACTTTCTTTTTTCTCTCTTTTTTTTAATGTTTGTATCACATATTAATAAAAATATTTTCAATATATATTTTATACTCTCTCCATTCGCCCAAAAAAGTTTCATTTTTCTATTTTTGGCGTTCATTTCCAAGGGTCTCATTTCCCTTTTTACACACATGAGACTCACACACTCCCTCTAATACAATTAAAAGTTTGGGTCCACCCACTCACTAATACAACTACGTACCCACTATAAATTAAATACTAATATTCATTAATCCACGTGCAAAAAGTAAATAGATCTTTGGACCGGACATAGAGAGTAGTAAGTACATAAAAATAAAAATAAAAAAGAAAAATGAATTATAATTAACTACTTAACCGGTCCCTTGTGTAACCCATCCAGCAGCATCACTCTACTATTTTACATATAATATTGGAACTAAACAATTTAAAAAATTAAAACACACAGAATAATATTACAGTAACATTTGCACGGAAATCATCATTTTGTTGTTCTTTATATTGTCTCATTCATATAGTATGTATATATATAGATGTAGGTCATTAGGTAAAAAAAATTCAAAACTCATTTATATGGAGTATGCTATCTTTCTTGCATGTAGACACGATTAAAAAACATATGAACCTTTAATTTGGATTTTTATTATTGACCTTTGGTTGTTTATGAACCCTTGTGATTTTTTTTATTATATTTACAACTTGTAATCTTGCTGTATATCTTAATGTGTTTTACATGGAGCAAGTATTATTATAAGAGATTGTCTAATTATAAAACGGTCTTCATTTTTATAAATCAAGTATAAATATCATTGATAATATTATTATTTTTTATTTGTATTATATATTATATCTTCTTATTTATAAATTAGGTATCATTTCATCAATGATATTATTATGGTTTCATAAACAAATTCACATTTATTATTTTTTTCGTTTCACAAATAAGTTCACACCTTTCAAAATAAAGAAATAATACACAACGTAACAATCTCATAACATATTTCAATTTCAAAATTGTCGCACATTTATAAGTCACATTACTTACTTTATAATTTCATTTCTATTATCCATAAAATAATTTAATCAGACAATTATTATTTTCTATGTATTAGATACAATTTTTTTATTAAAATTATTATCACTCATTATCATTCTCACGAAACTCATTATGTGGTAAGGAAGTTTCCTGAGAACTCGATTCACCATATACCCTAATTTTGCAAAATTACGTTTTAATATGTAACAAATTATTCTCTTTAGAAAGATGAACTATTACTTTTAAAATGGAAAATATTACTTAGCTCAACAAGAATATAAAAAAAGACAACATATCAAAATTTGAAAAGTACTCCATCAGTTCCACTGCAATATACACGTTTGCTTTTTTGGACTTAGATTAAGAGATATAATATTTTAATGTAAAGTGGGTTGAGAGATATAATATTTTAATATATAGTTGATAGTTATATTAATATTGTGCGTAGGCCCCATGAAGAGATATTAATGTTATGTGTAGGCCCATGAAGAGATATTAATTGCATCAACCAAAAAGGGAAATGTACACGTTATATCTAGACAGATCAAAATGAAAAAAAGTATAAACGTTGTATGGAAGGAATAATATTTTTTATTTAAAAGAATAATTGTTCATCTCTGTGGGTAATTTTTTTATGTATAAAAGAATAATTATTAAATTAAAGTGAAAAAAATTGAGGAATAATTCTTTTCAAAAGAATAATGATTCATCTCTCTAAAAATGTAATTTTTCATGTACTAAAAATAATTGACAAATCAGAGTGTATATAAACTCATTCACACAAGTGTTTATCTTCATCACACAAAACTTTTGCGCGGGCGCGCGCCATATATATATATATATATATTTATATAAGGGTCAAATTACACCCCATTTTGTCGTCCAACACTTCTAATTGTATACCCAGGCATCTTGCACTTTATATATATATAAAGTGCAGGATGCCTGTGTATACAATTGGAAGTGTTGGACGACAAAATGGGATGTCCTTGTGTGCTACTCTGAACCTCTTCACATGAGCTTTGATTAGATTAATGTCCAAAACTAATTAATTTCTCTAATTTCTATTTATTTATTCATTACGTAATCTAATCTAAAGCTAGTTATTAATCTCACCGTCTCCCATGTAAAAATTAGAACATTATGATAAATTTCAATACGATTAAAAATATTATTGACTAATTCGAATTCGTTTGTTAAGATGCAAAGTACAATGTTATGTTTCCTAATTAGTAGTACTTCATTTGTTTGTTTAGATATTCTCATGTCCGAGGAGCTAATACATTTATTTTTCCACATACTTCTTCCATTTATAATGAAATTCAAAGTAATGGTAGGTAGATATGAAGTTTTTAAAAAATTGATTTTTAACTTTGCTAATTAAAGGATAATTTGATATTTTTAAATTATAAATAAATTATAAAATAAGTTATATGAGTTGTAAATGACTTATAAGAGTTGTTTATGGAACGGTCTAAATAATAATTGTAAATATAAAAATGACTTGTAATATTTTTTATTCAATTTAATGTAATCGGATAAAATTACACTTTGACCTTATTAAAAAAGCTATATAAAAACCATCACCTACTCCCTACCATTGTTTGTCCGTGGGAGACCGATTAGAACCTACACTCGAAGCAACAGATTGTTGGTCGCTTATATGTGGGAATCAATTGGAATCGACGTTCAAACCGATAGTCTGTTGATCGGTAGGGTGTGAATTTATTTATTAAATTAAAAAAAAAAGTAAATTTATTTATGAAAGGAAGGAATATGTTTCTATTTTAACTCTTAGTTTCTTTCTCTACCAGACCGGTTCGGATCTTCTGTTACATTTGGTGTTACATCTCCTGTTACAAACCATTGGATGATTAACACGTGTGTTAGACTAATCTATACCCTAACAATCAACCCTAAGGGTAATGATTGAGATTTCCCTCTCCACATACGTATCACTCATCTAACACTTGTAACAGGAGATGTAACATCAAAATGTAACAGGACATCTAAATTGATAATGATTTCCTGTTACATTATAATTTTAATTCATTATACATGTCACATTAGTGATATAAGAGTATGTGGAGAAAAATCAAAATAATTTGGTACATGATATGTTACACAATTTTCCAAATTCAATTTACATCATCCGTCGACATTAGCACCAAATCTAAATCTAACTCGGTAAATATGAGGTGGCAAACAGCAACCCTGTGGCTATAAAACCACATCCCAACTGCCCATGCCATCCCTTATCGCCTACTGCCCTTAATTATTAGGACATCCCCACCTACACAGTGCCACCGCATACACACATGACGTCGTCACTCCTCACTCTCACTCTCCTCCTCTGCCCGCTCCTCTCCGCCGCAGCCTCCTCCTCCCCGAAACACAACCTGGTCAGAAAGTCCTGCGTCCACGCCAGCTACCCGGACATCTGTTTCCGGACGCTCTCCTCCTACGGCGGCGCCGCCACCACCCCCCGCGACCTGGCGCAGGCGGCGGTGCGGGTCAGCCTCGCCCACGTCCGCCGGGCCTCCGACTTCCTGTCCGACCTGAAGAGTAGCAGCGGGGGAAGGGAGCAGGGGCCGCTCAGCGACTGCGTGGAGCAGATGGGGGACTCCGTGGAGGACCTCAGTAAGACCCTGGCGGCGCTGCAGGAGCTCCGGCGCGGCGGCGCCGAGTTCCGGTGGCAGATGAGCAATGCAGAGACGTGGGCGAGCGCCGCACTCACGAATGAAGACACGTGTCTGGATGGATTTAAAGAGGTGACCGGAAAAGTTAGATCCAACATTAGTCGGAAGATGACGAACGTCGCGAGAGTTACTAGTAACGCTCTCTACCTCATTAATCTACTCGATCAATGAGGAAGATTCGAATCTCCTATTATATTTTGGTGTTATATCTAATTAGTGGCGCTACTAGAAAAAAAAGCATATTATACTTTGAAGGGAAAAGTATTCTTATATGTAACGGGGGAGATGTGATATAAAAATGTGATATGAAATCTGGTGAGCTCTCCCCTTTCTGTAAGATTTATTATATATACTTAGTTGTACGGTGTTTCATATTACTGTTATCCTCTTTCTAATATGTGCATAAGATGTAATTATAACTTATAACTAACTATGCTTAAGAAAATGAAAAAGTATCTATGCTCTATAACCTTTTTATTTTGGATCTGAATCAGCATCTACCCCACCAATGGATCACTGTTATTATCACTATTACTCTCCTTAGGGGACCACATATATCGGTTCCGTTCTTCTGTTACATTTTGGTGTTACATCTCCTGTTGCGTATCATTAGATGATCGACATATATCATATAATAAAACATATACCCTAAAAGGAAAGCTTAAACCCCAGGGGCAATGGTTTAGATTTTATTCCTCTCACACGTGTCACTCATCTAACGCATATAACAGGAAATGTAACACCAAATGTAACAGAACATCCAAGGTGCACATATATGGATATATTGTTAAATTTTATATTTTATATTATCTAATTCCTTCGTTAACATTTTCATTTGGTTTTGCATGTAAATTAAAAGAGTATAATATTTTAATGAGTAATGATCATTGAAAGATGAGTAATATTTAATGTGTATTAGTGGATAGTTGTAATGATGTGTGAGCTCCATGTATAATACTAATTAATTGTTTTGTATGGATTTCACTTGACAAAAAGACTAATATAACTTTAATTTGGAACAAACCAAAATGAAAAAACGTAAATCTAGCATAGGATAAAAGGAATCTTATTATACGGGTTAAATGCTCTCACTTGTATGTTAAGGTTGAAATCCTTCTTTTAAAATATAGATTTTGTCTCAATAAGAAAAGTACCAATAAAATGTAATAGGAGATGTCACCATTTTTTTGCACAACTCTCTTCAATATGGAGTAATAAATAGTACTCCCTCCGTCCCAGGAATACATTTATATATTTTGTGGCATGGAATTTAAGAAAAGTAACTTTTTGTTGTAGTGATGTAAGAAAGAGATGAGGTATTTTGGGTAATTGAATAGAATAAAATGTATAATATAGTTGACTTTGAATAGATTGTGTGTAGAAAGGAGATGACATTTTTGTAATATTGTAGTATTATAAGGTTATTGATATTGTGTATTGTTTCTATTTTTAGGGTGTAATAGTATTCTTGGGACAGACCAAAATGAAAAATGTGAATATATTCATGGGACGGATGGAGTGTAAAATAATTATTCCCTGTGCAAAGATTAAGAAATGGCATCTTTTTGGAAATTAAAAAAATATTTATAAGGGGCAATGTAAGATTAACGATAGATATTTTAGGCGGCTATTGACACCTGAGTTTTTGCGGAAGATAACTGATTTGTAGACAAAATAACATATGAAATTTCATTAATATTCTCTTACATTCTTTTAAATCCCAATCTATTAATTATATATCAAAATAAATATTTTACTTTGTACGCTCATTCCAAAAACACGTTAAAATCACACACTCACACATAACACCATAAACACATACTCAGACACACACTAATAAATTGAAGCACAACATAAACAAAAGTTAAGAGAAGAAGAAGAAGGGAGAAGTTTTGTAAGTAAAATCCAAACATTAACTAAACTCAAAATATGAAACTCAATGTGAGAGCCAAATAAATTATAAAAATAAGTGATTTCATACTAATATTATTTCTTGAATTCCTTAAAATCTTATTTTTAGGATATACTCCCTCCGTCCCATAAAAATTGTGACATTTTCCTTTTTGGGTTGTCTCACAAAAATTGTCACATTTCCTTTTTAGGTACATGGGACCCACACAAAAATAATTAATATATTCACATGGGCTCACACACACCTAACACACACAACTAATACAACAATTGAATATATATTAAAATATTATATTTTCAACCCGCTATCCATTAAATTATTATACTCCTTAATCTCTGTGCCCAAGAAAATGTTATATCTTTAATGGGACGGAGGGAGTAATAGTTAGTTTTTGTCTGTTACTGTAAAATTGTTAATGGGTTAGTGAAATTACGAATTAATTTTAAATTTAAGAAAAGATAGAACTATGAATTCAAATTTTATGTGTTTGGGGTTTAGAAAATTCGACATCTCAATTTTCATAATTGGTTTGCCAAAATTTTGTAAGAATTTCTATTGGCGTTTGGATCTTTTGATTAATATGAACCATTAGAGTTCCATGCAATTATATAGGAAATGAAGCATAATATAGAATTGAATTACCTTTCACCAGGGTTTGTTGATGAAGAAGTCGAACAGCACGAACAAACGACCTTCCAATCTTCTGTTGTATTCCTAAGCCGCGTCTTGACGTTATGTGGGCAATGATCTTTAAAACAATCTCAATCTGCATTCCTTCCTTCCTTCACACAGTTTTTGGCGTGTAATACTAGGGTTTCGAACTGCTGAGATTGGCTATTTATGGGCTACAATAGGGACAAGGAGGAGAAATTAAGGTTGGGTCTCCCATTGGGCTTAAGTGTCCAAGTTTAGCCCAAAACTTATACTTAAGTCCAATAATAATAAATCAGTCAATTAAAGAATTATTATTGCATTGCCACCTTAATCTCAAATTACGTTATGGGTCACTTCTTATTATGAGCCCGTTAATCTCCCCGTGTTTAAGATATTCAATGTCCACTAATTAATCAAGTTACTGACAACTCAATTAATTAATCTCTTTATCGATTAGTACCACTCAACCTTATTATCATGTCGGATCAAATCCACCTGCAGGGTTTACATGATAATCATTATGAGCTCCTCAAGGGGACATCATCAACCAATTCTGTTAAGACATGGATTCCTTCTACAATCAACAGCACACCATAGAGATAATACTATCTCCCAACTCACCGGGCATATTGATTTACAATTAAATCTCACTCATTGATGAATCAAAGAAATAAATACTGACTTACGTGTCGAGGTTATTGTATAGGGATTAAGAGTACGAACATCCATAATAACTGAGATCTAGTTCTCGTATGTAGTCAGTATAAATCGAAAGATCTCACGCGGTCCTGCTCAATACACACAAAGTGCACTAGTGTAATTTTATAGTCAAGACAGGCTAATACCAAATCACACTACAACCATCTTGATAGATAGTTCCCGTCTATCTCGGTTGTGAGCATCTGTTTATACTTTATAAGGAGCCGATAATATGATCTTCCGTGTTATGCCGCACACCACATTATCTACAGTATAAAGTAAATGGACTTTTGCAATAACATATAAACAATATATAATATATAAAACGTTGATCACATGATTCTCATTTCAAATATAGTCAAAACATTGTTCATACAAAAAGTTAGACTTTTAGTATACAATATTCCAACAATTTCAGCCAGAGGTGGATGAATTTTTTATCAAAATTAAATCACCAGTGGTCGAAAATTTGAAAATTTTCAACAAGTGCAAAATTTTGAAGATTTTTCAATAGGGTGTGACTGAATTTTGATAAAAATTTTATCAATCCTTGGTCGAAATTCTTACAAAATTTTGGCAAACCAGTTATGAAAATTGAGATGTCGAATTTTCAAAACCCAAACATATAAAATTTTAATTCATGGTTCTACCTTTTCTTAATTTTAAAATTCATTCGTAATTTCACTTACCCATTAGCAATTTTACAGTATAATACAAAAAACTAACTAGTATACCCTAAAATAAGATTTTAAGAAATTCAAGAAAAAATATTAATATGAAATCACTTATTTTTTTATAATTTATTTAGCTCTCTCATTGAGTGTCATATTTTGAGTTTAATTAATGTTTGGATTTTGCTTCGAAAACTTCTCACTTCTTCTTCTCTTTACTTTTTTTTATGCTTTGTTTTAATTTGTTAGTGTGTGTTTGAGTTGTGTTTTTGGTGTTATTTGTGAGTGTGTGATTTTAATGTGTATTATTGGTGTGCATGTACAACGCAAAATATTTATTTTGATATGTAATAAATAGATTGATACTTAAAAGAATGTATATGTGGATATTAATGGAATTTCACATGCTTTTTGTTTACAAATTAGGTGCCTTCAACGAAAACGTGGATTTCAATAGTGCTGCCCGAAAAAATAATAGCTAAAATTACTATTCCTTCGTCTTCATATTTACAATACACATATAAATACGAAAAAAATACTTTTTGAGGATACTTTGATATTTTTAGATAATAAATAAATTGTAAAGTATATATTATCAATGGAAAGAAGGAATGACATTAATTTTAAAATTAAAGTGTGTTGTGGGGATGATAGTTAAGTGTTTATTTTTATTTTTTATTATTATTTTTTTTATAGAAGTATGAAGTCGATATTGTAATGGACTAAAATGGAAAGTGTGATTTAAAGTTAAGAATGAGGGGATCTTGGATGTCCTGTTATATTTTGGTGTTACATCTTCTGTTACACGCGTTAGATGAGTGACATGTATGCAGAGAGGAAAATCTCAATCTTTCCCCTTAGGGTTGATTGTTAGAGTATAGATTGATTTATCTTATGGGTCAATCATCCAACGGTTTGTAACAGGAGATGTAACACCAAAATATAACAGGAGATCCGAACCAGACTGAGGGAGTATTAGAATTTGAATTAATAAAATAAAAAGGGTTAGTAGTATTTTATACTGTTAAAATAATATTTTTATTTTGACAAAAACTAGTGTGTGACGAATAAGAAAGTGTTAACATTTTATTGAAAAATAATAATGGTGTAGTGAATTATTTGAAGAACAATTTATAGTATAAAAAGGTTATAACACTTTAAAAGAAAAGTTATAACATTTTTAATAAAAAATTAACTAATTATAAAAATATAAAATATTCTAACAGGGAAACGATCTCACACAAGTGTGATCCTTTTATTTTTTGTGAATATATGCTTTTTACATTCTATATCAAATAATTTTTTTATTTATTTATTTTTTCTTCATACAACATTAGAATGGAGTGTAAAAAAAAATTGAACATACAATATATAATAACAAACACAAGTATTTCCTTTTATTTTTTGTGAATATATGCTTTTTACATTCTATATCAAATAATTTTTTTATTTATTTATTTTTTCTTCATACAACATTAGAATGGAGTGTAAAAAAAAATTGAACATACAATATATAATAACAAACACAAGTATTTTGTAAGGACTTACATATGTGAAACAGTTTATGTGACGTGTCGATCTATTATTAAAGTATAATTACCATATAACTAAAGTGTGTTATTAGCCTAAAACTTGGGTGCCCTCAAATTAGCCTAAAACTTGTGTGCTCTAAAATTCTGTATTTTTCAAAAGTTATATCCTTTAATATTAAATTATATAATAATCAAACTTTATTAATTGGTCAAGAAACAAAAATATCAAGGGCAGCTGCTTATAGGGGTGTGCATCGGTGCAAAATCGAACCGAATCAAACCAAATTATGAAAACCGATCGAACACCGAAATTTTAAAAAATATAAAATTGAACCAACACTGAATTAGTGGAACTGCCGAACTAAACCAAATTGAAAATATCGGTTCGGTTTGTTTTGAAAACCGATATAATTGAATTTACTGAAAAAAAATATTAAAAGAAAATGGTATTTCTAAAAAAATCTCATTCACTTTGGTTCTATTCAATCTTCAGACTTACTGTGTGCCAAAAAATCATCAATAAATCATTCACAAAAGACAACTGGGGAGCTACATTATACCACTTGACAATTATAGACACTTGAAATTCTAAGCACTAGATCAACAAGAGCCAATTGAATAATATCATGCAAGGGAAAGATCTACAAAGAACAGCATAAAAAGTTGTTCATAAAATACTGAACCACCGAGCACACCAAGATCCAATCTATCACACTCTAAAAGAAAATAAAAATAATCTATCCACAAGAAACTCGAATACATAACTTTAATTTCAGTGTGAGGCATCGCAACAGCACGGTCTATTTCAATATTTCAACTTCATAAGCTACGCATCTTGAAACTCTAAATCTAAAATTAAACCATTAAATATCCCCAAAATCAACAAAACAAAGTTGACTCGTTGTGTTCACCCTAGAATAAAACTCTCAAAGTTTCGAAATAATTTGTGTTAGAATTACCTTATTAGATTCTTCTCGTCCTCTACTTCCCCAGTCGAATTGCTATCTTCAAACATAGAATTAGATGAACAAGGGAGATCTTGGACTGAGATATCCTCTCTGGATTCATCGGAGGCAGCCTCGGTCATTTTCTCACGGAGGAAGGCGCCGCCGCGGCCCTTGACGAGGTCGAGATTGGGGTCCACCTCATCAGCACCGTCGATGGCAAGGTCGATGTGGGGGTGGGCTTGGAGGGTGGAGAGGGGTATGCCGAGGGCAGCGGCCTGTTCCTAGCTTGGATCTGGGAATGCCCATGATGTTGGTGAATTCGCCAGATTTGAGGAGGGCGCCGAGCTTTAGGCTGGGTAGGGGTGGTGGCGATTGAAGTCCGGTGGCAAGGAGACTAGCTGGGGCTGGGTGGGGATGGGCTTTGAGAGAAATGAAATTAGAGTAGGGATGAAATTAGGATTTAGGTTTCCTATTTATATACATCCAAATCTGTTCGGTTTATCTGTTTTCCATAGGCCTAAATTGAAATCGAACCAAAAATTTGATTTTTTATTTTTTGAAAATCAAAACTGAATCGATTTTTCAAAAATCGAACCGAATTGGGTGGTTATGTTTAGTTCGATCTGTTAATTCTATTTTTGTCATAATCTGCTCTCTCTTAGCTGCTTCAACTACTGAATCCATCTACTAGTAATTGTCTTTTAAACTTTACACTTGAATAATATTTTTGCAGTTCAGCATTTATTAATTATTATCTTCCCATTGATTCTCAGATTTATTATAATGCTTCTTGGGGAGGGAGAAGCGGATTTTCTCTCTCTATTTTTTCCCCCCTTCCCGTAAGCTTTACCCTAAATTGGCCGCCGTCAATTATACAAGAGTTTCTTCCTATGACTTTCACAAAAGGATCACCATCTCCGACCTCCAGCGCCAAATCCAGTTGATGATTGCCCTTATTCCAGATACGTTCCCCTGCCTAGGCAGTCGCGCTACCTCCTACTGCCTTGGGCATCCTTTTCCTTTTCTCTGTCGGTCCACCTCTCAATGTCAACAAAACTTCCACGACCCCTTTTCCGCTATCTAGGCCGGTCCCTGTTCCGATATGGCGGCTACTCAAGTGAAAACAGCCGTCTAAGACTCCACATCCGTCTCTCCCAGTTTCATGGCCGTCGTTTGCCCGATGCTTGACATCGCCTTGAGATTTTCTCTGGCCTTTAGCGGTATTGGGGTTTTTGTAGCCATTCAGCCTTTCAAGCCACGACGGTTTCCAACAAGGGCTCTTTGTTCCCCTGTTACTCAGCCGCTATGCTGCTCTGCGAACGCCACGCTCAATTCATCCAGGGCCCTGTGGATTCACTTTTCAAGATGTTGCCGCCGTTCGATTCTGTATATTTCTCCCCTGTTGTGCATCTAATTCAGATCGTGAATGCATTTTCGCCATCGCTGACGCGATTCTCCCCTCTCCCCAGTTCCGAATGGGCCACTGTCCTGCTCGCTTAATTTTATGGCCCTAACGAGACTAACTGTTCCTGGGCTCCGACCCATTTTCTATCTGCCCAATCTGTTTGCTTAATAGACAGATGTTGATGGGATGCTTGCTGATGCTTTTGATTTCCGTGGCTGCTCCCGACGCTCAGTCGCCGTCATCCATCTTTGCTGCCTAGTGCAGCCCTTCCGCCATCGTGTCTAATAGGAGTAGCGGCTGTTCCGCTCAACTCTTCAATGGCGTGAGACTTCCCTTCCAGATGGAAAGAGTCGCGAATCCCCAGCCCCGTGTGAACTCCATCCGGGGCTGTTGACTGAATTCCCTCGGTCCTTCATCATCAATTTACTTGATGTTCATACTTCTGCAGCATCTGTACTCTCAACTTATCTATGCGTTTCCATTGGTGCGCGATCTTTCGCGATTTGCAGAATCTGGCGTTTGTCCTGTTCCGGTAAGTGGTGCTGCTGCAAGGCAATTAGATTATGAACAGGTTTCTTCTCTTAATGACAGCCGGAATTAGAGCTTGTTTGGTTTACTGTTCTATGTCACCGGCTTTCCTATGCTTTTAGCATTTTTCTCTCTGATGAGACAGCTTTTGCTTTTGATGATACCCTATGTTTGCTGCTCATATCTTATGTAAATGACTCTTTGATGGCTTATGTCCAATGTGTTGATGTAAGGAGTCTGCTTGTTTTGATCTTGGGCTTTTATGATTTGTTTGCTATGGATATGAGCGAGCCCTTGCTCACCTTTGCATATGGTCTGATTTTCACATTGTGGTGTTGTGATTGATTATTATACATGGATCAGCTGGTGTGGATCATTGCTCCATGCTTTAATTTGTTTGGTTCATCTTCTAAGTCCAGCTGCATAACATAACAAGATCTATATAGCGTAGGCTGGTTTCGTTTTACAAGGTCGTCTGTTTGACCTTTTCTTTTATTATGGCCACCTGTTAGGTCCAATTTTAGCCCTGTTTGGCTCCTCAAATGATCATTTCATTGATCATCTTTGCATTTTCTTTTCTGCTCCCCTTTTCATTTTCTTTTTATAAAATGCGACTTATTAGCCTATGCAGTGCTTTACCGTTATCATAAATCAATAGTATTTGACAAATTTTGCCTTTTAATCAACAACTTTTGAGGATAGTTAGATGTTATTTTTTCTTAATAAATTAGTTTTTGAAATGTACATATCGCATATATGTCATATTTTGTAATATGATTTTTTTGTGGTTTTCTTTTTCTATTTTTTTATTCCAAAAATCTTAAATTTCAACGTAATCTTCTATATTATTAAAGTAAAATAGATTTCTGTAAATATAATTTAAATTGTGGGTTGTAAACATTTGATTAATTTAACATTTATAAAAGATTTAAAAATGTGAGGTGTTAATATTGGTTAATTTAATATGACAATTTATTGTATGGACCTGGGTGCACAAAATTAATTTTGTACACCACCTAAATTTTAGACTTGAAGTATGTAAGAGAGAATGATCCAATTTATGTCATTTTTTCTGGTTCTTTTTCAATGTTAGTCTCTCTCTTCTCCCTTTCTCTCAAACTAGATTATTTCTTCTCTGATTATTTTTCAATCCATCATGATTTTTCTCCAATTTATGGATTGTTCTTTGATCGGAGTTATTTTTACCTAGATTTTAGTGTTCTTTTATATGTGTTTTTGTATAGTTTTATCCGTTTTATGTTGCATTTGGTAGTGTTTTATATTCATATAGAGATATATTCTTGGAAATGATAAATGTGTGAAAATGAGCTTAAATATGTTTGAAACAGGTAAAAAATAGAGCAAAATAGAGTCGGGTGCCGAAACGGGAGAAAACAGGAAGTTGGGGTACAAACTCGTGTTGAGTCCTGCTGCACGGCTCGATGTCGAGTTGGTGCAAAAGATCGACTATACACATATGCAACTTGAACATGGTCTCCCCTGTTGCATGAGCTTGGAGCTCGAGTCGAGCTCTGCTAGCTTTGCGCCGTGAACTGCTAAAAAACCAGATGCTTCTTGCGTTGAGTGTCGCACTCGAGTTGAGCGCGGTCAATTTTGGGAAATTAAAATAGCGGGATTACTAGAAGATTCTAGGCCTATAAATACAGGATTAATGCTGATTTTATGGGGTGAATTCATTTTGGGAATAGTTACACCTATTTCACACCTTAGAACACAAACACATCCTCTTCATCTCATTCTTTGATGCACTCCTCATTTCTACTACATTCATCCATCAATTCCATTTGAATTCCACACATTCCTCATACGTCCATCATTTCACTCCAATTTGAGAAGAAGATTTACACTTGTTGAAGAAATTGACATGATCAAGGGAGAAGAAGCACTTATTCAAAGGGAAGCAACTCAACTTTATTTTGTTAATTCTCTTCTATTCTGGCTCACATAGAGTAAGCCTTGTATTGTAATGTTTTGAAAATGATTGTAATATGCTAGACCTCTTGTGAGGCTAGCAATATGATTGGATAGGAATTCTAGGTCTGTGCACTCTAAGTGTTTGATGAAATGATTGAATTGAATTACTTTCTATTATGAATGCATATTCTCATCTTATATTATTACTTGTGTGGTCATATAATCATTGCATGTGAAATAGAGGTAAGACCTTAATTGTATATTATGATTATATGATTGAATCATTGATGGCATGAGATGATTCTATTAGTATGAATTGAGATTGAAATACATTCAATGCATGCTTAGAACCTCATAGTATAACATGAGACTTAAATCTTGTGATAGGACCTTTCTATGGACTCTAGTATCTTCTAAGGGAATGGGAATATGGTAAGACTCTCTTAAATAGTGTTTTGGGTTGGCTTAGGCGTTAAGTACCTACATTTATATGTTGCTTGGAAGATAGAGCATATAGTGTTTATAGTGAGAGCCTATAGTGATCAATACATGACCTTCATCATTACTTTAGTGTGTGACCTAAAAGACCTTACCATGATGTTGTTAGCTTTGCTGCTTCTCTTATTTTTCTACATTCACCCATTCCATATATCTTGTTACTTTACTCTTTGTTTATTAGTTTCTTTACTTGTTCCTTATAGTTGATAATTGATAACATAATTCAATCTTTCATTATCGACTTCGTCCTTCTAGAGCAAGCACTTCTTGAATACAGGTACCCATACCTTTGTCCCATTGGGTTCGATATTTTATTACTTGGTCAAGGGCATTACTACACGGTAGAGTACACTTGCTCTTCATAAAGAAAATACCGATAATTCTTTCTCTGTTGTCTCACGCATCGTGAATCTTCTCTGAATTCATTGATTTATTCTTTGAATGTTCTTTGGCGTACATAACATAAACCATGACTTTTTCCTAATTCATCCGCTGATTTTTCCCTGAATCGTCCACTGATTCTTCTCTAATTCATTAGACGATTCTTCTCCAACTTAAGTATTCTCAAATTTGGAAGAAATTATGGTACACGATTTGAAATTATTCGTAAGTTTTTTGATAACTTTCACAATTATGTGTTTTTATTCATGGCATTTGTATGTTTCAATTTTTTTAGGGCTTGTGGTATTTTTGTTGTTCTTATATCATTGAAGAACAATTATACGTAATTCAATGTTCCAATACCATAGAGAAAACAATTTACCAACAATGCATCTTTATTTATTTAGAGACAACAATTAACTCTCTCTATATATTCTTATGCTTGTGTTAGTGTTGATTAGTGTGAAAATCTGCATGTTTTGGGGTCTGATTTAGCACCTTTTTGTAGAATTATGTTCGTATTTTATCACTAAATGATTAATTTTCATATATTTAAGATATTGGTGCATTTGAGGTGTTATTTTGTATTTTTAATTGGAAATGGATTAAAAGTACAAAGTTGGAATGGAGAGTGAAATCGTGAAAGAATGCTAAAAAAGCATGTCCTCTTTGGATAATTTTTTTAATTTTTGTGGAAGTCAAAACTGATTATGTCATATATGATTGGAAAGCCACAGAAGAGAAGATCATTTTGGCTCAAGAAACACATAAATCGAAGTTCAAATGAAAATATTATGATCAAAACGGTGAAGACGTGCAAGCTGTGCAGATCCAGCATGGCTCGTGCCAAATGCGCATGACTCTTTCCCTTTAAATGTTGGATTTTTTGTGAGATTTTATATTTATAGAGATCTAAGGAAGAGATGATCGCGTGAGCAAAAAAATCACCTCAATTTGAGTTCGGATGAAGAAGTTATTGTCAAAACCGTGAGGGCATGCAATCTGCCAACGAGTGCCATGTCCCGGTGGCCCAATTTTCGACCAGTTCATGTATTTGATATGAAAAAAATCCTATTTTAAGGTGGAATCGAATTTTATGAGCCTTCAACTATAAAAAGAACTCTTGGGGAGATCCAAACATAGCTCTCCATAACTATTCATTACTTTTCACATTCTTCCCTGCCACAATATCGAAATCAAGATTCACCATCCCATCCACCCATCTCGCACTTGGAGAGTTCATCAGTGTTGCCTACTTGAGAAGGAGAATGGAGAAAATTCAGAACCACGGAGGAAAGAAAGGAGATCTACACCATATCTAAGGTTTTTCTTATTCTTTCTTTCTTACTTTTGAATTATAGACCTATGAGAATGTTTTCATCTCTAACCATGTGTGTTGTTTGTAACTGTTGGATTGTATACTAAAAGTCTAGCTTTAGTATGGACAATGTTATAACAATATTTGAAATGAGAATCATTGATCAAATGATTGCATCTTATAATTTATTTTATATGCATGATGCAATAGTCCATTTACTTTATACTGTAGATAATATGTTGTGCGACAACACGCGGAAGATCATATTATCGGTTTCCTTATAAAGTATAAACAGATGCTCACAACTGAGATAGACGGGGACTCTCTATCGGTATGGTTGTAGTGTGGTTTGGTATTAGTTTGTCTTGGCTATAGAATCACATTAGTGCACTTGTGTGTATTGAGTAGGACCGCTTGAGATCGTTCGTCTTATACTGACTATATAGTAGAACTTGATCTCTGTTATTATGGAAGTTCGTGCTCTTAATCCCTATACAATAACCTCGACACGTAGGACAGTATGAATTTCTTTGATTCATCAATGGGTGAGATTTATAAGTATTAAATCAACAAACTCGGTGAGTTGGGAAGTAGTGTTGTATCTATGGTGTGCTGTTGATTGTAGAAGGAATCCATGTCCGTCATAGGTTGATGATGTCCCCTTGAGGAGCTCATAAGGTTTATCATGTAAATCTTGCAAGTGGATTAATTTCCGGCATGATAAAAAAGTTGAGTGGTACTACTCTTGGATGAGATATTAATTAATTTGAGTTGTCAGTAACTTAATTAATTAATGGACATTGTATATCTTAAACATGGGGAGACTATCGGGCTTATAATAAGAAGGAGCCCAGAACATAATTTTTGGGATTGGACGGGTAGTGCAATAATAATATTTTAGTGGACTATATTATTATTATTGGATTTAATTAAAAGCTTTGGGCTAAGCTTGGTTAATTAAGTTCAATTGAGGCCCAGCCCAATTTCTCCTCCTGGTCCCTGCAGTAGCCCTTATAAATAAGTTATCTCAGTTCCTGTTAACCCTAAGTCAGTGCCTCATTTGACAGTTAGAAAGAACAGGAGCAGATTGAGAGAATCCTGCGGATTGTTGCCCACACAACAGCAGGATTCAACTTGGGACATACTGCAGAAGATTGAGAGGTGGTTCTATGCAACGGATCAACCTCTACATCAACCCAGAAGTACGGTAAACAATTTTATTGCTTCCGCTGTTACTGTTTACCTGCAATCCTAAACGTATCACGTTGAACCACACGATCCAATTGCCAACAGTAACACCATAGGCTAGTACTTTTTTTGGATAGTTCTTGGATTTTGAAGGTTTGAATTGTAATGAATTGATGACCTAGACTAGGTTGTGGATTTCTGTCATATATTTATTTCATTATTAATGCTTTGATTACGACTTATATTTTTTTCCTTTTATGATCTATCCTCATTCATGAATATGTCATTGTCTATTCATGCTTGTAATTTTTGCTTTTGTCATAGAGAGATTATATTTGTCTATCTGTTATGGGTAAATGAGATCTAACCGTATAACCTTTATTTATTAGAATAATTAATATTTGACATTTAATATATCTATTAATTACCATTCTAGAAGATTTGGTTTCTTAGATTGTTAAGTGGGAATTGAAGTTTATTTCTTAAGTACCTATAAAGGAAAGTCTAGTGATCTAGCCTTTAATGGAATTTTGCATGAAGTATCTAGAAAGGGAGTAAGAATTATTCTTTTGCATCCGAGGGTTTAAACCAAATTCATGTGTTAAGTTTACTTTAAAAAAGAGATTTAACATAATTATGCGATTGCTTTCATAAAATCTGCAGAAATTCTAACCATTTGTCTAGTGATTTAATTTGATCAATTTAAACTGGATTTCCTAGAGCTATCTTGTCTTCTCTTGCGTATTATTTTTACTTGCTATTTTATTATTTTTAGTATTTATTTTCTAAATCATTAGTTTAATTATTTTCCTTAAACAATCCAGATTTGTCTTAAATTAAAATTGTCATAAATAGAATTTAATAGTGAGTTTCAAATTATCTTATGGGTTCGATATTACACTTGGTCACACGGTGAACTACAATTGATTCCCTACACTTGGGGATACCCTTTTAGTGCACACAAATTAGTGAACAAATTTTTGAAATAACACCTCAAATGCGTCAATATCTTAAATATATGAAAACTAATCATTTAGTGCTAAAATACGAACATAAATTTCACAAAGAGGTACTTAATCGGACCCCAAAACATGCAGATTCTCATACAAATCAAGTGTATTTACCCTCAAGGCAGAAATAATGTTTCTAGCAAGTGGTAAGAAAATGTTAGAAAAAAGCTAAATAAATGAGTTGTGCCTCATTGAATTGACATTACGATTTATCCTTATTTTTAATGTAACTTAATATAATAGGATTGATAATTTCAGCATTACTTTTATAGCATCCGATTGATCAGTTATGGAGAAGAAAAGATTGTAATTGTGAATAAAATAAAGTATGTGTTGATTAAATAACAACATAATTATTTTTTTAGTTTAATTGACATTTTCCGGAGGTTTAATTATGTAAAGTTTAGATATAAACAATGTATAATTAGGTGACAACAAAAATGGAGATGCCAAGTGGCCCTTTAAGAAAAAGGGCAAGAGCAAGGATGGTGGAATTAAGTAGCTAGTTCTTCTACATAGGATCAAAAGTTTTGCTACTTTCAATTTTGATATGTTATTTCTTTGTTAATTAGATTCTCCAAGTAACATGTATTTTTTATTCTTGAACGCGATGCAGTAATAAAATGGCAGGACATGACATTTCAATTCTATTGATATTCTTTAGGATATATGTATTTTAGTAAATGAGAGGATTTTAATACATATGTTCACTATTTTATGTGCGCTAAATGTGTATCCCCAAGTATAGGGAATCAATTGCAGTTCAGCGTGTGACCAAGTCTAATATCGAACACAGAGGATAATTCTAAACTCACTATTTAATCTAATTATGACAACTCTAATTTAAGACAAATCTGGATTTTTATGAAAATTAATTAAACTAAAGATGCAGAAAATAAATACTAAAAATAATAGAATACCAAGTAAAAATAATATGCAAGTGTTTGAAAAAGAAGACAAGATAGCTCTAGGAAATCCAGTTAAAATTGGTCAAATTAAATCACTAAACAATCGGTTCGAATTCCTGCAAATTTTATGAAAGCAATCACACAATTATATTAAATCTCTTTTCTAAAGTAAACTTAACACATGAATCTGGTTTAAACCCTCAGATGCAGAAGAATAATTCTTGCTCCCTTTCTAGGTACTTCATGCAAAATTTCATTCAAGGTTAGAACACTAGACTTTCCTTTATAGATACTTAAGAAATAAAGTTCAATTCCCACCCAATAATCTAAGAAACCAAATGGTAATTAATCGATATACTAAGTGTCCAATATTAATTATTCTAATGAATAAAGGTTATATGGTTAGATCTCATTAACCCATAACAGATAGACAAATATAATCCATTTATGACACAAGCAACAATCATAAGCATGAATAAGACAATGACATAATCATGAATGAGGACAGATCATATAAGACAAAAATAAAAATTTTAATTCAAAGCATTAATAATGGAATAAATATACTGCAGAAATCTATAACCTAGTCTAGGTCATCAAATTCAATCCAATTTAAACCTTCAACATCCTAAAACTATCCACAAAGTACTAGCCCATGGTGTTAGAAGAAACACACATTAGAGTATAAAATATTCCCATAGGTCTATAATTCAAAAGTAAGAAAGAAATAATAAGAAAAACCCTAGATGTGGCGCAAATCTCCTTTCTTTCCTTTGTGGTTCTGAACCTTCTCCATTCTCCTTCTCAAGTAAGCAACATTGATGAACTCTTCAATGGCGAAATGGATGGATGAGATGGTGGATCTTGATTTTGGTATTGTGGTAGGGAAAGGATGTGAAAACTTATGAAGAGTTATCCTTCTGGACTCCCCAAGGACTCCTTTTATAGTCGAGGACTAATAAATCTCGAATTCTGACTTAAAAGTAGTTTTTTCACGTCAAAAACACGAACGGGCCAAAAAAATACAATTTGGACACGTTGGGACATGGCACTAGTCGTGCCAGCTATGGCAAGGGTCGTGTTGGCCATGACAAAGGTCATGCCACCCACTCGTGCCACATGTCCGCACGGGTCGTGCCACCCGTTGGCAGCCTGCGTAATCTCACGATTTTGAACATAACTTTTTCATCCGAACTCCAATTATGATAATTTTTGCGTTCACGTGATCCATTCTCTCTTGACTTTCTATAAATATAAAGAAATTATAAAAAAAACTAACATTTGAAGGGCACGAGTCGTACATGAGTGGCACGGGTCGTGCTGGGTCGGCACAGCTTGCGCGACTTTCACCGTTTTGATCATAACTTCTTCATTTAAATTCCGATTGACGTGTTTCTTAAGCCAAAATGTTCTTATCTTCTGTACCATTCCAACCATATATCACATGGCTAGTTTGAACTTCCACAAAAATACAAAAAAATTATGCAAAGAGGACATGCATTTTTTAATATTCTTTCAAGATTTCACTCTTCATTCCAACTTTGCACTTTTGATCCATTTTCCACCTAAAAACAAGAAATAACACCTCAAATGCACCAATATCTTAAATATATAAAAATTAACCATGTAGTGCTAAAATACGAACATAAATTCCACAAAATGGTATTAAATCGGACCTAAAAAACATGCAGATTTTCTCACTAAACAACATACATTTGATTGTTTTTATATTTGTTCAACTAATACATTTGTTTAAGTATAAAAAGTAGTACAATTATAAGTTAAAACTAATATAATTGACAACTTAACAAAAATTTTGCATTAACGCATGCTAAATTAAATTCATTCAAGTATAAAATGTAATTTATTTATTAATAAAAACACATACGTTATGAAATGTTGATATCCAGTGCATTTGGGTGTATAAAGTTACTAATATTTATTCAAGTAATTTATATTAATTTTATTTAATAATGTATTTGTATTTCCTAATAAATGCATTACTTTTTTATATTTAGTTGTTCATTAAAAATCTAATACGAAATTCGATGACAATTGTATAACTTTTTTATTTATTAGTGCATATATTTTTATTAATAAGTGTATATATTTTGAATGTGTACAATTTAACTATTTATTAAAAGACTAACACGAAATTCGCTAAAAATTTACTAACTAATTGTATAAATTTTTATTCATTATTGTATATATTTTTACCAATAAGTGTATATATTTTGAATGTATACAATTTAGCATTATTTGAAAACTAACAAGAAATTCGCTACAATTTGTATAAGTTTTTATTCGTTAGTATTTATATTTTTACTAATAAATGTGTATGTTTTGAATGTGTTTTATTAAAAAACTAACAAGAAATTCGCTACAAATTGTATAAGTTTTAATTTATTAGTGTATATATTTTTACTAATAAGTGTATATGTTTTAAATGCATACAATTTATGAAAACAAACAAGAAATTGGCTATAAATTGTATAAGTTTTTATTCATTAGTGTATATATTTTTACTAATAAGTGTATATATTTTGAATGTATACAATTTAATTTATAATTAAAAAACTAATAGTAAATTCGCTAAAATTTTACTAACAAATTGCATAAGTTTTTATTCATAGTGTATATATTTTTATTAATAAGTGTGTATGTTTTGAATGTATATACAATTTAGTAATTTATTAGAAAATTAACAAGAAATCCGCTACAAATTGTATAAGTTTTTATTCATTAGTGTATATATTTTTACTAATAAGTGTATATATTTTGAATGTATACAATTTACATATATATTGAAAAAAAAACTTCAATTTGATAATCAAAATTTAAGTATATATTTTTAGTGCAAAATATTTGACAATCAATAATACATATAAGTATAAATAATAATATGCTTAACAAAACTAAAAAAAATATTAGTTAACCAACCTGCACTAATACATTTATCATTATAAAGATATATATTAAACATATAAATTACAATTTTTATATACATTAATGCAGAATTAGTAGTACATCTCATTATAAAAAAGTAATATATTTATTAAAACAAATTCATACATTTGTGAATTATAATTAATACAATTGGCCATTAACACTATACCATTACTAGGCTTTTTATTCTACTAACTCCGACTCTCCTCTACAGTCCAGTGAGATATGTTCTTCCAACATTCTCCATATTCTCTTTAAACTCAAGTCATGTTTCTTCACCTTGTATTGAATCCACAACAACAATCCCAGAGATCTTTTCCATCAAACGCCCTCAATAAATATTTTCATCCGTACTATAGAATTTGGATTGGATCCACTTTGATTTTAGTTTCAAAATTCAACATACAAGTGCCTCATACAACATTTTCATCTATTTCATGCATCATTACCCTTATATGCGCAGGAGTGATAATTCCATTATCGATGCAAGAGTGGAAACAACCTTGATATATTTACAAACAATCTTTATCTTTACATACAAGTTAAATTTATATTCAAAATTTGAATAGAACTCATGCAAGATTCTATCATTTCTATGATATAGAAAAGCTCTTGAGTTCATGCCATAAATCTTTTACTATCCTAATAAATGAATGACTTTTTAAAGGAGTATGAGGTTGCAATTGTTTAAAAAGCATACACAATAACAGAAGTGTGCAATAAAGAAAATCAAACATCAGACAATTTATAATATCAATGTCCTCTATATATATTCATATGCATAATAATACCTTTTTTCTGCCTACAAAATACCAACTCAAATATAGTCAATATCTATACTCATAACTCAATCATTTGAAAATCTAGTTATTAGAACATTAGGGAAAAAAAAGGTATGAAAATAGTGTCATATCCTATCAAATTATTATAAGAAAATCATAGTTCAATTATTATAAACAACATAATATCTCCTTACATGTTTCAATTCCAACAAAATAATGCCTAATTCCATTTTTTTCCTCACTCAATAGTTCAAAGTCATTATATCACCAATACTGTTTATAATCAAACTGACCTAACTTGTTTGTTGTTCGTTGCCATCGCGGAGGAGTAGATAGGACTATTTTTTGGGTGCAGAACATAGTCAACAGTTCCATCATTTGGAGGTGATATTTCCAATCGAACAAATGCTTGTGAATGACGAGGAAGATGAATTGAAGATTATGATTCTTCAAGCAATATCTCAATTACAAGTGTGAAGTCCTATAGATTGGCTCTTTCTCTAATTTTTTATTTTGCTTAGGGAGAGAATGAGGACAGATGAAAAGGAGGATGAGAGAGAATGGGAGGGTGAAGGTTAAATTTTATCTTTTATATGACCTTGTTATGATTTGGGTTCACCCAAGTGCAAAGGTAGATTTTGTGTACTCAGTTGTATTAGATAACAACTCATTTAAAACATTATTATCATGAATCTATAGTATAAATTTGAAAAATAATAATGAATTGAGTATAATTTATGTTGCAATTAAAATTTGGAGAACAAATTAACACATGCACACACAATATATACTCCCTCCTTATATAGGTAAGGTATCTATTTTGTCATTTTAGTCTTCCATGCTTAAGGTATCCATTTTTACTTTTCAGCAATAGACCCCACACATAGCCCACTACTCACAACTAATACAACTACTCACTTTATAAAAATAATAATGAAAAAATCTCAATTTTGGCCCTGTAACTTTGCTTGAATTCAATTTTGGTCCTTTTACTTTTAACTTTTTTAATTTTAGTCCTTTTATATCATTTTTAATACTATGACTTTTATCTTTTTCAATTTTTGATGTTTTGCAAAAAAAATCAAACTTACAAGACTTATAAGTCCTTTAATTTTTGAAAAATTTACAAAATGAATAAAATTGAAAAAATAAAAAGTTAATGAACTGAAATTGGTACAAAAGAATAAAATTGAAAAAATTTAAAGTTAAAGGACCAAAATTGAATTTAACTAAAATTACATGATTGAAATTGATGTTAACTCAAATAATAATATTCCTTAATCCATATGAAAAAAGCAAAGTCAAATTCTCCTGTGTACCCTGGTGCTGAACCCACTTTAAGAATTTATACAAAAAAAAAAACATATATATACTAATGAACAAAAAACTTTTAGAACCTACCAATGTTTAGGCTCAGGCTTTCCTGCTCTAGGCCTTGTAACAACTTCCTATTTGCTACTTCTAAAATCTCAAATTCTTAGTTTTGAGAGTGGAATTTCACACATTTTATGTGTGTACATTACACTGTTTTGCTAAGGAAAGTTATTGTTTTTGCATGGAATTATGTACATTTGAGTATTTACACAATTTTGATGCTACTAAGGTGTTTTGTTGAGTTTTGAAGGGTAAAACAGGATCAAAAGTTCAAAGTTGGAATGAAGAGTGAAAGTGTGAAGGAATGCTGAAAAACACTTGTCCATTTGAATAATTTTTTTGTGTTCGTGTATAAGTCCAAATTGATCATCTGATATATGATTGGAAAGCCACGGAAGAGAGGATCATTTTGACATAAAAATCACTCAAATCGGAGTCCGTATGAGTAAGTTATGCTCGAAACGGTGAGATCGCGCAGCTGCCGACGGGAATTTTCGAAAATTTCCGAAAATTAGCCATCTTTCCCATTTCTTGGAGTACAATGCTTTCCTTATCTCATTCCCTACTCATACCTATATATATTTCACATCATTATTCATAAGAGACGCCACCCATCAAAAAGGGATCACTCCCCATCCATCATCCACATCCATCCCATCATCCATCCACACCGAAGAAGATTCAAGAGTCGTTCAAGAGGGAGATCAATCAATCAAAAAGACGGAGAAAGAATCTGAGACGACGCCAACACTAGCGTTTTTCTATTCCTTTCTTTTATTTTCGTTTGTCAAGACTTCTAGTATAACTTTGATAGCCATGAGAGTTGCTTGTATCCCCATGAGCTAATTTTCTTTATAGTTTAAGGTTTGAAGGATAGACATAATTGGTTTGATGAACTAGACTGAATATTGTAAATTCACGTTGATTATTATTTTGATTTATTTGATTCATCTTGAGACTTTGAAATCATACTTCGTAATGTCTTCATATTAATTTCACGACATCCACTATAATGCTTGATTTATTATGTTAGCTTATGTGCGTTCATGATTGGTATTGTCTATCTATTAGGGGTTAAGGTAGTTCCGCTATAAATACTTTAATTCCATGAACTGATAAATCAGATACTTGAATTGTTTAGTGGAACAATGCAATTAGACATTCAAGTAGGAAGTGAATAATACCTTGTAGTAGTTTCAGAGAATATCTTGTTCGTCGAACTTACCACCCAGAGGTATTGTTGTTTGCTTTGATTAGTATCTAGGAATGAGGTTTGGTAATATTCACGCACCTTATGAATTAAACCAGATTATAATATTAGCTTGGAATCGGATCATATCCGGTGAGATAACAGGGTTATGTGGTGTATTTTATAAAGTTTGCATGAATGAACAATTGGAGGTCTAGGAATTCAGATTAATTAGTCTATACCGGATTACCTTAGAACTGTTGATTCTCTCTTGAATTATCTTAAATCTTTCTTTTGTGATTTTTATTTTATTAGTTATTTAATGTTCAGTATTTAGATAGTAAATTACAACACCTTGGAAATTGGTTACTTATTTTGATTAAGTTAGTGATTTTGAAGAAGATAATTAGCTGTCATGTGGGTCCGATAATTAAACTTGGTCGCTTGCCACTACAATTGATATCCTTCACACTTGGGGATTAAATTGAAGTGTGTAAAAAATGCCTATCACTTGGCTTTCAATTTTACAACCCACGATAGCTCTCCTCTTCCTCATCCTCCTCCTATAGGGTTTGTTTACTTTTAAGCCTCTTCTTACCGATGAAGACGAGTGTGTTGTTTCAATATCTTTAATTAATTTTGATAATCTGTTTGACACACATTCAATGCTTAATTTGATACAGAGATATAAGTTGTGTTAATCCATAATTTGAATAGTGAAAGGAAATAGATGGAGGACTTGTTTGCAAATCTACCATCCAAAATTATTATTACAATCCTTTGTAGGCTTCCATTCCGAAGTATTATCTGTTACAAGAGTGTGTGCAAGTCTTGGCTGGCTTTACTCAATACGTCTGAGTTTATCAATTCCCATCTTCTCAATGCAAGATAAGCCCTGACTGTCTATAGATATGACATGAGATTATATTGTAAGAATATTTTGAATTTGAAGATAGCGAACGCCATTGCAAACCAGTGAACAAGTTCAATGTCCCTCATTATGAAGAATGGATACATTGTTCATTTAACGGCTTGCTTCTTCTCATGTGAAATAAGGATGGTGATTGTGCTACTCTTTATGTATACAATCCTATCACTCGTGAATATATTGACCTTAAACTGAAGAATGTGGGGAATTTTTTTTGAAGAAGTGGTTCATGGATTTAGAGCTAGAAGAATAAGCAGGCAACATAAGGTGGTTATATTTAGGATTACACAACAGAAGTTTTTTAATCCAAAAAGTCTTCGAACAGTTGGTAAACCTGAGCGTGTATATGATGTATATACCATTGGAATAGGATTATGGCGAAGAACATCACATGTTAATGATGTTGCATATGATTTGTGTTCCATCAGGACTTTCCCGAATGGCAATCTTCACTGGTTGGTGGAGGATATAAATTACGTCCAACAGCCACAGATCTGTTGTTTTGATCTTGAAACATAACTTTTTAGCACTATCTCTTTTTCTACTTTGATGGGATTTAGAAGTAGCTAATATTTGTTAACTCTTATTTCTCAGTGGGGTTGCTTATATTTATGTGATTCCAGTTCTTGTATTGGAGTTTCTATCTGGTTGATGAAGGAATACGAGGTTGAGAAATCTTGGACAAAATAGATTTCCATTAGCACTGTTGATCTTAGAGTGGGTTTTATAGTGGGCAGTTTTACGCAATCAAAGTTTCGAAGATGGCAATGTCTTGATGGCAAAGTACTATAAGCACGGATATGAATTCTCTCTGTACTACTCAAACAAAGACAAGATTTTGTAGAAGTTGGAGTTGTTTAAATGTCATTCTTTTCAAGATACGTTCAATTACACACCGATTTTTCTTTCGCGTAAGAGTTTGGGAAAGAGATTGTAACTTCATACTGATTTCATCTCTACTTGGTGTTTGAATCTTGCTTAGGAAATTATGTGAACATGTCATGATTGGAAAAATCTTAAATGTTCTTAGACTAGTTTCCACTTGATGTCTTGTTAATTATTCATTAACCACAATCTCATGTTATTAATATTCATTTTAATATTTTTACTCTTTACTATTAGACAATTGTTGCCCACTTAACAAATGAAGAAAAATAATAAAGAAATTGTCACCATAGGTTCTTAGTGTATATCCCAGTTGTTGGCCTAGAAATTAAATGGGCTCGTTAGTGACGCTGGGTCATGGCCTCTCCATTAGATTAGTGATGTGATACCGTTATTATTCTAAAACAATTGTTACACATGCCCCATATTTGAGCCTACATTGTATTAAAACACTGCAAAAATAATTGTAGAGAATTTCGCTTCTAAAACTATTTTTTTATAATTTTTTTGGCAATTTTATATGGCCATGAAAATCCGTTGCCACTAAAGATATGTGAGACTAATTTCTCTTATATAATTAAACTAGAACGGTGAATTTTTACCTTGAAATTATGCAAAAATAAATAAATAAATAAAAATCTAGCTACAAAATTGATTTTTCATGGTAATAAATGTTAAAAGTTTAGCAGGACAGATGGAGTACCATTTTTTATGTATTAAATTAAATTAAAATTAAATAGTTTAATAGATTAGTTGAATATTAAAAAAACCAAAATATAAGCATTATATAAATTAAAGTAAAAAATATTTCACATATTTACCAAATTTGTATTATCAATTAAAAAATGTAGAAATCTATTATTGACACATGTGGGATCTATGACTGAGATTAAAAGTATTAAATATATGTTCAAGATTAAAATTGAATGAAATCTAAATATAGTAAATTTAAGAAGAGGGAGGAAAATTGAAAATAAAAATAGAAGTTCAGGTTTGTTTACACACACACACACACTGAGGTGGACCTATCAAGGGGCCTAGTGGGGCACGCGGCCCCCCTCAAAATTTGAAAATTTTTAGTATATATGTAAGCATATTTGATCGTACAGCCTTGGAATACTCAGAATTTGCTACTGTAGGCTGCTTTAGGAGATATCTGTTCTCTGAGTTTGGCTATAGCACCCGTACTACGGCAAGTAGTTTACTCAGGGGGAGAAGGGCTTTTTACTCCGGTGTGGTAATGCTTTTTCAATGGCCTATATGCCAACCTAAGCCTGTGTACTGATCACGAAGCCTCTGCTCGATTATGGCAAGGATCTTTGCCCTAGATCAGCCCCTACTGTTCTGCTACAAGCACATGTCCTCGTTTATTATGGTTGACTCTCAAAGCCTCCCTTCTTAAAAATCATGATTATAGGCGAGCTCCATTGCTACATTTCATTTTGTACTATTTAATCATGCTTTTATTTTCTTTTGTCTATCAGAGCCACCTGTTTTGGCTCTTATCGACAAGCCGTTTGTTTGGATTTTTTTTCGTGTTCCGTTTTATCCTTTTTCTTTGTCTCCTTTCTTATTTTCTTTTACCTTTTTAATAATATTGCGTAGTTTGATCGTACAGGACACTAGCCTAGTGGAAAACCCTTCCAAGTCATTGCAAATGTTGCAGGTTCGAATCTGTATTGTTTTTTTAACTTATTCTTTTAAAATACTATTTCTTTATTTCTTTATTTATCTCATTTTTAATTTACTTTTGATAATATTTTTTTATTGTTTTTAATACTCCCTTTAATTGCATTTTATATACATTTTATTTCTATTTACTATTCTTTTAATAATATTATTTCTTTATTTATGTAAGTTACTTATAAATTAATTGTCATCCCACTAAACACACATAATATATGTTATGATTCTACTATTTCATTTTTGTATTTTTATCTCCAATTCCACTTGTTTAATACTTTTTTATTAGGGCTTTGAACCATTAAAAATCGATTAAGTTAGTTAAAAAATATTTTTTTATTGAATTTCATATCTAAATATTGATGTTGTGTATCCTATTACAGAGAGAAAATTAATGAGTGATCATGGCCCTCCTGACCGAAATTCCTGGGTCCGTCACTTCTGCTCCCCATTTGATTGCTTTCTTATTTAATGAGGCATAGAAAAATACAGTGAATCATGAACATTGTTGGATGTGATAATGTTGGCCAATCTTTTTTTCAGTGAAACAGTGGTGGATGTAATTTTTTACTGTGTAGATCCTCCAATGTCTCAAAGAGCAAAGTTTGTAATTCTGTATCTATTGTAGGAGAAATATGAAATGGCTATGGAATAAAATATATAGAGAGATATGGAAATTAGATGCTAATTGCACTTATTGGATCTTGGGATTTATTTTGACTATTTTGTGTTCTACAAAGCTGATGCCCTTAGGGCTTGTTAGGGTAATGAAGTTGTTAAATGGTAGATTGATGTATGATGTTGGGGTTTATTAACTCTGTTTTTTGTGTTAGTTGTGGTTTAGGATTTTAATATAATGTTGAGGAAACAAGTTGTCACATAATATTTGTTCAATGAGATGATAGTTGTATTGGTTTAGAAAATTATGTCTTGCCAGGTATTTTGAATGAAGTAGCATTTTGCAAGAGGTAATGATGTAATATTTCCAGCACATTATTTAGTATAATATTTGCAAGAGTGTAATGATGTAATATGAGATTCATATTCAAAGTTCAAGAGTTTAATGGTGTAAGATGAAATGGTATAACACCAGAAGATTAAACTCATTATTTGCAAGATAAATTTGTGTAATGCTTGCAAAATCTAAGAATGTAAAGGGGTGTGTTATTTGCAAGATAACAAGGTGTAATTTTTGCAAAATGAAATAGTGTAATGGTGTATTATTCCCAGCACATTATTTGCAAGAGTGAAATAGTGTATTATCATATTGATATTCATTACCATTTATAGGATTGAGACCTGTCATTCAACACTTTATAAGCATCATATTTCATTACCAATTATCTCAACCTCAAGAAAAAAAAATAAAGCATTTATAAGAAAACCTGATATACTCAAAACTCAATACTCATAACACCAACAACTTATGACCACCTTCTATTCAATAAAAAACAACTCAATACTCATAAACAAACATACTTAATCAAGTCCCATAATAAACTAATAAGCCAACAACATTCAGTTATATCATAAACATCAAGTACAATTATCAAGGTGTGTTATGACTCAAAATACACGCATCTACATCATGTATTTTAAAACATAACCTCATCAAAAAGTGTAGTTTCATTCTACACAACGAAAAAAAAACAAAAAAAAAATGTAGTTCAATCTACATATTATCCACAAAAGGCAATATTAGCAAACAACCCGATCCCATTATCCACAAAAAGTTATAGTAGTTCCATCTTTGAACCCTGACATTACTTTTTCTTGTTTGCCATTTCATTCTTATCATTTTTTCTTCTTTAACCAATTAAAGCTAGGCTGGAAAAAGTGACATAGTTCTTCCCTTTCTTTCTCAAAATGTGTTTTGATCCTTCATCTCTATCTAAATGATGAAGATCCTGACATATCAACATCCTTGCCCTGCCAAATTGTCTACATGTATTTTAAAAGCTTAAATAGTAATTAAGATTAAGATGAAAAAGATAAATGAAAGCCACAATTAGGGGAAAGAAGAACCTATAAGTTCTTTATTAATGGTGGATTATCATCTTGAGTCACCTGACTCCCAATGCCAACTATGGTATCTACATCTATAACTTTATGAATAACAACAAATTAAATTAGATATGTTAAAAAATAAAATTAATAATCAAATTTAGGAATTGTCTTACATAGAGTATTCTATTGATTCACCCGACTCCATAGACCAACCATGTTATCTTCACATAGGTCAACCATGGTATCTTCACCTACAACTTTATAAATAACAGCCAGTTGGATTTATTTAAAAAGAATAGAAAAGAAAAACAATGATTAAAATTTTGTTTGGTTAAGGTTTTGTCTTACATTCAGAATCTTGGACTTGGTTCAATTGTTAATCCTAATTTAATTCTTGATCAATTTGTGCTTGAGTGTTAATCGGAGAAGATACCTGCAAAAAAAATTGAAAAAACATAAGGATCAACTTATGAATAATTTGAGATAGATTGAATTGAATGCATTAATTACCTCATTGGTAACAAGGGTGCCCTTGCAAGCTCTTTTGTTGTGTCTAGGTTAGTGACAACGATTGTATTTCACTGTAATTATTTGCCTCATAAATTTTACTTGACTACTGCTGCTGGGTCTTCCCCTATTCCGCTTTCTTGTCTTTTGAATAATCTCATCCAACTCTCTTTTTCTTACCTTACGAGGCCTTCTAGCTTGTCTATCTATCTTTGGAGAAATTGGAGGTGTGATGCCGATAGCTATCCACTCTTCACTATCATTTATAGGCATGATATCATGATCATAAACCAATATATACTGATACTTTATAACATGCATCTATGAAATCCTCTTAATTAAAACCTTGACAGAAGATGGCCCTAATGGCATTTGTGCATGGAATGCCTGTCAAATCCCACCTTCTACATCCACAAGTAGACTTTTTCAAATCCACGCTGTACTTATTTCCATCGAAGCATCTAATCTAGTAATATTTATCATCCAATTTTATAGGAACATAAGTACCTAATTTTTTCTTCCTCTCATCAATCACTTCGTGAATTCTTGGACACAATACCTTTCCACTTTTTTCTTTTGAATAACTTATCTTGGTTTTTGTGAAGCCTTTGCATTAGGTAGTCCATAATCCACTCTAACATACTCAAAATGGACATTTCTCTTGTTGGTAAAATGCTGGAATTAAAGGACTCAAAGATATTGTTCATTACCATGTTACACTTAGAATAAGAATTAAAATGTGACCTACTCCAATGTTCTGCAGGTTTATCACTCAACCAATCTGTAATTTTTCACTCAATTTCTTAATATCAGATAGCTTTTCGGTGAACTCATTTTTTGTAGAGGCCTTAGATGCCTTATACAATCCTATTTTAAATGCTTGCCCTTTAAATTCAAAATTCTTCATGTTTCCCCAAATGTGTCTAACATAATATCTATGTGAAGCATTGGGGAAAAGTTTTGAAAAGATTGGATTAGCTCCTTCTGCTTGTCAAAAATAAAGGTCCAAACAGAATCATCAACAATACTTAAAACACTCCTCAAAAAAGTTAAGAACCAATCCCAGGTAACCATGTTCTCCTTTCCAACTAAGGCATAAGCTATAGAGAATATGTTGTTATTAGGATCAATATTTTTGTAACCAAATCGGAGATCGAACCGGTGGAGACAACAGTTCGAAATCCAACTGGTCTAATCGGAGGTTCAATAAAAAAAATTAAATTAATCTATTTTTAATTATATTTTAAAATAATCATTAAAATAAATATATAATGAATAACTTATTTAATAATTAATTATAATTCTTTGTTCAGTCTCACTCTTCTCTCTGTTTCTCTCTCGTCCTCTCACTATAATCTCTCTTTCATTTATTTTCTCACTTAAATAAATACTTCATAATACACCCAATTTCATTGGCCTCATTTTGTAGCAGATCCGTGGAGGCGGTGGCTTGACTTCTCAAATTCAATGTTTTCTCATAATAGATCTATGTATTTTCTTGTAAATTAGTTTATATTGCTCTTTTGGAAAAGAGAGGTTTTAATGTTTTTCTTTAGATATGTGTGATTTCTTGTGAATTTAATCGATAATATTTTTTTAAAAAATAGTTTCAATCCTTTAATGTAATGAATAAAAGGATTTGTATGGATGTGATGCAGTTCTAATAAAAACCGATAATTTTCTGGTTCTATCGATTTTACTAGTTTCCTAGTTCTAATCGATCCAAACTAATTTTTTTTCCGGTTCAATTGTAAAAGCGGTTTTATAATAACCAGTTTTGGTCCAATTCCGGCACCGGTTCCTAGTTGAACCAATAAATTGGCCGGTCTGGTCCAGTTTAAAAATACTAATTAGTATGAGTACTAACTACAGAAAACACAATACCACCATGAGCCCCATTAAGATGACAATCATCAACCCCTATTAGTAGCCTACACCTTAAAAACCCCTATTTCAAAGCATTTAAACAAATGTACTAATAGGAAGAAAAATTAGGGTTCGCGATCAACGGAGGCGGGATTAGATCCACTATCCAGTGGGCTGCTCTTATTTATTTTAATTATCTTTATGTTTAGGGCTTGAGCCCATTGTTCGTGGGTTGGGCTTATTTATTATGTTTTTGTTTAGGTCCTTAGAGTATTGCTTTATTTCCTTTTTGGTATTAATGAGTAGTATTATTTAAGGTATAATTATGGTTTATGGATTTTTAATCAAATTATTATTGGATTAAGGAGTCTGGAGGTTTTCGTAAAATGGAGTTTTTTGTTTGATTGGGCAAACAGTGTTACCGTTTTATTTTCTTTTTATTTCTGTTTTAAGTTCTTATCAATTGGTCTGACTTGCCGGATCTCGTTCCCGTCGAGAAGGCGACAACCTGTTCCAGTGGAGAGAGATTGGACAGATTGGATGTGGATCAGACTGAGATAAAGGAGAAATTGGAGGCGCATACGGAGATATTAGAGACCACGGTGTGCAATTGACGGAGATCGTGGCGTCCTTGGCTGCGTTGTCAAAGGCAATTCTGCGGCCCTCGTTGGAAGGGCAATCAGCAGAGGGCACGACCTGAAGGGAGGCTGCAGCGTCCATCACATCTACGGTGGCGTGTTGATGATCCGATGTGTAGGGGCATTTCCTTGGCACTTCCGCCGTCATTTGAAGGGGATGATCCCAATGGGTGGATAGCAAGGGCTGAACAACAATTTGAATTGAATAGTACCCAATCGGAAAGAAAGGTGGCAGCGGCTAATGCTACAATTAATCTCACGATATAATTGATAAACGAGGGGCCATTACTTTCTCCAAAACTTTGGGCTAAGTCATCCAATAACTCATTAGCAGATTCAGCAAAAAAACAATAAAGGCAAAAATTTATCCTTAGAAATGCAATTCAAAATCCAAGTAATCACCAAACTATCAATCTGTTTCCAAGTGCTATAAGCAGCATCAGTTTCAGTAGGTGAAGGAAACGTATAATCAATAAAACAAAGCTTCAATTTCGTGCCCAAGACTAATAACATAGATCTTTTCTAGGAAATGTAGTTGGAATTAGTAAGAGGATGACTTACAAGCGTAATCCCAAAGTGATCAGCAAGAGAAAGATGAAGTGGATCGTTGATGGCAACTACCGAAGAAATGATTTTCACTGGAGTTGAAGCAGCAACACTCGAACCGCTCGACGCCAGAGCTGAAGTACAAGCGGTAACAACTGCCGTTAGAGCAGGCCAATTAGGATTCCACGCAAATGTCATTGACGGAAGTGTGATGAATAGCAGAAAGAAAAATTCCCAAAATTTGGAATACCCATAGAAAAATCAAATAGGTAACCGGTACATGAAAACAAAAAGGGTTAATTACATCAAAGTCATGACCTTTACTTCGATTTTAAATTAGTCTAAACATTTAGGAATTTACAAAAAAATACTCAACTTTAATGGATGTTTACAAATTGAACCATCGAGCAGCATGAGAACTGTCCGGATGCTGACGTGGCTCTATTTCCCCAGTATGACATTCCACCTGTCATCATCATTTCAAATGGCATCCTGAATCTTATTTTAGCGGTGCATCATTTTACACAGCGCACAAAAAAATATTAATTGCCCTCACATAACAAACCACCTCAAATGGCAGCTTGTTCGCTTCTAGAAAAGTCGCCTCCACCATAGATTCAATCCTCACTTCCCCATTATCCCTCAAATTCCCATTACAACTCTATTCATTATCCTACTTTCATCCACCAAAATAATAAAAACTCAAAATTTTCATCATCGCTGGAGTTCCACCAAATATGGACTCGGTGCCACCGTTGGTCCTCTTAACCCGCTGAGTCCCAATAGAGATCGTCATTTTCGGCCCTCAAGAAGATGATTGAATCTTTGGCTACCAGTTTTTTCTGATTCACAAGGTTCTCTATCCAATGGTCAATAGGTACCTCATTGGGGTTTCTCGATAGATATATCAGAATTTCCAAGTCTTGCCATGGGCGTAACCCAAATAATGGACACAATCTGCACAAGGGGATCGGTCGTAATCTAAATGGGGAAAACCTTATCAATGCTCTCTCTCCTTGGTCAAGGGCAGTAAGATCCGCTATATGTGAAGTTTTCAAAAAAAAACTTTTAGGGAGACGAATGGACAAGACGTACAGTCCAAACTTGGTACATGTCGACATCTTTAATTTGGAAGCAATCCAATAGAATTTGAAATTTAAGAATCTTTCTGACATTGAAAAGGGTAAAGTTCTAATTGACTGGATTGGGGTGGCGGAGAAGGGAGTCTCCACCGGTGAAATCAGTGGCGAGAAGGGTAGGTGTGAAATTCTTGCGAGCAGGAGCATGGAAAGAGGATTGAGGGACTACGGAATCTCAGTGTTCATAGTACTGAGGAATGAGGATGGTAATGCAGAGAGGGCTCAACAGCACTTCTTCCACTGACTAAGATGATATATGTGCCTGGAGTGGAAAAGAAGGTGATGAGGAATAAGAAGAGTGGATAGGATAAGGTCATGATAAGAAAAGGAAGGTGTTAGAATGGGTACAGCATATTGTTGGCAATTGGATCGTGTGGTTCAAACGTGATCGTTAGGATAAAAGATAAATAAAAAACAGCGGAAGCAATTAAACTGTTTACCGTACTTCTGGGTTGGTGTAGAGGTTGATCGTTGCAGAGAACCACCTCTCGATCTTCTGCTGTATGTCCCAAGTGTGATCCTGCTGTTGTGTGGGCAACAGTCTGCAGGATCTCTCAATCTGCTTCTCTTCCATTCTCTCACCAAAAGAGGCGCAGGAATAATCTGAGGGTTCCAGGAAGCTGAGTTCACTTATATATTGGGCTACAGCAGGGACCAGGGGAGAAATTGGGCTGGGCCTCAATTGAAGCCCAAAGCTTTTAATTAAATCCAATAATAATAATATAGTCCACTAAAATATTATTACTGCACTACCCGTCCAATCCCAAAATTATGTTCTGGGCTCATTCTTATTATAAGCCCGACAGTCTCCCCATGTTTAAGATATACAATGCCCATTAATTAATTAAGTTACTGACAACTCAAATTAATTAATATCTTATCCGAGAGTAGTACCACTCAACCTTATTATCATGCCGGAAATTAATCCACTTGCAAGATTTACATGATAAACCTTATGAGCTCCTCAAGGGGACATCATCAACCTATGTCGGACATGGATTCCTTCTACAATCAACAGCACACCATAGATACAGCACTACTTCCCAACTCACCGAGTTTGTTGATTTAATACTTATAAATCTCACCCATTGATGAATCAAAGAAATACATACTGCCATACGTGTCGAGGTTATTGTATAGGGATTAAGAGCATGAACTTCCATAATAACAGAGATCAAGTTCTTCTATAAGTCAGTATAAGTCGAACGATCTCCGGCGGTCCTGCTCAATACACACAAGTGCACTAATGTGATTCTATAGCCAAGACAAGCTAATACCAAACCACACTACAACCATACCGATAGAGAGTCCCCGTCTATCTCAGTTGTGAGCATATGTTTATACTTTATAAGGAAACCGATAATATGATCTTCCGCGTGTTGTCGCACAACATATTATCTACAGTATAAAGTATTTGGACTATTGCATCATCCATATAAAATAAATTACAAGATGCAATCATTTGATCAATGATTCTCATTTCAAATATTGTTATGACATTGTTCATACTAAAGCTAGACTTTTAGTATACAATCCAACAATCTCCCACTTATACTAAAAGACTATGCTGTCATGTCTTCTGCCATACATCTGATTCCTACTCCCACTTACACGATCATTAAAAGCTCTCGCCTTAAGGTCCTTGTAAATGGTTTACTAGGTCATCATCCGATGCAATCTAGGTGAAACAACCTTCCCCTCATCATACGATTTCTCGTAACTGGTGGTACTCGCGCTCCATGTGTTTAATTGCCATATGGACTTGTGATTTCTTCAAGTTTGCAACTGCACCAATATCATCAATGTAAATTGTGATTACCTTGGGCAAACTTAGAAACACTTCAAAGTCCATCATGAAGTCTCTAGAGTCATATAGATACTTTGGCTGCCTCATAGGCTCCAATTCATTATCTTTCCATGATGGAGTCCGGAGTCTGAAATATATTTCTATATAATACTCCTCCACATTATGACTCTACTTCCTAAGATTAAACATATAACCTTTGAGGTGAATTTACTGCCGTCCAATCTGACTAAAAATCTGAATCTACGTAATCCACAAGAAGCAGTGAATCTGTCCAGTAAGTCCACATATAATTTCCAGTCCTTCTCAGGCACTTTATATATGTCTTACTACAGTTCATCATTCTTGTTCCGGCTTACGTTGATACCTTCTGTTCATACGTTCAGCAAAACAGATATCCAACATCGTTCATAGCATTCCTTAGATTAAGCTTCCTTATTCGCCGAAGCATAAGGAACCGCTTTCATCTACTTTATCTTCTTTTTGTGTCTCAAAGACACATTTACTTAGATAAATTCACATGCTAAACGAGTGTGGACTGTATCATTTTATGAAACTTGAGATAAGCATAATATCATTTCTTGTGATCCGTATTACCGTGATCAAAAGGATATATTTTGCCTTTCTTAAGTCCTTCATCTCTACCGCTTTATTAACCGTACCCATACGACCGATAATACTCTTTCATTGTCTCCAATGAGCAAGATACTATCTACGTATAGTACAAGAAACACCACCACGTTTCAGTCACTCTTTACAACACACAAGACTCATCCGCTCATTGATTTAAATCCATGCCACTGGATTACCTAATCAAAACAGATGCTTCACTATCTTAAAGCTTGCTTTAGTCCATCGCTGGACAATTTTAAGCTTACTATCAAAATGCTATTAGTACTTTGCAATGAATCACTCTGGTCACTTCACATAGATGTTTTCCTCAAGACTTCCAATCAGGAAAGCTGTCTTTAACATCTATTTGCTGTTCCTCATTGCAGCAATAAAAGAATCCGGATCAATATAAACATAGCTTCCAGCGAACATGTTTCCTCATAATCGAACCATTTCTTTCTGAGTACACTTTTTCGCAACAAGCTTTGCTTCCAAGGTTTTCACCTTTCCATATGATCCTCTTTTATTTCCTTTGACCACTTGCAATGGCTTTTACACCATTTAGTGGTCATACAAGTTCCCAGACTTAATATGGAATCCATAGATTCTATTTCAACATTCATTGCAACTTACTAAGATTCCGCATTTTCATCTTATAGTGTTACGTCGTATCCGTGGGACAATACCATGTTTACTAGGGATCTAGTCTCACGACTCTCCCAAAATATATATTTATGGGTTGTCATACAACCTTCCCACTACGACAAGGCACTACATGTAATTGTGTATCAGACGTGACACGCGTTGCAGTTTAACCTTGTGGTATATCCTCTTGTACACTTGGTACTTATACTTAGTGTTTTCCTCTCACTTCCTTTAGAACAACTTATACATGGGTTTGTGATTTATTACATAGTCCTTTTCCAAAAATCTAGTTATTGAGTTAACAATTATCCTTCGATCTTTTGGACTAAATAAATCACCTTCCATTTTTCTAGGATATCCCATATACAGACAAACGTTTTACGAATTACTGTATCTAGGGCATATCCATAAAATGAATTTAATTATTCCAAATAATTCATCATCTATCTAATCATAACCATAAGAGCCTAATACCTTCTACCCACCACACCATTCAGCTGGGGCATACCCGGTGTAGTCAACTTGAGATTTAATCTCAACTTCTGATCAATAGCTCCTAACTATCCCAAAAGGTATTCGCCATCATGATTGAATCGTAATGACTTAATATATTTTCCATGACGCTTTACTATACCAGCCTTACAATTCTTGAATTAATCATAGAACTTAGACATGCAGTGCATCATATAAATATATTGGTTTCCAGAATAATTTTCGAATATTCATAACCACCTCTCGCCTGGATAATATTAGGTTCGCTTGAATCAGAATGAACTAATTCCAACATATATATCTTTGGCTCTACACCCCACAGCCTTGAAAAGGCAGTTAATCATTTTTACTTCCAAGCAAGATTCGCAAGTCCGATAGTTTGCACTTCAGATAAACCTTACGGTCTATCGGCTATCAACTTTTGAATCCTACTTAAGTAAAATGAATTAGTCTTAGACGCCAAATGTATGTTTAGTTCATCTCCGAAGGTTCCTTTCTCTTACTAATATTAGAAGATGCATTATTTAATTATTATTTATTGCATCTGTGGGATGTGCATGATTCAAGACTATAATTTTTTTTTTATCCACCAACGTACTTTAACGGATTAAAGCCTCATTCCTCATTACTATGACCATGTCATTTAAATGAAATGAAGTGTCCATCCGTTAATGCATAGAAACCGAAATCAAATTCTTTCTATGATACGTACGTAAAGACAATTTCTCATAATCAATCGTTTATTCTTATCATGAGATAAATAAACAACTCCCACTGCAATAGCCACTACCTTTGTAGTTTTACCCATGTCATAACAATCTTATCCTTACTAAGTGATAAACATTTAGTGATTTCAGTATCTACACACTTCGTGTCAGTAGATGCCATCTCTAATCATGTTTAAACGAATAGTAAATAAGATATTAAACTTGATCACATTATGATGAAAATGGCTTTCCTTTGCCACATGTTTTGTCAGAAGTTTCCCACCATATACATCCTCTCGTAGTTCAGGTGGAACTTACTCAAAACATTTAGGCAATTATGGAAAATAAATTGACTTAGGTTTCCCCTTCAACTTCTATTCCACATTATTCCAATTCATTCATCAAATTCTATCATGATTTATCACCTTTTTAAATTACTCAAGTATCCGAAGAGTTACATGAGATCATCATATTTCTATGAACCTCTCATCTCTTCACTAGAGACCTTTTTTAAAAAATTATCATGAGATATCCTTTGTGAGAACACACATGTATTTTCTTAAGCAGTAATTTTCAAAACTAAGATTCTTTTCTAATCATCTAATTTTGGACGAGTAAATATAATGTCTTTTAGTTAACAATTAGTGAAATAAAACCATTCAAAATTCAGAGAATCACAAATAAATATTCTGATCAAATCTTCGAATTTTATTCTTTTATATTGATTCCCTCAAAACAATATAAAATAAAATTCACCGACATCTCAAGCACCGTGAGTCTGCAAGCCACGATAGTGTGGACGTTTACAAACCCGAACATTTACAAGAGAAGGTTTTACCCATTAATTTCATTTGTCAACCTAACTTTATGACAAAATAATTAATAGTCGGTTCCTCTTTGGCCATGAAAATAAAAGCAGTGACTCCGATGGGGAGGATACTTATTATTTACATCTAAGTGTACACCATTATTTGACCCCAAGTCCGCGGCCCAAGCTTGTGTGCCTTACAGATGGAGAAGTACACACGCGCTCGGATAACTTCCTACAGTCATCAATTACATGTTTGTACCAGTGAACCGCTTACAAACTCATCCGATAGGGAGGAAGGTCTAAGCCAACGCGCAAGTTCATATGCATCACATTACAAACGTAATTATTTAATGAAGTCTGTTCCAGCAATCCATGAATAAACTCATCCGATGGGGAGGAAGGCTCTAATGCCGACGTGCAAGTCTATTCACATTGCTAACAAACCAATAATGGAGGCCGCGGGAATTTATTATCAATCCCCTCTCCCACTTAGTTATTTAATTACCGAGGGCTTTTAACATGCATATAATATTCAGAAATAAAATATACAATATAGACATGCTTCTATTAACAACAATTTAAATAAATAAATCACATAGAACATGCCTTTCATATATAACAATTAATTGTCAAGTTGAAACAATTAAATCAGTTATATATCATTAATTAATTGTATAAAATGTTGGATCAATTAAATAGGCCCAGCTGACCCAAAATTTATTAGCAAAAAAATGAGCAACCCATTAATAAAATAATTAAGCCCATTTACCCTGCCAATTTCTACATTAAGGTCTAGCCCAATATTTAAATCAGGCCCAACATAATACCCACAATTAATTAAATTCAGCAATTAAAATTGCCTAGCAGCCCATTACCATTTTAATTAAAATTGGGCCATATAACTACAGCCTAAAACCATTTAATTAAAAAATGAGCAGCCCACAATGGTCCAGCAACCCAAACCAAACAGCACTCTATAAATAACTGAATTTGGGCCCATCAGCCAGCCCAACATTAACAAAAATTGGGCCTAAGGGGGGCAGCCCAATTTTCTTGCCTAGCAGCACAATCCAAACACAAAATTGCTGCCCTAGAAAGAAACAGCCGCACAGCGCCCTCACCACCACCAGCCGCAAACTGCCCAACCGTTCCGCAGCGCCGCTTTTGTGGGCAGCTGCTCCCGATGCTGGTTCTCCCAGCCGCCGACAGCCTTCCCCTCCCGGCGGCTGCGTCCACAGCCAACCGGCTGCTGCTCAGAATCGATCACCCACGGCAGCCACCACACGGCATAAAACACCGCAGCATCTCGGCGCCGCTTCTGTCGGCGGCCGTGCTGTCAACATCCGATGACGATACCCCAGATCGCCGGAGTTGCCACGATCGCCCAGTAGATCATCGACTTCTTCAAGCCTTCACCGTTGCAAAAATGACCGCTGCAAGCAACCTCCGCCGGAATCGAGCCATCAGCACGCCGCCGTGTAAGGACCCAGCGGTGAAGAGTCACCATCGCTGCCGCCGACAGCATCGCTCATGCTGTTGCCGTCGATCAGCAATGACCGCCGCCAAACACCACAACAGGCAGACCGCCGCCGATCGCCTACATGTAGCCGAGCGACGGCAATCCAAAGCTTGCACCGTCGCAGTCCACAACACTACTGTCGCCGATCACTGCTCCCGGCCGCTGCCGCCGACCAGCCTTCGATTAGCCTGGAACCCGCCGGAAAAACTCAGACCCTTCTGGATCTGAAAAGGCTCCTTCGATTCACTGGTTCGACAGGCAGCCTTCACCGAGCAGTCGCCACGGCTTCGTCTACCAGCCTTCACGCGCCGTCGGCTGACTCCTGCTTCCAGCCACCACGCGCCGCTGGTCTGATCTCTGACTTCCAGCCATCACACGTCGTCGGCCTGACATCCGTCCATCGGGTCCCGATCGTCGCCTGGAGGCTTCACGCCGGAAGTTCTAGCAACAGCGACCCGACCAGGACCTAACATCACGCTACACACACGTTCTCTCCACCGATTGCAACCCATGAAGGGCGTATTGATAATCAGGACATGAAACACGAGCCGCCACGAACAACGTGTGTGTGATATCCAGTGTGAACATTCATCGATAACGATCACAAAGGGTAGAATAATCAAAAGGGATTTCATGATAATCCATAATTAAACAAACCCTTAAAACATGCTATCTGACTTTGATTATAAATCACGATAAGCACAAAAACATGCGATTACATCCAGATCATATCACATAATCATATAATCATAAATAACCCCTCCTAACGTCTCACGTATCACCACAAAACCAACGCTCTGATACCAATTGTTGGCAATTGGATCGTGCGGTTCAACGTGATCCGTTAGGATTAACAGGCAAACAAAATCAGCGGAAGCGATTAAACTGTTTACCGTACTTCTGGGTTGGTGTAGAGGTTGATCGTTGCAGAGAACCACCTCTCGATCTTCTGCTATATGTCCCAAGTGTGATCCTGCTATTGTGTGGGCAACAGTCTGCAGGATCTCTCAATCTGCTTCTCTTCCCTTCTCTCACCAAAAGAGGCGCAGGAATAATCTGAGGGTTCCAGGAAGCTGAGTTCACTTATATATTGGGCTACAACAGGGACCAGGAGGAGAAATTGGGCTGGGCCTCAATTGAACTTAATTAACCAAGCTTAGCCCAAAGCTTTTAATTAAATCCAGTAATAATAATATAGTCCACTAAAATATTATTACTGCACTACCCGTCCAATCCCAAAATTATGTTCTGGGCTCATTCTTATTATAAGCCCGACAGTCTCCCCATGTTTAAGATATACAATGCCCATTAATTAATTAAGTTACTGACAACTCAAATTAATTAATATCTTATCCGAGAGTAGTACCACTCAACCTTATTATCATGCCGGAAATTAATCCACTTGCAAGATTTACATGATAAACCTTATGAGCTCCTCAAGGGGACATCATCAACCTATGTCGGACATGGATTCCTTCTACAATCAACAGCACACCATAGATACAGCACTACTTCCCAACTCACCGAGTTTGTTGATTTAATACTTATAAATCTCACCCATTGATGAATCAAAGAAATACATACTGCCATACGTGTCGAGGTTATTGTATAGGGATTAAGAGCACGAACTTCCATAATAACAGAGATCAAGTTCTTCTATAAGTCAGTATAAGTCGAACGATCTCCGGCGGTCCTGCTCAATACACACAAGTGCACTAATGTGATTCTATAGCCAAGACAAGCTAATACCAAACCACACTACAACCATACCGATAGAGAGTCCCCGTCTATCTCAGTTGTGGGCATCTGTTTATACTTTTTAAGGAAACCGATAATATGATCTTCCGCGTGTTGTCGCACAACATATTATCTACAGTATAAAGTATTTGGACTATTGCATCATCCATATAAAATAAATTATAAGATGCAATCATTTGATCAATGATTCTCATTTCAAATATTGTTATGACATTGTTCATACTAAAGCTAGACTTTTAGTATACAATCCAACACATATGTGTTGCTTGGAAGCTGCAGATGAGTTTGACTTTATGAGCATTGACAGGTGGAATGTCATATTAGGGAAGAACAACCACGTCAGCAGTCAGGTAGCTCTCATGTTGCTCGGTGGTTCAATTTGCAAATAACCATTAAATTGAGTACTTTTTTTATAAATTCTCAAATGTTTAGACTAATTTGAAATTGAAGTTAAAGTGGTGACTTTTGCGGTAATTAACCCAAACAGAAATCCCCAAAATCAAGGGATTCTCATAACTCTCATAGCAATGGATCGTAACTTGGTAACTAATACCATGAAGAAATCAAAAATAGGAAGAATGAAGCAATTTATTATATAAAAGAAAGTAAAGAGTAGTTGCAGATAGAAGCAAAAATCATTTTATTATCTGTTGAGAGTAAAGAGTACAATTGTATTTAAAAAAGAGTGAATTCAATCTAAAAGTGACACATGTTCTTTCTAAAGTGATACATGTCCTTTCCTCAACTACCCAAAACAGATCAATCACCTTTATTTCTAACAGCTTACAAGAAAACTAGAAAAAAGAAATGTAGTGGTAGTAATTTCTCTATGGTGAAGGTGTTGCTTGTTGATGAATATGATAAGCTTAAGAGTATTGTGAGATATTTACTTCCCTCTGACAATTCCTCTGCTGATGTTAATTTGAGATGGAGTGATAAGAATCGAATATTTGATGAATTCATGAATGTGTTTTGTCTGCCTAATCGAACCACCAGTTCTTATTCTTGGGATAATCTGACGTACATTCCAATTTTATTTTATCAAACAAGTGTTTATAAATTAAAATATAGAAAAATTTTTGGGTGTATGATCTATTATAAATATTGTTCTTGGGATAATGTGATTGATTTAATAAATATTTTCTATATTTTATTTTATATATTTTTGTCTGCCTAATCGTTCTTATACGATCTCATAAGTGTTTATAAAATAATAAAGGGATTAGTAATTAGCGGGTACAAATACTCCCTTCGTCCCCTTCAAAGAATTCATTTTTTTCACTTTGGGCGTCCTACCCAAAGAATATTTTTTCCTTTTTTACACACATGGGACCCACACACCCACTAATATAATTAAAATATGGGACTCACACACCCACTAATACTCTTTAATCCACGCGCAAAAAGCAAAAGGACCCCTTTGCATGGGACGGAGGGAGTATATTTCAATATTACGATCCAATACATTGATTAAAAAAATTACTTATTACTACAAAATGATATATTCCAATTCCCAAATTATCCATGTTAATATTAATGTGCATAATATTATTTAACTAAAATATTAAAATTTTTCCTGAAATTTCTCCTTAAATATCTTACCAATTTTGATACAATCAAAATAAGAACGCATTCTCCATCAAATTACAGCCCCGAATCGCTGGATCAATTCTATTCTTTTCCTTATTGAACACAAGTGTACATTTTATTAAATACTGGTTCTACAATTAAAAAATCCATTCTGACTTTTTTTTAAACTGCTCTTTTCTTATTGAACACTGGTGTACTTTTCAATATATACTGGTTTTACAATTAACAATTGTTTATTTTTTTTATTTATATAAAACTGCTCTGCACATCAGCGTACATGTCATGGAAGAATAAATGCACATCAATGTAGAATCTATAAAACTGGTTTGCATATCGGCATACATGTCATGAAAGAAAAATTTGTCACGATGATGTTTGGAACTCGAGCTCTTGAAAGACTCCTCAAGGAGAAAATGGTCCGCTACCCCTATTTCTTAAAACTTTTAAAATTCAACAATCAATTTTGAACAAAATATATAAACAGGAAAATTTGTTCCTCTTTCATATTTGTAGAAACATAATGACTTCGAACAACAAAATCATTTAGTAGGATCAGACATTTTAAATGGAGAATCAGTCTGATTTAAAAGAAATTATGTTCCTATTTCAGATAGGCGTTTTGATGCAGCGAGAGCGTATTAAAAGATGATAATACGAGAGCAAACTCTATAATATGTTGAATTTTAAAGAATACCGAAAAATAGAAATGCGTTGATTCATAAGAATACAATAAAAGAGGTTATAAGACAACTCTCATTTTCATTAAACAAATTCAACTCCCCTAATACAATAATAATATCACATATTTATAGGTGATAACAGAATCTATTACGTTAATGATAAACTTATACATAAAGTAAATAAATAAAAACACTAAGGGGATGATTGGTACGATGGAATGGGGTGAGAATAGAATTGTTATTCCTAAATCTATTCACATTCATGCGATTGGTATGTTTTTAGTAATAGGAATCCCGATTTCAAAGGAATGTGTATTCCCTTATATGTGGGAATGAACATTCCTCCCACCCTCCATGGTATTGCCCATTCAATTCCCTCGTTCCCCCCACTCTCACTCTCTCTCTCTCACACACACATGCACACACACACACACATATATAGTCTTTTAATTATAAATAATATTCTTTTAATTTATACAACCTTTATTTATATAATTACAAATATGTTACTATTTTTCTACTTAACATGTAATACTTATTAAAATCATTTGTATTAAATTATTTAATAAAAAATAAAAGAATAAATCATTTAAAATCTAAATAAAAAAATTAAATATTTTTTTATATACTCAAATTGGTAAAAAATATATAATTAAATTCCTAAAATTTTTAAATATAAATATATTTAATATTTATTCAAAATAAAAATTAGTAAATTATATATAAAAAATTAATATTATTAATTAAATTAAATATATACATGTAATATAAATATAATTTTTTATACATAGTTTACTATTTTTAATATATATAAATTTTTTATTTGTATTTTAAATTTTATTTAAATTTTAAAAATATTAATATTTTATTTTATTTTTATTTTAATATTTTTTTATAATTATTAAAATATATAAAATCTTCATTAAAATTTTAATTAATTTAATATTTTTATAAATTAAATTAAATGTAATATTATAAAAATACTAGTAATGAGATTGAAATTATTAAGGAATACAAATTCTATTACTTGAGTTATTCATGAACCATATCAATCATGATAAAAATAATTTTTAATCATTCCATTCCCATTACTATTCTATTCATAAGTTCATTCCATTCCCCTTTTATTCCAATCAATCATACAAATCTAGCCGTAATACTAATTATTCTAAATATGAAATGAAGCAAATCAAAACATTATTAAATTAATTATATTCTAAATATATCTCCATCACGTTTTAAAGGGATTTGTCCTAATTAATTTAATTAATCATGCAAAAAATTTGATCTGTCGAACTCACTAAGATCATGTATTTTGATCGGGTGAGAATTCCTTTGATTAGTGTGTTTTCTTGTTTTGATTGAGTCTAAATTAGGGAGAAATTTAGAATAATTATAATATGCTTCTGATATAGATTTTGCACATTAATGTTAATATGGATAATAGAAAATATGATTTTGTATCGGCTAATTATACTGTGTTTTAAAAAACGTATACAATTATAAACAAAAATGTATACAATTTAATTGTTAGTTTTTTTAATGAAAATTTGAGTGTAAAAAGTATACAATTATTAAAAAATATGTATACACCATTGAATAAAAAATTATACAAATATTGATGCTATTTTTTTAATGAAAAACTTAGTGTGAAAAAAATATACAATTATTAAGAAAGACGAATACAAAATAGAATAATATGTATACAAAATAGAATAAAAAATAATACACATATGAGTGCATCCCGTGCATCTAATATCAACAATATATATTAGATCAATGTATAGAAAAAAATTATTAAATCCCTTAATATTAAGTCCAATTTATTATTCCAATTTAAATAAAATATAAACATACCCTAAACTTCTCTGAGTTAAACAGCGAAATTAGGTTTGAGATATACCCAAAACCCTAAACTTCCACCTTAGCCACTTGCTCAGTTTCCCGGCCATCATGGAAATCGCTGAAATGGAGGTGGCGCAGCCGTCGGTTCAAGATTTCAGTGAAGATTTCTCCTCTGTCTTGCTCTCCCAGTTCAGCAACTCAGACAGCGAGCACCATCTCCACGTCTGTGCAGCTATCGGCGCCATGTCTCAGGAACTCATAGACCAAAACCTTCCGCTCACCCCCATAACCTACTTCGGTGCCACCTGCTCTTCCCTTGATCGCCTCTCATCGAGCATCGATCCCTCCGCCCACCTCCTTGACTCCCTACTTACTATTCTGTCCCTTGTCATCGACAAATTCTCCCCAGCTGTACTCCAAACGAAATACGATTATCTATCAGAGCTACTTATTAAAATTCTTAGAGTAGATTCCGTCGGAATTAACGGCGTTGTACCTGGGTTAAAGTGTGTTTCACGATTGCTAATTGTGAGGCAGAGAGTGGCTTGGGCGGAGGTGGAACAATTGTACGGTGTTCTCGTCGGTTATATAATTGATGATCGGCAAAAGGTCCATTAAAATACTTTCTTTTGTATATATAATTCTTTCACATGTTTTAATTTTTTCTTTATTTTCCGTTGATTTATTGGTGCCTATACTTATTCCTCATCCTGAATTTGAAATTTTCAGTAATGCAATGTGGAGAAAATATATGCTGCTTTAAGTGGGCTTGTGCTTAGTGTTGCCTTTTTGTTGCATTAAGACGAAATATATAGATTAACTGTATGTTCCTTCTGTATTGTTGTACTGACTCATGATTGAAAAACTGCAAATACAGATTATGATGATGGTGTTTTCTTCAGGCTTGAAATTTGTTTCCCTATTTTGAATAACTATTTCATTTTATTTCTTTGTTTAGAAAATAAGTTTTGAAATTTCAGTCATTTCACAAATTCTTAAAAGAAGTCTTCTTGCGTCTGATTTAGTATATGTCTAAGGCCCACAATTTAGTACCGTTGGACACAGTGAAACAATGAAAAAAATGGTTCATCTCTTATATGGTTTTCGAAGAACATAACACTGCATGTGTAATGTCCCTACTTGTAAGGTGAACCTACATTGGATATATTAATTGACCCCTCTAAACTATATTTGGATGTGCACAGGTGAGGAAACAATCGCATTTATGTCTACGTGAAGTCCTCCAGCATATTCAGTTGGTTCCTGCTCTTGCTCTACCTGCTAGTGAGACTATTACAAAAGTTTTTGAGAAGTTGCTTCTCCTTGAAGGAGGATCCCATACAAATGTTCCAGAAGGGTCCAAAGCAGCACAGAAGATCCTTTACGTCCTGGATGCTCTTAAAATTTGCCTTCCATACATAGCATCAAAATCGTCAACAAACATCTTGAAGCACTTCAAATCCCTTTTGGAATTGAGACATCCCTTAGTTACTAGACGCATAACAGATGGTCTCAATTCATTATGTCTCCATTCAAGGGGAGAGATTTCTGCAGAAATTCTGCTTGATCTGTTATGCTTTTTAGCTGCCTCAGTCTCTCAGAATGAGTCCTCTGCTGATAGCATGACATTCATTGCTCGCTTGCTAGAAACTGGAATGAAGAGAGTTTATTCAATTAACAGGGATCTTTGTGTGATCAAGCTTCCTAGCGTTCTTAGTGCACTAAAAGGTTGTTCTGTTCTCGTCAACTATTCCTTTCTAGAACTTGAATAAGAGAATCCTGTTCAAACTAGTCCTTGTCCTATCTAATTCTGTACATTTTCTTTATATATGATAATAATATGTGCTCAAATAAATTGTTGTTAAAAACTCCGGCGTACTAAAATTTCTTTGTTTAACTCAGATGTTTTGGCTTCTGGACATGAAGAAGCCTTGGTTGCGGCTGTGGCAACATGTAAGAGCTTATTAAGTTCATGTATTGATGAGACCTTGATCAAACAGTGTGTTGATCAGGTTACAGTTGGCGCCAATTCAGCTGCAAGGAAATCTGGCCCAACTGTCATCGAAAAAGTTTGTGCATCTATTGAGGGCCTGCTCGATTATCATCATGAAGCAGTCTGGGATATTTCGTTTCAGATTGTGTCAACCATGTTTGAAAAATTAGGTAGTTCTCTTTACTCTTCTTGCATCACCACAGCTTACAAACAGTCTTTGCAGCTATGATAGATTCTCATCACTAATGCATAAATAAATTTCATATATTCAATCTAATTCAAATTCTTCCCATATTCTTGTGGTAAATAATTAAGCTTTACCAGTCATGTTTCATAATTCATATCTTGGGTAAAAATTATGAGCAGTTCAGCCGTTATCAGTATTTGAATTTTGTTCCTGCGACTTTGATATAAAGAAGATCTGTAGTGATTTTAAATTTATTACCTTACTATTGCTACTTGATTGTAGGTAAATATTCCTTTTACTTTCTGAAGGGAACACTGACGAGTTTAGCTGATATGCAGAAATTGCCAGAGAGAGAGTTTGCTTTTAAGAAACAGGTAATATGTCAGCAGAAAGCAGCTTAAATTTATAATGATTTGTCATTCTGAGTGTTGCTGTTATATGTTTTATTTTTCTATAATTTAATAATTCTGAAGTATACTCTTAAAATTGTTCTTATGAAAGCATATATTGTTGTGCGGAATTGTCCCTTGTATGATAGTAAATGTAGGATGAATATAAATGCTTTCGACTGTGTTTACAAAATAATTGTAATAAATTATTTTATTCTATTCTGCAAAACTGGCCCACTCTATCTGATTTTGTGATATGTTTGTTGAAAAATTAGAAACTATATTGGTGCTTCATTTACTAATGCAGTTAGAGAGTAAACTATATCTTCTAACAAGAGCAAATATATTTGTTAAGAAGACATCTAAGATTTTCTTAAAAGTGATATTAAATGCTAATATATTTGTTAAGAAGACATCTAAGATTTTCTTAAAAGTGATATTAAATGCTAATATATTTGTTAAGAAGACATCTAAGATTTTCTTAAAAGTGATATTAAATGCTAAAGCAGCTAATTTCATGTTATAGATCAGTCCAGAGTAACTGATGCAACAGCTAGTTGTCGTAGATGGCATAAACTTCCTCACACTAATCAAATTAGTTAAATGTTATTAAATCCACCAACCTGACTTTCACTCAGTTAGTCTGAGTTCAGTTTTTAACTGAGGCCCACACTGCTTGTCAATATCTGTTTACATGTAATACTGGACATTTCCGACATGAACTCCAGAGTTACATTTTAGATTTTCACTGTATAGTGTCGATAAGATGACCTATTCAAGATATAAAATTTACTGCTTTCCCATGACCTAAGTTGGACATGCTGCAAGCTATATTAGATGTCCTTAAATAGTGACATCCATGAGTGTTGCTTTTGTTGCTGAGTCTGCGTTTCGGCATTTCCTAATTCAAAATTAAGGACCTATTTGTTTTAGTCTTTTTAAGAGATTAATTTATTCTGGTGATACAGAAATTCATCCACTCCCCTTTAAACAAAAGTAGATTTTCATATATGTTTCCTCATTTGAAGTAAGTAAGATGATGATAAACTATGATCTGACTATGATAAAAAAAAAAAGGAAAAAAACCTTTAACATGTATGACTGACAAAGATAACTTATTGTATGATGTTAGAATATATTCTTTCTTTTGGGGCTCATTGATATCGTGACACTGATTGTTGTCTATTATGCCTACTTCTGTTACAATTGACATTCATGTTTGAGTTAAAATTTTAGGCTTTCTTGTTGGTGGAATGTTTGAACTTAATTTATTGTGGAACTCATTAACCATTGAAATCAATCCGGCATTACTGGTTATCTATATCACGAATTTATAGCTGTCTGCTACATCAGTATGACCAATAGAAAGCTTTAAGAAGATCACATCTGAAAATGGAACAGCATTTCATTAATAATTAGAGATGTGTTTTTTGCATATTTACCTCATTCAGGTGAGTTTGTGGGAACCTTTTTTCCCCTTACATCTCTGTTCTAATATTTTGCACCAAGTATTAGGGTATTTGCTGTATAGCTAACTTAATATGCTTAATATTATGAACTTTTTATTACTCTGTACTATTGCCATTGTTTATTTGTTAAGTATTTTAATTAGGACCCACTTTAGCAAGTCCTTGATCATTTTATCAGAGACCAAGCTATGTCAATGTGCTTAGGGTCCCCAACATTAGTAGGACTGAACATATGCAGTAACTTGTTAAAATGAGTTTGGGCTCTGGTGAGACTTGGGTTTGGCTATTAATTCTCTGTTTGAGGCACTAGATCATCTTGCCTTGAGTGCATTTTGCATTGTTTTGAGCTGTTTCTTGTAAATTCTGGACAAGGTTTAGTTTAATGTAGTGATTGGTATTATATCTAAGCACTGTTTTGTGGCTTAATATTTTATTTGATTTGATGATATACCAAATCAACCTTTTTTTTTTCCCTCTCTTGATCAATATCTAATTTGAGAGAGTGCTACAAAATTTTGTTGCAGTTGCATGAGTGTATAGGAACAGCTCTTGGTGCTATGGGACCTGAGAATTTTTTGAGTCTTCTACCTCTCAACTTGGAAGTTCCGGATCTATCTGAGAGCAATCTGTGGCTGTTTCCAATTCTGAAACAGTACACTGTTGGTGCGCATTTGAGTTTTTTTGCCAAATCAATTTTACCCATGGTTACCGTAATGAAGAGGAAGTCTGCAGTGGTATAAACACATCATTCAGGGTACATTATTATTTATTTTGTTATTATAGTGTGTACTAAGTTAATATTACTTCATCCAGCTTGAGCGAGAAGGAAAAGTACATTCAGCGAGAAGTGTTGATGGAATTGTGTACTCCCTGTGGTCCCTGCTACCGTCATTTTGCAACTATCCTGTTGATACTGCTGAAAATTTCAAGGGCTTGGAGAGATCACTGTGCACTGCTCTCCAAGAGGAACCTGAGGTTCATGGTATAATATGTTCAAGCTTGCAAATTCTTATTCAGCAGAATAAGAGAATTTTGGAAGGGAAAGGTAATAATCTGGATGCTGAAGTAGGCCTAGCAGAACAACAGGCTGCAGCCTTCTATACTGAGGATGTTGCTCGCTCTAACTTGAGCACGCTGAAATCCTTTGTTCGGGAACTGTTGTCTGTTCTTACTGGAGTCTATTCCAAAGTTTCTAAAGATACAGCTGGCATTTTGCAGGTAAGTTTGATACTTTATTATATTTTTGCTGTCATATGATGAACGACATAAACTTGATCCTCGGAACCTATGATCAAATTCTCTGTCTTAGTGGGCTTTGTCAACCTGTGAATTATTTGAGCCTTCTTCCTACACCTACCACGATTCTCTGTCTTAGTGGGCTTTATCAACCTGTGAATTATTTGAGCCTTCTTCCTACACCTACCACGAGACTATTTTAGGCATGTTTCAGGTATAGGCTCCACCGTCCAGTTAGATCATGATATTACATAATCATATTATATAACGCCCTGCATATGTTTAATATCTATCTCCTTCAAAAATTAGTATAAGAACCTCTGACACACGAGTGTCTTGTTTCATATTTACTACCACTTATGAGATGCTACCAGAAAATTTACTTGCTTATCAAAGCAAAACTTTTGTATGATCCTTGTTTGTTGCAGGATATTGTAAAGAAACAGAAAATAACATAATAATATTATCTGCACATTACAAAATATTCCATATCAAATGCTGTAGGTTGAAATGTTTGACCAAGAATATAACTTGAAAAGCATAAATTAAGATTAAGAGATTTGGAGAATTGGGAAAATCTGTTGAGGTTGATTTGATGAGTTTATTTTATAATGGAATTCATAACTTTCTCATATTGATTTATTTTTTGAATAATATTGGTTGACTGAATCCAGTCAATACGAAGCCATTTTTTAAATAATTCCCCAAATTCTTTCATCAAATCAAATCCTTCAATCCAGAATTAATCCAGCAGAAAACCAGAAATGAGCATAATATACCTTACTTTAATTTGCTTCTCCTGTTCTTCAATTATTATTATTTTTTCTTGCCTAGGAGGGTTTTTATGTCCAACTACCTATTTGGATTATAAATTAGGGGATGAAATGTGCCTTTGATTTTTAGAACTGGCTTAGTTGTGGGGATCGGTCTCTAAAAGAAAGAAAAGGGAACAAAAAAGATTCTTCTATCGCTAAATGTTTGTCAAATTCAGCCTAATGAGATAGACAATTGTTCTGCTCTCATTTTAACCAGATTTCAGGCTAGCTTTTAATTAGTGTTTGATGTCTTGCATACTTCTTGCAGTCCACTATTCGTGAGCTTGCATCAATTTCAGATAAGGAGGTGGTCACAAGTTTCTACCTGAAAACAATGAAAAAGCTTCTGATTGTTACTCGGGAAGCTAACAAATTCAAGGAATCGAAAAATTCTAATCTCATGCAGGTTGACAACTCATCAAATGAAGGTTCAGTGTCAGCAGCCAGGTGATTTGTTTTCTGCTGTTTAGCTCTTTTCAGTACGTCTTCCTGAAGCTTCATGCTAAACTGAGAAACTGGAATCATTTTTTTTTTGATGATGTTAATAGTCTGTTCTCATGTTCAGGGCACAGTTATTTGACATTGCAGTTTCTCTTTTACCTGGATTAGATTCTAAGGAAATTGACACTCTATTTAGTGCTGTACAACCTGCACTTAAGGTTTGCTATTATTCTTTATTGTTTCTAGTATATGTTTTCATGTGATGGAAATTAATCTTTTACCATGAGAAATCTTATTTCTGTGTTGTGGTCCAGGATGTTGATGGCCTGATCCAAAAAAAGGCATATAGAGTACTATCTTTGATATTTCAGGTGCTAACTGCTTTTCATAGAATTGTCTTTTGTCGAATGAAGATGTTATGGATTAATGTTGGACATGATCTAAACTTGAGTTAAAAATATATTTGGATCTTCTTTTTGCATCACTGCACTCACTAATCTCAATGTTATGCAAGATGCAATGATATATTTTATTTTATTTTATTTTATTTTTTTGTTTATGTTTTCAATAATTTTATGATCACTGAATAAACAGTGACTGAAGCTACTCATCAAGGAAACAATACTGACTCTGAGTTTTCAAATTTCTCTCTGAGGTTTGGTTTGAATATTGTATTGCATTCTGCTCTAGAATATCTGATGCTAGATTGTGTCTATGATTTAGGAGAAATGTCAGTTTATGGTTGAAAAGAAGAAACAATACAATTATAACAACTCAATTCAATCTCTTGGTGTATGCATTGATTTTCATTTCTATGCTTGTTTTAGTGAACTTTATGTATATATAATTTTCCGCGTATCTGGTTACCTTGTAAAGTGTTCCAAAGAAACGTGCTTTCTCAAAAGTCAATCAATGTCTTACTGAAGTATCTTTTATGCCCCTGTGACAATAACACTTAAAAAGTTGACAAATAAATGAAGAGCATAAGTGAAAACTGAGATTTGGTGGCTTATAGCAGGTTGTACATCACCTTCATTCATTTGACCAAAAATAAAATGTGATGCTTGATCGCAATATCTTTGTCTTTGCGCATAGGGAGTGTAGGGAACTACATTTCTTTTGGGGAACTAAAATGTCTGAATAGCATTTTTCAATTACAGATGGTATTTAATATGAGAAAATTATTCTTGGATTTCATATATAATGTTAGAGCATGTAGCGCGATGATAATGGTGATTAAGATTGATTTTGTCTTTGGAAATCTCATGGTCTCCTTCTTTCTGAGTCTAGCTTAATCAGTCCTTTTTATATTATCAGAAATAGTCCCTACTAATCAATTTTTGAATTAGTTTTCATTTTATCTGGATATAGACATAGTGATGATCGCGCAACAAATCGTACAAAAATAATTTTTCAATGTTTTATCCACAGAAATTTTCTTCTGCGCTCCTGCATTTTCTTCTTATGTAGTTAGTTCCACTGCTACAGCAGAAATAATATTCTGATCAACATATTATTATTATGAGTACTTGTATAAATTTCTAGAATCACTCCACTCGAAATGGTGCAACGGACTCTGGATGGTGTTTTTATTTTGTGTTAGTATTACTGGTGAATTCTCCTTACATTTGGCTGACAAATTAAAATTTGAATGTACAGTACTCTGATGACTTTATTTCAAGAGAACTGAAAGTGCTACTCAATTTGATGATTGAAGTGCTGCCCTCTTGTCATTTTTCTGCTAAACGTCACAGACTTGACTGTTTATACTTCTTGATCATTCACGTTTCTAAGGTAAAGAAAATGAATTTACCTTTCTTGTTTTGAATGGGGGATCGTATAGTTATAATGGGCTCTATGAACTTCACAATTGAGGTTTGTTTAATTTTGCTTTCTTACGAGTGCAGGAAGGATCTGAACAGAGTAGGCACTCAATGACTGCTTCCTTCCTTACTGAAATTATACTGGCCTTAAAAGAGGTATCGCTGTCATTTCTAAATGAGCTGGCAATTACTTATATAACTGGTTAATTTAATTTAATTTAATTTATTTATTTATTTTTTTTTGGGCTATGAGTACTTGTATTTATATGGAGCTTCATATGCAGCCTGTTGTTAAAAAGTGATCTCGCTCTAGTCTTAGTCACCATGTCACAATCTATAGGAGTCAACCACACTGGGCAACACAATTCCTTAACTGTTTGATCATTATCATAATATTTGTATTTGTACACCCTCTTCCTTGGAGTGATTAGCTACAGCTCCAAATTTTGAAGATTTGATTTTTCATAGCTCTTAAGTTGATGAGTTCTCTTGCTATTTCAATTAGAGTTGCATGTAAAACATATTGTGATGATATTTTATCAGCTCCTTATGATGTGAAATTATTGTGTCTTTATGTCCTTGGGATGCTGCATGCGTGCTCAAATTTGTCACTCATACCTTCCTGATTTTCTGAGGCAGTGCTAATATAAAGATTAACATTACATCTAAGGCATTATGCTTTTAATCGTCTGGCAACCTATATACCAATTAATCTGTTGATTTTTATGGTTTTATCCACCTTTGTCCTGAGCAATGTATGTTTATTTTTCTTCTTTAGCTTTATCTGCTTTTCTCATTTTCATGATATTATGCATCTATTCTAATGATCTCTATATGTGGTCATTTGATTTCATTGTGCTACTTCACTCTCCCAGAATTATATCTTAGGACAATTGTTTTCAATTTCTTAGTACTCATTATTTGATTTTATACTGAATCATTATGTAACTTGTGAATCCTTCTTAATTTAAGTTCTTTGCCTGTATATTTTTACTGCAAAACCAAAGTTCTTTGAGATCATTCTAATTTGTCTGTGTAGTATGGTTCTGTGAATCTCATTGGTTGATTTTCTTGTCAGGCTAACAAGAAAACTAGGACTAGAGCATATGAGATTCTAGTACAGATTGGTCATGCATGTGGGGATGAGGAGAAAGGTGGCAAGAAGGAGAATTTGCACGAATTATTTAACATGGTATGCTGTTTGGATTCTCATGAAAACATTTCTCACCCATCTCTATTTCTATAATTTTACTGTTTTCTTAATGAATAGGTTGCTGGGGGTCTGGCTGGTGAGACTCCTCATAATATTAGTGCTGCAATGACAGGCTTAGCTCGCTTGGCTTATGAGTTCTCTGATCTTGTTTCCGCTGCTTACAAAGTTCTTCCATCTACATATCTCCTCATGCAAAGAAAGAACAAAGAAATTATTAAGGTCCACCTCACTCCTTTTACTATCTCAATTTATCAGGACCTGCTATTTGTTATTTAACTCTTTTTGCTCTATTTTATCACAATTGATGCAGGCTAATTTAGGTTTATTGAAGGTATTGGTGGCCAAATCACAAGCCCATGGCCTGCAAATACACTTGAAAAGCATGGTTGAAGGGCTGTTGAATTGGCAAGATAACACCAGAAGCCATTTCAAGGCAAAGGTAGGGTTGTTAAGCTTTGGTTATTTCTTGTACTTAACATCCTGTAATTGAATTATGTGCAACTTGATTGATCAGAAAAGGTCGTAACTATATCAAGACTCTCTCTTTTATGTGCTGAAAGTTTTGTTGGGGATGCGTTTGTAACATTGGCATTTTATATGTATTTTTGTAGGTTAAGCTGCTGCTTGAAATGCTAGTGAAGAAATGTGGTCTGGATGCTGTGAAGGAAGTTATGCCGGAAGAGCATATGAAACTCTTAACTAACATAAGAAAGGTTTTTATCAATTCAAATCTTGATGATTAATTTTCCAATTTTATTCCTAAGAATATACTCATTTTGTCTCAAGAATACTTGCACACTTTCCTTTCTTCTGTCCCAACTTTACTTGCAAACACTAAAATGGAAAAAAGTGCATGATATTAACACACTCAATATACCATTTTGAATAAAAAAAAAAACGCCACCTACTTTTCACACTTTACTAACCCAAACCCAACAATTTCCTCTACTTATCCTATTGAATTACCGAAAATACTTCTCCTTCAACTTACATCACTCTTCCAGAAAGCCGGGAACCGTGCCTGGGAAGGTGTGCATGTGTTCCTTCCCAGGATGGAGGTAGTATTATTTTTCCGGAATCATCAGCATTCTTGTATTTCTAAATGCAGCTCAAGGAGCGAAAAGAGAGGAAACTTACTGTTAAATCCATAGATGACAAGTCCGTTCTATCCAAAGCAACATCCAGGTACTTACGCCCATTAATACTTGTGATACTTTATATAAGAATCCAAATGCTACCAAATTCTTCAAAGTTAATGATTTACCAAAAAATACAAAGTTAAATGACCATTCTGGGTTTGGTCAGAATTGTCTTGTTTGCATCATCTGTTGATATCTAGAAGCTATTATTGGGCCTACTCTTCGACTTTCAAGTTCCTTGATTTTATGTTTTACTTCCACCATGCATCCTGGCTAATCATGAGTTGTGTAAGTTGACATTTTTTTTCTTTCTAGTTGGATGTTTCTTTCACACTGAAAAGATTCTAATAAATTTATATTGAGATTTCAGACATGTTTGAATATCTACTCTGTGATCCCCTCTCTATTGCCATTTGGAATAGCACTTGAATAGGCTGTTAAGGAAATAGGCCTTCATGACCCTTTATAACTTTGTTTGCTTGTGAGTGAACCACAATCGCTACTCATCACATCCAATGTGTGTTTCAAAACTTTGTTTCCTTATTCATTTTTTTTACAGGATAAGCCGGTGGAATCACACAAAAATATTTTCTGATTTTGAGGATGAGCAAACGAGGATGAGTGATGGTGATTTTGGAAACAAAATGAGCATTTCAAAGCAGAGCAAATATTCGTCTGCCGTTCAATCCAAAGCATCTCTGTTACGGTTAGTTGGTTCACTTTGTTTCAGCATCCTTGCACAATCCATTTGGACTCTTTTGATGCTCTAATCACTATGGCAACCTATGCAGAATATCATACATTTAGATACATCTTTCCGATTTAACAATCAGTTCTGACATTACCAGATCCAAGAGAACCCGGAAAGCAGCAAAGAGTTTGCAAGAAGACTCGTTTGATCAATTAGACGATGAGCCTCTCGACTTGCTGGATCATCAGAAAATGAGGTCTGCCCTACGATCATCACAGCCTGTACAGAGCAAATCAGATTCAGATGATGAACCTTGCATTGATCCTGAAGGCCGTCTAATCATTCAAGAGGATGGGAAGAATAAAAAGACCGATAGGAAACATAAAAGAGAGGTGAATGATACCGAGGAGGTATACGGAAGGAGTGAAGCTGGAAGTCGCTTGTCTGAAAACTCAAGGAAAACTCAAAAGCGGAGGAAGACATCTGAAACAGGGTGGGCCTACACAGGCAAGGAATATAAGAGCAAAAAGGCGGGTGGTGATGTGAGTAGAAAGGACAAGCTTGAACCTTACGCCTATTGGCCACTTGATCGAAAAATGGTGAGCCGAAGGCCAGAACATAGGGCAGTTGCAAGGAAAGGTATGGCGAGTGTAGTGAAGCAAGCAAAAAAGTATGAAGGAAAAAGCGTGTCGAATGCCCTCTCGATTAAGGGAGCAATTTCTAAAAAGGGCAAAAAGAAAAGTGGCCAAAAGAACAAATGAAGGCATGCGTGTGTGCATCAGTTTAAAGATGCATAGAATTGAGGCATATTGGATAAGCTTCAACATGAGTTAAGGTATTCTTTAGGTTAATGATGCAAAGAATTGAGGCATTTTGGATAAGCTTCAACATGAGTTAAGGTATTCTTTCTACATAGATTGTGATAAATATTCGATTTATTTAATAGTAGTGGTGGTTTTGCAGAGAAAGTTGAGAGTGAGTTTTGTAAACTAAATGAATGAAGTGTCATTGATTCGTATTATTTTGATCATGTTCATTGTTGTGGACGTTTTTAAACTCTTAACTTCTGAATTCTTTTGCCTGATTATTGTCCACTATTTTTAATTAAAGGACCAATGGTCCACAAAAATAATGACTGCGATATTGAATAGAAAACAGGGGATGATAAGCTGAAATAACGAAGATAAATGTGTGCATTATATATGTTGATTGTTGAGGCAAGTCAAATGGATCTTACACTTCTTCAAGCATGGGAGGGTACAATTTTCTCACTTGCCAACAGTTCATGTAAATAGTATAGAAATTGGACACTGTACAAGAGAGAAACCAATTACTTGAGTTATTTATTTTTAGTAATTACTCATAAAAATATTAGTCAGTCCTTTGGTCCATTACTTTATACATTTTATTTAATACAATATTAAAATTATAGTACTATGCACTAAAAATTGAACCCATTAACTTTTTTCTTTTATCGGACAAATTTAGTTATTAGTCTAGTTATTAGTTAGTTCATCAATTATATATACACCATTCTTTCTCCAAACATTCCTTATAACTCCTCACCAATTTGTTCCCAAAGGAAATCGAACATGGGTCACTCACCTTAGTGAGGAGCCCAGTGATCAAGGGGGACTAGCCCACCTGGTTCCATTAACCATTAATCTCGAACCTTCAAAAAAGGGTCAAACATTAAAACATAGGTTTAAAATTATTTTTTCAAATTTAATCCCTAATCTTTCGAAACTTCCAGCGACTTGGTGTTCAGAAAATCTTATAATAGTATTTAAAAAAAATCGTAATCATGCAGAACGCACACATTAGAACAGAAACCATTGGTATTTAGAAAAATCTTATAATAGTATTTAGAAAAATTGTAACCATGAAGAAAGCACATAGAACAACAACGGTCAGTATTCATAAAAATCTTATAATAGTATTCAGAAAAAATCGTAACCATACAGAATGCATACATTAGAGAGTCAAAAAATTGTATTCTATAAAACATTACAAACAAACCTCATAAATTATATAATTCCAAAATCATTTAAATGGTTTTAGTTACAGAAATGATTAATTAGAAAATTTTGGTCACAACATTTTACAAAAAAAAAAAGATAAAAGAAAAAAAAAAGAAGAGTTTGACTGAAATAGATTGATATACTTAAGAAGAAAGTACTAGATTACATGAAATTAAATAAACAAGCAAACATAAATTTCTACCTAACTAATTATGAATTATGTATTCAACTGATTATAAAAGGATAATTAAGACTTTATATTACATAATTTTGTATCTAATAATAGTATAATTTATACTATCAACTAGTAATATTATCTTATATTTTGTACCTATAAATAATAATTCCTTCAAATATCTAATTTAAAATAAACTAAACTAAAAGATATCCTAAAAATTAAGATGGCATATAATCAATTATTATATGAGAAGCTCTCTTGTAAGACGAGTTTTTTTAGACGGGTTGTCAAATGGGTCGACCCATCACTAAAGTTTGCTTATTATATATATGGATAAAGTATGCTAATTTATAGATGTCAATAATGAATCATATTATAATATGTCATACTTTAATGCATAATCCAGTATACTTTAAAAATATATTTTAACAACAATTAAACATACTTTATCTATAAAATATTCATACTTTAACACGTCATAAACCGTCTCACGTAAGTAATGTCCCACAAGAGACTTTGTCATTATTATAATCATCAACCCAATATGATTTAGTACTAAATAACATAATTGGGTACTCTTTATAAAAGATTGGTTACTCTTTGATTTAAGACTCTAATTTTCTAAAAATAAGTTATGTATTTCAAAAAAAAATAAATTATATGCAATCTATAAATTGATAAATTATTCTTTAAAAAAAGTAGATTACTCTTTGGAATTAATTGAATCACTCTTTGATTTGAGATTCTAATATAAAATGAATAAGGTTTTAGTATGATTTGAAAATTAGACCATGTTAAGTCATGATCTTAACCGTTGCAACAATTTAATAGAATTATAGAGAACATGGTACTGATATATTAAAATTTAGATGATGAGTTCTAACAGTGACCAGGGCGGTGGCATGTATGGGCCAAGAACTTGGCCTAGTTTTGGTGATAATCTTATAATGATAAGTCTCGAGTTCGAGTCCTCCATTAAATCAGTGAAAGATTCCGAAACGAAGGGGATCTATACTTAAATATTAATTCGAATTGACGCGAATCTCAATAACCAAAATTTTTGGTTATGAATTACAAGTTCAAAAGCAACTATCCAACAGAAACTTCATCACAACACTAAGATGAATTACAAGTTCAAAAGCAACTATCCAACAGAAACTTCATCTCAACACTAAGATTCAGGAACATGAGTTCGCCACATAGATATTTAAGAAACTCATAAACCAATAGAAATCCAAACGTCACATGATCTCGCCCACCCTAGGCGCCCAACCCAATTCACAAGGAGCCCCTTATATTAAATTAAAGAGGTTGTGATGGGAAGTAAGTTTTTGTTTGCCTAATTATTTTTTTAATATTTGTAATTAAAATTACAAATAACTGGAAGCTGCCATGCTCAAGGGAGGTAGAAAGAGGATGTGCATGAAATTAAAATGTTGAAACAGAGGAGGAGGTGGAGTCCAGCAAGTGCATAAGTGGAAGCTGCCATGCTCAACAAAAACCTCCCATATATACTCCCTCCGTCTCGTGATTATTGTTATGCTTACTTTAATTGTTGGTGTAACAATAATCAAGGATGGAGAGTGAGAAATTTGCATTTTTAATCCCGCATGACACACTTGCATCTACAAAATGATCCAATTAATTATTTTCGCTTTTAGTCCCAAAGAATTTTTAGTGTGACCAAAAACGTAAATTTCTCGACGAGGAGTCTATTATATGAATGTGATACTTATTTCCTATAATTTATAGAGCTATAAAAAAAAATTATATTCAATTGAAAACAATTTAAAAATATTTTCTTGAAAACCATCGCGAGTATCAATTTGACTAAGGGTTTGTGGATGAACGAATTACATGTTAAATCAAATTAGTGTGTTTACTTGATAACGGCTGTACCAGGGCGGAGCCTTTCATTGTGATGAGAAAAAAAAATATTAACAATCTCTATTATATGTATAGTAATACTCCCTCCGTTCCACATATTTTTACCCACTTTCCATTTTGGGTTGTCCCACGTATTTTTACCCATTCCATTAATGGTAAAAATACTTAATATTTTATTACATACTACTTTTTACAATATGATGCAGGGGCATCGATCCAGCCCCTGGCCACCCGGATGGCTGTGGTAAGCCTTTGGATTCGTCCCACATCTGATGTGCTGGGCAAATATTGTGGGTATAAATGTGGCGGGTCAAACCTCCACTCTTGACCATGATTTTGAGGTGGAGTTAGGCTCGGACATTTATAGCTTGCATCACAATCCCACTAACTTTAATTATTTTTTTACACTTTATTCATCATTCTCAACAACATTATTTACTTTTTTTTTTAATTACTTTTTTACACTTTATTCATCATTCCCAACAACATTATTTACTTTTTCTTTTTAAATTACTAATTTATCCCTATTTTTTCTTACATTATATATTAAAAAAATAAAACGTGTTAATCTCCGTGCCCGTACAAATGGGTGAAAATACCCAGGACGGAGGGAGTATTTTTAATTATTCAATAAATCATTTTAAAAAATTATAATATAAATAATTCTCCTTTCATTTTTTGGTAGAATTTTCATAATCATTATAATTATTATAGATAAGAAGTTTAAGAAATACTTATTATTTTTCGATAAAGTTTATTGATTCTTTTAGGATAACGTAGTCCTTTTGATTATAATAAATGATAATAAGTTATGTGTGTTAAATTGGAAGTGTCTTTTTTTAATTAAAGTGTATTGAAATGTTATTTATTTTAAAAATTTTATTAGTTTTTTGTGTGAAAAGTGTAATGAGACCAACAAATGAGAATATGTTAAATGTGCAATAAGATGAAGGAAGTATTCAATTATATTTTTAACATAGTAATATTAAGTATCAACATTTACAACAAAAAGAGCATTCACACTCATTAAAAAAAATAAAAATCAAACCAACACTTCAAAGCAAAATGGATGATGATCAGTTTCTTGCGAATAATTTGATAATTTATATCTAGAAATTAGATAGCTTCACCTTTTTATCAAAGAGACAAAGACTATAATTTTTCTTTTTGAATTAATGAAAATATATTGTCTGCACTTTTCATACTTATAAATATATAGAATTGTATAAAAATGTCTCAAAATTCTTTTTTATTAGCGAGTTATGCTTTTAAATTGCACTAATTAGAAGTATTATTCAATGCTCGACTATGAATTATGATTAACATGCTTTTATATCTGGCTCCCGCTAGAAAAATTGACTAGCTCCGCCCCGGCTGTACGAAAAATATTTATTATTCAACAATTCTGAGAGTTCAGAATAAAAGTTTTGTTGTATTGTTCCATAACACCAAATAATAAAAATGTTTTGTTTCACTATTCTATGACAATAATACAAATTAATCGAGGCACTGAATATCGAGACAGGTGCGTAAATTACGGGTCCGGATGTCATGTGATACAATAGTGTGACATCCCCTATTACACATCTTAGATAATTCACATGTGTTATGAGATTCTTGCACCCATCTCACCATATAATTTTTTTCCTAATCTTATCTCACTTATTTCTCTCCTAAATCATATCTTCTGCGTATTTCTAAACACTTACCAAATTACCTTTTTAAATTTTCTCCTCCTAAAAATTGAAGTTCTACCACGTCTTCGACAAAAGATGGTTGCAGCTTAATCCTCAATTATTGTACTATCAAATGTGACCAATTCCTTTTCTTCCTATTACACATCTGCGTGTTTCTTCCTTTCGTTTTTCTTTTTATATGTATTTTGTAAAGCATATACGTTGAATCTTAAAAAAAATGAATGTTTATCTGAATTGATAGTTGCGTATTCTCTATTAAATTATAATATTTGATTATGGCTGATTTCAATATCTGCTCATGAAGAACAAATTTCAAGCTTGAAAACTATTTACAATACATACTAAGGTGTTCGATGAAATTCTTGAATGAGTAATTTTTATTTTAATGCTAGCTTATTAAAATTTTTTTCAAAATTTTCAGAGGACTTTCAATGATGTTTATTCATTGATAAATATATATTAAGATTTTCCCATCACTTTGTTTGCCGATGTTGTAGAAATTCTAAATTTTGAGAAGATGAGAAAATTTGATGGAGTTAACGTGTTATAAGATATTTAGCATATATGATTTAGGAAGAAAAGAAATTTGTGAGATAGATTAAGAAAGAAATTATATGGTGAGATGGGTGCAAGAATTTTATAACGCGTGTCAGTCATCCGAAGGGTGTAACAGAAGATGTCACTCACATGATTAAATAATAGATTACGCAAGGGATTTTATGTATTAAAAGTTTTTTTTTAATTCAATGACAACAATAAAAATTAATCGAGGCACTGGATATCGAGAAAGGTGCATAAATTATCAGATTAAGTAATCGATTAAGCAAGGGTTACTGGATTAAATAATTGAGGATTATATTTTTATGTATAAGAAGTTTTTTTTTTACAAGAATTTTATGTATAAGAAGTTGTATATTATAAAATTTGATATCTTAATAAATTAAAGAAGGAAGGTAAATTATTGAATTAAAATACCGAGTATATATTGCTTAATAATATAACAATATTGAAAGGGATTTTATGTATAAAAAATTTCTATATTATAAAATTTGATATCTTAATAACACTGTCGATTAATAAAATAAGGAAAATTATCAAGTTAAAATACTGCGCGATAATACCACCACAATATTGAAAGTTCCTAGGACTACTTCCAGTTGAAATACCAATATAATTTATAGACACATAAAATATATATGAAACTACAATACGGAAGATGCGTAAATTAATCGAGGCATTGGATCTCTAGAAAGTGCGTAAATTACCGATTAAATAATTGAGGGTTTTATTTTTATGCATAAGAAGTTTTTTTTTTTACAAGAATTATATTTATGTATAAGAAGTTCTATAAAATTTGATATTTTAATAAATTAAAGAAAGAAGTAAATTATTGGATTAAAACACCGAGTATATATTGCTTGATAATATAACAATATTGAAAGGAATTTTATGTATAAAAAATTTTTATATTATAAAAGTTGATATCTTAATAACACTATAGGATTAGGAAAATTTTCATGTAAGGATCCAATTTTTAAGTTAGGTCTCAATTTTAGGCTTCATTTTAGAAATGTCTCATTTCAAGGCCCAATTTTATCTTTTTTCTCAAATTAAGGCATGTCGTAATTTTATTTTTCCAAATTTAATATATATTATAAAATAATATAAAATATTAATAAAAATAAAATATATTTAATTTTATAATTTAATTTGAAGGTGTATAATAATATTTTAAATTATTTTGTATGACTTGAAATGGAAATATAAATTTCATGGTAAGTCTTAAAATGTGAAAAAAATAACAAATATAAAAATTCAGACCTCAATTTGAGAAAATAAACTAAATTTAAATCTTAATTTGAAACACTTATAAAAGCGGGTCTTGTTTTGAGATCTAAACTCAAAATTGGGTCTTCATATGGAAATCTTCCATTAATAAAATAAGAAAAATTATCGGGTTAAAACACTGCTTGATAATACTAGCACAATATTTAAAGTTCCTAGGACTTCTCCACAGTTGAAATACCAATATAATTTATAGACACATAAATAGAGTTGCACATGAATAGAGTTGCTGTTGTGTGTCCAGGACACACAGTGCGCCTTAATTTAGTACTACGGGTAAGGGTACATTGTTTTGTTCTAAACGGTATACACTTTAATTAATAAGGGTATACCATTTTATTCTAAAGGGTATACACTTTTCATTAATAGTATTTTTTATTTTTCTTCAAAAAAATACAGGTACACATTTTTATAGTAAATGATATATAATTTAACATAAAATTTTAAAGGCGCAACAGAGTGTGCCCTGTGCTTCCCAATGCACACAAGTTTTTGCCCATGAAATATATATGAAACCACTAAGAAATAATCCAATATAATTTATACATATGAAATATACTCCGTTCCTTTGAAATGTTATTATTATTATTATTATTATTATTATTATTATTATTTTATTTTTCGCGTTCCACCCAAAAAATTTCTTTTCCATCTACTAATCCAGTTAAAATATAGGGCCAACACACTAATACAAATACTCACCATGTATTAAATAACAATACTTTTTAATTCACATGAAAAAGCAAAACCATTCCTTTGGAGGAAGTAATAAAACCACAATAACAAAAAAAACTCCCTTCTCCTGTTGATAAGTATATATATATACTTGATAATTCAACAATTTTCATTTATCAAGTATACTTAATTATCAAGTATATATACAAGATATTACGACTCTTTTTACTGTTGATTTCTAAGTTTAAGACAATAAATCCTGTAATATAAAATTTTGATATTTTAATAACATAAGGTGTGTAGATCGTTAGATTAAATTACGAACTAGTACAATTTTTATGTTAAAGAAATTTTGTGACAAAGAAAGAAAACGTGAAGGTTTTTTTATGTTCAACTAACCCTATAATATAAAATTTAATATCTTAATATCTCTTAATAACACATGGTTGTAGATAAAAAAAGTAGGCTAATTATACTGTGCATCCGGATGCACTCTAAAATTGGGTGCACCCACTTTAAAAACGTATACAAATATAAACAAAAACATACTATACAATTATGAACAAAAATGTATATAATTTAATTGTTAGATTTTTTAATGAAAACTTGAGTGTAAGAAATAAACAATTATTAAAAAACATGTGTACACTATTAAATAAAAAGTTATACACATATGGATGCTAGTGTTTTTTTAATGAAAAACTTTGGGTGAAAAAATATATAATTATTAAGAAACACGTATACAAAATAGAATAACATGTATACAAAATAGAATAAAAAATTATACACATATGAGTGCACCCTCGCACCCGGTGCACCTAATATCAACTCAAAAAAGTATGTTCTAAGTAACCTAGCTATATTATAAAATTTGATATCTTAATACTCCCTCCATCCCATGATTATTGTTACACTTACTAAAAAGGCGTCCCACAATTAATATTATATTTTCACTTTTGGATGATGTGACCCACACAAAACTACTCCCTCCGTCTCACCCAAATAACATCATTTTACTATATTGGACGTCCGATTCAAATTGCAATATTTTCCCTTTTTAGTAAAAAGGACACCTACACACTTTACATAAAATAATAATATTCCTTAATCTACATGCAAAAAGCAAATGTATCTCTTTGCTTGGGACGGAAGAGTATTAAATATCTTCATGGGGCTCACAATACTCCACTAATACAACTACTCACTTTACATTATAATATTATTTCTTTCACCACACAACACATTAAAATACAATACTTCTTAATCTCCATGCAAACAGTAAACGTACCAATAAAGGTGGGACAGAGGGAGTATATCCTAATAACACAAGGTAGGTAAATTATCGATAAATCACCGAATAACGCGAGAATATATCAGCTAATAATATGACAAATGTTTAGACAACAACAAATGCTAAGAGAACCGCTTCTCTTCACCGTCACCGTTGTTTACCGTTTGAAGCACTAATGTAATTTAACCACGCGCAATACACGCATGCATCCACGAAACACCAATGTAATTCAACCACGCGCAATACATGCATTCATCCACGCAATAGATTTTCAAGATTCATCTTCATTCTTCTTCATACTTGCATATATCTATAATGTCATAAAAAGACTCAAATATCTCAAATTTTAGAGCAAAATTTCAAATCTCAAATTTAGAGGAGTTACAACCATACTAGTAACGCAATCATGTCTTCATCTGCTGCTGCTATTGCATCTTCATCTGCTGCTGTTGCAGGCACCAACAAACCTGAAGAAAATAATTTTGCTCTGTATAACGCAGATGCAAGGTTGATGGTGGAGTTCGAGCGAACTCAACTGTTAGGTAAGTTTTTTAATTACTCAAAATCAGTTCTTTCTAGGACTGTAGTCAGTACTGGGCCTGAAATCAGCGCTTATTTACAAACAATGCAAAGAGGAGGCTTTATTCAATCAATTGGTTGTGTGCTCATAGTTGAAGAGTCCAATTTTAACATTTTAGCCTTCAGCGAGAACATATTTGATAAGTTGGGGTTAAGGAACCTAGAGGAATTGCAACATCAGGAAGTAATGAGTTTGATAGGGTTTGATGCAAGAAACCTCTTCACCCCTTCTTCAACGCCAGAGCTAAACAGAGCTATGATGTCTGATGAAATAACGTTCTTTAATCCCATTTGGGTTAATTCCAAGGGTAATAATACTCCATTTTATGCCATACTGCATAGGACTGATGAGGGGGTTATTATTGATTTGGAGCCTTCAAATTTGGGTGACCCTACCTTAATACAGGCTGGTACCCTAGAAGTCCAAAAAATAGCAGCAAAGTCTATCTCTAAGCTAGAAATTGTCACTCCAGGTGACATGGGTGTTTTATGCGATACTGTAGCTGAAGAGGTTCAAAAGCTCACAGGATATGATAGAGTGATGGTATATAAGTTTCATGAGGATGGTCATGGTGAGGTAGTGTCTAAAATTAACAAGACGGAGCTAGAGTCGTTTCGAGGGGTGCACTATCCTGCAGTCGATATCCCACAAGCAGCTCGTTTTCTTTTCAAGAAAAATGGCACTAGGATGATATACAATTGCAGAGATGCAGCTGTTAGGGTGATTCAAAGCGAAGCACTGGGACAACCTGTTAGTTTGATGGACTCTACGCTTCGTGCTCCTCATCAATGTCATGCTCAATATATGTCCAACATGGGGTCTCTTGCTTCACTAGTGATGGCACTGTGTGTGAACAACGATGAACTATGGGGAATGGTAGTATGCCACCACACCTCGCGGCGTTACACTTGTTACCCTCTTCGATATGCCTGTGAGTTCCTGATGCGGGCCTTCAGTTTGAAGCTTCAGATGGAGCTTCGAATAGAGGCTCAGATCGTAGAGAAAAATGTCTTCCGTGTGCAGTCGCAGTTGAGTGACATGCTTCTCCGCGGCGGCGCTCCACCAGCAATCATGACTCAGTCGCCCAATATCATGAACCTTGTCAAGTGTGACGGAGCGGCTCTGTACTACAATGGAAAATGCTGGTTTTTGGGTGTCACTCCGACTATATCACAGTTGGAAGATATAGTGAAATGGCTACTGATCACGAAGCTCGATGACTCGTCTGCAGGACTAATCACAGATTCCCTTGTTGAGGCCGGCTATCCAGGAGCAGACGTCCTTGGTGATGCAGTCTGTGGAATGGCTACTGCAAGACTAACCGGCTTAAACTTCGTTTTTTGGTTTCGATCTCACACTGCAAATGAACTCAGGTGGGGAGGTGCTAAGCATGTACCGGAGGACATAGATGATGAAGGTGGGAGAATGCACCCCAGGGCTTCCTTTAAAGCATTTCTTGAAGAAGTAAGACACAAAAGCTTGCAATGGGAAGCTGTAGAGATCAATGCAATCTACTCTTTACAGCTTATAATAAAGGACTTCCTCAAGAAGATGGAGGGAAGTAGCTCTCAAGTTGTCGGCCTTCATCTAAATATGGATGAACTTTCATCGACGGCAGTTGAAATGGCCAGATTAATCGAAACAGCTGCTGCTCCCATCTTTGGAGTCGACTCGGCCGGTGTCATAAACATGATGAATTCTAAAATGTGCGAGTTGATAGGGTTGGAGGAATCGGAAGCTTTAGGGAAGTCGCTTATTGATCACGTCATCCATGAAGACTCACGAGAATTTACTGAAGCACTCCTTGCTGGGGCTCTACAAGGTAACTCAGAGATCATTTAATATCTATATTAATTTAATTTTTTATGTTTAGTTAATCATTACTCAACAAAACAGAGTCAGTCACTTAATGATGTTTTAATTTAGGTGAAGAGGAGAAAAATGTGGAAGTGAAGGTGAGGAAATATGGGGTAGACTCACATAACTCAGCTGTGTACATTCGAACTAATGTATGCACGAGCAGAGATAGCAAAAACGACGTCGTTGGAGCAACCTTTGTGGGGCAAGATGTGACAGCTGAGAAGATGGTGACTGATAAATTCATGAAATTGCAAGGGGACTATAAGACGATCCTTGAGAGTGCAAGTCCCTTGATTCCTCCCATGTTTGCTTCCGACATGGATGCATGTTGTTGTGAATGGAATGCCAGGATGGAAAAGTTAACCGGTTGGACGAAACACGAGGTCATTGGAAAAATGCTTCCAGAGGATGTTTTTGGAAACATGTGTCATCTGAAAAGTCCAGATTTGCTCACCAAGTTCATGATTCTGTTGTACCGTGCAATCGGCGGCCATGATGATACTGAAAAGCTTCCGTTTGGTTTCTTCAATAAGAAAGGCGAGTTTGTCGACGTATATCTGACTGCGACCAAGAGAGAAGATGCCAACGGGAAAGTAATCGGGTGTTTATGTTTCATGCAAATGAGTGAAAAGAAGTACATTGATAAGAAAATTGACAGTCTTTATAAAGAGTTGGCTTACATATTTCAGGAGACGAAAAATCCTTTAAGTGGAATTCGATTCTTACACCAACTCTTTGAAGGCTCAGACATTTCGGACGAACAACGAAGTTATATTGAGACCAGCTATGCTTGTGAAAGACAAATATTATCCATTATCAATGATCGTCATTTTGAGAGTTTGGAGAAGGGGTAAGTAAGCTTATCATTTTTTTAATTTTTTTTTACATTGTCTTTCAATACATAATTGTTTTAATTTAAATAGTTTTAAATATTATATATGTTCTCTTTGACTTTGCAGGAAGATGGAGTTTAAACTGGACGACTTTTTCTTGGGCAGTTTAATGAAAGCTGTTGTTGGTCAAGTAATGAATTTGATCAATGAAAAACATTTGCATCTTGTCCTCAACATCCCTGACCAAATTTATACATTGAGGGTATATGGTGACCAAATGAAGCTTCAGGTAGCATTGTCTGATTTCTTTCGTTCAACAGTTAATCATGCACCTTCTCCTAATGGTTGGGTGGAAATTGGGGTATCTTGTGAATTAAACATTACACAAGGCGGAGACAAGCATGTTCATCTCAAATTCAGGTAACACAAAATTCTATTATATTAAAAAAAAAAAAATCACTGCCCATCATGTTCAAACCACTGATATAAAGCATATGGGATGACATGTTTCTAATTTGCTTTATTCACATTATTTCCCAAATGATGATGTTGTTATAATTATTTTTCTCATCTTGATTCAGAATGGCTCATCCTGGCAAAGGTCTGCCGGATCATCTTATCACAGAGATGAATGAAGTAAATAATGATTCGACCTCGCAAGAAGGGATGACTTTAAACATCTCAAAAAGCCTTGTTAGTATGATGAATGGCAATGTTTATTATGTCAATGAGGAGAATCAATGTTACTTTCACATTGAGCTTGAACTCAAGTTATAGGAATAAGGACACAACTTTTGTTGAAGAAAGTGCTTCAGAAGATGTTATTTCTAAATGTCTGGTACCTGTTTGATATTGATTTCGGTGTGTTATGAATTGTGTGCAAGTATTCAAACTTAGCAAGAACTTGTTGCATGAAAACACACGCACACACACTTATGCTGATTGTTTGAAGAATAAACGAAAACTTAGAACACCAAGAATTATAGTGGTTCGGCAATTGCCTACGTCCACTCTTGAGGGAGAAGAGATCTTATTGATTAGGGTTACAATGACGAAGAACGAATACAACTTATATATATCTTAACTTATGATGTATATGGATAATAATATATATGGATAATATATGATATGATCTTCAAAATCTTGCATATCATATATTTGATCACAAACTTGCTTGCCAAGCAAGGTGTCCATCAATACCAAACCTATTATCACTACAGCCCACGGCCCATCATTCTTGCACCAAAAGTTACGTGTGCATTGCTGACCTTTCATGCATGAACCATGCATCGAGCATAGCCATGCAAGTGTCTACTTCTCTCAACAATACTCCACCTTAGACCTTGCATCACCTCATCACAATTTCTACTTCTCCCCACCTGCTGCATTAAGGTTGCAGCCACCTTTCATCCTCCTTAGTTCATCCCAAACAAGCTCTTGCACAGCTCATACTTGAGAGCTGGCAAAGCCTTTGTAAGAGCATCAGCCGGATTTTCTGATGTCTTGATCTTCTTCACAACAACTAATCCTTTCTCAATCATATCTCTTATGAAATACAACCTAACATCAATATGTTTGGTTCTTTCATGATAGCCCTGATGTTTGGAAAGGTGGAGAGCACTCTGGTTGTCACAAAACACTTCAACAACATCTTGTTGAATCCCAAACTCCCTCAAAATTCCAATCAGCCACACCCCTTCCTTGATTGCTTCTGTAAGTGCCACATATTCTGCTTCAGTGGTTGAAAGAGCAACTACATGTTGATGAGTAACCTTCCAATTCACTGCTGAACCAAATATGTTGAATACATACCCTGTCAAGGACTTCCTAGAGTCAAGATTAGCTGCATAATCTGCATCAACATAGCCCACGACAGCTTGATCCCAAGCTGCTAACCTCTTAAACTTTAAGCCTGTTGATGCTGTTCCTTTTACATATCTTAAAGCCCACTTTACTGCTTCCCAATATAACAGCCCTGGCTTGCTCATAAACCTACTAACCAAGCTCATCACATAAGCTAGATCCGGCCTACAACACACCATTGCATACATCAAACTGCCAACAGTGCTAGCATATGGTATCTTGTCCATCTTTGTCTTCTCCTCATCTGTTTGAGGTCCTTGCTGTAAGGATAGGCTCAATCCCTGCTTCACTGGTACAGTAACTGACTTACAAAGATCCATGTTATACCTTTTAAGAACTTTGATCAAATATGACTCCTGATGTAAGATCAAAATTCCAGCTGATCTGTTTCTGCTGATCTGCATGCCAAGTATAACATTAGCTTCTCCAAGATCCTTCATTTCAAACTCTTTTCTCAGAATTTCTTTTACTGCAGATATACTAGTTCTACTCTTGCAAGCAATCAAAATGTCATCTACATATAGTAACAAGTATATGTAGCTCCCTTCTTCACACCTTATGTACACACAGTTGTCATATAAGCTTCTTTTGAAACCATGTGATGTGATATACTCATCAAACCTTAAGTACCACTGCCTAGGACTTTGCTTCAACCCATACAATGATTTGATTAACTTGCAAGCTTTATCTTCTGCATTTTCAATATTTACACCCTCAGGTACCTTCATGTAAATGTCCTCCTCCAAGTTTCCATGTAAGAATGCTGTAGTTAAATCCATTTGATGTAACTCAAGATCAAACTGATTCACAATGGCCAGCAGTAATCTAATAGAACAATGCTTCACCACAGGAGAGAAAATCTCATTATAATCTACTCCCTCTTTTTGAGAGAAACCCCTTGCCACTAGCCTTGCTTTATATCTGATCTCACCTTCCTTACTAGTCACTGGCTTCTTCTTATATATCCATTTGCAACCAACAAGCTTCTGATTAACAGGCTTATCTACAACAATCCAAGTCTTATTCTTTTGTAAAGACAGTAGCTCTTCTTCCATTGCATCTAACCATTTATCACTCTCCTTGCCTGATATTGCTTCTGAGTATGTACGTGGCTCATATACTTCAACATCAGATGCAACATGTAGAGCATATGACACAATATCGACCTCAATGTACCTAGCAGGTGCCTTGATTTGCCTCCTCAATCTATCTCTGACCAGCTGATAGCTATTCAGAGTATTTCTGGTATCAACATCAGCTGGCTCTACTTCTTCTCTTGCTACTTCTTCCTCTTGTTCATTTGTATCAGCCTGATCACCTTCTTGTTGCTGCACTTCCTTCTGAACCTCCACCTCAAGCTCAAATTTATATGAAGTAATGGATGTTCTAGTAGTTCTTTCAACTAGTGGCATTTTTCTTTCATTGAAAGTGACATCCCTACTAAAAAGAAACTTGTTAGTCTCATAGCACCACAACTTATATCCCTTTACTTCTTGTGGATAACCTACAAGTACACACTTGATAGCTCGAGGATCAAGTTTGTCTTGTTTCTGATGTGCATAAACTTGACAGCCAATTACTCTCAGATGACTGTAATTTGGGGCTTTTCCAGACCAAACTTCTTCAGGTGGCTTGAACTTAAGAGCTGCAGACGGACACAAATTGATTAGGTAAGCTGCTGTTGTCACCAACTCACCCCAGAAACCTTTTGAAAAACCTCCACTGCTCATCATGCATCTTACTCTCTCAAGAAGAGTTTGATTCATTCTTTCAGCCACACCATTTTGTTGTGGAGTACCATGCACAGTCTTATGCCTTTTGATCCCCTTCTCCTTGCAGTAGTTGTTAAACTGCTCTAACACAAACTCAAGGCCATTATCTGTTCTTAAGCACTTAAGTTTGCTTCCTGTCTGATTTTCAACTTCTGTAAGCCATACCTTAAAAGTTGAAAATGCCTCATCCTTAGATTTCAAGATTCTTATCCATACTTTCCTTGAAAAATCATCAATAAAAGATATAAAGTATCTTCCACCTCCCATGGTTGTGCTTCTTGATGGCCCCCAAAGATCAGAGTGTATGTACTCTAGTCTTGCTTTAGTGCTGTGTTCTGCAGCACCAAACCTTAACCTCTTAGACTTGCCAAGAATGCAATCTTCACACTGCTGTAGCTTGCAAGTTGAACTTATTTCTAATAGTTTCTGTTTTGCTAACTCTTGTAACCCCCTTTCACTTATGTGAGCAAGTCTGCCATGCCACACTTGAACACTATCTTGGTCTTGAGTAGCATTGCTTTGTCCAGAAACCACAGAGCCTTCTAGAAAATAAAGATCATATTTCTTAATTCCCTTCATCACCACTGAACTGCCTTTCATGACAGTAAGTATGCCACCTTCTGACTGAAACTTGTACCCTTGAGAATCCATCATACCTAAAGATATGAGATTCCTCCTTAATTTTGGTACATATCTAACCCTTGTCAGAAGCCTGATTGCTCCATCAAACATTTTCAACTTGATAGAGCCAATCCCCTCAATCTTGCAGGCTTGATCATTGCCCAACAAGACTGATCCTTCATGATATGGCCTCAATTCAGTGAACCAATCCTTTATGGATGTCATGTGAAATGTACATCCGGAGTCCATCACCCATTGACCTGAAACAGAACTAGAACAGATAGACAATGCTTCAATAAAATTAGAATCAGAATTACTTTGGTTTTGTATCACCTGATTTGCATGAGGTTTCTGATTCCCTCCCCTTTTAGCTATCTGTTTTGCCACCATTGCTTGCCACTTGTGACATTGCTTCTTGTAATGACCAGGTTTATTACAATGAAAGCAATTATTGCTATCATCATCAGCTGATGTACTCTGAACTTTTTGCTCTTGTTTTTTTCTTATCTGCACCTCCCTTCTTGTTGTTTTTATTCCACTGGTTTTGTTTCTTTACCATCAAACCTTCACCAGCAATCTGAGCATCAGAGTTCTTCTGGAGTTCCTTTGATTTTAACGCCATCTGCACTTGATCCAGTGTAATCGAATCTTTGTTGCCATACATCAAGGTATCTTTGAAATTCTCCAAAGACTTAGGAAGGGCAGAAAGTAATATCAAGGCCTTGTCTTCATCTTCAAGAACAACATCTATGTTCTCAAGATCTCCAATGATTTTGTTGAAATCATCAAGCTGTATAAGTAATGGCTTGTCTTCTATCATCTTAAATGAGTACAACTTCTGCTTTATATATAAGCGGTTTGCTAGGCTCTTCACCATGTAAAGATCCTCAAGTTTCTTCCAAACCCCCCTTGCAGTGGCTTCCTTTGAGACTTCTCTTAGAGCTTTATCTCCAAGACACAGTATAATCGCACTACGAGCCTTCGATTGTGATTCTTGATCTGCTGCGTTTGCAACCCCATCAACCGCAGCAGCCTGGTTAACTGGCAACGACTTCAAAGCTTCAGACAACCCTTGTTGGATAAGGATTGCCTCCATCTTCATCCTCCATAGACTAAAGTCTGATTTCTTCGAGAACTTCTCAATATCAAACTTTGTCGTAACCATGGTGACCACCTTCTTCAAACAGTCGTTTGTGGCTTACTTTCCCACAGACGGCGCCAATTATTATGAATTGTGTGCAAGTATTCAAACTTAGCAAGAACTTGTTGCTTGAAAACACACGCACACACACTTATGCTGATTGTTTGAAGAATAAACGAAAACTTAGAACACCAAGAATTATAGTGGTTCGGCAATTGCCTACGTCCACTCTTGAGGGAGAAGAGATCTTATTGATTAGGGTTACAATGACGAAGAACGAATACAACTTATATATATCTTAACTTATGATATATATGGATAATAATATATATGGATAATATATGATATGATCTTCAAAATCTTGCATATCATATATTTGATCACAAACTTGCTTGCCAAGCAAGGTGTCCATCAATACCAAACCTATTATCACTACAGCCCACGGCCCATCATTCTTGCACCAAAAGTTACGTGTGCATTGCTGACCTTTCATGCATGAACCATGCATCGAGCATAGCCATGCAAGTGTCAACTTCTCTCAACACTGTGATTTACGTAATCCTACTTCTATCAATTGTTTATGTAATTATGCTACGTATGGTTTTATGATGTATTAATGGTTATTTCTATAATATATATAATTGTACTTGTCTGATGATTGTATGACGTTTGTGTATGGGTAGATATATTGATGATGTAAAAGTTTTGATGTTTAATATTGTGAGGATTGGAAACAAAATGCAATCAAATAAAAGAGATCATTAGTGCAGGAGATTCATCAATTGCCATGCCTTTATCATGGAAAGAAATTTGTTTGATGAACTCAAGTTTCCATGCCTTTATCATGTGAGTAATGTTTTTCATTTAGTTGCTATTATTGATTACAAAATTAATTAAAGTACGTAGGTATATCTATATAGTTTCTTGATTAATGATGGTTTAATTATTTTCCATAGTGTTCTATGGAATGCATCAAAGAAGGTATGAACCGCTTAGTGGAAGAAGCCATAGTCGGAGCCGAAGCAAGCACAAAACAACGCCTTCTACACTCGCACTACATCCATGGTGGCTCCTCCCTCCCTCGACAACCTGCATTCTTCTTAGGTATAACATCTGTATTAGCATTAGCATCATATCATCTATACAATGTTGAGCTGAGTTCCATATTACAATTATATGTATTAATAATACTCTCCGCGTCCCACAATAACATTTACAATATTTCCATTGTAGACATCCCATAAAAAAAGTTTACATTTCTCTTTATAATAAATGGGATTCACGTAAAATATTTAAATATCTCCAAGGGCCCACAACACTACACTAATACAAGTATCCACTATATATTAGTATTATTTTTCTCACCTCAATAGACATTAAAATTCTATATTTCTTAATCCCTGTGAAAAAATAAAAGGTAAATGTTTCTACAGAACCGAAGGAGTATAAGAGAGTGAATAAGGAGTAGTACTATATACTAGTAAAGCCTGCAACTTGTTTTTAGAGGGTTTTATAGTAAGAATTCTTTTTTTATGAGAATAAGAATTATATATTCAAGCCCTATCTGCTTGAGCTGCTAATTCTACCCAATCTGATGGAAAATTACACTCCACCCAAACACGCGGGTTAGGTGATAAGAAAGAAAATTTAGCTGATGAATCTGCCACTTTGTTAGCCGTACGACGAATATGCGATATATTGAGGAAATTAGGGTGCTCCATCAATAATCTCACCTCATCCACTAGAATTTTTGTAGTATCAAAATGAACTTGTTGAGCTGTAACTGCTTGAACAGCCAACGAAGAATCAGAGAACACATGAACTCGCTCATAATCACAATCCACATAAAACTGTAGGCCAAAATAGATAGCACTTAATTCTCCCAACAACACTGATAAAGGCTCCCTGATAGGAATAGCTGCTGCTGCTACGATTGCACCAATGTAATTTCGGACAACAAAACCCACTCCAAAATATCCCTTGTTTGGGTTGAAGGCTACATCATCTAGTCGAAGATCTCCAATATTAGGCTTGATCCACTTTTCTATGATTTTCCCTTGGGTTGGGGGGACAAGTATTTTATTTGCAACTTTAAACTCTTCAAGGAATATCAACACTCAATCAATAGATGGCATCAAAAACTTAGTTCCAGGCTCGTGACGAGCTACACAAATATTCTTCCAAATTGCCCAACAAGCCATTGCAAAAATTTCAGTTTGAAGAATGAAAAAGTGTTTTCTAATAGCAACTCCACATTCAAGATAATCACATCCTTCCAAGTTCTTCAGGCAACTACACATAGCAGATTCTTTCCAAAAATTCCTCAAAACATGACAAAATATTAGACAATGAGATGTAGTTGCTGATATTTTTTCGCAAAGTCCACATTGCTCTATAGCTGGAACATGATGGCGTATAAGATTAGAGGTTATCGCAATGAAATTTCTACATGCTTGCCAAAAGAGCACTCTCACTTTTGGAGGAATTGAGAGGTTCCACAAGAAAGACCACCATGATTCATTAAATTTTGAGCTTGAGCAACCAAATGGCTCAAGAAATCCCATAGATAGGTTGTATGCAGATTTAACATAATACATACCTTTATCATCAAAGCGCCAAAAACGTTGATCAAGGTTGCAATGTTGACTTAGAGGAATCTGGAGGATGGCATCCACCTCAAACGATAGAAAATATTTTCGAAGGAGTGATTCATTCCAACTATGCCCAGGGAAAATAAATGAGCTAACCATGGAGTATTCGGAGACAGTTAACCTTGATGAAATTATCCCAGAATGAAGGCCTGACGCCCATTCTTCTCTATATGATCGAATCAATTTTCCTTCTCCAACTCGCCACATTAACCCTTTCTCTATAGTTTCTCGAGCCCACATATTGATCTCCAAATATACGATGAATTTGATCCAAGGCTAGCTTCCATGATGTCACTGTGTCGAAAGTATCTGGCTTTGAAAAAACGAGCTGTAATAGAATTGGGGCCATGAATCATTCGCCATATTTGTTTCGCAAGAAGAGCTTTGTTGAATTCTACCAGACTTCGAAAACCCATACCTCCTTGAGATTTTGGCTTGCAAAGCTCTTTCCAGGAAAGCCAATGAATTTGATTCTTATCACCTTTAGATCCCACCAAAAATCGGCACATGCTTGTTCAATCGAGTGGCATATTGATGTTGGTCTACGGAAGCAGGACATTGCATAAGTAGGGATGGCTTGGAGGACCGCTTTGATAAGAATTTCTTTTCCTCCCTTGGAGAAGAGTTTTGAATTCCAACTCTCAATTCGCTTCAGAACTTTCTCACTCAAGTATTCGAACTGAATATTTTTTCTCCTCAGAGCAAAGGTAGGAAGTCCAATATACAATTCATGACCATTAACCACTTTGATGGAGAAGATCTGTTTGATGGCCTCAATATCCTTGTCCAAGGTAGCTGGGCTAAAAGTAAGGGCAGATTTCTCAAAATTTATGCATTGACCTGAGGCTGCTTCATAGAGATTCAAACAATTTTTTACTTGAGCTCCATCTGCTCCACAAGCTCTGAAAAAAATATTACTATCATCAGCAAAAAATAGGTGAGAGATAACCGGACAATTATTTGCCACACGAATTCCTTTGAAAAGTTTTTGCTCCACAGCTGAATAAAGTAGAGTGGATAGGACTTGAGAGCATAAAGTAAATAGAAAAGGAGATAGAGGATCTCCTTGGCAAATTCCTCGCTTTGGAATTGTATTCCCAACCACTGCATCATTGATTGAGAAAGAATAAGATACTGAGGACACACATCAATTTATTAGTGAGATGGTTGATTCATCAGAGCCCAGCTTGTACATCACTCTAGCAAGAAAATCCCACTCTACCCTGTCATATGCTTTACTCATATCTAGTTTTAGGGCAGCATATCCTGATTTTGTTTTAGTATTGCTACGGATCCAATGCATACACTCAAATCTCAGTTCATATCACTTGAAATGCGTTTCTCAATCCAACTGATCACTTGCTCAATGTTGTCTTGAGATGGTGATGAAGATTGAAACAGTTCAATAAAATATTGCACAACAATTTCTGACATTCCTGTCTCCGATGTACACCAATCACCATGTGAACTTGTAAGCCCCATTATAGTGTTCTTCTTCTTACGAGCGGAGGTTTTTTTATGAAAAAATTGAGTATTTCGATCCCCCGAGCTTAGCCAAGACACTCTAGACCTTTGCTGCCAATGAATTTCTTCCTTACTTCTTAAGGCCTCCAATTTTCTTTGAAGGGACTTCATCTTTTCAGAATTTATGTAACCATTCACTGGTCAGAGCACCTCATCAATGTCTTTACAAGTCTGCTTGATCTCCCTCTTAGAGTTATGATACCTTGGCTTAGCCCAATTTTTAGGAAAAGATCTTGCAAGTTCTAGTTTGCTACTAACCTCTCTGATATTTTAAATAGAGTTCCAGAAGGTGTGGAAATCACTCTCAAAATCATCCTCAGTCAACCATTTATGTTTGAAGAAGAATCGAGAGCTCTTATCTCGAATAAGATGAGTAACCCGGTTGCAAAAAATAGAAACAGCCCGATGATCAGATCCAAAAAACTCTAGTGTATCCGCAACCGAGATAGGAAATAGATCTCTCCACTAATGATTGCTGACAAAACGATCAAGCCACTCAAGAATAGCTTGGTCTCCAGTTCTATTGTTGAACCAGTGTAGAACTCCCCCTAGCATGAAGATCCTGAATGGAGCAATCTTCTAAGGTGAATCTGAACTCATTCATTTGAGAGGGATGCTTGGCTCGTCCCCCATTTTTTTCTGAATCATAAAGAATCTCATTAAAATCACCTCCAACAAGCCAAGGTAAATTGCAAAGAAACTGCATAGAGGCTAGTCTTCTCAAAAATAACCAAGACTGAGATTTCGTATTTGAATAAGGGCTTCCATAAAATCCTGTGAATCTCCAAAATAATGAGTCCCAAAAGATTGTGCAATCAATATGGCCCGCTGAGTATGATTTAATAGATACATCAATATTTTCTTTCCAAAAGAGCATAAGGCCACCTTTGCTACCCACAGGGTCAACAAAAAATATGCCTGCAAAATTTAACAAACAACGCCAATGAGATTTATGGGAACCAAATATTTTTGTAAGGTCAACAAAAAACATGCATGCAATGAGGTTTATAGTAAGAATTCTTACTTTTATTCTTGCTTATGAAAACATCATGAACCAAAACGAGTAACCATGTCTGTACCTATTTGCTTATCAGGATATCTAAGATTTCCTTATTTCATTTTTTGCTCATACATATGAGAGGTATATGAGGACTAAAATTCCCAATTGACTTTAATTTTGATTCATTTTTTAGTTTCTTTCTGAATTGTAAATTTTAATGCTACAGTAGCATATTTAAGTCATCATTGATTCAACTTCTAGATCATAATAATTTATATTGCAAATTTACAAAAATATCCTTCTGCATTCTTTATGTCATTTTGGTCCACTTATTATTTTTCATATTTCACTAGACTGCTGAAGACGCTGGTCGAATCAATATTTTCTCTGGATGTGAATTATTCAAAGCTTTAACTTGTAAAAATTGCTTGCAAGTTTGAAGGTAAACAAATATTGCCTGCATTATATGTCTCTTATTAAATCTATATGTGCACCTTGAACTTGTCTAATGCCACTATTGCGTGCATTTCTATTATTTTAGTACTTCACATTTATTGCTCCTCAATATTCAGGATCAATCATTGCTACTTAAATTGCTGATGAGTGTGTAAATTCACTAGTTTCTAGCCCGGATTCGTGTACTTATGGTATGATAAATGGTTGTAATTTGATGTGAATTTCTATACATGGTGAAAAGTCACGAATCGGGAGTTTACAAGGCTATTTGAGTTGATTTTTGATGGAAAACAAGTTGAAAGTGATCGGATCCCGAAAGAGGAAGAAACAGGGGTGCGATTCGACCACGCAGGGGTCGGATTTGACCAAGAAGAATGGAGTTCGACCAGCACCTCTGGTCGAACTGAGCTAAAAAAAGTTGGGTTCGACCACGACAGGAAAGTTCGACCAAACCACTTGGTCGAACCCTGGTCGAACTCGAAGCCTAAACAGAAGCAGTGCCGGTTCAACCAGGAAGTATTCGGTTCTCCAAACATTCCTTATAACTCCTCACCAATTTGTTCCCAAAAGAAATCGAACCTGGGTCACTCACCTTAGTGAGGAGCCCAGTGATCAAGGGGGACTAGCCCACCTGATTCCATTAACCATTAATCTCGAACCTTCAAAAAAGGGTCAAATATTAAAAAATAGGTTTAAAATTATTTTTTCAAATTTAATCCCTAATCTTTCGAAACTTCCAGCGACTTGGTATTTAGAAAATCTTGTAATAGTATTTAAAAAAAATCGTAATCATGCAGAATGCACACATTAGAACAGAAACTATTGGTATTTAGAAAAATCTTATAATAGTATTTAGAAAAACCTATAAATAATAATTCTTTCAAAATTCTAATTTAAAATAAACTAAACTAAAAGATATCCTAAAAATTAAGATGGCATATAATCAATTATTATATGAGAAGCTCTCTTGTAAGACGAGTTTTTTTAGACGGGTTGTGAAATGGGTCGACCTATCACTAAAGTTTGCTTATTATATATATGGATAAAGTATGCTAATTTATAGATGTCAATAATGAATCATATTATAATATGTCATACTTTAATGCATAATCCATTATACTTTAAAAACATATTTTAACAACAATTAAATATACTTTATCTATAAAATATTCATACTTTAACACGTCATAAACCGTCTCACGTAAGTAATGTCCCACAAGAGACTTTGTCATTATTATAATCATCAACCCAATATGATTTAGTACTAAATAACATAATTGGGTACTCATTATAAAAGATTGGTTACTCTTTGATTTAAAACTCTAATTTTCTAAAAATAAGTTATGTATTTCAAAAAAAAAAAATTATATGCAATCTATAAATTGATAAATTATTCTTTAAAAATAAGTAGATTACTCTTTGGAATTAATTGAATCACACTTTGATTTGAGATTCTAATATAAAATGAATAAGGTTTTAGGATGATTTGAAAATTAGACCATGTTAAGTCATGATCTTAACCGTTGCAACAATTTAATAGAATTATAGAGAACATGGTACTGATATATTAAAATTTAGATGAGTTGTAACAGTGACCAGGGTGGTGGCATGTATGGGCCAAGAACTTGGCCTAGTTTTGGTGATAATCTTATAATGATAAGTCTCGAGTTCGAGCCCTCCATTAAATCAGTGAAAGCTTCCCAAACGAAGGGGATCTATACTTAAATATTAATTCGAAATGTCGCGAATCTCAATAACCAAAAATTGAATATACGAGATGGAGAAATATTTTATTTTATAATATATTTTGGCCCCATAGTGATACAGTCTGCATCAATAGTAAGACTAAACTAACTCTTGAACCATTTTAAAGGAGAGCCAAAGTATATATGGAACATACTAATTTGATTAGTTCGTCAGAATAAAGACAATCAAATCAAGTTTAAGTCATAATGAACAGATGCACAAAAAAACATCTTACATTCATATACATGAATTACAACTTTAAAAGCAACTATCCGACAGAAACTTCATCACAACACTAAGATGAATTACAAGTTCAAAAGCAACTATCCAACAGAAACTTCATCACAACACTAAGATTCAGGTGTTGGATTGTATACTAAAAGTCTAGCTTTAGTATGAACAATGTCATAACAATATTTGAAATGAGAATCATTGATCAAATGATTGCATCTTATAATTTATTTATATGCATGATGCAATAGTCCACTTACTTTATACTGTAGATAATATGTTGTGCGACAACACGCGGAAGATCATATTATCGGTTTCCTTATAAAGTATAAACAGATGCTCACAACTGAGATAGACGGGGACTCTCTATCGGTATGGTTGTAGTGTGGTTTGGTATTAGCTTGTCTTGGCTATAGAATCACATTAGTGCACTTATGTGTATTGAGTAGGACCGCCTGAGATCGTTCTTCTTATACTGACTATATAGTAGAACTTGATCTCTGTTATTATGGAAATTCATGCTCTTAATCCCTATACAATAACCTCGACACGTAGGGCAGTATGTATTTCTTTGATTCATCAATGGGTGAGATTTATAAGTATTAAATCAACAAACTCGGTGAGTTGGGAAATAGTGCTGTATCTATGGTGTGCTGTTGATTGTAGAAGGAATCCATGTCCGACATAGGTTGATGATGTCCCCTTGAGGAGATCATAAGGTTTATCATGTAAATCTTGCAAGTGGATTAATTTCCGGCATGATAATAAGGTTGAGCGGTACTACTCTCGGATGAGATATTAATTAATTTGAGTTGTCAGTAACTTAATTAATTAATGGGCATTGTATATCTTAAACATGGGGAGATTGTCGGGCTTATAATAAGAAGGAGCCCAGAACATAATTTTGGGATTGGACGGGTAGTGCAGTAATAATATTTTACTGGACTATATTATTATTATTGGATTTAATTAAAAGCTTTGGGCTAAGCTTGGTTAATTAAATTCAATTGAGGAGCCCAATTTCTCCTCCTGGTCCCTGCTGTAGCCCAACTATATAAGTCATCTCAGCTCCTGTTAACCCTAAGTCAGTGCCTCATTTGACAGTTAGAAAGAACATGAGCAGATTGAGAGAATCCTGCGGATTGTTGCCCACACAACAGCAGGATTCGACTTGGGACATACAACAGAAGATTGAGAGGTGGTTCTCTGCTGTTCATCCTCTACATCAACCCAGAAGTACGGTAAACACCTTTTATGCTTCCGCTGATTTTCTTTACCTGTTAATCCTAATGATCACGTTGAACCGCACGATGCAATTGCCAACAATTGGTATCAGAGCGTTGGTTTCGTGGTGATACGTGAATCGTAAGGTTGGGTTTTATGTGATTATGTGATATAATCTGTATTAAGAACATGTTTATCAACCCAGAAAATATGTGATTAAAGTTTTATCTTGGTAATCGCATATTGCTTGATGATCTACTATTGTGATATGCTATTGTGTATTTTTCTTTGGTTTTATACACTGTACACACTTATCACATACACCAAGAATAGTCAACTGTAATCTTTTTATCACGACGCACACACTGCTCCATGGGTGTGTATCCGGCGGCGCGTGGTCTCTGGATATCATCAGCGACGGTGGCTGAAGGCAAAATAGAGTGGGAAACATGGAGCCTCCAGGCAACGATCTAGACCCGATGAACGACGGAGGCGCTGAAGGGCTGTCTCTGTTCGATGTCCAAACTCCGATTGGGCTAAGGCAGTTTTCAGGCGAGTCTGGGCTGAACGATGGTCTCTGGACGGCAGCGAGAGGAGAGAGACTAGTCAACCCTGGACAGATCGATGACAGCGTCTGATGGGTGACAACTGGCTGTCAGCGGCTGAGCGATGGAATCGAGGTGGCGGTCGACTGTGCAGGCCATGTTTTCCTGGCGAGTCAGCGGTCCGATTCATTTTGATCGTGTCTCCATCACTCCCAATTTCCGATCTGGTCTATCGGCAAGGATGGGACCAGAAGGCACGACTCCGGTGGGCTGACGGAACCACCACCGAATGCAGCCGGCACCGAGTCGTGCGGTTCTGATTGGAGTCGTGCACGGCAGATGGCTGGCGCCGTGTTGTTGCCTGGTCGTATTTGGTCTTCGACGAACGGTGGTGCTCGTGGCTTGCTGTCTACGACAGCGCTGATGGCAGTAGCAGGCGGGTGCATCTGGGAGCTGCACGGCGGGCTGACGACACGGCGGGCTGACGCCGGTGAATGGCTACGCGTGACAGCTGCGTTGTGTTTTCTTCTCGCGGCTGGAAGGTGTTTAGGGCAACATAGTGTTGGGCTAATGGGCCGAACACATGCTGCAGGCTTGGATTGATGTTGGGCCTTGTTTATGGTTGAATAGGCAGCAGTTTAATGAATGGGATTTGGGCCCAAATTTTAATTAAAAGGAAATGGGCTGCTGGGCCCTATTTTAATTAAGGTGTATTTGGGCTTGATTTTCTGGATCATGGGCTGATGGTTTAATTAAAAAGAGAAATTGATGGATTTAATTAATTGTGAGTAATGGGCCAAGCATGATAAATTAATTTTAATTAATGGACTAATTTTGTGTTAGTGGGCTTGGTGGAATTAATTTAGTTTTGGGCTAAGATTATGAGCCATAGATAATGAGCATGATTAATTAATTAATCTGCTGCTCATTTTGTGCTTATTTGATGCTCTAGGGCCCAAATTAATTAATCCACCATTTATGCAATTAATTATGATATATAACTGATTTAATTGTTTTAACTTGACAATTAATTGTTATATATGTAAGACATGTTCTATGTGATTTACTTATTTAAATTGCTGTTAATAGAAGCATGTCTTAGTTGTATATTTTATTCTGGAATATTATATGCATGTTAAAAATCCTCGGTAATTAAATAACTAAGTGGGAGAGGGGATTGGTAATAAATTTTCGCGGCCTCCATTATTGGTTTGTTAAGCAATGTGAGTAGACTTGCGCGTCGGCATTAGAGCCTTCCTCCCCATCGGATGAGTTTTATTCATGGATTGCTGGAACAGACTTCATTAAATAATTACGTTTGTAATGTGATGCATATGAACTTGCGCGTTGGCTTAGACCTTCCTCCCTATCGGATGAGTTTATATGCGGTTCACTGGTACAAACTTGTAATTGATGACTGTAGGAAGTTATCCGAGCGCGTGTGCACTTCTCTATCTATAAGGCACATAAGCTTGGGCCGCGGACTTGGGGTCAAATAATGGTGTACACTTAGATGTAAATAATAAGTATCCTCCCCATCGGAGTTACTGCTTTTATTTGCATGGCTAAAGAGGAACCGACTATTAATTATTTTATCATAAAGTGAGGTTGACAAATGAAATTAATGGGTAAAACCTTCTCTTGTAAATGTTCGGGTTTGTAAACGTCCACACTATCGTGGCTTGCAGACTCACGATGCTTGAGATGTCGGTGAATTTTATTTTATATTGTTTTGAGGGAATCGATATAAAAGAATAAAATTCGAAGATTTGATCGGTAAATTTATTTATGATTCTCTGAATTTTGAATGATTTTATTTCACTAATTGTTAACTAAAAGACATTATATTTACTTGTCCAAATTAGATGATTAGAAAAGAATCTTGGTTTTGAAAATTACTGCTTAAGAAAATACATGTGTATTCTCATAAAGGACGTCTCATGATGCCTATTAAAGTCTCTAGTGAAGAGATGAGAGGTTCATAGAAATATGATGATCTCATGTAACTCTTCGGATACTTGAGTAAATTAAAAAGGCAGAAGATCATGGTTGAATTGATGAATGGATTGGAAGAGCTTGGAATAGAAATTGAAAGGGAAACCTAAATCAATTTATTCTTCACAATTTACCTGGACGTTTTGAGCAAGTTCTACCTGAAATACGAGAGGTTGTATTTGGTGGGAAACTTCTAACAAAACATGTGGCAAAAGAAAGCCATTTTTCATCATGATCTGAACAAGATTAATATCTTATTTACTAATGGTTTAAACATGATTAGTGATGGCATCTACTGACACGAAGTATGTAGATACTGGAATCACTAAATGTTTATCACTGAGTAAGGATAATATTGTTAATAACATGGGTAAAACTACAAAGGTAGTGGCTATTGCAGTGGAAGTTGTTTATTTATCTCATGATAAGAATAAATGATTGATTATGATAAATTGTCTTTTCGTACGTTTCATAGAAAGAATTTAATTTCGGTTTCTATGCATTAACGGATGGATACTTCATTTTATTTAAATGACATGGTCATAGTAATGAGGAATGAGGCTATAATCCGTTAAAGTATGTTGGTGGATAAAAAGTATACTCTTGAATCATGTACATCCCACAGATGCAATAAATAATAATTAAATAATGCATCTTCTAATATTAGTAAGAGAAAGGAACCTTCGGAAATGAACTAAACATACATTTGGCGTCTATGACTAATTCATTTTACTTGAGTAGGATTCAAAAGTTGATAGCCGATAGACCGTAAGGTTTATCTGAAGTGGAAACTATCGGACTTGCGAGTCTTGCTTGGAAGTAAAAATGATTAACTGCCTTTTCAAGGCTGTGGGGTGTAGAGCCAAAGATATATATGTTGGAATTAGTTCATTCTGATTCAAGCGAACCTAATATTATCCAAGCGAGAGGTGGTTATGAATATTCCAAGATTATTCTGGAAACCAATATATTTATATGATGCACTGCATGTCTAAGTTCTTTGATTAATTCAAGAATTGTAAGGCTGGTACAGTGAAGCATCATGGAAAATATATTAGGTCATTACGATTCAATCATGATGGCGAATACCTCTTGGGATAGTTAGGAGCTATTGATCAGAAGTTGAGATTAAATCTTAAGTTGACTACACCGGGTATGCCCCAAACTGAATGGTGTGGTGGATAGAAGGAATAAGGCTCTTATGGTTATGATTAGATAGATGATGAATTATTTGGAATAATTAAATTCATTTTATGGATATGCCCTAGATACAGTAATTCGTAAAACGTTTGTCTGTATATGGGATATCCTAGAAAAATGGAGAGTGATTTATTTAGTCCAAAAGATCGAAGGATAATTGTTAACTCAATAACTAGATTTTTGGAAAAGGACTATGTAATAAATCACAAACCCATGTATTAGTTTTTCTAAAGGAAGTGAGAGGAAAACACTAAGTATAAGTACCAAGTGTACAAGAGGATATACCACAAGATAAACTGCAACGCGTGTCACGTCTGATACACAATTACATGTAGTGCCTTGTCGTAGTGGGAGGGTTGTATGACAACCCATAAATATATGTTTTGGGAGAGTCGTGAGACTTGATCCCTAGTGAACATGGTATTGTCCCACGGATACGACGTAGCACTACAAGATGAAAATGCGGAATCTTAGTAAGTTGCAATGAATGTTGAAATAGAATCTATGGATTCCATATTAAGTCTGGGAACTTGTATGACCACTAAATGGTGTAAAAGCCATTGCAAGTGGTCAAAGGAAATAAAAGAGGATCATATGGAAAGGTGAAAACCTTGGAAGCAAAGCTGGTTACGGATAAGTGTACTCAGAAAGAAATGGTTCGATTATGAGGAAACATGTTCGCTGGTAGGTATGCTTATATTGATCTGAATTCTTTTATTGCTGCTATGAGGAACAGCAAATAGATGTCAAAGACAGCTTTCCTGATTGGAAGTCTTGAGGAAAACATCTATGCGAAGCAACCAGAGTGATTCATTGCAAAGTACTAATAGCATTTTGATAGTAAGCTTAAAATTGTCCAGCGATGAACTAAAGCAAGCTTTAAGATCGTGAAGCATCTATTTTGATTAGGTAATCCAGTGGCATGGATTTAAATCAATGAGCGGATGAGTCTTGTGTGTTGTAAAGAGTGACGGAAACGTGGTGGTGTTTCTTGTACTATACGTAGATAGTATCTTGCTCATTGGAGACAATGAAAGAGTATTATCGGGCGAATGGGTACGGTTAATAAAGCGGTAGAGATGAAGGACTTAAGAAAGGCAAAATATATCCTTTTGATCACGGTAATACGGATCACAAGAAAGGATATTATGCTTATCTCAAGTTTCATAAAATGATACAGTCCATACTCGTTTAGCATGTAAATTTATCTAAGTGAATGTGTCTTTGAGACACAAGAAGAAGATAAAGAGGATGAAAGCGGTTCCTTATGCTTCGGCGAATAAGGAAGCTTAATTTAAGGAATGCCATGAACGATGTTGGATATCTATTTTGCTGAATGCATGAACAGTGGGTATCAACGTAACCCGGAACAAGAATGATGAACTGTGGTAAGACATTTATAAAGTGCCTGAGAAGGACTGGAAATTATATGTGGACTTACTGGACAGATTCACTGCTTCTTGTGGATTACGTGGATTCGGATTTTTTAGTCAAATTGGACGGTAGTAAATTCTCCTCAAAGGTTTTGTGTTTAATTTTAGGAAGTAGAGTCATAATGTGGAGGAGTGTTATATAGAAATATATTTCAAACTCCGGACTCCATCATGGAAAGATGATAAATTGGAGCCTATGAGGCAGCCAAAGTATCTATATGACTCTAGAGACTTCATGATGGACTTTGAAGTGTTTCTAAGTTTGCCCAAGGTAATCACAATTTACATTGATGATATTGGTACAGTTGCAAACTTGAAGAAATCACAAGTCCATAAGGCAATTAAACACATGGAGCGCGAGTACCACCTGTTACGAGAAATCGTATGATGAGGGGAAGGTTGTTGTCGCCTAGATTGCATCGGATGGTGACCTAGTAATCCATTTACAAGGACCTTAAGGCGAGAGCTTTTAATGGTCGTGTAGTGGGAGTAGGAATCAGATGTATGGCAGAAGACATGACAGCATAGTCTTTTAGTATAAGTGGGAGATTATTGGATTGTATACTAAAAGTCTAGCTTTAGTATGAATAATGTCATAACAATATTTGAAATGAGAATCATTGATCAAATGATTGCATCTTATAATTTATTTATATGCATGATGCAATAGTCCACTTACTTTATACTGTAGATAATATGTTGTGCGACAACACGCGGAAGATCATATTATCGGTTTCCTTATAAAGTATAAACAGATGCTCACAACTGAGATAGACGGGGACTCTCTATCGGTATGGTTGTAGTGTGGTTTGGTATTAGCTTGTCTTGGCTATAGAATCACATTAGTGCACTTATGTGTATTGAGTAGGACCGCCTGAGATCGTTCTTCTTATACTGACTATATAGTAGAACTTGATCTCTGTTATTATGGAAGTTCGTGCTCTTAATCCCTATACAATAACCTCGATACGTAGGGCAGTATGTATTTCTTTGATTCATCAATGGGTGAGATTTATAAGTATTAAATCAACAAACTCGGTGAGTTGGGAAATAGTGCTGTATCTATGGTGTGCTGTTGATTGTAGAAGGAATCCATGTCCGACATAGGTTGATGATGTCCCCTTGAGGAGCTCATAAGGTTTATCATGTAAATCTTGCAAGTGGATTAATTTCCGGCATGATAATAAGGTTGAGTGGTACTACTCTCGGATGAGATATTAATTAATTTGAGTTGTCAGTAACTTAATTAATTAATGGGCATTGTATATCTTAAACATGGGGAGACTGTCGGGCTTATAATAAGAAGGAGCCCAGAACATAATTTTGGGATTGGACGGGTAGTGCAGTAATAATATTTTAGTAGACTATATTATTATTATTGGATTTAATTAAAAGCTTTGGGCTAAGCTTGGTTAATTAAATTCAATTGAGGCCCAGCCCAATTTCTCAATTTCTCCTCCTGGTCCCTGCTGTAGCCCAACTATATAAGTCATCTCAGCTCCTGTTAACCCTAAGTCAGTGCCTCATTTGACAGTTAGAAAGAACATGAGCAGATTGAGAGAATCCTGCGGATTGTTGCCCACACAACAACAGGATTCGACTTGGGACATACAGCAGAAGATTGAGAGGTGGTTCTCTGCTGTTCATCCTGTACATCAACCCAGAAGTACGGTAAACACCTTTTATGCTTTCGCTGATTTTGTTTACCTGTTAATCCTAATGATCACGTTGAACCGCACGATCCAATTGGCAACATCAGGAACATGAGTTCGCCACGTAGATATTTAAGAAACTCATAAGCCAATAGAAATCCAAACGTCACATGATCTCGAGGCGCCCAACCCAATTCACAAGGAGCCCCCCTTATATTAAATTAAAGAGGTTGTGATGGGAAGTAAGTTTTTGTTTGCCTAATTATTTTTTTAATATTTGTAATTCTCAAGGGAGGTAGAAAGAGGATGTGCATGAAATTAAAATGTTGAAACAGAGGAGGAGGTGGAGGCCAGCAAGTGCATAAGTGGAAGATGCCATGCTCAACGAAAACCTCCCATATATACTCCCTCCGTCTCGTGATTATTGTTACGCTTACTTTAATTGTTGGTGTAACAATAATCAGGGACGGAGAGTGAGAAATTTGCATTTTTGATCCCGCATGACACACTTGCATCTGCAAAATGATCCAATTAATTATTTTCGCTTTTAGTTCCAAAGAATTTTTAGTGTGACCAAAAACGTAAATTTCTCGACGAGGAGTCTATTATATGAATGTGATACTTATTTCCTATAATTTATAGAGCTATAAAAAAAATTAAATTCAATTGAAAACAATTTAAAAATATTTTCTTGAAAACCATCGGGAGTATCAATTTGACTAAGGGTTTGTGGATGAACGAATTACATGTTAAATCAAATTAGTGTGTTTACTTGATAACGGCTGTACCAGGGCGGAGCCTTTCATTGTGATGAGAAAAAAAAAATATTAACAATCTCTATTATATGTATAGTAATACTCACTCCGTTCAACGTATTTTTACTCACTTTTCATTTTGGGTTGTCTCACGTATTTTTATCTATTCCATTAATGGTAAAAATACTTAATATTTTATTATATACTACTTTTTACAATATGATGCAGGGGCATCGATCCAGCCCCTGGGCCACCCGGATGGCTGCGGTAAGCCTTTGGATTCGTCCCACATCTGATGTGCTGGGCAAATGTTGTGGGTATAAATATGGCAGGTCAAACCTCCACTCTTGACCATGGTTTTGAGGTGAAGTTAGGCTCGGGCATTTATAGCTTGCATCACAACCTCACTAATTTTAATTACTTTTTTACACTTTAATAAAACGTGTTAATGTTCGTGCCCGTACAAATGGGTGAAAATACCCAGAACGGAGGGATTATTTTTAATTATTCAATATATCATTTTAAAAAATTATAATATAAATAATTCTCCTTTCATTTTTTGGTAGAATTTTCATAATCATTATAATTATTATAGATAAGAAGTTTAAGAAATACTTATTATTTTTCGATAAAGTTTATTGATTCTTTTAGGATAACGTTGTCCTTTTGATTATAATAAATGATAATAAGTTATGTGTGTTAAATTGGAAGTGTCGTTTTTTAATTAAAGTGTATTGAAATGTTATTTATTTTAAAATTTTTATTATTTTTTTGTGTGAAAAGTGTAATGAGACCAACAAATGAGAATATATTAAATGTGTAATAAGATGAAGGAAGTATTCAATTATATTTTTAACATAGTAATATTAAGTATCAACATTTCAACTAAAAGAGCATTCACACTCATTAAAAAAAATAAAAATCAAACCAATACTCCAGAGCAAAGTGGATGATGATCAGTTTCTTGCGAATAATTTGATAATTGATATCTAGAAATAGATAGCTTCACCTTTTTATCAAAGAGACAAAGACTATAATTTTTCTTTTTGAATCAATGAAAAAGTGTTGTCTTCACTTTTCATACTTATAAATATATAGAATTATATAAAAATGTCTCAAAATTCTTTTTTATTAGCGAGTTATGCTTTTAAATTGCACTAATTAGAAGTATTAATAAAATAAGAAAAATTATCGGGTTAAAACACTGCGCGATAATACCACCACAATATTGAAAGTTCCCAGGACTACTTCACAGTTGAAATACCAATATAATTTATAGACATAAAATATATATGATCACAGTTGAAATACCAATATAATTTATAGACACATAAAATATATATGAAACTACAATAAGGAAGATGCGTAAATTAATCGAGGCATTGGATCTCTAGAAAGGTGCGTAAATTACCCGATTAAATAATTGAGGGTTTTATTTTTATGTATAAGAAGTTTTTTTTTTAACAATAATTATATTTATGTATAAGAAGTTCTATAAAATTTGATATTTTAATAAATTAAAGAAAGAAGGTAAATTATTGGATTAAAACACCGAGTATATATTGCTTGATAATATAACAATATTGAAAGGGATTTTATGTATAAAAAATTTTTATATTATAAAAGTTGATATCTTAATAACACTATAGATTAATAAAATAAGAAAAATTATAGGGTTAAAACACTGCTCGATAATACTAGCACAATATTGAAAGTTCCTAGGACTTCTCCACAGTTAAAATACCAATATAATTTATAGACACATGAATAGAGTTGGTGTTGTGTGCCTGGGACAGACCATGCGCTTTTAAAATTTAGTATTACGGGTAAGGGTACATTATTTTGTTCTAAACGGTATATACTTTATGCTTCCCAAGTTTTTGCCCGTGAAATATATATGAAACCACTAAGAAATAATCCAATATAATTTATACATATGAAATATACTCCGTTCCTTTGAAATGTTATTATTATTATTATTATTATTATTTTAATTTTCGCATTCCACCCAAAAAAAAATTTCTTTTCCACCTGCTAAATGGTGTACCCCACCATTAGTTCTTTTCCACCTGCTAATCTAGTTAAAATATAGGGCCAACACACTAATACAAATATTCACCATACATTAAATAATAATACTTCTTAATTCACATTAAAAAACAAAAACATCCCTTTGGAGGAAGTAATAAAACCACAATAACAAAAAATAAAAAAAAAACTCCCTTCTCCTGTTGATAAGTATATGGAGTATATATATATACTTGATAATTCAACAATTTTCATTTATCAAGTATACTTAATTATCAAGTATATATACAAGATATTACGACTCTTTTTACTGTTGATTTCTAAGTTTATGACAATAAATCTTGTAATATAAAATTTTGATATTTTAATAGATCGTTAGATTAAATTACGAACTAGTACAATTTTTATGTTAAAGAAATTTTGTGACAGAAAGAAAACGTGAAGGTTTTTTTTTATGTTCAACTAACCATATAATATAAAATTTAATATCTTAATATCTTTTAATATCTCTTAATAACACATAGTTGTAGATAAAAAAAAAATAGGCTAATTATACTATGCATCCGGATGCACTTTAAAATAGGGTGCACCCATTTTAAAAACATACACAAATATAAACAAAAACATACTATACAATTATGAACAAAAATGTATATAATTTATTTGTTAGATTTTTTAATGAAAACTTGAGTGTAAGAAACAAACAATTATTAAAAAAACATGTGTACACTATTGAATAAAAAATTATACACCTATGGATGCTAGTGTTTTTTAATGAAAAACTTTAGGTGAAAAAAATATATAATTATTAAGAAACACGTATACAAAATAGAATAGCATGTATACAAAATAGAATAAAAAATCATACACATATGAGTGCACCCTTGCACCCGGTGCATCTAATATCAACTCAAAAAAGTATGTTCAAGTAACCTAGCTATATTATAAAATTTGATATCTTAATACTCCCTCCGCCCATGATTATTGTTACACTTACTAAAAAGGGCGTCCCACAATTTATATTACATTTCCACTTTTGGATGATGTGACCCACACAAAACTACTCCCTCCGTCCCACCCAAATAGCATCATTTTACTATATTGGACGTCCCATTCAAATTGCAATATTTTCCCTTTTTAGTAAAAAGGCCCACAAATGGTCCACCATTACCCATCACATCTCTCTGATACACCTACACACTTTACATAAAATAATAATATTCCTTAATCTACGTGCAAAAAGCAAATGCATCTCTTTGCTTGGGACGGAGGAATATTAAATATCTCCATAGGGCCCACAATACTTTACTAATATAACTATCCACTTTATATTATAATATTATTTAACTCACCACCCAACACATTAAAATACAATACTTCTTAATCTCCATGCAAACCGTAAACGTAACAATAAAGGTGGGACAGAAGGGAGTATATTCTAATAACACAGGGTAGGTAAATTATCGATAAATTACCGCGAGAATATATCAGCTAAATAATTTGACAAATGTTTAGACAACAACAAATGCTAAGAGAACCGCTTCTCTTCACCGTCCCCGTTGTTTACCGTTTGAAGCACCAATGTAATTTAACCATGCGCAATACATGCATGCATCCACGAAACACCAATGTAATTCAACCACGCGCAATACATGCATTCATCCACGCAATAATTCAACCACGCGCAATACATGCATTCATCCACGCAATAGATTTTCAAGACTTTTCATCTTCATTCTTCTTCATACTTGCATATATCTATAATGTCATAAAAGACTCAAGACTTTTCATCTTCATTCTTCTTCATACTTGCATATATCTATAATGTCATAAAAGACTCAAGTATCTCAAATTTTAGAGCAAAATTTCAAATCTCAAATTTAGAGGAGTTACAACCATACTAGGAACGCAATCATGTCTTCATCTGCTGCTGTTGCAGACACCAACAAACCTGAAGAAAACAATTTTGCTCTGTATAACGCAGATGCAAGGTTGATGGTGGAGTTCGAGCGAACTCAACTGTTAGGTAAGTTTTTTAATTACTCAAAATCAGTTCTTTCTAGGACTGTAGTCAGTACTGGGCCTGAAATCAGCGCTTATTTACAAACAATGCAAAGAGGAGGCTTTATTCAATCAATTGGTTGTGTGCTCATAGTTGAAGAGTCCAATTTTAACATTTTAGCCTTCAGCGAGAACATATTTGATAAGTTGGGGTTAAGGAACCTAGAGGAATTGCAACATCAGGAAGTAATGAGTTTGATAGGGTTTGATGCAAGAAACCTCTTCACCCCTTCTTCAACGCCAGAGCTAAACAGAGCTATGATGTCTGATGAAATAACGTTCTTTAATCCCATTTGGGTTAATTCCAAGGGTAATAATACTCCATTTTATGCCATACTGCATAGGACTGATGAGGGGGTTATTATTGATTTGGAGCCTTCAAATTTGGGTGACCCTACCTTAATACAGGCTGGTACCCTAGAAGTCCAAAAAATAGCAGCAAAGTCTATCTCTAAGCTAGAAATTGTCACTCCAGGTGACATGGGTGTTTTATGCGATACTGTAGCTGAAGAGGTTCAAAAGCTCACAGGATATGATAGAGTGATGGTATATAAGTTTCATGAGGATGGTCATGGTGAGGTAGTGTCTAAAATTAACAAGACGGAGCTAGAGTCGTTTCGAGGGGTGCACTATCCTGCAGTCGATATCCCACAAGCAGCTCGTTTTCTTTTCAAGAAAAATGGCACTAGGATGATATACAATTGCAGAGATGCAGCTGTTAGGGTGATTCAAAGCGAAGCACTGGGACAACCTGTTAGTTTGATGGACTCTACGCTTCGTGCTCCTCATCAATGTCATGCTCAATATATGTCCAACATGGGGTCTCTTGCTTCACTAGTGATGGCACTGTGTGTGAACAACGATGAACTATGGGGAATGGTAGTATGCCACCACACCTCGCGGCGTTACACTTGTTACCCTCTTCGATATGCCTGTGAGTTCCTGATGCGGGCCTTCAGTTTGAAGCTTCAGATGGAGCTTCGAATAGAGGCTCAGATCGTAGAGAAAAATGTCTTCCGTGTGCAGTCGCAGTTGAGTGACATGCTTCTCCGCGGCGGCGCTCCACCAGCAATCATGACTCAGTCGCCCAATATCATGAACCTTGTCAAGTGTGACGGAGCGGCTCTGTACTACAATGGAAAATGCTGGTTTTTGGGTGTCACTCCGACTATATCACAGTTGGAAGATATAGTGAAATGGCTACTGATCACGAAGCTCGATGACTCGTCTGCAGGACTAATCACAGATTCCCTTGTTGAGGCCGGCTATCCAGGAGCAGACGTCCTTGGTGATGCAGTCTGTGGAATGGCTACTGCAAGACTAACCGGCTTAAACTTCGTTTTTTGGTTTCGATCTCACACTGCAAATGAACTCAGGTGGGGAGGTGCTAAGCATGTACCGGAGGACATAGATGATGAAGGTGGGAGAATGCACCCCAGGGCTTCCTTTAAAGCATTTCTTGAAGAAGTAAGACACAAAAGCTTGCAATGGGAAGCTGTAGAGATCAATGCAATCTACTCTTTACAGCTTATAATAAAGGACTTCCTCAAGAAGATGGAGGGAAGTAGCTCTCAAGTTGTCGGCCTTCATCTAAATATGGATGAACTTTCATCGACGGCAGTTGAAATGGCCAGATTAATCGAAACAGCTGCTGCTCCCATCTTTGGAGTCGACTCGGCCGGTGTCATAAACATGATGAATTCTAAAATGTGCGAGTTGATAGGGTTGGAGGAATCGGAAGCTTTAGGGAAGTCGCTTATTGATCACGTCATCCATGAAGACTCACGAGAATTTACTGAAGCACTCCTTGCTGGGGCTCTACAAGGTAACTCAGAGATCATTTAATATCTATATTAATTTAATTTTTTATGTTTAGTTAATCATTACTCAACAAAACAGAGTCAGTCACTTAATGATGTTTTAATTTAGGTGAAGAGGAGAAAAATGTGGAAGTGAAGGTGAGGAAATATGGGGTAGACTCACATAACTCAGCTGTGTACATTCGAACTAATGTATGCACGAGCAGAGATAGCAAAAACGACGTCGTTGGAGCAACCTTTGTGGGGCAAGATGTGACAGCTGAGAAGATGGTGACTGATAAATTCATGAAATTGCAAGGGGACTATAAGACGATCCTTGAGAGTGCAAGTCCCTTGATTCCTCCCATGTTTGCTTCCGACATGGATGCATGTTGTTGTGAATGGAATGCCAGGATGGAAAAGTTAACCGGTTGGACGAAACACGAGGTCATTGGAAAAATGCTTCCAGAGGATGTTTTTGGAAACATGTGTCATCTGAAAAGTCCAGATTTGCTCACCAAGTTCATGATTCTGTTGTACCGTGCAATCGGCGGCCATGATGATACTGAAAAGCTTCCGTTTGGTTTCTTCAATAAGAAAGGCGAGTTTGTCGACGTATATCTGACTGCGACCAAGAGAGAAGATGCCAACGGGAAAGTAATCGGGTGTTTATGTTTCATGCAAATGAGTGAAAAGAAGTACATTGATAAGAAAATTGACAGTCTTTATAAAGAGTTGGCTTACATATTTCAGGAGACGAAAAATCCTTTAAGTGGAATTCGATTCTTACACCAACTCTTTGAAGGCTCAGACATTTCGGACGAACAACGAAGTTATATTGAGACCAGCTATGCTTGTGAAAGACAAATATTATCCATTATCAATGATCGTCATTTTGAGAGTTTGGAGAAGGGGTAAGTAAGCTTATCATTTTTTTAATTTTTTTTTACATTGTCTTTCAATACATAATTGTTTTAATTTAAATAGTTTTAAATATTATATATGTTCTCTTTGACTTTGCAGGAAGATGGAGTTTAAACTGGACGACTTTTTCTTGGGCAGTTTAATGAAAGCTGTTGTTGGTCAAGTAATGAATTTGATCAATGAAAAACATTTGCATCTTGTCCTCAACATCCCTGACCAAATTTATACATTGAGGGTATATGGTGACCAAATGAAGCTTCAGGTAGCATTGTCTGATTTCTTTCGTTCAACAGTTAATCATGCACCTTCTCCTAATGGTTGGGTGGAAATTGGGGTATCTTGTGAATTAAACATTACACAAGGCGGAGACAAGCATGTTCATCTCAAATTCAGGTAACACAAAATTCTATTATATTAAAAAAAAAAAAATCACTGCCCATCATGTTCAAACCACTGATATAAAGCATATGGGATGACATGTTTCTAATTTGCTTTATTCACATTATTTCCCAAATGATGATGTTGTTATAATTATTTTTCTCATCTTGATTCAGAATGGCTCATCCTGGCAAAGGTCTGCCGGATCATCTTATCACAGAGATGAATGAAGTAAATAATGATTCGACCTCGCAAGAAGGGATGACTTTAAACATCTCAAAAAGCCTTGTTAGTATGATGAATGGCAATGTTTATTATGTCAATGAGGAGAATCAATGTTACTTTCACATTGAGCTTGAACTCAAGTTATAGGAATAAGGACACAACTTTTGTTGAAGAAAGTGCTTCAGAAGATGTTATTTCTAAATGTCTGGTACCTGTTTGATATTGATTTCGGTGTGTTATGAATTGTGTGCAAGTATTCAAACTTAGCAAGAACTTGTTGCATGAAAACACACGCACACACACTTATGCTGATTGTTTGAAGAATAAACGAAAACTTAGAACACCAAGAATTATAGTGGTTCGGCAATTGCCTACGTCCACTCTTGAGGGAGAAAAGATCTTATTGATTAGGGTTACAATGACGAAGAACGAATACAACTTATATATATCTTAACTTATGATATATATGGATAATAATATATATGGATAATATATGATATGATCTTCAAAATCTTGCATATCATATATTTGATCACAAACTTGCTTGCCAAGCAAGGTGTCCATCAATACCAAACCTATTATCACTACAGCCCACGGCCCATCATTCTTGCACCAAAAGTTACGTGTGCATTGCTGACCTTTCATGCATGAACCATGCATCGAGCATAGCCATGCAAGTGTCTACTTCTCTCAACAATACTCCACCTTAGACCTTGCATCACCTCATCACAATTTCTACTTCTCCCCACCTGCTGCATTAAGGTTGCAGCCACCTTTCATCCTCCTTAGTTCATCCCAAACAAGCTCTTGCACAGCTCATACTTGAGAGCTGGCAAAGCCTTTGTAAGAGCATCAGCCGGATTTTCTGATGTCTTGATCTTCTTCACAACAACTAATCCTTTCTCAATCATATCTCTTATGAAATACAACCTAACATCAATATGTTTGGTTCTTTCATGATAGCCCTGATGTTTGGAAAGGTGGAGAGCACTCTGGTTGTCACAAAACACTTCAACAACATCTTGTTGAATCCCAAACTCCCTCAAAATTCCAATCAGCCACACCCCTTCCTTGATTGCTTCTGTAAGTGCCACATATTCTGCTTCAGTGGTTGAAAGAGCAACTACATGTTGATGAGTAGCCTTCCAATTCACTGCTGAACCAAATATGTTGAATACATACCCTGTCAAGGACTTCCTAGAGTCAAGATTAGCTGCATAATCTGCATCAACATAGCCCACGACAGCTTGATCCCAAGCTGCTAACCTCTTAAACTTTAAGCCTGTTGATGCTGTTCCTTTTACATATCTTAAAGCCCACTTTACTGCTTCCCAATGTAACAACCCTGACTTGCTCATAAACCTACTAACCAAGCTCATCACATAAGCTAGATCCGGCCTACAACACACCATTGCATACATCAAACTGCCAACAGTGCTAGCATATGGTATCTTGTCCATCTTTGTCTTCTCCTCATCTGTTTGAGGTCCTTGCTGTAAGGATAGGCTCAATCCCTGCTTCACTGGTACAGTAACTGACTTACAAAGATCCATGTTATACCTTTTAAGAACTTTGATCAAATATGACTCCTGATGTAAGATCAAAATTCCAGCTGATCTGTTTCTGCTGATCTGCATGCCAAGTATAACATTAGCTTCTCCAAGATCCTTCATTTCAAACTCTTTTCTCAGAATTTCTTTTACTGCAGATATACTAGTTCTACTCTTGCAAGCAATCAAAATGTCATCTACATATAGTAACAAGTATATGTAGCTCCCTTCTTCACACCTTATGTACACACAGTTGTCATATAAGCTTCTTTTGAAACCATGTGATGTGATATACTCATCAAACCTTAAGTACCACTGCCTAGGACTTTGCTTCAACCCATACAGTGATTTGATTAACTTGCAAGCTTTATCTTCTGCATTTTCAATATTTACACCCTCAGGTACCTTCATGTAAATGTCCTCCTCCAAGTTTCCATGTAAGAATGCTGTAGTTAAATCCATTTGATGTAACTCAAGATCAAACTGATTCACAATGGCCAGCAGTAATCTAATAGAACAATGCTTCACCACAGGAGAGAAAATCTCATTATAATCTACTCCCTCTTTTTGAGAGAAACCCCTTGCCACTAGCCTTGCTTTATATCTGATCTCACCTTCCTTACTAGTCACTGGCTTCTTCTTATATATCCATTTGCAACCAACAAGCTTCTGATTAACAGGCTTATCTACAACAATCCAAGTCTTATTCTTTTGTAAAGACAGTAGCTCTTCTTCCATTGCATCTAACCATTTATCACTCTCCTTGCCTGATATTGCTTCTGAGTATGTACGTGGCTCATATACTTCAACATCAGATGCAACATATAGAGCATATGACACAATATCAGCCTCAATGTACCTAGCAGGTGCCTTGATTTACCTCCTCAATCTATCTCTGACCAGCTGATAGCTATTCAGAGTATTTCTGGTATCAACATCAGCTGGCTCTACTTCTTCTCTTGCTACTTCTTCCTCTTGTTCATTTGTATCAGCCTGATCACCTTCTTGTTGCTGCACTTCCTTCTGAACCTCCACCTCAAGCTCAAATTTATATGAAGTAATGGATGTTCTAGTAGTTCTTTCAACTAGTGGCATTTTTCTTTCATTGAAAGTGACATCCCTACTAAAAAGAAACTTGTTAGTCTCATAGCACCACAACTTATATCCCTTTACTTCTTGTGGATAACCTACAAGTACACACTTGATAGCTCGAGGATCAAGTTTGTCTTGTTTCTGATGTGCATAAACTTGACAGCCAATTACTCTCAGATGACTGTAATTTGGGGCTTTTCCAGACCAAACTTCTTCAGGTGGCTTGAACTTAAGAGCTGCATACGGACACAAATTGATTAGGTAAGCTGCTGTTGTCACCAACTCACCCCAGAAACCTTTTGAAAAACCTCCACTGCTCATCATGCATCTTACTCTCTCAAGAAGAGTTTGATTCATTCTTTCAGCCACACCATTTTGTTGTGGAGTACCATGCACAGTCTTATGCCTTTTGATCCCCTTCTCCTTGCAGTAGTTGTTAAACTGCTCTAACACAAACTCAAGGCCATTATCTGTTCTTAAGCACTTAAGTTTGCTTCCTGTCTGATTTTCAACTTCTGTAAGCCATACCTTAAAAGTTGAAAATGCCTCATCCTTAGATTTCAAGATTCTTATCCATACTTTCCTTGAAAAATCATCAATGAAAGATATAAAGTATCTTCCACCTCCCATGGTTGTGCTTCTTGATGGCCCCCAAAGATCAGAGTGTATGTACTCTAGTCTTGCTTTAGTGCTGTGTTCTGCAGCACCAAACCTTAACCTCTTAGACTTGCCAAGAATGCAATCTTCACACTGCTGTAGCTTGCAAGTTGAACTTATTTCTAATAGTTTCTGTTTTGCTAACTCTTGTAACCCCCTTTCACTTATGTGAGCAAGTCTGCCATGCCACACTTGAACACTATCTTGGTCTTGAGTAGCATTGCTTTGTCCAGAAACCACAGAGCCTTCTAGAAAATAAAGATCATATTTCTTAATTCCCTTCATCACCACTGAACTGCCTTTCATGACAGTAAGTATGCCACCTTCTGACTGAAACTTGTACCCTTGAGAATCCATCATACCTAAAGATATGAGATTCCTCCTTAATTTTGGTACATATCTAACCCTTGTCAGAAGCCTGATTGCTCCATCAAACATTTTCAACTTGATAGAGCCAATCCCCTCAATCTTGCAGGCTTGATCATTGCCCAACAAGACTGATCCTTCATGATATGGCCTCAATTCAGTGAACCAATCTTTTATGGATGTCATGTGAAATGTACATCCGGAGTCCATCACCCATTGACCTGAAACAGAACTAGAACAGATAGACAATGCTTCAATAAAATTAGAATCAGAATTACTTTGGTTTTGTATCACCTGATTTGCATGAGGTTTCTGATTCCCTCCCCTTTTAGCTATCTGTTTTGCCACCATTGCTTGCCACTTGTGACATTGCTTCTTGTAATGACCAGGTTTATTACAATGAAAGCAATTATTGCTATCATCATCAGCTGATGTACTCTGAACTTTTTGCTCTTGTTTTTTTTCTTATCTGCACCTCCCTTCTTGTTGTTTTTATTCCACTGGTTTTGTTTCTTTACCATCAAACCTTCACCAGCAATCTGAGCATCAGAGTTCTTCTGGAGTTCCTTTGATTTTAACGCCATCTGCACTTGATCCAGTGTAATCGAATCTTTGTTGCCATACATCAAGGTATCTTTGAAATTCTCCAAAGACTTAGGAAGGGCAGAAAGTAATATCAAGGCCTTGTCTTCATCTTCAAGAACAACATCTATGTTCTCAAGATCTCCAATGATTTTGTTGAAATCATCAAGCTGTATAAGTAATGGCTTGTCTTCTATCATCTTAAATGAGTACAACTTCTGCTTTATATATAGGCGGTTTGCTAGGCTCTTCACCATGTAAAGATCCTCAAGTTTCTTCCAAACCCCCCTTGCAGTGGCTTCCTTTGAGACTTCTCTTAGAGCTTTATCTCCAAGACACAGTATAATCGCACTACGAGCCTTCGATTGTGATTCTTGATCTGCTGCGTTTGCAACCCCATCAACCGCAGCAGCCTGGTTAACTGGCAACGGCTTCAAAGCTTCAGACAACCCTTGTTGGATAAGGATTGCCTCCATCTTCATCCTCCATAGACTAAAGTCTGATTTCTTCGAGAACTTCTCAATATCAAACTTTGTCGTAACCATGGTGACCACCTTCTTAAAACAGTCGTTTGTGGCTTACTTTCCCACAGACGGCGCCAATTATTATGAATTGTGTGCAAGTATTCAAACTTAGCAAGAACTTGTTGCTTGAAAACACACGCACACACACTTATGCTGATTGTTTGAAGAATAAACGAAAACTTAGAACACCAAGAATTATAGTGGTTCGGCAATTGCCTACGTCCACTCTTGAGGGAGAAGAGATCTTATTGATTAGGGTTACAATGACGAAGAACGAATACAACTTATATATATCTTAACTTATGATATATATGGATAATAATATATATGGATAATATATGATATGATCTTCAAAATCTTGCATATCATATATTTGATCACAAACTTGCTTGCCAAGCAAGGTGTCCATCAATACCAAACCTATTATCACTACAGCCCACGGCCCATCATTCTTGCACCAAAAGTTACGTGTGCATTGCTGACCTTTCATGCATGAACCATGCATCGAGCATAGCCATGCAAGTGTCAACTTCTCTCAACACTGTGATTTACGTAATCCTACTTCTATCAATTGTTTATGTAATTATGCTACGTATGGTTTTATGATGTATTAATGGTTATTTCTATAATATATATAATTGTACTTGTCTGATGATTGTATGACGTTTGTGTATGGGTAGATATATTGATGATGTAAAAGTTTTGATGTTTAATATTGTGAGGATTGGAAACAAAATGCAATCAAATAAAAGAGATCATTAGTGCAGGAGATTCATCAATTGCCATGCCTTTATCATGGAAAGAAATTTGTTTGATGAACTCAAGTTTCCATGCCTTTATCATGTGAGTAATGTTTTTCATTTAGTTGCTATTATTGATTACAAAATTAATTAAAGTACGTAGGTATATCTATATAGTTTCTTGATTAATGATGGTTTAATTATTTTCCATAGTGTTCTATGGAATGCATCAAAGAAGGTATGAACCGCTTAGTGGAAGAAGCCATAGTCGGAGCCGAAGCAAGCACAAAACAACGCCTTCTACACTCGCACTACATCCATGGTGGCTCCTCCCTCCCTCGACAACCTGCATTCTTCTTAGGTATAACATCTGTATTAGCATTAGCATCATATCATCTATACAATGTTGAGCTGAGTTCCATATTACAATTATATGTATTAATAATACTCTCCGCGTCCCACAATAACATTTACAATATTTCCATTGTAGACATCCCATAAAAAAAGTTTACATTTCTCTTTATAATAAATGGGATTCACGTAAAATATTTAAATATCTCCAAGGGCCCACAACACTACACTAATACAAGTATCCACTATATATTAGTATTATTTTTCTCACCTCAATAGACATTAAAATTCTATATTTCTTAATCCCTGTGAAAAAATAAAAGGTAAATGTTTCTACAGAACCGAAGGAGTATAAGAGAGTGAATAAGGAGTAGTACTATATACTAGTAAAGCCTGCAACTTGTTTTTAGAGGGTTTTATAGTAAGAATTCTTTTTTTATGAGAATAAGAATTATATATTCAAGCCCTATCTGCTTGAGCTGCTAATTCTACCCAATCTGATGGAAAATTACACTCCACCCAAACACGCGGGTTAGGTGATAAGAAAGAAAATTTAGCTGATGAATCTGCCACTTTGTTAGCCGTACGACGAATATGCGATATATTGAGGAAATTAGGGTGCTCCATCAATAATCTCACCTCATCCACTAGAATTTTTGTAGTATCAAAATGAACTTGTTGAGCTGTAACTGCTTGAACAGCCAACGAAGAATCAGAGAACACATGAACTCGCTCATAATCACAATCCACATAAAACTGTAGGCCAAAATAGATAGCACTTAATTCTCCCAACAACACTGATAAAGGCTCCCTGATAGGAATAGCTGCTGCTGCTACGATTGCACCAATGTAATTTCGGACAACAAAACCCACTCCAAAATATCCCTTGTTTGGGTTGAAGGCTACATCATCTAGTCGAAGATCTCCAATATTAGGCTTGATCCACTTTTCTATGATTTTCCCTTGGGTTGGGGGGACAAGTATTTTATTTGCAACTTTAAACTCTTCAAGGAATATCAACACTCAATCAATAGATGGCATCAAAAACTTAGTTCCAGGCTCGTGACGAGCTACACAAATATTCTTCCAAATTGCCCAACAAGCCATTGCAAAAATTTCAGTTTGAAGAATGAAAAAGTGTTTTCTAATAGCAACTCCACATTCAAGATAATCACATCCTTCCAAGTTCTTCAGGCAACTACACATAGCAGATTCTTTCCAAAAATTCCTCAAAACATGACAAAATATTAGACAATGAGATGTAGTTGCTGATATTTTTTCGCAAAGTCCACATTGCTCTATAGCTGGAACATGATGGCGTATAAGATTAGAGGTTATCGCAATGAAATTTCTACATGCTTGCCAAAAGAGCACTCTCACTTTTGGAGGAATTGAGAGGTTCCACAAGAAAGACCACCATGATTCATTAAATTTTGAGCTTGAGCAACCAAATGGCTCAAGAAATCCCATAGATAGGTTGTATGCAGATTTAACATAATACATACCTTTATCATCAAAGCGCCAAAAACGTTGATCAAGGTTGCAATGTTGACTTAGAGGAATCTGGAGGATGGCATCCACCTCAAACGATAGAAAATATTTTCGAAGGAGTGATTCATTCCAACTATGCCCAGGGAAAATAAATGAGCTAACCATGGAGTATTCGGAGACAGTTAACCTTGATGAAATTATCCCAGAATGAAGGCCTGACGCCCATTCTTCTCTATATGATCGAATCAATTTTCCTTCTCCAACTCGCCACATTAACCCTTTCTCTATAGTTTCTCGAGCCCACATATTGATCTCCAAATATACGATGAATTTGATCCAAGGCTAGCTTCCATGATGTCACTGTGTCGAAAGTATCTGGCTTTGAAAAAACGAGCTGTAATAGAATTGGGGCCATGAATCATTCGCCATATTTGTTTCGCAAGAAGAGCTTTGTTGAATTCTACCAGACTTCGAAAACCCATACCTCCTTGAGATTTTGGCTTGCAAAGCTCTTTCCAGGAAAGCCAATGAATTTGATTCTTATCACCTTTAGATCCCACCAAAAATCGGCACATGCTTGTTCAATCGAGTGGCATATTGATGTTGGTCTACGGAAGCAGGACATTGCATAAGTAGGGATGGCTTGGAGGACCGCTTTGATAAGAATTTCTTTTCCTCCCTTGGAGAAGAGTTTTGAATTCCAACTCTCAATTCGCTTCAGAACTTTCTCACTCAAGTATTCGAACTGAATATTTTTTCTCCTCAGAGAAAAGGTAGGAAGTCCAATATACAATTCATGACCATTAACCACTTTGATGGAGAAGATCTGTTTGATGGCCTCAATATCCTTGTCCAAGGTAGCTGGGCTAAAAGTAAGGGCAGATTTCTCAAAATTTATGCATTGACCCGAGGCTGCTTCATAGAGATTCAAACAATTTTTTACTTGAGCTCCATCTGCTCCACAAGCTCTGAAAAAAATAATACTATCATCAGCAAAAAATAGGTGAGAGATAACCGGACAATTATTTGCCACACGAATTCCTTTGAAAAGTTTTTGCTCCACAGCTGAATAAAGTAGAGTGGATAGGACTTGAGAGCATAAAGTAAATAGAAAAGGAGATAGAGGATCTCCTTGGCGAATTCCTCGCTTTGGAATTGTATTCCCAACCACTGCATCATTGATTGAGAAAGAATAAGATACTGAGGACACACATCGATTTATTAGTGAGATGGTTGATTCATCAGAGCCCAGCTTGTACATCACTCTAGCAAGAAAATCCCACTCTACCCTGTCATATGCTTTACTCATATCTAGTTTTAGGGCAGCATATCCTGATTTTGTTTTAGTATTGCTACGGATCCAATGCATACACTCAAATCCCAGCAAAATATTGTCCGCGATATTTCTTCCTGGAACAAAGGCACTTTGAACTTGATCAATGGCAGACCTTAGAAACGGGTGAAGTCGATTTGTGATTGCCCTAGAAATAATTTTGTAATGAACATTGCAGAGGCTTATGGGTCGATATTCTTTAATCATTCTTAGGTGCTTAACTTTAGGGATCAGGGTGACTAAAGTGTTGTTCCAATCCCCCAATTCTCCACCATGATTAAGGAACTTGAGAATTTCAGAAGTTACTTCTTCTCCTACTATGTGCCACAACTTTTGGAAGAAAATAGCTGAGAGACCATCAGGACCCGGGGACTTTGAAGGATTTAAATCAAAAAGAACTCTTCGGATTTCCTCACTTGAGTATGGATCTGTAATTACTCAGTTCATATCACTTGAAATGCGTTTCTCAATCCAACTGATCACTTGCTCAATGTTGTCTTGAGATGGTGATGAAGATTGAAACAGTTCAATAAAATATTGCACAACAATTTCTGACATTCCTGTCTCCGATGTACACCAATCACCATGTGAACTTGTAAGCCCCATTATAGTGTTCTTCTTCTTACGAGCGGAGGTTTTTTTATGAAAAAATTGAGTATTTCGATCCCCCGAGCTTAGCCAAGACACTCTAGACCTTTGCTGCCAATGAATTTCTTCCTTACTTCTTAAGGCCTCCAATTTTCTTTGAAGGGACTTCATCTTTTCAGAATTTATGTAACCATTCACTGGTCAGAGCACCTCATCAATGTCTTTACAAGTCTGCTTGATCTCCCTCTTAGAGTTATGATACCTTGGCTTAGCCCAATTTTTAGGAAAAGATCTTGCAAGTTCTAGTTTGCTACTAACCTCTCTGATATTTTAAATAGAGTTCCAGAAGGTGTGGAAATCACTCTCAAAATCATCCTCAGTCAACCATTTATGTTTGAAGAAGAATCGAGAGCTCTTATCTCGAATAAGATGAGTAACCCGGTTGCAAAAAATAGAAACAGCCCGATGATCAGATCCAAAAAACTCTAGTGTATCCGCAACCGAGATAGGAAATAGATCTCTCCACTAATGATTGCTGACAAAACGATCAAGCCACTCAAGAATAGCTTGGTCTCCAGTTCTATTGTTGAACCAAGTGTAGAACTCCCCCTAGCATGAAGATCCTGAATGGAGCAATCTTCTAAGGTGAATCTGAACTCATTCATTTGAGAGGGATGCTTGGCTCGTCCCCCATTTTTTTCTGAATCATAAAGAATCTCATTAAAATCACCTCCAACAAGCCAAGGTAAATTGCAAAGAAACTGCATAGAGGCTAGTCTTCTCAAAAATAACCAAGACTGAGATTTCGTATTTGAATAAGGGCTTCCATAAAATCCTGTGAATCTCCAAAATAATGAGTCCCAAAAGATTGTGCAATCAATATGGCCCGCTGAGTATGATTTAATAGATACATCAATATTTTCTTTCCAAAAGAGCATAAGGCCACCTTTGCTACCCACAGGGTCAACAAAAAATATGCCTGCAAAATTTAACAAACAACGCCAATGAGATTTATGGGAACCAAATATTTTTGTAAGGTCAACAAAAAACATGCATGCAATGAGGTTTATAGTAAGAATTCTTACTTTTATTCTTGCTTATGAAAACATCATGAACCAAAACGAGTAACCATGTCTGTACCTATTTGCTTATCAGGATATCTAAGATTTCCTTATTTCATTTTTTGCTCATACATATGAGAGGTATATGAGGACTAAAATTCCCAATTGACTTTAATTTTGATTCATTTTTTAGTTTCTTTCTGAACTGTAAATTTTAATGCTACAGTAGCATATTTAAGTCATCATTGATTCAACTTCTAGATCATAATAATTTATATTGCAAATTTACAAAAATATCCTTCTGCATTCTTTATGTCATTTTGGTCCACTTATTATTTTTCATATTTCACAAGACTGCTGAAGACGCTGGTCGAATCAATATTTTCTCTGGATGTGAATTATTCAAAGCTTTAACTTGTAAAAATTGCTTGCAAGTTTGAAGGTAAACAAATATTGCCTGCATTATATGTCTCTTATTAAATCTATATGTGCACCTTGAACTTGTCTAATGCCACTATTGCGTGCATTTCTATTATTTTAGTACTTCACATTTATTGCTCCTCAATATTCAGGATCAATCATTGCTACTTAAATTGTTGATGAGTGTGTAAATTCACTAGTTTCTAGCCCGGATTCGTGTACTTATGGTATGATAAATGGTTGTAATTTGATGTGAATTTCTATACATGGTGAAAAGTCACGAATCGGGAGTTTACAAGGCTATTTGAGTTGATTTTTGATGGAAAACAAGTTGGAAGTGATCGGATCCCGAAAGAGGAAGAAACAGGGGTGCGATTCGACCACGCAGGGGTCGGATTTGACCAAGAAGAATGGAGTTCGACCAGCACCTCTGGTCGAACTGAGCTAAAAAAAGTTGGGTTCGACCACGACAGGAAAGTTCGACCAAACCACTTGGTCGAACCCTGGTCGAACTCGAAGCCTAAACAGAAGCAGTGCCGGTTCAACCAGGAAGTATTCGGTTCTCCAAACATTCCTTATAACTCCTCACCAATTTGTTCCCAAAAGAAATCGAACCTGGGTCACTCACCTTAGTGAGGAGCCCAGTGATCAAGGGGGACTAGCCCACCTGATTCCATTAACCATTAATCTTGAACCTTCAAAAAAGGGTCAAATATTAAAAAATAGGTTTAAAATTTTTTTTTCAAATTTAATCCCTAATCTTTCGAAACTTCCAGCGACTTGGTATTTAGAAAATCTTGTAATAGTATTTAAAAAAAATCGTAATCATGCAGAATGCACACATTAGAACAGAAACTATTGGTATTTAGAAAAATCTTATAATAGTATTTAGAAAAACCTATAAATAATAATTCTTTCAAAATTCTAATTTAAAATAAACTAAACTAAAAGATATCCTAAAAATTAAGATGGCATATAATCAATTATTATATGAGAAGCTCTCTTGTAAGACGAGTTTTTTTAGACGGGTTGTGAAATGGGTCGACCTATCACTAAAGTTTGCTTATTATATATATGGATAAAGTATGCTAATTTATAGATGTCAATAATGAATCATATTATAATATGTCATACTTTAATGCATAATCCATTATACTTTAAAAACATATTTTAACAACAATTAAATATACTTTATCTATAAAATATTCATACTTTAACACGTCATAAACCGTCTCACGTAAGTAATGTCCCACAAGAGACTTTGTCATTATTATAATCATCAACCCAATATGATTTAGTACTACATAACATAATTGGGTACTCTTTATAAAAGATTGGTTACTCTTTGATTTAAAACTCTAATTTTCTAAAAATAAGTTATGTATTTCAAAAAAAAAAAATTTTATGCAATCTATAAATTGATAAATTATTCTTTAAAAATAAGTAGATTACTCTTTGGAATTAATTGAATCACACTTTGATTTGAGATTCTAATATAAAATGAATAAGGTTTTAGTATGATTTGAAAATTAGACCATGTTAAGTCATGATCTTAACCGTTGCAACAATTTAATAGAATTATAGAGAACATGGTACTGATATATTAAAATTTAGATGAGTTGTAACAGTGACCAGGGCGGTGGCATGTATGGGCCAAGAACTTGGCCTAGTTTTGGTGATAATCTTATAATGATAAGTCTCGAGTTCGAGTCCTCCATTAAATCAGTGAAAGCTTCCCAAACGAAGGGGATCTATTCTTAAATATTAATTCGAAATGACGCGAATCTCAATAACCAAAAATTGAATATACGAGATGGAGAAATATTTTATTTTATAATATATTTTGGCCCCATAGTGATACAGTCTGCATCAATAGTAAGACTAAACTAACTCTTGAACCATTTTAAAGGAGAGCCAAAGTATATATGGAACATACTAATTTGATTAGTTCGTCAGAATAAAGACAATCAAATCAAGTTTAAGTCATAATGAACAGATGCACAAAAAAACATCTTACATTCATATACATGAATTACAACTTTAAAAGCAACTATCCGACAGAAACTTCATCACAACACTAAGATGAATTACAAGTTCAAAAGCAACTATCCAACAGAAACTTCATCACAACACTAAGATTCAGGTGTTGGATTGTATACTAAAAGTCTAGCTTTAGTATGAACAATGTCATAACAATATTTGAAATGAGAATCATTGATCAAATGATTGCATCTTATAATTTATTTATATGCATGATGCAATAGTCCACTTACTTTATACTGTAGATAATATGTTGTGCGACAACACGCGGAAGATCATATTATCGGTTTCCTTATAAAGTATAAACAGATGCTCACAACTGAGATAGACGGGGACTCTCTATCAGTATGGTTGTAGTGTGGTTTGGTATTAGCTTGTCTTGGCTATAGAATCACATTAGTGCACTTATGTGTATTGAGTAGGACCGCCTGAGATCGTTCTTCTTATACTGACTATATAGTAGAACTTGATCTTTGTTATTATGGAAATTCGTGCTCTTAATCCCTATACAATAACCTCGACACGTAGGGCAGTATGTATTTCTTTGATTCATCAATGGGTGAGATTTATAAGTATTAAATCAACAAACTCGGTGAGTTGGGAAATAGTGATGTATCTATGGTGTGCTGTTGATTGTAGAAGGAATCCATGTCCGACATAGGTTGATGATGTCCCCTTGAGGAGCTCATAAGGTTTATCATGTAAATCTGGCAAGTGGATTAATTTCCGGCATGATAATAAGGTTGAGTGGTACTACTCTCGGATGAGATATTAATTAATTTGAGTTGTCAGTAACTTAATTAATTAATGGGCATTGTATATCTTAAACATGGGGAGATTGTCGGGCTTATAATAAGAAGGAGCCCAGAACATAATTTTGGGATTGGACGGGTAGTGCAGTAATAATATTTTACTGGACTATATTATTATTATTGGATTTAATTAAAAGCTTTGGGCTAAGCTTGGTTAATTAAATTCAATTGAGGAGCCCAATTTCTCCTCCTGGTCCCTGCTGTAGCCCAACTATATAAGTCATCTCAGCTCCTGTTAACGCTAAGTCAGTGCCTCATTTGACAGTTAGAAAGAACATGAGCAGATTGAGAGAATCCTGCGGATTGTTGCCCACACAACAGCAGGATTCGACTTGGGACATACAACAGAAGATTGAGAGGTGGTTCTCTGCTGTTCATCCTCTACATCAACCCAGAAGTACGGTAAACACCTTTTATGCTTCCGCTGATTTTCTTTACCTGTTAATCTTAATGATCACGTTGAACCGCACGATCCAATTGCCAACAATTGGTATCAGAGCGTTGGTTTCGTGGTGATACGTGAATCGTAAGGTTGGGTTTTATGTGATTATGTGATATAATCTGTATTAAGAACATGTTTATCAACCCAGAAAATATGTGATTAAAGTTTTATCTTGGTAATCGCATATTGCTTGATGATCTACTATTGTGATATGCTGTTGTGTATTTTTCTTTGGTTTTATACACTGTACACACTTATCACATACACCAAGAATAGTCAACTGTAATCTTTTTATCACGACGCACACACTGCTCCATGGGTGTGTATCCGGCGGCGCGTGGTCTATGGATATCATCAGCGACGGTGGCTGAAGGCAAAATAGAGTGGGAGGCATGGAGCCTCCAGGCGACGATCTAGACCCGATGAACGACGGAGGCGCTGAAGGGCTGTCTCTGTTCGATGTCCAAACTCCGATTGGGCTAAGGCAGTTTTCAGGCGAGTCTCGGCTGAACGATGGTCTCTGGACGGCAGCGAGAGGAGAGAGACTAGTCAACCCTGGACAGATCGATGACAGCGTCTGATGGGTGACAACTGGCTGTCAGCGGCTGAGCGATGGAATCGAGGCGGCGGTCGACTGTGCAGGCCATGTTTTCCCGGCGAGTCAGCGGTCCGATTCATTTTGATCGTGTCTCCATCACTCCCAATTTCCGATCTGGTCTATCGGCAAGGATGGGACCAGAAGGCACGACTCCGGTGGGCTGACGGAACCACCACCGAATGCAGTCGGCACCGAGTCGTGCGGTTCTGATTGGAGTCGTGCACGGCAGATGGCTGGCGCCGTGTTGTTGCCCGGTCGTATTTGGTCTTCGACGAACGGTGGTGCTCGTGGCTTGCTGTCTACGACAGCGCTGATGGCAGTAGCAGGCGGGTGCATCTGGGAGCTGCACGGCGGGCTGACGACACGGCGGGCTGACGGCGGCGGGCTGACGCCGGTGAATGGCTACGCGTGACAGCTGCGTTGTGTTTTCTTCTCGCGGCTGGAAGGTGTTTAGGGCAACATGGTGTTGGGCTAATGGGCCGAGCACATGCTGCAGGCTTGGATTGATGTTGGGCCTTGTTTATGGTTGAATAGGCAGCAGTTTAATGAATGGGATTTGGGCCCAAATTTTAATTAAAAGGAAATGGGCTGCTGGGCCCTATTTTAATTAAGGTGTATTTGGGCTTGATTTTCTGGATCATGGGCTGATGGTTTAATTAAAAAGAGAAATTGATGGATTTAATTAATTGTGAGTAATGGGCCAAGCATGATAAATTAATTTTAATTAATGGACTAATTTTGTGTTAGTGGGCTTGGTGGAATTAATTTAGTTTTGGGTTAAGATTATGAGCCATAGATAATGAGCATGATTAATTAATTAATTTGCTGCTCATTTTGTGCTTATTTGATGCTCCAGGGCCCAAATTAATTAATCCACCATTTATGCAATTAATTATGATATATAACTGATTTAATTGTTTTAACTTGACAATTAATTGTTATATATGTAAGGCATGTTCTATGTGATTTACTTATTTAAATTGCTGTTAATAGAAGCATGTCTTAGTTGTATATTTTATTCTGGAATATTATATGCATGTTAAAAATCCTCGGTAATTAAATAACTAAGTGGGAGAGGGGATTGGTAATAAATTTCCGCGGCCTCCATTATTGGTTTGTTAAGCAATGTGAATAGACTTGCGCATCGGCATTAGAGTCTTCCTCCCCATCGGATGAGTTTTATTCTTGGATTGCTGGAACAGACTTCATTAAATAATTACGTTTGTAATGTGATGCATATGAACTTGCGCGTTGGCTTAGACCTTCCTCCCTATCGGATGAGTTTATATGCGGTTCACTGGTACAAACTTGTAATTGATGACTGTAGGAAGTTATCCGAGCGCGTGTGCACTTCTCTATCTATAAGGCACATAAGCTTGGGCCGCGGACTTGGGGTCAAATAATGGTGTACACTTAGATGTAAATAATAAGTATCCTCCCCATCGGAGTTACTGCTTTTATTTGCATGGCTAAAGAGGAACCGACTATTAATTATTTTATCATAAAGTGAGGTTGACAAATGAAATTAATGGGTAAAACCTTCTCTTGTAAATGTTCGGGTTTGTAAACGTCCACACTATCGTGGCTTGCAAACTCACGATGCTTGAGATGTCGGTGAATTTTATTTTATATTGTTTTGAGGGAATCGATATAAAAGAATAAAATTCGAAGATTTGATCGGTAAATTTATTTATGATTCTCTGAATTTTGAATGATTTTATTTCACTAATTGTTAACTAAAAGACATTATATTTACTTGTCCAAATTAGATGATTAGAAAAGAATCTTGGTTTTGAAAATTACTGCTTAAGAAAATACATGTGTATTCTCATAAAGGACGTCTCATGATGCCTATTAAAGTCTCTAGTGAAGAGATGAGAGGTTCATAGAAATATGATGATCTCATGTAACTCTTCGGATACTTGAGTAAATTAAAAAGGCAGAAGATCATGGTTGAATTGATGAATGGATTGGAAGAGCTTGGAATAGAAATTGAAAGGGAAACCTAAATCAATTTATTCTTCACAATTTGCCTGGACGTTTTGAGCAAGTTCTACCTGAAATACGAGAGGTTGTATTTGGTGGAAAACTTCTAACAAAACATGTGGCAAAAGAAAGCCATTTTTCATCATGATCTGAACAAGATTAATATCTTATTTACTAATGGTTTAAACATGATTAGTGATGGCATCTACTGACACGAAGTATGTAGATACTGGAATCACTAAATGTTTATCACTGAGTAAGGATAAGATTGTTAATAACATGGGTAAAACTACAAAGGTAGTGGCTATTGCAGTGGAAGTTGTTTATTTATCTCATGATAAGAATAAATGATTGATTATGATAAATTGTCTTTTCGTACGTTTCATAGAAAGAATTTAATTTCGGTTTCTATGCATTAATGGATGGATACTTCATTTTATTTAAATGACATGGTCATAGTAATGAGGAATGAGGCTATAATCCGTTAAAGTATGTTGGTGGATAAAAAGTATACTCTTGAATCATGTACATCCCACAGATGCAATAAATAATAATTAAATAATGCATCTTCTAATATTAGTAAGAGAAAGGAACCTTCGAAAATGAACTAAACATACATTTGGCGTCTATGACTAATTCATTTTACTTGAGTAGGATTCAAAAGTTGATAGCCGATAGACCGTAAGGTTTATCTGAAGTGGAAACTATCGGACTTGCGAGTCTTGCTTGGAAGTAAAAATATTTAACTGCCTTTTCAAGGCTGTGGGGTGTAGAGCCAAAGATATATATGTTGGAATTAGTTCATTCTGATTCAAGCGAACCTAATATTATCCAGGCGAGAGGTGGTTATGAATATTCCAAGATTATTCTGGAAACCAATATATTTATATGATGCACTGCATGTCTAAGTTCTTTGATTAATTCAAGAATTGTAAGGCTGGTACAGTGAAGCGTCATGGAAAATATATTAGGTCATTACGATTCAATCATGATGGCGAATACCTCTTGGGATAGTTAGGAGCTATTGATCAGAAGTTGAGATTAAATCTCAAGTTGACTACATCGGGTATGCCCCAAACTGAATGGTGTGGTGGATAGAAGGAATAAGGCTCTTATGGTTATGATTAGATAGATGATGAATTATTTGGAATAATTAAATTCATTTTATGGATATGCCCTAGATACAATAATTCGTAAAACGTTTGTCTGTATATGGGATATCCTAGAAAAATGGAGAGTGATTTATTTAGTCCAAAAGATCGAAGGGTAATTGTTAACTCAATAACTAGATTTTTGGAAAAGGACTATGTAATAAATCACAAACCCATGTATTAGTTGTTCTAAAGGAAGTGAGAGGAAAACACTAAGTATAAGTACCAAGTGTACAAGAGGATATACCACAAGATAAACTGCAACGCGTGTCACGTCTGATACACAATTACATGTAGTGCCTTGTCGTAGTGGGAGGGTTGTATGACAACCCATAAATATATGTTTTGGGAGAGTCGTGAGACTTGATCCCTAGTGAACATGGTATTGTCCCACGGATACGACGTAGCACTACAAGATGAAAATGCGGAATCTTAGTAAGTTGCAATGAATGTTGAAATAGAATCTATGGATTCCATATTAAGTCTGGGAACTTGTATGACCACTAAATGGTGTAAAAGCCATTGCAAGTGGTCAAAGGAAATAAAAGAGGATCATATGGAAAGGTGAAAACCTTGGAAGCAAAGCTGGTTACGGATAAGTGTACTCAGAAAGAAATGGTTCGATTATGAGGAAACATGTTCGCTGGTAGGTATGCTTATATTGATCTGAATTCTTTTATTGCTGCTATGAGGAACAGCAAATAGATGTCAAAGACAGCTTTCCTGATTGGAAGTCTTGAGGAAAACATCTATGCGAAACAACCAGAGTGATTCATTGCAAAGTACTAATAGCATTTTGATAGTAAGCTTAAAATTGTCCAGCGATGAACTAAAGCAAGCTTTAAGATCGTGAAGCATCTGTTTTGATTAGGTAATCCAGTGGCATGGATTTAAATCAATGAGCGGATGAGTCTTATGTGTTGTAAAGAGTGACGGAAACGTGGTGGTGTTTCTTGTACTATACGTAGATAGTATCTTGCTCATTGGAGACAATGAAAGAGTATTATCGGGCGTATGGGTACGGTTAATAAAGCGGTAGAGATGAAGGACTTAAGAAAGGCAAAATATATCCTTTTGATCACGGTAATACGGATCACAAGAAAGGATATTATGCTTATCTCAAGTTTCATAAAATGATACAGTCCATACTCGTTTAGCATGTAAATTTATCTAAGTGAATGTGTCTTTGAGACACAAGAAGAAGATAAAGAGGATGAAAGCGGTTCCTTATGCTTCGGCGAATAAGGAAGCTTAATTTAAGGAATGCCATGAACGATGTTGGATATCTATTTTGCTGAATGCATGAACAGTGGGTATCAACGTAACCCGGAACAAGAATGATGAACTGTGGTAAGACATTTATAAAGTGCCTGAGAAGGACTGGAAATTATATGTGGACTTACTGGACAGATTCACTGCTTCTTGTGGATTACGTGGATTCGGATTTTTTAGTCAAATTGGACGGTAGTAAATTCTCCTCAAAGGTTTTGTGTTTAATTTTAGGAAGTAGAGTCATAATGTGGAGGAGTGTTATATAGAAATATATTTCAAACTCCGGACTCCATCATGGAAAGATGATAAATTGGAGCCTATGAGGTAGCCAAAGTATCTATATGACTCTAGAGACTTCATGATGGACTTTGAAGTGTTTCTAAGTTTGCCCAAGGTAATCACAATTTACATTGATGATATTGGTGCAGTTGCAAACTTGAAGAAATCACAAGTCCATAAGGCAATTAAACACATGGAGCGCGAGTACCACCTGTTACGAGAAATCGTATGATGAGGGGAAGGTTGTTGTCGCCTAGATTGCATCGGATGGTGACCTAGTAATCCATTTACAAGGACCTTAAGGCGAGAGCTTTTAATGGTCGTGTAGTGGGAGTAGGAATCAGATGTATGGCAGAAGACATGACAGCATAGTCTTTTAGTATAAGTGGGAGATTATTGGATTGTATACTAAAAGTCTAGCTTTAGTATGAATAAAAGACTTTTCATCTTCATTCTTCTTCATACTTGCATATATCTATAATGTCATAAAAGACTCAAGACTTTTCATCTTCATTCTTCTTCATACTTGCATATATCTATAATGTCATAAAAGACTCAAGTATCTCAAATTTTAGAGCAAAATTTCAAATCTCAAATTTAGAGGAGTTACAACCATACTAGGAACGCAATCATGTCTTCATCTGCTGCTGTTGCAGACACCAACAAACCTGAAGAAAACAATTTTGCTCTGTATAACGCAGATGCAAGGTTGATGGTGGAGTTCGAGCGAACTCAACTGTTAGGTAAGTTTTTTAATTACTCAAAATCAGTTCTTTCTAGGACTGTAGTCAGTACTGGGCCTGAAATCAGCGCTTATTTACAAACAATGCAAAGAGGAGGCTTTATTCAATCAATTGGTTGTGTGCTCATAGTTGAAGAGTCCAATTTTAACATTTTAGCCTTCAGCGAGAACATATTTGATAAGTTGGGGTTAAGGAACCTAGAGGAATTGCAACATCAGGAAGTAATGAGTTTGATAGGGTTTGATGCAAGAAACCTCTTCACCCCTTCTTCAACGCCAGAGCTAAACAGAGCTATGATGTCTGATGAAATAACGTTCTTTAATCCCATTTGGGTTAATTCCAAGGGTAATAATACTCCATTTTATGCCATACTGCATAGGACTGATGAGGGGGTTATTATTGATTTGGAGCCTTCAAATTTGGGTGACCCTACCTTAATACAGGCTGGTACCCTAGAAGTCCAAAAAATAGCAGCAAAGTCTATCTCTAAGCTAGAAATTGTCACTCCAGGTGACATGGGTGTTTTATGCGATACTGTAGCTGAAGAGGTTCAAAAGCTCACAGGATATGATAGAGTGATGGTATATAAGTTTCATGAGGATGGTCATGGTGAGGTAGTGTCTAAAATTAACAAGACGGAGCTAGAGTCGTTTCGAGGGGTGCACTATCCTGCAGTCGATATCCCACAAGCAGCTCGTTTTCTTTTCAAGAAAAATGGCACTAGGATGATATACAATTGCAGAGATGCAGCTGTTAGGGTGATTCAAAGCGAAGCACTGGGACAACCTGTTAGTTTGATGGACTCTACGCTTCGTGCTCCTCATCAATGTCATGCTCAATATATGTCCAACATGGGGTCTCTTGCTTCACTAGTGATGGCACTGTGTGTGAACAACGATGAACTATGGGGAATGGTAGTATGCCACCACACCTCGCGGCGTTACACTTGTTACCCTCTTCGATATGCCTGTGAGTTCCTGATGCGGGCCTTCAGTTTGAAGCTTCAGATGGAGCTTCGAATAGAGGCTCAGATCGTAGAGAAAAATGTCTTCCGTGTGCAGTCGCAGTTGAGTGACATGCTTCTCCGCGGCGGCGCTCCACCAGCAATCATGACTCAGTCGCCCAATATCATGAACCTTGTCAAGTGTGACGGAGCGGCTCTGTACTACAATGGAAAATGCTGGTTTTTGGGTGTCACTCCGACTATATCACAGTTGGAAGATATAGTGAAATGGCTACTGATCACGAAGCTCGATGACTCGTCTGCAGGACTAATCACAGATTCCCTTGTTGAGGCCGGCTATCCAGGAGCAGACGTCCTTGGTGATGCAGTCTGTGGAATGGCTACTGCAAGACTAACCGGCTTAAACTTCGTTTTTTGGTTTCGATCTCACACTGCAAATGAACTCAGGTGGGGAGGTGCTAAGCATGTACCGGAGGACATAGATGATGAAGGTGGGAGAATGCACCCCAGGGCTTCCTTTAAAGCATTTCTTGAAGAAGTAAGACACAAAAGCTTGCAATGGGAAGCTGTAGAGATCAATGCAATCTACTCTTTACAGCTTATAATAAAGGACTTCCTCAAGAAGATGGAGGGAAGTAGCTCTCAAGTTGTCGGCCTTCATCTAAATATGGATGAACTTTCATCGACGGCAGTTGAAATGGCCAGATTAATCGAAACAGCTGCTGCTCCCATCTTTGGAGTCGACTCGGCCGGTGTCATAAACATGATGAATTCTAAAATGTGCGAGTTGATAGGGTTGGAGGAATCGGAAGCTTTAGGGAAGTCGCTTATTGATCACGTCATCCATGAAGACTCACGAGAATTTACTGAAGCACTCCTTGCTGGGGCTCTACAAGGTAACTCAGAGATCATTTAATATCTATATTAATTTAATTTTTTATGTTTAGTTAATCATTACTCAACAAAACAGAGTCAGTCACTTAATGATGTTTTAATTTAGGTGAAGAGGAGAAAAATGTGGAAGTGAAGGTGAGGAAATATGGGGTAGACTCACATAACTCAGCTGTGTACATTCGAACTAATGTATGCACGAGCAGAGATAGCAAAAACGACGTCGTTGGAGCAACCTTTGTGGGGCAAGATGTGACAGCTGAGAAGATGGTGACTGATAAATTCATGAAATTGCAAGGGGACTATAAGACGATCCTTGAGAGTGCAAGTCCCTTGATTCCTCCCATGTTTGCTTCCGACATGGATGCATGTTGTTGTGAATGGAATGCCAGGATGGAAAAGTTAACCGGTTGGACGAAACACGAGGTCATTGGAAAAATGCTTCCAGAGGATGTTTTTGGAAACATGTGTCATCTGAAAAGTCCAGATTTGCTCACCAAGTTCATGATTCTGTTGTACCGTGCAATCGGCGGCCATGATGATACTGAAAAGCTTCCGTTTGGTTTCTTCAATAAGAAAGGCGAGTTTGTCGACGTATATCTGACTGCGACCAAGAGAGAAGATGCCAACGGGAAAGTAATCGGGTGTTTATGTTTCATGCAAATGAGTGAAAAGAAGTACATTGATAAGAAAATTGACAGTCTTTATAAAGAGTTGGCTTACATATTTCAGGAGACGAAAAATCCTTTAAGTGGAATTCGATTCTTACACCAACTCTTTGAAGGCTCAGACATTTCGGACGAACAACGAAGTTATATTGAGACCAGCTATGCTTGTGAAAGACAAATATTATCCATTATCAATGATCGTCATTTTGAGAGTTTGGAGAAGGGGTAAGTAAGCTTATCATTTTTTTAATTTTTTTTTACATTGTCTTTCAATACATAATTGTTTTAATTTAAATAGTTTTAAATATTATATATGTTCTCTTTGACTTTGCAGGAAGATGGAGTTTAAACTGGACGACTTTTTCTTGGGCAGTTTAATGAAAGCTGTTGTTGGTCAAGTAATGAATTTGATCAATGAAAAACATTTGCATCTTGTCCTCAACATCCCTGACCAAATTTATACATTGAGGGTATATGGTGACCAAATGAAGCTTCAGGTAGCATTGTCTGATTTCTTTCGTTCAACAGTTAATCATGCACCTTCTCCTAATGGTTGGGTGGAAATTGGGGTATCTTGTGAATTAAACATTACACAAGGCGGAGACAAGCATGTTCATCTCAAATTCAGGTAACACAAAATTCTATTATATTAAAAAAAAAAAAATCACTGCCCATCATGTTCAAACCACTGATATAAAGCATATGGGATGACATGTTTCTAATTTGCTTTATTCACATTATTTCCCAAATGATGATGTTGTTATAATTATTTTTCTCATCTTGATTCAGAATGGCTCATCCTGGCAAAGGTCTGCCGGATCATCTTATCACAGAGATGAATGAAGTAAATAATGATTCGACCTCGCAAGAAGGGATGACTTTAAACATCTCAAAAAGCCTTGTTAGTATGATGAATGGCAATGTTTATTATGTCAATGAGGAGAATCAATGTTACTTTCACATTGAGCTTGAACTCAAGTTATAGGAATAAGGACACAACTTTTGTTGAAGAAAGTGCTTCAGAAGATGTTATTTCTAAATGTCTGGTACCTGTTTGATATTGATTTCGGTGTGTTATGAATTGTGTGCAAGTATTCAAACTTAGCAAGAACTTGTTGCATGAAAACACACGCACACACACTTATGCTGATTGTTTGAAGAATAAACGAAAACTTAGAACACCAAGAATTATAGTGGTTCGGCAATTGCCTACGTCCACTCTTGAGGGAGAAGAGATCTTATTGATTAGGGTTACAATGACGAAGAACGAATACAACTTATATATATCTTAACTTATGATGTATATGGATAATAATATATATGGATAATATATGATATGATCTTCAAAATCTTGCATATCATATATTTGATCACAAACTTGCTTGCCAAGCAAGGTGTCCATCAATACCAAACCTATTATCACTACAGCCCACGGCCCATCATTCTTGCACCAAAAGTTACGTGTGCATTGCTGACCTTTCATGCATGAACCATGCATCGAGCATAGCCATGCAAGTGTCTACTTCTCTCAACAATACTCCACCTTAGACCTTGCATCACCTCATCACAATTTCTACTTCTCCCCACCTGCTGCATTAAGGTTGCAGCCACCTTTCATCCTCCTTAGTTCATCCCAAACAAGCTCTTGCACAGCTCATACTTGAGAGCTGGCAAAGCCTTTGTAAGAGCATCAGCCGGATTTTCTGATGTCTTGATCTTCTTCACAACAACTAATCCTTTCTCAATCATATCTCTTATGAAATACAACCTAACATCAATATGTTTGGTTCTTTCATGATAGCCCTGATGTTTGGAAAGGTGGAGAGCACTCTGGTTGTCACAAAACACTTCAACAACATCTTGTTGAATCCCAAACGCCCTCAAAATTCCAATCAGCCACACCCCTTCCTTGATTGCTTCTGTAAGTGCCACATATTCTGCTTCAGTGGTTGAAAGAGCAACTACATGTTGATGAGTAGCCTTCCAATTCACTGTTGAACCAAATATGTTGAATACATACCCTGTCAAGGACTTCCTAGAGTCAAGATTAGCTGCATAATCTGCATCAACATAGCCCACGACAGCTTGATCCCAAGCTGCTAACCTCTTAAACTTTAAGCCTGTTGATGCTGTTCCTTTTACATATCTTAAAGCCCACTTTACTGCTTCCCAATGTAACAGCCCTGGCTTGCTCATAAATCTACTAACCAAGCTCATCACATAAGCTAGATCCGGCCTACAACACACCATTGCATACATCAAACTGCCAACAGTGCTAGCATATGGTATCTTGTCCATCTTTGTCTTCTCCTCATCTGTTTGAGGTCCTTGCTGTAAGGATAGGCTCAATCCCTGCTTCACTGGTACAGTAACTGACTTACAAAGATCCATGTTATACCTTTTAAGAACTTTGATCAAATATGACTCCTGATGTAAGATCAAAATTCCAGCTGATCTGTTTCTGCTGATCTGCATGCCAAGTATAACATTAGCTTCTCCAAGATCCTTCATTTCAAACTCTTTTCTCAGAATTTCTTTTACTGCAGATATACTAGTTCTACTCTTGCAAGCAATCAAAATGTCATCTACATATAGTAACAAGTATATGTAGCTCCCTTCTTCACACCTTATGTACACACAGTTGTCATATAAGCTTCTTTTGAAACCATGTGATGTGATATACTCATCAAACCTTAAGTACCACTGCCTAGGACTTTGCTTCAACCCATACAGTGATTTGATTAACTTGCAAGCTTTATCTTCTGCATTTTCAATATTTACACCCTCAGGTACCTTCATGTAAATGTCCTCCTCCAAGTTTCCATGTAAGAATACTGTAGTTAAATCCATTTGATGTAACTCAAGATCAAACTGATTCACAATGGCCAGCAGTAATCTAATAGAACAATGCTTCACCATAGGAGAGAAAATCTCATTATAATCTACTCCCTCTTTTTGAGAGAAACCCCTTGCCACTAGCCTTGCTTTATATCTGATCTCACCTTCCTTACTAGTCACTGGCTTCTTCTTATATATCCATTTGCAACCAACAAGCTTCTGATTAACAGGCTTATCTACAACAATCCAAGTCTTATTCTTTTGTAAAGACAGTAGCTCTTCTTCCATTGCATCTAACCATTTATCACTCTCCTTGCCTGATATTGCTTCTGAGTATGTACGTGGCTCATATACTTCAACATCAGATGCAACATATAGAGCATATGACACAATATCAGCCTCAATGTACCTAGCAGGTGCCTTGATTTGCCTCCTCAATCTATCTCTGACCAGCTGATAGCTATTCAGAGTATTTCTGGTATCAACATCAGCTGGCTCTACTTCTTCTCTTGCTACTTCTTCCTCTTGTTCATTTGTATCAGCCTGATCACCTTCTTGTTGCTGCACTTCCTTCTGAACCTCCACCTCAAGCTCAAATTTATATGAAGTAATGGATGTTCTAGTAGTTCTTTCAACTAGTGGCATTTTTCTTTCATTGAAAGTGACATCCCTACTAACAAGAAACTTGTTAGTCTCATAGCACCACAACTTATATCCCTTTACTTCTTGTGGATAACCTACAAGTACACACTTGATAGCTCGAGGATCAAGTTTGTCTTGTTTCTGATGTGCATAAACTTGACAGCCAATTACTCTCAGATGACTGTAATTTGGGGCGGCTTTTCCAGACCAAACTTCTTCAGGTGGCTTGAACTTAAGAGCTACAGATGGACACAAATTGATTAGGTAAGCTGCTGTTGTCACCAACTCACCCCAGAAACCTTTTGAAAAACCTCCACTGCTCATCATGCATCTTACTCTCTCAAGAAGAGTTTGATTCATTCTTTCAGCCACACCATTTTGTTGTGGAGTACCATGCACAGTCTTATGCCTTTTGATCCCCTTCTCCTTGCAGTAGTTGTTAAACTGCTCTAACACAAACTCAAGGCCATTATCTGTTCTTAAGCACTTAAGTTTGCTTCCTGTCTGATTTTCAACTTCTGTAAGCCATACCTTAAAAGTTGAAAATGCCTCATCCTTAGATTTCAAGATTCTTATCCATACTTTCCTTGAAAAATCATCAATGAAAGATATAAAGTATCTTCCACCTCCCATGGTTGTGCTTCTTGATGGCCCCCAAAGATCAGAGTGTATGTACTCTAGTCTTGCTTTAGTGCTGTGTTCTGCAGCACCAAACCTTAACCTCTTAGACTTGCCAAGAATGCAATCTTCACACTGCTGTAGCTTGCAAGTTGAACTTATTTCTAATAGTTTCTGTTTTGCTAACTCTTGTAACCCCCTTTCACTTATGTGAGCAAGTCTGCCATGCCACACTTGAACACTATCTTGGTCTTGAGTAGCATTGCTTTGTCCAGAAACCACAGAGCCTTCTAGAAAATAAAGATCATATTTCTTAATTCCCTTCATCACCACTGAACTGCCTTTCATGACAGTAAGTATGCCACCTTCTGACTGAAACTTGTACCCTTGAGAATCCATCATACCTAAAGATATGAGATTCCTCCTTAATTTTGGTACATATCTAACCCTTGTCAGAAGCCTGATTGCTCCATCAAACATCTTCAACTTGATAGAGCCAATCCCCTCAATCTTGCAGGCTTGATCATTGCCCAACAAGACTGATCCTTCATGATATGGCCTCAATTCAGTGAACCAATCCTTTATGGATGTCATGTGAAATGTACATCCGGAGTCCATCACCCATTGACCTGAAACATAACTAGAACAGATAGACAATGCTTCAATAAAATTAGAATCAGAATTACTTTGGTTTTGTATCACCTGATTTGCATGAGGTTTTTGATTCCCTCCCCTTTTAGCTATCTGTTTTGCCACCATTGCTTGCCACTTGTGACATTGCTTCTTGTAATGACCAGGTTTATTACAATGAAATCAATTATTGCTATCATCATCAGCTGATGTACTCTGAACTTTTTGCTCTTGTTTTTTTCTTATCTGCACCTCCCTTCTTGTTGTTTTTATTCCACTGGTTTTGTTTCTTTACCATCAAACCTTCACCAGCAATCTGAGCATCAGAGTTCTTCTGGAGTTCCTTTGATTTTAACGCCATCTGCACTTGATCCAGTGTAATCGAATCTTTGTTGCCATACATCAAGGTATCTTTGAAATTCTCCAAAGGCTTAGGAAGGGCAGAAAGTAATATCAAGGCCTTGTCTTCATCTTCAAGAACAACATCTATGTTCTCAAGATCTCCAATGATTTTGTTTAAATCATCAAGCTGTATAAGTAATGGCTTGTCTTCTATCATCTTAAACGAGTACAACTTCTGCTTTATATATAGGCGGTTTGCTAGGCTCTTCACCATGTAAAGATCCTCAAGTTTCTTCCAAACCCCCCTTGCAGTGGCTTCCTTTGAGACTTCTCTTAGAGCTTTATCTCCAAGACACAGTATAATCGCACTACGAGCCTTCGATTGTGATTCTTGATCTGCTGCGTTTGCAACCCCATCAACCGCAGCAGCCTGGTTAACTGGCAACGGCTTCAAAGCTTCAGACAACCCTTGTTGGATAAGGATTGCCTCCATCTTCATCCTCCATAGACTAAAGTCTGATTTCTTCGAGAACTTCTCAATATCAAACTTTGTCGTAACCATGGTGACCACCTTCTTCAAACAGTCGTTTGTGGCTTACTTTCCCACAGACGGCGCCAATTATTATGAATTGTGTGCAAGTATTCAAACTTAGCAAGAACTTGTTGCTTGAAAACACACGCACACACACTTATGCTGATTGTTTGAAGAATAAACGAAAACTTAGAACACCAAGAATTATAGTGGTTCGGCAATTCTACGTCCACTCTTGAGGGAGAAGAGATCTTATTGATTAGGGTTACAATGACGAAGAACGAATACAACTTATATATATCTTAACTTATGATATATATGGATAATAATATATATGGATAATATATGATATGATCTTCAAAATCTTGCATATCATATATTTGATCACAAACTTGCTTGCCAAGCAAGGTGTCCATCAATACCAAACCTATTATCACTACAGCCCACGGCCCATCATTCTTGCACCAAAAGTTACGTGTGCATTGCTGACCTTTCATGCATGAACCATGCATCGAGCATAGCCATGCAAGTGTCAACTTCTCTCAACACTGTGATTTACGTAATCCTACTTCTATCAATTGTTTATGTAATTATGCTACGTATGGTTTTATGATGTATTAATGGTTATTTCTATAATATATATAATTGTACTTGTCTGATGATTGTATGACGTTTGTGTATGGGTAGATATATTGATGATGTAAAAGTTTTGATGTTTAATATTGTGAGGATTGGAAACAAAATGCAATCAAATAAAAGAAATCATTAGTGCAGGAGATTCATCAATTGCCATGCCTTTATCATGGAAAGAAATTTGTTTGATGAACTCAAGTTTCCATGCCTTTATCATGTGAGTAATGTTTTTCATTTAGTTGCTATTATTGATTACAAAATTAATTAAAGTACGTAGGTATATCTATATAGTTTCTTGATTAATGATGGTTTAATTGTTTTCTATAGTGTTCTATGGAATGCAGCAAAGAAGGTATGAACCGCTTAGTGGAAGAAGCCATAGTCGGAGCCGAAGCAAGCACAAAACAACGCCTTCTACACTCGCACTACATCCATGGTGGCTCCTCCCTCCCTCCACAACCTGCATTCTTCTTAGGTATAACATCTGTATTAGCATTAGCATCATATCATCTATACAATGTTGAGCTGAGTTCCATATTACAATTATATGTATTAATAATACTCTCCGCGTCCCACAATAACATTTACAATATTTCCATTGTAGACATCCCATAAAAAAAATTACATTTCTCTTTATAATAAATGGGATTCACGTAAAATATTTAAATATCTCCAAGGGCCCACAACACTACACTAATATAAGTATCCACTATATATTAGTATTATTTTTCTCACCTCAATAGACATTAAAATTCTATATTTCTTAATCCCTGTGAAAAAATAAAAGGTAAATGTTTCTACGGAACCGAGGGAGTATAAGAGAGTGAATAAGGAGTAGTACTATATACTAGTAAAGCCTGCAACTTGTTTTTAGAGGGTTTTATAGTAAGAATTCTTTTTTTATGAGAATAAGAATTATATATTCAAGCCCTATCTGCTTGAGCTGCTAATTCTACCCAATCTGATGGAAAATTACACTCCACCCAAACACGCGGGTTAGGTGATAAGAAAGAAAATTTAGCTGATGAATCTGCCACTTTGTTAGCCGTACGACGAATATGCGATATATTGAGGAAATTAGGGTGCTCCATCAATAATCTCACCTCATCCACTAGAATTTTTGTAGTATCAAAATGAACTTGTTGAGCTGTAACTGCTTGAACAGCCAACGAAGAATCAGAGAACACATGAACTCGCTCATAATCACAATCCACATAAAACTGTAGGCCAAAATAGATAGCACTTAATTCTCCCAACAACACTGATAAAGGCTCCCTAATAGGAATAGCTGCTGCTGCTACGATTGCACCAATGTAATTTCGGACAACAAAACCCACTCCAAAATATCCCTTGTTTGGGTTGAAGGCTACATCATCTAGTCGAAGATCTCCAATATTAGGCTTGATCCACTTTTCTATGATTTTCCCTTGGGTTGGGGGGACAAGTATTTTATTTGCAACTTTAAACTCTTCAAGGAATATCAACACTCAATCAATAGATGGCATCAAAAACTTAGTTCCAGGCTCGTGACGAGCTACACAAATATTCTTCCAAATTGCCCAACAAGCCATTGCAAAAATTTCAGTTTGAATAATGAAAAAGTGTTTTCTAATAGCAACTCCACATTCAAGATAATCACATCCTTCCAAGTTCTTCAGGCAACTACACATAGCAGATTCTTTCCAAAAATTCCTCAAAACATGACAAAATATTAGACAATGAGATGTAGTTGCTGATATTTTTTCGCAAAGTCCACATTGCTCTATAGCTGGAACATGATGGCGTATAAGATTAGAGGTTATCGCAATGAAATTTCTACATGCTTGCCAAAAGAGCACTCTCACTTTTGGAGGAATTGAGAGGTTCCACAAGAAAGACCACCATGATTCATTAAATTTTGAGCTTGAGCAACCAAATGGCTCAAGAAATCCCATAGATAGGTTGTATGCAGATTTAACATAATACATACCTTTATCATCAAAGCGCCAAAAACGTTGATCAAGGTTGCAATGTTGACTTAGAGGAATCTGGAGGATGGCATCCACCTCAAACGATAGAAAATATTTTCGAAGGAGTGATTCATTCCAACTATGCCCAGGGAAAATAAATGAGCTAACCATGGAGTATTCGGAGACAGTTAACCTTGATGAAATTATCCCAGAATGAAGGCCTGACGCCCACTCTTCTCTATATGATCGAATCAATTTTCCTTCTCCAACTCGCCACATTAACCCTTTCTCTATAGTTTCTCGAGCCCACATATTGATCTCCAAATATACGATGAATTTGATCCAAGGCTAGCTTCCATGATGTCACTGTGTCGAAAGTATCTGGCTTTGAAAAAACGAGCTGTAATAGAATTGGGGCCATGAATCATTCGCCATATTTGTTTCGCAAGAAGAGCTTTGTTGAATTCTACCAGACTTCGAAAACCCATACCTCCTTGAGATTTTGGCTTGCAAAGCTCTTTCCAGGAAAGCCAATGAATTTGATTCTTATCACCTTTAGATCCCACCAAAAATCGGCACATGCTTGTTCAATCGAGTGGCATATTGATGTTGGTCTACGGAAGCAGGACATTGCATAAGTAGGGATGGCTTGGAGGACCGCTTTGATAAGAATTTCTTTTCCTCCCTTGGAGAAGAGTTTTGAATTCCAACTCTCAATTCGCTTCAGAACTTTCTCACTCAAGTATTCGAACTGAATATTTTTTCTCCTCAGAGCAAAGGTAGGAAGTCCAATATACAATTCATGACCATTAACCACTTTGATGGAGAAGATCTGTTTGATGGCCTCAATATCCTTGTCCAAGGTAGCTGGGCTAAAAGTAAGGGCAGATTTCTCAAAATTTATGCATTGACCCGAGGCTGCTTCATAGAGATTCAAACAATTTTTTACTTGAGCTCCATCTGCTCCACAAGCTCTGAAAAAAATAATACTATCATCAGCAAAAAATAGGTGAGAGATAACCGGACAATTATTTGCCACACGAATTCCTTTGAAAAGTTTTTGCTCCACAGCTGAATAAAGTAGAGTGGATAGGACTTGAGAGCATAAAGTAAATAGAAAAGGAGATAGAGGATCTCCTTGGCGAATTCCTCGCTTTGGAATTGTATTCCCAACCAATGCATCATTGATTGAGAAAGAATAAGATACTGAGGACACACATCGATTTATTAGTGAGATGGTTGATTCATCAGAGCCCAGCTTGTACATCACTCTAGCAAGAAAATCCCACTCTACCCTGTCATATGCTTTACTCATATCTAGTTTTAGGGCAGCATATCCTGATTTTGTTTTAGTATTGCTACGGATCCAATGCATACACTCAAATCCCAGCAAAATATTGTCCGCGATATTTCTTCCTGGAACAAAGGCACTTTGAACTTGATCAATGGCAATCCTTAGAAACGGGTGAAGTCGATTTGTGATTGCCCTAGAAATAATTTTGTAATGAACATTGCAGAGGCTTATGGGTCGATATTCTTTAATCATTCTTAGGTGTTTAACTTTAGGGATCAGGGTGACTAAAGTGTTGTTCCAATCCCCCAATTCTCCACCATGATTAAGGAACTTGAGAATTTCAGAAGTTACTTCTTCTCCTACTATGTGCCACAACTTTTGGAAGAAAATAGCTGAGAGACCATCAGGACCCGGGGACTTTGAAGGATTTAAATCAAAAAGAACTCTTCGGATTTCCTCACTTGAGTATGGATCTGTAATTACTCAGTTCATATCACTTGAAATGCGTTTCTCAATCCAACTGATCACTTGCTCAATGTTGTCTTGAGATGGTGATGAAGATTGAAACAGTTCATTAAAATATTGCACAACAATTTCTGACATTCCTGTCTCCGATGTACACCAATCACCATGTGAACTTGTAAGCCCCATTATAGTGTTCTTCTTCTTACGAGCGGAGGCTTTTTTATGAAAAAATTGAGTATTTCGATCCCCCGAGCTTAGCCAAGACACTCTAGACCTTTGCTGCCAATGAATTTCTTCCTTACTTCTTAAGGCCTCCAATTTTCTTTGAAGGGACTTCATCTTTTCAGAATTTATTTAACCATTCACTGGTCAGAGCACCTCATCAATGTCTTTACAAGTCTGCTTGATCTCCCTCTTAGAGTTATGATACCTTGGCTTAGCCCAATTTTTAGGAAAAGATCTTGCAAGTTCTAGTTTGCTACTAACCTCTCTGATATTTTAAATAGAGTTCCAGAAGGAGTGGAAATCACTCTCAAAATCATCCTCAGTCAACCATTTATGTTTGAAGAAGAATCGAGAGCTCTTATCTCGAATAAGATGAGTAACCCGGTTGCAAAAAATAGAAACAGCCCGATGATCAGATCCAAAAAACTCTAGTGTATCCGCAACCGAGATAGGAAATAGATCTCTCCACTAATGATTGCTGACAAAACGATCAAGCCACTCAAGAATAGCTTGGTCTCCAGTTCTATTGTTGAACCAAGTGTAGAACTCCCCCTAGCATGAAGATCCTGAAGGGAGCAATCTTCTAAGGTGAATCTGAACTCATTCATTTGAGAGGGATGCTTGGCTCGTCCCCCATTTTTTTCTGAATCATAAAGAATCTCATTAAAATCACCTCCAACAAGCCAAGGTAAATTGCAAAGAAACTGCATAGAGGCTAGTCTTCTCAAAAATAACCAAGACTGAGATTTCGTATTTGAATAAGGGCTTCCATAAAATCCTGTGAATCTCCAAAATAATGAGTCCCAAAAGATTGTGCAATCAATATGGCCCGCTGAGTATGATTTAATAGATACATCAATATTTTCTTTCCAAAAGAGCATAAGGCCACCTTTGCTACCCACAGGGTCAACAAAAAATATGCCTGCAAAATTTAACAAACAACGCCAATGAGATTTATGGGAACCAAATATTTTTGTAAGGTCAACAAAAAACATGCATGCAATGAGGTTTATAGTAAGAATTCTTACTTTTATTCTTGCTTATGAAAACATCATGAACCAAAACGAGTAACCATGTCTGTACCTATTTGCTTATCAGGATATCTAATATTTCCTTATTTCATTTTTTGCTCATACATATGAGAGGTATATGAGGACTAAAATTCCCAATTGACTTTAATTTTGATTCATTTTTTAGTTTCTTTCTGAACTGTAAATTTTAATGCTACAGTAGCATATTTAAGTCATCATTGATTCAACTTCTAGATCATAATAATTTATATTGCAAATTTACAAAAATATCCTTCTGCATTCTTTATGTCATTTTGGTCCACTTATTATTTTTCATATTTCACTAGACTGCTGAAGACGCTGGTTGAATCAATATTTTCTCTGGATGTGAATTATTCAAAGCTTTAACTTGTAAAAATTGCTTGCAAGTTTGAAGGTAAACAAATATTGCCTGCATTATATGTCTCTTATTAAATCTATATGTGCACCTTGAACTTGTCTAATGCCACTATTGCGTGCATTTCTATTATTTTAGTACTTCACATTTATTGCTCCTCAATATTCAGGATCAATCATTGCTACTTAAATTGCTGATGAGTGTGTAAATTCACTAGTTTCTAGCCCGGATTCGTGTACTTATGGTATGATAAATAGTTGTAATTTGATGTGAATTTCTATACATGGTGAAAAGTCACGAATCGGGAGTTTAGAAGGCTATTTGAGTTGATTTTTGATGGAAAACAAGTTGGAAGTGATCGGAACCCGGAAGAGGAAGAAACAGGGGTGCGATTCGACCACGCAGGGGTCGGATTCGACCAAGAAGAATGGAGTTCGACCAGCACCTCTGGTCGAACTGAGCTCAAAAAAGTTGGGTTCGACCACGACAGGAAAGTTCGACCAAACCACTTGGTCGAACCCTGGTCGAACTCGAAGCCTAAACAGAAGCAGTGCCGGTTCAACCAGGAAGTATTCGGTTCTCCAAACATTCCTTATAACTCCTCACCAATTTGTTCCCAAAAGAAATCGAACCTGGGTCACTCACCTTAGTGAGGAGCCCAGTGATCAAGGGGGACTAGCCCACCTGATTCCATTAACCATTAATCTCGAACCTTCAAAAAAGGGTCAAATATTAAAAAATAGGTTTAAAATTATTTTTTCAAATTTAATCCCTAATCTTTCAAAACTTCCAGCGACTTGGTATTTAGAAAATCTTGTAATAGTATTTAAAAAAAATCGTAATCATGCAGAATGCACACATTAGAACAGAAACTATTGGTATTTAGAAAAATCTTATAATAGTATTTAGAAAAATCGTAACTATAAAGAAAGCACATAGTATTTAAAAAAATCGTAATCATGCAGAACACACACATTAGAACAGAAATCATTGGTATTTAGAAAAATCTTATAATAGTATTTAGAAAAATCATAACCTTAAAGAAAGCACATAGAACAGCAACTGTCAGTATTCATAAAATCTTATAATAGTATTCAGAAAAAATCGTAACCATACAGAATGCATACATTAGAGAGTCAAAAAATTGTATTCTATAAAACATTACCAACAAACCTCATAAATTATATAATTCCAAAATCATTTAAATGGTTTTAGTTACAGAAATGATTAATTAGAAAATTTTGGTCACAACATTTTACAAAAAAAAAAAAAGATAAAAGAAAAAAAAAGAAGAGTTTGACTGAAATAGATTGATATACTTTAGAAGAAAGTACTAGAATACATGAAATTAAATAAACAAGCAAACATGAATTTCTACCTAACTAATTATGAATTATGTATTCAACTGATTATAAAAGGATAATTAAGACTTTATATTACATAATTTTGTATCTAATAGTAGTATAATTTATACTATCAACTAGTAATATTATCTTATATTTTGTACCTATAAATAATAATTCCTTCAAATATCTAATTTAAAATAAACTAAATTAAAAGATATCCTCTAATAAAAACCTATAAATAATAATTCTTTCAAAATTCTAATTTAAAATAAACTAAACTAAAAGATATCCTAAAAATTAAGATGGCATATAATCAATTATTATATGAGAAGCTCTCTTGTAAGACGAGTTTTTTTAGACGGGTTGTGAAATGGGTCGACCCATCACTAAAGTTTGCTTATTATATATATGGATAAAGTATGCTAATTTATAGATGTCAATAATGAATCATATTATAATATGTCATACTTTAATGCATAATCCATTATACTTTAAAAATATATTTTAACAACAATTAAATATACTTTATCTATAAAATATTCATACTTTAACACGTCATAAACCGTCTCACGTAAGTAATGTCCCACAAGAGACTTTGTCATTATTATAATCATCAACCCAATATGATTTAGTACTAAATAACATAATTGGGTACTCTTTATAAAAGATTGGTTACTCTTTGATTTAAGACTCTAATTTTCTAAAAATAAGTTATGTATTTCAAAAAAAAATAAATTATATGCAATCTATAAATTGATAAATTATTCTTTAAAAATAAGTAGATTACTCTTTGGAATTAATTGAATCACACTTTGATTTGAGATTCTAATATAAAATGAATAAGGTTTTAGTATGATTTGAAAATTAGACCATGTTAAGTCATGATCTTAACCGTTGCAACAATTTAATAGAATTATAGAGAACATGGTACTGATATATTAAAATTTAGATGATGAGTTCTAACAGTGACCAGGGCGGTGGCATGTATGGGCCAAGAACTTGGCCTAGTTTTGGTGATAATCTTATAATGATAAGTCTCGAGTTCGAGTCCTCCATTAAATCAGTAAAAGCTTCCGAAACAAAGGGGATCTATACTTAAATATTAATTCGAATTGACGCGAATCAAAATAACCAAAAATTGAATATACGAGATGGTGAAATATTTTATTTTACAATATATTTTGGCCCCATAGTGATACAGTCTGCATCAACAGTAAGACTAAACTAACTCTTGAACCATTTTAAAGGAGAGCCAAAGTATATATGGAACATACTAATTTGATTAGTTCGTCAGAATAAAGACTATCAAATTAAGTTCAAGTCATAATGAACAGATGCACAAAAAATCATCTTACATTCATATACATGAATTACAACTTTAAAAGCAACTATCCGACAGAAACTTCATCACAACACTAAGATGAATTACAAGTTCAAAAGCAACTATCCAACAGAAACTTCATCACAACACTAAGATTCAGGTGTTGGATTGTATACTAAAAGTCTAGCTTTAGTATGAACAATGTCATAACAATATTTGAAATGAGAATCATTGATCAAATGATTGCATCTTATAATTTATTTATATGCATGATGCAATAGTCCACTTACTTTATACTGTAGATAATATGTTGTGCGACAACACGCGGAAGATCATATTATCGGTTTCCTTATAAAGTATAAACAGATGCTCACAACTGAGATAGACGGGGACTCTCTATCGGTATGGTTGTAGTGTGGTTTGGTATTAGCTTGTCTTGGCTATAGAATCACATTAGTGCACTTATGTGTATTGAGTAGGACCGCCTGAGATCGTTCTTCTTATACTGACTATATAGTAGAACTTGATCTCTGTTATTATAATTATGTAATTACTATTATACCCTAAATTAAACTATTAAACCTTTAGGTGCATGATCGCTATTTTCTTTCACCCTCAAGTATAAGGGATCGATTGTAGTGCGCGTGACCAAGTGAAATATCGTTCCCACAAGATAGTTATAAATTTAACAAGTAATTCTATATGATAATTCCAATGTAAGACAAATCTGGGGGTTTTTGGAAAAGATAATTAATTAACTAATAAAAGCAAAATTAAATAATTAAACTAATTATGCAAATAAAATGAATCACGCAAAGAATACGATTTGGAATTCAAGAATGGAGAATTGGTAATGCTCGGGCAAACAGTTTAACTATGCGACTAATTTATCAAGACCCAAATTAATTACATGCAGACGTTTATAAGAGGATCACTAAGCCTAGTTAAATCACCTTGATCGGGTAGGATCTAACACTTATAATGAGCTGAAAATCCTAAGATCAATAAGAAATTAACTCCCTCTCCCTCTATAAGTACTTCATGCTAAATTCCAATTAAGGCTAGAGCACTAGACTTCCCTTTCTAGGTACGCGAGCGTGACCAAGTGAAATATCGTTCCCATAAGATAGTTATAAATTTAACAAGTAATTCTATATGATAATTCCAATGTAAGACAAATCTGGGGGTTTTTTGAAAATATAATTAATTAACTAATAAAAGCAAAATTAAATAATTAAACTAATTATGCAAATAAAATAAATCACGCAGAGAATACGATTTGGAATTCAAGAATGGAGAATTGGTAATGCTCGGGCAAACAGTTTAACTATGCGACTAATTTATCTAGACCCAAATTAATTACCTGCAGACGTTTATAAGAGGATCACTAAACCTAGTTAAATCACCTTGATCGGGTAGGATCTAACACTTATAATGAGCTGAAAATCCTAAGATCAATAAGAAATTAACTCCCTCTCCCTCTATAAGTACTTCATGCTAAATTCCAATTAAGGCTAGAGCACTAGACTTCCCTTTCTAGGTACGCGATTGTTAACCCTTTTTGTCTCCTTATTAATTACCTAATAATGATGTTTTACCACGTAATTAATATTCCAAATTGATTGTCTAACACTCTTAGGTATTATAGGTCAATCCCATAAGACTGTCACAGGAAACAACAATTATTATGCAGAAATTAAGAATCCTAATAACTATCAATCAGTGATACCGTCATAAACAATTAAAGGAATCAAAACTAAAAAACACGATAATATGAAGTCTCAAAATATCATCTTCAATAAGGAAATAAACAATCTGCAGAATAATCAATCCAAATCTAGGGCAAAATCAAATCACATAGTCAAAACTGTATTTAGCCCTAACATTACCAACAAAGAAGCTTAGCCCATGGATTTATGGGGAAAAATCACAAAGATGTAATAAACCCTAATCATTGTGCTAAAATAACAAAAATAAATAATTAAAAATAAAGAACCCTTTTGGAGGACTCCGTCTCTTTAATCTTTATCTCCGTCGAAATCTCCGTCTCCGGTGGGTAGATGATGGAAGGTGGGTGAGTGAAAAAGTGATGAACTGTGATTGAATTCTCCTCCTCCCCTCGTGAGAGAAAGCCCCCTGTTCCTTTTATCTGTTCGCGTGAGGTTTAAGCTGTAGTAATGGGCTTAATTCGGCAATGGGCCCTCAAAATTGGATTGGCTGCATGGGCTTTAAAAGCCTTATACTCCCACCACCACTAATTAATAGCTGGGCCCACAGGTTTGCATGATAAACTTGGCCTTAGCATTAAAGTCAGCTAATAGCAATTTTGGATGCATGATATTAGTACACATGGCAGGAAGCTGGTGTCTTGGAGAGAAATCTCGAAAATCCCGCCTGCAGCCGCGTTACGTCATCGTTTTGATCATAACTTCTTCATCCGACCTCTGATTGAGGTGATTTTTGCGCCCATGCGCTTCTATCTTCCGTGGCTTTCCAACCATATATCACAAGACTGATTCGAACCTCCACACAATTCCAGAAAAATTATGGAAAGTGGTCCTCTGTTTTTGCACAAATTCACCTTTCACCCCAACTTTGCATTGTTATCCATTTTCCTATCAAAACACACCAAAATACCTCTCAAGCACCATTTAGTCAATAATATTTAGAAGTAATAATATTTGTGAAAATAATAGCAAATATACATTCAAAGAGGTATCAAATTAGACCCAAAAGTACATGAATTTCCACTCTCATCAGTGCACCGATACACCCACAGTGCACCCCAAAATTACCCTAAAATTTAAAGTTACACTAGGATACACGCGGTGCACTTAGTTAATATCATCCATTAAATTAAAAAATATCTAATAACTACTTTTGGATCAAAATAAAATAAGGCAAGAACTCTTGTCGCCCCAGGATTTAGATCCGTGCGCCCAACCTACCTCATTTATTAAATGGGTCATTTATAAGTTAAAAATAAAAATAAAAAACTCAATCCAGAAAAATTCACTTTCTGAAACACCAAAATAAGGCATCCACGTAATAAAATACAAATAATATCCTTATTAATTAACGCGGAAACAAAGAAACCAACTCATAATAATTAAATTGAGATTTGACTAAATTTTACAAAGACAAAGATTACCCTCATATTCTGAGTCTAATGTGCACATATACGATCTTAACTGCTAAATTAAATTTTTATTTAATCTCTCAAAGAAACCAACTCATAATAATTAAATTGAGATTTGACTAAATTTTACAAAGACAAAGATTACCCTCATATTTTGAGTCTAATGTGCACATATACGATCTTAACTGTTAAATTAAATTTTTATTTAATCTCTAACGTTAAATAAAATAATAGTTGATATTAGGTGTTCCCGGGTGCAAGGTCCACCCATATGTGTATAACTTTATTCTATTTTATATACATGTTATTCTATTTTGTGTACGTGTTTCTTAATAATTGTATTTTTTTCACACTAAGTTTTTCATTAAAAAAAATAGCATTCATATGTGTATAACTTTTTATTCAATAGATACATGATTTTTAATAATTGTATATTTTTTACACTCAATTTTTATTAAAAAAATTAACAATTAAAATTGTATACATTTTTGTTCATAATTATATATATTTTTATTTATATTTGTATACGTTTCATAAAATAATATACTATTTTTAAAAAAATTAAAACTACCCACTAATCCTATAAATTAAATCACCCCTATTTTGTTGTAGTTACTATATACTGTTTCATCCACGCTTAATAAGATACATGCATTCCATTGACGTAGATACCTGCATCCACGCAATAGAATTTCTTGACTCAACTTCGCCACGCGTAATAGATATTGCATCCACGCAATAGAATTTCATGACTCAACTTCACCGTTTGAAACGCCAATATATATAATACATCGAACTAGAAACAGGCATCCACGCAATAGACTTTGATGACTCTTCCTGCTCGCATATGTATGTTCAAATGTTATAAAAAGGAGTTTATCCAGAAATTTCAAATCTCAAATCTGAGACTAGAGAAATTAGAAGAGTCTTCGTCTTCACTCCTGCTGCACGCACCAACAAACCGGAAGAAAATAATCTTGCTCTTTATAACACATATGCAAGGTTGATGGTACGCACCAACAAATCGGAACAAATTGGAAGAAAACAATCTTGCTCTGTATAACACAGATGCAAGTTTGATGGTGGAGTTTGAGCAAACTGAAATGTTGGGTAAGTTTTTTAATTACTCAAGATTCAAGGGCAGAGGTATGATTTCTAGTCCCATTACAAAATTAGAAAAAGTGACATGCGTTTTTTATATGATACTGTAGCTGAAGAGGTTCAAAAGCTTAGTGGATATGATAGAGTGATGGTGTATATTGGAGATGGGGCTTTAGTTGGAGATATATGCAGGTCAACTGATTCCAAATATTTTGGAGTTAGCATGCCTATGAAACCAGTAGAAAGGGAGGTGGGAAATTTAAGCAGGCCCAAAAGGATTGCTGCATCCACACTTGGACTTGGAGTTGATCCTCAGCAGCCTTTGCAAGTCGCAATAGCCTCCAAGATTTCATATTTGGTTAGTGTATTTTATTTTGCTGTTGTATAAACATCATTTATGTGGGCATCTGTTAACTATATTAAACTAATTTCTGTTAGGCTTCTAAAATACTGCCTGGTCAAGTCCAGGTGGGCCAGGAACGACATCATCAGAGGAGGGGATGGTGGATGTTCTGCAGAGGGCTGATGATCTGAGGCTGAAAACGATGAGGAAATTTCTCGATGTTCTCACTCCAGTGCAGGCTATGTATTTCCTGATTGCTGCGGATTCATGATTGGGGGAAGAAAGTCGACGACACCCATCCTACCAAAGTACATAGATGATGAAGCCTTTATTGAAGTAGTAAGACACAGAAGCTTGCCATGGGAAGCTGCAAAGATCAATGCAATATTCTGTTTGCAGTGTTTAAATTCATGCAATTGCAAGGGGACTACAAGGCGATCCTGTAATGTAATGTTACTTTTCTGTACTGATGTATTTATGGTTGTTTCTGTAATGTATGTGTATATATATAATTGTAATTGTCTAGTTGTATGTTTATGCATAGGTATATATTGATGTTGTTGATGTTTAATATAGTGAGGATTGGAAATGCAAGTAAATTAAAAGAAATCATCAGTGCAGTAGATTCATTGAACTCATATTGTTATGCACATTAAACTCACTGTGGCCAATCCATTGATCTTTAGCTCATACCATTGAAATTGTGAGGTCAATGTGTATAATTTAAAGTTTCAACGAAATTTGATATCCACATCCACACCTGGTTCAAATACTTGGTTAAAATACATGAAATAGAGCATTCACTTTTTTCTCTGAGGTACAATATCGTGTATCACTTGTTATTTGTCTCAGCTCATACATATATGCAAAGATGGCAATCACAGTAAACAATCTTAAGAAACAAGAAGATGCACCACATTATAAAAACCACTCTAATCTGATCCTCACCCAAAACATAAATTAAATATGTCAGGAAAAGAGGATGTGGTGAAAGTAGAATATCCTGAATTGAATGTATGAAGCTATACACCGCCCCTTGGAAGCAGTGACTTTTCTAGAATGTTCTGGATAATTTGCTATTGTGTTTGGACCTTGTTGCATTTGTAAGGGTTGCTCTTGTGTTACACAAATCATGGGAAATGTGCTTCTGTTCACCGAGAGATTGTTTTGCTGCACATGTTCATTCCCATTCAACATCTGTTGCTGCTGAAATTGAGGGCACATTGCCGTTTGCTGCAGGTTTCGGTTTGCAGTTTGATCAAAAGATAAGCTGCGCATGTTGGAGGAGAACAAAATCCTGTGATTAACTCATTTAATGAAGGCCCAATGATTTGACGATAGGGAAGAAGAGGATCCGGTTCTAGGACCAGTCCAAAGAAATGCCTCTCATAATTTAATTATTCAGGGTATTGGAGCCCCAACACTTGATATCGTCATAGCACCAGATGTTGGATTCGGTGTCGATCAAGATGCCGGAGCCCCAACATAAGATACCGAGACATGATCAACATCAAATCAAACGGCGGTGTTGTTATCCTATGTTAGGATTCTAACATGTTGACCAACATTGAATCCGACGGTGTCATTATCAGATATCTAATATTGAATATAATAAAACAATAAAAAAAGTGAGGGAATTTTGGTTCAAAAATAATCTTTGTATATAAATGATATAAAGTTGAGTGGTTGAATAACAATTATTTTTAACTTTTATTTATGATTATTTTGATCATTCTCCCTTAATTTTACTGACTTGACATAATTTGATAGGAATAAATAAATTTAAAAGTATCGTATGTGTTGGGTTAATATGACAAATTTAAAATCAAATTGTATTTTGATACTGGAAAGGACAAATAAATGAAGGAATTTAGGATTATACAAAACGGATGAAATATTTATCCCATGTAATTTATAAAATAAGTTTTAATTTTATATTAAATTAATATATTTATAAAAGATAGATAATGATCTACTAATAGGATACAAGTGCATAAAAGAAAAAATAGATAATGATATTGCAAGAGAGTATTAGTATATGTGAAATACTCCCTCCTTCCCCTACAAAAATTACATTTTATTAATTAGATGTCCCACTATAAGAGTTATATTTTGAGTTACATTTCATTTTTTAGTAGATGGGACCCCATAAATCAATCACTTTATCTTCACGTGGCCACACACAACACTAATACAACTATCCACCATACATTAAAATATTATACTTCCTCCGTCCCATTTCAGATGGCACACTTTCCATTTTGGGTTGTCCCACAAAAATTTGCACATTCCTAAAAAAGTAAAAAGTCAAACACAATCACCCTTCAATGTACACTTTATTTTTAAAAAAAAAATCACCTTACCTAACACACCTAACATACTTTATCATTTATTTATTACCAAAAAATATCATAATACTCCTAAAAATTATCACTTTCTTAATCTCTGTGCCGGGAAAGAGGGTGCAGACTTTCCTGGGACGAAGGGAGTATCTCTTAACTCACTATACATTAAAATACAAGTATTTCTTAATTTTTGGTAAATGTAACTCTTTTTATAGAACGGATGGAGTAATATATAAGAGAACGAAGAGAAATAATTATTAAATATTAATTGAAAAAAAATAATATATGCAACTAATTGAGTATATCCATAGAAAATCATTGAATTGTGAACTTATACATGTACTAGTAGGTATAAATGATTTTTAAAAAGTTAGCTTTAAAAACCCAAAGTAAAACATGTTTTCTGAAACTGCAAACAAGGCTTCGAAAACCATAAATAATGGTTATCAAAACTAAAGGTGATGTTTGTTTTAATTTTAAATAGGAAAAAGAATGCGGACTTTTGATTAAATAGATTTAATAAATTTAGCAAATATGGTATTAATCTTTATTATGGGGATTTTAGTAGGACGTATTTTAAATATATATCAAAATATGTAAAAATAAGAACTGTGTATGAAAGAATAGGACGTGATGTGTCTTTATTTTATGTAATCTGATTTTGGTAAATCCAACTAAAATATGAAACGAATTTCATAATCTGAAATCTGGACAAAAAAACCAGAAATAAATACAAAAATATTTAAACTTAAATTAAATCAACATGTAAGAGATGAACGAATGATATGTAAAAGAGTAATTGATGTAAGAAAAGAGATGATATAAGATAAAGAAATAGAGAGAGAGCATTTAATTAAGGATAGAGAATGCATAAAACATTGAGGATAGAGAATGCATAAAACATTGATTGAGATTAATAGAGTTTGTAGGTAAATACTATAATTTATTGATTTTTGTGGGTTTTAAGAAACAAACAGCCAAAGTGGCATGCATTTATATTCAAAATGAGTAAATAGTGATGTTTCATCATTCAAGGAAGGCCATCATCCCTACCTTGCATTCATGTCATTATATGCACAACTCTAGCAATCAACAATCAAAAGATTAAACTGCATTTTTCCAATTAGTTCAAGGATGGCATAAATATTCTTTGTCAAAATTTAATCATACAAGATAAGAAGTAGAATCTCTGTTATACTAGGACATTGAAAGCAGTTCATTTCGAAGAAATCCCAGGTTAGTGATTACAAAGAGATTGTGTTGAAGGCGAAAAGAGTATCAGAGCTTTTACAACACGGAGAAACTAACTCTTCTCTCCCTGTTGTTGCGGTCATAACCGTACCCACCTAAACATACTGCAGAGTTATGCATCAGTCATATGAGATCACATACATACAGTTATCAGATTCAAAATTTAACTAACTGAACATATTCAACTATTCACCTCACTGAGTACTATACTTTTTCATACTCCTGAAGAAACAGATGTTAAAATGAAGAAACTGATTACAACGTGTGTGTGTGTGAGAGAGAGAGCTTAAGATTTTAGGGGCGGTCATTTAGCAGGGTATCAAAGTTAGGCAATGGAAAGGTCTTGTGCTCGAGTCTCACTGTGATTTTAGATAAAGTGGAACATAGTGTAGTTTATGTACTAAGATAAATAGCATTCTTCCTAAAAGAATTGAAGACTTGAAGCCAAAAAAAAAAAAAAAAAAAAAAACAAAGGATTGTCTTACCTATGGAGTCGTCGTATTTGAAATAAAGCACCAAGAATCTACTTGTAAGGAGCGAATATAATTGACGAATTATGGCCACCAAAACCAAATGAATTAGACAGAGCCACGTTAACTTTCAGTCTTTCCTTAGTGGGTCCAACCAGCAACTTTGTGTCCTGCATCAAGTGTTATCATCAATAAATGATTGTTCGCTGCTTTACAAAAACTATAATGCAGCCTTAACTGACCCATCAAGTTGACTATTATAATAAATTCATGTGGCCAGTACAGCGTCAGAACCGAGTCAAATTGCACGAAACACTCAGAGGGGCACTATGAAAGAGGTAAAAAATAAAAGGGACATGGCATAACATATGGCATATTTCTGCATCTGTTATTGAAAATAGTCGAGATATTCGGCAAGGAAACACAACTTTTGTCTTAGTTTCATATAAGAGAGATTGACAAAGCCAACCGGATTTTTGTGGAAGTAAGTGTGAAATAACATTACCACTCCGTCATCCGGATTTTCAAGATTGATATTTGGATGAACCCAGCCAGTCCGAATCGCCTAAAAGAAGTAAACATCATTATTAGAGGGGAAAAAAAACAGAGCTAATCATTTGAAGATCCATTAACCCAAAGAGGTATAAACCGCAGCGCATAAACTTAAATAATGACAACACAGTGCTTATTGGAACTTTAATTTTGGAATTTCCTAATTTATTTGAATGAACTAAGTTCACTAAAGTAACGCATCAATTAATCACATGATTACAGACCACTAAACATATGGAACCAAGGAGCATAAATTTCAATGAACTGAAAGAATAAATCGACTAACCCCTTCAAATTTAGCATCCAAAATATTGTAATAAAATATAAGGCTTATCACTGTCAAGAAGTGCAATAAATTTTTTGGTCCAGAGTATTCAAAATGCTTATCATAATCAAATATTGCACCTGGAAGATAGAGGGCTAACTCATCACCCTACGTTGCCCCATTCCCAACTATAAATTTTTCCTTCTTTTGATTGATAAATATAAGAAGTGTTTTGTGCAATGACAAGTCAACAAATTATGCTGAAATTTATTTTCTTATTTGCAAACTCTATTATAATATGTGGAGTAAAAAAATACACCTGCACTGTTGCAACAGCCTCCACTGCACCAGCTGCGCCGAGTAGGTGTCCTATCATAGACTTTGTGGAGTTCACTCTCAACTGCAAAATAGCTGAATTAGCCACAAATTGCACAAAAAATTAATAGCAATGAAATACGAGTAGGATGATATAAAAGGAAACTCATGTTGATGAAACCTCAGGATTTTGCCCAAAACAACTAATAAGTGCTTGATACTCCTTGATGTCACCAGCTGGAGTAGATGTTGCATGTGCATTTATATAATTCACGTCTTCCTTAGATACTCCTGATTGAGCCAGAGCTTTTTCTACGCACAGAATTACACCAGTTCCTGCTTGTGGATACGATCAAAGGCTCAAAACTTAAAATAAGAAAAGAGAATTATTTGAGTTAATAGTCAACATCACAAGTCCAGTAATAAAATAAAAAAAGGGCATCAAACCATAATGATATAATAATATTGACCGTTTAATGACAAGAAATTACAGAATGGAATTCTTGCGACAGCAAATCGCTCATTTTGATGTTAAATGAACTATTGCAAATTTAGATTATTGCGATTACAGAATTGGTAAACAGGTACATTTCTGTAAACCAAACACACCTCCAAGTTAAACAACATGTCAGATCACATGAAATTCTACCCAATTTTGATATAAAAAATGACATGAGAATTTGGCAAATAAATTTCACAAAAATGATGCTCACTATTTATCAATTGGTATTATGCATGAAATCATGATTGCACTCTTCACATACTCTAATCTTTTCTTCACCACATGTTCACTCTAGGATATGAGAACCAAGGGATGTACCTTCTGGATGGGGTTCTGTCATGTGATAAGCATCACACGTGAAGCTTCCACCAAGGAACTCAGCATAGATAGTTGCACCTCTTTTCTGTGTATTGTTAAATTGCAAATATTTATTAAAGCCACCAGCAAATTCATCAGCATTTACATAAAAAAATATAAACTCTTGAGCAGTTGGAGTTTCTATATACCTTAGCATGCTCAAGTTCTTCCAACAGTAACACTCCAGCCCCTTCTCCCATTACAAATCCATCACGACCCTGACAAAGACAAGCAATTAAGTCATAGGGAACTGACAGTCAAATTTTAATGATCTTGTAATTTTCACTTGCTCCATTATGTCCTACTAGTCATAAACTGTCTTTCCATAGTATACGCATAGATATCAAGAAACGCCACCAGGAAGACATATAATCGGTAATGAATGAAACACATTCACATACATCAAAATTAAATATTCATAAACTGAAGGTACAAGACAAGTTTCACCAGCTGCCCATTATCCTAAATGTCGTAAACTTTTTCCTATGCACAAAGACGTACATGCAATTGGTAATATATGCATTAACATATATAAAGAAATGACAATGTTTATAGGGTGAAGCTATTTAACAGAGAAAGGATCACTCAGCAACAACATGTCTTTAACAGTACATATTTTTTTCCTCCAACTCTAGTTATGCTACTGCATACCAGTAAAGAATAGATTTCATAGTAAACATATGCATTTTATCACTAACCAAACACAAATAAATATAATTTAAGGGAATAACTTGACAGCTTCATTTGGTACTCTGGGCCCTAGAAAATAACTAACAATTAAAAATGAGCAGCAGGTGAGTTTTCTGGCATTTATAGATTATATATAAATGAAATAGAATCCAAACTTTCAGAAAATTCAACAGAATTTCTTAAATTATGTTTAGACATAATATAGAAAATTACACTATCCCATGGACGAGACGCTTTAGTAGGATCAGTATTCCTCTGTGACAGTGCTCGGCAAGCCACAAAGCCTCCCAATCCTGTAGCACAGTCAATAATTTGAGATAATGATAGGAGCATTTGAAACATATGTAATGCAAGAATAAGTACTTATACCAATAGGGATGATTGCTGCATCTGATCCCCCACACAACATCATGTCCTGCAAAATCTCAACAATCATTGGCAAACACAATAATGAACAAGGCATAGGTCTATACATGAACATCCAGATGATTTTTGAAAGAATATGAAGCAAAGTCAAAAGACGCAATAAAGCTTGTGTCTAAAGCTCAAAGAAGAGATCAAGACTTACAGCTTCACCTCTGATGATGTGGTTAGCAGCATTCAATATACAGAAGTTGCTTGTGGCACATGCAGTAGATATTGAGTAGTTGGGGCCCATCCATCCCTGCAATGCAAAGCTAATCAAGCTTAGTATAATATCAATTAGTTGTGCGTTAATCAAATAGCTAAGATGTAAAGAAGAAATTGACTTAACCAGATCCATGGCAAGAATGGCAGAACCCATGTTTGTAGTTGCAAATGGCACGCAAAAAGGATTCATCTTTCTATAAGAGATTCGCAAAGCTTCAATTGCATCATTAAAGACCTGTTCAAATGATATATATGAAGATAATAGTACTTTACATCATTAGTATGCAAGCAGAAAATTTCATCTTGATGCAATTACAGAATGTTAACCCACCAGTGAACTTCTAAAATGTATAAAAAAGAATCATAAGCTCAAAATGGTAGAATAATCTAATTTATCAGTTAAAGTACCAACAATGTTTAAGCAACCAATTTTAGTTGTGGTAACAGCGGAGAACTGTATGCCAGCAGAAATGATAAACAGTCATGTTGCTAACCCTATGCAGAACTTTGAAGCTCTAGGCAAAGGAAACCTCCATTTTCTTACTTAAGTGCAATAATTTTTTTTATACCTTCATGCCACCCAAAGCAGAACCTATGAGCACACCACATCTTGCTTTGTCTAATTCATCCATGACATCTTCCGTAATTCCTGCATCCGCCAATGCCTTCTTACCAGCTGTCAGCATGTAAAGCATGAACCTGTCCATTCTTTTGGAGAGTTTGGGAGCAACCCAGCCATCTGTTGAGAAGGTCTTGATCTCTCCAGCAATTCTCTGCAATTGAAACCTTTAGAGTCATAATCACTTCAAGTCAAAATCAGAACCAATAGCTTTGAAATGACAAAAAGAAAAAAAACAAAGGAAACATACTGTTGGATATTCAGAACAATCAAAAGCCTCTATCTCACTAATGCCACTGACTCCTTCAAGAAGGTTATTGTAGAAGATATCTGGAGAATTACCCAGCGGTGTCTCCACACCCATACCTGTCACAACCACCCTCCTTAGCTTGGTCGGAGGTTTCTTCTTTTGCATAACTTCCATAGCCGGATTTACAGCCACAGCCATTGCTTCTCCTAAATTTTACAGGAAAACCAGAGTAAAAATACACTTCGTTGTCTTGTATAAGTATTTCAAGGAATTATATTGCAAAAAAGTGGACTAGAAATCACTTCACGGTGACAATCATTGCCAGAAAAAGAAGAATTGGAGGGGTAAGGAGCACACGTGAGTAGAAACCACCACTGAGACTGCAAACCACCAAAACCAAACCTCACCCACCCCACATAGATGCAAAAAATATGTGAAAGACTATTTATTGACACCCTAATGCACATTCATATCCATATCAAATTCAGAAGCACAACTTGGGTAGCTGATAAAGCAAATACACCACGAGAATTCCGTCCAAAAGTAAAGCTGAAAGAGCGCTTTAAGGAGAAGCCAAGAACAGAACAACGGCAATCAATCCTCAAGTAACGACTTAAACAAAAAAACTGAACATTAATTATATAAATTGCTTATTGATTATTACCGCCGCATTTACAAATCTAACATTGAATTATTTCTAAACAAAAACTGAAAAAAATATGAAATTTTAGGATATCACAAGTCAATTAGACCCACCACCGAGAACATTAAAACAGAACCGAAATAAAAACTCAAAGCAAATCAGAGAGTAAAGGTAAAAGGCCTCAAACACGACAAGAAGATAAGGCTAATCCCACAATGAGGGCAAAACGAATAAATTTTACCAGAAGGGCGGGCAGAGAGATGGGATTTCCTGCACCTACGCTGCACCGGCGAGTTCTTCGATCCGAATCCAAAGAAAACCTCAGAGGATTTATAGAAATGATCGCAGGGCTCGAAGGCCAAGCAAGAGGTCATGAGATTGCGAATTCCGGACGTGTGCGGCGCACACCTGGCCATAGCCCTTTTCCGGCGGCGCACCGCCCATCTGCTGAGGCGGGACGAATCGGACGAGAGCATGAAAACGGAAGAGTCCTTCTCACAAGCGACTGACATGCATGCGGCCATTAGCCACGAGCAGACCACGGATGTCGCCGCCATCGCAGTCCGTCCAATCCTCCGTTTCCCACAGCGGCAAAACAAATGTACGCGTATGCGTATACGTATTCGATAACAGCGAGTGTACCTCTACAATGATCCGATTAATTCATCCAACAATTACACAGCAGAGAGAGAATCCAATCCACAACATCAGGAACAGAGTGGGGCGTACACTGTGTATGTGGGTGGGAGGCTTCAGAATGAGGGTGGTGAAAATAACGAGAGGGCTATTCTTCTATTGATTGAATCTGAAGAGAGAGAAAGAGAGGAGAGAGAGAGGAGTGAGAGTAAATATAGAGAGAGAAAGCTGATGTGATCGAAATGGTGTCGTTTTTTTTATACTTTCGCTAATTAAATAGCAATTTGCAGACGCCAAGTTTTGTTAACGAGTATAATTAATTCTAATTACGAATTAATGAATTAATTAATTTTATTATATCTTTGTGGGGGCAATATCTGAGTTTTTAGTCCACACATGCATTTAATCTCCCTCCCAACCAGGGGCTTATGTGTACATCCCAACAAAATTGGGCCACTCATCTCTCACCCCTAATTATAAATACTATTTAATAATCATTTTTTACCATTATTTTCTCTCTCTCTATCCATTTTCCATATTTTATATCCATTTTGAATTTACTTTCTATTGAATGAATTAAATCACAAGAATTTGTCATATCTGAGAAGCCCCAAAATATCACAGGCAGGTGGATCAAGATGCCAGGTCTTGAATAAATATAATGAAAAATGAGTGATAATTCAATTTTGATACTATAAGGCAAATTCCAGTCGAGTGCATGGATAAAATTTGTGAATTTATACATTAATCAATAAAAATATATTATAACACTAATAAATAAGAATTCACACATTTTGTTAGGGAATTTTTAGCAAAATATTTATTAATTTTTTAAAAAAAAATTGAATATAAAAATATACTCATTCCGTCCAATAATACTTTTCACATTTACTATTATACGTTGTTTAAGAAATGTTGAATTTTTGTACCAACTTTATTGACTTTTGACTTTGGAGGGTATTATTGTATTTTTAGGTAATAAAAGTATAAAGAAATGATGATATACTATGTAAAAAGGAGTTTCAGAAATTAAAATAACTTTTAAAGTTGTTAAATAAAACGATTATTTTATTGTGAAAGGTTTTGTGGGACAAACAAATGAAGAAAGTATGAAAGGTTTTATGGGACGGAGGGAGTATACGTAAAAATACTCCCTCCGTCCCCTTGATATGTATCCATTTTGTCATTTTGGTCCATCCCATTACAAAGTATCAATAGAAGATTTGGAGGTACTCTTAAAATTATTTGATTTCGATCGTCTCTCCGATTTCGAAGATGAAGACCACTTACTTGAAAACTGGTCTCCATATGAATTCATTTTGTGTATTGAGATAATTAATTAGTTGTATATATCTAGGTGAAGTGATGAAACAATTGATAATTACAGAAGAAAAACGAAAGATTTTCTTTTACATACTCTACCCACATTGAACCTTGTTTACGAGAAGTTTCAAAGAAAAATACCATAGTTTAGATAGTTCATCTACATATCCTCTCAAATCAAACGGATGATCAGACAGATGATTAAATGAAGAAGAAGCCTATGGAAGAGAGGGTGGCGGAGACAGCACAATGGGTGGCTGCGGAAATAGAGCGGCAGCTTTTGCTCTGGTAAAGAGAAAATGAAAGTGAATAGGGTTTCGAACGTGTTTTCTTAAGTTTTATATTATCACGTTAACCTATTCACATTTTCTTTAAATGACACTAAAAGCACCGAACAATTAATCTAAAATTACATAAAAGGCACAGACTAATTAATCACTTATATAAACGGTGAAGATGTATTCTTATTCAATTGAAATAAATCAATGCTTGAGATTTGATCAAAATTAGCAAAATTGGTCAAAATTAAGTGAAAATATTTTATTTTTATATTAATATAGATTAATGATACATTTAAGAGTTAAACGTAATACATTTATATAAAAAACGTATACAATGACAAATTAAAACAAAAACTTCAAAAAATCTCCAAGAACAGAAATATCTCACGCAATCTCCACCCACCTCCACTCACCAACAGAAACTTCCTCCACACTATGTCAACAGTCTCGTAAGATAATCAAAATTAATGCAAAATATCAACAACGTTCATAATTTTTTTCACCTTTTTTCTTCACCGTGATAACATGGATAAGATTTGATTTAGTTTATTAGTTGTTAGATCTTTGAGCTTGTTCAAGCTTCTTCAGATCTGATTGGGTAAGGACGAATGTGACTTTTACTTGTTGGAATCGGAAAGGAAGAATTATTGATTGAGAAACTCTTACTTCATGAGGGTGTCTGGCGGCACCGGGACAGTGGATGATGAAATGATTCAATGAACTATCCTAAACACATAATTGATTTCTCAATCTAATTACATGCCCATGACAATTAATCACACATGTCATCATATAAATCAAGCAATAAACAATCAATGATAGAAATAACACAAAACCCATTCAAGATTAAAATCCAATTGCATAAATACTAAATTATCCAACACCAATCATGGAGCTAATCTCACAAAGGAGATTAGCCTATCATAGTTTTAGAGAAAACAATCATAGACAATTGGATCCACAAATTCCATGACAAATTTATAACGAATTTCACAAGACTTAGAATTAGATTCCCCCTTTGAAGGTCTTCAATGGAGATCTCCTTCTTCCTCTTGTGATCTTCACTCTCCCTTACTTCCTTGATCACTTGGATGGTGGATTTGATGGAGGGGATCAAGTGTAGATGGATGGAATCAAGGAATGGTGAATGGGATGAAGGGTAGATGGAATGGAGAGGAAAAGTGTGTGAAAAATGGTGTGTATTAGGTGTAGATCTGATCCCCACTGATATTTACACTCCAAAATGGGTGTTTTTACCCCTTGGAACCTTCTAGAACACATTCTAATCATAAAAATGACTTTGGGCCGAGAATGGGTCGAATTCGGGTCAAGTTCGGGTCGGTGCAGCGCAGTCTCACCGTTTCGCGCATAACTTCCACATCCGATCTCCAATTTGAGTAATTCTTGCGCTCACGCGATCCTCTTTTCATTGGCTTTCTATCCATATAAAGATCTGACAAAACATCCAACATTTGAAGGTGTAACAAGTCATACAAAGTAGCACAACCATGCTGAGTAGAAACAGCTTGCGCGACGTCACCATTTTAATCATAACTTTCTCGTTTGGGCTCGGATTGAAGTGTTTCTTATACCAAAATTATCCTCTTTTATGTGGCTTTCCAACACACTTCTTGTTTTGAGCTCCACAAGAGTACAGAAAAATTACACAAGTTAGACGTGCATTTTTCAGTATTTTGCTTAATTTGACTCATTTTCCCTCGTTTCAACTCAGAATTAAGCTTCGTTTTTTCCCAAATTTTCCTTCTCGCGTCTAGAATCCATTTTTACCTGAAAATCATACATTTAACCTTATTTTCACATATTTCCATAAAAACACAAAATACAACCAAATAGAACATAAAATACGGATAAAATAATACGAAAACACATATAAAAAAACACTAAAATTTAGGTAAAAATATCACTCATCACCCTATCTCATGAATTATTTATAATATAAATGAAAATAGATAATACTTTATAGCAAAAGTGGTAACATTTAATAGCGAAAGTTGGAACTAATTTAAAAAGTGTAAAATTATCTCACATGAAACGGTCTCATGCAAGACTTACCCTTAAGCCAATTAATAAAAGGCTAATTATTTGTGCATTCGGGTGCATTATTTGTGCACGGTGCACCCACTTTCAAAAACTTATACACTTATGAATAAAAATATATATACTTTGTTAGGTAAGTTTTTTTAATGAAAAAGTGAATGTAAAAAAACTATACAAATATTAAAAAATATGTATATACTATTGAATAACTCAGTGCATCCACTCTCAGAAACTTATACGCTTATGAATAAAAATGTATACACTTCGTTAGATAAACTGTACAATTATTAAAAAATATGTATACACTATTGAATAAAGTTATACATATATGGGTGTAAGCGTGCACCCGAGTGCACATGATATTAACTTTTATTAAAAATATATCGTAAAAAATTGAGTAAATCCTCTTTATTAAATTTATATAGGAAAAATTACTCATAGGTACACACTTTGTATCAATAATTAATGTGAGATACATTGATTTAAAAAAATTACTCTCACATACAAAATATAAAAGTAAAATATCAAATATAACCCTAAACTCATACATTTTTAAACTAAAAACCCTAGACCCCTCACTCACCCAGTGCCGCTGGACCGCCGCCGCCGCCGGCCGGTCGCGCGGACCACTGTCGGACCGTCGGACCTCTACCGACCGATCGCCGGACCACCGCCGAACCTCGGCCGGATATACACTTTTTTTGCTGCACACACTTTTGCTGCACATGAATTTTTATTCTGCACACAAACATTTATGTGCAGCACATTATAAGGGTAATATTGAAATATCACTATATATTTTTGTAGTTAGTAGTAATATTTTTGTATGTTTGTATCTCATAGTAATAAATGAGTTTTTAATGTACCTAGTAGTAAGTACCCATTTATATATTAATTGTGAATACGCTAATATAAATAACTCCTTACAAATATAATATGTCGTGACGTGTAATCCCAGAAACTCTCTATTAATTAATTGTGTAAATGGTTTTTCAATAATATGAATTATGAGTGAGGCTTGCGTGCACCCGGGCGCACGGAACACATTCCGTGCGCCTTTAGAAATTTTGTATTATGGGTAAGGGTACATTAATTTGGTCTAAAGGGTATACACTTTAATTACTAAAAGGTACACAATTTTGTTCTAAAGGGTATACACTTTTCATTAATATTTTTTTTTCTTTAGAAAATAAAGGGTACACATTTTTATACTAAAGGGTATACAATTTAACACAAAATTCTAAAGGCGCACGGAGTGTTGTTCGTGCGCCCAGATTTTTCTTTAGAAAATAAAGGGTACACATCTGTATACTAAAAGGTATACAATTTAGCACAAATTTCTAAAGGCGCACGGAAAGTGTTCCGTGCGCCCGGGTGCACAGGAGCTTTTGCCATGAATTATAAGCTTATATTGAACATAAGCTTTTCTTATTTTTGATAATTAAATATTAAAATATGATTTATTATGTTGTCTTAAATATAAGCCTTATTCAAGTTTTAGAAAATTCAACAAATGCTTTTTTATTTTTTAATTTTTAAAAATTAAATATAAGGTTTTTCAAATTTTTTGAGTCTTAAAGTTCTAAACAATTCATATTATTTTAATTTTTTTCAAAAAAATAATAATAATTTATTCAAATCTCACGTGAGACGGGTATACGTGAGACGGATTGTGAGATGGGTCGATCTATTGTTAAAGTAAAGTTATTATATTATATAGGTAAAGTATGGTTGATGGCTGAAAATTCAATTTTTAAATATTAAATTGAGATTATGATATATATTAAATAAATCACTCTAATATTTTGTAGATAGGAATATATTTGATTCTATCTATTTTATAGATATAATACTTAATATTTAATGTTATGTACTTATTAGATAATAATTAATACTAACTTAATTAATTACTTAAACTAATTTAGTTAATAGTATATTAATTATAAACAATAGAGTTGGAGCGCATAACTAAATGTACATATATATATATATATATATATATATATATATATATATATATATATATATATATATATATATATATTATTAAATAAAAATTAATACCACACGTGTAACCCGAGTATGAACTCTTGATTTGATGTGTAAGTGAATAACTGTCACTTTTTAGTCCACACATAGGTTATAACTGTCGCTCAATACTCTTTAAAGTAGGGTAAATCATCACTCATTAACCGGTTGGCTCGACTCGCTATAAGCTTACTCGTGGACTACATTTACAAACCGCCAAAGTTTCCATTAGTGATCAAAAAGGTCTTTAATTAAGGATGTAATGATAAGCTCTTTGGTATGGTAGGGAGAATTTAGGTAAGAGTGACTCATCATGTGTAAGTAATCGAAGAGGTAGCTACTTTCTTCCATTCCTTAACAATTTCTTTCTTCCTTTCTTTTCTTTAATGATCACAAGCACTAATCATCAACTTTCTTTGAATTGAGCTTCTTTTAATGCATGCTTCCTTTTTTAGATTTTTATTTTCTTGAGCATCTTGTTGTTGCTTTGTTCATTTTCTTGTTTTGAGGTTGCATGTTCACTCTTGGTTTTGCTCTTTTCATCCTTTTTTCTTACATTGTTTATCATTTCCTTTCTTCATTTTGCTTTCTCATCAAACCTTTCTAACTACCATCTTCTCAATCACTCACACAAAAGGGTAAATATATAAGGCTCATGTAGGTAATCAAGGCTTGTAATGTGCTAAATTCACAATAAAATGACTTTAAGGCTCAAAGTGGTTGACTAGGGATGATGTTTATGGTAGGGAAATATTTGGCAATGACTATAAATGAAAACAAGCCTTTCTAACTACCTTCACCGTTTCGCGTATAACGTTCACATCCGAACTTCGATTTGAGTTATTCTTGTGCTCACTCGATCTTATCTTCCTTGGCTTTCTATCCATATAAAAAAATCATAAAAACTCTAAGATTTGAATCTGTAACAAGCCATGGAAAGTAGAATAGATGTTCTGTTCGGCACAGCTCGCGCGAAGTCACCATTTTTCTCATAACTTTCTCGTTTGGATTCCGAATGAAGTGTTCTTTACGTCAAAACAATTCTCTCTTCTGTGGCTTTCCAACTATGATCACACTTCAAGTTCAGAGCTTCATACGAAAATAAAAAAATTACACAAGTTGGACGTGCGTTTTTCAGCATTCATACACAAGTTACACATTTTCTCCAACTTTGCACTTTTGATCTTTTTTCCACCTAAAACACAATAAAACACTTCAAGTGCACCTTTTTATTAAATATATTGAATATATGACACTTGTACTAATATATGACAATAATTCCAATAAAAAAATGTGTTAAATTGGATACTAAAACATATTTATTTTCACTCTCATGAGATATCATATCTTGTACATATAAGATATCACAAACTACCAACAATTTGCTTAAAGTAAGTTTAATTAATAGCAACCCAACTATCATTCTTTGATAATCTTGTCCCAACCTCAAAGCTTCACATGATTGCACTCAAGCATATGAAACTTCTTAAAAGATCAACCACATATTTCTTTTGAGAGATAAAAATATCATCTTTCCTCTGAATCACATATATTATAAGATAACATGACATTAAACTAAGATTAGTTATTTCAAATTAATTTTCATAGATTTCCTAAATTCTGAAATCATCTTGGAATTACTAATCGTAAAAATCAAATCTAAATAGGCGAAATATTATTAAAAATCAAAGAAAAATGAAAGAGTACGAAAACGATTAGGATGATAAATGTAGCGTGAGAGGCCAAACAAGCGGTCGAAATGGTAAATAGGCCAAACAAACTGCCACTAAAATGGAAAATCATAATCTAAAATGATTAATCATATTCATCTAATTTGCCCCAACTTTTATTGGTTGTCATGCTCATAAGAAGTAATAGATCAACCCTTGTTTTTGCTATTTGTGATCTGGTATTTAGCTTGATATTTTAAAAAACACCCTTCATTTTGCTTTTTTTTAAGCTCATCTCAGTGGAATTATTTTTTTTGAAGTTGCAGTCGTATTCGGATTTGTAGAACGTTACTTCGTAGTTCTGGGAATTTATCATTGTCTAGGGGATCATATAAAATAATCAATTGATCACTGCCGAATCAACAACCTTTTGGTCGCCCTCCATACGGACCTGATGAGTCTCGAAACGAAGTAGGTCCTTCCCACTATCAGCATCATCTCCATCAAGGGTTGGCGAGGCAATCTAATTGTTTAGATTTTGTTTGTCAGCACTGGCAACAACAAGATCAAAATGGAGGGAATCATGTTTAGTTACTTCTTGGACATCAAAAATAATATGATCAACATCAGAAGCTAGAGCAATGTCTTCATTAACAAAAGATTCATATTATTCAAAGAGAAAGGAATATCATCATGTACCGTCAAATTCTGCTACAAGTCATTTTTCATATGCCGGAACAAGGCATCTAAGGTGTTCAAAAAATACAGAAGGTTAGATGTTGGCCTCACTCTCCACTTCTCTTTTCCTACACAAAGCCATCATTTTCGTTTCTTTCTGCACTCAGGATCAATTGCCCCAAGTTATGGCTAGAGCAACAGAAATTAGACACATTTTACATGCAAAGTGACCTCGATATTTTCGAATTGATGTGATCAAGTAAATATTCCTAGATATTTAAGTTAAATATAACACAAGGAAAATGACCCGTAGTACCATCAATAGCTCGATCAACCACATGTTAGACGATCCTTTGACATAAGCAATGGATTTAAGGATTTTTTCCATCCAAAGTTTGAATGGTAGTTAAAAAAATTCTCATCCAAACAGAAATTATAGAGGATTTAATTCTATACGGTTTGAATTCCAAAATCCATTTCTTGACTCAAATTTTACCAGCACAAAAGTCAACACAACCTTTCATTCAAGCTAGCATATCTACAAACATAATCAAGAACAAAAAGATTGTAAATGCCTCTACTAAAAGGAATAATAAAGATATTTGACAATTTTCATAACTCTTGTAGTTTTAGTATTAGTTAATCCGTGGAGAGGCATTTTTGTTACCGATTTAGAAGAACTCGAATAATAGGAATTTACAGAAAACAGAGACCCTAATCTTCCTTTACATCTTTCACAAAACCCGGTGGTTGCTTGATAAAAACCTCATCTTCTAATGCATCATATAAGAAGGCTGGTTTGAAGTCCATCTGATGAATCTTCCAATAGTTCTGGGCAGCTATGGCAATAAGCAATTTGATGGTATCAATCCAAGCAATGGGAGAGAATACCTCTTGAGTATCGTATTCTGGTCTTTGTTCATATCCTTTTGCAACCAAGCGTGCCTTGTATTTTTCAATATTATCATTAGAATTTCTTTTTATCTTAAAGATCCACTTCACATCAATGAATTTATGTCCTCGTGGAGATCCCACATTTAATTTCTTTTTATGAAATTTATTTCTTCCTCTATGGCTTTCAACCATTTGGGATCATTTTTTGCTTGTTCAAAAGATACAAGTTTATTATTTGTAGACATAGCAAAATGTACCAAATTCTCATCATCATCAATGGTATTAATAGAAATTATCTTAAAATTATGCAATATTTGCGGTAATCGATGTACTCTTGTCGGCCTTTGTGTTTCAAGAGAAGTAGAGTGAGTTGAAGACTCATGATTTATTGTTGGAATAACAGATTCAGAAATCTCTTGAATGGATCATCATCAATCTCTCTGTCCCATTTCCAAGCTCCATTTTCATCAAATTTCACATGTCTACTTAAACTTACCTTCTTAGTGGTTGGATTGTACAACTTGTTTCCACCACTTTTGTAGCCAATAAAGATGATTTTTAACCCGTCGATCATCAAGCTTTAATATTGTCTGTGCTAGAACATGAACATAAGCAACCAATCCAAATACTCTTAAGTGTTTTACACTTAGCTTATAACCACTCCATGCTTCTGTGGGAGTAACTCCGTGGACACTTGTTGTAGGGGCATGTTTAGAAAATAAACAAAACCATGATACAATTTCTGTCCAAAATAAATTAGGCGTGACTTTAACTTTGAGCATATTCCTTGCGATATTCATTATCGTTTTATTCTTCTGCTCGACAACTCTGTTGTGTTGTGGAGTATAAAGAAATGAAACTTCATGCTTGATTCAATGTTTTTCACAAAATTTGGCAAACTCAACGGACATATATTCACTACTGCCATCACTTCGAAGCACCTTAATAAAATGATCACTTCCATCTCCAAAAGAGCTTTAAATTTCTTTAAGTATTCAAACACATCAGATTTTCTTTGTACAAAATATACCCATGTTTTTTCTACTATAATCATCAATAAAAGTGAAAAAATAACGATTATTCCCAATGTATGTGTGTTCATCGTGCCACATACGTTAGTGTAAATAATATCCAGTGGTTGTTTTGCATGCAGATTTTCCTTAGAGAAAAGTAATCAACTTTGCTTTCCAAGAGTACATGCCTCACATAATAGATTCTGATGTTGAATATTTAGCAATCCTATCACCAAATTTTCTTGGATAAGCAACCTTAAACTTCAAAAGTTTCAAATGCCCAATACAAAGATGCCACACCCAAGATTCATCATTTATAATTTCAAGAATGCATAGTTACCACTATAGTTATCAACATGATACATTCTATTCATAATTAGCTAGAGGAGCCTTCAAAATAATTGTACCTTCATTGTTAAACATGAAAATTTCTTTATTCAGCATGTTCATTGTGTAATTCTTTTCCAGAAGTTGGCCAATGGTAAGCAATTGCTTTTCATGCCAGGTACATAGAAAAGATAAAAAAAATGTAGTTATAGTCTCCATTCTTGAGAATATTTCCTTTTATCATAACTTGAATTGAACTGTTATCTGCAAACTTTAACGGGATTTAATTGATTCATCAAGATTAGAAAATAAATATTTCTTGCCAATGATCGGATGATGTTACACAAGAATCGGCGATTCTTGCAATTTTTAATCCTTAAAAACCGAAAAAGAAAAAAGGAGTTGGGGGGAAGAATTGGTGGTTCCAAAATCGAACCAAAACCGTAGGATGACTGGTTTAGTTTCGATTTCTCAGTTCATGAGATCGAAATCGATGTTTCTACACTGGAGTGCATGTTTGGGCTAACACTTTGTGAGACCATATCATATAATTAATTTTGTCAGTTAGATAAGAAATGATAAAATTTTTAAGGGTTAATTGCCAGAAAAATCTCAACTTTTACTTCGATTGAGTATTAGTCCAAGCTTATGAGATTTACAAAAAAAGTATCCCATTTTAATGCCAAGTAGTAACTAGAACCACCGAGCAGGCCTGATTGCTGACATGTCTTCTCATTGCCAAGACATACTCCACTTGAAAAAAAAGGCCGCGGATATCTACACTCGATTTTTTACCCGATACACACACTTTCACATATTTTTTAAAAACCAAAATATTAAAAGGCATTAATAACCTTTATTCTAAAATCAATATACTTTCACACATCCTGCAGATTTTACACTAGAAATACACCCACCATTACACAGACATGAAGATACACTTTACACCTCTTTCTTCCATCTTCAATCCCTTCAAATCTATTCAAATCTTAAACTATAAAAAATGAAAAATATGTTATTCTAATTCAACATTCGAGCAAATCTTTTAGAAGGTGGCAATAGAGATTCATTTTTCCCTTTCCAGTATCCACCAAGAACCCCCTTTCCATTATCCACCAAGAATGCTATTTTTAGCCCGCAAGTTGTGCGGACTTTCTGATGGCAATGCATGAAGCACAATCCTGTAGAAATTTGAATTTGTCGTAAAAATTTTGATTCTTAATTGATGGATTGTAATAGGTTTGATAGTTTAATATATACGTTTACAGGATAATCCGCCATGAATTTGATGGCTACCCATCCACCAGATGAAACTCCCGAAGAATCGACAAACCAGAGTCGAAAGTTATAGATATGTTCGACAAAAGATGGACTACCATAGTTGCTGTGTTCGCCCATCACTGGACGAACACATGAAAATGCTCGTTTGATCATGGTTGAATGGCAACAGATGGACAAACACATATGAAGATATTATCCGATTGTGGTCGAAATATTTTCTCTGTTCCTAAAACTTAATATGGAGTAAGTAAAAACCAACACCCACCTACATCTAGTTTATCTCAATCTCAAGATTGATGGATTTTCATCAGCAATCTCCTTCTTCTCCTCTTTTCTTGTTGTACTGCCCTGGTGGTCCTTTTTTTCTTTTCATTTCTATACTTGAATGTAAGACGTTGGAGGTTGTGGATCTCCTTGTTCTCCTCTTCTCTCCCATTTGCATGCCCTGGTGTTGGTTTTTTTTTCATTTTTATATTTAAGAGCAAGGGGTTGGTGCCCGTGGTGGTGAGCTGCAAAAAGTGAGATTTCTTAGGGTTGAAAGGGGGTGTATTGGTTCAAGGATAATATTGTCCTTTTTAGTATAAGTGTATTTAAAATAATTAATTTTTATATGGAAAATGGGTGTATTGGGTAAAAAATGCGGTGTAGATATCCGCGCCAAAAAAAAAAATTCACACAATATTAGTTTATGAAATGTTCAATGTCTCTTCGTCTGTAATGATTCCGTCACCACCACCGTTACCTTTAGCCCTCATGAAGTTTGCGTGTATATTTACGACATGAAGTTTTTTAACTGAGAGGCTTTTGATGAGAGTGAAAATAAGCATGTTCGAGTGTCCAATTTAACACCTTTTGATGGGAATTATTGTTATATATTAGCATGTTGAGAGTGGAATTTCACGCATTTTATGTGTGCACATTACACTGTTTTACTTAGGAAATTTATCGTTTTTGCATAGAATTGTGTATGTTTAAGTATTTACACGATTTTAAGGTTATTAAGGTGTTTTTGTGAGTTTTGAAGGCAGGAAACAGGGTAGAACAGGGTAGGATCGGAAGAGGAGCAAAACAGACCCAGAACGGCCCAACTCGGGAGCAGCTCGGCGAGCTGCTCGAGCCGAGCTGGGTGCCGAGTGGCGGTAAACGGTGCCGAGTGGGGTCCCACCTGGACCCCAGTGACGTGGCAAGATCGATGGGAGGCCGCTCGGCTGGGTCCAGGCCCAGCTCGAGCCGAGCTGGGTGCCGAGCGGCCCAGTTCAGGGCCCAGACGGGGTCTGTTCGATGCAGCAACATATATATACCCTCGAATCGCGATTCTGAAGCAGTTTTGATCGCGAAAAAGCCCTGCATCAGTCCTAGAAACAATTAGGGAGATCAAAACACAAATTGGAGAGGACCCATCCATAACCCATCATCAATTCACACCTCCAATCCTTCCATATCAGATTGACAACCTGATTTCACCATCCATCCACTTTCAAGAGGGTTCCAAGTGCTAATTGAGGGAGAATCGAGCAATTGGAGAGATAGAGAAGGAACAAAAGACTACGTCTACACTAGGGTTTCATAATTTCTTTCTTTTCCTTCCTTTTACTTTGATTTTTGGTATGAATTGCTTAGCCATGAGTGTTGTTTGTGACCTCATGGGCTAATTTTATATACAGTCCTAAGGTTTGATGGATTGATTTAATTGATTTGGGGATTTAGACCAAAGATTGGGATTTTATGCAGTTGAGCTTTTGATTTTACTTATTTTATTAAGACATGCTTTTCTGCTTTGTAACGTCTTCATAATATATTCATGACATCCGCTATAATGCTTGGATTATTGTGTTAGCTTGTGTGCGTTCATGATTGGTATTGTCTATCTGTTAGGGATTAGAGTAGCTCCGCTATAAGCACTTTAATTTCATGAACTGGTTAATCAAATACTTGATTAGTTTAGTGGAACAATGCAATTAGACAATCAAGTAGGAAGTGAATAGAACCTTGTAGTAATTCCAGAAAATATCTTGTTAGTCGGGCTTACCATCCGGAGGTATTGTTGCTTGCTTTGATTAGTATCTAGGAATAAGGCTTGGTAATATTTGCGCACCTTAGGATTTAAACCAGATTAGACTGTTAGCTTTGAATCGAATCATATTCGGTGGGATAACAGGGATATGTGGTGTATTTTCAGTGAAACTGCATGAATGAACAATCGTAAGTTTAATAACCCAAATTAATTGGTCTCTACCTGTTACCTTAGAACTGTTCGTTATCTCTTGATTAGAAACTTGCTTTTATTTTTATTGCCTTTTAATTAATTTAGTTATTTATATTTTCAGTAATTTAGATAATTAATTCATTACAAAATCACTTTGAAAATCGATTACACAATTCTGATTAATTAGTAATTCATAGTAAATAGATAATTAACTGTCTTAGCGGGATCGATAATTTAACTTGGGTACTTGCTACTACAATTGACATCCTTATACTTGAGGATTAAATTGGAGTGTGCAGAAAAAGCCTAACAAGTTTATGGCGCCGTTGTGCCGGGGACAGTTTTAATTATTTATTTTCTTGTATTACTTAGTTAATTAGAATATTTTCTTTGGGATTTAATTATTTTACTTTGGATTTTCTTGAAGTTGCATACAAACTAGGTCAAAGACGAGAGCACAAGATCTCGAATTTGATCCGAAAATTGAAGCTTCTGCGAGGAAAAGAAGAGTAAAATCAAAGAATACCAAAGCACCTCCTAAAGCAATTTTAGAGGAGGAAAAAGTGCAGATTGAGAATCAGGCTATCCTAGAAGAGGCTGAATCGGAGTCTGAAACAGAATCTGAAACAGCATCAATGGGAGAAAGAGTCGATGAGGATGACATCGTCATCCGAGAAACTTTTAAGTCCACCAACCTGAGAGGATCAGGGGTAGTTGGAGCCGTTCGAGCTAATGAAGCGAACGACATAAGGCCAGCCCTGATCAATATGGTGGAGAGAAATCCCTTTGCCAGAGGCATTTTTGATGAGCCTTATGGCCATCTTAAGCGTTTCAACAGCTACATGGATACAGTGAAAACTGCTGATGCTACTAATGATAGATGGAAGATGAGGCTTTTTCAGTTTTCATTGGTTGATAAGGCGAGAAGTGGTATGATAAGTTAAAGGGAGATAGCTGCTCAAATTGGACTGAGTTGCAGCAGCTATTTGTTGATCGATTTATGCCACCGAGTAAGGTTCTTGCACTGAAACAGGAGATCAATCAATTCAAGCAGCGGAGAGATGAGTCGTTTGGAGAGGCTTGGGAAAGGTTTACTGATGCATTGAGGAGATGCCCACAGCATGGATTCAAAAAGTCTCAACTCATCAGTGTCTTCTATAATGGCCTTGACAACGAATTTAGAGTGTTGGTTGATGCTTCTGCTGGAGGAACAATCTTTGGCAAGACATCCAATGTCGTAGAAAAATTGTTTGATGGTATCTCTTTGAACTCAAGGGATTGGACATCAGAGAGGATCCAAGGGACTTACATACTTGGCAAAGTTGCTCAAGTTGAACAGAAATTTTCTGAAGCTGATAGGAATGATAGGGTTGTCGTTCAATTGGAACAGATGAATAAGAACCTGATTACTCTGATATCAGGTAATAATGGGGGAACCAACCGAGGGCCTGCAAGTGATGATATGGTGATGAACCTTCAAGAGGTCGAGGATGCTAATTGGGCTATGGGGCAGAGTCTTCAAGGTTCGAGAGCTCCTCAGAATTGGCAAGGAAATAGGTACCCTCAAGGTAATTCAAACCAAAGGAATAACCAAGGGGGAGGTCCTATTAGTCAAGGAGGCAATTGGCAGAATCAGAGGTATGAGAACTTCTCTTATTCAAATCCGTATAATGCAGTTCCATATCCTCCTAATTTTGACCATGGTGCCAAGACTGAAGAAGGAAGAACTAGTATTGATGAAGTGTTGGCCAGGTATATGAAGAAGACTGATGGAGATATTGACAAGATTAACAACTGCATTGTACTTATGGATTCGAATATGATAAAGCAGAATGAGGAAGTGAATAAGCAGTTGAAGAGTTTGTCATATAACATAGGGCATATCTCTACTACAGTAAATCAACAGCAAGTGCAGTTGCAGAAAGGAAAGTTTCCTTCGGATTCGGAAATCAACCCAAAAGAGAGTGTTAATGCGATCATGTTGAGGTCTGAGAAGCATTGTAAAGGTCCAAAACTAATGCAGGATGTTACAGAACAGAAGCAGGATGAAACAGGGATAGAGCAGAACGAAGATGGTGTCGCTCGGCTACCCACTAGCGGCGAGCCAGCTACCGAGCGGGATCAACCACCGCCGAGTGGCCCACCAGTCGGTTCAGAAGGGCCCTCCGGTTCGTTTGAAACCCAGCTCGGCTCAGTTGGACCTCAGCTCGAGCCGAGCGAGCCGGCGAGCCATCCTCCGGGATTTCCTGCATGTCCGACTTCCGTACAGAACCAATCTGATCTGGAAATTTCTGATAAAAAGTGGCAGAGAGCTAAGAAACTGAGAGAAACGGAGGAGGTATTCGAGAAAGATAGTCTGGGACTTCCGATAACAAAGGTACCAATTCCTTTCCCTCAGAGATTCTTGTCGATGAGCCTTGATGAGAAGTTTTTTAATTTCGCTGATGTTATGAGGGATGTCCAAGTCACTATTCTTTTCTCGCAAGCATTGGAAGAGATGTCATATTATTCAAGGTTCATCAAGGAACTTATCTCCAGAAAGATGAACCTTAACAGTGTGGAGGCAGTGAATTTGACAGAGAACTGTAGCTCTATTATTCAGAAAAAGCTTCCAGAAAAATTGAAGGATCCAGGGAGTTTTATCATTCCCTGTGAGATTGGAAAAGGACCATCTAGGAGAGCACTGTGTGATTTAGGAGCCAGTATAAATTTGATGTCTTTATCAGTGTTCAAGAAGCTTGGTTTGGGGGAGTTGAAACCTGCGTCTGTTGCCCTACAGTTAGCAGATCGATCGTTGACATACCCCGAGGGAGTGATTGAAGATGTGCTAGTGAAGGTGTCGAATTTGACTTTTCCTGTGGATTTTTTTGTACTTGACATGGAGGATGAAAAGGATGGTGCGCCTCTGATCTTGGAGCGTCCATTCCTTGCAACTGGAAGGGCTCTGATTGATGTGTTCAAAGGAGAGTTGAGGCTTAGGGCTGATGATAAGGAGATTGTCTTTTCTTTGAATAAGGAGATGCAGTGGCCCACGGATCAGCAGCAGTGCAAGTCTGTGGATGTAGTGGACACAGAGCATGATGAGAACTTTATCCTTTCTGATGAAGAGTTTGAGAATTTATCTAATGATGCATGTATTGATTATCTTGAGAAGCTATTTGCATTGGGCGATGCTAGTGTGAATCGGAATAAGAGGTTCACTGTTGAAGTGGGGATGAAGCCTGCTACTAAGGAAGAGAAGCAAAAGAGCCAAAGCATTGAAGTGGTAGAGGAGATCGTAGGAACAAGCGTATCTCTTACTTTTCCTACTACTAACTCTAATGTGACATTTGATAATCTTGTGGTTGTAGGAAAGATTGATGATCCATATGTGAAACCTCCTAATTTACCTCCATATTTTCATTCTTATATTAGCATTGAAAATTCTAACTTGTTGGATCCTTGTTGTGCTATGCAGGGTGAACCTACAGTTGAGAGGGAGATTGAAAAGGATGAATCGCGACATTCATGGGAGAGAAGGAAGTCAAAGAGTCCTGTTTTAGTGACAAGGAAGGGTGAGATGGTTAGTACAGAAAATAAGAGAGGATGGAAGTACTTGAAAGTAAAGATGCGAGAAGACTGTCCTCCAAGTCAGTAGTTAAAAAGAGGTATCCCGTCGTGACTCTCCGACGTTAAACATGAGCGCTTGTTGGGGGTTGTCCCTTCCATTTTATTGCTTTTATATGTCTGTGTTGGTGTAGGAATTTTATTAGGTGTTGCTCGACTGCGGTATATACTTCTTTGCAAACTTAGTTTCTCACTTCGTTTAATCTAAGTTTGGGGGGATAACGTACATACCTTGTCTTACAGTGTCGAAATAGAATTTTTGCATTTTGTTGTTGCTTGGAGAGTCAATTTTTTGCGGATTTTTAATATTATCGATTTATTCGAGAGTGTTGAGAGTTTGATTTTTTGCGATTTGCCAGGTTTTGTGTTTTATTTTGTGTGTTGTTTGTTGATCCTAGTGTTGGTATAGTTGATTTTTGATTCTCTAGGATGATTTTCTGATTTTTCTTAGCACTTGATTATATGTGTGATTGTTGAGAAGCAATTTGAGATTGTGCTTTGATATTGAGATGCTTGAAATTTGATTATGTGCAAAGATGATTAGCTATGTAGCTTGATTAGGATTGCTCGTTCATTCCTATAGCCATGTGAGATTTGAGTCTTTTGAAATCATGACAAATTGCATGATTCAGTTTATTCTTGTGAGTATCGTTCATGCACACGTATTCTAGAACTTGGCTTTATATCTTGCTTGAAGCTACGTGTTTAATTAAATAATAGGAAATGATCTTAGGCCATCTTTGTTATTTATTAGTCACTAGCCAAATTATTATCCTACCTATTGAAATTATCCGTAGTTAACCCTTTTGAGCCTAAAAGTCTTATTTTTGTGGAAGCCTACGTGATTAGCCAATTGATCCCTTTGTTAGCCTTTAAAAATCCCTACCTAGTAGAGAGTTGAAGGAGTCAATTTGGTATCTTGAGAAGAAACATAAAAGGAGAATAAGTTGGAAGTGATGAAAATTGTTGAAAAGAGTGGTTAAATTGTTGCATAAAGGGGTAGTGCCCAAAACTGGTACCCCATGAAAAGGGTAGTGCCTGAAACTGGTACCCTTATTTGAAAAAGAAAAAAAAAAGAAAAGAAAAGAGGGAAGAAGAAAAAAATTTTCAAGTAAGGATGTGGTGTTCAAAAGTGAAGGAGGAATCAAATTGCAAGAAGCATTGAAGAGCGTTGAAGAAGAAAGAAGAAAGTAAAGCTGTTTGTTGAAAAGCTGTAAGTCTTCTTTGATTCTCTACTAGTGATTGAGTCACGATATCCATATATTTCCTACCTTTACCAAAGAGCCAACATTACAACCTAATGCAAGACCTTTGTGATCCTATTGTTGAAATTATTCATTTAGTCGAGAGTTGAGATGATTGCCAAGCTTATGGTTACGCGTGTGTTTGAATTGACTTTGAGTGTAAACACCTTACCCTGAAGTGTATATCTCACACTTGAGCGATGAGCGTAAATACTACCCGTGAGAATGGTGGATGAGCATTCCGAAAAAGTGAAGTAGTTGATTTGAATTGTATGTTCTTAGATGGATGGTTGTCTTAGTATTTGAAGTATGATTTTTGAATTGTTATATTTTCTTGGATGTGAAGTTGTGAAATTTCCTCTCAATTACTCTATCGGTTTTATATGTCGTTGCCTCGGGACGAGCAACAGGTAAGTTTGGGAGTTTGTTGAGAGTGGAATTTCACGCATTTTATGTGTGCACATTACACCGTTTTGCTTAGGAAATTTATCGTTTTTGCTTAGAATTGTGTATGTTTAAGTATTTACACGATTTTAAGGCTATTAAGGTGTTTTTGTGAGTTTTGAAGGCAGGAAACAGGGTAGAACAGGGTAGGATCGGAAGAGGAGAAAAACAGACCCGGAACGGCCCAAGTCCGGAGCAGCTCGGCGATCCGCTCGAGCCGAGCTGGGTGCCGAGCGGCGGTAAACGGTGCCGAATGGGGTCCCACCTGGACCCCAGTGACGTGGCAAGATCGATGGGAGGCCGCTGGCTGGGTCCAGGCCCAGCTCGAGCCGAGCTGGGTGCCGAGCGGCCCAGTTCAGGGCCCAGACGGGGTCTGTTCGATGCAGCAACGTATATATACCCTCGAATCGCGATTCTGAAGCAGTTTTGATCGCGAAAAAGCCCTGCATCAGTCCTAGAAACAATTAGGGAGATCAAAACACAAATTGGAGAGGACCCATCCATAACCCATCATCAATTCACACCTCCAATCCTTCCATATCAGATTGACAACCTGATTTTACCATCCATCCACTTTCAAGAGGGTTCCAAGTGCTAATTGAGGGAGAATCGAGCAATTGGAGAGATGGAGAAGGAACAAAAGACTACGTCTACACTAGGGTTTCATAATTCCTTTCTTTTCCTTCCTTTTACTTTAATTTTTGGTATGAATTGCTTAGCCATGAGTGTTGCTTGTGACCTCATAGGCTAATTTTATATACAGTCCTAAGGTTTGATGGATTGATTTAATTGATTTGGGGATTTAGACCAAAGATTGGGATTTTATGCAGTTGAGCTTTTGATTTCACTTATTTTATTAAGACATGCTTTTCTGCTTCGTAACGTCTTCATAATATATTCATGACATCCGCTATAATGCTTGGATTATTGTGTTAGCTTGTGTGCGTTCATGATTGGTATTGTCTATCTGTTAGGGATTAGAGTAGCTCCGCTATAAGCACTTTAATTTCATGAACTGGTTAATCAAATACTTGATTAGTTTAGTGGAACAATACAATTAGACAATCAAGTAGGAAGTGAATAGAACCTTGAAGTAATTCCAGAAAATATCTTGTTAGTCGGGCTTACCATCCGGAGGTATTGTTGCTTGCTTTGATTAGTATCTAGGAATAAGGCTTGGTAATATTTGCGCACCTTAGGATTTAAACCAGATTAGACTGTTAGCTTTGAATCGAATCATATTCGGTGGGATAACAGGGATATGTGGTGTATTTTCAGTGAAACTGCATGAATGAACAATCGTAAGTTTAATAACCTAAATTAATTGGTCTCTACCTGATACCTTAGAACTGTTCGTTATCTCTTGATTAGAAACTTGCTTTTATTTTTATTGCCTTTTAATTAATTTAGTTATTTATATTTTCAGTAATTTAGATAATTAATTCATTACAAAATCACTTTGAAAATCGGTTACACAATTCTGATTAATTAGTAATTCATAGTAAATAGATAATTAACTGTCTTAGCGGGATCGATAATTTAACTTGGGTACTTGCTGCTACAATTGACATCCTTATACTTGAGGATTAAATTGGAGTGCGCAGAAAAAGCCTAACATAGCACAAGTATCTTATATTCAATATATATGAGAAAAAGGTTCACTTGAGGTGTTTTATTATATTTTAGGTGGAAAAATGAGCAATAGTGCAAAGTTGGAGAAAATGTGCAACTTGTGTATGAATGCTGAAAAACGCACATCCAACTTGTGTAATTTTTCTGTATTCATGTGGAGCTCAAAATAGAAGTGTGATACATGATTAGAAAGCCACAGAAGATTAGATCATTTTGGCATAAAGAACACTCCAATCGGATTCCAAACAAGAAAGTTATGATCAAAATGGCGACATCACGCAAGTTGTGCCGTGCAAAACAACTATGCCACTTTGCATGACTTGTTATATATTCAAATGTTGGAGTTTTTATAAGTTCTTTATATAGATAGAAATCCAAGGAAGTGAGGATCGCGTGAGCATAAGAATCACTCAAATCGAAGCTTAAAGGTGGAAGTTATACGCGAAACGGTAGACTACGCAAGCTGGTTCGACCTTGGTTCTACCTCCCTGATCTGGTTCGACCAAGCCCAAAGGTCGAACCAAAAGCCTGAACAGCTGCAGATCTATATTTTTATACCCCAGTGCATGTATTTTCGTATTTTCCATGAAAAAGCCCATCCAAGATCCATAAAGAGAGCTTAGAAGTATAAAAGAGGATGTAGATCACACTAAGAAGTCATTGATTGGAACAACAACACAATCATCCTACACCCGCCAAGGGGGGATCACCCCCAACTATCATCCATATCCTTTTCTCCATCCATCTATCACTTTGAAAATTCTTCTGTGGAATCAAGAGGAGAACCAAGAGGAGGATTCAAGATGGAGAAGGACGCGATGACTCCCGCATCTAGGGTTTTATTCATTTCCTAATTTATCTTGTAATTTTCTAGACTATGGGTAAGATCTATTCAACACCCATGATTGTTCTTCGCAACATCATAGGCTAGAACCATTTTGGTAGATATAAGGTTTATGAAGGTTTTATAAATTAATTAAATTTTTTTGTGTGTCCTCCGTACAATACTACTTGTGGATTGATTTTATATATGATTGTACTTTCTTAATCCATATTCACGGTCGTTTTGTGCATCTTCAATTGGTATATAGAGTCTGAATATATATCTTGGTTGTAGATTGAGTGCGTTCACCGCTGAACAGGAGTCCATGTTATGATTCTAAGTGATGGGACTCTGAAGCTTCATTAGAACTGTCATATATCAATGTTTATTAATTGAGTTGAATTCGGGTTAGTAAGCAGGATAAAGAGGGTAATTTTATAGTACCTATAAAGGGAGATCATATCGGGTTAGATTCTAGACGTGAGAAATAATTGATACTGATAGTACCTAGAAAGGGGGGGAAAATTATATCTCTTGCTCCGAGGTTATTATTCACACGTGTTACACGCTTATTTACTTGTGTCAATAGAGTAGATTTGCATGGTTTAGTGATGTGTGATGAGTGTGTAAATTCACTAGTTTCGAGCCTGAATTCGTGTACGTATGGTGTAATTAATGGTTTTAATTCGATGTGAATCGATATACTTGGTTGAAAGTCACGAATTGGGAGTTTACAAGGCTATTTGAGTGGATTTTTGATGGAAAACGAGTTGGAAGTGATCGAATCTGGAAAGAGGAAGAAATAGGGGTGGATTCAACCACGTTGGGGTCGGATTCGACCAAGAGGAATAGAGTTCGACCGGCACCTCTGGTCGAACTGATCTAGGAAAAATACGGTTCGACCACGACAGCAGAGTTCGACTAAACCACTTGGTCGAACCGTGGTCGAACTCGAAGCCTAAATAGAAGCAGTTCCGGTTCGACCAGGAAGTGTCCAGTTCGACCAATGCTCTGGTCAAATCTGGAGTCAGAAGCCAAGTTACAGACGGATTCGACCAGCATGGAAGTTCGACCAACTTGCTTGGTCGAATTGACATCCCAAAACTTACCAAATTCGTATTTTTACACCTTCAGTGCGTGTGTTCGCTCAAAAAGTCCATCCAAGGCCGTAAGGAGAGTTTACAAATATAAAAGAAGAGCTTTCGCAGGAGAAGAAAAGATTGATCAAGCATTAATCATCCATCCTTCACCAAACCCTACCATCATCCGAAGGAGTCGTGAGAAGAGGTTCATCTGGCGAGTCAAGTAAGATCATACCAACTAGCCATGATTGTTCCTAGATCAATCATGGGCTAGAACCGCTCCTATAGTTCTAGGGTTATGAAAGTTTTATGAGTTAATTGAATTTCCATGTGTAAACTCCGTACAACACTACTTGTGGTTTATTCTATATAAGATTGTACTTTTCTAATTCATACTCACGGTCGTTTTATGTATCTTTAACTGTTATGTAGAGTCTGATTACATCTCTTGGTTATTGATTGAGTGCGTTCATCGCTGAGTAGAATTGTATGTTATAATTCTAAGTGAATGGATTGCGAAGTCTTATTAGAACTGTTTTATATAAATACTTGTTAATTGAATCATATTCGGGTTGATAAGTAGGATAAAGATAATAACTTTATAGTACCTAAAAATGGAGATAAAATCGGGTTAGAGTACTAAGTGCACGGAAAATAATTGATTATGATAGTACCTAGAAAGGGGGGTGAAGTATACGTCTTGCTCCGAGGATATTCACACGTGTCATACGCTTGCTTACTTGTGTCTATAGAGTATGCTTGCATGGTTTAGTGATGCGTCCATAAACACAAGGTAGAGTCGTACATCAACACATGGAAAGGAAATTAATAAATAAAATTGGATTACCTGAAGAACTACTCTATTACTTACTTGATCACCACCGAAATTTCTCTATTGCTTGCTTAATTACTCTGCTATTTCAATTTATGTTATTTAGTTTCATAATCAAACCAACTCAAATTTACCAACATAATCTTAGTTAATTAGAATATAATCGAATTGATACAATTCCGTCTCTTTGGTAAGATAAACACTTGGTCACCTATCGCAACTACAATTGATATCCTTATACTTGAGCATTAATTTTGTTTGTTGAGAAAATGCTCATCAATGCGTCCATAGTTCACAAGGCAGAGTCGGTCTGCACTTGAGAGGGAAGTTATCTCCATTCTTGAGCCACTTTCGTATTCTTCTAGTACTATTCTATTTTATTTGTTATTTTAGTTAATTGTTAGTAGATTAATAATTATATTTCTCAAATCTTATTTCCGCCTCATCTTAATTAATTTAGTTAATAATTAAATTGATAATACGCCGTCCTTTAGGTTCGATATTTAACTTGGTCTCTTGCTTAAGCTGCAATTCACATCCTTAATACTTGGGAATTTATTTTGCATGCAAAGAAAACGCGCATCAGCTTTCATCGTTGGTCTCGCCATAAAGCCTTACTTCAGCCGTGAAGTGAAATGTACCGCTCTACTCTAGCTTGCGTAGGCAAGAGCTGCCTCATTTTCCAGATGAATTACGCCGCCTCTATCCCTAAACACCTGGTCATGACATCACCAATACATTCGTCATAAAAGGTATCAAGTCTAAACTGGGGAAGTTACAGAGGGATTGGGAATAGGACGATTTAGGAATTATGTGAAGTATGTGAACTTGAAATCGTTTTATTAGAATCAAAGTCTGGTGAATTCGGATCCTGTGCATGAGAAATTGGATGAGTTGATGAGAGAGATGGTGATGCCGAAGGATGTGAGAGAGATTCATGTGAGCGGGAGAAAGATGACAGTTTTGACTTTGAGTGGCTTTGGTTTGGATAAAGATTGAATATTTTTTAAATTAAGAACAAAGTGATATTTTTTTTGGTTAACATGTGAAGGGTGACATGGCAGACAAAACGACAAATCAGCGACCAGGCATGCCTTCTGCTACCTAGTAATTCGAGTTGCATCTCTCAACATTAAAGTGGGATACTTTTATTTTTATATTTTTTTTACAAATTCTCATAAATTTGAACTAATTCACAATCAAAATAAAAGTTGCAATTTCCAGCAATTAACTCTATTTTTAATAAAATGTGGTACCTATTGATGAAAAGTAATTATTATCCAATAAACTATTTCATGAATATTTGTAGTATAAATGAGAAACGATAATATTTTTAATAAAAAATAAAATCCTTTATTAAAAAATGATAATCAATTTAAAAAAATAAAATAATTTCATAATGGAACGTTCTAACGCTATCATTAATCTCTGTAGTAATCTATATCTATATCTATATAAAACCACATAAGGTCAACCAATATTTTTCCACTTAAAATCTTGATCAACATCTCTCCATTATATCTCATCAATTTCTCGATTCTCCTCGATTCTCTTCGATTTCTCCTCAATTTCTCTCATCCTAATTATATTGATTTTCCTTTTTAAATATAGGAATAATGTTAGGACAACTAAAGAGATTTTTAATTTATGATTTAAATATAGAAATAATATAAAACAACTAAAGAGATTTTAGGCATCGGTTCTTTGATTTCACGCTCTACCGATTTACAAATTTGCGGATTAAATTCAATTAATTTCTTTCTTTTTTTAATTTCTTTGATTTACCGATGTATATTTTTCATTATTTAGGTGTAATGTATGATTTAAATATAGAAATAATTTTAGGACAAGAGATTTTAGGCATCGGTTCTTTGATTTCACGCTCTACCAATTTATAAATTTACGGATTAAATTAAATTGAGGTATCAATTAATTTCTTTCTTTGATTTCTTTAATTTACCGATATATTTTTCATTATTTAGGTGTAATGTATGATTTAAATATATATATATATATATATATATATATATATATATATATATATATATATATATATATATATATATATATATATATATATATATATATATATATATATTATAAAAGCACCTAAAGTCAATATTTTTTTCCGCTCAAAATTTTGGGTCAAAATCTCTCTTCAATTTCTCATCTCATCTCAATTTCTCTTCAATTTCTCAACACTCATTTTATTCTTATTTTCTTAAATAAATACATTTAGATGCTTTACTATCAAATTTTTTAACACTTATTTCTTTAAATCTCTCTTCAATTTCACACATTTTTTAAATTTTGGTTGTATTTGAAAATAAGGTTAAGTAATTAAGACATTGTTTGGAATTGTTTATAACATATGATTACGTAATGAAATATAAATATTATTAAAAATTTTAAAATTGTTGGTTTTTTATAATTACATTAATTTACTATTATACATTAAAAATGAATATGGTTCGTTTAACGTCGATTCAACTAAAAACTATTTAATTCATTACATATAAAGAACTAAACTAAATATACATACCATCACAATATAAAACCTCATGCATATGTATTTCTTTCTTCTCATTCTAATAGTTATATTTATCTTTTGCACGGGTTGCTTTTTTGCACGGTGATTAAGAAATTTAGTATTTTAATATGTATTGAGGTGAGATAAATAATATTTTAATGTATAGTGGATGTTTGTATTAATGTGGCGGATGGGTCCCATTGAGATATTTTAATTACTTAATTATGTGGATCTCATACAAAAAAAGTAACTTTTAGAATAAAAAATTCAATTTAAAAATATGTAATTATTAGAATGGGATTGAGGGAATACGTAATTATATGTGTTTATGTGTACAATATATATATATATATATATATATATATATATATATATATATTTACTATTACAAAAAATCTATATTTATTTAATTATATTTTTTAAATCTATTCCCGTGCAACGCACGGGTTAAAATGTTTGTTAGAAAAGAGTTAAAAGATAGAATGTTCAAAGCTACAACTTTTTCTTTATTGAAAATTGTCTTAAAAATTGTCAAAAGTTCAATTTAGTTTCGAAAAAGTATCTTGTAAGACAGCAATTACGTGAGATGGGTTGTGAGACGGATCGGTCCGTATTAAAGTATATTTATTATATAAGTAAAATATGCTTATTAATAGTTAAAGTATATTTTTTAAAATATGATGAATAATGAATTAAATTATTTTTTTAACGTGTTATAGTGTGATTCACTTCAAATATACTTTTACTATAAATTAACATATTTTACCAATTTAATAAATATACTTTAACAATTGATCGACCCGTCTCACAATCTGTGTCACAAGAGAGTAATTTTTAGTTTGAACTTGTAAAATTGCATTAATTTAATTTTCACGATAAATTTCAATTTCCACACGTGGCTTGTGCATGGCGTCCTATTAGTAAAGTGTCACGTATGTGAAATGATAATTCCCGAAAAAGTTTAAGATGAATTAATGCAATTTTAAAAATGTGATACTAAAGTTTGTAATTTTTTTTAAACCATTATATGGGTATTCTTGGATGAGATTGTGTGGTAAATTTTGTATTTTTATAATTAGTAATTACTTTTTATTAGAAATATTATTATTATTTTTTAAAAATATTATTATTTTTTATTTATTTTAAATTATTTATGAAATAATTCAATACATTATTATTATTTTTTATTTAAATATCACTTTTTTTTATTAAAGTGTGGTAATTTTTATCCGTCTTATGGTATCCGTTTCACAAATTTTAATTAGTGAGATGGATTAAATCTAATTAATAATATTTTCAATTAAATTAATAAACAATTAAAAAAAACCACATTTGGTTTACAATTATTTAATTTCATTTTATAATTAGTTTTTTAATTTGATAATAATTAAATAAAATTCTTTAAATTTTTTTAATTAAATTAATGGATAATCGTTATACGAATTAAAATTCATGTATAGTTTCATCACGTCTTTTCCTAAATAAAGTAAGAAACTGTGAAATATATATATTTTTATCTCAATTGGAGTGAGTAATATTTATTCTAAAAATAAATAAATAAACTTTTATTTCACACCAAATATATTGCATGTGATGTCAAAATTCTGTCTTTCACAAGTATTAGATGTAGTGACATGTTGCAAATATACCTGCCACGTGGAATGGGGTATGTATGTGTCATTTTGTGATTAAAAAATAATATAGCTATGGAAGCATGGTTTCATACAAGTGGTGATGTTTGTGTTGTCTTTTTTGTGAAAAAATAAAAAAATATTAATTAAATACAGTATCCTGGGGACAATACATATTTAATACTGAGTTCCTGTAGCCTATGTCTTGGGAATATTACTAGTTTAATCCATCGTACCCACAAGAATATGCCATCTCCCACTCTAAATTACACATCTAACCCCTTCTCAATTTTATTTATTTTTATTTATTTATTTTAAATATCCCCAATTGTAGTGTACCAATTTTAGTATCCATGCAACTACTCTAAATTCGAACCGAATCCGGATCGTAGGTATAAAAGTTTTGGCCCAAATATTAACGTATTTATTTTGTCATTTGATCCGAATGGTTATAAATTATCAATTAATTACTTTTTACTGGATATGGGTCAATATCCAATGATAAAAAAAATGTTGCTACATCTGTCCCTCCATTACACAAATTATAAAAGAAGCATAAATGTTATGATGGAACGGATGTAGAATTAAAAATACCAGAATATATCAGTTCTTTTATAAAAAAATAACATAATATATCAGTTCTTTTAAATTAGGGTTAATTGCATTAAAATACATACATGAACTTTTTTTCTTTTTCAATTTAATCACGAACTATTTTTTTTATCAAAAAAAATACATTACTTTCACATATTTTTTCATTTTATTCATGAACTTTCTTTTATTCAATTAAATATACCAATTTTTTTTTAATTTTGCAATTTATTCATAAACTTTTCTTTTTACATGCATAATATTTTTATGTTTTACAATTTAATCAAAATCTTTTTATTAATAAAATATATAACTATTTTAATTAGAAAAAATCAATACACAATAAATATTTAAAATACTATATTGTAAATAATAAAGAATATTATTTATTTATTTTCACATATGAATGATGTGGCATACATGCAAGAGGGGTTAGGACAACTCCTGCAGTTTTCTCTTTGCGGTTTTTCCATTTTGAATTAAGAAACGGAATCAGAAGAGAATGCATATACATGCACAAACAAATAAAGTAGAGCGCAACTGCGGTGAAAAACTCTCGCTGATTTTTTTCTCACTCGTTTTTTCTTCATCTAAGATTAGTACAAACTCGTGAACATTTATCTTTCAACCCCGTGTTGAAGATTGGATCCAGAGACTGCAACGTGAGTGTCAATCGGTTCTCAGTACCCTTCCGCTGCAACACAATCCATTGGTGAGAGGTAATAGGATTCCTCTCTATGCATGCTGATGTATCTGTGTGTTTCCAACATTGGTATCAGAGCCAATGATTGGTACTTCGGTTTTCTCTCTGGAATTCATGAGTATGGTATCCTGCTTTCATATTTTTTAATATATTCTCACATGGATTTTGTTTGAAGTTATATGATTGGTGAATTGTGTGACTTTAATGGGTTATTTATGTGAGTATAAGGCAGATTATGCTTTTTAGAATGACTATGAATACATGACAATGTGATTCACCATGAAACTTACAAGTGTGTATTTTTTGTCTTTTTTTCGTATAAGAAAAAGCAAGTTTTGTTTATACTAATGGATAGGTCTCGTCGAGAGGAGTCCGTCAGTATTTTTCGTGTTTTTTTTGGCCTTCTAAAACTCCAATTATGATTTTTCAAAGATTTTCACGAAACTGGGCTTAATTGCAAATTTTCAGAAACTTCAAGGGTTGGTTTTTGAAAATTAGAAACTGTTGAGGGACATATATGTAATTATTATAAACTGTTTTTGTATTTGGGTCGGACCGGGTCGGTTCGGTCTCACCGGGTCAGACCCAGAGATACCGGATCGGGCCAGTGGGTCAGCCCGCATCCAGATCTGACGGAGGACCACCCGGAGGCGCATTGAAAACACGCTCCGACACCGACAGTACGTCGCGCGGCACGTGAATTCCACGTGCAGGTACCTGCACCGGCGCGTGTATTACACGCGCCGATGGCTGCCGTCTCCGGCAGTGGCGCGTGTGGGACACGCGCTGGAATTCAGACGTTGCAGTCGCGCATGATGGCTCGTGGACGCACGTGAAAGCGCGTGGTGGCGCGTGAACGCGCGTGGGATGTCCAGTCGGTTCCTGGCGGCGCGTTAAGGCACGTGGAGGCATTTTTCGGCGTCTGTCCAATTTTTTCTGACCTGTTTTCGATGCGTGGAGTCCGATGGTGATGTTTTCGAGAGTGTTTGACGTCATCTTTAGTGTGTATGTGTGGTTTTACTTCGTTATATGATATTTTTGTTGAATAAAAACCTTTATGGTAGCTATTTGGTTGCATTTTATGTTGATTATGCACCTTATAATGTCATTTAATCATATGTTCAATGTAATATTGAATTGTTCAAACTCTTGTAGCCTATAAAAGTGGGAGCCAATAGAGTTGAACTTATTCACTTGTGAATATGTCTATTGCATCTTGGAAATTTATTTCCATATGCATTATATGGAGAGAAAATTCATGTGATATAGTTTGACTAACACGGGTGTGTTTTTGTTTTGGTTGCTCATTTTTCATAGGCATGGCATCAAGGAGGAGAACAGCTTCAACAAGGGACATCAAAACTAAACGGATAGTCCTTAATGAATTTCTGAACTACAAAATGAAACCACAACACAACGTTAGGGACCATGCATTGGAACTGTTTGAACGATACAACCATTTGTTGTTCTTGATCGATAAAAAGCTTCTCCCATCTAGTGAGTATAATAAGATTTCTAGTCGTGAGACCTGGGCTAACACTTTACCTTCCTACTTGCAAAAGGAGTTTTGGGCTCAAAGGAAGACTTATAGTGTGAAACCAATTGGTCGTCAATTGATGTATGATCTGATGATTGCTTCTTTAGAAGATGATAATTGACAAGCACTAAGATCATCTTGCTTAAGTATGTGTAGGGTTCGACGATCTGATTTTCCAAGACTGAAAAGTCGAAGAAAGGATCAGATTAAGAATCATCTTGCAAATCCTTTGGCACGAGCTATCTATAGTGTGGGGACTAGAGATTTTGATTATATTCGTTATTTTGAATCAAGTGACGTATATGGAGGTTCCATTCGTAGACGTTCATAATTCCATTTTCTAATTGAATACTCGAGGAGTTCATTAGAATTTATGTGTTGTCAGACTTGATTTATTTACAATGATGGATGGTTGTTGATGTTCTATTTATTAGTGGCTGTTCAATATTAATTGTTGATTACTTGGACCTTAAATGTGTTTTACGTTTTGAAACAAGTATCTAGTATTATGACACTTGATGAGATTGATGATTAGTAGTCTCCGAGCTATTTTTCGAGATTAAGTCTTGTGTTATTGATTGAGATGTTTTTGTTTAAGCTTAACGTAAAATTTGATAAAACATTGTTAACGTACTGAATCACTTTAATCTCTAATAAAGATCATGGCATCAAAATCAATTATCGCTGAGTTAAACAAAGGAGAAAAACTCAATGGTGACAACTATGACACTTGGCGTCATAAGATTTGGTACGTGTTAGATGAGCAAGATGCATTAGACGCTATAAACCAAGTCATGGCTGATCCAGGTGTGGAAAATGGAACTCAAGGGAGACGTGACCAAGAGGCATACCTGGCTTGGACAATGAAAAATTCCGTTGCCCGTGGTATCCTCGTTAGCTCGGTAATCGATCCGATGATTCATGAGTGTGAACAACATCCCACTGCACATGATATCTGGGTGTATCTGCGTGAAAAATATAGTGGAACATTGGTTACGAGGCTTAGGCAGTTAACTATTAAGTTTGATACATACAAGAAGAAACCTGATCATAACATTAGGCAACATCTCAGGGAGATGTCTAATATGATAATCGAACTTAAGACTGCTGGTCACATTCTATCTGATGAGCAACAAATCCAAGTACTGATCCGCTCTCTACCTGATCGTTGAGAACATCTTAAGGTTAACTTGACTCATAATGAAAATATTAAAACTTTCAATGATGATGCTCGTCATGTTGAGTTGGAAGATGAGAGGCTTGGAGCCTCAAAGCCAGCTTCTGGAGCTTTCTATGCCGGTTCTACTTCCAAAGGAGTTTCGGGCTTCAAAAGGAAAATGAATTGGAAGAAGGGCAAGAAGGATAAACGATCTGACGGTGAGAAACATGACAACAACCCAACAACCAAAACTGGTGAACAGAAGAAGAAAAAGAAGCAAAACAAAAAGAATAAAAAGGATAAGAGCAAAATGCCATGTTTCATTTGTGGAAAGCTTGGTCACTTTGCACATGAATGCCCTGAGCCCAAGAGGGACAAGGTAGATTCATCTTATTCTTTTGCGTGTGAAATTAATGTCTCAAGTACTGTCTTGTTAACTGATTCTTATCCGTTGTGGATTATAGACTCAGGAGCAACGGACCATGTGACGAGAGACAGAGGAGCTTTTGTAGATTTTTGTCGTGTTCCAAAGGGGACTAGATGGATATATGTGGGAAACAACGCTCGAGTCGAAGTCAAAGGACTTGGGACTTGCAAACTGGACCTTGACAATGGTTGGGCCTTTATTCTACATGATGTTCTATATGCTCCAGAAATCACACGGAATCTAATCTCTGTTTCAGTTTTAGTTAATTTGGGTTATGATGTATTATTTACTAAAAATACTGTGGTAATTAGCATTAATGGTACTTGTTATGCATCGGGACATATGAATGATGGTTTTATGGTTTTAGATTGTAATAGAATGACTTTTAGGTATTATGATGATTATTCATATTTACTAAATGCTTGTTCTTCTAGTAATGCAAATGTGAATGATAATGTTTGGCATGCTAGATTGGGTCATATTGGGCAAGATAGGATGAATAGACTTGTAAAAGAAGGATTGTTGAATCTTTCTTCAAAAGTTGTATTATCCAAATGCAAACATTGACTTGCGGGAAAAATGACTAGAAAATCGTTTGGTAAAGCCATTAGAGCTAAATCTCCATTAGAAATAATCCATTCCAATATATGTGGTCCTGTAAATGTAAGAGCACGACATGGAGCTCATTATTTCATTACGTTCATTGATGATTATTCGCGTTTTGGATATACCTATTTGATATCTCATAAGTCTGAAGCATTGGACTGTTTTAGACGATATTTGAGCAAAGTCAAAAATCAAAAGGACAAATCTATCAAAGTTTTAAGAACTGATAGAGGACGTGAATATCTATCGGAACAATTTAAGGAATTTTGTAATGAAAAAGGAATAATCCGACAATTAACCATTCCTTATACACCTCAACAAAATGGTGTTGCTGAAAGAAGGAATAGAACTTTGTTGGAGATGGTGAGATCTATGATGGCACAAGCTAATCTACCGATCTCTTTTTGGGAAGATGCGTTACTCACGGCAGCTTATGTGCTTAATCGAGTGCCTTCCAAATCAGTTTCTTTGACTCTATATGAACTTTGGACGGGTAGAAAACCTGACTTAAGTAATCTTAGAGCTTGGGGATCAGCAGCTTACGTACATGATTTATCAAGTCAGTATGGAAAGTTAGGTCCCAGAGGCAAGAAGTGTATCTTCATAAGATACTGCGAACATTCTAAGGGTTACGTGTTCATAGGAGATCAAGATGGGAGTTTAACTGAGACAGAATCACGTAATGCTCATTTTCTGGAAATGGAATTTCCTAGTAGAGGGGGCATCAGGGATGCCGAACCTATTTTCGAGGTAGTAGAAAACCAATTCCTACAAGATCCAAGTGGGAGTAGTAGTTTAGCTGATAGTGTGGATCTTAATAGATATTTGCCAATTGAGGATCAAGCGATTCTCAATGAGAATATTTTGTCTATAGAAGATCATCAACAGCTATCTCGGAAAAGTTCTAGGAAACATGTACCCAAAAGGCATTATGATATTGAAGGAGATGCCTCCTTTGTTTCACCAGAAAATGGAGATGTTTCTCCTGTTGATGAGGAAGAGCCCAGGAATGTGAAAGAAGCTCTGACTTATCCGGCGAAGGAGAAATGGATGAAAGCGATGAAAGAGGAGATGGAGTCTATGAAGTCAAATCAAGTATGGGAACTTGTAGATCTTCCAAAGGGACGAAAGACAATTGGGAATAATGGATTCTCAAAATCAAAAGAAAATCTGATGGCTCAATAGAGAGGTACAAGGCTCGCTTGGTGGCAAAAGATTATACTCAACAAGAGGGTATAGACTACGAAGAAACTTTTTCACCTGTAGTGAGGTTTGCCTCGATTCGTCTACTATTGGCTATAGTGGCTAGTATGGATTTAGAATTACACCAAATGGATGTTAAAACCGCATTTCTCAATGGAGAATTAGAGGAAAAAATCTACATACAACAGCCTGTAGGATTTATTCTTCGAGGTCAAGAGGATAAAGTTTGTAGATAAGAAGTCAATCTACGGACTCAAACAATCCTCTAGACAGTGGTATTTGAGGTTTCACAATACGATTATCTCATATAACTTCGTTATGATAAATGAAGACCACTGTGTTTACGTTAAATAGTCCAATGGTAGTTTTGTGATTCTATCTTTGTATGTGGATGACATACTACTAGCTAGTAATAGCAAAGAGTATCTTGAAACCATAAAAAGATGGTTATCTTCAAACTTCGAAATGAAAGATATTGGTGAGGCAGAATACATACTTGGTGTGAAGATCCATAGGGATCGTTCAAAGAAGTTATTGGGTTTGTCTCAAGAGACTTACATAAAAAAACTTTTAGAACGATTCAAGATGGAAACTTGCAAGCCCATAGATACTCCCATGGTGAAAGGTGAATCATTGAGTCAACACATGTGTCCCAAGACTCAAGATGAAATCAATGAAATGTCCAAAGTGCCATATGCCAATGCGATTGGAAGTCTTATGTATGCAATGCTGTGTACAAGACCAGACATTTGCTATGTCGTTGGTCTGGTTAGCAGATATCAATCCAATCCGGGGAAGAAGCATTGGATGGCTATTAAAAGAATTTTCAGATACCTAAAAGGGACTGCAGATTATTCTCTTTGTTATCAAGGGAATAACAGTACACTAAATGGGTATTCAGACGCTGACTGGAGTGGAGATTTAGATGAATGTAAATCAACTTCTGGTTATGTCTTCTTGCTCAACAATGGAGTAATCTCATGGTGTAGCAAGAAACAGAATTGCATCGCATTGTCCACAATGGAAGCTGAGTTTGTGGCATGCGCATCTGCAGTTCAAGAGGCCATCTGGTTGAGAAGTTTCATGAAACACTTGGAGGTCTTAAACACTTCAGTGGGAGCTGTTTTAATCAATTGTGATAATCAAGCGGCCATTGCTTACACAAAGGACCCCAAATATTATGGAAAGACCAAACACATTGATACTAAATTCAACTTTGTTAGAGATATTATAGAAAAGAAGAAAGTGATTCTTAAATACATTTCTACTCGTTTAATGTTAGCATATCCTTTAACCAAACCAATTCCCAGAGATGTGTTCGTAGGACATGTAAAAGGATTGGGTTTGCGAAGGATTTAAAACGATGTATTGAATATGTTTATGTATGTTAATGGAATGGTTAATGATTTAACTATTCATATATGTTTTATAAATTATATGTGATGATTCATGTATAATAGTATGTCGGCAAGTTACGATTGGCTCTCTCATACGAGCAATCACCTCTGACTAAGTGGGAGCGCAGAGATGAGATTACGATAATTAATGTGATCGAGATAGATTTAGCCATGAATCTGATCCAACTTGTTATAAAGCTAAATCGATGGAGATCCTATACGTGGGAGGAAGGATATCCGAGTTAAGTGTATGGGACACACTTGAACTTTGATTTACACGATGTCTATATTAAAATAAAATATGACATACACTTTCATGGAAGGAAGTTAAAGACATTGTGACAAGTGTTTTAGGAAAACGACTTGTGCTGAGTTGACCACAAAAGGATTGAGAATATTATTTCCATTTTCTCAAATAGTATGAGTCCTTATCTATTAGTTACCCTTATGACTTTCTACTATATTCTAAGTCTTCACTTTAGTGTTGCTACTTTAGCATGTTACCAAAAGAGCTATGATTAATAACGGCAATGTGGTGCATGTCTAGGAAAGCAGCTGCAGTGGGAGACTGTAGATATTTAGTGAGACAGGAAGAATGTCTTAATTTAATATATACTATTGTGATTCATTGACTAGTCAATTAAGTATGGTCTTGATTATGAATACATAGTTTTTTTTTTTGCAAAAGGGTTGAATATGCTCTGACAAATTTAGGGATTGAAAAGAGATATGTCAACTTATGTTAAATATTCAAGAGTTCTGGGGTATAACGAGCTTGTTGAGTTCCTTCAATAAACTTGTTGAGTTGCTATATATCTCTAACAAGTGTATAGCAATTAAAACTCATATCTCGTGGGTCACACGATGTATTAATCTAGATAAGAATATATTCATGGAGAAAATAAATCAGGAGATTTTTGATTTCATATGTGAGTGGGAGATGTAAATAATAAAGAATATTATTTATTTATTTCTACATATGAATGATGTGGCATACATGCAAGAGGGGTTAGGACAACTCCTGCAGTTTTCTCTTTGCGGTTTTTTCATTTTGAATTAAGAAACGGAATCAGAAGAGAATGCATATACATGCACAAACAAATAACGTAGAGCGCAACTGCGGTGAAAAACTCTCGCTGATTTTTTTCTCTCTCGTTTTTTCTTCATCTAAGATTAGTACAAACTCGTGAACATTTATCTTTCAACCCCGTGTTGAAGATTGGATCCAGAGACTGCAACGTGAGTGTCAATCGGTTCTCAGTACCCTTCCACTGCAACACAATCCATTGGTGAGAGGTAATATGATTCCTCTCTATGCATGCTGATGTATCTGTGTGTTTCCAACATATATAATACATAAATTACATTTTATAAATATCAGAAATTGAAATTGTACTTTCTCATGAGTCATTATGCTATTTAATTATATAAAACAAACGTTAGACAGTACTGTTTGTTTAATTTTTTTTAAAATTTATTGTTCTTCTAATATTTATTTATTTAAACTTAAATAATTGAATACACATGTAGAAATATTTATTTAAAGTTCAAAATAATTATGAGAATGAAGTTGCTTTAATTTCAAACGATAAAGACTTAATTTTATGAATTGTTCTATAATTTTTTTAAAAATATTTATAATATTTGGATTTATATATTATATTTTAAATATTTACGTGTCTTGATCTTTAAATATTTAATTATTTACGTGTCTTGATTTATAATATTTTAAATATTTACATGCCTTGATTTTATTAAATAAAATAGTCACATATATATTTTGTAATCGAAGAATTTGTGATTAAATGAAAGAATTTTTTTTTTAATATTATATATTTAAAAATGAGAGTTTGTGATTAAATTGAGAAAATAAAAAAAGATCGTGTATTTAATTGATAAAATGAAAATTCGTGATAAAATTAAGAAAAAAATAAAATTCATGTATTTTTTTATAATAAAATAAGTTCGTGATTAAATTGAAAATTGAGGAGAAGGTCGTTTATTTTAATTCAATTAACCCTTTAAATTGAGGAGAAGATCATGTATTTTAATTCAATTAACCCTTTTAATTAAAAAGTGTGGAAAAAAAAAGTTAAAATGCACTATACATTAAATTGGGGCAACTAGTCTAGAACTAGTTTTACCATATTTATTTTAAGTAGAACCTGTGGTCTTTACTTCTTATAATTAATTAGTTTGTGGTCTCCGCTTCCCCTAATTAATTAGGCAAAGATTTGTGTAACATTATTAATAAAAATGATATTCAATCGATCGATAAAAAGTGATAATAATATAATAAACTATTTCATTATTATTTTATAATATATAATTAAAAAGTGATAACATTTTATAAAGAAAGTAATAACTAATTACGAAATATAAAATAATCTGATACGGTGTCACACTCGCCCAACCTCTTATATGGCGTTTAATGAGGTCCATTTTTAATGTCTATGCTTTAAGGGTTGACGAAACTTGCATAGCTTTGCATTCTAATTTGTACTATACAATGCATATTTTACCGACCTTTAAATTAATTTGGGTCAGCATTATTTCTTGACTTCCATGCAAGCAATTCATGCATCTTCTTAAATACTATCAAATCATATTTAGGTAGCATTACTTTCTTTTTCACAATGTTTTACACATTATTGTTTGGTTTTATTTATTTATTTTTTGTTATCTTATCTTGTTGATATTCAATTAGTTCATAATTAGGTAGCACTACATTTTCTCACAATGTTTTACACATTATTGTTTGGTTTTATTTAATTTTTTTATCTTATTTTATTGATATTCAATTAGGATAAATATTCTTATGAGATCGTCTCATGTAAGCTTTTATGTGAGACGAACAAAAAGTGATAATATCATTAACGAAAAGTGATACTCAATCGATGAAAAACGATAATGGTGCAATAAACTATTTCATACTATTTCATAAACAATTTATAGTATAAATAAAAAGTGATAATATTTTATATCAAAAATAATAACATTTAATCTTTATCTATATATATATAAAAGCAGAATAAATCCAATCCTGACCATCTATTTTTAAAACAAATCTCAGCCACCATTAAAATAATTAAATAATTATATTTATGACCTTTTCAAATTAGGAAATAAGATTTTATTTATTAAAAAATTAATAATATTAAATAGGCCAATTAAATTGCAGGGATGGAAAGGCTCAAGCACCAATCAAATCAAATTATATAAAAGCAGAATAAATTCAATCCTAACCATCTATTTTTAAAAAAAATCTCAGCCACCTATTAAAATAATTAAATAATTATAATTATGATCTTTTCAAATTAGAAAATAAGATTTTATTTATTAAAAAATTAATAATATAAAATAGACCAATCAAATTGTAGGGATGGAAAGACCCAAGCCCACAGAATTATGTCAAATAATCCAAAGCCCACAAAATTAGGTCAAATAATCAATTGACCAATCAAATTGTGAGTTATATATGAGACTTCCTCACCCTTCACCTATATAAGGAGAACTCCTCCATTCATTTCAAACACACCGAGAACGATTCTCTAAGAAGATCAAAGACTTCAGAATTGTCTGAATAGTTCTTCGAATTCTTCAACGAGAATCAAGTCAAGAACGGAATACATCTGGGATTCAGGTTCTACAGTCAAAATTTTGAGCAGCCTATAATCTGGTCTTAAACCGTCCGGATTAAGCGTTCTATAGTAAAAAAAATTAAATTTCAGTCACTCAATAAAATAATTAAATTAAATAATTATAATTATAACTTTTTCAAATTAGAAAATAATTTAGTTCAATCTAGAATAAATCCAATTTTGGCAATTTATTTATTAAACAAATCTGCCCCATTAAAATAACTATAATAAGTCCAATTCTGGCCATTTATTTCTCACACAAATCTCAGTCACCCAATAACTAATTAAATAATTATAATTGTGACATTTTAAATTAGAAAATAATATATTATTTATTAAAAAATTAATAATACTCCCTCCATCCTACGTATTTTTACCTACTTTCCATTTTGGGCTGTCCCATGTATTTTTACTCATTCCATTAATAGAAAAAATGCATAATATTTTATTACCTACTTTTTACAATCCCAACAACTTTAATAATTTTTTTGACAAAGTCTCTTGTGAGACGCTACTTTCATGAGACGGTTTGTGAGACGTGTTAAAGTATGTCGATTATTTAAATAAAGTATGTTTAATGGTTGTTAATGTATGTTTTTTAAAGTATGTTGGATTATGTATTAAAGTATGATGTTAGTGTGTTATAATTTGATTTATTATCGACATATTTTAACCACAAATAAGCGCACTTTAACCACAAATAAGCATACTTTAGTGACGGGTTGACCCGTCTCACATCCGTCTCACCAATAACCCGTCTCACAAGAGACTAACTCAATTTTTTTACACTTTTTCATCATTCCCAACAACTTTATTTACCTTTTCTTTTTAAATCACAAATTTATCCCTACTTTTTCTTACATAATATATTAAAAAAATAACGCGTCTTAATCTCCGTACCCGTACAAATGGATAAAAATACTCGAGACGGAGGGAGTATTAAATATAAATCAAATCATAACCATCTATTTTTCAAACAAATCTCAACCATCTATTAAAATAATTAAATAATCGTAATTATAACTTTTTCAAATTAGGAAATAATTTATTGTTTCCAAAGGGTTTAGGTTTAAGGATTTCAGGGTTTATCTTAAACAAATCTAAGGCACCCATTAAAATAATTAAATAATTATAATTATGGCTTTTTCAAATGAGGAAATAAGATTATTTATTAAAAAATTAATAATATTAAATATAAATCAAATCCTTACAATCTATTTTTCAATCAAATCTCAATCACCCATTAAAATAGTTAAATAATTATAATTATAATATTTTCAAATTAGAAAATAATTTAATGTTTCCAAAGGGTCTAGGGTTTAGACTTTTTCAAATCAGGAAATAATTTCACCAATTAAAATAATTAAATAATTATAATTATAACTTTTTTAAATTAAAAATAAGATATTAATTATTAAAAAATTAATAATATTAATCAAATTCTAACCATCTATTTTTTAAACAAATTTCAACCACCTATTAAAATAATTAAATAGTTATAATTATGACTTTTTCAAATTAGGAAATAAGATATTGTTTATTAAAAAAATTAATAATATTAATCCAATCCAAACCAAGCCATCCATTAAAATAATTATTTAATTTAATATTTTTAAATGGTTTAGGGTTTAGTTCTTAAACAAAATAATTATAATTACGACTTTTTAAAATTAGGAAATAAGATATTATGTATTAAAAAATTAATAATATTAATCCTGACCAAATCATCCATTAAAATAATTATTTAATTTAATGTTTTCAAAGGGTTTAGGGTTTAGGGTTGATTTTATGGGTTTAGGGTTTAGGCTTTTAGGGTTTTAGGATTTGTGGCATAATATTTCTATATGATTAAATCCTGACCATTTATTTATTTAACAAATCTCAGTCACCCATAATAAATACAATGATGGTCATCTATTTTTCAAACAAATCTCAGTCACCCATTAAAATAATAAAATAATTATAATTATGACTTTTTCAAATTAGGAAATAAGATATTATTTATTAAAAAAATTAATAATAAATTAGAAAATAAGATATTATTTATTAAAAAAGTAATAATAAATTAGAAAATAAGATATTATTTATTAAAAAATTAATAATATTAATCCAATCCTGACCGTCTATTTCTTAATCAAATGTCAGCCACCCACAATGTTTATCCACAAAAAAAGGTATGTATTTTTTAAGTTGAACTCAATTATATACTCCCTCCGTCCCACACTAAGGGTAGTTTTATTTTTTGGCACGTAGATTAAGGAGTATTATTATTTAATGTGTAGTGGGTAGTTGTATTAGTGGGAGTGTGGTCCCATATTTTAATTGTATTAGTGGGTGTGTGTGGGTCCCATGTGTGTAAAAAAGGAAAGTGAACTCTTTGGGTGAGACGACCAAAATGGAAAAAATAGACTCTTTGGATGGGATGGATGGAGTATTAATTTTTCAAAACAACTTATTCTGCAATAAACATCGAATATCTACATGTTTCAGATGAAACATTCTTTTATTTAGATTGTAACCAATGTTGCGTTCGAAAGGGTTCGTCAATTCATTAAGATGTGTAAATAGTAAATGGTTTTGAATTGTGTAAATTAGTAATATAGAATCTGATCCTATAATTTAGAAAAATAAAAATTTTATTGTTGCATTTTTAATTTGTAATATTATGAGATAATTAAAAAAAATAAATAAAGAAATAATACGACAACAAGATTCAAACCACACCAAAACCGGATGAGAGAAGCTCAAACAAATCTCAACCACCCATTAAAATAATTAAATAATTATAATTATAACATTTTCAAATTAGGAAATAAGATAATTAAATAATTATAATTATAACTTTTTCAAATTAAGAATCAAAATATTATTTATTAAAAAATTAATAATATTAAATATAAATCTAATCTTAACAATCAAAGGGTTTAGGATTTAGGGTTTAGGATTTAGGGTTTTAGGGTTTAGGGTTTATGGCGTAATGTTTCCAGAGGATAAAATCCTGACCATATATTTCTAAAACAAATCTCATCAACTCATTAAAATTATTAAATAATTGTAATTATGAATAATCTCACTTCATATTCAAATAAATATTATTCGGTTCAAACATCATAAAATTAAGTGAAATTATTGTTGCCCTAAAAATAACACATCCCGTGCAACGCACGGGTGCCCATAATGCCCATAATCCCTAATTTATTATAATTAATCATCTCCACATGTAAGACTAATTTCACTCACTTTAATTATAATTTAATTGATGATTAATTGTATATACAACCACATGTTTTGTTCTTGAGTTATTAATTGTGTGAGGATGGTAGGAAGCCATACGACGAATCTATACAATTTCAAAAGCACTACTATATCTGATGTTCGGAAAGCCAAAGGGAAGGGTATATATGGATCATGGCTGTGGTGCACCACCGATGATACAGTGTATGATGTTGTGAAGTCGATGACTCAGCACAATGTTGGAGCTTTGGTTGTTGTTAAACCGGGGGAGCATAGCTCAATTGCTGGAATTAATAATTATAATTTTTTCAAATTAGGAAATTATTTAGTCTAGTCTAGAATAAATCCAATCTTGATTATCTATTTCTTAAACAAATCTCAACCACCTCTTAGCTACCCATTAAAATAATTAAATAATTATAATAATTCAATACTCGCCATCTATTTCTCAAACAAATCATATAATTCAAATAAATATTATTCGGTCAAAAATCATAAAATTAAACAAAGTTATTACCCTAAAATTAACACCTAAAATTAACACATACCGTGCAACGCACAAGTTAGCTACTAATATATAATATAAGACAATGTTTACCACTTAACAAAGATTAAATCTTTCCTTCTTAAATCAATTTTACTGCAACAGGTAATTTTGGAAAACTTTAGGTAACTTTTGTACATCAATCCTCACCATTCATTTCAAAAATTAAATCTGCACCATTGCTCTCATCTCATTAATTTTGAAACCTTATGATAAACATTCTAACTGCCGATTATAGCAATTCTTTTTTGCTTTCTTTTTATCGAGAATTTAGTCTTGATAGAATTTTTTTCAGGTTTCTTGAAAATCTTTGCCTCAATCAGTGAGTGGAATTTTACAAGGATATGGTAAACCACAATCCCTGATTTGATTACAAATTGAAGAATGAAAATTCAATTGCCTGAATTAGGTTTTCAATTTTGCAGATTCGGATATTATCATATCATGATGTGATAAGGGTTTACGAGATTTCAAAAACATTGAACTTCACAGGGATTCAAACCTACAGGATAACAGTGCGAAGATAGTGTTTTTGAACCAGCGCTGCTGTCCTCAGCCAAAGGAGTCACCAACAGCCGCCGCCCTTAGTCGCGCCGCCCTAATTTTTTTTTATCTCTCACCCTCTTCATCAATTTGAGTTTTCTTGCAGTCAAAAGTTATGTAAGTTCTCTTTCATGTTTTCATTTCATTTTGGTGCAAGAACTTTTGTTCAAATGTTGGTAGATATATTCAAATCTTATTGTATGAGTATCGAGGATGGGATTCAAAAGCAGCAAACCCAACGCATCGTCGAAAGGAGAAATAATTATGATTTGTTGTGTATATAAGCTCCTGTACATTATGCAGATTTGGCATAGTGTGAAAGATAACTCCTGCGAAATATGGGATGCCAGCGACTGTTGAGCTTGGTGATGCTAAGACAAAAGAAATAAAGAAACAAAAGATACATTGGAGGTAACAATGTAACACTCTCCCTTCTTAACTGCTAACATAACAAATGTGCTGCCCCATGCGCTGATCCCCTCCACCCAACTAAACAGAATAAACAAGAAGTTTACTAAATTTTTTTCAAATAATCACTACGACAAATGAAATGCATTACCAAAGACAAAAGGAGCCTTGGTCATGGCTCTTGATCTTAGAGGTAATGAGGTGTTCCACAATTTATTGATCCCTTTCAAACTATATGTTACCAAAAAAAAAAAAAAAGGCTGAGCTGTTCGTTTAGTCTTTTCTTTCCTTCTTTCTTCTTTCCATATATTGGTAGGATCTCTAATTATGAAAATTTTCTATTTAATATGTTGAGTTTTCTAAGTTGCCTTTAATTTTGATAGGAAAAATAAGTAAGTACTATAATGTCTAAATCCTACTCCTTTTGAATTTGTTTTATAGTTTCTTGATCTTTCTCTTTCGTTCATTTCTTTAGGATTACAGGATTTTACACTTTCAATTTGCTATTCTCTTATTTGTTGTAAATCTAATGATGTTATGTTTGTGTTTCCTTTGAAGATTCATCTCAACTGAAAGTGTAAAATTGGTTTTACAGTTCCTTGCTCTCGCAGACACCATGGATATATGTGACATTAATGTATGGAATATGACAGAGCAAATACAATTCCCTCTATCTCCTTAATCTGATGCAAAGTAAGTCCACTATTAGACTTATTTAGGTATTATTTTCTCCTTCATCTAGATGTTGTATGATTCTTTTTGAGTTTTTGTGAAAAGCAGTTCATTGTGTCATCATTATATTTCTATGGAGTGACTTTCTCAATGAAGAGTGGTCTGTCATTTCAGTGGAAAATGTTGATAGGTACTTTCACATTTTCTCTTATTACATATTGTGTATCCATGAATGAAATGCTTGATTTTGGTTAATTAATTCATTTTGCCTAGCTAGATATAGAATTTCTGTCGATGGGCTAAGAAGAAGACTCATAGAGATGTTCAATAAAGATATTTGTTTAAATTTTCAGAGTTGCTATAATTTGGATGCTTTGATTTATATATGCTTGCATCTTAGGTTCAACCTCTTCCCACTTGCAAATTCTGTTTAATCATTGTAATTATTGGAGGAACAAGAAATACGTGATGTGTCATGAATTTAGTTTGTATGTTTTTTCTTTCTACCATTTTTATGTTATTTTCCTACGGGGAAATGTAATACTCCAAGTGATGACACTTGAAATGATAGGTATTAAAATACATTGATTAGCAAATAAAGTAAGTGCAAATTATGTCTTGCTGGTGTTAGCAGCAACATCTTTATACATGCATGTTTTGTGACAGATGAGTCAAATATTGAACTGTACTCTTCAGTGTAGCACTTTTCTGCATATTTTGTGTGTTTATTGTTGGAGGGCTGATGGATGGTTCAACCTATAAGTAGAAAAATAATTGAATAATTTATTCCACTTATTTATTTAGATCAGATTGGATAGAATATAATCTGCCGAAAAACTTGATTGGGAACAGAATTGAAATTTATTAATGTCCATGCTGCAGGCTTTGATTAGTACATTCGAATAGGGTAAGTTGTAAACATTGATTAATTTATTGTTGACTATGCATATATCCTACTTTTCTCTTTATTTAAAATTTGGCAGAAAACCTCGATTTGTTCATTGGCTATAGCTCATGTCTCAATTTTACTTCAGTTTTTCCTTGCAACTAAAATCTCTAACCATATACTCCCTCCGTCCGGTTCTAAGGTATCCATTTGCTTTTTGCACGTGTCCGATTCTATGGTATCCATTTGTTTTTTGCACGTGGATTAAGGAGTATTATTATTATATGTAAAGTGGTAGTTGTATTAGAGGGAAGTGGTGGGGCATATAGTGTATTTTTTTACTAAATAAGGGAAATAGATACCTTTGAAGCGGACGCCAGAAATAGTGAAATGGATACCTTAGAAGCGGACAGAGGGAGTATTTTTTTTCATTGTTTCAGGATTCGTATCTAGAATTTGTCACATACTCTAATGCACTTGAAAAGGTGAGTTCCAACTATATCGTTGCATGAGCAAATCTGATTTGCTTAGTGATTATGTATTAGGAGCATATATTACTCTATATGGTAATTTTTTTTTTTTTAAGTTTCATATATATTCTAATGCAATTATTCATTTTTCAATTGATATTTTCCTAATTTCGTATAGTGTAAATTGTTTGAACATATTATAACTTAGAGCTAACTAGGTTCCAAACAAATTTGGATTTTGCAATGTAGCATAACAGAGGTTTCAGGTTCCATTTTCATTTTGTTTAGGCTGTTCTTTGAGTTATTTTGAGCATATATATGATTGTTCAGAGTCATTCTCAAGAATATAAGATGAAACTGTAAATGAAATAGTTCATAGATCTCAAGCTGTGTATTTTTCTTGGAATATCTAATGTTTATTTTTGTTGTTGTGATGATGCTGAATGCCCAACTTGATGTTACCATATTGAGTCTTTACTTGGCTTCCATTGAATCCAATTATCATTATGGTGCACACTTTGCAACAGGAGGTGCAACCATCAGCCTAATGAGTCTTGGAAATTATTAAGGATCATGTTGTAAAACTGTTAAAAATAAGTGTTAATGGTGCAACCATCATGAGGCCTAATGAATCTTGGAAATTATTAAGGATCATGTTGTAAAACTGTTAGAAATAAGTGTTAATGATATCAAATTTATGTTCCCAAAAAATATTTGAAGTTTAGCTAAGATAATTTACTTTGATATTTGGTACATATTACGTCATCTATATAATGAAAGAGAGTGTTTATTATTCAACTCTGAACCTTGGAGTGCTTTATTATCTGTAAATTGTGTCCTTTTGCCGTTCTTTTAATTGGTTACAAATTAATTATCAAAGGATGTTGAATTCTAAAATGTAATGTATGTTTACTACACCTTTTTTAAATGGATTTGGTAGTTTACTTTGTTTCTTGAGAAAGTTCATCTCCTAGAGTTGCTCAATTAATTTTTTTTTTTTTTAAAATCATTGATTTAAGTACACTTTTTTGTTCCACTAATATCGAAATTTATAGCTTTTTTTTTTTTTTTTTTAAATTGTGTATCCAAGAAAATCACCTATTACTTCTTTTATTTTTATTATTATCATTTTTATGTGTGACCATTTTATCTTTTTGTAATTAATTAATTTTTATTGAAGATATTATCATATTTTATTTATATTACAAATTGTTCATGAAATATTTCACTGCATCTATCACATTTTATTATAATATTATCAATTTCTATTCATCTCAAATAATTTCTTAAGACGGTGTTATATAAGTTTTTTTTTTCATTATTGTTTTTGTTTTAGTAATGACATGGAGTATAATGACATCATTTAATGATATTTTAATTTATTACTATAAATAGTGTAATATAAAACCAAATTAAGGTACACCATGTAAATGTTTACAGAGTATCATGAAGTAATAAAATGATAATATTCAGCAAAATTTATTGAAGTGATTATAATGTTTTGTGATTAATTATAAACAATGTTAAGAGATAACCAATAACTATGTAGGACTCATTCTTAATCTCTCCACTATATATATTCTTAAATGATTAATTTTTATATAATTTATATGCATTAAATTAAATATAATAATTCTAATTAAAAAATAATTAATTAATTAAAAAAATTAACAATTAAAAGTTCATATTATAAAATATTTATTTTGAAAACTAAAAAGAATATCATTTGTAGTTTTTTTTTTTCTTTCTGATTTGGCATGCATTCCCCTCATGATAGAGAGTTTCGGTTTTTTTTTTACTATTATCCTTTCTTTATTCATATAGCAGACGTTTTTCTGTAAATTTAAACTTTAATTTACAATTAAAGTTGTCGTTCCCTTTAATTGTAGTACCTGTTCTCCCAAATTTCATGATTTTAAAGGTGTGTATTTTTTAATATTAAATGATATAATCATAAGAATGTATACTCTTGATTTTCTTGGAAAAAAAATTAATTTTTTTAATCAAACAATTATAATATTCATATTTCAATCAATATTTTTTATAAAATATTTATACCCTTAAAAATAAAATGTTTTACCCTTATACACCTTGTGCACCCGAGGACACAAGAGACCAACTCAAATATTATATTCCGCCCGTTTACTTGAAAGAGGTATTTTTACTTTTTCACGTAAATTAAGAGATATACTCCTTCCGTTCGGTTTTAAGGTATCCGTTTGCTTTTTGCACGTGGATTAAGGAATATTATTATTATATGTAAAATGAGTAATTGTATTATAGGGAAGTGGTAGGCCATATTGTGTACTTTTTTACTAAATAGGAAAAATGAATACCTTTGAACCGGACGCCAAAAATAGTAAAATTGACACCTTAGAAGCACACGGAGGGAGTAATATTTAATGTGTAGATGAAGAAAGAGATAATATTTTAATGTATACTGAGTAATTGTATTAGTATTGTGTGTGAGCTTCATAAAAATATATTAATTCTTTTGTGTATGTTCTATTTACCAAAATGGGAGATGTATCCCTTGCATTGAGATGGATTAAAATAGCCAAATGCGGCCTTTTCAGAGGGATGGAGGCAGTACAACATTTATGTACCAAAATAATGGGCTATGAGATTCTTATATTTCAGTTTAAGTTTTTTTTTTATTTACTCCGTATTTGATTTTCAACAGAAAAGTTACTCATATTATTTAGATTTACGAAAACTTAAGTTAGAAAAATAAGTAATCACTAAAGTTAAGAAAAATATATCGACGATGCCTTTATTATTTATGCAGAGAATTCAAAATTTAGTTGCACAAATTTTTTATTGATGATGTAGAGATAGTAAATTTCTTAGGGGACATAAAAATAGTCAATTGTTGAATTTAAAAAATGATTTTTTTCTTAAAATCAATTTTTAAGCATAAATATTTATTATTATTATTATTACTATTAAAGAAATTCTCATACATTATCCATTCAAATACTGGATTTGTGCTTAAACAAAAATGATTGGGCATTATTATATAATAAATACTAAATCGTTTTTAAAAAGATTGAGCAATACATTATAAAGACTAAATCATAATACTATATTTAGTTGATTTAATTTACCATATAAAAATAAAATTTATAGTATGAAAAAAGAAAAAGAAAAGATTATAATGAGATCAATATTATTGGTATTGAAATAACTACATTTCATATACTCACTCTATCCCACAAAAGTTTGCATGCCTCTTCCAACACGGAGATTAAGAAAAGTAATAATTTTTAGGGGTATTATGGTATTTTTTGGTAATAAATAAATGATAAAGTATGTTAAGTGTATTAGGCAAGGATGATTTTTTTTGTATATAAAGTGTATAGAGAAGGGTGATTGTGTTTGACTTTTTGCATTTTAGAATTGTGCAAACTTTTGTGGGATAACCCAAAATGGAAAGTGTGCCATTTGAAATGGGACGGATGGAGTAAATATTTTTTTTTTGGTTTTCTTTTTGTTTATGTTTTTTTAAAGTTATTATTCCATTCCAATAGTAAAATTACTACTTTACTCCTGTAATTTTTTGTTTATTCTAACCAAGTTGTTTAGGGTATATTGTAGCATTAGAGTTTATCATTTATTGTTAGGGTATAGTGTTCGTTCCTAATGTAAAATTACGACTTTACCCCTTTGGTTTTTTCTATACTCTTACTCACTGGTTTATGACATACTATACTTCTAGGGTTTACTATTTATTGGTAGAGTATAACGTTCATTCCAAGGGTGAAATTACGATTTTACCATGTGGTTTTTAGTACTCTTACCCAGTGGTTTATGACATAATATTTTCTGAGGGTTTACCATTTATCGGTAGGGTGTAGCGTTTGCTCCAAGGATAAAATTACGATTTTACCCATGTGGTTTTGTTAATGAATCAGTTTTGGAATCATTAAAAAATTATACTTCCTTTGTCCACCTGCAAGGTTGCCATTTGGTTTTTGCAAGTGTATTAAGGAGCATTATTATTTAATGTATAGTAAATAGTTGTATTAATGGGGTATATGGGTTCTATATTTTAGTTGTATTAATGATATTAGTGATGTGTGTGTCTCATATGTTTAAAAAGAAAAATGAGACGCTTTGGAGTGGACGTCCAAATTGCAAAATGAGACCCTTGCTCTCTACTGACAGACGGATAGAGTACATATCACAACCTCAAAGTTTCAAATAACCACTAATAATTAGATTCAAGTATAATTCTAAAATTTTAAATAAAATATAATCTAATCCCGTGCAATGCACAGGTAAAAAATTCCTTAATTTCTTTTTAATAATACAACTAAGCAAACCAACTGACATGCAATAAAAATTTTTAAATTAAAAAAAATAAAAAAAATTATTGTCGTAACGTCTTCCCGTGCAACGCACGGGTTAAATGCTAGTAAGTAATAAAGTGATAATAATTTTAATCCATATCACATAAAAATTTATGTGAGACGATATCACACAAGACCCACCCTACATCTAGTTCACGTGAGCTAAAATATTCAAAAACTTCATCTATTAGACTTCTAGCTTATACAATCTAGCACCAAAATTTAGAATTCAACAATTATATCTTGAGGTATGATAAATAGAAAAGGTGAAGTTTTCATTCGATTTTCGTCCGATCTAATTGGCAAACACAAACCGCCTCGCTCAAATTTTCGTAAAGACTAGAAGTATTAATATTTATTAAAATTTTATACTCGGATTAATAATAAAAAATAATAGTGTACTGAATTATTTCATAAATAACTTATAATATGAATAAATAATAATAATAATATATTTAATAAAAAATATTAATATCTTTTATATAGAATAATAATAATTATTATAAAAAAAATATAAATATAATTTCACATAAAATTTTCACACCCAAATGTTACAGTTAAATTCCTATGTAAAAAAGTAAAACAAAAATTGAATTTCACGTCATTACAACGGCATCATTTTATGTGCTAGAGATAAACATTCTGATATTGGGAATTTAGAACAAGTATAGAGTTTCTATAAAAGATTAAATATACTAAAAATAATTTAAATTAAAATATTTTGATTAATATGACTTAAATACTCTTTTGTAATAATATATATTCATAAATATAATACTAAATGTATCCCAACATTACTAAAAATACCCCAATTTAATTATAATTACAGCAAAATGACGATGCTCATTGTTTCTTGTCGAACTCTTGGTGTTTGATCATCTATAGTTTTCATTTTCGTTTTCTATGAATCCACAATTCCACCTTTAATAACTGAAATCAATTTCAAATAATCAATTATTTTAGGGTTCTTAAACGTATCTCAACTTGCCCTATTTGTAATTTAAGCATTCCATTACTCGAATTACAGAGGTAATTCTTGCTCGCTTGTATCTTCATACTAAATAGATCGATGAAATATAAAGAGAAAAGATATTACAGAGTTAGATGTTCAATAATGTGAATGCCACAAGCGGCATGCAAGGCCAAAACTATTTAAAGCGGAAGTATTCATAATTCATATCATTAAACATGAAGCTGTGTATGAAATTTGGTGTTGTATCATGCCAATCGAGATCCCCTCCAATATCAGATAGTGCATCAGCAACAGTATTGCATTCTCTATAACTATGTGAAAAATGAAAATTCATAGTACCCATAATGTCCTTGGCCCTTCTCCATCTAGCCAGTAAACGCCAAGGAATCTTAGGATCATGGTTAGTATGAGCATAAACCACGAAAGTGGAGTCTGTCTCTATCCATAGGGAATTCCATCCCTTACCTCCCGCAAGTTCGATCGCCATGAATTCAGCCGTTAACTCTGCCTCAAAAGAAAAACCATAATCATATCCACACATAAAACTACATTTGGCGAAGCCTCTACTATTCGGAAAAATGCCACCTCCGGAGATAATCCCAAGGGATCCAGAGGCGTGACCATCTGTATTTACCTTGATCCACCCCGGAGGAAAAGATTGGCATCGAAGTGATATTATGTTCGGAGCTTTCTTGGGTACTCCTTTAACTCTAAAATAATGTAGAGTTGATAAACCCTCCATTGTGTTATGCATTGTGCCAATAGATAAACTTCCCGCCTCCTTGATGAGGGCTGCTAGAGTGGCAATTATGCTGGAGATCACTCTCAACGCCTTATATCTCCCTTCCGAATCTCTCTCCATGTGCATCCTTTCATTTCTTGTTCTCCAAATAATCCAAAAATACGAGACAATTGCCACTTTCCAAAAACTCATGATTTGAGTACTTCCAGTCATACGCATAGCATGAAGTAAAAAGCCAACAAAACTTTGATATAGGGGAATCATATTTTGAAAGCCAAAACCTACCAAGATGTAGCGAAGTACCTCGAAGGATATTCTACAATGGACAAAGAGATGATCAGTAGAATCAACTTCCGACTCATATAAATAGCAACGTGAAGGACCGTGGAAGCCTCTATTGGAAAGCACATCCAAAGTAGTTAGAATGCCCCTAATTGCTTTGCAAAGTATGATAGAACATCAAGGTGGAATGTAATTAGGCCGTATCCAAGAACCCCATTTGGGAGTTGGAAAAGAGGGGCGGATCCATGAGTAAGCAATCTTAGAAGTCAAATTCCTCTGCAAAGATTTAGTCCAGACTCTTCGATCTGTCAGGTTTGGAGACATTCGGGTGACTAGGATCGTGTCAACAATAAAATGATAAGTATCTGTGAACTCCTTAGTAAAATGTCAATCTCCATCATACAAGTAATCTCCAGTTTTTTGGTCTTAATGATGTCGGTATTTCATTGGGATGTCTACCAGGTCCGCAATTGGTCTTCTAATCTAATTGTCAAGCCAGAACTGTAAATTGGAGTTATATCCCACTATCCACACCACCTCTTCCATCAATTTCTTGATGTGGACTGCACATGCCGTGCGAATAGAAGATAGAATGTATGTGTTCATGAGCTTACTGCCTTCAAACCACCGATTTCTTATTAACACAAATGACGTCTCATTATTAAGAATATCCTATGCAAGTTTCATAAGATAGACTTCATTTGCTGCCTTGATAGAGCGGATCCCCAAACCCCCTTTTGAAGTAGGACATCATATTCTCTTCCATGCAACCGTAAAGTGGTGTGCTTTTGAAATATTACCTATCCAAATAAAATTTCTGCATGCCGCTTCAATTCGTACATGTTTATATGTTTTTCCCCTTAGATTCTGTTTTTTTATTCATTTCAAGTCTCATTATTTTTTTAGACGTGCGAATGACCATTTCTCTAATGAAAATGAGGATGCAGATTTCAAATTCGCATTGAGACACTCTCTTATTCCATCCAGTCCACCTCGACCTGTAGTGTTTACATATAGATTTGTATTCAATGCTTTTGTTTGCTGTTGTTTAATTTTTTATTTTTGCGAATTTGTTATGGATATCCCCCTGCAAATGAATGATTCCAGAATATGTTTAAGAAAAATAATTGATTATCTAAAATTAAAGTGGGGTATGTTTAGTAATGTTAGGGTATATTTAGTAATGTATTTATGAATATATTATTACATAAGGGTATTTAAATCATATTAATTAAAAAACAAAGACTAGAATAGGACTTACTTATTTTTCAAAATCATACAACCTGGCTTATTTTTCAAAATCATACAACCGGATCTAATACGCGGGTCAAAGCACTAACGGAAAATCTGATTCCTTTTAGATCGCATACCCCATTCCCCGCCACGTCACAAACCCAATCAAATCCTTTCTCCGCTCTACTGGATCTCTCTCTCTCTTCTCTCACTTTTTCTTTCTCCCGTTGTCCCCTTCTCTATCATAACTCAAAAATGATTTCCTATTATCTATTAATTACAGCGGCAGAGCTCTCAAGCAGCAACGACATCCTGATCGGACTTTTCTCCAAAGACAACTCAGAATTTTGGGTGGAGGTATCTGCGTGCCCCGTAGCCGAATGAGGCGAAATTTAAAACCCTGGTGAAATTCGAACAGGGATGCGTGAGTTCCGGAAGATTTTGGGGAGTCCGATGATTTTATGAGAGCAAATACGGTTCTTCTGAGGGATTTGGATTCAAGGGTCTTTGTAGTACGGAGATAAGGGGGAGTGAGAGCAGTTTTTGGGAAGAGATGGAGATGAGTGCCGGATAATTAGGAGGGAGGAAGAAGATGGAGAGTTGTAAGAGAAGCAGTAGCCATTACTTAAGTGTGGATTCTGGAATTGAGAAAATTATTGTAGTTAAAAGATTTTTTTATTTGAAAAGATTTTACAATTGAGCACTTGAGCTTTGTACTTGCTGCATTGCATGATGCTGGTGGCGATGCATTCCTTGGAGTTGCGTACTCTAAATTAGAGAAGACTTAAGGAAGGAGACATTGCTTGCAGGAAACTTGAAGGAAGAGAAAGGCTGCTGAAACAGGGAAAATGGGGGGTCATTGTAAGAGAACTGTTAGAAGAGATGTATGTGTAATATTATATGTGTGCATTGAAAGGCAAAGAGAGATAGTATGTTTGATTCCATTCTCATGGGCTTTTCTTTATTTCCTGCTCAACTTTTGTATGGGTTTGTTTTCTTGTTGATGAATGGTGCTAGTGTAGTGTATGATTTGGATAGTTTGCATTATCGTGGCATGTGAAAAAATATTTAATACTGTCGCGATGGAATTGGCATATCTTTCCCAGCGCTGAAACAACATTATCATACGCCATCACATTGTCTGGATGCAAAAGCATTTGGATGCCTGATAACAACATTAAGCCTTGAAAGAGCTTCTCCAACATTGCTTAGTTTTTTTTTTTTTTTTTTTTTTTTTTTTTTCTATTTAGCAGCACGTATTGTATGTTAGCATTTCATGAGTTAGGCTGCCCTTTTAGGGCAAATGTTTGGCCACTTTTAAGCCCGCTTGTTTGGGTTATTCATTTAACTTCGTCAATTTTTAATTCTTCTTGTACGTTATGTTCCCTCCCTCTTTTTTATTTTCATTTACATTTTAATAAAAAACCATCTATTAGTCCAAAACTAATTTCACGTCATAATCTATCGGAAATCCAAAACTAATGCTTGACCTCTTTCCAAGCGTAAGGTCTACTTTCAGTATTTGAATTTCAAAAATAAAATATTGTTCTATTTGCTTAATATCTTTTAGGTTACTTTTTTCTATTAATTGGGTTATTCTTTTAAATAATTTGGGTTACTCTTTAATTTCATATTCGTATTTAAGAAAATAAAATATTGTTCTATTTGATCAACATCTTTTAGGTTACTCTTTATAATAATCTGGGTTACTCTTTAATTTTATATTCGGATTTCAAAAAATAAAATATTGTTCTATTTGGTCAACATCTTTTAGGTTACTTTTTTCTATTAATTAAGTTACTCTTTTTAATAATTTGGGTTACTCTTTAATTTTATATTCATAATAATTTGGGTTACTCTTTAATTTTATATTCAGATTTCAAAAAATAAAATATTGTTCTATTTAGCTAACATCTTTTAGGGTACTATTTTCTATTAATTGAGTTACTTTTTTTAAAAATTTGGGTTACTATTTAATTTCATATTCGCATTTCAGAAAATAAAATATTGTTCTATTTGGCTAACATCTTTTAGATTATTTTTTTCTATTAATTGGGCTACTATTTTTAATAATTTGGGTTACTCTTTAATTTCATATTAAGATTTCAGAAAATAAAATATTGTTCTATTACGTTAATATCTTTTAAGTTACTATTTTCTATTAATTGAGTTACTTTTTATAATGAATTAGGTTACTATTTAATTTGAAATTCTGATTTTCTAAAAAAAAGTGATATATTGTAAATAATTAAATTATATGCAATATGTAAGTTGACAGATCACCCTATAAAACTAATTAGATTATTTTTTAGAATTAATTATATGCAATAATCGTTTTCTTTTTTCTACATCCGTTATGTGATCTCATGTGTAGTATAGTCTTATGTTGAATCTGATGTTATATATATTGGGTAAAGTAGCATAGTACTTAGTGCATTCAATGCATGTTGAGAGCCGAATTGCTGGAGTAAACAAAATTAGATACCTTAGGATTTTTTTTTCGATCTCACAAATTTGCAATTGTTTGTTCTGTTCTATGGGTGCATGTATTTCTGCAAGAATAGCTTTTAGAGATGACAACGGGAAAGATAATTGTCGTGTCCTAGGAACCCTGCCAGACCAAGCAATAGAGAGTAGAGTATATATATGTAAAAGTGTGCACACTGCAGCACATGGAAGACACTTCCATGGATTCTGCTCATAAAGTAGCTTAAGAAATGGTACCTTCAAAATCTAAAATTGAAAGATCACATCAATTTTTAGGCAAATGTAAAAAAATCCATGACATAATGCAACAATTTGTGCTGGTGTTGATTCCTCTCTCAATTGGAATCAGAATATTGAAATGCATTTTGAACTCCATAATATCAGCTCTAACTAGTTTCCATTAAGCTGTGATTCTAAACCGACCTTTAGCAATTCTCCGAGATATAACTCTTCGTCCACCCTTTGTAGCTTTCCTGATCTGTACAAAGAAACATGATATCAGATTAGGGCCATAACACAAAGAAGCCTAGAGCTACATTAATTGTGATAAATTATACATAGATTGAGCCACGATAGCAGACCAAACTCCAAGGTGAACACCCCCCGCTTTTTTTTCTTTTTTTCTATTCGTTCAATAATAATATCTGCTGCGGCGTCGGTCCCCCCCCTCTCTGTCCTTTTCACATTCGTTTTCTCGTCGGAGTGAAGGCGGTAGTAACTAGAGGCTGAGCAAGACACATGGTATGACAAAAAATGTGAAGCATCACACCTGATTGACTGATTCCATAAATCATCAGCTCTATAAGCCCTATTGAACTGTGCAGGATTCAGTCCACAGGATCCCCTACAATCGATTAGGGCACCACCATAGGAGCTCCGTCGTAACATTGTGTACGCAGGATCGGCATGTGTGGAGCTGGGCGTCGGTCTAGCAGAAGTGGGGTAGAATCCAGTGTGGTTGATGTGAGAGGAAAGAGAAGAGAGGAGGGCGTTGATCTTGTAAAACTTAAACAAATACTTGATGAAGAACACTCAAGAACTTGCACTCACTTAAACGTTTGATCCTTCACGTTTTACACATGAATTGATTAACAAATGAAAATGAAATGAAAGAGATCAACACAAAGATGTATAGTGGTTCGGCATATGCCTACATCCACTTTCTTAAGAGAAGAATTCACTAAACAATGAAGATGATGGTTACAAGATTACAAGCACACCTGAAAACCCTAATTCTTAAGCTTGTTTCTAACTGATATATGAAGAAGATGTGTTGATGATGATGATGATCTCAGCTGTCATTCTTCAACTTATATGGATGTGTGTCTAACGTGTAGAATCCTTTCCATCCAATCACAATGCACACACTTCAATCAGTTGTAACCAACTGTTGAAACTGTTGTAACCAAATCAATGGTCTCCAGTTCGACCTGGGTTCGATCAGTAGGTGTGGTCGAACCGATGATGATCTGAAATAGAGTGTTTCGTTTGATGCGGTTCGACTAGGGTTCGACCTAGCTAACAGGTCGAACCTTGGTCAGTTGCAACCAACTGATCATCCACCTTCCAGCTGATACTTCCTCCAGCTGATTACTTTGCTTTGTGTTCAACCCAACGGCAGCTAGACAATCCTTTCATACACTTAATCCACCAATGCATGAACTCCAAGTGGCCTGTTCTTAGTTCTTTAAACACACACACATGCTCAAGCAGTATACACACTTATGCATGGTCTACATCTTCACAATTCTCCACCTTAGACCTTGCATCATCATGTTAACTTCATCTTCTCCACCTTGCTGCTTTTATAAGGAGCAACAACCTTTCCTTCCTTACTTAATTCAACTGAATTAAGTGCTTACATAGCTCATACTTCTGAACTGGTAAGGCTTTTGTAAACATGTCTGCAGGATTGTCATCTGTCCTGATCTTCTTGACACTTACTACCCCTCTGTCTATCATGTCTCTTATGAAATATAACCTTACATCAATGTGCTTAGTCCTTTCATGGTATCCTTGATGCTTGGAGAGATGTACTGCACTCTGATTATCACAATGCACTTCAACTGACTCTTGTTCAATCCCAAACTCACTCAGAATACCTGTCAGCCATACTCCCTCTTTGATTGCTTCTGTAAGTGCAACAAATTCTGCCTCTGTAGTTGATAATGCCACTATATGTTAATGAGTTTCTTTCCAACTTACTGCAGTACCAAACAAGTTGAACACATAACCAGTAAGTGACTTCCTTGTGTTAAGATTTGCTGCATAATCATCATCAACATATCCAACTACTGCCTTATCCCATGTTGTCATTTTCTGAAACTTTAAGCCTGCTGTAATGGTTCCTTTTACATACCTGAGAGCCCACTTCACTGAACTCCAATGTAGTAAACCTGGATTACTCATAAACCTGCTAATCATACTCATCACATAAGCTAAATCTGGCCTGCAACATATCATTGCATACATCAAACTTCCAACAGTACTAGCATAGGGAATATTGCTCATTTCAACCTTCTCTTGATCTATTTGAGGAGCTTGAAGTAATGACAGAGTTACTCCTTGCTTTGCAGGTGTAGTTACTGTTTTGCTGAGATTCAAATTGTATCTCTTTAATACTTTGTCTAAGTAAGATTCTTAGAATAACTTCAGCTCACCAACTGATCTATTTCTCTCAATCTGCATACCAAGAATCACCTTTGCTTCCCCTAGATCCTTCATATCAAATTCCTGCTTAAGTATCTCTTTTACTTCATCTATACCAGCTTGATCCTTACAAGCTATAAGAATATCATCTACATACAAAAGTAAGTATGTATAACACCCTTCTTTGTACCTAACATAAACACAACTGTCATGTAGGCTCCTGCTGAATCCATTTGATGTAATATAATCATCAAACTTCAAATACCACTATCTTGGACTTTGTTTTAGACCATACAAAGATTTCAGCAGTAAACAGGCCTTATTCTCAGCTCCTTCAATACTTACACCATCAGGAATCTTCATGTAGATATCCTCTTCAAGATTTCCATGCAAAAATGCTGTAGTGACATCCATCTGATGTAACTCAAGATCAAGCTGAGTTACTAATGCTAGTAGAATTCTGATAGAACAATGCTTGACAACTGGTGAGAATATTTCATTATAATCAACACCTTCTTTCTGTGAGAAACCTCTTGCTACAAGCCTTGCCTTGTATCTAACACCTCCTTCTTTGCTTGTAACAGGCTTCTTCTTATAGATCCATTTACAGCTTACTAACTTCTTGTTCTTTGGTCTGTCAACAATCTGCCAAGTCTTATTCTTATGTAGTGATAGTTGCTCTTCTTCCATAACAACTATCCACTTGTTATTGTCATTTCCTGATATAGCTTCATCATATGTTCTTGGCTCATAGTTTTCTATATCAGATGCAACATACAGTGCATATGATACTATATCAGCTTCCATGTATCTTACTGGAGCTTTAATCTGTCTCCTTAGCCTATCCCTTATAAGTTGATAAGAACTTAGATCATACCTTGAGCTGAATGAGCTAGGAGAGCTATCTTCCTTATTCTGATCAGCACTGTTATCTTCTTGATTAGACTGCTGAGCTTCCTTCCTTGCTTGCTCTACCTGAGGCTCATCAAGGTCTGTAGTAATTGATACTACAGAATTTCTTTCAACCAATGGCATCTTTCTTTCACTGAATGTGACATCTCTGCTAACAATAAACTTGTTAGCTTCATAACACCACAATCTGTATCCTTTTACTTCTTTGGGATATCCAACCATCACACATCTTACTGCTCTAGGTTTCAACTTATCTTGCTTCACATGAGAGTAAGTCTGACATCCCATTACTCTCAGATGAGTGTAACTAGGTGTTTTTCCAGACCACACTTCTTCAGGTGGTTTGAATTTCAAGGCTGCTGATGGACATAGGTTGATCAGATAGGCTGCTGTAGTCACAAGTTCACCCCAAAACCCTTTGGTGAATCCTCCACTACTCAGCATACATCTTACTCTTTCTAACAATGTCTGATTCATTCTTTTGGCAACACCATTTTGTTGTGGAGTTCCAGGTGTAGTCTTGTGCCTCTTGATTCCCTTTTCTTTGCAGAAAGCATTGAACTCTTTTGAAACAAACTCAAGCCCATTATCTGATCTCAAGCATTTCAACTTCTTTCCTGTCTGATTCTCCACTGATGGACATTTTCTCAACACACAATTTTAATCCCCAAGTATGAAAGATATCAATTGTAGTTTCGAAGGTGACCAAGTTAAATATCGAATCCACGGGACAGATAAATATTACTTTAGTTATTTTCTAGCAATTATGACTATGTTGAGATTTATAATTGTTGGTTTGTAAACTAAGTAACAATTAAAATAGCAAATAAATAACAAGAACAAGAAAATAGTAGTTGTGATCAAATAAGATGATAGGTAGTTCGTCAGGCCATCCAGTTTCATTCGTTAATTCATACTTTCGTGTGTCGATGTCCTACTCTGCCTTATGGTTTATGGACGCATCGCTAGACCATGCAAATCTATTCTATAGACACAAATAGATAAACTTTTGACACGTGTGAGTATCCTCAGAGCAAGACGTATACTTTACCTCCCTTTCTAGGTACTATCATAATCAATTATTTTTCGTGCACTTAGTACTCTAACCCGATTTAATCTCCCTTTCTAGGTACTATAAATTTATACTCTTAATCCTACTTGTTAACCCGAATTCAATTCAATTAACAAACATTCATATAAGACGGTTCTATAAAATCTCGGAATCCCTTCACTTAGAATTATAACAGTAAACCCTGCTTATTAGTGAACGCACTCAATCAATAATCATGTTATGCATTCAGACTCTACACAACGATTATTAATGCACAAAACGACTATGAGTATGGATTAAAAATGCACAATCTTATATAAAATAAACCACAAGTAGTGTTGTACGGAGTATACACACGAAATACAAATCAACTCATGAAACCTTCATAACCCTAGAACTACCGAAGTGGCTCTAGCCCATGATTGATCTAGGAACAATCATGGTTAGATGGACCAATCTTACTTGAATCTCCAGCGGAACCTCTGTCACAGCTCCTCCTAATCTCCTCTTGTGCTTCACGTTCTTACACTATCTAAAACTCTCTTGTATTATGTTGTTGGTGATTGGTGACTTTTGTGATGTCTTCCTTGACTGCATGAGCCTCCTTTTATACTTGTAATCACGTCTCTAGGACTTGGAATGGGCTTTTCAAGTGATCACACGTGTTTTGGCCTCGAAAATCTGGAAAGGTAAGTTCCCACACGACGGTTCAACCTCAGCAAACAGGTCAAACCACTGGCCGCAGGTCAAACCACAGGTCGAACCCACCTACTGAAAGTATTCTGCACTTGGTTTGACCTCTTGTACAGGTCGAACCACTCCCTCTTTGGTCGAACCACAGGTCAAACCGCACTACTGGACAATTTCTGCTCCTGGTTCGACCAACTATCAGGTCAAACCCCAATGTTGTGGTCGAATCACACTTCTCGCTAATTAGTTCGACCATGGTTCGACCTGATGAGCAGGTCAAACCATTGAGTCGTGGTCGAACCCTCCTTCTGCACACTTTGCAATGCTGGTTCGACCTGTAGGAGAGGTCGAACCCTCCTCCAATAGGTCGAACCCACCTCTCTCCTTGGCGGTTCGCGTGGTCTCGAGTTCGTCTCTTTGATTCTTGGCACTTTCACTCTGATTTTGTTATGAAAACCACTTAAATAGCTCCACTAACACCTGATTCATGCTAATTCACAATATACATAGGTTTTCCACCTATTTTCACCTCAAAACTCTCCAAAACTAGCACAAAACAGATGCCAAACTTGTGAATTTACACACTCATCAAACCCCCAAACTTACATGTTGCTCGTCCCGAGGCAACCAATTCAAACCACATGAGTCGTGTATAATTCACCAAGATCAAGTACAACACATATCACACATGCAACTTCATTAAATCAAACAATTATTAATTGCTTCATATATATCACTCATGCAAAACCAATCCAATCACACACCATTCGGAGTACTAAGTAATCTAACTCACAAGATAAGTATTTATTCTCTTTCACTCAAGTGCGTGAGGCACTATATATGTTAATATAAACACTCATATCAATCCATATTTACGCGTAACCATAAGCTTGGCAAAGGTCTCAAAAATCAACTTATAATCAACTCTTCACTAGGATCACAAAGGACTCGTTTTTGGGTTGTAATGTTGGCTCTTTGAAAAATGTAGGAAAATTTAGATAAGTAACTTAAGACACTAGTAGAGAGTTACCTTGGAGGTTCTAGATTTCTTCTTCTTGCTGCAATATCTCCTCCAACTTTTCCTCTTCTTCTCATGAATTTTTCTTCTTTTCCGTGCATCAACATCATCTCTTTAGACAATTCGGGTACCGGTTTTAGGCACTACCCTTCTTCTCATGTATAGACCATCAGCTGCTAAGCTTCATGCACCATGTATAAAAACAATCGGGGTACCAGTTTCGGGCACTACCCCTAAATAAAATTTAACCATGTTCTTTTCATCCAACCATATTCTATCTTCCTTTTTCTTCTTGCAACACTTACTCACCTCAACTCTCTCTACCAATGAATAGGTTAATCAAGGCTCACGTAAAGGTTTATAAGGTCATTTACTTCGCCTACCAAAGAAAAAACTTTAACGGCTCAACAGGGCATCCAAAGGTTAATAAGATCATTAGGAAGGATAAAATTTGGCTAAGTAACTTAATCATAAAATAATGGCCTAAGATCATGTCCTAGCAATTTATCAATTATAAGTCTCACACAAGACTCCAAGCCAAGTTCTAGAATACGTTCATATGAATGATCCTCTCAAGAATAAAACAATCATGATCAAGCATGATTATCAAGGCTCAAATCCTCACATAGGTAAATAGAATTCTAAGTACTCCTCATAGCACATAATTAAGATCAATTCCACAAGAATTCAATATACTCTTCAAATTATACATGCTTTTCATCAATAGAACTTAACACATGAACATATGAATGCACAAAATCAATAAGATCATACCCAATCAATCATACAAGATATCACTTATACATTCCACTCACGCATGAATCATAACCCAACCTGTAAAAAAAGAAGAATGGAGACAAGATGAATCGGAGAAAACCAAAGAAAAACTGAAAAACTACTCCTCCAGAGCATCATCATCCTCATCATCATCATCCTCATCATCAAGTCTCCGCTCCACAATCCGATGCAAATCACCGATGTGTCTATCCAAGTAATCAACTCGATCACCCAACTTACCAACTTTCTCAATCAAGGCCGTGTACCTCTCATTCAGCGTAGCATAGTTGGTGTTGGCGAGTGCGAGTTGTCGGTTCGTCTCCTGCTGGCTAGCAACGATCGCGACCAGCTGCTCATGAATAAGGTGGAGCTACTCCCGTGTATTATTTGGGACAACCCGCTTCTGCTGCGGTGCTGGCTCATGCTGAGGTGCGTCGTGCTGCATTGGCATCTCCTCTAGACACAACACTCCCCTATGAGCGGGCGAACAACGTGTTGCTCAAGACACGGTCCATGTACCTCAAAACTGGATTCTTTATTGAGGAAGCACGAGCCTGTTTGATCTTGTAATCTCCAATCTCCCATGTGATCTCCCTCCAAAACCTATTAGTGTTGAACGCAGTATTCTCCAAACGAGGGATCCCCAAAGACGTCTCAAACAGCTCATTAAAATCCTCAGACGTCCATCTCCTTCTCGCTCCACCTAGCTGAAACATACACTGATACGGGTACCCAAGCGGGTCCTTCACCATCTCAAATGAGCAAACTACTTCCGCTATAACATGGAAGTACGTCGGCTTCTTTAATTCCATAAACCTCCGGATACCTACTTGATCGAACATCCAGAAGATGTCCTCCCCGATTCTCATTGTCCTCATCGCCTCATCATCTTGGTATCGAGTGCGAGCTATCTTGTCTGAGACTTCTTCCCACTTTTCTTTGATCTCATCCCAATCTTGCATTTGAATTTTAAAGTTTTCGGGTAAACGATCTCGTAGCCTAAGCTTCTTTGTCACCGTATCAACATTCGAAGGCCTGTCATGCCTCTTCTTCGATCTTGCTTCCTCTGCCTTACCTTTACCTTTACTTGATCCTTGTCCCTTTCCTGAAAACAAATACTTCAATATAACCAACAAGACAAGAACACAAGTATTTGACTAGCATATCCTATACTCTACTCAAGACTTCAAGCATCCATGCTTAATCAACTCCAACTAATCTCAACACCACTTGCTTATTTAACATGCTCAAAACATCTGCAATCACACTCTCTTTAATCTTCAAATCATAAACAACAAGCATGCATCAACCAATTCAAGCCATTCACCAAGAATTTCAACAACTGAACTTCATGAACAACTCCAATTAACAACAATTCAAACCTAATTAACATGCTCATTCACAAAATATTATTCATGAGTAACTCCGTAAAAGAAAACACAACCAAAACCCACTAAACATTAGGCAAGTTGTAAAAAATTGTCACATCAAAATCGATTAAAAATTTAAATATGGCGCAAAAACCAACTCCCCTAACAAACATCACAAAGAAAAGATTATACTATCGGTGCTTATTGAGGTAAGAACATCACACCCCCCAAACTTAGTAGAAACTACAGTCGAAACTAAGGTTGCAAAGAGATGTAATTGCCGATAAGTAAGCACTTCAAATATAAAAATTTCTTACTCACACGAATGAAATAAAATAATAAAATGGGAGGGAAAGCCCCCAACATGCGCTCATATTTAACGTCGGAGAGTCACGACGGTACCAACTTAGATCAAGGTATCATCAAAGATGACACAAGCATCATCCAGCGACCTATAATGCTTCAACCGATGTCCATTCGCCGCAAAAATATCTCCATCCTTGTCAATGAGCTCAAAACTCCCCCCTTCTAAGGCTCGATGAATCATGAACGGTCCCGTCCACTTCGACTTCAACTTGCCTGCAAAAAGCTTTAAACAAGAGTTAAAGAGTAATACCTCGTCTCCTTGCTTGAACTCCTTGTACGAGATCTTCGAATCATGCCATCTCTTAATCCTTTCCTTGTAGATCTCTGAATTCTTGTACGCACGACTCCAAAACTCATCCAAAAGATTGATGTGAGTAATCCTTAACTCCCTCACATCCTTGAGAGTCAAGTTCAAGCTTCGCAAAGCCCAAAATGCTTTGTGTTGAATCTCTACAGGTAAGTGGCACGGCTTCCCATAGACAATCTGATATGGTGACATATCTAACACCGTCTTGTACGCGGTCCGGAACCCCCACACGACATCATCGAGCTTCAAAGCCCAATCCTTTCTATTGGTTTCGACCACCTTCTCCAGAATCTATTTGACTTGATGGTTAGAGACCTCCGCTTGCCCATTAGCTTGAGGATGATAGGGTGTAGTAACCCTATGCTTAACACCATACATTTTAAGCACCTTCTCCAGAAATTTATTGACGAAGTGCATACCTCCATCACTCACAAGTGCTCTAAGGACTCCAAAGCGGGCAAAGATATGCTTCTTCAAGAAAGATATAACAGTTTTCGAATCATTCAAGCGAGTAGGAATCACTTCCACCCACTTAGAAATATAATCCACCGCAAGTAGAATGTAGAGAAATCCATTAGATGGAAAAAAGGCCCCATAAAATCGATACCCCACACATCAAAAATCTCGACCACTATGCTTGGCTGAAGTGGCATCTCGTCTCTCCTACCGATATTCCCTATGCGTTGACATCTATCGCAAGATGCCACATAGGTCTCACAGTCCTTGAACAACGTAGGCCAATAAAGAGCGGACTGAAGTACCTTGGCTGCTGTCTTTTGAGCGCCGAAGTGCCCCTCGTTAGGTTGTGCATGGCAAAACTCGAGAACACTCTCCATCTCCATCTCGGGCACACACCTACAGATGATAGAATCCGTGCAAATCTTGTACACAAACGGATCATACCATATGAAAGTCTCAACATCCCTCTTGAATTTAGCAAGTTGATATCGGTTGAGATCCCTTGGAATTTCTCCCACAGCAATATAGTTAACATAATCTGCATACCATGGATCAACTCCCTGCGCAGCAACCACACACGCTCGCTCAGTCCCTTCAACAAATACGTCCATGATCTTTTCATCCGGGAACATTTCCTCAATATACTCGAAAGAATTATCACAATGTTCCCAAGTCTCCAACCTCGAAAGGTGATCCGCCAACACATTATCAGAACCTTTCTTATCCCGGATCTCCATGTCAAACTCTTGAAGTAGAAGAATCCACCTTATGATCCTAGGCTTCGTCTCCTTCTTCTCCATCAAGTACCGAATAACTGAATGATCCGTGTACACAACAGTCTTCATGCCAACCAAATACTGATGAAACTTATCGAATGCGTACACAATAGCTAGAAACTCCTTTTCAGTCACCGTGTAATTCTTTTGTACTGCATTAAAAGTCTTACTCGCGTAGTAAATGGCACAGAACTTCTTTTCCTTCAGCTGCCCAAGCACCACTCCAAGTGCTACATCACTTGCATCACACATTAGTACAAACGGTTGAGTCCAATCCGGTATGATCAAGATAGGTGCAGTGATAAGCGCCTCCTTCAAAACTTGAAAAGCTGCTAGACATTCTTTATCAAACACAAAAGGGACATCCTTTTCAAGTAAGTGAGATAAGGGCTTGGAGTATTTTGAGAAGTCTTTTATGAATCTCCTGTAAAATCGGCGTGTCCAAGGAAGGACCGCACTCCTCTTTCATTAGTCGGTGGTGGAAGCTTCTCAATTGCCACCACTTTAGCACGATCGACCTGCAATCCTTTGGCTGAAACATGATGCCCAAGAACAATCCCATCCTTCACCATGAAGTAGCACTTCTCCCAATTCAAGACAAGATTAGTCACTTGACATCTCTTCAAAATAGTAGCAAGGTTAGACAAACAAATATCAAAGGAAGAACCAAAAATAGAAAAATCATCCATGAATACCTCCATGATCTTCTCTATCAACCCATCGAATATTGCCATCATACATCTCTGAAAAGTAGCAGGCGCATTACATAACCCAAATGGCATTTTCCGAAAAGCAAAGGTCCCGTAGGGGTAAGTAAAAGTGGTCTTTTCTTGATCCTCAGGGGCAATCATCATTTGGTTGTACCCCAAGTATCCATCCAAGAAATAATAAAACTCATACCCTGCAAGACGATCTAACATTTGATCTATGAAAGGAAGAGGAAAATGATCTTTACACATGTTCTCATTCAACTTCCTATAATCTACACATGTACGCCATCCCGTAGGAATCCTTGTGGCTATCGCTTCTCTATCCTCAGCTTTTACTACAGTCATTCCCCCATTTTTAGCAACTACATGCAATGGACTCACATGGGGACTATCACTAATAGGATATATGATTCCAGCATCCAACCACGTAAGGATTTGCTTCCTAATCACCTCTTGAATCGCGGGATTAACCCTCCGCTGATTCTGAACACTTGCCTTGGCCTCGTCTAACAATCTTATCCTATGCATGCAATACGAAGGACTAATTCCTTTCAAATCCTCAAGAGACCAACCAATCGCAGACTTATACTTTCTAAGAACATTCAATAACTCCTCAAGTTGATCTTCATCAAGAGAAGAAGATACAATTATCGAATATTTTTCATTGTCGCCAAGAAAGGCATACTTCAAGTGTTCTGGTAAAAGTTTCAACTCCTCTTTCCTCATTTCCATCGGAGAGCTCTCGTTATCCAAAGGCAAGTACTTCCTTGTCCACTTGACTTCTTCCACCTTAGTTCTTTCCGATTCAAACCTGTCGTCACCCAAAGCAAGTAAGTTTTAAGAAATTCAATACATACCTCGTTGGATAGTCCGTCAAGCTCCGTAGTGGGATAAGTAAGAGACTCCATCAAACATGTCTCAAGAGAATCCTTTGACAGGATCAGAGACATATCCTCCTTCACAATCTCCTCCACTACGTCAATACTATAACACTATGACTCCATGGGCATCTTCATTGCTTTGTCCAAGTTGAAAAGAACTTCTTCTTTGTCCATCCGCAATCTAAGCTCTCCTTTTTGAACATCAATCATAGCTCTAGCAGTAGCAAGGAATGGTCTCCCCAAGATTAAAGGGATATTATCCTTGTCTTCTTCCATCTCTAGCACAAGAAAGTCCACAGGAAAGACTAGCTTCTCCACTTTGACGAGAACGTCTTCAATTATACCTTTTGGAAACGTCATCGACCTGTCTGCCAATTGGAGAACCACTGTTGTAGGGGTCAACTCCCCTAAACCAAGCCTCTGAAAGATGGACAACGGCATCAAATTGATGCTTGCCCCTAGATCGTACAAAGCTCGCCGTGCCGGCCCCTTTCCGATTTCATATAGAATAGTGAAGCTCCCTGGATCCTTCATCTTTTGAGACAGCTTCCTTTGAATGATTGAGCTGCAATTCTCAGATAAATTCACCATTTCAATTTTGGTTAAGCTCCGCTTCTTCAACAATATATCTTTAAGAAATCGGGCATAGTACGACATCTCCATGATTGCTTCTAAGAAAGGAATGCTCAAGCTTATCTTGTTCATTATCTCTAAAAAATTCTTGAACTTCTCTTCCAATCCCTTCTTCACTAGCTTATAAGGAAACGGCGGAGGTATCTTTGTTTTGGGAATCCCCCATTCATCACGATCAACCTTCTCCGCTTTCTCCTTTTCGGCTCTCAATCGCTTGGCTCTCTCCCATTTTTTCTCAGCTATTATCTCTGTACTTTGCTTATTCCGAACCACTGGAGTAGCATCAACATCATCGAGAGTGTTCGGAGTAGCAACAGACAATATTTGGAGGGATTCGACCAGGGTTCGACCTGTGGAATAGGTCGAACCAGGCACGTAATGGTCGAACCTACCTTCTAGACAACGACTCTCTTTTGGAATTTGAGGTTCGACCTGGGTTTGACCTGTTGAGTAGGTCGAACCACGAGCACCTAGGTCGAACTGACCTACTGTACTCCTTTCGCCCTCCAGTTCGACCAAGGTTCGACCTATTTGATAGGTCGAACCATGTCCGTCGTGGTCGAACCGTTGCTGCGACAAAATAGAGTGCTCCAAGTTTTGAGGTTCAACCTGGGTTCGACCTATTGGATAGGTCGAACCATGATTGATTTGGTCAAATCGGTATTCTGGAAAAATAGAGCGCTCATAATTGTCAGGTTCGACCATGGTTCGACCTGTATGCCAGGTCGAATCATCTGCAGTTTGGTCGAACCGATGCTGCGATACTTCCAGATTGTTTCCATTGCGTTGGTTCGACTTTCCCTGAATGGTTCGACCTTCAATGTTGGTCGAACCATGGTCGAATCTTGCTCTATACATGTCCAAATTTGATTCTGGCCTCATAGGTCCCTCGTACTGCATTCCCGACCTCAATGTGATGGCGTTGCAGGACCTTGGATTCTCAATACTTTGAGACGGGAACTTCCCTTTCTCAAGAGTTTGAGTAAGCTTGTTAACACTTCTTGCCATCTCCCCCATCAGCAATGTAAGGTCCTTCACCTGCTTAGATATAACCTCATGGTTTGCATCGATTTTCTTTTCAAGTTTGGCCTCAAGGCGGTTCACTCTTTCATCATTCTTGGCCATATGCCTGTTCACAGTATCCTCAAGACCCGGTTTCCCTTCTTCCACCTTAACACCCGGATCAACACCCATCGGAGGTTGAATCATATTATTCGGATTGCTCCATGAGAACTCCGGCCTCCTAGGCTGTTGATAACCACCCAGGGGACCACGATTATTAAAGTTTCCTCGATAGTTCCCTTAGTAGTTCCGGTTTCCTTGATCTGGATACCTAGTCCCTTGAATACTTTGACCCATGGCATAGTATGCCTCTTCCAACTCCTCTTGGATTGGTCCATCATTCTTCAACTCCTGCTGCATGATTGGTATGTGCTGAGATAATTCGCTGATTTCCTTCTGTTGGGATTCAAGTAGCTTGTTGATATTGGACAAGCTAGAGACGATCTTATCCTCTCTACTTGTTTTCACCTTTGCTTGTTCAACCTGAGCTACCTTCCCAAGGACATAAGTACCTCTAACTCTATCAGTTGGCCAATCCCTCGAATTCATCGAAATATCTTCAAACAACTTCTCGACATCTACGGATGACTTTGTAAGCAATGCTCCATTAGAAGAAGCATCCAATAACACCCGTGAATCACAGTCCAATCTATTGTAGAATATACTGATATATTGAGCTTTAGATAGCCCATGTTGAGGACACTTCCTAAGCATGTCCTTGAATCTATCCCATGCTTCATGAAATTTCTCACCTCCACCGATAGCAAATTAGTTAATGTCTAGCTTCATCTTAAACACCTTTGAAGGTGGCATGTACCTCTCCAAGAACCTTAACTGCAGTTGCTCCCAAGTGGTGCACTCAGCTGCGTTGATAGTGTCGTACCAATCTCTCGCCTTTTCAGTAAGCGAGAATTTGAACAAAAGGATCTTCCTATCATCTTCATGTTCTCCTGCGTCTTTTTGAGTACTTGCATAGCCCAAGAACTTGTTCAGATGCTGCTGCGAATCCTCGAAAGACCCTCCTGAAAAGGAGTTCCTTTCTATCATGCTATTAAGAGCGGGATGAAGATCGAAAGCTAAGTTAGTTTCCCTCGCTCCTAAAAGCCCAAAATTTCCAGCCCCATTATTTCTGAACACCTCTCGGATGGCTAGATTATCCGGATTCGCTGCCATGTTGATTGTCCCTACTCCGAATTAACTTAAGTTATAGCTTCAATCGTCTGCGAATTCTGCTCGTCAACTTCAACTCCGAAATTCAGAGCTTCAGTTGGATCAATAGTCTTTGCCTTGCTCTTCTTCTTCTTCTTCTTCTTCTTTCTTGACGATGCTCCGATTTCAGGATTATAGGGTTCAAGTTCACCTTTCTTTGATCTCGTGAGCATGCACCTAAAAAGAACTAGAATTAAAACAGTAAAATAAGAAAAATAGCCCTAATAAACTAGAAATAACAAAAAGATATTTTAAGCCGTCCCCGGCAACGACGCTAAAAACTTGATGGGCGTTTTCTCAACACAAAATTTTAATCCCCAAGTATGAAGGATATCAATTATAGTTTCGAAGGTGACCAAGTTAAATATCGAATCCACGGGACGGATAAATATTACTTTAGTTATTTTCTAGCAATTATGATTATGTTGAGAATTATAATTGTTGGTTTGTAAACTAAGTAACAATTAAAATAGCAAATAAATAACAAGAATAAGAGAATAGTAGTTGTGATCAAATAAGATGATAGGTAGTTCGTCAGACCATCCAGTTTCATTCGTTAATTCATACTTTCGTGTGTCGATGTCCGACTCTGCCTTGTGGTTTATGGACGCATCGCTAGACCATGCAAATCTATTCTATAGACAAAAATAGATGAACTTTTGACACGTGTGAGTATCCTCAGAGCAAGACGTATACTTTACCTCCCTTTCTAGGTACTATCATAATCAATTATTTCTCGTGCACTTAGTACTCTAACCCGATTTGATCTCCCTTTCTAGGTATTATAAATTTATACTCTTAATCCTACTTGTTAACCCGAATTCAATTCAATTAACAAATATTCATATAAGACGGTTCTAATAAAACCTCGGAATCCCTTCACTTAGAATTATAACAGTAAACCCTTCTCATTAGTGAACGCACTTAATCAATAACCATGTTATGCATTCAGACTCTACACAACGATTATTAATGCACAAAACGACTATGAGTATGGATTAAAAACGCACAATCTTATATAAAATAAACCACACGTAGTGTTGTTCGGAGTATACACACGAAATACAAATCAACTCATGAAACCTTCATAACCCTAGAACTACCGAAGTGGCTCTAGCCCATGATTGATCTAGGAACAATTATGGTTAGATGGACCAATCTTACTTGAATCTCCAGCGGAACCTCTGTCACAGCTCCTCCTAATCTCCTCTTGTGCTTCACGTTCTTACGCTCTCTAAAACTCTCTTGTATTGTGTTGTTGGTGATTGGTGACTTTTGTGATGTCTTCCTTGACTGCATGAGCCTCCTTTTATACTTGTAATCACGTCTCTAGGGCTTGGAATGGGCTTTTCAAGTGATCATACACGTTTTGGCCTCGAAAATCCAGATAAGGTAAGTTCCCGCACGACGGTTCGACCTCAGCAAACAGGTCGAACCACTGGCCGCAGGTCGAACCACAGGTCGAACCCACCTACTGGAAGTATTTTGCACTTGGTCCGACCTCTTGTACAGGTCAAACCACTCCCTCTTTGGTCGAACCACAGGTCGAACCGCACCACTGGACAATTTCTGCTCCTGGTTCGACCAACTGTCAGGTCGAACCCCAATATCGTGGTCGAATCACACTTCTCGCGAACTGGTTTGACCATGGTTCGACCTGATGAGCAGGTCGAACCATTGAGTCGTGGTCGAACCCTCCTTCTGCACACTTTGCAATGCTGGTTCGACCTGTAGGAGAGGTCGAACCCTCCTCCAACAGGTCGAACCCACCTCTCTCCTTGGCAGTTCGCGTGGTCTCGACTTCGTCTCTTCGATTCTTGGCACTTCCACTCCGATTTTGCTATGAAAACCACTTAAATAGCTCCACTAACACCTGATTCATGCTAATTCACAATATATATAGGTTTTACACCTATTTCCACCTCAAAACTCTCCAAAACTAGCATAAAACATGATGCCAAACTTGTGAATTTACACACTCATCATCCACCTCAGCAAGCCATTCCTTAAATGCAGTGAATGCTTGATCCTTTGTTTTAAGAATCTTAACCCATAGCTTCCTAGAGTAGTCATCTATGAAGGATATAAAATATCTTCCACCTCCAATAGTTGGATTTCTTGAAGGTCCCCATAGATCTGTATGAACATACTGAAGCTTCTCTGATGAAGTATGTTCTCCTGAACCAAACTTCAACCTCTTTGCCTTGCTTAGAATACAATCTTCACATTGATCCATCTTACAGGTTGAACTTATATCTAGTAGCTTCTGTCTTGCTAGCTCTTGTAACCCTCTCTCACTTACATGAGCTAGTCTTCCATGCCACAACTGAACATCTTCTTGCTCTTGAGAAGTGTTCAACTGCCCAGAGACAACTGATCCTTCAAGAAAATAGAGATCAGAGCTCTTAGCTCCTTTCATTACAACTGACTTATCCTTTATGATGGTAAGTACACCTTCCTTCACATAGTACTCACATCCCAAGGAGTCTAACATTCCTAATGATATCAGATTCCTTCTCAATCCTGGTACATACCTCACATTTGTGAACAACTTAATGGATCCATCAAACATTCTGAATTTGACAGAACCAATACCTTCAATCTTGATGGCTTGATCATTGCCTAACAAGACTGATCCCTCATGGTATGGTTTTAAATCAGTAAACCAATCCTTGACTGATGTCATATGAAAAGTGCAACCTGAATCTAACACCCACTGGTCTGACACTTGACCAGAAACAACTACCAAAGCTTCAATATAATCTTGGTCCTTGTTACCTCTATTTTCAGTCACCTGATTGGCATGGATTCTTTGATTTCCTCTCTTTTCAGCAATCTTCCTGGCCACCATTGCTTTCCACTTATGACATTGCTTCTTGAAATGATCAGGCTTGTTGCAGTGGAAACAGTTATTGTTTTCTTCAACTGCTGATGTACCTTGATTACTTCTTTCATATTTCTTCTTATCAGCACCAGATTTCTTATCATTCTTGTTCCACTTATGTTGTTTGTTGGCAACAAGACCTTCTTCTGCAACTGCATTATCTGATGTCTTGTGGAGCACCTTTGCTTTGATTGCTAGAATCACTTGCTCCAGGGAGATTGATTCAACATTTCCATACAACAATGTGTCTCTCAATCTTTCAAAAGACTTAGGAAGAGCTGACATCAATATGACAGCCTTATCTTCACTTGACAGTGCTACATCAATGTTCTCTAAGTCATCTATGATCTTATTGAAATCATCTAGTTGGCTTAGAATAGACTTATCTTCTGATACTTTGAAGGAGTAGAGTTTCTGCTTGGTGTACAACCGGTTTGCCAATGTCTTCACCATGTAAAGATCAGCAAGCTTCTTCCAAATATCTCTTGCAGATGCTTCTTTTGAGACTTCCCTTAGAGCTTTATCACCTAAGCACAGAATGATGGCACTTCTTGCCTTGGATTGTTGATCTTGATCTGCAGCTAATGCACCAGCATCCATAGCAGCTCCTTGATCTGGAAGTGGTTTAAATGCATCAGCAAGGCCTTGTTGGATTAGTACAGCCTCCATCTTCATCCTCCACAGACTGAAATCGACTTTCTCTGTAAACTTCTCCACATCAAACTTAGTTGTAACCATGATTCTTCCCTTCTGAACTGGTATTGTGGCAGCTTCTTCTTCTTCCCACAGACGACGCCACTTCTTGTGAAACTTAAATAAATACTTGATGAAGAACACTCAAGAACTTGCACTCACTTAAACGTTTGATCCTTCACGTTTCACACACGAATTGATTAACAAATGAAAATGAAATAAAAGAGATCAACACAAAGATGTATAGTGGTTCGGCATATGCCTACATCCACTTTCTTAAGAGAAGAATTCACTAAATAATGAAGATGATGGTTACAAGATTACAAGCACACCTGAAAACCCTAATTCTTAAGCTTGTTTCTAACTGATATGTGAAGAAGATGTGTTGATGATGATGATGATCTCAGCTGTCATTCTTCAACTTATATGGATGTGTGTCTAACGTGTAGAATCCTTTCCATCCAATCACAATGCACACACTTCAATCAGTTGTAACCAACTGTTGAAACCGTTGTAACTAAATCAATAGTCTCCGGTTCGACCTGGGTTCGACCAGTAGGTGTGGTCGAACCATGAGTGACGTGGTCGAACCGATGATGATCTGAAATAGAGTGTTTCGCTTGATGCGGTTCGACCAGGGTTCGACCTAGCTAACAGGTCGAACCTTGGTCAGTTGCAACCAACTGATCATCCACCTTCCAGCTGATGCTTCCAGCTGATACTTCCTCCATCTGATTACTTTGCTTTGTGTTCAATCCAACGGCAGCTAGACAATCCTTTCACACACTTAATCCACCAATGCATGAACTCCAAGTGGCCTGTTCTTAGTTCTTTAAATACACACACATGCTCAAGCAATATACACACTTATGCATGGTATACATCTTCACAGTTGAGATCGGAGAGAATCATTGGGGAGCACGGGCGGTGTCTCTTCGCGGTGGTGCCGTCGTTTCTGGTGGTGGTGGAAGCGAAGAAATCGAGCGGCGATGCTGGTAGAGCAAAGAATTATTAGAAAGAGATTGAAGGAAGATAAAAATTCATGAAATTTGGGTGCCCGGTGAAATGTGGATATCGAAGGAGAGGATCCGGTTCCACCAATATTTGGTAGGACCGGTCCTACCCTAGTTACTCTCTAATTAAAATATTTTAATTTAAATTATTTTTGGGTATGTTTAATAAATTCAGGTAAATAGCCGCTCCTTTATTAAAACATATAATTACTTCTCATTAAAAATAGTGTTAATTTGAAAAAAAATATATGGAATTTACTTTTGTTATAAATTATTCTCATTATTTAGAAATTGTTAAAGAAACTCAACTTTTAAGAATTAATACAAAACTAATCCAATATTTTTCTCACAAGTGGAAATTAAAGGTACCGTTATTTTAAGAAATTAGGTGTCTTTTGCAAGAATGTTTAAAGTGATTTTTTTTCCTCAAATGTATGAATTAATTTACTATAAAAATAAATGTAGTTTTTCTTGCAATTAATTTTTAAAAATATTATTACTTTTAATATATATCCTACAAATATTGTTCCTTGAAAAGTTCAATTAGATGGTTATATCGTTTTATTGATTAGGCGTCTTTTTTAATTTTATTAATAACGTTTTATTAGTGCTTATGCTTATCTGTTTCAATACTATGAGACGGTGGCTTACAAATTTAACATCTTCACTCATAAGATGATCTACAAATTTTTCTAAGATATAATATGTTAGTATATATCTACATCCTTCCAAATATATTAAAAGAGCCTTGGATTTGTAAAACATTTTTAATACCTTTGTCCCCCATATATTTTATTATCTACCTATTTGCCACCTATTATTATTTTTATAATAATTATTATTAATTTAATATTATACAACAAATATCTTGAAACTTTATTATCTGTTGGAATTCTATCATCTTTTCAACTTCTCTTGGTATTATAAGACATTTATATCTAAATAAATATCAACCAAGAATTCGAAAAGTGAAGAGCCCTCAGTTTTCTATATCATAATAAAGTCATCTTTGGTTTGCATTTTCATTCGGATGATTTTCAGTGGTGTTACAGTCTTGAAAACTATCAAATGAGTTGCATGACCCTCCACAAATCCTCACTATCAACTGGTAACATTATACTGTCCATGAAATGCTTATTCTGTTTTTGGGAAAAATTAATCATATGAATCTTTTTAAATTGTTATTATGCTCAAAGTTTGGAGGCAATTAACAGTATTTCTTAATTTTTTTTGCGTTTCAAAGTGTAGCAACAGGAATACAGGATGATGAAGAAATATGCACAAAAACAAACCTAGAAAACTTCAAGTAAGATTTAGTTGAAGGTACTCCTCAGCCAATGGAAGGTAATGCAGCTTGAATTTATGTTATATTACCCAAAATTACTGATGCATGTGTATTTAGAAAGTTCCCTTAGGCTGTGTTTGGATTGATGGATTTGAGGAAGGATTTATAAATCCATCCCTCAAATCCTTCCATCATGTTCAGCTTATTTTGTTTTCCTTAGGTAGATTACCACGGTTTATGATTTCTATATCAATGCAAATTGAAGCCTGCCTTTGTATATTATGTTTGGATAGAATTATTTTCAATTTCTTAGCAGAAAAAGCTTGGGGGACCCTGGAAATTCAGGCTTGCGATGAGCCACACAAATCGCGTCTCACGTGAACAATTGAAAATTTACTGAGGTGAAGAAGTCGTGTAATTATGATAATTGCCCTTCTATAGTCGCTTATGTGGTGTATTTGAATCACATATTATCTTGGTTTTAATTTTGTTGAGGAATCTTGTTGTATCCAAAAATCATATTATATTGGTGCAGACCTTATTTGATTTACTGTTATGGGGGTGGAATCTCAAATTTGGTTGATGTGCAGAGCTTAACTTTCTTAGCTTACTGTTTGTCTTGATTTTTTCTAATGTGTATATATCTTTTTAAATATTAGTATATCACGTAGAACGATTATTTTTTTTAGATTATGAAACATATAATTTATTCATCTTCCTCTGCTTAATCTACCAATGTTATAATTCTTACATTAAATTGAGCCTATAATTGATTCTACAGACACACAACAACTCCTCATTGGGGTTTCAATTCACATCCAAGTGAAAAGGCTTGAACGTATGGTGCATGTAAACAGAGTTCCCAATATTTATGAGGAAATACTTTCAATAATTTCACTTTCGTTTTTTAATATTTAATTAGGTATTAATTTAAAGCATATTAATATAAAAACCAGAGGTGAAAGGACACATTTTAAGATTTTATATATAATAAATACTTCCATATTAGATAAGAAAACAATTAAACAAATTACTACAATTAAAATTCAATAAACAATTGAAATTAATGTGATTCGTTCAGAGTTAAAATCATTTTTGGTCCCACAACTATAGGGAATTTTTGATTCCGTCCCAAAAAAGATAAAATTTTTAATTTCGTCCCATAACTCATGATATTGGCCAATTTTGGTCCCAAAATTGCCGAAAATTGGTTTTTTGGCCAGAAATCGCACGAGCACCGCATGTGATGCCTCAAATTGGGGCTTTCCGGTAGCTTCATCCAAAACCAAACCAAAATCAAATCAATTGGGAGATTTGGGAAACCCCCTAAACAGCACGCTGGAAAGTATTGAGCTTGGGCCGTCTGCACAGCAGCCTGCTTCAGGGTCGTCTCGGAATCGACAATCGAGTGTTGCACTGTGTAACGATCTGAGCAAAAAGACTATTGATGAAGTGTGGAATGATATTCAACAGGAGCGCAAGGAGAGTAATCTTGATAGGAATGTGACTCTTAGGGAGATGACATTAGAGGATTTCTTGGTTAAGGCAAGTTGGAATGTTATGCCGGAGAGGGATAACGGCGTATATGCCGAAATCAGAATATATGTCTTGGATTTAGATTCAGATTCTCATGGTGACGAGTTTAAGCATATCCAACCGGGGGTTCGAATTCAAATCGATCTGAATCACTATCATCAATGGATAATTTGTAGGCAGGGTTCCGCCCTCTATCTATTTGACCAAGGAATGCCTTTCTCTCCCGATGCTGATCTCAAGTTTAAGACAGCAGCCAAGATAAATTTGACCCCGAGGCTATTGGAATTGCTAATGGCAGGCGGGGATTCCATGGTGAAGGGAGACGACGTAATTGAAAAGGTGAGTCATCTCACGTGAAGAAAATTCCAGGCTCAGTAATTGGGGGGGATTGATTCAATCAGACTGCCGCAGCAGGCTCAATGGATAAATTATCCAATCTTCTGTTCCTCCTTAGCGGCAGCAACAGCAAAGTATGCTTCCCGTTAACATGCCCGACCATGCAGTTCAGCAGACTATTCCCATTGGTTGAAATCCTGTCATGGACAATGGGTACTTCATCAAAAAACCTGGCAATTAAGGAAAAATTAAGCTACTGGAAAACCCCAATTTGAGGCATCACATGCGGTGCTCTTGCAATTTTCAGGTCAAAAAATAATTTTCGGCGATTTTTGGATCAAAATTGGCCAATATCAGGAGTTATGGGATCAAATTGAAAATTTTATCTTTTTTTGGATGGAATAAAAAATTTCCTATAGTTATGGGACCAAAAAGATTTTAACTCAAATTTTCATATTTTAATTTAATATAAAAGTTAATAAACAAATAAATAAATAATTTAGTAAGGAAGTAAAAAGATTTTAAATTTAACATCAAACCATACTACTTCACATTTTCAATCTTTTTTTGCTTTGATAGTAGTACATTGGAAATTAAGACTTTAGAAATAAAAATAAGAAAAAAATTTGCAAAAAATCAAATTACAAAGTATGACGTATGCGACGTGCAACGCACATCTTGAACACTAGTATGTATAAATAGCAAATATTATATGAGCAAGTATTGTGTGAGACTAATTCACTTACGTGAGATGGATAAAAAGTGATAACATTATTAATGAAAAGTGATAATCAATCGATAAAAATGATAATGTTGCAGCGAACTATTTTTTATAAATAATTTATAATATAAGTAAAAAGTGATAATATTTTATAACGAAAATAATAATAATATTATCACTTTTATCCGTCTCATATACAAGTTTACGTGAAACAGTTTACGCAAATCTTTGCCGTATTTTGTAAGATTGTCTAACAGTAAAATTATTTTAGTTTTCTTGATTTTTTAAATTAATTATTATGTTATTAATTCTTATCTATTCAATGATAACATAATTTAATTATATTAATATTAATCATATATATTTTTTTTATTAAAAATATAGTGTGTGTGTTTTTTTCTTAAGTCAGAAAAATGGACTCCATATGAGACAACATGCGCGCATAAATTTTCACGTTCATATTTTATTGTGTAATAAAAGATTGACATTAGAATTAGGAAATAAAATAAAAATAATTGAAGACGAATGAAACGTGGCCAACGATGTTGAGTTCAAATGAAGCACAAAATTTGGGGATCCGATGCTGTGGCGATCCCTACTCCAAATAACCTAGCAAAGAAATTGAACTATTTAATTTAAATAAATTGAAATTAAATTATGAAATGAAGAATGTGATAATTTATAATCTTTAAAAATTTGGTTACGTGTGAAACGTATCACCAATAATATATAATGATTGTCAAATACTTGTGTGAGACTATTTCACGTAAGGGCTTACGTGAGACGGCCAGAAAGTGATAACTTGTATATTGAAAAGTGATATTAAATTAATGAAAAGTGATAATGTTATTTCATAAATAATTTATAGTATAAATGAGAAGTGATAACATTTTATAGCAAAAGTGATATTGTTTTATAGCGAAAGTGATAACTATTTTAAAAAATGTAAAATGGTCTCACATGAGACGGTCTCACGCAAGACCTACTCTTAATTATTATAGAAATAAATATATCATTAATTAATTAAAGTGTAATTTATTAATAAAATACGAAGAGTAATGCATCATTCATCATACTTTATTGATAAATCACATTTGAACCATCCACTAAAGTATGTTACCTATATTTTAATCATACTTTAGTAATGAGTCGTCCTGTCTCATACATACATCGTCTAACAAGAGATTTTATAATAAAATACTCCCTTCGGCCAGTTCAAAAAAATATTTTATTATTTTGGGCAGTCAATCAAAAGGTATCAATTTCTCCTTTTTAAGTAAAAGGTTTCACACATGTCCACCGCATCATCTAATACAATTACTCATTATTACATATATAAAATAATAATATATTTTTAAGCCACGCACAAAAAATAAATGATTACCTTTACACAGACCGGATAGAGTATATCTCAAATCATAAGTATAAAATAATAATTTTATCAAAACAATATATATACTATAAATAACCATAGTAAAATAATAATTACATTAAAAGGAAATGCCCTTAATTATTATAAGAATAAGTAATATATTTCAGACTGTCGGATTGTATACTAAAAGTTTGGCTTTTTGTATGAACAATGTTTTAACAATATTTGAAATGAGAATCATGTGATCAAACATTTTACATAATTGTTTATGAATTATTGCAAAAGTCCATTTACTTTACACTGTAGATAATGTGGTGTGCGCCGTCACACGGAAGATCACATTATCGGCTCCTTATAAAGTATAAACAGATGTTCACAACTGAGATAGACGGAGAATATCTATCGGTATGGTTGTAGTGTGATTTGGCATTAGTCTGTCTTGGTTATAAAATTGCACTAGTGTACTTTGTGTGTATTGAGCAGGACCGCGGTGAGATCGTTCGGTTTATACTGACTATATAACAGAACTAGATCTCTGTTATTATGGATGTTCGTACTCTTAATCCCTATACAATAACCTGAACACGTAAGTCATTATATATTTCTTTGATTCATCAATGGGTGAGATTTAATTATTAAATCAATAAGCTCGATGAGTTGGGAGATGGTGCTGTCTCTATGGTGTATTGCTGATTGTAGAAGAAATCTGTGTCCTAACGGAATTGGTTGATGATGTCCCCTTGAGGAGCTCATAATGATTATCATGTAAACCCTGTAGGTGGATTTATTCCGGCATGATAACAAGGTTGAGTTGTACTACTCTTGGTAAAGATATTAAATAATGGACATTGAATCCTAAATACGGGGAGATTAACGAGCTCATAATAATAAGGAGCCCATAACGTAATTTAGAATTAGGGTAGCAGTGCAATAATATTTCTTTAGTGGACTGATTTATTATTATTGGACTTAAGTATACGTTTTGGACTAAACTTGGATGCTTAAGCCCAATGGGAGGCTCAACCCTAATTTTTCCTCCTGGTCCCTATTGTAGCCTATAAATAGCCAATCTCAGCAGTCCGGATTATCACTTTTACATGCCTAAAAATCGTGAGATAGAGAGAGTGACTATAGATTGAGTTCGTCTTGGAGATCGTTGCCCACACAACGTCAAGACATAGTTTAAGAATACAACAGAAGATCGAAAAGTCGTTTGTTCTTCAACTTCTACATCAAACCCTGGTGAAAGGTAATACAATTTTATGGTTATGCTTCCGCAGTGATAGAATTGCATGGAATCCTAATGGTTCACGTTAACCAAAAGATCCAAACGCCAATACAGACAACAAAGACAAAAAAAATATAATAATAAAATAAAATAATACAAAAAATATAGCTTCATTCAGAAGTATTAAAAATTAGTTAAATAAATAAAATAATAATAATTATTGGTAGCTCAATCGAAGATTACCGAAAACACAAGTACTTAAAATCCACACGCGGAAGTCCTACAGAATATCATACATGGCAGGTAAGTTTAATTCCCTATTACACATTCGGTGTTTATTGATATTTCACAATATAAAAAACTATAACTTACAAATGACCATTAAATTCTTGGGGCATGTATTTAATTTTAAGCACTGATTAGTGACAAGCATTTAATTTGTGAAATAGGAGATGAAACACCATTGTAGAATAGGTGATCCCATTTGCATTGCAGGTCTACTGACAGCTATGCATGATAATTTTTCAAGGGATCATATAAAGCAGTTCCACAGAGCAGTCAAACATGGAAATTGTTCTATAGGCTCACATAACAATTCCACAGGATAGTCATACATGGAAATTACGTTACAACCTCACCTGGCACTTCCATAAGAGGATAGCCACACACGTTTATCAGAAACCGTACAAGGTAGTTTGACAGTTATGACTGACAGCCACTCAAGGCAGTTTTGTTGGAGAACATCACACGACAGCTCTACATAGTAGTAACACCTCGTTGTTTGATAATAGTATGGTAGCCATGCCTTGCAGTCACTCCACCACAGCTCGGTATCCATGCTCTGGTAGACATGTCGCAGTAGCTCGATCGCAATCCCTTGACAGCTCGGTGGTCTAGCCTAGGCAGCAGCATGACACCAACACCTTAGCAGCCCAACTGTCACTCCCCACATCCATACCACCGTATATATTTTGTCCTTCATCTTTGGTACCACAACTCCTAACCTCGTGATGCGGCACAATGGATACTCTTTGGGGCGGAAAATATCAAATCTCCCGAATCTTATCACATCAAAGCAAATAGATAAGATCTTTGTATTAAATGAAAAGTAAGGCTAGATCTTAGGCACCTAGGATCTTATGATTGTCTCGCATTTAATGACCCCCTAAATCTCTGCCTATAAATAGCACTGGGGACCATTCGGTGAGGACCATCACATTTCCATTACCAAAAATAGCCTAAGTACTCGTCTTTCTCACTAATTTTCCTAAGCTGAGTTGAAGCTTAGTTCTGTTATCCATGATGTGGCGACTTACTAAAATAGAAAAAAAAAGCTCCAATCCTTTTTAGTGTTGATTTTGTCGGTTAAATTTATTCCAGTCACAAAATATACTCTATAAAATAACACAGGTCAACATTTTTGCGCTAGAAGGAGGGCACTCACTCTATTTTTTTCTCTCTTTTACTTTCTAAAGCATTCACACAATCAGCATACTGATATGTCCGAAAGAAGAATCTCCCATAGAACCGACTCCTTGCCAAATAATGTTAGCAATAACATCCACATCCCAAACAACATTACCGAACTATGAGAACTTGTAGCCTCTCTAACTCAGCGGCTGGCCTCTACAGAAAGAACTGACAATGGTGCCAACGCCCAACCTCCCAACAACTCCATGCCAGGCTAAGCTTCAGCAGCAGTGACACCCAAACTGTAACCTCCACAACTCCCTTCAAAAGGTCTACCTCAGTGACCAGCACCACATGGAAGGAGGACGAGACCTGACTCTTGTTACGTAATACGTTAACGTTAGGAAAGGAATTAGTAAGAAGGGAATCAGCATGCTAACATAAACCATATCCCGTTGCAAGATTGGGTGCTCAACCTCATGGACCTGTCCATGACAAGATAGGCTGTCGAGACTTGCAGAAGAACCTTGATGCTCGACGTGCAAGAAACCAACCAACCTTCTACCTCTATTCTATCATTCGCACCCATTCATGATGAAGATCTGGCAGAAAAGCGGCACCCTATACACCTTGTGGACCAAGCCAAAAATCGTTGGAAGAATGTCCCCAACCCTGCTAGGGGCAACGACTTCTTAAAAGCTATATTGAGAATAATTGAAGATTTGGAATCACCAATTCCTCGAACAAAAAGGCATAGACCCTTTTGCTGGACAATCCCCTCTCTCACTAGAGATTTTAAAACAACCACTACATACAAAAATTAAACTGCCACAGATCCTGTAGTATGATGGAGAATCCTACCTTGCTGTTCACATAAAAAAACACTTTATGGATGACTGCGCAAGGTAGCATGTGGGCAACAAACTGCTGACACTTCCTTCTCAGTGCACCAATGGTTTTCTGCTCTTCCTTCACACTCTGTTACTAGTTGGGACGAGCTGCAACAATTATTCTGCATGTAGTATGCTTATGCAAGCAAAGGGAAGACACTTAAGCAGGATTTGGCAAGTATCAAACAAGCCCCCAATGAGTCCACCAAGGACTACAACATACGATTCATTGCCCAAAGAATGAAGGAGTAAGTATCAGGACGAGGCTGCTACTTATCTGGCTGTTGTAGGACTTTGTGAAGGCTCCAGACTTTGAAAGTCTATCCAGCAAGACTTCCCTACATCATTCTCTAACTTCATGGAGAGGGCCCAACACTGCATCAGGCTGGACAAGAAGCATGGGAATAAGACATGCAAGAAACTTGATCAAAGCACTACTAAGTTTGACAAGAAGAAAGGGAATCGTCCATCTCAAGAGAAGGAATATATGGCCCCTACAACTTTCAAGCCCTTTCTTGATCTAGTGCAAGTAAGAAAAATAACAGAGGTCATAAGCATGGGGCCAGAGCAATTGTACATGCAAATCAAGGACAAACAAGTCCTACAGTCTCCAAATAAGATAATGTCTGACCAGAACAATCTAAACAAAAAGAAAGTCTGTTAGTACCATGAATCCATTAGGCACAATACTGATAAATTCCAAGATTTGTTGTATGAGATATGGAAGCTATATCATGCGGGACAACTTGAAAGTCTTATAACTAGCCCAAAGCGCTCTAGGGAAGCCGCTAGAGAGGCTGAACAACTAGATGATAGACCAGAGACGGCTCTCCCACCACCAAATAGGGCTGCTGCACCTAATGGCCCAGTTCTTAAAATCCTTGCGCTCGTCGGTATAGGTACTTTTGTCGGGACCTCGAGCTGTCACCACATTCCTCGAAGAGATAGAGAAAGATCGAGTTGAGAGATTTTACCAACGCTTATCTATGATATAATGAGGGCATGGGCATCACCCCGCACTAATGAATAACTTCACCGATAGAGATATTGTAGGAGTCATAATAACCCACAACAATACGCTAGTGATCTCCCTAATTATTTGCGTCCACCTTCTGAAAGCTTGGTGATTTTGCTGACCCTTTCATTCCGTGAACTGATTCCATACAAGGCTTTGGAGGAGCAGATACAAAGCCTATTAGGGAAATCACACTAAAAGTGGAGCAATCCAATGTCGATGGAAGCATATGCCAGGCAAGAGACCTTCCTTCATGATTGTAGAGGCTTCTGATACATACAATGTATATTGGGCAGGCCATTCCTCCACGAATTTAACGTTGTCGCATCCATCCTTCACTCATGCATGATGTTCATTACAGATGAAGGTGTTGGCGTTAGATCATTTGATTAACATAAACCGTTAGGGTTCTATATGATTTATATCAGTGGAAGCAAGAACATAAAATCATATTACCTTTCACCAGGGTATAATGAAGAAGAAGAAGAATTCTCGACGATAGGATGCGCAATCTCACGACTTTGGGTATAACTTCCTCATCTGATGTACGAATTGATTTATCTATATGCCAAAACGATTCTCCCTTCAGTGGCTTTCAAATAGTATATCACACTTCCAGTTTGGAATTCCTCATAATTTTAGAAAAATTGTGGAAGTAGACGAACAGTAGCAGCAAGCAACCTCTTGATCTTCTGCTGCATTCCCAAGTTTAATCTTGACATCGTGTGGGCGACGATCCTCAAGATCTTCTCAATATGCTCTCCTCTCTTAATCTGTCGTATGTGTGATTTGGGTTCTGGGAAGTTGAGATGACTTATTTATGGGCTACAGCAGGGACCATGAGGAGAAATTAGAGTCGAGCCTCCATTGGGCTTAAGTATCCAAGTTTTGCCTTAAACTTATACTTAAGTCCAATTATAATAATATAGTCCACTAAAATATTATTACTGCACTGCCGCTCCAATCTCATAATTACGTTATGGGCTCCTTCTTATTATGAGCCAGTTAGTCTCCCCATGTTTAAGATATATAATGCCCATTAATTTATTAAGTTACTGACAACTCCATTAATTAATATCTCATCCGAGAGTAGTACCACTCAACTTTGTTATCATACCGGAATAAATCCACCTGCAAGGTTTACATGATAATCCTTATGAGCTCCTCAAGGGGACATCATCACAACAGGACACCATAGAGACATCACTTTTTCCCAACTCACCGAGTTTGTTAATTTAAAATTTAAATCTTACCCATTGATGAATCAAAGAGATACATACTGGCTTACTTGTCAAGGTTATTGTATAGGGATTATGAGCACGAACATCCATAACAACTGAGATCGAGTTCTCCTATATAGTCAGTATAAGTCGAACGATCTCAAGCGGTCCTGCTCAATACACAAAGTGCACTAATATGATTTTATAGTCAAGATAAACTAATACTAAATCACACTACAACCATCCCGATAAAGAGTCCCCGTCTATCTCGGTTGTGAACATCTATTTACACTTTATAATAAAATAGAAAATATGATCTTCCACGTGTTGTCGCATAATATATTATCTACAGTATAAAGTAAGTAGACTATTACGTCGGACATGTAAATAAATTATAAGACGCAATCATTTAATCAATGATTCTCATTTCAAATAAATTGTTAAGACAATGTTCATACTAAAACTAGACTTTTAGTTTACAATCCAACAATATACCACTTATACTAAAAGACTATGCTGTCAACTCCACTGCCATACATCAGATTCCTACTCCCACTACGTAACCATTAAAAGCTTTTGCCTTATGGTCCTTGTAAAAGGATTTACTAGGTTATCTTCCGATGAAATCTTGGTGACAACATCCTTCCCCTCATCATACAATTTCTCATAACAGGTGGTACCACGCTCCATGTGTTTAATTACTTTATGGGCTCGTGATTCCTTCAAGTTTGCAACTGCACCACTATTATCATAATAAATTATAATAATCTTGGGTAAACTTAGAATCACATCTAAGTCCATTACAAAGTTTCTAGAGTCATACAAATACATTGGCTGCCTCAGAGGCTCCAATTCAGTATCTTTCCATGGTGGAGTCCGAAATATATTCGTATATGACACTCCTCCATATTATGGCTCTACTTCCAAAATTAAACACATAACCTTGAGGTGGATTTGCTGCAGTCCCTATTTTATTTGAAAATCTGAATCTATGTAACCCACAGAAGCAGTGAATCTGTCCAGTAAGTCCACATATAATTTATAGCCTTTTCAGATACTCCAAAAATATGTGTTACCACAGTTCAACATTCTTGTTTTGGTTACCTTGATACCCACTGACCATGCGTTCAACAAAACAAATATTCATTCTCGTGCATAGCATTCCTTAGATTAAGTTTCCTTATTCGCCAAAGTATAAGGAACTGCTTTCATCTCCTTTATCTTCTTTTGTGCCTTAAGACACATTTCCTTAGATAAAGTCACATGCTAAAATGAGTAAGGATTGTATCATTTCATGAAGCTTGAGATAAGCATAACCCATACTCCCGACAATACTCTTTCATTGTTTCCAATGAGCAAGATACCATCTACGTACAGTACAAGAAATACCACCATATTTTCTTCACTCTTTTCACTACACAAAACTCATTCGAGCATTGATTAAATCCATGTTACTGGATTTCCTCATCAAAATTGATGTTTCATGATCTTGAAGCTTGCTTTAGTCCATCGATTAACATTTTTAAGCTCATACTCAAAATGCTCTTAGTCCTTTACAATAAATTACTCTGGTTGCTTCACATAAATATTTTCCTCAAGACTTCCAGTCAGGAAAGCTGTCTCAATATCTATTTTCTATTCCTCATATTTCATATGAGTATCAACAAATAAAAGAATTCGGATCGACATAGGCATAGCTACTGGCGAACAGGTTTTCTCATAATCAAACTCTTTTTTTCTGAGTATACCTTTTCACAACAAGCTTTACTTTCAAGGTTTTTACCTTACTATATGATCCTCTTTTATTTTGTATGACCTTTACCAATGGCTTTTGCACCATTTGGTGGTTCTACAAGCTTCCAGAACTAATTTAGAATCCATAGATTCTAGTTCAGAATTCATTGCATCTTGCTAAGATATTGCATTTTCATCTTGTGGTGCTTTGTCATATCCGTGGGTCAATTTCATGTTTACTAGGGACCAAGTCTTATGACTCTCCCGAAACATAAATGTATTCAGTTGTAGAACAACCCTCCCACTACTACAAGGTACTACATGTAATTGTGTATCAGATGTGACATGCGATGCAGTTTACTTGTGGTAATCCTCTTGTACAATTGGTACTATACTTTGTGTTTTCCCTCTCACTTCCTTTAGAACAACTTATACATAGGTTTGTGATTTATTATATAGTCATTTTCCAAAAAATCTAGTGTTTGTGTTAACAATCACCCTTCGATCTTTTGGACTAACAAATAAACCACCCTTCATTTTTCTAGGATTTTCCAAAATGAATTTTGAAATTCCAAATAATTCATTATCTATCTAACCATTTCCATAAGAGTCATATTCCTTCTTTCCGCCACACCATTCAATTGGGGTATGCCCGATGTAGACAACTTGAGATTTAATCTCATCATCTGATTGACAGCTCCTAGACTATCCTAAGAAGTACTCACCACCATGATTAAATCATAATGACCACCTCTCGTCGGGATAGTCTTAGGACCGCTTAAATCAGAATGAACCAATTCCAACATATCTTTGGCTCTACACCCCTTTGCCTTGAAAAGGCAATTAATCATATTCACTTCCAAGTAAGACTCTCAAGTTTGATAGTTTCCACTTTCAATAAACCTAACGGTCCACCGGCTATCAACTTTCGAATCGTACTTAAGTAAAATGATCTAGTCTTAGATGCCAAAAGTATGTTTAGTTCATCTCCAAAGGTTCTGATAAGTGTGTAAATTCATGTGTTTTGAGCCCGGATTCGTGTAATAATAGTTTGTTAGATGGTTGTAATTCGATATGAATCAATATGTATAGTAGAAAGTCACGAATCAGGTGTCTTCAAGGCTATTTGAGTTGATTTTCGAAGGAAAATGAGTAGAAGTGATCGGATCCAGAAAAAAAGGTTCAAAGGCTCGATTCGACCAAGCAGGTGCTTGGTTCGACCAGCACCTGTGGTCGAACCGATTGAGAACAAGCACTGAGAGTGCAGTTCGACCATGACATTGTGGTTCGACCAAGCCATTTGCTGTCGAACCATGGTCGAACCAGAAGCCTAAAGGAAAGCAGATGCAGTTCGATTAGAGGGTATGCGGTTCGACCAAGATACTGGTCGAATTTGGGACCTGCAACCAATTTACAGGTTGATTCGACCTGGAGTTCGACCAGTGGAGGATATTCGACCTGTTCTGTTGGTCGAACTGATGCGCAGAAACTTACCATATTCGTATTTTTACAGATTTAATGCGTGTGTTCGCTCAAGAAGCCCATCCAAGGCCCGTAAGGAGAGTTTACAAATATAAAAAAAGAGCTTTCGCAGGAGAAAAGAGATACGACATCACTCATCATCCATCCACCACCGAAACCCTACCATCATCTCAAGAGTCGTGAAGAGAGGTTCGTCTAGCGAGTCAAGTAAGATCATACCAATTAATCATGATTGTTCCTAGATCAATCATGGGCTAAAGCCGCTCCGGTAGTTCTAGGGTTATGAAAGTTTTATGAGTTAATTGAATTTCCATGTGTAAACTCCGCACAACACTACTTGTGATTTATTTTATATAAGATTGTGCTTTTTAAATTCATACTCACAGTCGTTTTGTGCATCATTAACTATTATGTAGAGTCTCAATACATATCTTAGTTATTGATTGAGTGCGTTCACTGCTGAGCATGAATACATGTTATAATTCTAAGTGAAGGGATTCCGAAGTCTTATTAGAACCATCTTATATAAATACTTGTTAATTGAATAATATTCGGGTTAATAAGTAGGATAAAGAGTATAATTTCATAGTACCTATAAAGGGAGATCATATCGGGTTAGAGTACTAAGTGCACGGGAAATAATTGATACTGATAGTACCTATAAAGGGGGTGAATTATATCTCTTGCTTTGAGGATATTTACACGTGTCATATGCTTGCTTGCTTATGTCTATAGAGTAAACTAGCATGGTTTAGTGATGCGTCCATAGACCACAAGGTAGAGTCAGACATCAACATATGGAAAAGAAATTAATAAGTAAAACTGGATGACCCGAAGAACTACCTAATTTCTTACTTGATCATAGTCGTATTTTCTCTATTGATTGTTTATTTAATTCGCTATTTAAGTTATTCATTATTTAATTCCATAACTATTCCAAACCAATTTGCCAACATAATCTTAGTTAATTAGAATATAACTAAATTGATAATAATCCGTCCCTTGGGTTCGATAATCATTTGGTCGCCTATCGAAACTACAATTGATATCCTTCATACTTGGGGATAATTTTGTGTGTTGACAAAATGCTCATCAGGTTCTTTTCTCTTACTAAGATTAGAAGATGCATTATTAATTTCTATTTGTTGCATCATGATTTAAGAGTTTACAAATTGTCACCAACGTACCACAACAGATAATAGCTCCATCCTTAATCACTATGACTATGTCATTTAAATGAAATGGAGTATCCATCTATAAATGCATAGAAACTGAAATGAAATTTTTTCTATGAAAATGTACGTAAAGACAATTTCTCATAATCAAACGTTTATTCCTATTAGAAGATAAATAAATAACTCTCACTGCAACAGCCACTACTTTCGTAATATTACCCATGTACTTAATAATCTCGTCATCACTTAGTTACACGCTTTTAGTGATTTCGGTATCTACACACAACGTGTCAGCAGATGCCATCACTAATTATGCTTCAACAATTAGTGAATGAGATACTGACCTTGTTCACTTTATGATGAAAATAGCTTTCCTTCGCCACATATTTTGTCAGAAGTTCCTCACCATATACAGCCTCTTGTAATTCATGTGGAACTTGCTCAAAATATCTAGGCAAATTAGGGAGAATAAAATTGACTTAGGTTTCCCTTTCAATTTTTTATCCATGTTTTTCAATTCATTCATCAAGTCAACCATGACCTCTTGTCTTTCTAACTTACTCAAGTATCTGAGGAGTCGCATGAGACCATCATATTTCTATGAACCTCTCACCTCTCCACTAGAGACTTAAATAGGCATCAGATGACATCCTTAGTGAGAACACAATTTTATATTTTCTTAAGCAGTAAGAATTAAAACTAAGATTCTTTTCTTATCATCTAATTTTGGACCAGTAAATATGTTTCTTTTAGTAAACAATAAGCGAGATAAAACCATTTGAAAATACAGAGAATCATAAATAGATACACCGATCAAATTATTTGAATTTATCTATTTATATTGATTCCCTCAAAACAATATAAAAATAAAATTCATCGACATCTCAAGCACCGTGAGTCTGCATGCCACGATAGTGTGGACGTATACAAACCTGGACATTTACAAGATAAGGTTTTACCCATTAATTTCATTTGTCAACCTAACTTTATGATAAAATAATTAATAGTCGGTTCCTCTTTAGCCATGCAAATAACAGCAGTGACTCCGATGGGGAGGATACTTATTATTTGCACCTAAGTGTACACCATTATTTGATTCCAAGTCCATTATGCAAGCTTATGTCCCTTTAGATGGAGAAGATCACGTGCTCGGGTAACTTTCTACAATCATCAATTATAACTTTATATAGTGATCCACAAATAAACTCCTCTGATGGGGAGGAAGGACTATAGCCAACACGCAAGTTTATGTGCATCACATTACAAATAATAATTATTTAATAAAGTCTGTACTAGTGATCCGTGAATAAATTCATCCGATGGGGAGGAAGGTCTATGCCAACACGCAAGTCACTCACATCACTTACAAACCAATAATGGAGGCCATGGGAATTATTTACCAATCCCCTTTCCCACTAAGTTATTTAACACCGAGGGTTTTTATATGCATATAATATTCAATAATAAAATAGAAACCTAGCATGCTCCTATTATAGCAATTTAAAGCAGTAAATCACTACGAACATGCATACTCATATATAACAATAATAGATATATAAATCAATTACAAACAGTTATATATTAGCAAATTTGATTATTCGCCACAAAGCATAAAATTGAGCAGCTGTGACTATGGTTCGAGCCACGCTGCAAAGCTGAACTCGACTCGAGCAGCATCCATTGCTTGAACTCAAGTCGAGCAGCATCTGCTTCTACATATCGTCTACCACGACCAAAACTCAAGTCAAGCCATCTCCTGGCCTTCAGCTCGATTCGAGCGCAAGCTGATCAGCGTGAGCCCTAACTTACATGCTAAGGCATCCCGTCGCTGCACATGCACCATCGCTGGCCAGGGCTCAATCCGAGAACCACCACTCATCGCCGGAATCAACCAACCTATGCAGCACAGCCCAGCCTCCATTCATGTACGCCTTGCCGACGCTCACCATGCTTCACCGCGCCTTGAAGTCGCTGATCAACAGCATCGTCCAGCGAGCCTTCATCATGTCTTGATGAGGCACTGCTCAATCCAGGACGACTGTGGCCGCCGCTGCAGGTTGCTCCCAGTTGCCACCTAACAGCTCCGCTCACTATCAACCCGGTAGACATGCGCCTATGGCCCTTTACCGTGCAACTCTCTCGACAAAAACCTCAGACCCACCCACCCAGAAGCACCCGGCAGACTCACCCTGAACACAGTGAAGACTCGTCCCAACCACCATGTAGACTCGACCCAGCCACCTGTAAGACTCGATCAGAAAGCTACTTGACCCGCTAAGAATTATGTCAGACTCGCCCGGAATGCCGGTTAGACGTGCTGCTCATGCCGCCTGCCAACTCGCAGTCCTATTCGCCAAGATTTCAGTCAGACACGCCTAGCTTGTGCCCTAAGCCACACTTTAGTACACGGCAGCCTCCGAGCGTTACTAGTGCACACCCCGACGGACAAGATCGACCCACGATATGTCAACGTTCAGTCAAGAAAGCCACTTGCATGCTGACTCGCACCGACCACCCTTCTACCGTGCAGTGCTTCCTGCGCCTTTCGAGTTATCTGTCTAGCACCATCGTGTCATCGAGCAGCCATATCTGTGTCACACACTGCCGTTGCCTCCGTGGTATCGACAGCCCAAATTCTACCATCAACATTTACAAATAGGGTATACAAATATAATACTAAATATGCTATACCCTAATCACGTTGGCACAAAAAACCCTAGCCTAACGTGTCACGCTTCACCATGAACCGAAGCTCTAATACCAATTGTTAGAGTTTGATCGTTTGGTTAACATGAACCATTAGGGTTCTATATGATTTTATAACAGCTGTAGCAAGAACATAAAATCATATTACCTTTCAACAGAGTATGTTGAAGAAGAAGAATTCTCGCCGACAACATGCGCAGTCTCACGACTTTGGGTATAACTTCCACATCTGATATATGAATTGTGTGATCTACATGCCAAAACGATCCTCTCTTCAGTAGATTTTAAACGGTGTATCACACGTACAGTTTGGAGTTCCACATGATTTTAGACAAATCATGGAATTTGATGAACAGCAGCAGCAAACAACCTCTTGATCTTCTACTGTATTCCCAAGTCCAATCTTGACATCGTGTGGGCAACGATCCTTAAAATCTTCTCAATCTGCTCTCCTTTCTAAATCTGTCATGTGTTAGGCATGTGATTAGGGTTCCGGAAAGCTAAGATGACTTATTTATGGGCTACAGCAGGGACCAAGAGAAGAAATTATAGTCGGGCCTCCATTGGGCTAAAGTATCCAAGTTTAGCCCAAAAATTATACTTAATGTTGGATTGTATACTAAAAGTCTAGCTTTAGTATGAACAATGTCATAACAATATTTGAAATGAGAATCATTGATCAAATGATTGCATCTTATAATTTATTTTATATGCATGATGCAATAGTCCATTTACTTTATACTGTAGATAATATGTTGTGCGACAACACGCGGAAGATCATATTATCGGTTTCCTTATAAAGTATAAACAGATGCTCACAACCGAGATAGACGGGGACTCTCTATCGGTATGGTTGTAGTGTGGTTCGGTATTAGCTTGTCTTGGCTATAGAATCACATTAGTGCACTTGTGTGTATTGAGCAGGACCGCCTGAGATCGTTCGACTTATACTGACTATATAGTAGAACTTGATCTCTGTTATTATGGAAGTTCGTGCTCTTAATCCCTATACAATAACCTCGACACGTAGGGCAGTATGTATTTCTTTGATTCATCAATGGGTGAGATTTATAAGTATTAAATCAACAAACTCGGTGAGTTGGGAAGTAGTGCTGTATCTATGGTGTGCTGTTGATTGTAGAAGGAATCCATGTCCGTCATAGGTTGATGATGTCCCCTTGAGGAGCTCATAAGGTTTATCATGTAAATCTTGCAAGTGGATTAATTTCCGGCATGATAAAAAGATTGAGTGGTACTACTCTCGGATGAGATATTAATTAATTTGAGTTGTCAGTAACTTAATTAATTAATGGACATTGTATATCTTAAACATGGGGAGACTGTCGGGCTTATAATAAGAAGGAGCCCAGAACATAATTTTGGGATTGGACGGGTAGTGCAGTAATAATATTTTAGTGGACTATATTATTATTATTGGATTTAATTAAAAGCTTTGGGCTAAGCTTGGTTAATTAAATTCAATTGAGGCCCAGCCCAATTTCTCCTCCTGGTCCCTGCTGTAGCCCAATATATAAGTGAACTCAGCTTCCTGGAACCCTCAGATTATTCCTGCGCCTCTTTTGGTGAGAGAAGGGAAGAGAAGCAGATTGAGAGATCCTGCAGACTGTTGCCCACACAACAGCAGGATCACACTTGGGACATACAGTAGAAGATCAGAGGTAGTTCTCTGCAGTTCATCCTCTACACCAACCCAGAAGTACGGTAAATAAGATTTAATTGCTTCCGCTGTTTATTGTTTGCCTGTTTACTAACGATCACGTTTGAGCCACAAGATCCAATTGCCAACAATTGGTATCAGAGCGTTGGTTTCGTGGTGAAACGTGACACGTTAGATTGTTTTTTTTTTGTCATACGTGTGTTTATTTTCATATTGAAAGCATGTATGTAAGGGGATTATTTGATTATACAAAATAATCTGGATATAATCGCTAGGGTTTTGGTTCTGTTATATTTTTCAACATAGTATCCAATTGGGCATGTGTGTTTGTTGCTATATGTTATTGCTGGACACGACACACACTGCGTGAAACCCTATATGCTATCCTTTATCACTGTTAATTCAACGAAAGAAAACACACACGGCTGTAAAGCATACGACGGCTGGTTGAAGTCTCTGACGTGGGTGAGTCGACGACTGATGGGGGCGTATCGAGAATACGTCGCATGACTAGGAATGGTACGCCCGGTACATCGGACGCTGAAAGGCTTGATTGCAGTTGGTGCGACCACGACAAGGCTGGGCGATTCGATGCAGATCCAGTCGGATCGGGGAAGATCGACTCAGATCCGGCGGCGCTGATGGCGGTGACGTCGACGCAGTGGTGGCTGGCGGCGCGGCCGCTGAAGGCTGGGGCGCCTGGAAGCGCCAGTGTTTTCGGACGCTAGCTGGGCAGTCGATGAGTCGGCGCACTGACAGCTTGCTGTCGGCGACAGTTGTAATGGATTGAAGTCAGCAGTAACGCCGATGGCTCTGCTCGACGGCAGCGCTGATGGAAGTACACGGCGGGATGAAGTGCTCGCGGTCGGCTGCGATAGGTGAACGACAGATGGCGGTCTGAAGAGGCTCCGATGAGCTGATGGCACCACCGCCGAGAGCGACGGTGCCAAGGAGTTCGCGAGCCTGCTGCTACTGAAGTTCGCGAGGAGTTCACAGCTGGGAGGCCGTGTCGGAGCTTGCGACGGCGCGACTCTGTCGGGCGGAGGCGAGACTCCAGCGGCTGACGGAGTGCTTTTGCGCCGGTGGTTGCTGGCTGTACAGCATCGGTTGGCAGGCCTTGGACGGCTGCCTCTTTAGGGCATCTTTGATGGGCTGCTCCTTGGGCCTCTATTATTGTTGTTGGGCCGTGTTTGATTATTTAGCTAGGCCCAAATTTTAATTATGTGTCTCTGCTGGGCCTGTTTAATGCTAATGGGCTGTGGATTTAAGGTTGCTCAATTTTAATTTGGTTTTGGGCTGTTGGCCCAATTTAATTAAAATGGACATGGGCTGCTGGACCTTAATTGCTGGATTTAATTAATTGTGGGTTTGATGTTGGGCCAAGGTTAAATATTGGGCTAGACCTTAATACAGAAATTGGCAGGATAAATGGGCTTAATTATTTTAATAATGGGCTGCTCATTTTATGCTAATAAAGTTTGGGTCAGCTGGGCCTATTTAATTGATCCAACATTTTATACAATTAATTAATGATATATAACTGATTTAATTGTTTTAACTTGATAATTAATTGTTATATAAGAAAGGCATGTTCTATGTGATTTATTTATTTAAATTGTTGTTAATAGAAGCATGTCTTAGTTGTATATTTTATTCTGGAATATTATATGCATGTTAAAAACCCTCGGTAATTAAATAACTAAGTGGGAGAGGGGATTGGTAATAAATTCCCGCGGCCTCCATTATTGGTTTGTAAGTGATGTGAGTAAACTTGCGTGTTGGCATAGGCCTTCCTCCCTAACGGATGAGTTTATTCACGGATCACTGGTACAGACTTCATAAATAATTATTGTTTGTAATGTGGCACATAAACTTGCGTGTTGGCATAGGCCTTCCTCCCTAACGGATGAGTTTGTGTGCGGTACACTGGTACAAACTTATAATTGATGATTGTAGGAAGCTACCCGAGCGCGTGTGTACTTCTCCAACTGTAAGGCACATAAGCTCGCGCAGTGGACTTGGGATCAAATAATGGTGTACACTTAGGTGTAAATAATTAGTATCCTCCCCAACGGAGTCACTGCTATTATTTGCATGGCTAAAGAGTAACCGACTATTAATTATTTTGTCATAAAGTTAGGTTGACAAATGAAATTAATGGGTAAAACCTTCTCTTGTAAATGTTCGGGTTTGTAAACGTCCACACTAACGTGGCTTGCAGACTCACGGTGCTTGAGATGTCGGTGAATTTTAATTTTATATTGTTTTGAGGGAATCAATATAAAAGGATAAAATTCGAAGATTTGATCGGTAAATTTATTTGTGATTCTCTGAATTTCGAATGGTTTTAGTCTCACTAATTGTTAACTAAAAGAAATTATATTTACTTGTCCAAATTAACTGATTAGAAAAGAATCTTAATTTTGAAATTTACTGCTTAAGAAAATACATGTGTTCTCTCAAAGGACGGCTCATGATGCCTATTAAAGTCTTTAGTGAAGAGATGAGAGGATCATAGAAATATGATGAACTCATGTAACTCTTCAGATACTTGAGTAATTTAAAAGGCGCAAGATCATGATAGAATTTGATGAATGAATTGGAAAAGCTTGGAGTATAAATTGAAAGGGAAACCTAGATCAATTTTATTCTCCATGTTTAGCCTTGATGTTTTGAGAAAGTTCTACCTGAAATACTAGAGGATGTATATGGTGGGAGACTTCTGACAAAACATGTGGCAAAGGAAAGCCATTTTCATCATAAAGTGAACAAGTTTAATATCTTATTCACTAGTTGTTTAAACATGATTAGTGATGGCATCTATTAACACGAAGTATGTAGATACTGGAATCACTAAATGTTTATTACTAAGTGAGGATAAGATAGTAATAACATGGGTAAAACTACAAAGGTAGTGCCTATTGCAGTGGGAGTTGTTTATTTATCTCATGATAAGAATAAACGATTGATTATGAGAAATTATCTTTACGTACGTATCATAGAAAGAATTTAATTTCGGTTTCTATGCATTAACGGATGGATAATTCATTTCATTTAAATGACATGGTCATAGAAATGAGGAATGAGGCTATAACCCGTTAAAGTACATTGGTGGATAATTTGGATACTCTTGAATCATGAACATCCCACAGATGCAATAAATAGTAGTTAAATAATGCATCTTCTAATATAAGTAAGAGAAAGGAACCTTCGAAAATGAACTAAACATACATTTGGCGTCTATGACTAATTCATTTTACTTGAGTAGGATTCAAAAGTTGATAGCCGATAGACCGTAAGGTTTATCTGAAGTGGAAACTATCGGACTTGCGAGTCTTGCTTAGAAGTAAAAATGATTAGCTGCCTTTTCAAGGCTGTGGGGAGTAGAGCCAAAGATATATATGTTGGAATTAGTTCATTCTGATTCAAGCGAACCTAATATTATCCAGGCGAGAGGTGGTTATGAATATTTGAAGATTATTCTGGAAACCAATATATTTATATGATGTGCTGCATGTCTAAGTTCTTTGATTAATTCAAGAATTGTAAGGCTGGTACAGTGAAGCATCATGGAAAATATATTAAGTCATTACGATTCAATCATGATGGCGAATACCTCTTAGGATAGTTAGGAGCTATTGATCAGAAGTTGAGATTAAATCTCAAGTTGTCTACACCGGGCATGCCCCAGCTGAATGGTGTGGAGGATAGAAGGAATAAGGCTCTTATGGTTGTGATTAGATAGATGATGAATTATTTGGAATAATTAAAATTCATTTTATGGATATGCCCTAGAAACAGTAATTCGTAAAACATTTGTCTGTTTGTGGGACATCCTGGAAAAATGAAGGTTAATTTATTTAGTCCAAAAGATCGAATGGTGACTGTTAACACAAACACCAAATTTTTGGAAAAGGACTATGTAATAAATCACAAACCCATGCATAAGTTGTTCTAAAGGAAGTGAGAGGAAAACACTAAGTATAAGTACCAAGTGTACAAGAGGATATACCACAAGGTAAACTGCAACGCGTGTCACGTCTGATACACAATTACATGTAGTGCCTTGTCGTAGTGGGAGGGTTGTGTGACAACTCATAAATATATGTTTGGGATAGTCGTGAGACTTGATCCCTAGTGAACATGGTATTATCCCACGGATACGACTTAACACTACAAGATTAAAATACGGAATCTTAGTAAGTTGTAATGAATGATGAAATAAAAGAGGATCAAACGGTAAGGTGAAAACCTTGGAAGCAAAGCTTGTTGCGAAAAGATGTACTCAGAAAGAAATGGTTCGATTATGAGGAAACATGTTCGCTGGTAGCTATGCTTATGTTGATCCGGATTCTTTTATTTATTGCTGCTCATATTGAATTATGAGGAACAGCAAATAGATGTCAAGACAGCTTTCCTGATTGGAAGTCTTGAGGAAAACATCTATGTGAAGCAACCAGAGTGATTCATTGCAAAGTACTAATAGCATTTTGATAGTAAGCTTAAAAGTGTCCAGCGATGGACTAAAGCAAGCTTTAAGATTGTGAAGCATCTGTTTTGATTAGATAATCCAGTGGCATGGATTTAAATCAATGAGCGGATGAGTCTTGTGTATTGTAAAGAGTGACGGAAACGTGGTGGTATTTCTTGGACTATATGTAGATAGTATCTTGCTCATTGGAGACAATGAAAGAATATTATCGGGCGTATGGGTACGGTTATTAAAGCGGTAGATATGAAGGACTTAAGAAAAGTAAAATATATCCTTTTGATCACGGTAATACGGATCATATGAAAGGATGTTATGTTTATCTCAAGTTTCATAAATGATACAATCCATACTCGTTTAGCATGTGAATTTATCTTATTGGATGTGTCTTGAGACATAAATGAAGATAAAGGAGATGAAAGCGGTTCCTTATGCTTCGGCAAATAAGGAAGCTTAATCTAAAGAATGCTATGAACGAGATTGGATATTTGTTTTGCTGAATGCATGAACAGTGGGTATCAACGTAACCCGGAACAAGAATGATGAACTGTGGTAAGATATATATGAAGTGCCTGAGAAGGACTGGTTATCATATATACACTTACTGGACAGATTCACTGCTTCTTGTGCATTACGTAGATTCGGATTTTTAGTTAGATTGGACGGCAGTAAATTCTCCTTAAAGGTTATGTGTTTAATCTTAGGAAGTAGAGTCATAATGTGGAGGAGTGTTATATAGAAATATATTTCAGACTCCGGACTCCATCATGGAAAGATGATGAATTGGAGCCTATGAGGCAGCCAAAGTATCTATATGACTCTAGAGACTTCATGATGGACTTCGAAGTGTTTCTAAGTTTGCCCAAGGTAATCACAATTTACATTTATGATATGGGTGCAGTTGCAAACTTAAAGAAATCACAAGTCCATAAGGCAATTAAACACATGGAGCGCGAGTACCACCTGTTACGAGAAATCGTATGATGAGGCGAAGGTTGTTGTCGCCTAGATTGCATCGGATGATGATCTAGTAAACCATTTACAAGGACCTTAAGGCGAGAGCTTTTTATGGTCGTGTAGTGGAAGTAGGAATCAGATGTATGGCAGAAAACATGACAGCATAGTCTTTTAGTATAAGTGGGAGATTGTTGGATTGTATACTAAAAGTCTAGCTTTAGTATGAACAATGTCATAACAATATTTGAAATGAGAATCATTGATCAAATGATTGCATCTTATAATTTATTTTATATGCATGATGCAATAGTCCATTTACTTTATACTGTAGATAATATGTTGTGCGACAACACGCGGAAGATCATATTATCGGTTTCCTTATAAAGTATAAACAGATGCTCACAACCGAGATAGACGGGGACTCTCTATCGGTATGGTTGTAGTGTGGTTCGGTATTAGCTTGTCTTGGCTATAGAATCACATTAGTGCACTTGTGTGTATTGAGCAGGACCGCCTGAGATCGTTCGACTTATACTGACTATATAGTAGAACTTGATCTCTGTTATTATGGAAGTTCGTGCTCTTAATCCCTATACAATAACCTCGACACGTAGGGCAGTATGTATTTCTTTGATTCATCAATGGGTGAGATTTATAAGTATTAAATCAACAAACTCGGTGAGTTGGGAAGTAGTGCTGTATCTATGGTGTGCTGTTGATTGTAGAAGGAATCCATGTCCGTCATAGGTTGATGATGTCCCCTTGAGGAGCTCATAAGGTTTATCATGTAAATCTTGCAAGTGGATTAATTTCCGGCATGATAAAAAGGTTGAGTGGTACTACTCTCGGATGAGATATTAATTAATTTGAGTTGTCAGTAACTTAATTAATTAATGGACATTGTATATCTTAAACATGGGGAGACTGTCGGGCTTATAATAAGAAGGAGCCCAGAACATAATTTTGGAATTGGACGGGTAGTGCAGTAATAATATTTTAGTGGACTATATTATTATTATTGGATTTAATTAAAAGCTTTGGGCTAAGCTTGGTTAATTAAATTCAATTGAGGCCCAGCCCAATTTCTCCTCCTGGTCCCTGCTGTAGCCCAATATATAAGTGAACTCAGCTTCCTGGAACCCTCAGATTATTCCTGCGCCTCTTTTGGTGAGAGAAGGGAAGAGAAGCAGATTGAGAGATCCTGCAGACTGTTGCCCACACAACAGCAGGATCACACTTGGGACATACAGTAGAAGATCAGAGGTAGTTCTCTGCAGTTCATCCTCTACACCAACCCAGAAGTACGGTAAACAAGATTTAATTGCTTCCGCTGTTTATTGTTTGCCTGTTTACTAACGATCACGTTTGAGCCACAAGATCCAATTGCCAACACTTAAGTCCAATAATAATAATATAGTCCATTAAAATATTATTACTGCACTGCCACTTCAATCCCATAATTACGTTATGGGCTCCTTATTATGAGCCCGTTAGTCTCTCCATGTTTAAGATATACAATGCCTATTAATTAATTAAGTTACTAACAACTCCATTAATTAATATCTCATCCGAGAGTAGTACCACTCAACCTTGTTATCATGTCGGAATAAATCCACCTGCAAGGTTTACATGATAATCCTTATGAGCTTCTCAAGGGGACATCATCAACCTATTTAATAGGCCACAGATTCCTTCTATAATCAATAACACACCATAGAGACAACATTATTCCCAACTCACCGAGTTTGTTGATTTAAAATTTAAATCTCACCCATTGATGAATCAAAGAGATACATATTGGCTTACGTGTCGAGGTTATTGTATAGAGATTAAGAGCACGAACATCCATAACAACTGAGATCAAGTTCTCCTATATAGTCAGTATAAGTCGAACGATCTCAAGCGGTCCTGCTCAATACACAAAGTGCACTAATGTGATTTTATAGTCAAGACAAACTAATACCAAATCACACTACAACCATCCCAATAAAGAGACTTCGTCTATCTCGGTTGTGAATATCTGTATATACTTTATAAGGAAACTGATAATATAATCTTCCATGTGTTGTCGCACAACATATTATCTACAGTATAAAGTAAGTGGACTATTGTATCGGATATATAAATAAATTATAAGATGTAATCATTTGATCAATAATTCTCATTTTAAATAATTTGTTAAGACATTGTTCATACTAAAGCTAGACTTTTAGTATACAATCCAATAGAAGGATGGTCGAAAACTATTAGAGGTGACCAGAGAAGGTCTTGGGAGTGTACTTACTTAGAACCAACAAGACATGACTTTAATTTCTTGTCAAAAGGATCCTCGAGGGAAGAGCAGTAGGTTCTTTCCCTGGAGGTACTGGCAGAAGAAGTTCCGAGCTCAGAAACTTTCAGTCGAGCTCCCAAAGCATTAGACCTCAGTTTAGAGATGGTTGACCTTCTGGTTGCCCTCCGTAATGAAAGCACTCCCGAGGTACTGAGCTGGGTGGATGAGCTGAACCACCTAGCCACAAAACAGATATTAGAGCTTCGTCGTATCGGAGATCTACCCTGAGAAAGAACCCGCAAGGTTCAAAGTACTATCGTTATCTTGGGATCACCACATACAACCCATACAATTGCCAACACTATGAAGAAGAAGAATAAATCTTACCAATCCCAATGGAGGTAGACCAGCTTGCTCTACCTCATAAAGTTGAAGAAAATGCTCTAAAACTTGCGGAGAATGTACCTAATCCCCAACCTAAGGAGCCATAGATGAAAGCTAACACAAAGGAAAAGCTAACACAAAGGAGCTAATGTTAGAAATACCACAGGCCATGGACATTTACATGGGGCATGGTGATGAGTTATCTGAACCACGGTGGAAGATCAGAGAAAAGAGGTGTGCCGCACTCTTTGAAGAACCAACAGTCATACAACTCGACCCGAATGGTCCGGAGATCGAACTCAGCATTGGATTTGAGTTGTCAGAGCCTTTCTGAGTGACACTTATTGAGTTTCTCAAGTCCAACCTTGATGTCATTTCTTGGAACTCATCAGATATGTTAGGAATTGACCCTAAGCATTCATGCCACCGACTACAGATGGATCCCACGATTGAGCCAATCCAACAGAAAAGGCAAAAGTTTAGCCTCGAAAAAATATCTGCACTTGATGGTGAGGTCATGAAGCTATCATCCAACGACTTGGTAAGAGAGTCTCTATATCCGACTTGGGTAGCCAACCCAGTTCTAGTCCAGAAGCTAATGGTAACTGGCGGCTGTGCATACACTTTACTGATCTGAATAGTGCTTGTCCCAAAGATAGCTTTCCTCTGCCGCGCATAGACCAGCTAGTTATCTCCACTATGGGAAATGAGCTCATGAGCTTCATGGATGCAGATGCAGGTTATCATCAAATTCCCATGCACCAACATGATGTAGAAAAGACCGTGTTTTTACACTGAGCATGGTCTCTACTGTTGAGTGATGATACCATTTGGACTCAAGAATGCTGGAGCAACTTAGCAGCGGCTAGTCAACAAGATGTTCACAGCTCATCTTGGAAGAATCGTAGAAGTATATATGGATGACATGCTTGTAAAAAGCTTAAAAATGGCCGATCACATTAAACATGTCAATGAAACTTTTGAGATTTTACAGTACTATAAAATGAAGCTGAACTCTAAGAAATGCATTTTTGGAGTAGGATCTGGAAATTTTTTTGGCTATACTGTTGGCCATAGAGAAATTGAGGCTAACATTGGAAAATTCAGAGCTATCATTGGCATGCAACCCCTTCGGCACAGAAAAGAAGTCCTTAAGCTCACTGGGAGACTTATTTCCTTTGGCAGTTTATCTTCCGAGCCATAGACAAATATAAACAAATCTTTGATGCCATTCGGAAGAATAAGTTTAAGAAACTTCTGCCAGCCAAGCTGCATTTGAGAAAATCAATGAGCACCTTTCCAACCCTCTAATATTGTTAAAACCACAGCAGGGTGAGAAGCTCAAACTTAGCCGACACATCCATCAGCTCAGTGCTAGTTTGAACTGAAGATGGTGCCTAAAAGAGTCTATTTTGTTAGCCAAGTACTCCACGAAGCCGATCTATGATACCGCGGTATGGAAAAGCTGGCCAACGCTTAGTTATGAGCGCAAGAAAGTTGAGACCATACTTCTTTGAGCATACCAGTGAAGTTCTAAAAACTTTCCCTTTTAGGAAAGTCATTTGCTGCCTTGATTCGGCGGGACGACTCCTCAAGTGGACAGTTGAGCTCAGGAAGTTTGACATACATATGCTCCGAGAACAGCAATCAAAGTACAAACTCTAGATGAATTCATTGTATAGTTGATAACGCAACCCACACTGCTAGGAACTCTCTCTTAGCCATGGAAGATGTTTGTTGATGGCTCTTTCACTTCATCTTGCTTGAGGGATGAAGTAGTACTCACTAGCTTGGAGTCAAGTACCCTCTGTCAGGCAATACACTTCAGCTTCAATGCAACAAATAATGAAGCAGAATACGAAGCTCTCCTAGTTGGACTCTGAATGGCTCTGTCAACGGGAATAACATAGCTTCAAATTTTCAGTGGTTCTCAGTTAATGGTGAATCAAGAACAAGGAGATTATGAAGCAAATGAAGGACAGATGAACCTGTATAAAAATCTTGTGGCTGAGCACATAAAAAAGTTCCAATAGGTTGTTTAGCACGAAAATTCATGATTTTCATAGGTCATTTTTATATGATTATTGCATAATATTAACCTTGTTTGCGGAGTATAATGCTTAGTTTCATACTTTCCATGACTTCACAGGAATTGTTAAAATTTTGCCGATTTTAGGCCTATTTGGGAGTAAAACTGTTAAAACATGAGAGGAGGAGTTGGAGGCTGAAATTGGCAGAGGAAGCCACAATTCTAACGAGTGTCACTCATCAAGAAAAGGAAATTCTTGATTTGTTTGCATAAAAACGGCTGGGGACGCTAACTGGAAATGAGGAAAAGAATTGAAATTTTAAAATGTGGGCCACGCAAATATGAGATTTAATATGGATTGCACAGGTTATTATGCCATGTGTGATAACCTCAATTCATGAATTGAATTTGAGTTGTGGGCCCATTTCCTTTTTGTCAATTACATGCAAATTAAAGGCCCAGTTCCAGCGTCCAATATGTCTTTTTCCCTATTCGTCGAGAACAGCCGTGAATAGAATATCACACGCAGATCATCATCACATACTCTCACCTTCACAAACCCATTCCTTCATTCCATTCATCTCTCAGTATGTTCGATTTGAGGAGGAGATTCGTAACAATTAGAAGAGACTGAGAGAAGACCAAACACGATTCTTCTCTCTAGGATTTTTTTATTTCAAACTCAATTTCTTTTCAATTGCTATGAATTGTGGTAAGGACTTTCTTACACCCATGAGAGCTGCTTGTCACTCCATGGGCTAAATACTTTTAGTAGTTATATGGCATGAAAAATTAAAACTGATGTAATCTAGTACTTGATTTTTTAGATTTTTAAACTGTAGAATGTTTATTCACTTTTCTATGGATATATTTGAGACTATTTGATTTAATCTCCGTAACTTTTTTATTATTGCTTGTCATTAATTAATGCTTGAAATAATTGTGACTTGTGTGCACATTAGAATTAAGCAGTTATTTGGTATAAGTTTAGGTAATTGATCTGATTCCTTGATTTATTAGACATGGAACATGTGATGGATTTTATTGATATTGATAACTAGTCATATTGATAATATTAAGGAAATTATGTAATAAACATATAGTATCTAAAAAAAGAACGCGTGTTAGTTTCTAGTACCTAACGAGGGAAGGAAATAATACAGTAATTACCCAGAGAGAGAGAGAGATAGGGGTATTAGCCTAGAATCATAGTGGATAAACTAGATTATTATAAGTTTGCTTAGATCAATTAAGTGAATTTGTATGCTTTGGTGATTCTTCCATAACTTCTATAGAATTGAACTCGAATATCATAGTATTAGATTAATAGGTTTTAACCTGGAGTCCCTAGAGCTACTCTTTCTCCACATCTGAATTCTCATATTTTCTTAATTATTTTACATTTAATTTTCAATTATTAATTAGTTGTTAGATCTTTGCATGCAAAATTAATCCCCAAGTATGAAGGATATCAGTTGCAGCTTAAGCAAGTGACCAAGTTAAATATCAAAAGTATGGCATTTCCCGGACAGATCGGTTCGACCATAGTTTGACCATCAGGGTTGGTCGAACCAGGGCTGGGTTGGTCAAACCCGACTTCAGAAAAATAGAAGGTCGCGGACAGGCTGTTTTGACTGTGGTTCGACCAAAGGGTTTAGTCGAACAAGAGCTATTGTGGTCGAACCGATCTTTAGAAAATTCAGCTTCTCTCGTACAGGCTGGTTCGACCGTGGTTCAACCAAGAGGTTTGGTCGAACCAGAGCTGTCGTGGTCGAATCGATCTTCAAAAAGCTCCAAAAGTTACATAGGTGCTTGGTTCAAAAGAATCAAGTTGGTTCGACCTATGGTTCTAGTCGAACCATAGTCGAATCGAGCTCTTAAAGCTTCGGAATCCGTCTCCAGCATCATTGGTCTCTCATACTTGTTCCAAACCTTAACGTGATGGCTTTACACTCTTTTGGATTCGTTATGTCTTGAGATGGGAACATTCCTTTCTCCAACGTTTGTGTCAATTGATTCACGTTCCTGGAAATCTGCCCCATTATCAAAGTAAAGTCTTTCAACTGCTTAGACAAATCTGCATGATTAGCATTCATAGTAACTTCAAGACGATTAACTCTTGCATCATTCTTAGCCATGTATAGATTGAAGGTATCTTCAACACTCCTCTCTTCGTGTTGCTTCATACTAGGCCCCCTTTGTGTCAACTCTGTAATCTACCTCTGCTGGGATTCTAGTAACTTGTTGATGTTAGCTAAACTAGAGACGATCTCATCATCCCTATTCGACTTCACCACTTGATGTTCAACCTGAGCCACCTTACCTAGTACATAAGATCCACTAACACTCTCCGTAGGCCAGTCATGTGAATTCATAGAGATGTCTTCAAACAACTTTTCTGCTTCAAGAGCTGTCTTAGATAACAGTGCTCCTCCTGAGGATGTATCAATAAGAATACATGACTCACAATCCAATCCATAGTAGAACATGCTTATGTACTGAGCCTTAAACATTCCATGATGTGGACACCTCAAGAGCATATTTGATTATTCACAATTTTGTATGTGTCCCCAAGTGTAGGAAATCAATTGTAGTTCCACGTGTGACCAAATAAAAATAATATCGTACCCAAGGAATAATTATATATCTACTATTTAATCTAATTATGACTATTCTAATTTAAGACAAATCTAGTTTTTAAAGAGAATTACCTAAATTAACTATGTAGAAAATAATTACTAAAAATAATAAAATAGCAAATAATTAAATATAGTAAGTATTCAAGAGAGAAGACAGACAGCACTAGGAACTCCAGTTAACTTGTTCAAATTAAATCACTAGACAATCAGTTAGAACCCTGCAGTTCTTATGAAATCAATCACTTAATTATGTTAAATCTCTTATCTAAAGTAAACTTAACACATAAATCTGGTTTAGCTCCTCAGATGCAGAAGAATAATCCCTACTCCCTTTCTAGGTACTTCATGCAAAATTTCATTAAAGGCTAGAACATTAAACTTTCCTTTATAGGTACTTAAGAATTAATCCCCAATTCCCACCTAACAATCTAAGAAACCAAATCCTCTAGAATTGTGATTAATAGATATATTAAGTGTCCTATATTAATTATTCTAATGAATAAAAGTTATATGTTTAGATCCCCTTTACCCATAACAGGTTGACCAATATAATTCTTATATAACACAAGCAATAACCATAAGCATGCAAAAGGCATTGACAAACGCATGAATAAGGACAGATCATATAAGATAAAATATTATTCTCAAATCAAAGCATTAATAAAGGAATAAGTATACTGCAGGTATCCAACCTTAAATCTAGATCATCAATTCAAATCAATTTAACCTTCAAACCTAGCGCTATCCAAGAAGTACTAGCCCATGGTATTACAGGCAGCACACATGGTTAGGTATGAAAGCATGTTTAAAATTAAGAAAGAAAGAATAAGAAAAACCCTAAATATGGTGCGATTCTCCATTCTCTCCTCCTTGATTCTAAACCTTTTCGTTCTCCTTCTCAAGTAAGCAATACTGATGAAATCTCCGGGATGGGTGGATTGGATGGTAGATTATGAAAGGGTATGAAGAGTTGGGGTTTGGAACACCCCAAGGAATCCTTTTACAGTCTAGTACTGATCCTTCCTGAATTCTGACTTAAAAGTGGGCTTTTTCACGTTAAAAATACGAATGAGTCATGCCAGGTGTGGCACAAGCCGTGCGGGCATAGGATGGCGACATTCCACGACAGCAGCTGTACGGCACAACGCGTGCGTCTCGGCAGCATCCGGCGATTGTGCTCGGCAGCACTCGGCGGCATATATGGGCGCCTCTCGGCAACGCTTGCGGCATGACCTGGCATGCCATGCGGCACGACCTACTCCTCCTGGCTGGCACGAGTCGTGCCGGCTCTTTCTTCTCCCGACTTCATTCTGAGTTGATTTTTTATTTCCGCTTTTGCTCTTTTCATCTCGTTTTCCACCTAAAAACACGAAATAACACCTCACGTGCATTTAAAATACAAATTTATACAATTCTACCACAAGATGCTTAAATACGGATATAAATCCCACAAAACAGTGTCACTCTAAAACACGTAGATTTTCACACTAATCACCAAACTTAAGATGTTGTTCGTCACCGAACAACGAAAAAGAACAAAGAAGAAGAAAGTTAGTGTGAAAATCTAAGGGAAAACAAAGAATATGACAACTATGCCATTTAACATAATCATCATCAACTCTGGTCATGTAACTCTAATTACATGCAATAATTCATTCATAGCATACAAGTTAAGACAATCATCCCCAATTCAAATACTCTATCAACTTATTCTCACGGGAAGTATATCACTCGCACTCAAGTGTAGAAAATATACACTTATGGGGTATGGTGTTTATGCTCAAATTCAATTCAAGTGCATGCATAACCATAAGCTTGCCAAACGTCTCAAACTCTGAACCACTTAAAGTATGATTCAACAATGGGATCAAAAAGGGCTTTTGTTAGGATGTAATGTTGGCTCTTTGGTAAGGGTAGGAAACATATGGATAAAGTAACTCAATTAGTAGAGAATTAAAACTGAAGATTTTTGTACTGCAGATTTTTACACTTCAAGGCTATCCAGCTTCATGCTCTTCTAATTTTCTTTTTCTCTCCTTTCCTTCAAGCTCCACATTCTATTTTTTTCTTTCTTTTCTTTTTCTTTTCTCGAGGTACCAGTTTCGGGCACTACCTCTAACATCTCGGGGTACTAGTTTCGGGCACTACCCCTAAGCAATTTATTTTTCAGCTCATACTTTCAGCTCATAATCACTTGTACAACTCCAAATATTTTATTCCTTCCAAACTCCATGAAAATAAATTCACACACTTTGACAGCATTTAATTCTCCACTAAATATAGGAATTTAAGGCTCAAATAAGATATCAAAGTGGCTATCTTCGTAGGTTGCCAAAGAAATAAGGCTTTTAGGCTCAAAAGGGCTAACTACGGATATGTAATTATTTGGTAGGAAATTATTTGGCAAAGTGACTCATAAAAATCAAAGATGGCCTAAGATCATCTCCATTATCTAACACAACACGCGGTCTCAAGTAAGACAAAAGACAAGTTTTAGAATACACACATAAGAATGATACTCACAAGAAAGAAATATCATGTGTTTATATAATGATCTAAAGGCTCAAAATCTCACATGGGTTTTCAAGTAACAGAGCACTCTTCATGGTAAGCAATGTCTCACAAGTACACATAGAACTTCATACCACAATCTAACTTAAGTGCAATTCCTTCGTCAATTTCAAGAGCATATGAATTGCTGGCAGAAATCTAACAAATAAGATCATAATAAGCACACAACCAAAAACGCAAACATAAACTCAACATAATATCCTCCATAAATATCCAACAATTCAAATCAAGATAAGAATGATACATTGAAGAGACAAATACATCAGAAGCAACCCAAACAAACTATCACTCCACTCAAAGCCTAAATAGAAAATAGAAACAAAGTGAAGAGATAGAATGACACAACCTCGACAGATAAGGCTGTTTAAAAGAAACAGGGGTTATAAACTCCATCAATCATGTCATCCGTGCGCTCTCGAACTTCATCTCGCAAACTCTGGATCTCTCTTTGTGTCTCCCTTCGAGAGCGTCTGACCTCCTGGAACAACATTCGAAACTGCTGGTCATTCGAGCAACTGATTGAGTCAAACTGATCATTGACGTATCAAAACTTCTCTCCCCATAGATCCTGCATACCTGGAACATAAAAAGAATGGTAGTCAAGGGGTACGGGACCAGCAAAAGTGCTGGGTCCTCCGTACTGGGCTCCAGATGGAGCTGTAGATATCCCCGGTGCAAATGGATCCGGTGCTACAGCGGATGGACTGCCCTGATAATACCCACTAGCAGGATGTTGTGAGTCATAAGTCCCAAAAAGCTTCGGCGCGTCCTCCTCATCCAGCATCATCTCATCCTCATCATAAGCATAGTCAACTTCATTTTGAACTTGGGGATTCGCTGCTCTCTCATTATGCTCCCTGATAACCTTCTTCCAATCTCCATTTTTATTAAAGACAGATGAGACATGGGTGTGCAAATAAGACTTGCAAAGAAAGTTCTCTTCATTATCCAATGTCGTCAACTGCTCACATGAGAGTGGTATAGAAATGATGCCATGCTGATAGTACAGCTGGCCAGCTCGCTCATACAAGATACGTGCATTCTTCAAAGCTCGCACGTTTATGTTTGACTTTTTCTCATCTACGAGCTTCATTCCATCAATTCGCATGGCTTTGATCTCAGCTATCTGGGTGATAATACCATCCATCATCACTGATCGAGTCTCCCAATCTCTGAAATGGTAGAGCTGCTCCATAACAAGTGCGGCCAAGTCAAACAACTTCCCCTCGCACGTGCACCAGAGGATATAAAGCTCCTCTAACCTAACTTAGCCCTCCTCATGCCTAGCGAAGATGGTATTTGAGAGGACTTTTTTAATGTACCTGAGAATCGGGCTGATAATGCACGTGGACTTAGACTCTCTAGGTACAAAAGCCTCATTTTTCCCCAAAATCTTGCTCCAGAATGCATCCTTGTCAAAAGTAGCATAAATCTCATCCGTAGCATCATACGGAGATCCAAATCCCATGTTAAGCTCCTTTCTAGTCATTGTTTCTTTCCTCCCTCTCAACATGAAAGTGCATCCACTGGGCAACCTATCATCAGCCTCTCGATATACATCATATGATAGGTAGAACTCCATCATCAACGCATACGTGGTAGACCTCCGTGCATTCAAAAACTCCAGTATCCCCACTCTCTCGAAGAGGGTATCCACATCCCGCTTTATCCCGAGTTTGACCATAGTATTTTCATCATGATAGCGCGTACGCACTATCCTATGCTCCAAGTGATAATAGTCCTCTATATGATCCTTCCACTTGGGATAATAAATCCCAAGGTGTCGAGGACTAGTTTTATTCTTTCTAATCCGAGCTATCTCTTTCTGCTTTTGCTCATCTGTCCATCCATCCCCCATCTTGTTACCTAGAAAAATTACAAGTAAGATGCAAGAAATAATTCCTAAAACAAAAATAATGCATCTATACTTGACTCAAATATAACCTAAGGAGGAAATATAAAATCACACTCCACTTTAAACTAACATGCCATATATGCATTCCTGATTCCTAGTTAAACTATGCCAAAACAAACAATGAACAACACATGAAAGTACCATTTACATTTCTAAGCTACTAGGAACAAGAAAATATGCAAATCAAGCCCAACATGTCAATTTAAACTAAAAAATAGCATGCTTTTTCAAGAAAAATTCAAAAAAAAATCCTAACACACTTGTGCTAGTTTCTACCCTCAACAAATATCAAATACCAACAATTAAGGTCCTAAGGGTATCAACTAATCAACACAAAACCACCAATCAAGTAAGCAATTTCGAATTTTGAAGCAAAACAGTACGCTCATCAAGTGTTCGACAAAATGCCCCAAAGAAAATTCACTTCCAAACTCAAAATTTCCACTTGAATCAACTTACCCATGATACACATATACACATACTTGAAAATCAAAGCAAAAGGATGAGGAAATCATACCTTATTTGGAGAAATACGAAAAATTTCAACTTTGAAGCTTTTTCCCCAATTTTGAACTTAGAACCCTAATTTCTCCTCTTTTAATCCTCAATCCAAGTACGAAAATGTGTTTAGAGTGTGTGAGAAGTGTAATGGTGAAGTGGGATGGTGATTTACGGACAGATTTGTGACGAACATTTGAAGAATGGAACGGGCAGAGCGTACGGCAGTGGAGAAAGTGGCAAACTGACCAAAAATTCGAATTTTTAAACTTACCTGGTCTCGGCACGACTTGGGACGACTCGTGCTGCAAAATGGCATGACTCGTGCTGCCTTTCCTGACGCCAAATCTGTGCTTTTCTACACAACATGGCACGATCCGTGCTGCAATTTCTCGGCGGTTGTGCCGGCATCTCAGCTACTCGTGTCACACATCCACTCTCATGCTGGGCAGGCATGACTCTTTCCTGCCTTTTTCAGCCTTGGCACGACACGTACCATGTATTGGCACGAGTCGTGCATCTCTCAATGTACTCCTGGGCACTTTTTTCGACTTTTTCACCTATTTCTTCGAATTTTTATCCAATTCAAGCTCAAATACACTTAATTCATCAGTCATATCATCAGGAAAACTAAAAAATTAAATCAAAATTAATCACACCAAATTTAGAAAAACTAAGCATGATAAAACAAAACACTTGGATAATTGCAAAAAAATCAATCATTCGAAATAAATTCCGAAAATTCTAAAAAAAATCAACCTCCAAGCATCACACACAAGTGAAAGAAAACTTACCTCGATGCTTCAAAACATTGGGATGCACGTCCACCCCCCAAACTTAGTTCAAACTAAGTGAGAAACTAAGTTTGCACAAAGTGAATACTATAGACGACGAAGCACCTAATAAAATTTTCTACACCAAACAAAAACATTAAAGCAATAAAATAGGAGGGTAAGCCCCCAACAAGCGCTCATGTTTAACATTCGAGAGTCATGACGGAATGCTCATATTTAACGTCGTTGAGCTCGGCGGAAAGCATAACTACTTGAGGTAATCAACAAAAAGGACTTCCATATCCCATGGCGACCTATAATGCTTCATCCGATGCCCATTAGCCATGAAACTATTTCCATCCTTATCCAACAGCTCATATATACCCCCACCAATAGTTCTATATATCACGAATGACCCCATCCACTTAGACTTTAACTTTCCAGGAAAAAGTCTTAAGTCTAGTATTGAACAACAAGACTTCATCCTTCTCACAGAACTCCTTAAAATGAATCTTCTCATAATGCCACTTCTTTACTTTCTCCTTGCTGATCCGTTAGTTCTCATAAGCTCTATTTCTAAACTTTTCAAGTCTGTTCATCTGAGTCATTCGCAGGCCACCCGCTTCTTGCATATCCAAATTCATCTTCCTCACCGCCCAAAATGCCTTATGTTCAATCTCCACAGGAAGATGACATGATTTTCCATAGACAATTTGGAACGGAGACATCTCCAAGACAGTCTTGTTGTTGGATTGTAGACTAAAAGTCTAGCTTTAGTATGAACAATGTTATAACAATTTATTTGAAATGAGAATCATATGATCAAATGATTGCGTCTTATAATTTATTTATATGCACGATGCAATAGTCCACTTACTTTATACTGTAGATAATATATTGTGCGACAACACGCGGAAGATCATATTATCGGTTTTCTTATAAAGTATAAACAGATGCTAACAACCGAGTTAGATGGGGACTCTCTATCGTGATGGTTATAATGTGGTTTGGTATTAGCTTGTCTTGGCTATAGAATCACATTAGTGCACTTAAGTGTATTGAGCAGGACCGCATGTGATCGTTCGACTTATACTAATTTATAGGAGAACTTGATCTCAGTTATTATGGATGTTCGTGCTCTTAATCCCTATACAATAGCCTCGATACGTAGGGCTGTATGTATTTCTTTGATTCATCAATTGGTGCGATTACATGTATTAAATCAACAAACTCGGTGAGTTGGGAAGTAGTGCTGTCTCTATGGTGTGCTGTTGATTGTAGAAGGAATCCATGTCCGACATAAGTTGATGATATCCCTTTGAAGAGCTCATAAGGTTTATCATGTAAATCTTGCAAGTGGATTAATTCTGGTATGATAATAAGGTTGAGTGGTACTACTCTCGGATGAGATATTAATTAATGGAGTTGTCAGTAACTTAATTAATTAATGGACATTGTATATCTTAAACATGAGGAGACTGTCGGGCTCATAGTAAGAAGGAGCCCAAAACATAATTTTAGAATTGAATGGATAGTGCAGTAATAGTATTTTAGTGGACTATATTATTATTATTAGATTTAATTATAAGCTATTCGGCTAAGCTTGGTTAATTAAATCCAATTGAGGCCCAATCCAATTTCTCCTCCTGGTCCCTGTTGTAGCCCAATTTATAAGTCTTCTCAGCTTTCTGGAACCCTAACTGAGCGCCACTTTTGACGTATTGAGAGTGTAGGAGCAGATTGAGTGGATTCTGGAGATTGTTGCCCACACAACACCAGAATTGAATTGGGTCATACAGCAGAAGATCAGAGGTGTTTCACTACTGTTCATCCTCTACATCAACCCAAAAGAAAGTTAAACTTTAATTATCGCTTCCACTGTTATTGTTTACTTGTATTCCTAACGAATCACGCTGAATCAACCGATCTAAAAGCCAACACTTGTAAGTAGTTCTGAATGCCCACAGCGCATCATCTAGCTTCATAGCCCAATCCTTCCTACTCACTTTCACTGTCTTCTCTAAAACCTGCTTAATCTGGCGATTGGAGACCTCAGTTTACCCATTTGAGAGTGGGTGATAAGGTGTCGCCACCTTATGCCAAACACCATAATCCTTCAATACCTTCTCCATGAGCTTGTTAATAAAATGAGTACCCCCATCGCTAACTAGTACTCTAGGTACTCCAAATCGCGAGATATGCTTCTTCAAAAATGCTTGCACAACCCTGGCATCATTCGTCTTGGTTGGAATTGCTTCCACCCACTTAGATACATAATCAACAACCAAAAGTATATAGAGATATCCATTGGATGAAAGAAAAGAACCCATAAAGTTTATTCCCCACACATCAAAAATCTCCACTACATAACTATTCCGCAGAGGCATTTCATCTCTCTTAGAGATGCTTCCAACTCTTTGACACCTATCACAGCTTGCAACATATGACTCACACGATTTGAAAAGGGATGGCCAAAACAAACATGATGTAGAACCTTTGCAGCTGTCTTCTCGGCACCGAAATGCCCCCCAGTTGGTTGTGCATGGCAATGATTTAGCACACTTTATCATTCCTCTTCCGGTACACATCTACGGTTGATAGAGTCTGCGCATATCTTATAGATGAAAGGCTCATCCCAAATATATTTCTGCACATCTCTCATGAACTTCAACTGCTGATGCCGACTCAAATTATATGGCTTAGCTCCACTTGCAAGAAAATTCACATAATCAGTATACCAAGGAGCTTTCGGCTTTGTAGCCAAAGTGAATGCCTGGTGAAGCTCCACATCTAGAATCTCCTCATCCGCGAACAACTCTTTGATGATCTCTTTCTCATCTTCACAATGCTCCCTTGTCTCCAACCTAGAGAGGTGATCGGCCACCACATTCTCACTCCACTTCTTGTCTCTTATCTCCATGTCAAATTCCTGCAACAGTAGGATCCATCTAATAATCCTGGGCTTGGCATCCTTCTTCTCCATCAGATATTGGATCGCAGAATGATCCGTATACACTACAGTTTTCATCCCCACCAGATACGCTCTAAACTTAACAAAAGCATACACCACAGCCAAAAATTCTTTTTCAGTCATGGTGTAGTTCTTTTGAGCTGCATCAAATGTCTTGCTCGCGTAGTAGATGGCTTGAACCTGTTCTCCCTCATTTGCCCCAAAGCTACTCCCAAAGCAACATCACTCGCATCGCACATAAGCATGAAGGGTTGCGTCCAATCCGGAGTAATTAGAATAGGGGCAGACATCAATGCCTCCTTTAAAACCTAAAAACACTTCAAACATTCATCATCAAATTTGAAAGGGACATCTTTTTTTAATAAATGAGATAGAGGGTTAGAGTATTTAGAAAAATCTTTGATGAATCTGCGGTAGAATCATGCATGTCCAAGGAACGACCGCACTCCCCTCTTATATATCGGTGGAGGTAATTTTTCAATTGCCGCCACCTTAGCTCTATCAACCTGCAACCTCTTAGATGATACATGATGACCTAAGATAATGCCATCTTTAACCATAAAGTGACACTTCTCCCAATTCAAAACAAGGTTAGTATCCTTGCATCTCTTCAAAATAACAGCAAGGTTAGATAAGCAAACATCATATGAAGAACCAAAGACAGAAAAATTATCCATAAATACTTCCATGATATTCTCTATCAACCCTTCAAATATAGCCATCATACACCTTTGAAAAGTCGCAGATGCATTACAAAGACCAAAAGGCAGCATCTTAAAAGAAAAAATACCATAAGGACATGTAAATGTTGTCTTCTCCTGATCCTCGGGTGCAATCATGATCTGATTATACCCGGAATAGTCATCCAAAAAGTAATAGAACTCATAACCTGCTAACCTATCAAGCATCTGATCCATGAAAGGTAAAGGAAAATAGTTTTTACGTGTGTTCTCATTCAGTTTTCTATAATCAGTAAACACACGCCAACCTGTAGTGGTTCTAGTAACAAGGGTCTCCCCACTATCTGATAGAATAACAGTCATATCCCCCTTCTTAGCCACTACATGCAAAGGACTAACATATGGACTATCACTAATCGCATACACAATTCCAGCTTTTAACCACTTTAACACTTCTTTTCTAACCACCTCTTGCATCGCAGGATTTAATCTCCTTTGATACTGCACACAACTTTTACACTCATCTTCCAATCTTATTTTATTCATGCAAATAGATGGACTAATACCCTTCAGATTATCAATAGACCAACCAATAACAGATTTATGTTCTCTTAAGATAACTAACAACCTATCAAGCTCACTTTCAGATAAGAAAGAAGATACAATTACCAAAAAAATTTCATTCTCCCCCAGATATGCATACATGAGATGATCAGGCAGCGACGCCATTTGCTTGTTCACAATTTTGTATGTATCCCCAAGTGTAGGGAATCAATTGTAGTTCCACGTGTGACCAAGTAAAGATAATATCGTACCCAAGGGATAATTATAAATCTACTATTTAATCTAATTATGACTATTCTAATTTAAGACAAATCTGGTTTTTAAAGAGAAATGCCTAAATTAACTATGTAGAAAATATTACTAAAATTAATAAAATGGCAAATAATTAAATTTGGAAAGTATTCAAGAGAGAAGACAGACAGCACTAGGAACTCCAGTTAACTTGTTCAAATTAAATCACTAGACAATTAGTTAGAATCCCTGCAGTTCTTATGAAAGCAATCACTTAATTATGTTAAATCTCTTGTCTAAAGTAAACTTAACACATAAATCTGGTTTAGCTCCTCAGATGCAGAAGAATAATCCCTACTCCCTTTCTAGGTACTTCATGCAAAATTTCATTAAAGGCTAGAGCACTAAACTTCCCTTTATAGGTACTTAAGAATTAATCCTCAATTCCCACCTAACAATCTAAGAAACTAAATCCTCTAGAATGGTAATTAATAGATATATTAAGTGTCATATATTAATTATTTTAATGAATAAAGGTTATATGTTTAGATCCCCTTTACCCATAATAGGTTGACCAATATAATTCTTATATAACACAAGTAATAAGCATAAGCATGCAAAAGGCATTGACATACGCATGAATAAGGACAGATCATATAAGACAAAATATTATTCTCAAATCAAAGCATTAATAAAGGAATAAGTATACTGCAGATATCCAACCTTAAATCTAGATCATCAATTCAAATCAATTTAACCTTCAACCCTAGCGCTATCCAAGAAGTACTAGCCCATGGTGTTACAGGCAACACACATGGTTAGGTATGAAAGCATGTTCAAAATTAAGAAAGAATGAATAAGAATAACCCTAAATATGGTGCGATTCTTCGTTCTGTCCTCTGTGATTCTGAACCTTCTCGTTCTCTAATGAGTGATATTTTTACCTAGATTTTAGTGTCTTTTTACGTGTGTTTTTATGTATTTTTATCAGTATTCATGTGTTTTTTAGTTGTGTTTTGTATTTTTATTGAAATATTTTTAATGGATGCTAGACATGATAAGGAAGACGTAGGAAAAAGCGAATCTAAATTTAGAGTTGAAATGAGGGAGAACGACTAAAACAGTGAAGGAAACAAGAGCATGCACTAACACGGGCCGTGTACGGAACACGGCCCTATAAGAAGTGGCCATGTGCCGACATCAATTCATCCAACACGACCACCCTGTGCCCGTGTTACAGCACACGAGCCGTGTTGCAGCACACGAGCCATGTTGCGTAACACGGCCTTGTAAATCTTGGCCGTTCAGCGATATCAATTCACTCAACACGGCCACCTGTGGCCATGTTACAGAGCAAGACTCGTGTTGTGTAAAAAATTGCTAAAAATTCCAGAACCTTCTAGAAGCTTCCCAAGGGGTATAAATACCTAATAATTCAACATTTGATGGAGAGATCCAAAATTCACAGCCCTGCACACACATCACACACCATTTCTTTCATTCCACACCATCATCTTCATCCATTCTTCATCCTTTGGATCTACCATCATTCCACTATCAATTTTTACATCCAAGTGAAGAAAAAGGATCAAGGAAGAGAGAAAAGTGCAAAGAAGGGAAGAAGATCACCATTGAAGATAGATCAAGGGAGTTTCTATTCAATCTTTGTATTAAACCTCATAGTTTTATCATGATTTGTAAGGATTTAATTGTCTATGTTAATTTCTTTATGAATATAGTAGGCTAATCTCCCTTGTGAGATTAGCAACATGAGAGTTGTTGGATAATTTTGGGATTTGTGTATTAGAATTCATATGTTGATTGGATCTATGATTTTCTATCATTGATTATTAATTGTTTGATTTGTATTGATGATTTGTGTGTTTAGTTGTTCTAAATATGTGATTAGATTGAGAAATCAATTATGTGCTTAGGATAATTGAGTGAATCATTTCATCAAACACTTCATGTGCATTATAAATTATAAAGAGATTAAGAAATCCTTTAGAGTTTAGAACCCTTTGATAGAACATATGATTGGTTTGATCGAGAGGTTGATTAATCGTGTGAAGGGACTCTCATTTCAAGCTTAGTACCTAGTTGGAATTGTTTGAGTGAGAACCAACTCATTAAGCTATGTTTAGAACCATATCCTATCCATCTTGAGAGGGAGTTTAGGTAATCTTAGTGTTGGCCCTTAGTCTTCAATCCATAATTCATGTGAATTCGATGCATTTATCCTAGGATTTCCACTTCTTAATTGTTGTTAATCTCACTTTTACTTAATTTGGAAAATCACTTTTCATCCATCTATCTTGTTTGCTAATCATTGCTTGCTTGCTTGCTTTGATTGATTTAATTTCTTGTTTGATCAATCTACCCATTGATGATTCGTCTCTATAAAATTGCGATAAATGTGATCTCGCTTAAGCTCTAGCGTCGACCTCCCTGTGGTTCGATAAATTATTTTAATTGGTCATCCCTACTACAAAATGGCTAATCATTCTCCTTCTCAAGTAAGCAATACTGACGAATCTCCGGGATGGGTGGATGGGATGGTAGATTATGAAAGGGTATGTAGAGTTGGGGTTTGAAACACCTAAGGACTCCTTTTATAGTCTAGTACTGATCCTTCCCGAATTCTAACTTAAAAGTGGGCTTTTTCACGTTAAAAACACGAATGGGCCGAAAATGATGAAACGATGAATCTAGACTCGATGGGATACTGCACGAGTCGTGCGAGGTGTGGCACGAGTCGTGCGGGCTGATGAGAGTGAAAATAAGCGTGTTTTAATATCCAATTTAACACCTTTTTGATTGATATTGTAGTCTTATATGAGTACAAGTGTCTTAAGCAAGGACTGTATTTCTTCTCTATCGTGTCATCAAACATGAACTCATGAAGACTATCACTTTCGGAAGAAGATGAATGAGAAGAAGAAGACATGTTTGAGAGAATAAAGGACATTGAAGGATAATCAATTACAAGAGTGTGATGTTCTCAGGTAGGAGTTCTAACCATCCAATTACATCCTTAAATCGAGTAGAGTTTCATAATGACTAGTTTTCCAACGGCTAGTTTTCTAACGGCTAGTTTCCAATGGATAGTTTTATAACGACTAGTTTTCAATTCAAAATGAAATACATTGACCTCAAGTGTTCACACCAAACAAATTAAAACAACAAATATTGAAAATGCTGAAACAAAGTACAACAACGAATATTGAAAATGCTGAAACGAAGTACAACAACGACAAATTCTTCAAGTTTACCACCCCATTTCCTTTTTTGATCCATAACTTGGAGATGGACACGTAGTTGATCATCTATCATCTTCGAGGTATCTTTCATGAATATCTTATAATTTTTAGCTCGGGCAAGGATTGTCATGTTTCAAGTTTTTTCTTGTTAAACTCGTCAAAGTCTGTAAGCCTTTTCTCAATAGCGTCGCTTTCTCTGGCAGACGTGGTTGCTTTCCCCTTATCCTTCCCGGTATGACTTGCTTTGTTCCTCCCAATTGGGCGAGTGGGAGTGGGTTCTGTCCTGGCTTCATCTCCAGGTTCCGAGTCAGTGTTTGAAGACACCACATACTCTCCATTTGCCGAGACTCTTAACTTTTTCGATCCGCGAACATCATAATTTGGATTGGAGAACTTCGGACTATTTTGCAATACTCTCCAAGCCTTGATTTGTACAAAATGGAAATCATACTTATCTTTAGACTGCAGATGGATAATGAAGATATGGTTTTCTCTCTTGATCATGCAATGAAGATGCCCATGGAGACTCAATCATGCAAGAGCATTGATATGGTTTCTAACTTGTTTAATCTTGATTTTTCTAAGACAGGTGATTCTGAATTTAAGTAGAAGGTTGACAAGGAGGAGTCTAGACAGCCATGAGAGGAAGGAAATTTCAATGATCATATTTTTGTGACCAAGAAAGGTGAGGTGTTGAGTGTAGACAAGAAGAGGGAAAGAAAGTATTTGAAGGTGAGGATGCGAGAAGACCGTCCTCTACTGTTGTGACTCTACGATGTTAAACATGAGTGCCTGTTGGGGGCTTGCCCTTTCATTTTATTGCTTTATTTCTTTCGTATGAGTAAGAAATTTTTATATTTAAGGTGTTTATTATTCGGCAATTACATCTTTGCAAACGTAGTTTTAACTTACGTTTTTACTAAGTTTGGGGGGTGTGATGTACTTACCTCATTGAAGCACCAAGAATATAATATTTTCTTTGTAATGTTTGCTAGGGGAGTTGATTTTTTTGCGGTATATTGAAACTTTAATGGGTTTTGATGTGTCGATTTTTTACAATTTGCCAAGTGTTCAGTGGTGTTTCTAGTGTGTGGAGTCGATTACATAGTCAATTAATTCTTTCTTATAGTTCTCCTATTTTATTATTGATGAATCCTGTGATGATAAGTTTATTTGAGCTTTAATGATAGAAAAAGATAAAAAAGTGGCAAGACGAGTTCTACATTGAGGCTTTGACTCGAGGAGCTCGTGCGTACGTTGAAGAAAAATCAGGTGCCCTCGTTTCCTTTTTCTAATTTTTATATGTGCTTTTAATTCATGGAGTGGAAGAATTGAGTTTATGGTGGTGATCCATGTGAGCTTATATTGTTAAAATTATCTTTGAAATTCATATGCTTTTGAAATTGATGAAGGAAGTGTACTTGAGTTATATTGTGATATGAAGTTCTATGTGTACTTGTGGGATTTACCTACCATGAAAAGTGCTCTGTTACTTGTTAAAAACCCATGTGAGATTTTGAGCCTCGTTGATCATGATACATAATCACATGATATTTCTTTTCTGGTGAGTATCGTTCTTGTGTATGTATTCTAGAACTTGCCTCTTGTCTTACTTGAAACTACATGTGTGTTAGATGATGGGAGATGATCTAAGGCCATCCTTGAATTTATGAGTCACTTAGCCAAATAATTTCCTACCAAATAATTATATATCTGTAGTTAACCCCGTTGAGCCTAAAAATCTTATTTCTTTGGTAACCTATGAAGATAGCCACTTTGATATCCTATTTGAGCCTTAAATTCCTATATTTAGTGGAGAATTAAATGTTGTCAAAGTGTGTGAATTGATTTGCATGGAGTTTGGAAGGAATAAAATATTTGGAGCTGTACAAGTGATTATGAGCAAAAACAAAAATATGAGCTTAAAAATAAGTTGCTTAGGGATAGTGCCCAAAACTGGTACCCCAAGATGTTAGAGGTAGTGCCGAAACTGGTACCTCGGGAAAAAAAAGGATGTGCTTGAAGAAAAGAAAAAGTATGTTAAGCTTGAAGGAAATGAGAGAAAAGAAAATTAGAAGAACATGAAGCTGGATAGCCTTGAAGTGTAAAAAACTGCAGTACATAAGATCTCCGATTTTAATTCTCTACTAATTGAGTCACTTTATCCATATGTTTCCTACCCTTACCAAAGAGCCAACATTACATCCAAAAGAAAAGTCCTTTTTGATCCCATTGTCGAATCATACTTTTAGTGGTGAAGAGCTGGAGACGTTTGGCAAGCTTATGGTTACGCATGCACTTGAATTGAATTTGAGTGTAAATACTTTAACCCATAAGTGTACATATTTTATACTTGAGTGCGAGTGATATATACTTTCCGTGAGAACATGTCAATGGAGCATTTGAATTGGTGGTGATTGTCTTAACTTGTATGCTTTGAATTGATTATTACACGTGATAAGAGTTGCATGACCTAAGTTGATGACAACTGTATTTTGAATGGGGTATTGGTCATAGTCCTTGTTTCCCCGCTAATTTTCTTACTCTTTCTCTTTATCTTTATTTTGTTGCCACGGGATGAGCAACGGGTAAGTTTGGGGGATTGATGAGAGTGAAAATAAGCGTATTTTAATATCTAATTTAACACCTTTTTTATTGATATTGTAGTCTTATATGAGCACAAGTGTCTTATATTCGATATATGTGAGAATTATGTGCACTTGAGGTATTTTATTGTGTTTTAGGTGGAAAAAGGATGAAAAGTGCCAAGAATCGAAGAGACGAAGTCGAGACCACGCGAACCGCCAAGGAGAGAGGTGGGTTCGACCTGTTGGAGGAGGGTTCGACCTCTCCAGCAGGTCGAACCAGCAATGCAAAGTGGCAGGAGATGGGTTCGACCACGACTCGAGGGGTTCGACCTGCCTATCAGGTCGAACCATGGTCGAACCAGTTCGCGAGAAAGTGGATTCGACCACGATGTTGGGGGTTCGACCTGACGGTTGGTCGAATCAAGAGCAGAAATTGTTCAGTAGCATGGTTCGACCTGTGGTTCGACCAAGACAGAGTGGTTCGACCTGTACAAAAGTCGAACCAAGTGCAGAATACTTCCAGTAGGTGGGTTCGACTTGTGGTTCGACCTGCGGTCAATGGTTCGACCTGTGGTCAATGGTTCGTCCTGAGTGTGTAAATTCACAAGTTTGGCACCATGTTTTGTGCTAGTTTTGGAGTGTTTTGATGTGGAAATAGTTGGAAAACATATATATATTTTGAATTAGCATGAATCAAGTGTTAGTAGAGCTATTTGAGTGGTTTTCATAGCAAAAACGGAGTGGAAGTGCCAAGAATCGAAGAGACGAAGTCGAGACCATGCGAACCGCCAAGAAAAGAGGTGGGTTCAACCTGTCGGAGGAGGGTTCGACCTCTCCAGCAGGTCGAACCAGTGTTGGAGAAGTGCAGGAAGTAGGTTCGACCATGACTCGAGGGGTTCGACATGTTCATCAGGTCGAACCATGGTCGAACCAGTTCATGAGAAGCTGAGTTCGACCACGACGTTGGGAGTTTGACCTGACGGTTGGCCAAACCAAGAGCAGAAATTGTCCAGTGATGAGGTTCGACCTGGGGTTCGACCAAGTCCTGAGAGGTTCAACATGTTCAAGAGGTTGAACCAGTGCAGAATTCTTCCAGTAGCGGGGTTCGAATTGGGGTTCGACCTGTGGCCAGTGGTTCGACCTGTTTGACGAGGTCGAACCTACGTGCGGAAACTTACCTTATCCGGATTTTCGAGGCCAAAACGCGTGGGATCACTTGAAAAGCCCATTCCAAGCCCTAGAGACGTGATTACAAGTATAAAAGAAGGCTCATGCAGGCAAAAAAATGAGAGCAAGCACGTCCAAGTACGAAGAGCTTAAGATCGTGGATCGTTAGAGGAAAGTAGGAGGGCTGAGACAGAGGTTCGGCTGGAGATTCAAGTAAGATCAGTCTATCTAACCATGATTGCTCCTAGATCGATCATGGGCTAGAGCCACTTCGGTAGTTCTAGGGTTATGAAGGTTTCATGAGTTAAATTCGTATTTTGTGTGTATACTCCGTACAACACTACTTGTGGTTTAGTTTATATAAGATTGCACATTTTTAATCCATACTCATAGTTGTTTTGTGCATCAATAATCGTTGTGTAGAATCTGAATGCATAACATGATTATTGGTTTAGTGCGTTCACTAATGAGCAGGGTTCATTGTTATAATTCTAAGTGAAGGGATTCCAAAGTCTTATTAGAACTATCTTATATGAATACTTGTTAATTGAATCATATTCGGGTTAATAAGTAGGATAAAGAGTATAACTTTATAGTACCTACAAAGGGAGATCAAATCGGGTTAGAGTACAAAGTGCACGGGAAATAATTGATTATGATAGCACCTAGAAAGGGAGGTAAAGTATGCGTCTTGCTCTGAGGATACTCACACGTGTCAAAAGCTTATCTATTTGTGTCTATAGAATAGATTTGCATGGTCTAGCGATGCGTCCATAAACCACAAGGCAGAGTCGGACATCGACACACAAAAGTATGAATTAATGAATGAAACCGGATGACCTGACGAACTACCTATCATCTTACTTGACCAAAACCTTATATCTTTTCTTTTGTTATTTCAATTAATAGTTCCTACTCAATTTCAACATCATTATATTTCAAAATAGTCTTAGTTTACTAGAGTATAATTGAATTGATATTTATCCGTCCCTTGGGTACGATAATAACTTGGTCACCTTCGAAACTACAATTGATATCCTTCACACTTGGGGAATAAATTGTGTGTTGAGAACATACGAACAAGTCAATGGCGCCGTTGCCGGGGACGGTTTAAAATATCTTTTTGCTTATTTCTAGTTTGTTAGGGATATTTAACTTGTCTTGCTGTTTTAATTCTAGTTCTTTTAACTTGTATTCTCACGAGATCAAAGAAAGGTGAACTTGAACCCTATAATCCTGAGATCGGAGCATCGTCAAGGAAGAAGAAGAAGAGCAAGGCAAAGAATATTGATCCAGCTGAAGCTCTGAATTTTGGAGTTGAAGTTGACGAGCAGATTTCGCTGACGATTGAAGCTATAACTGAAGTTAATTTGGGGGTAAAGACAGTCAACATGGCAGCGAATCCGGATAATCTAGCCATCCGAGAGGTTTTCAGAAACAATGGGGCTGGAAATTTTGGGCTTCTAGGAGCGAGGGGAACTAATGCAGCTTTCGATCTTCATCCCGCTCTTATTAGCATGATAGAAAGGAACTCCTTTTCAGGAGGGTCTTTCGAGGATCCGCAGCAGCATCTGAACAAGTTCCTGGGCTATGCAAGTACTCAAAAAGATGCAGGAGAACATGAAGATGCTAGGAAGATCCTCTTGTTCAAATTCTCGCTTACTGAAAAGGCGAGAGATTGGTACGACACTATCAACGCTGCTGAGTGCACCACTTGGGAGCAACTGAAGTTAAGGTTCTTGGAGAGGTACATGCCACCTTCAAAGGTGTTTAAGATGAAGCAAGACATTAACCAATTTGCTATCGGTGGAGGTGAAAAATTTCATGAAGCATGGGATAGATTCAAGGACATGCTTAGAAAGTGTCCTCAACATGGGCTATCTAAAGCTCAATATATCAGTATATTCTATAACGGATTGGACTGTGATTCACGAGTGTTATTGGATGCTTCTTCTAATGGAGCATTGCTTACAAAGTCATCCGTAGAGGCCGAGAAGTTGTTTGAAGATATTTCGATGAATTCGAGGGATTGGCCAACTGATAGAGTTAGAGGTACGTATGTCCTTGGGAAGGTAGCTCAGGTTGAGAAAGCAATGGTGAAAGCAAGTAGAGAGGATGAGATCGTCTCTAGCTTGTCCAATATCAACAAGCTACTTGAATCCTAACAGAAGCAAATCAGCGAATTATCTCAGCGCGTACCAATCATGCAGCAGGAACTAATGAAAGAGGGACCAATCCAAGAGGAGTTGGAAGAGGCACACTATGCCATGGGTCAAAGTATTCAAGGGACTAGGTATCAAGATCAAGGAAACCGGAACTACCAAGGGAACTATCGAGGAAACTTTAATAATCGTGGTCCCCCGGGTGGTTATCAATAGCCGAGGAGGCCGGAGTTCTCATGAAGCAATCCGAATAATGCGATTCAACCTCCGATGGGTGTTGATCCGGGTGCTAAGGTTGAAGAAGGGAAACCGGGTCTTGAGAATACTGTGAACAGGTATATTGCCAAGAATGATGAAAGAGTTAACCTCCTTGAGGCAAAACTTGAGAAGAAAATCGATGCAAACCATGAGGTTATATCTAAGCAGGTGAAGGACCTTACGTTATTGATGGGGGAGATGGCAGGAAGTGTTAACAAGCTTACTCAAACTCTTGAGAAGGGGAAGTTCCCGTCTCAAAGTATTGAGAATCCAAGGTCCTGCAACGCCATCACATTAAGGTCGGAAACGCAGTACGAGGGACTCATGAGGCCGGAATCAAATTTGGACATGTCTAGGGCCAGGTTCGACCATGGTTCGACCAACATTGAAGGTCGAACCATACAGGGGAGGTCGAACCAACACACTGGACACGATTAGGAGAGATTGCAGCATCGGTTCGACCAAACTGCAGATGGTTCGACCTGGCATACAGGTCGAACCTTGATCGAACCCGACAACTTGGAGCACTTTATTTTTCCAGAACACCGGTTCAACCAACTCAATCATGGTTCGACCTATCCTACAGGTCGAACCTAGGTCGAACCGCACAGCTAGGAGCACTATGTTTTGTCGCAGCAATGGTTCGACCACGACGTTCATGGTTCGACCTATCAAACAGGTCGAACCCTGGTCGAACCGGATGGCGGAAGGAGTACAGTAGGTAGTTTCGACCTAGGTGCCCGTGGTTCGACCTATTCCACAGGTCGAACCCAGGTCGAACCTCAAATTCAAAAAGAGAGCCGTTGTCCAGAAGCAAGGTTCGACCAGTACGTACCTAGTTGATACCTGTTCCACAGGTAGAACCCTGGTCGAACCCCACCAGAATTTGCCTGTTGCTACTCCGAACACTCTCGATGATATTGATGCTACTCCAATGGTTCGAAATGAGCAAAGTACAGAGATCATAGCTGAGAAAAAATGAGAGAGAGCCAAGCGATTGAGAGCCGAAAAGGAGAAAGCGGAGAAGGTTGATCGTGATGAATGGGGGATTCCCAAAACAAAGATACCTCCGCCGTTTCCTTACAAGTTTGTGAAGAAGGGATTAGAAGAGAAGTTCAAGAAGTTTTCAGAGATAATAAACAAGATAAGCTTGAGCATTCCTTTCTCAGAGGCAATCATCGAGATGCCGTACTATGCCCGATTTCTTAAAGATATATTGTTGAAGAAGCGGAGCTTAACCGGAATTGAAACGGTGAATTTATCTGAAAATTGCAGCTCAATCATTCAAAGGAAGCTGCCGCAAAAGATGAAGGATCCGGGGAGCTTCACTATTCTATGTGAGATCGGAAAGGGGCCGGCACGGCGAGCTTTGTGCGATCTAGGGGCAAGCATCAATTTGATGCCTTTGTCCATCTTTCAGAGGCTTGGTTTGGGGGAGCTTACCCCTACAATAGTGGTTCTCCAATTAGCGGACATGTCGATGACGTTTCCAAAAGGTATAATTGAAGACGTTCTTGTCAAAGTGGAGAAGCTAGTCTTTCCTGTGGATTTCCTTGTGCTAGAAATGGAAGAAGACAAGGATAATATCCCTTTAATCTTGGGGAGACCTTTCCTTGCTACTGCCGGAGCAATGATTGATGTTCAGAAAGGAGAGCTTATACTTCGAATGGACAAAGAAGAAGTTCTTTTCAACTTGGACAAAGCGATGAAGATGCCCATGGAGTCGCAGTGTTATAGTATTGACATAGTGGAGGAGATTGTGAAAGAGGATATGTCTCTAATCCTGTCAAAGGATCCTCTTGAGACATGTTTGATGGAGTCTCTTCCTTATCCCACTACGGAGCTTGACGGATTTTCCAACGAGGTATGTATTGACTTTCTTGAAAACTTACTTGCTTTGGGTGATGACAGGTTTGAATCGGAAAGAACTAAGGTGGAAGAAGTTAAGTGGACTAGGAAGTACTTGCCTTTGGATAACGAGAGCTCTCCGATGGAAGTGAGGAAAGAGGAGTTGAAACCTTTACCGGAACACTTGAAGTATGCCTTCCTTGGCGACAACGAAAAAACCCGGTAATTGTATCTTCTTCTCTTAATGATGATCAACTTGAGGAGTTATTGAATGTTCTTAGGAAGTATAAATCTGCGATTGGTTGGTCTCTTGAGGATTTGAAAGGAATAAGTCCTTCGTATTGCATGCATAGGATAAGATTATTAGACGAGGTGAAGGCAAGTGTTCAGAATCAGCGGAGGGTTAATCCCACGATTCAAGAGGTGATTAGGAAACAAATCCTTACGTGGTTGGATGCTGGAATCATATATCCTATTAGTGATAGTCCACATGTGAGTCCATTGCATGTAGTTGCTAAAAAGGGGGTATGACTGTAGTAAAAGCTGAGGATGGAGAAGCGATAGCCACAAGGATCCCTACGGAATGGTGTACATGTGTAGATTATAGGAAGTTGAATGAGAACACGTGTAAGTATCATTTCCCTCTTCCTTTCATGGATCAAGTGTTAGATCGTCTTGCAGGGTATGAGTTTTATTGTTTCTTGGATGGATACTCGGGGTACAACCAAATTATGATTGCCCCCAAGGATCAAGAAAAGACCACTTTTACTTGCCCCTACGGAACCTTTGCTTTTCGGAAAATGTCATTTGGGTTATGTAATGCGCCTGCTACTTTTCAGAGATGCATGATGGCGATATTCGATGGGTTGATAGAGAAGATCATGGAGGTGTTCATGGATGATTTTCTATTTTTGGTTCCTCCTTTGATATTTGTTTGTCTAACCTAGCTATTGTTTTGAAGAGATGCCAAGTGACTAATCTTGTCTTGAATTGGGAGAAGTGTCATTTCATGGTGAAGGATGGGATTATTCTTGGGCATCATGTTTCTGCCAAAGGATTGCAAGTAGATCGTGCTAAAGTGGTGGTAATTGAGAAGCTTCCACCACCGACCAATGAAAGAGGAGTGCGGTACTTCCTTGGACATGCTGGTTTTTACAGGAGATTCATAAAAGACTTCTCAAAATACTCTAAGCCCTTATCTCACTTACTTGAAAAGGATGTTCCTTTTGTGTTTGATGATGAATGTTTAACAGCTTTTCAAGTTTTGAAGGAGGCGCTTATCACTGCACCTATCTTGATCACACCGGATTGGACTCAACCTTTTGTATTAATGTGTGATGCGAGTGATGTAGCACTTGGAGTGGTGCTTGGGCAGCAGAAGGAGAAGAAGTTCTGCGCCATTTACTACGCGAGTAAGACTTTCGATGCAGCACAAAAGAATTACACGGTGACTGAAAATGAGTTTTTGGCTGTTGTGTACGCATTCGATAAGTTCCATCAGTATTTGGTTGGCATGAAGACTATAGTGTACACGGATCATTCTGCGATTCGGTACTTGATGGAAAAGAAGGAGACGAAGCCTAAGATCATAAGGTGGATTCTTCTACTTCAAGAGTTTGACATGGAGATCCGGGATAAGAAAGGTTCTGATAATGTGTTGGCAGATCACCTTTCGAGATTGGAGACTAGGGAACATTGTGATAATTCTTTCGAGTATATTGAGGAAATGTTCCCGGATGAAAAGATCATGGCCGTGTTTGTTGAAGGGGCTGAGCGAGCATGTGTGGTGGCTGCGCAGGGAGTTGATCCATGGTATGCGGATTATGTTAATTATATTGCTGTGGGAGAAATTCCAAGGGATCTCAACCAATATCAACTTGCTAAATTCAAGAGAGATGTTGAGACTTTTATATGGTATGATCCGTTTGTGTACAAGATTTGCACGGATTCTATCATCCGTAGGTGTGTGCCCGAGATGGAGATGGAGAGTGTTCTCGAGTTTTGCCATGCACAACCTAACGGGGGGCACTTCGGCGCTTACAAGACAGCAGCCAAGGTACTTCAGTCCGCTCTTTATTGGCCTACGTTGTTCAAGGATTGTGAGACCTATATGGCGTCTTGCGATAGATGTCAACGCATGGGGAACATCGGTAGGAGAGACAAGATGCCACTTCAGCCGAGCATAGTGGTCGAGATTTTTGATATGTGGGGGATCGATTTTATGGGGCCTTTTCCCCCATCTAATGGATTTCTCTACATTCTACTTGCGGTGGGTTATGTTTCTAAGTGGGTGGAAGCGATTCCTACTCGCTTGAATGATTCGTAAACTATTATATCTTTCTTGAAGAAGCATATCTTTGCCCATTTTGGGGTCCCTAGAGCACTTGTTAGTGATGGAGGTACTCACTTCGTGAATAAATTTCTTGAGAAGGTGCTCAAAGGGTATGGTGTTAAGCATAGGATTACTACACCCTATCATCCTCAAGCGAATGGGCAAGCGGAGGTCTCTAACCGTCAAGTCAAACAGATTCTGGAGAAAGTGGTCGGAACCAATAGAAAGGATTGGACTTGGAAGCTCGATGATGTCGTGTGGGGGTTCCGGACCGCATACAAGACGGTGTTAGATATGTCACCATTTTAGATTGTCTATGGGAAGCCGTGCCACTTACCTGTGGAGATTCAACACAAAGCATTTTGGGCTTTGCGAAGCTTGAACTTGACTCTCAAGGATGTGAAGGAGTTGAGGATTACTCACATCAATCTTTTGGATGAGTTTCGGAGTCGTGCATACAAGAATTCAGAGATTTACAAGGAAAGGATTAAAAGGTGGCATGATTCGAAGATCTCGTATAAGGAGTTCAAGCAAGGAGACGAGGTATTACTCTTTAACTCTCGTTTAAAGCTTTTTGCAGGCAAGTTGAAGTCAAAGTGTACGGGACCATTCATGATTCATCGAGCCTTAGGTGGGGAGAGTTTTGAGCTCATTGACAAGGATTGAGACATTTTTGCGGCGAATGGACATCACTTGAAGCATTATAGGTCGCCGGATGATGTTTGTGTCATCTTTGTGGATACCTTGATTTGAGTTGGTATCGTCGTGACTCTCCGACGTTAAACATGAGCGCCTGTTGGGGGCTTTCCCTCCCGTTTTAATACTTTATTTCTTTTGTGTGAGTAAGAAATTTTTATATTTGAAGTGCTTACTTATCGGCAATTACATCTCTTTTCAAACTTAGTTTCAACTATAGTTTCTACTAAGTTTGGGGGGGTGTGATGTACTTACCTTGATAAGCACCGATAGTATAATTTTTTCTTCGTGATGTTTGTTAGGGGAGTTGGTTTTTGCGCCATATTTAAAATTTTAATCGATTTTGATGTGACGATTTTTTACAACTTGCCTAATGTCCCGTGGTGTTTTGTTGTTTCATATTTTGAGTGATTGCGGAGTTACTCATGAATAATATTTTGTGGAACAATTTTTGATGAGGTTGTGCTCTAGTTAGTACCTAATGATTCATATTGAAGTTTGAAGTGTGTAGGGATTGAAGAACACTCAGTTTGGAAGCTTTGAAGGGTGGTTCGACCAAAGCTAGGGTAGGTTCGACCAAAGCCTAGAGGTCGAACTGAGCAGAGGAAGTCGAACCAATGTAGAAAAACATCCAGTGAGGTGGTTCGACCAGATCATTCTAGGTTCGACCTGTCTAACAGGTCGAACCAAGGTCGAACTCGAGGTCTTAAATCATGCAGTAGGGTGGTTCCACCTGAGACGATATGGTTCAATCTACTTGGAAGGTCGAACCCAAGGTCGAACCGGTTGTTTCAGAGCACTCTGTTTACCAGAAGATTGGTTCGACCAACACAAGGGTGGTTCGACCTGTCCAGCAAGTCGAACCCAGTTCGAACCAAGAAGAACATTTGTCCAGAAGGTAGGTTCGACCTCGTCATCCATGGTTTGACCTGTTCAAGAGGTCAAACCTGAGGTCGAACCAAGCAGGTACGCATTTTAAGTCAATTTTTCTGAAGGGTTCGATCACTTTTTCAAAACACCAAACCCCGAACCCTCTTCGAACCTCTACACTCTTGCACAAATTCTTCAATTACACTTGATTGCACACCGATTACACAATATTACACCTTGAATTTACGAATTGGGCGCGGATTTGGGCGATTTTCGTCGCAAAATCAGGGCTCCTGTCGCGATTCTTAAGTGTGTGTGTGTGATTCGATCATTTTTTTACCATGGGCAAGTCAAAAGATACGTTCTTCCAACTCAATTACTCTAGGATTGAAGGTTTAGGTATGCAATTCGTTGTGGTTAGGAGGATTGAGGTTGAATTTGGTTGGTTTTCATGGTAAATGTTGATAATTTGATTTGATTCATATAAATTCATGTTTTTTGGTGGAGAATGTTTGATTATAGATTGAACTTGATGGTTTATGTGAATTGATCAACAATTTTGTGCATATATTAGGATAAGCATGTTAGTTTAGTTCAAATTGATGATAGTTGGAGTGGTTCATGAAGTTCAATTGTTGAAATTTTTGGTGGAATTGCTTGAATTGCTTAATGCATGCTTGTTGGTTATGTTTTGATGATTAAAGAACGTGTGATTGAAGATGTTTTGAGTATGTTGAATAAGCAAGTGGTGTTGAGATGTTAGATTGTGTGATTATGCATGGATGCTTGAAGTTTTGAGTAGAGTATAGATTATGCTAGTCAAATACTTGTGTTCTTGTCTTGTTGGTTGTGTTAAAATAGTTGTTTTCAGGAAAGGGACAAGGATCAAGTAAAGGTAAAGGTAGAGCAGAGGAAGTAAGATCGAAGAAGAGGCAAGACAGGCCTTCGAATGTGGATACAGTGACTAGGAAGCTGAGGCTACAAGATCGTTTACCCGAGAACTTCAAAATTCAAATGCAAAACTGGGATGAGATTAAAGAAAAATGGGAAGAAGTCTCAGATAAGATAGCTCGTACTCGATACCAAGATGATGAGGCGATGAGGATAATGAGAATTGGGAATGACATTTTCTGGATGTTCGATCAAGTGGGTATCCGGAGGTTTATGGAGTTAAAGAAGCCGACGTATTTCCATGTTACAGCGGAAGTAGTTTACTCATTTGAGATGGTGAAGGACCCACTTGGGTACCCATATCAGTGTACGTTTCAGCTTGGTGGAGTGAGTAGGAGATGGACGTCTGAGGATTTTAATGAGCTATTTGAGACGCCTTTGGGAATCTCTCATTTGGAGAATGGTGCGTTCAACGCTAATAGGTTTTGGAGAGAGATCACAAGGGAGATTGGAGATTAGGCAGGCTCGTGCTTCTTCGATAAGGAATCCAGTTTTGAGGTACATGGATCGTGTTTTGAGCAACACGTTGTTTGCCCGCTCAGAGAGGAGTGTTGTGTCTAGAGGAGAGCTTTACGCCTTGTGGTGTATGCTAAATGGGGTGCAGTTCAATGTTGGAGCGTATTTCATTGCACAGCTACATCGATTCAGGACCATTAGGTTTCAAAAGGTGAATATTGAAGGGTTACTGACGATTGTGGCTGAGTATTATAACTTGGATTTCACTGGCATTACACCCATTAGAGGAGAGCCCGATTTGGTGATGTTTACATGCATGAAGGGAGGATTTGCCCATTTCAAAGATGGAGATTGGTTCTTCACGAGGGGACTCAAGCCTTTCGATTTTATGTTCCCCTTCGATGTGAGTAACTTGACTACTATCCGGGTGGCGAGGAAGAAGTTGATGGATTCTCTCAGACACAACGCCTTATCCATGACAGTGAAGTCGGGTGGTAATTGGAGGACTGTATCGCAGATGTGTGCGGATGGTAGGATGGCGGAGTTACAGGAGATTGTTGATCGAGGAGAGTTCCGTCCACCATAGCAGCCCGAGGAGGAAGAGCAGCCCGAGGAGGAGCAGCAGGATGAAGAGATGCCAATGCAGCACGACGCACCTCAGCATGTCCAGCACCGCGTCGCAGCGGGCTGTCCCAAATGATACACGGGAGCAGCTTCGCCTTATTAATGAGCAGCTGGTCGCGATCATTGCTAGCCAGCAAGAGACGAATCGACAGCTCGCACTCGCCAACGCCAACTATGCTACGCTGAATGAGAGGTATACTGCTTTGAATGAAAAAGTTGGTAGGTTGGGTGATCGAGTTGATTACTTGGATAGGCACATCGGTGATCTACACCGGATTGTGGGGCGGAGGCTTGATGATGAGGATGATGATGCTCCGGAGGAGTAGTTTGGTTCAGGTTTTCTTTGGTTTCCTCCGATTCATCTTGATTCCATTATTTTTGTTTTGGGGTGTGATTCATGCGTGAGTGGAATGTATAAGTGATAGATGCTTGTATGATTGATTGGGTATAAGCTTGTTGATTTTGTGCATTCATATGTTCATGTGTTAATTTCTATTGATGAAAGACATGTATAATTTGATAAGTATGTTGAGTTTGTGTGGAATTGATCTTAATTATGTGCTATGAGGAGTACTAGGATTACCTATGTGAGAATTTGAGCTTTCTAATCATGTTTGATCATGATTATTTTATTCTTGAGAGGATCATTCATATGAACGTATTCTAGAACTTGGCTTGGAGTCTTGTGTGAGACTTATGATTGATAAATTGCTAGGACATGATCTTAGGCCATTATTTTGTGATTAAGCTACTTAGCCAAATTTTATCCTTCCTAATGATCTTATTAACCCTTGGATGCCTTGTTGAGCCGTTAAAGCTTTTTCTTTGGTAGCCAAAGTAAATAACCTTATAAACCTTTATTTGAGCTTGATTAACCTATTCATTGGTAGAGAGAGTTGAGGTGAGTAAGTGTTGCAAGAAGAAAGAGGAAGATAGAATATGGTTGGATGAAAAGAATATGGTTAAATCTTGTTTAGGGGTAGTGCCTGAAACTGGTACCCCAATAGATTTTATACTTAGTGCATGAAGCTTAGCAGTTGATGGCCTATACAAGAGAAGAAGGGTAGTGCCTAAAACTGGTACCCGAATTATCTAAAGAGATGATGTTGATACACGAAAAAGAAGGAAAATCCATGAAAAGAAGAGGAGAAGTTGGAGGAGATATTGCAGCAAGAAGTAGAAATCAAGAGCCTCCAAGGTAACTCTCTACTAGTGTCTTAAGTCACTTTACCTAAATTTTCCTACCTTTTTCCAAAGAGCCAACATTATAACCCAAAAACAAGTCCTTTGTGATCCTAGTGAAGAGTTGATTATAAGTTGATTTTTGAGACCTTTGCCAAGCTTATGGTTACGCGTGAATATGGATTGATATGAGTGTTTATATTAACCTATATAGTGCCTCACGCACTTGAGTGAAAGAGAATAAATACTTATCTTGTGAGCTAGATTACTTAGTACTCCGAATGGTGTGTGATTGGATTGGTTTGGCATGAGTGATATATATGAAGCAATTAATACTTGTTTGATTTAATGAAGTTGCATGTGTGATATGTGTTGTACTTTATCTTGGTGAATTATACACGACTCCTGTGGTTTGATTTGGTTGCCTCGGGACGAGCAACATGTAAGTTTGGGGGTTTGGTGAGTGTGTAAATTCACAAGTTTGGCACCATGTTTTGTGCTAGTTTTGGAGAGTTTTGATGTGGAAATAGGTGGAAAACCTATATATATTGTGAATTAGCATGAATCAGGTGTTAGTAGAGCTATTTGAGTGGTTTTTATAGCAAAAACGGAGTGGAAGTGCCAAGAATCAAAGAGACGAAGTCGAGACCATGCGAACCGCCAAGAAAAGAGGTGGGTTCGACCTGTTGGAGGAGGGTTCGACCTCTCCAGCAGGTCGAACCAGAGTTGGAGAAGTGCAGGAAGTAGGTTCGACCACGACTCGAAGGGTTCGACCTGTTCATCAGGTCGAACCATGGTCGAACCAGTTCGTGAGAAGCTGAGTTCGACCACGATGTTGGGAGTTTGACCTGACGGTTGGCTGAACCAAGAGCAAAAATTATCCAGTGATGAGGTTCGACCTGGGGTTCGACCAAGTCCTGAGAGGTTCGACCTATTCAAGAGGTCGAACCAGTGCAGAATTCTTCCAGTAGCGGGGTTCGACTTGGGGTTCGACCTGTGGCCAGTGGTTCGACCTGTTTGACGAGGTCGAACCTACGTGCGGAAACTTACCTTATTCGGATTTTCGAGGCCAAAACGCGTGGGATCACTTGAAAAGCCCATTCCAAGCCCTAGAGACGTGATTACAAGTATAAAAGAAGGCTCATGCAGGCAAAAAAATGAGAGCAAGCACGTCCAAGTACAAAGAGCTTAAGATCGTGGATCGTTAGAGGAAAGTAGGAGGGCTGAGACAGAGGTTCGGCTAGAGATTCAAGTAAGATCAGTCTATCTAACCATGATTGCTCCTAGATCGATCATGGGCTAGAGCCACTTCGGTAGTTCTAGGGTTATGAAGGTTTCATGAGTTAAATTCGTATTTTGTGTGTATACTACGTACAACACTACTTGTGGTTTAGTTTATATAAGATTGCACATTTTTAATCCATACTCATAGTTGTTTTGTGCATCAATAATCGTTGTGTAGAGTCTGAATGCATAACATGGTTATTGGTTGAGTGCGTTCACTAATGAGCAGGGTTCATTGTTATAATTCTAAGTGAAGGGATTCCGAAGTCTTATTAGAACTATCTTATATGAATGCTTGTTAATTGAATCATATTCGGGTTAATAAGTAGGATAAAGAGTATAACTTTATAGTACCTACAAAGGGAGATCAAATCGGGTTAGAGTACTAAGTGCACAGGAAATAATTGATTATGATAGTACCTAGAAAGGGAGGTAAAGTATGCATCTTGCTCTGAGGATACTCACACGTGTCAAAAGCTTATCTATTTGTATCTATAGAATAGATTTGCATGGTCTAGCGATGCGTCCATAAATCACAAGGCAGAGTCGGACATCGACACACAAAAGTATGAATTAATGAATGAAACCGGATGACCTGACGAACTACCTATCATCTTACTTGACCACAACCTTATATCTTTTCTTTTGTTATTTCAATTAATAGTTCCTACTCAATTTCAACATCATTATATTTCAAAATAGTCTTAGTTTACTAGAGTATAATTGAATTGATATTTATCCGTCCCTTGGGTACGATAATAACTTGGTCACCTTCGAAACTACAATTGATATCCTTCACACTTGGGGAATAAATTGTGTGTTGAGAACATACGAACAAGTCAATTTGTTTGTGGAATCAAGGGGAGAACTAAGAGGAGAATTCAAGAGCGAGAAGGACGCGATGACGCCACATCTAGGGTTTATTCGTTTCCTAATTTATCTTGTATTTTTCGGACATCCGGGTAAGATCTATCCAACACCCATGTGTGTTTCCTACAACACCATGGGCTAGAGCCTTTTTGGTAGAACTAGGGTTGTGAAGGTTTTATCTAGTTAATTGAACTTCCATGTGTATACTCCATACAACACTACTTGTGGTTTATTTTATATAAGATTGTGCCTTTTTAATCCATACTCATAGTCGTTTTGTGCATCAATAATCGTTGTGTAGAGTCTGAATATATAACATGGTTATTGGTTGAGTGCGTTCACTGTTGAGCAGGGTTTTAAGTTATAATTCTAAGTGAAGGGATTCCGAAGTCTTATTAGAACTATCTTATATAAATACTTATTAATTGAATTGAATTCGGGTTAATAAGTAGGATAAAGAGGATAATTTTATAGTACCTATAAAGGGAGATCATATCGGGTTAGAGTACCAATCCTAGGGGGAAATAATTGATACTGATAGTACCTAGAAAGGGGGGTGAAATTATATCTCTTACTCCAAGGTTATTCACACGTGTTACACGCATGTTTACTTGTGTCTATAGAGTAGATATGCATGGTTTAGTGATGCGTCCATATTCCACAAGACAGAGTAAGACATTGACACATGGAAGGAAAGTTAATGAGTAAAACTGGATTATCCTAGAGCTACCTATTCTCCTACTTGATCCACTTTCGTATTCTTCGAGTGGTACTTTATTTTATTTGTTATTTTAATTATTTATTTAGTAGTTGTTAATTAAATCCATCAAATCTTATTGCCTTGTCTTAATTATTTAGATAATAATTAAATTAATAATACGCCGTTCCTTGGGTTCGATATTCACTTGGTCACCTTTCGAGACTACAATTGATATCTTTCATACTTGGGGATTAATTGTGTGTTGAGAAAACGCGCATCACGGGCGTAGGATGGCTGCATTCCTCGGCAGCAGCTGTGGTCTCGGCAGCACTCGGTGCTCGTGCTCGGCAGTACTCGGTGGTATATGTGGGCGCCTCTCGGCAATGCTTGCGGCATGACCTGGTGTGCCGTGCAGCACGGCCTACTCCTCCTGGCCAGCACGAGTTGTGCTGGCTCTTCCTTCTCCCGACTTCGTTCCGACATCATTTCTGACTTTTGCTTTTGCTCTTTTCACTATGTTTCCACCTAAAAACATAAAATAACACCTCACGTGCATCTGAAACACAAATTTATATAATTCTACCATAAGATGCTCAAATACGGATATAAATCCCATAAAACGGTGACTCTAAAATACGCAGATTTTACACTAATTAATATCTTTAAACATATCCCACGCCTCGTAAAATTTCTCACGCTGCTTCATAACAAATTGGGTGATGTCTTGCCTCATTCCTAAGATCCTTGAGGGTGGCATGTATCTCTCCAAGAACTTTTGCTGCAGTTGGTCCCATGTAGTGCAGTCCGTGGCATCAAGAGTCTCATACCAAGCTTCTGCCCTATCAATCAAAGAGAACTTGTATAGGGCGATCCGCCTAGCATAATCATTAGCTCCAGAACCCTTCTGAGAGTTTGCATAACTAAGGAATCTTTTGAGATGCTGATATGGATCTTCAAAACAACCTCCAGAAAAAGAATTCTTCTTTACCATGTTAATAAGAGCGGGATGTATCTCAAAATCAACATCTTCCCCCCTTGATCCTATCAACCCCATGTTTCCAATCCCATCGCACTTGAATATTTTATATATGGCAATATTATTCGGATTCTGTCTTGCTCCGGCCATGTCTAGCTCTGTGTGTTATCTATTTCTTTCTTTTCTCTCCTTTTCCTAGTGCACAAGTACCTCAGAAAAATTCAAGGTTAGATAGAAATAAATAATCACAAATAAAAGTCTTAATCAAACTAGAAATAATAAAATAAATAATAACAGACGTCCACAGCTACGGTGCCAAAAACTTGATGAGCATTTTCTTTGCACGCAAAATTAATCCCTAAGTATGAAGGATATCAGTTGCAGTCTAAGCAAGTGACCAAGTTAAATATCGAACCCAAAGGACGTCGTATTATCAATTTAATTATTTACTAAATTAATTAAGACAAAAGGTAATAAGAGTTGTGGAATTAATTATCAACTAAAATACTAAAATTAATAATAAATAAAATAAATTAGCACTAGAAGAATACAAAAGTGGATCAAGTAGGAGAATAGGTAGCTCTAGGGTAATCCAGTTTTACTACTTAAATTCCCTCTCAAGTGCAGGTCGGCTCTGCCTTGTGGACTATGGACGCATCACTAAACCATGCAAATCTACTCTATAGACATAAGTAAATATACATGTAATACGTGTGAATAACCTCAGAGCAAGAGATGTAATTTTACCCCCCTTTCTAGGTATTATCAGTATCAATTATTTTCCACGTCTGGAATCTAACCTGATATGATCTCCCTTTATAGCTACTATAAATTACCATTTTTATCCTGCTTACTAACCTTGATTCAATTCAATTAATAAACATTCATATATGATAGTTCTAATAAAGCTTCGGACTCCCCTCACTTAAAATCATAACATGGATTCCTGTTCAGCGGTGAACGCACTCAATCTACAACCAAGATATATATTCAAACTCTATATACCAATTGAAGATGCATAAAATGACTGTAAATATGGATTAAGAAAGCACAATCATATATAAAATTAATCCATAAATAGTGTTGTACGGAGGACACACAAGAGAGTTTAATTAATTTATAAAACCTTCATAAACCCTAGATCTACCAAAACGGTTCTAGCCCATGATGTTGCGAAGAATAATCATAGGGTTGGATAGATCTTACCCATATGTCTGAAAAATACAAGATAAATTAGGAAACGAATAAAATCCTAGATGCGGGAGTTATCGCGTGTTTCTCCATCTTGAATCCTCCTCTTGGTTCTCCTCTTGATTCTACAGATGAATCTTCAAAGTGATGGATGGATGGAGAAAATGATGTGGATGATGGTTGGGGGTGACCCCCCCTTGCGGGGTGTAGGATGATTGTGTTATGGTTCTAATTCTTGGTGTGATCTACATCCCTTTTTATACTTGTAAGCTCTCCTTATGGACCTTGAATGGGTTTTTTCTTAGAAAACATAAAACTACATGCACTGAGGTGTAAAAATATGAATCTGAAGCTGTTCAGGCTTTTAGTTCGACCTTTGGACTTGGTCGAACCAAATCAGGGAGGTCAAAACCAAGGTCGAACCAGCTTGAGCAGTCTCACCGTTTCGCGTATAACTTCCATTTACGGGCTCCAATTTGAGTGATTCTTATGCTCACGCGATCCTCACTTTCTTGGATTTCTATCCATATGAAGAACTCATAAAAAATCTTACAATTGAATGTATAACAAGTCATGAAAAGCGGCACAGTCGTTCTGTTTGGCGCAGCTTGCACGAAGTCACCATTTTGATCATAATTTTCTCATTTGAAATTCGATTGGGGTATTCTTTACGCCAAAACGATCACTTTTCTGTGGCTTTCCAATCATGTATCACACATCTAATTCAGAGCTCAACACAAATACAGAAAACTACACAAGTTGGACGTGTATTTTTCAGCATTCATACACAAGTTGCACCTTTTCTCCAACTTTGCCCTTTTGATCCTTTTTCACCTAAAACACAATAAAACACCTCACGTGCACCTTTTTCTCACATATATTGGATATAAGATATTTTTGCTAATATATGACAATAATTCCCATCAAAAAATGTTAGATTGGATACTAAAACACACTTATTTTCACTCTCATCATTAGAAAAATCAAATAATTGATATTGGTTACATGTCTCATTTAATTTAGTAATTTTAGGAAATAAAATAGTTTGTTGTCCCTAAGATTCGATAAGTATACTTGGTTACTTGCTGCTGCAATAGATATCCTTTACTTAGGGATATTAAATAGCGTGCACGAAAAATACGCAACACATGTATACTTAGAACAAATCCAATGAAGTAAGAACACCCAAGCTGACGCACTGGCGAGGCTCGCCACCTCCAAAGGAGCTGAGAACTTGAACGTCATCAACATAACAAAACTAAAGAAGAGAAACCTCATTCAAAAGCTCCTTTGTCTAGCAGAACCCGCAGCCGATTCTTGGATGGCTCCTATCATCCTATACTTGAAGGGGTGAGAGGAAGGTTAGACAACTAAGAATACAAGCACCCAAATATCTTTTAATAAAGGAATGAATGTATAAGAGAGGCTTCACCACCCCACTGCTGAAGTGTCTTACAGAAAAAGAAAAAAATATATCCAAGCAGAGGAACATGAGGGGAGTTGCGGTAACCACATTAGTGGCTTGGTTTTGTCCAATAAGATATTATGCTAAGGCTATATTTGGCCAACTTTGAGAAAATATGCAATTATTTATGCTAGAACATGTCCTCAGTGCCAGCGTATCGCACTCATGCTGCGGAGCTCACTGAAAAGTTGATCTCAGTATTCAGCCCTTGGCCATTCGCAAAACAGGGAATGGACATAATCGGTCTATTCCCACTAGGCAAATGAGGCGTCAAGTTTGTTGTAGTAGCGGTGGATTACTTTACAAAATTAAGCTGAAGCACTCATAATCATAATTGAGGAGAAAATGACTAGCTTCATTTAAAAGAATATCATCTTCAGTTTAGTATACCTCATGCGTTGGTCACTGATAATGGGAAGCAATTCGATCGAAAGAAATTCATTAAGTTCTGTGCCGTCCTTAAAATAAAAAAACTATACATCACATCATACCACCATCAATCCAATGGTCAAGTGGAAGCGGTTAAAAAAATAATCAAACACACAATGAAAGCCCACCTAGAAGGACTAAAAGGGAATTGGGCAGAAGAGCTCCCCAAAGTGCTCTGATCATACCGAACTACCTCTAGATCATCCACTGGCGAGAGTCTTTTCTTATTATCATATGGGACGGAGGCTGTCATTCCAGTAGATATCGGGGAGCCAAGCTACAACATAGAAAACTACTCTAATGAACTCAATGAGCCTGCACTAAGGAACTCACTTGACTTGTTGGAATAGAAAAGGTTGTCGGCCGATCTGAGGAATGCCACTTACAAGCAGCGAGCTACAAGATATTACAACACTCGAGTTAAGCTCAGAAAATTTGAACTAGGAGACTTAGTCCACTGAAAAATATTGCAATCCAGGGTAGGAGTTTTTGGCCAGACGTGGAAAGGGCCATTCAAAATAAATAGAAGGTTAGATAATGGTGTTTATGAGTTAGAAGATCTAGAGGAAAAAATATCACGATACCCATTGAACGACAGAACCTCAAAAAATATTTTCAATGAAAGTTCAAGAGTTCAAAATGTATATTTAATTAAAAAATCACATCTTTATCCATAGAGCTCCCGAGCTCTCAAAAAGCATAGCAAGCTCAAAATAAATACTAAGCACATGAGCTCAATAAGATGTCAAGCCCAGTAGCTCATAATAAAAACTTAAAATAATGTTGAGCTCACTAGCTCAATAAGAAGTCAGGCTCACTACCTCCTAAAGATAAAGAGCTTATAATGCACCAAGCTACGAAATTTATGCTCCAAGTGTCTCACAGCCCATGGGCTAAACAACCAAGCCGGAACTCAAAAATGTCCCTGCAACTCATGAGTCGCAGTACATTTACTCAAATCCTTATCGTCACAGGTTGAGTAACGATGATTATATGTATACATGATGATAAATAAATAAATAATGAAATCGAGTTGTAGGAATTAATGGGCTTGCGTTAAATAAGAATATCTAATCTGGGCCCATTTCATGAAATTCGTTGGTATGCAGTCCACTAAGTTCAGTGTTATTATTATATTCATATGGGTAGTGTTTTTTTATTTTTATCTTAGGGCTTCCCCAACCCTCTACCTAAAAAACCAGATGTTTTGGTTACCACGTCAGTGCCACCTCAAAAGCAAAATACCTCTACCTCTAAAACAAACCTCATCCCCAACTATATACCCAAAAAGCCTATTTTTTGGGGAGACCCACTTCAATTTTATTTAATTCTCATTTATTTTATCAACTACATTTATTTAATTTCCAAAATAAATTATATATATATATATATTTTCAGATTATTTAATTTAATTAATTTAAAAAAATAGAAAACATTTAATTTATTTTTTTCATTACATAAAACATGAAAACTCAAATTAAAAGGCACAACTTAAAAATAAAAGTAAAGCCTCCAAAAGCAACAACATAAATTTAGATCCGGCCAATTTTAATGTCTAGATAATTATTCTCCAGATTGGGCCCAAACATGCTCAACTAAGTCTTGTCGAAGCTGAAGATATTTCTACAGATCTCGTAGTTGAACACCTCTTCTGACGTAGTCATTGAATGCTCCGGCAATCCTTGACTTATTTGTGGAGGCGGAATGGCAACATTTGGATCATCGGACCAATCGATCGCTGTATTTTCTTTATTTTCGATTATTATATTGTGCAATATAATGCAAGTTAGCATTATATCCTTCAAGTTATTCTTGTACCAGAAACGAGTTGGATCGCTAATCATCGCCCAATGAGCTTGAAGCACTCCAAAGGCTCGTTCGACATCCTTCCTAGCAGCCTCTTTCAGTCGTTTGAAATGCTGCCTCTTTGGATCTTGAGGACATGGAAATCTTTTCACAAAAGCAGCCCACTCTAGATAAATTCCATCAATAAGATAATATCCTTGATTATATTCTCTACCATTGATTGTAAAATTAATGGATGGAGCGCGTCCTTGTAGAGTATCAGTAAATAACAGAGATTGGTTGAGCATGTTTATATCATTGTTGGATCCTGCTACTCCAAAGTAGGCATACCATATCCATAAATCTGCAGAGGCAACAGCTTCGAGCATGATTATTGGAACGCCATGGTCACCGTATGTGAATTGACCTTTCCAAGCTATCGAACAGTTTCTCCACTCCAAATGTATGCAATCAAGGCTCCCAAGCATTCTGGAAAATCCGTGTATTTCTTCATGCATTTGTAACAACTTTTGACGATCCAGGACACTTGACTTTCTCAATTAGTATCCGCCAAATACTTCGATCACTCACCAAAAAAACTTAAAGAGGCATTCTATAGATGTTGTTTCGGCAACACGTAGATACTCATCTCAATGGTCGGCAGGTCCACCATATGTCAATTGGGATGGCCACCATGCATTTTTGTAGTGGAGAGAATCTTTTTCCCAATGCATTTATCCTCTATCGGAAATACTCATCTTGGACTCCAGTGCATCAACTATGCGCAAGAACAACTCTCTCGACATACGAAAACATCGACGAAATGTCTCGCTTCAATATACCAGATCTTCAGAGAAGTAGTCGAGAAAGAGTCTTGTATGCCCCACCTCACGATTTCGGTCCACATACATTCTTCGCTTTCTGGCACGGCCGACAAAAGTCCCAACACGATCAAGTAACTCTTGTTGGTTTTTAAGCAAGGACTGTATTTCTTCTCTATCGTGTCATCAAACATGAACTCATGAAGACTATCACTTTCGGAAGAAGATGAATGAGAAGAAGAAGACATGTTTGAGAGAATAAAGGACATTGAAGGATAATCAATTACAAGAGTGTGATGTTCTCAGGTAGGAGTTCTAACTATCCAATTACATCCTTAAATCGAGTAGAGTTCCATAATGACTAGTTTTCCAACGGCTAGTTTTCTAACGGCTAATTTCCAATGGATAGTTTTATAACGACTAGTTTTCAATTCAAAATGAAATACATTGACCTCAAGTGTTCATACCAAACAAAGTAAAACAACAAATATTGAAAATGCTAAAACAAAGTACAACAACGAATATTGAAAATGCTGAAACGAAGTACAACAACGATTAATTCTTCAAGTTTACCACCCCATTTCCTTTTTTGATCCATAACTTGGAGATCGACATGTAGTTGATCATCTGTCTCTTCGAGGTATCTTTCATGAATATCTTATAATTTTTAGCTCGGGCAAGGATTATCATGTTTTAAGCTTTTTCTTGTTAAACTCGTCAAAGTCTGTAAGACTTTCTCAATAGCGTTGCTTTCTCTGGCAGACGTGGTTGCTTTCCCCTTACCCTTCCCGGTATGTCTTGCTTTGTTCCTCCCAATTGGGCGAGTGGGAGTGGGTTCTGCCCTGGCTTCATCTCCAGGTTCCGAGTCAGTGTTTGAAGACACCACATACTCTCCAGTTGCCGAGACTCTTGACTTTTTCGATCCGCGAACATCATAATTTGGATCGGAGAAGTTCGGACTATCTTGCAATACTCTCCAAGCCTTGATTTGTACAAAATGGAAATCATACTTCTCTTTAAATTGAACCATTGCTTTTTCTACAATATCAGCATCACTGCACCCACTTCCCCACGCCTTCTTCTCCTGATTGTATCAGCAATTGAAACATTTCGCATGTTTCTGTAGTGTGAATTAATGCGACTTCAAATTAGCGACAGACCTAAATGCCATGTCATCTGAATGATTTCTATTGTAAGAATCAGCGATCCGAGTCAATATTTACTCCGACTTTTGATCATTTTTTATGACAGGATCCATGCTGATATCAAGCCAACAACTTGCAAGAAGAGCATTTTCATCGAAAGAGTATGGAATTTTTTAGCAGCAGGAGCCGTTGGTGGAACTTCGGTGGCCTCAAAATCGGCAGCGAGATTTATCCTATCAAGTCATGTTAGAGAGAATTGAGATGAAAAGGACGAACGCTGAGAGTTTGAAGATACAGTGTCTCTATCTATATCTGGTGAACTTGTCCCGATGGTCGGACGAAATCCGTATTGAGGATGAGGAGCCATGTAGGGATTTGGATACATGAAGAATGGTGCGCCAAATGAATTAAAGGAATTGGTTAGAGGGAAACTACCTTCTGAAAAATTTGGGAGAGGAATATTTTGGGATAGAAAATTATTTGGAAAATTTGACGGAAAATTCGTAAGAAAATTTGGATTTTGAGGATGAAAGTCGCCTCTTGAATGAAAATTCATATTTGGAGGCATTGAATTTTCTCCGGAGTTAGAAGAATTAAACCCGAAATGTATTCATGGATCTTTATCCATTTCTTTTTGGGATGACAAGAAATTAAAATTTGCTATCAATTTGAAGTTTTGAGATTTAGAAGAGAAAATAATGTAGGAAAAACAATGGAGGGAAAAATATATTTATAGTGATATTTATTTTTTTTTTAAAATTGTAAAATTAATATTATGAATTTTGTAATGGTCATCTAACATCTAACGTTAATATTCTGAATTGTAATGTTAATATGCAATGTTAATATTCTAAAAGATAATGTAAAGGGAATATTGTTTTTAGTTATATTTAATGGTAATAATTAAAAAAAAGGTTGCTTTGTATTTTTTAATAATAAAAAGAATAAATTCAAGTGGGAGAAAGTGGGAGAAAGGACAGCAGCAACCAAAAAAATTGAGGTGGAGGAAAACGGCTCCACGCCACGCACGCGTGAGAGGCATGGGCTCTTCTGTTTCTGCGTGTTTATACTCTCACCTATCCCACTCCCTTCTCTCTCTTAAAAACCTGGGTATATCAATCTCTACCCAACATAAAATCTCATTCATCTCAAAATGGTAAAAATTGTGTCTATTGAGTATTTTGGATTGGCCACGTTAGCAATAATACCCGCATTGGGGAAGGCCTTAATACACCTTTAATTTAGGTAATAATAAATGATTATTGTTTATTTAAATTTTATGCGCCTTAACGTGAAAACATTTTCAAAATATTATATATATATATATATATATATATATATATATATATATATATATATATATATATATTTATTTAAGTGACATATTTCAAAATATTTTGGCATCTAAGCAACGCATTGTTCATTAAAGTATTGTTTTATGTAATTATAGTTTTTATAACATTTTATTACTAGTGTGGAATAATTTTTACTAATGTGCAGGTATCCTGCCAGCATACATTTCTAATTTGCATAGGATTTTGCATAACATTCAAAAATAGTATAACCTCTTAATTATAATATGTGTATTTTGCCGCAGTATATTTCCTAGCATCACTTTTGTAAATGTACTGCGAAACAATAATAATAATAATAATAATAATAATAATAATAATAATAATAATAATAATAATAATAATAATAATAATAAATTGGAACCGGACTCTAAGATGGCATAATTGCCCACAAGTTTCGGATACTTGACTACGGAGACTAATTAGTTGGCGTTAATTTTTTTTTAAAAAAAACATAAACATTTAATACACTTTGCTGTTAAGTTCACTAATCACTCGGTAAAAATATAAGGGAGATGCTAAATGACTAGAATCTATCTAGATAGAAAGTGGTTTTCTTGTAATTTAAGAGATAAAGTAGGGTAAAGTATTCAATATGTTACCAAATTACCCTTTCCCCCTCCCTCCCCCTCTCACTCCCCTCTTAAATATGATTACAATTTTCAAATATGTAATGTAATGAATGATTCGAATCTCCTGTTACATTTGGTGTTACATCTCCTATTACAAATCGTTGGATGATTGACATGTAGGATAAACTAATTTATACCCTAACAATCAACCCTAAGAGGAAAGGTTGAGATTTCCCTCCCCGCATATGTGTCACTCATATAACTTATGTAATAAGAAATATAACACCAAAATGTAACAGGACATCCAAGATCTGTAACGAATGAGATAATGCTACTATTAAAATGTAATTATATATATTAATAATTCTATTATTTACAAAATAATATTTTTATAATTGGTTATTAAAAGACATCATTTATTTATTCTTATGATTATTTTCGTGTAATTCTTTTTTTTTAATTCAATTATGTTTAAACTAACTTTTTTTCTAGATTAATTTTTTATTAATTTGATTGTGATATATTTAATGTTAATAATATTGTTGTCATTCTTATACTTTAGTTATTTTTTCCGTAAATGTATTTTTTTTCTTAAATGTATTAAGTTATATAAAAAGTTATTGTTAATATATTTCTTGAACTATAATTAAAATTATATCAAACTAATTTATTTTTTTTTTAAAATTATATACACAACTTATTATAATTTCACGTAACTCAATTATTTTAATATATAAAATAATGACATTTCCAATAGTAAAGGTAACTTAATTAAAATAATCTTATTTTTTAATTTAATATATACTATAATATTTTATTAATTGATGTAAAAATAATGAATTTAATTTTAATGGTGATTCCAAATAAAAAATTTATGCACGGCTCATTTGACATAGAAATATAAATTTAGAATTAAAATAATTTTAATTATATGAGTAAATTTATTGAATTAGAAGAAAAAAGTATAATATTATTTAATTTACAATAATACTAATTAATTATTTGCTAAAAGTTATGTGCACCAATTATGCATATAATACTTCCTTATACGTACTTCATAGTAAATGTGGAGCCTACATTTGATACTTATACTATTAAAAGTTTACGGCTAAAACTTGTGTGTTCCGGGATACCGTGCCTCCAAATATCTCTTAGTATTAAATGTTATACTCTTTAACATAAGGATGTGTACCTTTTATTTTTTGAAAAAAATATTTAACGAAAGTATATATCCTTTAAAATAAAATTTTGTATGTGGATACCTTTAGAACAAAATGTTGTATCTTTACACACTTTGTGCACTTGAGAATATAAGAGATCAACTCAAAGTTTACAATATTATATAATTTATTATAAATTCAAATTTAAATTAAGGGAAAAAAATAAAATACAACTAAAATCTATTAATTATATATTAAAATACTATAATTTTCTATTAAAAAAAGCAAATGTAAATGTTTGGTGCGAAGAGAGTAATATATATGAAAATATTAGGAATAAGATATATTTTCTACTTAAAAATTTAAATGACGTACTATATCAAATTTCTACACATAATTAATTAATTTTGAATTTGGAAATGTATGCGACAACATTTTTTCCCTTAATTTTGCATTATTATTGGTAAATATTGTTGTAAACTATTTGATAAGAACAATAAGAATTATAAAGAAGAAGAAAAGAATACAGAAGAAGTAGGAAGAACGAAAAATTTTCATTAACGGCATTGTGTCTGTAAGTCTATAAAACTTTAATATTCTCACTCTTAATACAGTAAAACCTCTATAAATTAATACACTTGGGACCAGAGAATTTTATTAATTTAGAGAGGTATTATATAATCAATAAATTAATAATTTATTAATTTAAAGAGGTTATATAAAAAAAAGTATTTTCATAACTTATTTATGTATGTTAGAAATATATTATTAGAATATATGATTGAGTATTTATGGGATTCACAATTATACAGAAGGCATCCATGAGCTTGAGAAATGAGTTATAAGAATAAAATGAATGTGAATCACTTGCTTGACTTTCCAGGTGAAAATAATGAATGTTACGCAGTTCAAAGCTTCAAAGAAATTGTTGCTGATGTCATTCAAAATCCAGAAGATGATGAAGTGGATGATGATTCAATAGCTTTGGAACCGATCACTCGAAAAGAAGCATTGCAAGCGACAATAACTCTTCAGAAATTTTTATTGCAATATGAGAAGACAACACTACAATTCTTGGGTGCAATCGAAAGATTTAAAGATGAGATTAATGCTGATCTGAAGTTTAACAAAAAGCAAATAACAATAGATTCATATTTTACTAAATTATCTTAGAATGTTGAAGTTGATTATATATATATATATATATATATATATATATATATATATATATATATATATATATTTGAGAATTTTTTAATAATTATTAATTTATAATTTTGTTGGGACCTTAAATATGCGATAGGATTTTCAAAATAAATATTATCTTATTATTTAATTGATTGGTACTCAAATTTGAACTGGTCCCAAGTTGGGACCGGATAAATTATTAGTTTTATCGAGGTTATTAATTTATCGAGTAGTAATTTATAGAGGTTTTACTGTATAGAGAAGAGAAAGGGTACAATGGTAAATAAACTCTCTTCCTTAGCTAATGATATAAGGAGTAATATCCATATAAAATATTTCATAACAAAAATAAAGATGGACAATTGTTAGCATGGGAACATTTTAAAACTTTTTAATTAATTATTACTTATTTTTTATTTATATTATAAATTGTTAATGAAATAACATTATCACATTTCATTAATTGAGTATAACATTTTATTATATAAATTATCACTTTTTATCCATCTTACATGATGATAAAGATATGTTTACAACAATTACAATGAATTTCTAATGAAAAATATCATATAAACAATTTAATGGGGGCGGTAACAATATTGTATGCTTTAAAAAATAGAATTAATAATAAAATAAGATCATTATTCTTATAATAAAGTGAAATTTCATAATTTTTTGTGAAATATTTAGAGTAGTTATTAATTTATAATTTGAAATTTATTTAAAAAAAAGGTTTAATATAGTGAGTCACAATATGAATTAAAAAAAAAAAAAGTCTCTTGTGAGACGGGTCGACTCAACAGTAAAAATGCTTATTGTATAGATAAAGTATGTTTAATGATTGTTAAGGTATGTTGGATTATGCATTAAAATATGATTTTAAAGTGTTATAATATGATTTATTATTAATATACTTTAACTACAAATAATCATACTTTGTCTATAGAATAAGAATACTTTAGTGATGGGTCGACTCGTCTCACAAATAACCTGTCTAATAAGAGTTTATATTTTGAAAATAATTATATTCAAACTTCTAATTAATTTAACAATTAAATGTTCATAAAGGCTAAATCATTAAATAAACAAAAAGAATAAAAATTTAAGTAAGATGAATATCATATTTTATTGATTATAAATTAATTTTTTTATCGGTAAATGTTACTTTCTATGTTTCATCGAAAGGTATCAATTTTACAAAATCTAATACAACTGACTACTACACATAAAATAATAATACTTATTAATCTACGTGCAAAAAATAAATGAAGACATTTGCCCGAGACGGACTGACCAATTGTTAGTAGTTAGAAGTTAGTTCACCATTCCCTATACTCTAAGATTTCTACATGTTAGTTGTTAGTTCATCAAGCCCCAATACTTTTAAAAAATAGTCGTCATTCACTTTAGTGCCCTGTCTAGTAGCTAACCCCCTTATTATAAATCATTTTTTTCTTCCTATATGTTATTTTTTTAAAACATTAAATTTCCTAACTTTACAATTCTAAATTTTGTTTATAATAAATTCGTAACTTAAATAGTAATCATTTGATCGGTTAAGATTATGAATTTAATATTTACCTATAATTTTTACCATTAACATTGAGGAATATTTTTATTTCTTTTTATATACTTTATTTATTGAATTAAATTTATTTTCTTTAAATCATTAGATTAGTATCAGATTTCACGTAAATATTATTAAAATATGATTTGATGGAGTATATAACATAACACTATAAGTTAAATTAAAATTAGTCGAAATAAAATTAGTTGAATTTCAAGTTTATTTATAACTTAACCATTAGATTTCACTTAACAAAAATAAAATTAAACTTTTTCAAGAAGTTATGAAGTTAATTATGTCTCTATAAATTAGTTTTTTTTAATAAATCATAAAATAAAATAAACTTATTATTATCCATTATTTTATTTCATTTATTTGAGATTTTAATATATAATAAAATAAATAAAATGGACATTATAGAAAATTCAAATTTTTTAGAGATACAAATCATGTGTTTATCATGTATATTATTATTATTTTTGGAACAAATACAACGTATTAAATGTATTGAAATTAATGTAGTGTAATTAATACAAGAAATAATGATGAGAGAGAAATCTATTTCTTATTTATTTAACAAATAAAAGCTAAAAGTTAAATTAGTAAATGTAAATATGCATTTAATTATTCTATTCTATCCAAGAGGTATTACCGAAAATATAATTGAATTCTAATTGGAATTTATGACTGTCATTGTTCCACTAAACACACGCCACTGTGCAAATACCTTCAATAAATGAATTGTTAATTTACTAACAACTACTTTATATAATTATAATCTTTAAATAAAAGTCAATACATTAAAAACCTATGGAATTCGCTAATACCAATAAATAAATTTCATAAAATCATATTACATGCTTATTTATCATAATTCATTCTACATCACTGACACACCACAATTTTATGTATATTGATGAACAAATAATGTTATGAGCTCACACGTCCTAACATCTTTTATAGTTAATAAACTCAATTTATTAAAATAAATTTTACTAAAAATAAATTTTTGATGTGTTCGCAGTACTGCCAACCATATACTATCCAATTATACCATATACTATCCAATTATTTTGAACTAACTTCGAATTTGCTCTATATCAGTTAAAAGGGATATATTTTGCTTAAATACTTAGTTGGCATTTGAGCAAGGAATTTCGTGCATAGATGTATATATGTATTCTTTTGTTTATAAAACACAAAAATTAGCCTTTTTACTAGCAAGACAACTAAAATCCTCCAAGCCTACGGGCTGTGGTAATCAAACCAAAGCTTTTCTCTCATGTTCCGAGCTATCACTCACATGCTTACGGGCTAGAGTGCAACAAAATCTCCATGACTACGGGATGAGGTAAAAATACTTGTGAAAATTTTATTATAAAAACGTAAATTTTCCTCAGTTAATAAAGCGATAAGGTAGATATCCATGCTACAAAGACTTGTGAAATTCGTTACAAATTCGCGAATCAGCAAAGACAAGCTATATCTAAAAGAAGATGCATGTATACAGGAAAATAAAACATTAGTTGGAAACCTGAAAGGCTCAACCGAGCTTAGAGTTCATTGCAAAAGAAAGGAGCCTATACTATGTCTGTAGTAACCACAATTTTTTTAATAATAATTATTAATCTATATTATTATTATATATAACTAAAAAAAAGGAGGAGAATGGGTCATATAGAGTTAGCCGTGAGATGTGTAAACTTGGCCTCCAAGCTTACAGTAATAATAATAATTTATTATTAACCCCACATGCAAATTTGACAACTTGCGATTTTGGATAAGATTTGATTAAATCTTCACTTTTAGATAAGACTACTTGTGTGTGTATATATTCCATGTTTTATTTCTCTCAGATTTAAATTGAGTGGATGAAGGTAAGTCTCTGTAAAAGTGAAACTTCTCACATTTTCTATATATGCATACACTATTATATATACAACCTGCATGCGTGTATATATATTTATATAAATTTCACTTTCTCGCACACTGCCCCTTTTGTATCTTATTCATTTTGTTATTAGATCTTAACATGTTATATACGAAAATGATCGTCTCAAAGCATAGATTTCAAATATATAACTCTTTTATGAAATAGATGTTATATGAGTTAGATAAGCTCCGACGAAGTTTTTAACCCTTTAATGGCATATTTTGTTTCGGTATGAGTTAGCTTTCATGTTATATGTCATTTTGAAGCTCTTCTCAAGAGGATCACAAAAGTATAATTAGTTTTGCGTTTTGACGTAAAATGAAGGATTTATAAAGAAACCCACTTTGCTTTCGAAATTGTATCTCATTTAAACTTCATTATTTTCATGTAATATAACTCAAGATGCGAGGATTCCATATGTGCTTTCGGAATTTCAATTGGAGTTATATAACTCAAGTTGGGTAATTTTGTTATAAGTTTAAAATTTATGATAAGTTTAAAAGAAAATTTAATATAATACATGAACTTGATTGTAATTTATAAATATATATATATATATATATATATATATATCTAATAATAATAAATATAATAAAAATTAAATTTCAAAATTAGAATAGTGAAGTCAACTGCAGCTACGCACTCACACGTTTATAATTGTATTTATATTTATATTTATTTTATTTTATTCTATTCTATTTTATTCTTTTAAATATTAATTATAATTTTACCACTATTATCATTTTAGGTATAAAATCTTATTTTAAATCTATTTTTAATAAAATTAATATCATTTGTATTTATATATATATTTTAATGTTATGATTTATGATTAGTGTTATAGACTAAGACCATAAATTACTATTTTTAACTTTTAAAAGAAATATGTACTTCTATTTATTAGTTTAAGTATAAAAATTTTATTTTAATTCATTTTTTAACGATTAATTATTTATATTTTCTTAAGTTAATAATTAGTTTATTTTAATTATAGTATATTAGAAATTTAGCTTAAGTACTAGGAATTATTATTAGAAGTAGAACTCACTTTAGTATACCATTGCAGGCTTAACCGAGACCAACGAGCAAGTCTAGTCAAACGTACTATTCCCTAAAAAGTTTAAGGTGGGGTAACTTTCACTCTTTATCGAGTGCTATATTTTATGTCATGATTGTTATGTTAAGATATGATATGTGTTACTTATATGTCATGTTATGTGTCATGTGTGCTTTTAGTTCGATGACAAATATTTTCCTACTAATATTGTACGGGGTGACAACTTGGTGCGCACAGACCAACTAACACAAGTTATTGGCTACGTCGGTTCAGTACAAAAATATATCTCAAAATATGGTAACATTGTACTGGGATGACGACCCGGTGCGCACAGATTAAATAACACAAGTTATCAGACGACGGTTCGATCTAAAATATTTTCAATTAGTTATCGAACGACAATGTGAAAAACTATTTTATTAAATTGGCATATGTTACATTTTATGGTATATTTGGCACACATATTTATTTTTAACTGTGCAATTATTTTTAGTTAACCCACTGAGTGTATTTCAGACACTCACCCCTTATTGATTTTCAGAATGAGGTTTGGAAAATGAAGAGGCCCTGCAGATGTCCCAAGCCCTTAGAAGACTTTGTATTATGACTTATATTTTGGTATCTTATTAGAATTTTATTTCAGATATATCATCTTAATGCACATGCTTTAAATATTCCAATCTACTCGGGAGAGTAGACGTTATTATGTAAAAGAATCTTTATGCTACTATTTCTTTACAATATTATCGCTTTGGAGATTTTATTATATTACTTCCGCTGTGTATACTCGACCTCTTTTATTTATAGGAATTAACATATTTAGTAGAGTCCAACCCCTTAGCGAAATACCGAGGTGTTACAATGTCATCTGCTGCCAGAGGATCTGTAGCTTCGGAACTAAGTAGCTCTACCATCTCCATATCCATTCCTCTTAGGCCGACTTTACCTAGAGCGGAGGCCATCAGAAGAACTGTCGAGCTCGAGGCGGCAAAGCCCTGAACTATCGAACTTATAGAGTCCCATGAACACTTCATTGGCCCCTAGAGGATCAAACTTTATGTCCTTACCAAAGTTGACATAAAGCCCTTGAATGTTCTTGGTGACAGTCTCTTTGAGTCCATTCTTTAAAACCTCAGTAGCCCGTTGTAGTAGTTTAGGAACATTAGACCTCACATACGCCCTAAAGATTGGGATTGTCGAAGTTCTCATGGCGGTTTTCCTCGCCTCCAGCCCCTCTACTTTCACATTCAACGAGGGTGTAGCAGCTCTCTCCTCTATCACCTCAGCTCTATAGCCTCTGTCAGCTCAGTCTTTAAGCCGGTCATCTGAGCCTCTAGGCCGGTCACCTTCTCTTTTAGGCCAGCCACCACATCTGCATTCTTATTATTCTCCTCCATCTCTTCAATCAACTTGGTCTGAAGAACAACCATCTCCTCCATTAATTTCGCTTTCTCCTTAGCCTAACACTCCACTGCGGCTGCTCGAAGCTCAACTTCCTCCCTAGCTTAAGTCTCTGCAAACAGTACACCGCTTCTCTGATGTATGCTCAGTGCAGCCAACCTCAGCCACCTGTTATGGGGAGTTCAGAAAAAAGAGCATTCAACACCCGATGATTAGAGCTTTCAATATGGGCCGGCGAGGCGGGACGATCTAAAACCTGCGTCAACCAGCCATTTGGCGGGTCTAAGCGGGTATAGGCTAGAATTGCTATGTCCAACCCATTTAAAGGCGGATTGCGGGTTATGGTGGGCCAACCCGCCTCTTTTTTTTTAATGGATGATATTATTAAAATTATAATTACATGAAAATGAAATATCAAAATGATTGAAAAACTTGCAAAATATTATAATATCAATTAGATAATTAAATATAATTATACATCCTTTAAAACAGCCCCATTAACTAAGTGATAACAATTAACCATAAACAAAGATCACTAATCAAACAACATAAAGTTTACTAATTACATATACTTCTTAAAAATCTCAAATAAAACAACACAAGTCTAATTATGCTCAAATACCACAAATTAAATCACCAAAGTTTACTAGTTCTAAAGGCCAAACACAAAGTACAAAACATAATTATTAAGTCTCTTAAAATTCATCCATCATAACATCATCATAATATAAACATCTCAATCTTCATGCTGCTCAATTCTACATTCATCAATCTTCAAAGGATTAGATGCCTTAAAAGTTTGTCATTTGCATTTGCTTATAATCCATATACATTCATTTATATATTAAAATTTCAAGAATTAAAAATAATTTCAAAATCAAGCAAAATAGGGCTTAAATTATGTTTTGTATACTAGTCTACGATACAAAATGCTTAGAATATTTATCCTATGATTTAATCCATTATTTTGAAAAATTATAAAAAAAATAGAAAAAGAAAAATAAAGAACAAATATTTGAGATATTAAACACTAGATTATTAGGGAAAAAATCAAAACGGGCTAATCTGGCCCCATTTGGGCCAAGCCCGCCTCCAAACGAACCGTAAAATTTACAGCCCAACACACCTTTTATAAAGGCGGGGGCGGTTTGGCCCAGCGGGCCTAACCTGTTTTGTCGACTCTACGATGATAACTTTCAAAGAAGGCTGGAACATGATCATAGTCATCATCCACCATACTACCATCCTACGGCTTCAGTGGCATATAGGGATTCTCCCCCATTAACTCAGAAGAAACAGTGGAGGGGACTTCTTTTTTTACCTTGGGAGTTCTTTTGATTTCACCGGTAGTATGCCTTTGTTCTTGGTCAAAGGGCGAGTGGCTTCCACCTCGGTATCTTGGCGGGAAAAAGCATCTGATTGGAGGACAATTGTCAGGGCATCCAATCCAAAGGGTAGAGAAGCATCTGCGCGCAGGGGTCTAGCTCGATTTCATCATGGAAAAACTATGATATGTCCATTTACCCTAAAAAAATGGCATTTCAAAAATAAAAAAAGGGCCGTTAAAAATGGAACTGCTGGATGAAAATAAGTCACCTTCATGGTAGGACTCTACGTATCTACTACGCAATCAAAGACTGGTCTTCCGCAAGTTATCCTCAGTCAGCAGTTCTGACAATATTCGGTCGTGCTTGGAAAGGTCAGATATTCCCTTAATAAATGATTCACTGAGGTAGCGTGACCACAGACGTTTCCTACCTGTACAACTGTCACATCCCAAAATTTATACTTATTTAAAACTCATTTTAATAAAAATATTTTGAACGGAAGCTTTAAGTAAATAAATAATTAAGTCAAAAATTAATGATAATAACATTATGGAAATAAATTCGTAAAATTAGTACATGTATTTTGCAATTCAAACAATATATTAAAATCTCAAATTGAATGTGCTATGCATCATCCTGTCCCACCACGCCCAGATGCGCTACTCTAAAAAATATTAAGTTGATTGGGGTGAGAAAAATCACAAGCTCGTGGAGAAACATACTTGCCAGAATTAAATACCACTTGCAAATACCAATTAAGTAACATAAATCATGTAGATGTAACTATAAATATACTGAATAAGATTTCTCAATTATTCAAGTAGTAAATGCCTCGTTTATAAAGGTCAGGAGACCTATATATACATGCATGAATTCAAAGATATCACATATTAGCAGTTAATCAAGACAAGTAAGAATTTTCCCACCTCGAAAATAAGTTTGACTTAGACCGTAATTCAAAGTATTGATGCAGTTGAACTTTTGAATTATTAACTCCTCAGTTCTACAAATAGGACTCTGGTGACCTGGTTTATTCTACTACTCTTTGAGGGGAGAAGGTTGAATTTCGGTAGGGTAGAGATTTTATGAGTGTATACTATAAGAAAAGGGAGAGACTCGTTTTATTAAATAGATGAGACATATTCCAATGGACGTAGGAAACTAATTCCTACTTTTAAGAGATAAAGTTTTTAATAAGAGATAAAGGGGCTATGCAGTTGAGAAATAATGGGAAGGATATATCAAAATTCATATCATTAAATAAATAAATATATAATAAATATAATTAGTTATTAAATAAATAAATATATAATAAATATAATTAGTTATAGGTAGAAAATAAACGTACAGTAAGAACTACAACTAAAACTTAAAAGAATACTAAAATAATAGGATAATTAATATATGTATACTGATTAGGAAAATCTGTGATAAAAAAGAAGATAATGGCAAATATATACATAAGTTAAATGTGTGTATCTATAAAACAAAATATATGTATATCATAATTGATTTAAAGCAGTTGCTGTTAACTAATAATATAATCTGTAGAATAGTTATAAATATGGAAATAATAATTAAATATATTTACATATACGTAAAATAGTTTGAAAGCTAAAGAAAATAAATAAGCAGAATATATGCCTAATTCGATGATTAGTACATGAATATCCAGACCATATCTAATTCGCGTATGGAAATTTAAATAGATTGGGAGACATCTGCTCTTATCATCCATATAGAATCATACTAATCATAATAAATAAATAAATATAAATAAATCTAGTAGAAAAATCTCATACGCAGCCCAAAACACTTAATACCGTATGCGTAATATCTCTTTTATCAAATTATAAATCAATAATATCAATATATATAACAATTATGAAATTCTAAAGGTTTATAGATAGGGGTAACTTTATAGTATTAAATTAAATGTAACGATATTTGAAATATGTCTAACTTGGTATTATATAATATAATTAAAAGAAAACATTTTTATAACAAAGTATGTCTCTAACATGAAAATAAATTATTTTGTAAATATCGATATTTAATAAAGTACAGATAAATTAAAATACATTAAAAAGTTAAATAAATATTTTATAATATACCTTAATAATGAATTTATTAATATAAAGCATGCCTTTAAAAATATTTATAAACAAAAAACATATATATTTATTATTAAAAATATTTGGTCATTACAACAACATAAACAAAAGGGTTTAGGTCAATTCACCTATATAAAGATGAACTCAAAAGACTTTCGAATTCTCTCTTTATATTCAGTGTGAACCGGTATGCGACTTCCCACTGCGGAGTCTGATGGCAGTCCTGGAGTTATCCAGTTTCCGTACACCCAAAACTAATTATGCTTCCACTATTTCACCGATGTTGGAATCCCTTCTACTACCTTCATCCTACCTCTCCTCGGGGAAAGGTTATAGAACCTAAGTTCAACAAATAGTTAATATCCTGGGGGAATTAGCTACTCGCACCTCACCAACATAAAAAACATGAGCATCCCAACAAAGCAGCATAGTTGTTAGGGAAGAGCTGCGAAGGTGCGATTATTCACCAGTTCAATATGGCACTTAAGTTGGGATATAGCGGAAACCTCATCCCGCTCTCGAGCGTATTACTGTTCACTGCTACACACCCCAAGGATGGAGTTAGGGCTCTCTCATCGGGTTGTATTTTAATAAAAGTAACACCTGGACAACCATATTGTCTGAAAATATCTCCCAATCATTCTTTTGAAATGGTAGACCATATACTTGCTGCCGCAAAGGTACTACCACCGTTGTAGGGTCTCGATTTAGGCAGTTGACCTGAGGTCGAAGTCCCTACCAATTTGGCTCTACTGTTCGGCACAATTCGAACTTGGTTCATATCTAATACTTCTTCTACGAAGCCCGACAGTCAAGCTACAATTACTTTACACTCTCCGGCGGGCGAGTCGAGCAACTAGTCGCCTCTACAAAAATTTCCCTTAAATCCTCTGAACTACGAGAGGGAGAACTAGTATATACAGATCACTCTCTAAACTACCCAAACTATCTGAGCTACCCGACATCTCTGTTCACAAAAAAAATAGAAAAATAAAAAAAGGGGGACTGAAGCTCACCTTGGAACTCTGTTCACTGCGCCACACTCCAATTCGGCAGCCGCTTGAACGCTAAAGAGAGATTTAAGACCGAGTATGGGAAGAACTTATAAGGGAGCCCTTTCTTTATATAGGGATACATATGCCCAAGGTAATTAATGCCTTAGGAATTAGTGATGGGCTGACACGCTCATCTTAACAACTCATCAAGAAGTCCATAAAAAAAGTGGCGTATCCACCAAATTAATAAATTGGTCTGCGAGTGGAAAAAAGGTCATAACATAGTATATAAAATCATCAGTTATGACCTTCACATCTAATGATCTCGGGGGCTAATGTTGGCAGTGTTGGATTGTATACTAAAAGTCTAGCTTTAGTATGAACAATGTCATAACAATATTTGAAATGAGAATCGTTGATCAAATGATTGCATCTTATAATTTATTTTATATGCATGATGCAATAGTCCAATTACTTTATACTGTAGATAATATGTTGTGCGACAACACGCGGAAGATCATATTATCGGTTTCCTTATAAAGTATAAACAGATGCTCACAACTGAGATAGACGGGGACTCTCTATCGGTATGGTTGTAGTGTGGTTTGGTATTAGCTTGTCTTGGCTATAGAATCATATTAGTGCACTTGTGTGTATTGAGCAGGACCGCCTGAGATCGTTCGACTTATACTGACTTATAGAAGAACTTGATCTCTGTTATTATGGAAGTTCGTGCTCTTAATCCCTATACAGTAACCTCGACACGTAGGGCAGTATGTATTTCTTTGATTCATCAATGGGTGAGATTTATATGTATTAAATCAACAAACTCGGTGAGTTGGGAAGTAGTGCTGTATCTATGGTGTGCTGTTGATTGTAGAAGGAATCCATGTCCGTCATAGGTTGATGATGTCCCCTTGAGGAGCTCATAAGGTTTATCATGTAAATCTTGCAAGTGGATTAATTTCCGGCATGATAATAAGGTTGAGTGGTACTACTCTCGGATGATATATTAATTAATTTAAGTTGTCAGTAACTTAATTAATTAATGGACATTGTATATCTTAAATATGGGGAGACTATCGGGCTTATAATAAGAAGGAGCCCAGAACATAATTTTGGGATTGGACGGGTAGTGCAGTAATAATATTTTAGTGGACTATATTATTATTATTGGATTTAATTAAAAGCTTTGGGCTAAGCTTGGTTAATTAAATTCAATTGAGGCCCAGCCCAATTTCTCCTCCTGGTCCCTGCTGTAGCCCAATATATAAGTGAACTCAGCTTCCTGGAACCCTCAGATTATTCCTGCGCCTCTTTTGGTGAGAGAAGAGAAGAGAAGCAGATTGAGAGATCCTGCAGACTGTTGCCCACACAACAGCAGGATCACACTTGGGTCATACAGTAGAAGATCGAGAGGTGGTTCTCTGCAACGGATCAACCTCTACATCAACCCAGAAGTACGGTAAACGGTTTAATGGCTTCCGCTGCTAATTGTTTGCCTGGAAACCTAACGATCACGTTTGAACCACACGATCCAATTGCCAACAGGCAGTTTGTCGAAAGTTACCAAAAAACACTTGTCAAAACTCATACACGGCAGTCTTATTGAATACCATACTTAGCAGGTCCACTGATAGTTATGCATGACAATTCTTCTAAGAGCCACACAAGGCAGTTCCACAGGGCAGCCACGCATGAAAATTATTCTACAACCTCATATAGCAGTTTCACAGGATAGTCATACATGGAAATTACTCTACGGCCTCACCTGGCACTTTAATAAAGGATAACCACATACGTTTATTAGAAACCACAAAGACAGCCGAGCATGGTAGTTATGAATGGCAACCGCTCAAGGCAATTCTGTAGAACAACCTCACATGGCAACTATACGTAGTACCAATACCTCGTAGCTCGGAAACAGCATGACAGTCGCACCCAACAACAACTCCACCGCAGCTCGGCATCCATGCCTTGGTAGACGTGCCGCAGTAGCTTGACCGCAACACTTTGGCAGCTTGGTGGCCTAGCCTAAGAAGCATCATGACACCTAGGGTTGGACAAAATTACCGATTTTTGGTATACCACAATTACCGAACCAAAATTTAATAAAAATTTTGGTATACCATAAATTTCGGTACGGTAACGGTAAATGATTTAGAGAATTTTTGATATTTTGGTGTATACCAAAATACTGTAAATATTTTGATAAGACATATAACCGGTATATACCAATATAATATACCATTTATATTAAATATATAATAATATTAATTATGTATTCTAAAAAATATATTAGTAATATTTAGTGTAGTCAGTATACTGTATACAAACATGAAACAAAAAATTTAAGAAACCCTAGCCGCTTTTCTCTTCTTTCCCTGGTTCCCGTAATCTCGTTCTCGTTCTGCCAAAGATCCATCGCCCATCCGTATTTCCTTTTCCCATCGGCTTTATCAACTTTATATAAAGCCTTTACTTTTACCCATCACTTATCACCTCTTTCTTCTTTCTAATTTCTCACATACCATTTCCTATTCGCTTCTAGGATTAGTCTCCTTCGATCTATCTCTTGCTCGTATTTGAAATAATTATGTACGCATTATGATGGATTTCTGTATTTCTAGTTTAATTATTTGTTCGATTTCTATTTTGCAGGGATTGGAGGCGGAAACTTTGACGAGGTATTCTCTCGTCTCCTACGTGAACAGGTGATTATATAGTATCGTGTCACATGTTTATAATATGTCTTTCCGTGTTATTATATGTTGTATGCATGATATGATTTCATTACAAATCTAAATTTATTGGATGAAGGTAAAATGTGAATAAGGTTATTTGACCAATTCAGGTTGTAATTTTGTTTTTCATTTAAATTTGATTGGATGAAGGTAAAATGTGAATAAATTATAAGATTATTTGACCAATTTAGATTGTAATTTTGTTTTTCATTTTTTGGTATAATCTGATTCAAGCCTGCCAATGAAACTAGCCAACGGATCAAGCATGCTTCAATCATATATATATATATATATATATATATATATATATATATATATATATATATATATATATATATATATATATATATATATATATATATATATATATATATATATATATATATCTTTGTCCATCCAACCTTTTAATTTATTAAGTGATTGTTGTATCTAGTGCCCGTATAACTAATAAATAATGATGTATGTTGTTACATTACTAGTTTACATTTAATTATTGGCACTAGAATTGTTGAGATAGATGATTTACTCTCTTTAGAAAATTTTGAGCTATTACTTACTTCATTTCTATTTTTTTTCTTTTTAGAATAGAATCTGAATCTTCTCATTCGTTGCCAAGTCCATCTAAAACTCAAGAGCTATCTAACTCTGAAGCACTTAAAGAGTCTTTTTGTCGAAAACGATCGAAAATTGATTCAACAAGGCCTCCAATTCCTAAGTTATCTAGAAGTCCATATTGGGAGCATTGTGAAAATGGAACAACAAAGTTGGATGATGGGAGCTCGCAACAAATAGGAATATGCAATTATTGCAAGGTTGAGATCCCGGTGAATTATGGAAATACTAGTGGATTAAAAAATACTTAGTAAAGAGGTGCAAGTCAAGTCTGTTATATGAGGCGAGTGGGAGTGAGAAAAGTCAGCCTATATTGACGAATGAGATTATGGGGCAAGGGAGTGCTTTAGTTTCTCATACATTTAATTAAAAGAGCTGCGAATTGAAGCTCAATGAGTACATGATTATTGATGAAATGTCATTCCGGGCTGTTGAAGAAAAGAGTTTTTTAAGTCTCGTACATGAATTACAGCCACGATTCAGAATCTCCGATCGAAAGAAAATTGCAGGTATGGTGTATGACTTATTTCTTGTTGAGAAAGCTAAGAAAAAAAGTGTACTTCATGGTCAAAGTGTAAGTATCACGACTGATACTTGGATATTCATTCAAAACATAAATTTCATGGTTATCACGGCTCATTTTTTGGATAGTGATTGGAACTTGCATAAAAGAATAATCAATTTTACAAAAAGAACAAGTCATGTTGGGGAAGAAATTGGGAAATTGATTGAGGTTTGTTTGATAGAATGGGGGATAGAAAAAGTGTTCTCAATAGTAATGGATAATACATCTTCTAATAATATTGTTATTGATTACTTGAAGAAAATGATGAAAACTGAAAATAGATTGTTGTTTGAAGGGAAATATTTACATTTGAGGTGTGCATATCATATACTTAACTTAATTGTTAAGGAAAATTTGAAGGAGATTAATGCATCTATTAAATCTATAAGAAATTATGTAGTTTTCATCCATTCTTCCCCTTCAAGGTTGAGTAAGTTTAGGGATTTTGTTGTGTTAGCCAATTTTCCTAATGGATTAACAGTACCTATGGATGTTAAAACTCAGTGGAAAGCAACTTATAAAATGCTTGAAGTTGCATTGAAGTATAAGAGGGTGTTTGATAGAATGACTGAAGAGTGGGTGCCTTACACGAATTATTTTCGAGAGAAAGATGATAAGGGAAAGGAAAGGATAGGGCCTCCGAGTGAGGAGAATTAGGAGAATGCTAAAGCTTTTGTGCACTTTTTGAAGAAATTCTATGATGCTACTTTAGCTCTAAGTGCATCAAAAACTCCCACATCTCATTTGATCTATCAATCAATGATTGCTTTGCAAATTGAAATTGAGAAAAAAGTAATGATGAATCGGATAAGATTCTCCAAAAGGTTGCAAGTGTAATGAAGCTGAAATTTGATAAGTATTGGGGATGTTGGAATAATATGAATCCTATCATTTTCATTGCCAATATTTTAAACCTTAGAAATAAGCTTAAACTGATTAAAGCCAGCGTCAAAAAATTGGAAAATACTCCTGCAAAAGTCAATGAGTATCTTGAAAAGGTTAAACAACTTGTGATGGATTTATGGATGGAGTATAAGGGAATAGCTGATACATTGGAAGTTGATAGGCAAAGTGTACTAATGGAGTGTGATGGTGGAAATTTTAGTAGCAATGAGCATGGCGGTCTTTGTGATGACTTGTTTGAAGATGTGGAGACACAAGAAACTAAACAGTTTCAATAAATATATAATGAAGTGGAGAAATACTTTGCAGATCTAACTGAGAAAAGATCTAATTCCTCTTTTAATCTTTTGGAGTGGTGGAAAGGGAGTGAATCTAGATATCCAATTCTTACCACTATTGCCAAAGATATCTTTGCAATTCCAAGTTCTACAGTTGCTAGCGAGTCTGGTTTTAGCTTAGGCAAAAGGGTTGTTGATCCTTTTAGGAGCACTTTGATTTCTAAGATGGTGGAAGCATTGGTTTGCACTAATGATTGGCTAAGAGCTGAGAAATAAGCTTTTATAAGGATCCAACCAATGATGACCTTGATTTATACAAGGAAATTGAAGAGATTAAAAGAGGTAACCTTATTTAATTTATGTTAATCTAATATGAAGCATATGTATGAATCATAATATTTTGTTTAATCATGAAGCATATGTATGAATCATAATATTTTGTTTAATCATTTTACAGCTGCAAATGTCAATTAAGATCTTTCCTCAACTCCCACCACAATTTGAAGTGAAGTTATTGTTGTAGATGTCACATGAATATTGCATGGTAATTGTTGAACTCTTCATTTATGTTTATATGCTTAATTATTAATTTTTTTCTAGTACTTATTGTGTTTTAAAATATGAAGTACTGTGCACTGCTTGAAGAATCTGGATGGCAAGATATAACTTGGAGGGCCGAATATGGAAGAGCTCAACAATGATTTCTTTGATATTTTTGAAGCATATTGACACTTATTATTTGTATTAAAATGATTTGTACAATTTGATGTATTTTGTTGTTTGAATTGTATCACTGCTTGTTCTATCAAAAACTTGAATTAGGATGCTATTTTTATTTTTTCGGTATGAGACGATAATGTAGCGATATCCTAATATGCTATTGTTTTTCTGTATTTTGGTAAGTATTCGATATTTTTTGTTTATATACTCGGTATACCAAAATTATTCCGACATGGCCGGTACGGTATCGGTATAACTTTTATAATACCGATTATTTTGGTACGGTATACAGTATGGCCATTTCGGTACGGTACGGTATACCACCCCTAATGACACCAACACCTTAGCAGGCCAACCATCACTCCCCACATCCATACCACTATATATCTTATGTCCTTCATCTTTGGTACTACAACTCCTAACCTCTTGCCGCAGCAAAGCGGATACTCTTTAAAGTAGGAAATATCAAATCTCCCAAATCTTATCACATCAAAGCAAATATATAAAATCTTTATATTAAATGAAAAGTAAGCCTAGACCCTAGGCACCGAGGATCTTATGATTGTCTCACATTTAATGACACCCAAATCTCCGCCTGTTAAAAGCATCGGGACCATTCGATGAGGGCCATCTCATTCCCATTACCAAAAATAGCCTAAATACTCTTCTTTCTCACTTGTAATTTTCTTAAATAGAGCTGAAGCTCAACAACAACAACAACAATAATAATAATAATAATAATAATAATAATAATAATAATAACAATAATAATAATAAAAATAAAATAATAATAATAATAATAATAATAATAAAAGTAGTGTACTCTAAATCACCAAAATACAATAAGGTTGACTAAAATAAACTACCACATTTACTAGGTTTCAATTTAACTCCAATATCTCTTCTTTCCTCATACTCTCTCTCACCTATTAGGCCCTCTCTCTTCTTGGGACCACACATTCCCACTTTTTCCATCTCTCTCATAAAAAAAAGGCAAAAGTTAATTTATCACTTCATCTTATTCTTTAAGATCGAATAAACCCTTAATCTAATTTTTTGAACATTAAGCCCTTGTCCTTTTAAGGGTTAGATCATTTGTGCCCTTCATCTTTTCAAATAAAAGGAAAAGTTTATAAAAATTTCTCTTTTTTTTTTCTTGATCAAATAAATCCCTCGTTTAATTTAATTATTTTTAATCCTAGCAACTTTTCTATTTTAATATATTAAATATGATCCTCATTCCTAATAATTAAAACGTAAGTTACGTTTTGACCATCATGATCAAGCACCGCCTTTTTTTTTCCTTTTATTATTATTATTATGCAAAATATAATACTGATTTTTTTAATTTCATTAATTAATTACATTTTGTAATCAGTTTTTTCTTAATTACCTAAATTTCTTATACCTATTCAAAATTATTTTGTGAATATAATAATAAATGTGGGTTGAAAATTATTATTTAATATTTTTATATAAAATTTAATATAAATATAATATAAAATTAAATTAATTCATGTTAAATATATATTTTCTAACTAAATAATGCAATATAACGGATAACAATTTTTTTGATCAAGTATTATATTTTGTCATAAATATTAGTACTTTTACATGTCTCATAAATTAATTTAAGCTTGAAATATATCAGTTGATGGTTATTACTTATAATCTTAATTATATCACTTTATATTATGAATAAATATTATCATTTACCCTACAATTTGTTTACAAAATAATTTAATCAAATGATTATCGTTTTTCTTTGATTTGATGTCACTTTTATTAAAAATATTACTTTTTAAAAATATCATTTTTATTTATTATAATCTATTAAATAGTACTCCGTATTTATACATGCTAAATAATTGAAATTAAAAAAAAAATCAAAAAACAGCAAAAAAAATCAACATTACGTTCTTTTTATTAAAAATATAATAATAATAATAATAATAATAATAATAATAATAATAATAATAATAATAATAATAATAATAATAATAATAATAACTATCTAGGACCCAGGACGCAGCTAACTTGAACCTCTAGGATATTTTACTGATTAGAAATATAACCGGCATCCTATTAATAAAATTATGCCAAAATAATGATATTCCAAACATGCCCATAAAAACGCCTCAACATAAGGCTTAAAAACTGGGACTTACAGACAGGAGCCTCATATATTAGGCATAATTTAATTTATAGGGCCAGTTGTTTTCTATCTAACCTTTTTGGTTCATATTAGCATATCCTAGTCATAAATTATATTAGTTCCATGCCAGCATAATTAATAGTTATGAATCAACACATGAAGTATTTAGCCTATTAGGCTAAATATGAACATAATTTAAATAAATATAAAATAAGATAAGATAAAAATGATAAATACTTACAAAAATTCTATCAGTAGAAGTAGATCTTTTATTAATACAAACTTTTTAATTTACAAGAAGGGGGATCGCTCAACACATGAGCTACAATAGTGATCAGAGGAGAGGGTTTTCTGATCGATGCCTCCTTCAACTAAACTCCTATCTATTTATAAGCAAAAGAAATCGCGTTATTACACAGTAGAAAGCAAAAAATTTCGGCATACATAGTAAAATTTTTACGAAAAGTCAAAAAGTGCACAGTATAAATTGCTACAGTAATCTACAGTAGGTCAAAAAGTGCACAGTAATTTACTATTGATGAATAGTGTCTGACGTGATTTGTCTGGCGGCTACTGTTGATGAACAGTGGTTGACATGATTTGTCTGGCTGCTTACTGTATCCAGAATTTTCGGGTATCTGTCTGCCATTCTGTATTATTTTTCTGGAAGATTTGAGGATGAAGATGCTTCCATATCTGAAGTAAAATTTTCTACCAATGTATCTTTGATAGCATCAAATATTTCATCTATATCCATATTATTTAGATCTTGAGCATCTTGCATTTGTTCAGAAGCCATAGTAGACTCTGATTTATTATCATCCCCAAATTAGGAAATAAGATCCTTCTTCATTTCTTCAATATATGCAGATATCATCTGCTCTCTGGTCAGATTTTCTGACTTCATTTTAGATTTTTTCAGAATATGATCAAATGGAGAAGAAGTATGAAATTCTCTGTAATTATTATCATATGATTTTATTTTTCTCTCAATGAGATCCATTGTCTCTTTTCCATAAAATTCTTTAGTATTGGGATCTATTCTCATCATTTTTTTCTATATTTTGGTGTGGAAAGTGCGATATATGCAAGGAATTCCTATCTCAGTATGACCAATTTCTGGGATCCATTTGAAAATCCATGGTATTGAAAATTCAATAAAAAAGTAACATGAGGCTATTCCCTCAATATATAATTTTAATTCTTGCTTCTTTAAAAGCCGAGGGGATATATCAATCCACTTATCAAATGAAATTTTTATTTTTCTGGTAAAATATTCGGAGTAGGACCGGAACAATAAAACCAGTGTAGAATCTCATTGTTATAAACAATTGAACATATCTTGATAAACCAAGAATTTTTCTTTTTATCATTTTCATAATTTAATACCTTTATAAAGGCATCACCATAATCCCAATAATTATATTTAATTGGGATTGATTTATTATTCACTACTTCTCTTTCTCTTAGTGGAGAAATTTTCCAATCTTCCAAGGATATGACATTTTTCACAATTATTTTACTAAAATTATAAATTTCATTATTGGTTCCTGTAAAATGTGAAATTTCACATGAACCAGTTTGAATCAATATTTGTTCATAAAAATATCTAGACTTATAAGTCCTCATAGGCATGGATGTATTATCCATATATCTTTGTATCAAAATCCATGGATCATTGATCCATTTCAAATCTTTTTCTTCTAAAAGAAATATGATTTCTTTATATTGATTTTTTATAAATCCAATATTATCAGATTCATCATTTTCACTACCAGTTATTTTGGCGTATGAAAGAGTATTACTTTCTTCACTTTGACTTTGTTTATTCCTTTTATATTCAAGGAATTCCTGATATTCAGCTTCTTCTTTTGATCTATCCATGGCTAGTAGCTTTCTGATGCCATGTTGAGATATAATCTCAGGCATTTTTCCTCTTCCACCTTTTCCTCTATAAGAGGAAGTTCCTCGGCCTCGAGTACTCATTCCTGAAAATATTCACAAGTTAGAAAATATGGAAGACTATTTTCTTTACCTTTTTTATAGACAATATCAAAATCAAAAAGGGGCTAAATGAGCCTGTCATCTAGCAAACATTTGCTTTGAAACATCATGTTTAAAATCCTTTTGAAATATAAATTTGGCTGCATTGCAGTCTGTAACAATAGTAAATTTTTTATTATATAAATCATCCTAAAATTTCAAAACATATTTAACAATAGCAAGAATCTCTTTGGCAATAGTAGCATAATTTTTCTGAGAATCATTCCATTTCCCAGAATGAAATCTAATAAGATATGCATGTTTAGTATCAGGATTAATCTGGGTTAGAATACCACCAAATCCTATATCAGATGCATCAGTTTCTATTACCTTTTTCCAATTTGGATTACTCCACATTAAACAAGATAATATTTTTACACGGGATTTAATCCTTTTAACAGCCTCAGTATGACTATTAGTCCAGGGTTTAGGATTTTTCTTAAGTCTATCATATAAAATAGCTGTGTCCTTAACCAAATTATTATAGTAAGGAGCAATATAATTAAGACTTTCTAAAAATCTTTGTAACTGAGTTTTATGAGTAATCTCATCAGGAAATTTATCAGCAAAATATACACTTCTATTAATAGGAATAATATTTCCTTTTTCAATAATATGTCCAAGAAATCTAATCTTGGTCTGGAATAATTCCATTTTTGGTTTAGATATAACTAATCCATTCTGAACAATCAATGTTTTAAAAATATGCAAATGTTTAAAATGCATTTCAATGGTTTTTGAATAAATCAAGATATCATCAATATACACAATTATAAACTCATTATAAGGAGTAAAAATATCATTCATAATCTTCTAAAATTCAGAAGGAGCATTCTTTAATCCAAATGACATTACATTCCATTCATAATGTCCTATTGGAACATTAAATGCTATTTTATATCTATCAGATTTAATAATCTGTATCTGCCAGTATCCTGACTTAAGATCAAATTTTAAAAATATTAGACTATCATAAAATCTATCCATAGGAATTTGATGTCTAATCCATCTTAAAACTTTATTAAGATGTTTATAATTAATAACCAATCTAGGTATACCTCTTTCAATTTCATAATGTTTATTAACATAAAATGCAGTACATGAGCATGAAGATTGTGAATGACTAATTAGTCCTTTTTGTAACAAATATTCAATCTCTTTTTGACATAATTCTAAATATTCAGAATTCATCTGAAAAGGTCTAGCCTTGGTTGGAATATTCTTTTCATCAAAAGAATCCTCATAAGGTAAAGAAATAATATGCTTTTTCCTATCCCAAAAAGCATTAGGATGATCATTACAAATTTCTAATGAAAATTAATTTTTCAAAAAACAAATTTTATCCTGTAATCTAGGATTTTTCAATTGATCATCAAGAGTAACAATATTAATCTCTTGTTTTAAAAACTAATTTGATTTTGTTTTGCTTTGATATTATCATAAAGATTATTCAAAACTTTAGTAAAAGGCTCAATTATAAATTCAAGGAAAATATCATCATTCTTGAAAGTACCAATAATGCCCTTATTTTCAATCTTTTTTATAGGATAAATATTATTCAAAAATGGAGTACCAAGTATAACCTGGTTTGAAATATTCTTTGCAAGTATAAAACTTCGTGAAATACATTTATTATTGACACAAACATAGGATTTAGGAAGTTTATAATCAATTTGGAGTTTATTACCTCCAGCATGCCATAAACTATGACTAGTTTTATGAAAATATCTGTTAGGAATTAATCCTTCCTGAATAATATTTAAATCTGCACCACTATCAACAAGGTCAGTAAATGTTTTTGTATAATGATTATCAATCAATAAAGAGATTTTAATATACCATTTTTGGGATATAACCATCTCAGTAGTAGAGAGAAATGTTTCATTTAACATACTAGGTTTATTCACCTCAATATTCTCTTGAGAAATATTTTTCCCTTTAGAGATCTCTTCTAATCTAGAAATTCTAGATTCTTGAATAAGATTCTTATTCTTTAATAATTTTATCTCTTCTCTGAGATTATTAATCTCTCTATGAAGATCTTGTAGAGATATATCTCTTTGATTTTGGTATTTGGTTTTTAACTGACTCATGACTTCTGTCATGTTATAAGACTTATTCTTATTAAGAATTTCATGAGTCAAATATTCTTCTTTATTAGAAGAGGAAGCACCATTACCAATCTCATTTATTATCTCATCCCTTAATCGAGGATCTTTAATCATTTTTAATAACTTAAAAATATTATTAGAGTTTAAAACATTTATACTCATTTCTGAAAATTGCGACATAATTTTATAAAACTCAGGTTGATTATTATCAATGTTATTAATCTCTTTAGGGCATATAAGTCCTTCTTTACAGGGCTCACATTCTTCTGATTCAGAAATATCTTCATCAACTAAATTATTAATTATTTCTTCTTCTGATTCAGAAGTGTTTGAAAATTCTAATTCTAATTTTTCAGATTCAGATTTTTCTTCAAGAGTCTGTATAATAATTTCATTGATATCATCAGGAATCTCAAGATTATTAATCTTTTTCTTTGTCCAACAAAATTTTTCAGTGTAACCATATCTGCCACATACCTTACAATATCTTTCTTTATTCTTTTTATATCTATGTCTATAAGACTTCTTTTGGAATTTTTCTTCCTTTCTTTTATTCTTTTTCTCAATCTGTTTTGGAGAATATCTCCTATATTTATGTTTATAAACCTTTTTATTGGTTTTGGTTTTACTGGATGAAGGATTATCCAGACTATGTTTGTGTTAATAACAAATGTATTTCGCAAAGTTTTATACTTGCAAATAATATTTCAAACCAGGTTATACTTGGTACTCCATTTTTTAATAATATTTATCCTATAAAAGATTGATAATAAGGGCATTATTGGTACTTTCAAGAATGATGATATTTTCCTTGAATTTATAATTGAGCCTTTTACTAAAGTTTTGAATAATCTTTATGATAATATCAAAGCAAAACAAAATCAAATTAGTTTTTTAAAATAAGAGATTAATATTGTTACTCTTGATGATCAATTGAAAAATCCTAGATTATAGGATAAAATTAGTCTTTTGAAAAATCAATTTTCATTAGAAATTTGTAATGATAATCCCAATGCTTTATGGGATAGGAAAAACATATTATTTCTTTACCTTATGAGGATTCTTTTGATGAAAAGAATATTCCAACCAAGGCTAGACCTTGTCAGATGAATTCTGAATATTTAGAATTATGTAAAAAAGAGATTGAATATTTGTTACAAAAAGGACTAATTAGTCATTCACAATCTTCGTGCTCATGTACTGCATTTTATGTTAATAAACATTCTGAAATTGAAAGAGGTATACCTAGATTGGTTATTAATTATAAACAGCTCTTAATAAAGTTTTAAGATGGATTAGACATCAAATTCATAATAAAAAGGATTTATTGGATAGACTTTATGATAGTCTAATATTTTTAAAATTCGATCTTAAGTCAGGATACTGACAAATACTGATTATTATATCTGATAGATATAAAACATCATTTAATGTTCCAATAGGACATTATGAATGGAATGTAATGCCATTTGGATTAAAGAATGCTCCTTCTGAATTTCAGAAGATTATGAATGATATTTTTACTCCTTATAGTGAGTTTATAATTGTGTATATTGATGATATCTTGATTTATTCAAAAACCATTGAAATGCATTTTAAACATTTGAATATTTTTAAAACATTGATTGTTCAGAATGGATTAGTTATATCAAAACTAAAAATGAAATTATTCCAGATGAAGATTAGATTTCTTTGACATATTATTGAAAAAGGAAATATTATTCCTATCAATAGAAGTGTAGATTTTGCTGATAAATTTCCTGATGAGATTACTCATAAAACTCAGTTACAAAGGTTTTTAGGAAGTCTTAATTATATTGCTCCTTACTATAATAATTTAGTTAAGGACATCTATTTTATATGATAGACTTAAAAAAAATCTTAAACCCTGGACTAATAGTCATACTGAGGCTGTTAAAATGATTAAATCCCGTGTAAAAATATTACCTTGTTTAATGTTGAGTAATCCAAATTGAAAAAAGGTAATAGAAACTGATGCATCTGATATAGGATTAGGTGGCATTCTAACCCAGATTAATCCTGATACTAAACAAGCATATCTTATTAGATTTCATTATGGGAAATGGAATGATTCTCAGAAAAATTATGCTACTATTGCCAGAGAGATTCTTGCTATTGTTAAATGTGTTTTGAAATTTCAGAATGATTTATATAATCAAAAATTTACTATTATTACAAACTGCAATGCAGCAAAATTTATGTTTCAAAAGGATTTTAAACATGATGTTTCAATGCAAATTTTTGCTAGATGGTAGGCTCATTTAGCCCCTTTTGATTTTGATATTGTCTATAAAAAAGGTGAAGAAAATAGTCTTCCAGATTTTCTAACTCGTGAATATTTTCAGGAATGAGTACACGAGGCCGAGGAATTTCCTCTTATAGAGGAAGAGGTGGAAGAGGAAAAATGCCTGAGATTATATCTCAACATGGCAACGAAAAGCTAATAGACATGGATAGGTCAAAAGAAGAAGCTGAATATCAGGAATTCTTTGAATATAAAAGGAATAAACAAAGTCAAAGTGAAGAAAGTAATACTCTTTCATACGCCAAAATTATTGGTAGTGAAAATGATGAATATGATAATATTGGATTTATAAAAAATCAATATAAAGAAATCATATTTTTTTAGAAGAAAAAGATTTGAAATGGATCAATGATCCATGAATTTTGATACAAAGATATATGGATAATACATCCATGCCTATGAGGACTTATAAGTCTAGATATTTTTATGAACAAATATTGAAAGTGGTTCATGTGAAATTTCACATTTTACAGGAACCAATAATGAAATTTATAATTTTTTTGTAAAATAATTGTGAAAAAGGTCATATCCTTGGAAGATTGGAGAATTTCTCCACTAAGAGAAAGAGAAGTAGTGAATAATAAATCAATCCCAATTAAATATAATTATTAGGATTATGGTGATGCCTTTATAAAGGTATTAAATTATGAAAATGATAAAAAGAAACATTCTTGGTTTATCAAGATATGTTCAATTGTTTATAACAATGAGATTCCACACTGGTTTATACACTGGTTTTATTGCTTCGGTCCTACTCCGAATATTTTACCAGAAAAAATGAAAATTTCATTTGATAAGTGGATTGATATATCCCCTCAGCTTTTAAAGAAGCAAGAATTAAAATTATATATTGAGGGAATAGCCTCATGTTACTTTTTTATTGAATTTTCAATACCATGGATTTTCAAATGGATCCCAGAAATTGGTCATACTGAGATAGGAATTCCTTGCATATATCACACTTTAATATGGGAAAAAAATGATGAGAATAGATCCCAATACTAAAGAAATTTATGGGAAAGAGACAATGGATCTCATTGAGAGAAAAATAAAATCATATGATAATAATTACAGAGAAGTTCATACTCCTTCTCCATTTGATCATATTCTGATAAAATCTAAAATGAAGACAGAAAATCTGACCAGAGAGCAGATGATATCTGCATATATTGAAGAAATGAAGAAGGATCTTATTTCCCAATTTGGGGATGATAATAAATCAGAGTCTACCATGACTTCTGAACAAATGCAAGATGCTCAAGATCCAAATGATGTGGATATAGATGAAATATTTGATGCTATCAAAGATACATTGGTAGAAAATTTTACTTCAGATATGGAAGCATCTTCATCCTCAATTCTTCCAGAAAAATAATACAGAGCAGACAGATACCCGGAAATTCTGGATACAGTAAGCAGCAAGACAAATCATGTCAACCACTGTTCATCAACAGTAGCCGCCAGACAAATCACGTCAGACACTATTCATCAACAGTAAATTACTGTGCGTGCACTTTTTTACCTACTATAGATTACTGTAGCACTTTATACTGTGCACTTTTTGACTTTTCATAAAAATTTTACTGTGTATGCCAAAAATTTTGGCTTTCTACTGTGTAATAACGCGGTTTCTTTTGCTTATAAATAGATAGGAGTTTAGTTGAAGGAGGCATCGATCAGAAAACCCTCTCCTCTGATCACTATTGTAGCTCATGTGTTGAGCAATCCCCTTTCTTGTAAATTAAAACAGTTTGTATTAATAAAATATCTACTTCAACTGATAGAATTTTTGTAAGTATTTATCGTTTTTATTTTATCTTGTTTTATATTTATTTAAATTATGTTCATATTTAGCCTAATAGGCTAAATACTTCATGTATTGATTCATAACTATTAATTATGCTGGCATGGAACTAATATAATTTATGACTAGGATATGCTAATATGAACCAAAAAGGTTAGATAGAAAACAACTGGCCTTATAAATTGAATTATGCCTAATATATGAGGATCCTGTCTATAAGTCTCAGTTTTTAAGCCTTATGTTGAGGCGTTTTTATGGGCATGTTTGGAATATCTTTATTTTGGAATAATTTTATTAATAGCATGCCGGTTATATTTCTAATCAGTAAAATATCCTAGAGGTTCAAGTTAGCTGCGTCTTGGGTCTTAGATAATAATAATAATAATAATAATAATAATAATAATAATAATAATAATAATAATAATAATAATAATAATAATAATAATAATAATAATAATAATAGGAAGATTAAAATTAACAATATCAAAAAAAGTAAAACAAAGGAATGGAAGAAAAATGAAATTGGGAGATTAAAAATGGGCGTGACTTGTAAGGTGTTATGTTTACTTTATAGAAGATAGAAGGTATATGTGATATATTTATTATTAAAAAAAAAGATTTAATGCCTTAAAAATTAAATGAAGGGTTTAGTTGTTTTAGTGCCGTAAAATGAGGGGCATATTTAATCTTTTATTAAAAAGATAAAGGGGCTTAGATGATCCAATTTAATTAGAATAAGGGTTTAAACGTAAAAAAAAAAAAAATTTAGGAGCTTATTTGATCTCACAAGATAAGATTGAGGGTCAAATTGACCCCTTTACCCTATAAAACACACAAGTAGAATGGAATCTACTTTACCTCTCCCCATTTCATAAAACCTCCCCTCTAGATTTTATTAATTTGACATGTCACATAAAATCTCCCAAATTGGGGGATAGGTCTTGCATGGAATCGTCTCACGTGGGATCATTTTTTATTACTTTCGTTATAAAATGTTACCACTTTTTATTTATATATTAAATTGTTCATTAAATAATATTATCACTTTTCATTAATTGAGTATCACTTTTTACTATAGAAGTTATCACTGAAAAATTAAACTAAAGTGTATTTTGATTAGGCAAAGACTTGAATAATACTCCCTCCATCCCAACTTCAACTTCACACTTTCTGTTTTGGTCCGTTCCAAATTTAACTTCACATTTCCATAAAAGGAAAAAACAACAAACTAATATCCCTCTAATATACTTTAATTTCAAATTTGTCATCACTTTTTTAACACATATAACATACTTTATCATTTATTTATTACCCAAAAATACCATACTACCCTCAAAAGTAAGTCAAAAAGTGATTTTTCTTAAATTCCGTATCTACAGTAAACGTGAACTTGAATTTGGGACGGAGGGAGTATCATCTTACGAAATTAGTTCCGACAAATAAGAATGAATTATTTCATGAAAAAATTACAATGTAAATGATGTGATAATATCTCAATAAAGATTGATAATATATTTATTTAAAAAAAAGAATACTAATTAAAAAAAGAGAAAAATAGTCAAACACAAGTATGTAAAAGTTATTAAATTATTTTTTTTAAAATGTGAAGTGTGTCGTGGAACACACAAATAAGTAAGGTATAAAGAATTTTATAATTAAAATATAATAAAAAAATAAAATAAAAACATAACTAATCGGATATACCTTCAATGAACGGAAGCATATGCCTGAAAATGGTTCCTCCTTCGTTGGCATCAAATTAAATGTTGCGAAACCTCTCTTAACGAACCCATGCCGAAAAAGGGAAAGACAAAGGTGCAAAATTCTTCCAACACAAATCTGATGAGACAGATGAAAAAATATTAAGAAGAATCTAAGACAATTTTTTGAGTAAAAAATGCTGTTTAGAGAATAATTAGCAGAAATGAATTTTATTGTAAAATATTCTCACAAATTTTAGCCACTTTTTTATTTGAAGTTGGAATCTCAATACTTTTGATAATATAAGAGTGATTATCACTGAAAAAAAAAAATTGCACACCCTTTATATTGGTTGGAACGGGCAACAATAATTATGTGCAACCTTAATGATATCTGTTTAATTATATTCTTAAATTTTATTATTTATTTTTAGAATTTAGTATTAATTTTTAGTATATTTAGTTCATAGTATATTTTACCATTATTATTCACTAGTTTTATCTATCCATGCGTTGCAGAAAAAAATTATATAATAATTATTAATTTTTATATTTAATTTTTTATCCATGATAAATAATTATTTAGTTATTTAAATTTATGTATTTTTATAAATAAATTATTAATTATTTATATATAAAATATAAAATTATTTTTTTTTTTAATTTAACGTAGTTTTATAGAGTATAACGTAGTTTTATATTTATCAATTAAATCATATGTACGCTTATTTTTCATAACATCAATTTTTACTTATATCTAAAGATGACAACGAATAGAGTATATATTTATTAGGGGTATTCGTATCTATTTAAATATTTGTAATTTTATATTTATCAATTAAATCATATATAGTATGTACACTTATTTTTCATAACATCAATTTTTTTCTTATATCTAAAGATGACAACGAATAGAGTATATATTTATTTAGGGGTATTTGTATTTGTTTAAATATTCATTACTCGTAGTCATACACGTCTCATTAAAAAGTTCATTAAAATACTTATACCCATTCCAAATCAATGCATGAATACCCTCCAGTTACCCATACTTGTACATACCTTTTTAATATTTAATTATTATATACTTCCTCCGTCCCAACAGAGCTTTTATACCTCCTTTATAATTTACAAGGAGGTGTGAAAACTGTGTTGGGACAAAGGAAGTATATATTTTGTCTGATGTTATATGTAAGTATGTATTTTTAGTTTAAGTATATGATTTTAGTGTGTATTTTTTGTGTGGATATACTAAGAAAAAATATTTCTTTTGACATGTAATAAATGGATTGAGACTAGGAATGTCAATTTTGGCCAGGCCTGCGGGTACTCGCCCCAGCCCGTACGCTTTGGGGCGGCCCAGACCCAGCCCGCAGGAGAAATGGGGCGGCCCGACCCGGGCCCGTGAATATATGGGGCGGGTCCGGGTATTAGTTCAGACCCGCCCCGCCCCACATATAATATATAAAGACTTATTTTACATTTTATACATATAATAATTATATTTTATGTTAATATATATATTTATATATATAAGATATTAAATTATTAATTTTGTATATTATTTTATAAAATTATTTTATATTTTATACATATAAATTATTTATAACTATATGTTTTATATATAGTTTATTTATTTATTTATTATATTTTATATTTTATATATATAAATTTTATATTCTTATAGTTTATTTATTTAAATATATGGATATTTTTTGTATGTGAGCAATGATAAATTAAAATTTAATATGTGGTTGATGACTATTTAAAAAAAACACAAATAGGGCGGGGCGGACCCGCCCCGTACGGGCACACAATATAGGATCCCGTGCGGGTTTGGGGCGGGTCCGGGGCAGACCTCTTAAGAACGGGTTAGACCCGGGTAACTACCCGCCCCAAACCCGACCCGTTGACACCCCTAATTGAGACTTTAAAAAATGATGGGGATATAATTAAAATTTCACATGCTTTTTCTTACTATTTGTATGCCTAATAAAATGTCGTTGACAATGGTGCGGCCCTTAAATTTATAAAAAGGTCTCTTGTGAGATGATAATTATGTGAGACGAATCGACCTATTATTAAAATATGTTCGTTATATAGGTAAAATATGTTAATTTGTAGTTAAAATATATCTTTTTTACGTATAATGAATAATGAATTAAAGTATGTGTTTAAAGTGTTATAATATTATTCAGTACAAGTATACTTTAAGTACAAATAAGTATATTTTATCTATATAATAATTATATATAGTATACTCTAACAATTCGTCTGCTCAACTCGTCTCATAAATACTCGTCTTAAAAAAAAGTATCCCTAAATTAATTTAGGGAGTACGCAACCTAATAATTATCCAATCCGAGCCCATAACTAGACGGGCTTGAAATAAATTGGTTAAAATAGCCCAATAGTTTAAGGATTCTCATTTTACCCCCTGCGATGCTTAAACCCTGATACTGTGGAAATAAACAAAAATCCCCAATTTTGTTCTTGAAAAATTAATGTGAGCTGAAGAATGGAGCAAACTAGCAAGATTAATGGTAGAAGAACAAAGGTAGAAAGTGAGAATTCAAAGGAGGTGTTCGCCTCCTGCTCTTTTGCTAGTCTGGGCATCCACCCCACGCTATGCGACCAGCTCAAAGGTAACTTTTTGTTCTGAAAATTTCATCAATCGATTTTTAGCTTAAGATGTCATGTCTGTAATTTGTTTTTCCAATGTTTAAGCAGAGAGGCTGGGATTCGAGGCTCCGACGCTAGTGCAGGCGGAGGCAATTCCCGTCATACTATCCGGCCGACACGTGTAGTCATCTGAACTTGACTTTGTTCAACTTTGTGGCGTGATTTCGAAGGTTATTGTGTTTTCAGTAGGTGATTAATGTTGGTAATTTGAATTGCGAAACTAGGCTTGTGAATGCAGCAACTGGTACTGGAAAAACAGTGGCATATCTGGCTCCAATCATTCATATGTTGCAGAATTATGATCAACGAATTCAGCGTTCTGATGGAACTTTTGGTATGGTTGCGATTTCAGTTTCACTTGTTTTGTTATATGTTAAGTTCTTTCATTCCATACCATAAGGTAGTATGCTTATACTGCTGTTTTAACATTTATATGGAATGCGGAACAAGAATGAAATTTACAAGCCTTCTAATATTCTAGTCTTCTAGGAAACAAGAATGTGCGAGTGTGTGTTAATATATAGAAATGGTAAGGAATGAAGGTTCGCTTAGGCTGAAAATATACATGGCTGAGGGTTTAACAATTGATTTATGGTGATACTTTTTAAATGGATTAATCTTTTACTTATTTAAGATTCGAGACTTCACCAATACAGAGATACTTGTTGGTGATGTATTTGAAATATTACCTCCAGGATCTTTGGCAAAAATATTTACTAATTTTTCATGCTTCATTTTTTAAGTAAATTTAATGTACAGAGGTTATGCTTGTCTAAATTGATAAAGGAGATGCATTTATCATCTCCCTTTGCATTCATAAGTCTCATATCCATTTAAAATATCTTCTGATTTAATAAAATCTTCAATGACAGCATTGGTTCTTGTGCCAACGCGAGAATTATGCATGCAGGTGCATGAAATTTTGCAAAAGTTGCTACACCGATTTCATTGGATTGTTCCTGGCTATATCATGGGTGGAGAAAACAGGTCAAAGGAGAAAGCTAGGTTGAGGAAAGGTGGGAACTTTGGATAATATTTTATTCTATTGAGTTTAGACTTTGTTTTCTTTGATCTCAATAATGCTTCATGCTGGTGATTTCAAACGTAAAAATATGATATTGTATAGGTTTAACTTTTACCTGTCAAGTGTCAAGATGAGAGGTACACGTGAATCTAACTCCACAGAATGAAATTAGTTCATGTCTGGGGTGTTTTAGTTCATTTTATATCTTCTGAAGCTCAAATCTGTTTGCTTTATGTTCACCTCAACCCTCATGATGGAGCAAGTAACACTTTTGATAAATCCTAATTACTTTTTAAATTTTGCATGCTGTTCCCACTCTTAAGATTATCTAAAAAGTAAATAGCTAAACACAAATAATTTGATTTATTTCGCACTGTTAAAAATTTTATGCCTCCAAACATTCAAAAAAATAGCTGCTTGTGAAATTTTCGTATCTTCATTCATATCTAGCTAGCTTGAGTTGTTTTCAGGTGTATCCATTCTTGTTGCAACTCCTGGACGTCTTTTGGACCACTTGAAGAATACTTCATCATTTCTACACGAAAATCTTCGCTGGATAATATTTGATGAAGCTGACAGGTTCCCATATCTATCATATTAACATACACTTGCTTAACTCCAACTTTTTCGTTACTTAATATGCTTGTTTACCTGGCAGGATTCTGGAACTAGGTTATGGAAAAGAAATAGAAGACATTCTTAATTGTTTGGGCACAAGAAACCTTAAATCTGAGAGCAAGGGAATTTCAGCTGTGAATCGAGAATTTCAGAAGCAGAATTTGTTGTTATCAGCTACCTTGAATGAAAAAGTAAACCATCTTGCTAATATTAGTTTAGAGAACCCAGTGATGATTGGTCTAGATGATAAGAATTCGGTGGGAAGTATAAAGCATAATGATGTTTCACCTGAATCTGATGTGGCTGATATACTACAAGCACCCGTGAAAGTGTTGAGTACTTCAAATGAGGAATATAAACTTCCTTCTCAGTTAGTTCAGAGGTACATTAAAGGTATGGATATCATAATTGGATTTGTTGATCAACAATCTAATCACGTGCTATCCTTAGATTCTGATGGTTCATCTCTTGGCAGTACAATGTGGTTCTCGGCTTGTGGTTCTCCTTTCCATTTTGAAGCATCTCTTTGAGACGGGAGCTTCACAAAAGGTGAGTCTATTAATCCCTTGTTAAGATCCTTAGAAACCATAGTTATGCTTCTGGTAGAGCTAAATGGAAAAAAATGATAAATAAAATATAATAAAAACTGATCTGTTGGTGAAGTACAATTACTCTACCTCCTAAAATGAGTCTCAATCCTACCTTCTCATAGTCATATGTGGTTTATGCATGCCTGTTCTGATTGTATATTAATGAATGTCTTTGCTAGGATGTTGATCAATCTCCCTTCCTGTCTGTGTATTCTTAGCTAATTACCTGAAATGAAGCCTTATGTGTTTACTCTGGCAGCCATTGATTGTGTCTTCCTATACAGGTTGTAGTATTTTTCTCAACTTGTGATGCAGTAGATTTCCATTATTCTCTGCTTAGTGAATTTCAGTTGCCGAATATGTTGCAATCAGAAAATGAAGCAAAACAGATATTTTTGAGGTGTAAAACTTTGAGGTTACATGGGAACATGAATCGTGACGACCGTAAGACAGCCTTCCAGACATTCAAAACAGATAAATCAGCTCTCCTGTTATCCACAGATGTTTCTGCTAGAGGTCTGGATTTCCCAAAAGTAAGATGCATCATACAGTATGATTCTCCAGGCGAGGCAACTGAGTATGTTCACAGGTACTTCTTTTCCACCTTTTTTTTCATACTCTCTGATTTGGTGGTTCGCATTGAGTTCAATTTCATGAAATCCTATCTGCGTTTGCTCTGTTCCCATTTTGCAATTCACTGAATAATGGCTATGCAATTAAAACATTTTTGTCCTCTAGATTTGAGGATGAGTTAAACACTGTATAGTCTGTATTGCCTAATCTATAATTGTTGCCTACATCTACTCAGCACAAGAGACTTCTCATAGTTATAATATGCTATCATATATTATATTTAAGCTTATAAAGTGATAGTTTAAGTAATTTTGTTACTCAGACATGCTTATATGATATCTATACATAACTGATATGTAGGCTGGTATACCATTATCTCTTGATTGTTATTTCTAGTCTTAGAAATTTCTCTTAGCTTCTTCAAAATTCGGCTCTGGTCTTCTGCGAGAAATTAAGTGATTGTGTTTCCAATTTAAATTTCTTATCTACAAACACTTGCGTTTGTCCATCTAATTCCTTTCTATTGCATGCTAATAAGATTTTGAGTAGTTCTTTTATGTGATTGCTTAAACAAGTGGATACACCACTTTGTAGGATCTATTGGTGTGATCTGATTCATTTGGTAAAAATATCATTATGTGTGTTTGATAGAGTTAAGGCAACAATATATTGAGCGAAGGTGATAATCCTCACAGAAGAGGCCACAGAGGGAATCTCTGCCACTACTCAAGGTTGCCAAATACAAAATATGACGATTCGTCTACTAGGTTTACTGCTGAATGTCAATACTAACTGAGGGCCCATGAATAAAGCCCATTCCAATACTAATAAGACAGGTACTTAGTTTCAAAGCCCAATTAAGGTGATTAAACCAGCCGCTCCAGCAGGCCCATTGCTCTTCTTCTTTGTTCTACGTTCATACACACGCCACGGTGTATCAATTCTCCCCGTCGGCAAAACGGCCTTGTCCTCAAGGCCAAACGTTGGAAACTGGGCTCGAATATCAGCAGCATCCATCCAAGTGTCTTCCTCTTCGCCGCGTCCTTGCCAGCGAATTAAAACCTGCTCCACCTTACCTTCCCCTCTCTGAATCCAGCGACGCTCCAACCATTTATCAGGCTAATACGGAGGATCAGCAGTGAGCACGTCCTCGGGTAGTGTTGGGGCTGCAACTGCACCTCCAATAGCAGGTTTCAGCAGTGAAACATGAAAGACAGGATGAACCCGAGATCCTGGAGGCAGTTTAAGGCGGTAAGATACAGCCCCAACTCTCTCTTCGACCTCAAAAGGTCCAAAGAAACGTGGAGCAAGCTTTGCTTTACCAGCTGGAAACAAGGATCGCTGTCGGTAAGACCGAAACTTTAAGTACACGCGATCTCTGACAGCAAATTCCAGTGGCCGTCTGTGCTTGTTGGCCTCGCGAACCATTCTTTGTTGTGCCCGCGACAAATGTGCTCTCAATGCATCCAAAATCTCATCACGTTCCCTCAAGGAATCTCCAAGTACTTTGCTACGAACCTCCCCAGGTAAGAATGGCAAGATGGAGGGCGGTGGCCTCCCATATACTGCCTCAAAGGGGGTCATACTTGCTGCCAACCGGAACCCGGTGTTGTAACAATATTCTGCCCAACAAAGCCACATACTCCAACTTCTTGGCTTTTCCGACACGAAGCAACGTAAGTAGGTTTCCACACATCTATTCAACACCTCTGATTGCCCATCAGTCTCCGGATGGTAGGATGAACTCGTGAAGGCGAGTACCTACTGATTTGAAGTGCTCTTTCCAAAAAGTACTCAAAAATATCGGATCTCTATCGCTGATTATTGTAGCTGGAATACCATGTAAATAAATAATCTCTTTGGAAAAAAGCTCTGCCACTGACTTGCTGTAAAAGGATGTTTAAGACCCAAGAAATGCCCATACTTAGAAAATCTGTCAACAACCACCAATATGCAATCCATTCCACCTGATCTTGGTAACCCGAAAATAAAATCTAAACTGATATCCTCCCACACTCTCCTTGTAATTGGTAGTGGTGTCAACAACCCCGCTGGAGATTTAGTGTCGTATTTGTTCTTTTGGCAAACCTTTTATAAGTTCGAAATGCACCTGCATGACCCCCCATCGGTGAAGTATGAAATTCACGCAGCAACTCCGGGATCCAACAAGAGGATTTAATAATTACCAGCCTTCCTTTGTAGTATAGCACCCCTTGCACAATGGAATAATGCTTTGGTGCTGCTCCACCTGTCATAAGATCAGCCATTACTTTAGCGAGATCATCATCAGCTTGTACCTCAGCCTGTAATTTGTTCCAACCCAACCATTTAGGCACGAAAATTGTAGACAACTCCCCTTCATCTCGACGTGAAAGGGCGTCGGCCGCCTTGTAGGTTACTCCCTCCTTATACACTATGTCAAAATCATACCTAAGCAGTTTTGCTGCCCAATTATGTTGGGCTGGAGTTGTTAGTGGCTGGGCCAAGAGATGCTTCAAACTACGCTGGTCCGTACGAACAGTAAACATAGTTGTTAAAAGCAAGAGGCGCACCTAGGTGCACGGACTCCTAGGCGCCTGAGCTACATTTTGCCCAAAACTGAATTTTCAATGTATATACACAAATATATCCTACTTACAATCATATTACCTAACTAAACTAAGGTAAAAATCACATAACATCACATAATGATACAAAATAACTCATAATAGCATTATAACACATAAAACATACACACAAATAAAGTTCAAGTAGGCGGCAGATGGTGGAGGTAGGCGGTGGAGGTGAAGGCAGCACACCTTTTTGTCTTTGTTTGAAAGTTCAAGTTCTAAAACCCTAACCCTAATTCTCTATTTGTTTCATTTTATAAGTGGGCTGTCCATTTTTATCTTAAAAACATGTAAACCCTTTAATAATTGAGTAGCAACTTCAAAAAACTTAAAAAAAAAGATGTTGAAGAGGCACGCCTAAGGCGCACCTAGGCGCACCAAAAAGGCGCACCTAGGCGCATTAAGGCGCGCGCCTTTGATACATGAGCCCGGAATATAAAAAAATCAACAATCTAGGCGCAAACCCATGAGCCTGAGCGCTTTAGGCCCGCCTTTAACAACTATGACAGTAAATCGGCGGCCCAATAAATACGAACGCTAATGTTGGACAGCGAGAACCAATGCCATCAACTCCTTTTCATATGCGGATTTCGCCAACAATTTGCCCGTCAATTGTTTGGTAAAATAAGCAACCGGTTGCTTATCTTGCATCAATACAGGCCCAAGCCCTCTCCCTGATGCGTCACATTCAATTACAAACAATTTTGTAAATTCGGGCATTTTAAGAACTGGTGTCGTAGTGAGGGTGGATTTAAGATTCTGAAAAGCTATCTCCGCCTCAGGAGGCCAATTCCATGAAGTGCTCGTATCCTTCTTAAGCAAGGTAGTGAGTGGGCTTGCAATTTTTCCATAGTCTTTAACAAATCTCCGATAATAACCCGTGAGGCCCAAGAACCCACGGAGCCCTCGAAAAGAAGACGGAGTTGGCCAAGATAAAACCGCGCCAACCTTGGTTGGATCCATCCGAACTCCTTCCTTTGAAACCACATGTCCAAGGTACTCAACCTGGGATGCACCAAACACACATTTTTTTGGGTTAATAAACAAAGAGTTTTGGAGCAATAAGCCAAATACCTTTCTCAAATGCTGTAAGTGTGCAGACCAAGAACGACCGTAGATGAGGATATCATCGAAGAAGACCAGAACGAACTGACGAAGCTGACTCCGAAAAATATCATTCATAAGACCTTGAAAGGTAGCTGGGGCGTTAGTCAATCCGAAAGGCATGACTAAAAACTCATAATGCCCGGAGTGCGTTCTGAAGGCTGTTTTTGAAACATCCTCTGGAACAACTCTTATTTGATGGTATCTAGCTCGCAAGTTGAGCTTCGTGAACCAGCAAGCACCATGCAACTCATCAAGTAGTTCTTGAATTACTGGAATAGGATATTTATCTGGGATAGTAATCTTATTCAACGCCCTGTAATCCACACAAAAACGCCAAGAGCAATCTTTTTTGCGTACAAGCAATACCGGACTTGAGTAGGGACTCGAACTAGGTTGAATGATGCCAGCTCCTAACATTTCCGCAACCTTCTCTATCTCATCTTTTTGGGAATGATTATATCGGTACGGTCGCACTGAGATAGGGACAGCCCCTTGCTCCAGGTTGATGTGATGGTCCCTCGTCCGATGAGGTGGCAGCCCTTTCGGGGGTGTGAGAACCTCATGGAACTCAGAAATAATGTTATCAAGGTCTGTCCGCTGCTGTGTGGTGAGTTCTGCAGCCACCGAGGTGTGATATGCAGGTCTGTCCGTCTCCAAGGCCCATAGCAACCAAGTCTGATCAGTCTCCTCCAGTTTCCCTATCTCCGATTGGTGGCAAACTTTGCGGGATAGAGAACGATCACCCCAAAGCTTGACTATCTTACCATTCATTGTGAACTCCATGGTAAGATCGGCCCAATTTGCTATAGCATTACCCAACTGTGCCAACCATGTCACTCCCAATATAATATCTACACCCGTGATAGGAAAAATATATCAATTTGGAAAGTGCATGTGTCAATTGTATAGGAAACATCCTTACAAATGCCCCTCGCTCGAAGAATAGTACCATCTCCCAAAGTCACAGAAAATCCTGCAGATTCATCAATTGGGAGCCTCAAGGTGTGGGCCATGGACTCCGACATAAAGCAATGGCTAGCTCCACTATCTATCATGGTTAGAAGACGTTTACCACCAATACGGCCAAAAAGTTTCATCGTTTGAGCTCCATCCAGGCCATTAAATGATAGTTTTGATAAATTGAGGGATTGTAATACCTGCAATTCAGTTTCCAGATTACTTCTAACTGGCATGTCCATGGGGGTGTGTACAGGCACATCTCCATCCTGTTCCTGTATGTCTTCGTTAGCCTCAATCACCGTCAAATATTTTGCAGCAGACCTATGGAGAGGCCCATATGGTTGGCTGCACCGAAAACATTTTCCTTGTGCACGTAATTCCCGCACCTTCTCCGCCGTTAAGTGACAAGTACTACGATTAGAACGTGGTCCTGTCGAACCTGTAGAGGATGTGGAAGTGGCTTGAGGAGTTGAACACGATCTGCCAATGGAGTATGATGCTTGAGGAAATATTGTTCCGCCTGAGCTAACCAGGCCACTGGGTTTGAGCCATCGAAACCAGGAAGCTCCAGGTGTGGTGTATTGTGATATGGAGATCCGGTTGATGGTGGCAGAGGTGTGGTAGGTGGTGTCATCTCAATTGATGCCGAGCTCATATTAGAATGGTTGAGAATGGGAGGAGTGGGTGTTGCTTCCTTAGATGTGGCAAAATTCTGCATGGTAGACATCATAGCTTGTAGGTGACGATTCATATCTTCCAAGGCTGTTGATAGACCGGAAACTGTGGTGGGTAAACTTTGGAGTTCAGATATTGCCTTCTCCATCGCATCGAGTCTTTCTTTCTGTGTCATGATACAGAAAGCGGCAGGTACAGACCAGTTGATAGAGTTAAGGCAACAATATATTGATTGAAGGTGATAATCCTCACTGAAGAGGTCACAGAGGGAATCTCTGCCACAACTCAAGGTTGCCAAATACAAAATATGACGATTCGTCTACTAGGTTTACTGCTGAATGTAAATACTAACTGAGGGCCCATGAATAAAGCCCATTCCAATACTAATAAGACAGGTACTTAGTTTCAAAGCCCAATTAAGGTGATTAAACCAGCCGCTCCAGCAGGCCCATTGCTCTTCTTCTTTGTTCTACGTTCATACACACGCCACGGTGTATCAGTGTTTGCCACTTTCTCATCTGCTACTAACCTACTATTAACTGTTTTAATCAGTTAATTTAGTTTCATGTTCTTCGAAGACACTATGGACGAATTTCCCCTGAGAATGGAAAGCAATCATCACTTGACCACATAGTTGTTAAAAGCGAGAGGCGCACCTAGGCGCACGGATCTCTAGGCGCGCACCTGAGCTACATTTTGCCCAAAATTGAATTTACAATGTACATACACAAACATATCCTACTTACAATCATATTACCTAACTAAACTAAGATAAAAATCACATAACATCACATAATGATACATAATAACTCATAATAGCATTATACCACAGAACATACACACAAATAAAGTTCAAGTAGGTGGCAGATGGTGGAGGTAGGCAATGGAGGTGAAGGCAGCCCACCTTGTTGTCTTTGTTTTGAAAGTTCAAGTACTAAAACCCTAACCCTAATTCTCTATTTATATCATTTTATAAGTGGGCTGTCTATTTTTATCTTAAAAATGTATAAACCCTTTAATAATTGGGTAGCAATTTCAAAAAACTTTAAAAAAAAGAAATGAAAAAAAAGGATGTTGAAGAGGCGCATCTAGGCGCACCTAGGTGCGCGCCTTTGATACATGAGCCTGGAATAGCAAAAAATCAACAATCTAGGCGCAGACCTCTGAGCCTGAGCGCTCCTTTAAGTTGACCAATTTATCAGCTATATTTCTCTACCACTTATGGACGCAGTATATCGATCTTAAGTTATTTTTATAATGAATTTCAGGGTTGGAAGAACTGCTCGATTGGGTGAGAAGGGAGATTCCTTACTTTTCCTGCAACCAGTTGAAATAGATTATTTGCAAGACCTGGAAAAGCATGGGGTGATGCTAACGGAGTATCCTCTTCTTAAATTACTGAGTAGCTTTCCACTGTACAACCTGAAGCACCGGGCAAACAAATTTGTTTCACTAGAGATGCATCCATGGTTGGTTACCTTGCAGAGAGCTTTAGAATCCTTTGTTTCGGCTGTGGTACGTCATTTCTCTAGCATTTGATGTGTGGACAAACTTTACTTGGATTTTCCCATCTAATTCATAGACCATTTGTTATGATGCTGTACAACAACAAACGAAACCTTAATCTCATTAGATTCAGCAATATGGATTATAGATCACCATCTTGCGATGCCTAAACTAACTTTTTTTTATTTATTATTATTTTTTTTTTGTATTAAGGTATAGCATATTAGCATGTCTCTGTTCCATACATTTTTAGGTCTCCTTTCGTCTTTTAAACCTGGCTCTGGATAATTTAACATGTGAACATGCATAGTTGTGCTATTTGTGGTTCCTTATTGTTGTTGCCTGGTGTAAAGAGACAAGAGAGACTAATCCAAGTAGCAGCCCCTTTTTAATGATGATGAATTACATTATTCTTAGCCAAAGGATTCTTAGCTTAACGCATGATTTGAGATTTCTCCTTAAATTATGTCGTGCCATATGTAATAGTTGACTTTATCATTATACATTTGCTTTGATTGGAAGAGAAGGAATACTCACGTGTCAAGTCCTGAGATCTTAATATCATTTAGTGTGTGAAACCTCAATTTTGATTACTAATCTTCTTAGGTTTCCTGTTTGTTATTAGCCTAAGATGAAGAAATTGGCCAATGATGCATTCTCATCCTGGGTCCGTGCATATACTGCCCATCGCGGTGAGTTGAAGCAGATTTTTATGCTGAAGAAACTTCACTTGGGACATGTTGCTAGAAGCTTTGCACTGAAGGATCAACCTTCATTGGTTAACAAATCGATCCAAAAGCAAATAAAGAAAAGAAAGAGGGACGAAGATAAACAGAAAGTAAAATCCCAAAAAAAGAGGGTTATCACTAAATCTTGAACCCTCACCCTAGAACACAAGATGCCTCTACGTCTACAATAGCCCAAGAGATGCTACTGACGCAACGTGCGCGAATGTGCGTGTGGAGAAAGCTAACAGAAAAGCTGAGAGCCTTGAAAGGGCAAAGTGAGCATTATCTCAAACGTAAGTATGATCTCTTTTCAACATATATCAGTTTATAATTTGGCTTAGGTATTAATTTTTGTATCAATTTAGTAAGAACTCAGTACTTAGATGGACTTGCTGGTATAGCCCATACAGTAAAACTTCAAATTCTAGAACATGATGGCGACGATAACTTGGAGATAACTTTGTCATACCATCTCCCAACAAAACATCTAAACTGAGTAGTGGATTAGTGTGTAAAAACAATAGATTTTGATAATCTCAGACGCCATATTACAGTCATAAATCTCTTAGTTGAAATGCAGAGGACTATGACTTTCCAGATATCCAACTGGCTGTATCTATTAAAAAAAAAAAAGAAAAATGAAAAGAATATTGTTATGTTTTATTTATTTATTGGTTGTGATTCAAAATTAGAGTGAATAAGTTAGATGGTGTGGCAGTTGATTTCAACACAAATTTATGGGGCAGTGTAGATGTGATGTTGATGATGATTGGATGTGGTCCTGGGGGATGTTAGGCTAAATGTGATAATGAAGGCATTTGGACCTCTGTTATAAATCAGCTCAAGTAACCCTTGAAGCCAAACATTCTGTTCATAAATTTGCATTACCAAACATAAATACTGTTGCATGTCAATGTTGGTGATACAATAGATTTATAGTCAAGTGTGCCACGAGCAAGTTGGAGGGTAGGACTAACTCATTAGGGATACATCTATTGAAATATCAAATGTTCACTTGTGAGTTTGTTGTACTGGCTCTGTCTGGACATTCTGTTATAAATTGAAATGACGAAGACTTCTATGTGACCAGTAGGATATATATGCTCTTGTGGTTTATGTTTTATTTTATCCATCTGAATCAGCTGTGTTTGTTAAATCAGATTTAGGATTTTCAAAAATCTATACCTTATTTTTTAAAAATACCCTATATACATACACCTACAACTTTATGAATCCTCAATCCACCTACTATATAAATGATGATTGAATTAATGATTAATAGGGTTGAGGTATATATTGGTGTGGTTTTTGTGGGTTTAAATAACTTTAAAAAAATGGTTTTCAAAACTCCAACCAAACATTGGACAAAACTCCCAACTTAAAATTTGTTCGAGAATTTTATATTTTTAGGTAATTGGACGAAATTGGTGCAATTCTATATGAATTGAAATAAAATTAAAAATGTCACTTTTAAAAAAAAAAAATTAAAATCAATACAATACAAAGTTAGACCGGTGATCCAACAAGTTGAAATTGCGAGCGTGGACCAGTGTCAATTTGCGGATAAGTTTAACATTTTTTTGGAAATTTTGGGACAACATTGACTAACTCCTTTGCGACCCGATACTAAATTAGTAAAAGGAATTAAAATTGAATTCAGGCAAAATTATTCAACCAAACTGATTCTATCTCTAAATAAAATTATCTTATTGTATGACCAAGTATTAGGTTTTTTTAGCGTAAATACATCACTATACTAATAGTATACCCAAACTAACATATAAAAATAACACAATTTTATGCACTTCAAAAATATTTTAATTCAGAGAGATGTTTCAATGCAATTGGGTGAGGGTGCTCCAATTTTGGAAGTGCTACTCTATTTTTAGAGAATTGAGTGTTACTCTTCTTGAAAAAATAATAGTTTGACATACAGAATAGAATGCGGTTGCACAAAAATTTGTGTACAGTTGATTGCACATATACATTTTGCATTTAATTTACAGTTACATACTTCTTCCTTCTCGAATTTAATGTCGCATTTACAAGGATATTAATAAAAGTCACTAATTTACTTTTAGGGATAGTTTGATTTTTTTTGGTAATAAATAGTAAATGATAAAGTATTTTATGTGTGTTAGAAAAGTGATGACAATTTTGAAATTAAAATGTATTAATAGCTTGTTTGCTTTCAGAGATGGAAAATAAAGAGATTAATTTGGGAGGAATGTATTATACTTGTGAGGGGGGTGTATGTATCATGGGTGTTTGGCTCAATAGATAAAATAAAACACTTTTCAATTGATTAGTGTGTAAAGTCAATAAAGTCCTCCTTGAAAAAGACCAAATGGATTGATTTTACTTTTTCATAGGTAAATTTGGTATTATAATTTTAATACCCATAACTTTTTGTAATGCATTAAGCATCTCACCATTTGAGATAGTATCCATAATCCCCATAAATGAGTTTAAAATTACTGGGTCACATATTTTCAAGGGTTAGAGGGATTGTTCATAATGTGAGACAAACAACGTATTAGGAGGGATTCTACATCAATCAAGCCTTAATCTCACCAAGCAAACGAGCCCTAAAGGTATAGTATTAGTTACTCGATGTATTTTTTTCCTTTTATAAAAGTGTTAAGTTAAAATTGAGATTGATCAAAACGGAAAGTATGAAGTTGAAGGTGAGATGGAGGGATTACTTCTTTAATCACTTTGAAATGTATCAATTTCATCATTTTGATAAGTTCTACTACTAGATTTAATTTTCCTTCTAGCAGATATGATTAACATTCTATAACTAAACTCCAAATAGTTACTTAAACTATACAATATATCATCATTTTATTTTTTTAATTTAAAAGTAGGGGTAAAATGGTAAAAACATATATAAATCCCACAAATATTAAATCCTTTATCTCACAATTACTTTTACATTTTTTTTTTCGTCTTACACTTATTTTCACATCAACCAATAATTTCAAAAAGTTTCTTAATTTAAAAAATATCATCTCAACCTAACACACATAACATATTTTATATTTTATTTATTATCTAAAAAAGCCCACAATTTACCTAAAAAGTCAATAAAGTTAGCAAAAATATTTTTTCTAAAATTAATATCTACAGTGACAGTGAAGATAACTAAGAGACATAGAAAGTAATATATTCATAATTTACATGCAAAAATCAAATGAGTATATTGCATGAGACTCGCACAAAACAATTATCATTTCTACATGGGGCCACATACAATATTAATACAACTATTCACTAAACATAAAAATATAATACTTCTTAATCTATTAGTATATATTAAAAAATTATACTTCCTCCATTCCTCCGAAAAGTTCTCATTTTACTATATTGGGTGTCTCTTTCGAATGTCTCTATTTCCCCTTTTAGTGAAAGGTTTTCACGTATGGTCCATCATCTAATAATGCTCTTTAATCCATGTAAAAAAATTGGTGACTTATGGATGAGATGGAGGGGGGTTTCCATTTCTTAAGCTATGCACAAAAGCAAGACAAAGTCTCTTGTGATATGTTATTTATATGAGATGGCTTGTGAGACGGGTTAAAATATGTCTATTATATAGATAAAGTATGCGTAATTGATGTTAAAGAATATTTTTTAAGTAGGATGGATAATGAATTAAAGTATGATTTTAGGGTGTTATAATATGATTTATTATTGAAATACTTTAACTACAAATAAATATATTTTATCTATATAATAAGTATACTTTAGTGATGGATCGATTCGTCTCGTAAAAGAGTATCTCCAAAAACAAAAAAACAATAGGCAAAATGTAAACGTTAACAATAATAACTTTTTATTTTGAGGATACCTATTTTTGAAGCCTATCCAGTCAACCATCAGTAGATCCAAATGACACACATGGGCGTTGTCCTTTAGACTATTGGACATCCATAAACTAAATGACGGCCTCAATTCGTCCACGTCACCTCGATTCAGCTTCCCCTAACCACCCACCCCCAGTTCTAATTATGGGCCCTGACGTGGACGTGTTCAATTGTCAAGGGTGGGCCAAGAGTCCATTAATTTGCAGGCCATCTCTATTTCTATAAAGGCCCACATCTGCCCCTCTTTGTCCATCTTCCCCTAACTCCTAAACTTTTTTTAGCGAATTTATATGCAAAAAGATTGAGAATTTATTTATTTTTATTATATCCATCACAATAACATAATTCTTTTTAAAACTCTTTTATAAACTAAATATACAAAAAAAAAAAAATTAAGATTTTGTAGGTACTTTTTTTAAGGCTTTTATTAAATATTAAGAATAAAATATGCTGGTTTCTACATACAAGTAAATTAAAGAAAAAAACAAGGCTGGTTTGAATGGGTATGAGTTTGCTATGAATGTTGATTGTTGATTAAAAGAATTTTCAATCATATTCATTATTTTATTAGTTAGTTATCAGCCTTCAATTATTTCATTCCTATATTGTAATTTTTTTTAATAGTAAAGAATTAGTAAAAACCAAACAAATACACGATATAACTAAATGTGAGGTCATATGGGACTCCAAATATAATATAGTCTTTCTTGCGCGTACTACAAATCGTTCAAAGTTTATAACATTTCGTAAATTTTTTAGGTTTACTTTAGTGACTCTTTTATGTGGGTATGCACTGTGCACATTATGTGAAAAGGTTATCGATGATCCGTGATCATCTAAAAATCACCCTAAATTTTTATATTAAAAAATAAAATATTTAAAGTACATTTTTTTTAGGCTATTGAATCACTCGGTGCTGAGGCGCATTCAAGGGCAAGTTTTATCCTATAATATATGCATTGTAAATAATATTTGTATCAACTAAGACTAAATATACTGAAAATTTTCCATCTTATTTTACACATCCTCCTATAATAGGTGTTATATGACCTCTTCATATGACATTAGTGCATTCTGTTTTACTAAATTAAAAAGGCAGGCATCATCTCATATAATACGGTCTTTATATATTTTTCAAATGATTATTACTTTTTATTAAAATTATTATTATTTTTTATTAAATATATGATTAATTTTTATTTATACTATAAATTATTTATAAAATAATTTTTACATGAAAGTGTCTGTCACACACATTAAAAGATTTGCAATTCTTAAAATTTATTTATGTTTAAATTTGTAAAACCCATTAAAATAAAAAAGTTTCAATTTTTTACATTATCAATAAATGTTAGAGTCTAACTATGGTGCACTGGTGCACCTGAACAATCATAATCATTGGATTAATATATAATTCAATCTCCACCATTTAAAAAAGACAAATTCTCTTGTGAGACGTTACATATATGAGACATTTTGTGAGACGTGTTAAAGTATGTCTATTATATATATAAAGTATGCTTAATGATTGTTAAAGTATGTCTTCTAAAGCATGATAAATAATAAATTAAAGTATGATTTTAGAATGTTATAATTTAATTCATTATTGACATACTTTAACTACAAATAAACATACTTTAGTTACATAATAAACATACTTTAATAATGGATCGACCCGTCTCACAACCGTCTCACAGAAAACCCATCTCACAAGAGAGTTTCTCTTTAAAAAATAATAATAATTAATTTTTTTTAAAACAAAAAACTACCCACTACCTATTTTACCCTATAAAGTTGGGGGTGCACCCCAAAATTACCCTAAATCTTAATACTTTATAAATTTTACCGGTTATAAATTGAAATGAAATGAGGTAAAAAAAAAAAAAAAAAGGGTTCAGTAAAATTGTATAATATTTAAAAAAATTTCAAAAGGTAACAGTTATTGTGCATAAATGTATAGTTTGTTGTGCACAACGATAATATTTAGCAATCCGAATCGATTCCATTTGTTACTCTCACTCTTATGGATATTTTAGAAAAATCTTTATTCAGCACCATATAAAATCACATCTTTTTAAAAGTATTAATGGATATTTTCAAAAGATTTAAATAGAGAAGTTTGCAGGGCCAAAACTGATATTTCTGGTAAAATAATGTACTACCTTCATTCTACAACCCATTTACTTTTATTATTTCATGTTATTAAAAAAACATAGTTTAGGTTAATTTAGTTTTTTTAGTAATAATTAACTATAGTGTATGTTATGTTTCTTAAATTGATTAAATGAAAAAAAAAATAATATTCCTTAATTTATATAAAAAAACCAATAATTATCTTTGAATCAGACGGAAGGAATACGGAAGAGTAAAAACTTCAATGTATAAATATAAAATAATTTGATATAAATTAATTTAATTAATTTTCTGTCGGTGCTTGCTAAATAACTGAAATTAATGTGTTGTCTTCCTTAACAAACTGTCGTACAACGGTGTGCACATAATGTACCTTCATTAAAGAAATAGTGTAATGCAGGTTGCATGTGTCAACTATATGATTGATTGAGAGTATACTATCTAACTATATTACTCCCTCCGTCCCACGTATTTTTACCCATTTTTCATTTTGGGTGTCCCACGTATTTTTACCCATTCCATTTTTGGCAAAAATACATAATATTTTATTACCTACTTTTTACAATCCCAACAACTTTAATTACTTTTTTACACTTTATTCATCATTCCCAATAACTTTATTCACTTTTTCTTTTTAAATTACTAATTTATCCCTACTTTCTCTTACATTATATATTAAAAAAATAAAACGTCTTAATCTCCGTGCCCGTACAAACGGGTAAAAATACCCGGGACGGAGGGAGTATTAGATTTATTTAAAAAAGAAAAAAAATTGTCTGAATCACTTCAATATATATTTATTAATGATGCTGTAATCATGATTAATCGATCCAACGAAATTATGAATCTTAAGTCAAGTGCAACAAATATTAGGCATGCTATGTAGCTAAAAGGAAGATGCAATATTTACTGAAATTTAGAATTTACATATTCAGTTCAACTCCACACGAATATATTATCTGCAGCTTACGCCTAACAATTCAGAGCCCGTGGCAAGATAAAAAATGAAGTCTCCAAAATTTTTTAAATTTTTTTCTATATTAATAAACTTTATAACAAAAATATAACTTATAAAATAGAAATAAAAATAATAATAAGAAAAAATTATAAAATGAGAAATAACTTACTTTTATATCTTTGATTGATACATTAACAATATAAAATGGCTGTTATTGATAAATTTAATTATATTAATAATGGTTGTTATTATTTAAATTTTACTTTTTCATTTTACAATATAAATTTGTAAATATGAGACATTTTTGTCATATTTAATTAATTTTTAATCAATATATGCTTAATTTCAATTAATATATCAATCAATATTCATCTAATATATTATAATTAATTTATATACATAAGACATGATTTTTCTTTGATTTCAATCATAAAATTTAATTATATACTCCATCCGTCTCCTTTCAGATGTCACACTTTCTATTTTGGGATGTCCCACAAAAGTTTGCACATTCCAAAAAAGCAAAAAGTAAAAAACAATCACACTTCCCCCATACACTTTATTTACAAAAAAAACCATCTCTACCTAATATACTTTATCATTTATTTATTACAAAAAAATATCATTATACCCCCAAAAGTCATCACTTTCTTAATCTATGTGCCGAAAAGAGAGGCGCAAACTTCTCCGGGATGGAGGGAGTATACTATTTTGGTGAAAATTCGTTGTCGTTAACTAATTAAAGAAAACTTGAAAGATTATTTTGTAATAATTTATTTTTGGCCAAAATTATTGTAGCCCTAATATTATTCACCCCTCATTCCCTTTTGTAATTATTTTGTAATAATTTATTTTTGACCAAAATTATTACAGCCCTAACGCTCTTACGGTATGTTGGCCTGCTGATTATTAGTTGGAGTCCAGCGGCAAGGAAGAGGATTCGTGACGGCGGATCCGGCGGAGGAACGTGTAACCAATTGAGTTGCAGTATATATGATTCAATTTGAAGTGGGCGGCGGTTCGGTAGCACAAAGGCAAAGAAAAAGCGGAGTCGGGGGAGAAGAAGATGGAGAAGCTTATCAAGTGCCGAATTGTTTAGTCAGAAAACACTTGGATGTTTTCTCATAATCTGATGCTCATTATGGATTAGGGTGAAATAAGAACTTTGGTGGCCTCATTGTTTGATATGTAGGATTAATGATTTGTCTCATTTTTATGTTATTTAATATTGTTTCTTTTATGCCTCTTAGTATGAGAATAAATAGTTCTGATCGATGTCATGCCTCTCCAAGAGAATCAGCTATCCTACCGTTGAGTTTAATATAAAAGGTAAATTACACAAGTTTTAAGCTAAAATTAGAATTCAATTGAATTTTTTTTTCTGTTCCTACTGTGTGATATAAACGCTATCATGGATATTTTCTCATAATCTAATGCTCATTGTGGGTTATGGTGAAATACGAAATTTGGTGTTTTTTTTCTTTGGTGTTTCATCATTTAGAGATAAAAAAAAAGAAAAAAAAGCCTTGAACACTGCCACCTGTATGGAATTTATAATAGTTACTCCCTCAATCTCATCGAAATGTCATCAATTTACTACTATATTGGATGTCCCACTCAAAGGTCCTCATTTTCCTCTTTTAGTAAAAGGGCCTCACATATGGCCCATCACTTACTACTAATACAACTACCTACTACACATAAAATAAAATAATAATACTCCTTAATTCACGCGCAAAAAGGAAATAGAGACATTTGTCTGGGACGGAAGGAGTATTAACTACAAGATTCAAAGAATGATCAATGGAAACTAACCAAAATGGTAAACATCTATTGCATCTATTATTTTAGTTCTAATGTTGAATGTCAAACAGATCTCCACTTGATAGAATGATGGGCAATTCAATTTTTTTTAGCAAATCTAAAATAATTGGTTCACGCCCAATAAATTCTATTACTACAATTACATAATACATAAAAAAAATAAATAATCAATTTGTCCCGTCCTAATGATTACATTTGCTTCTTACAAGGTAATTAAGGAATATAATACTTTAATTTATAGCGGATAGTTGTATTAGAATATGAGGGTCACATGCAAATAGTTTAATCGTTTTGTGTGGGTCACATATACCAAAAAGAGTAATGAAACCATTAGGAACGGATCCCCATGAAGAAAATATATAACGAGAAGGCCGGGAGGACATATGAAATATAATAAAGAAAATCAATAATAGATAACAATATTTATAATTATTTCCGTTCAAAACAAATATGAGATGATTAAAAATACAAATAAAAAATAATAATACTACAACAAAATTCTAATCAGACCAAAACCTTGATCGATTTACACTCAATTTACTTTGAAAATTTATATTTTCATAATTAATTGAACGTGAGCTACTTGTGACATGCTATTTTGCGAGAATCCGCTTGATTTCAAATATGTGGATTCATATAATAAAATTTAGGGTTCCGTTAAATACACACCCATTTTTATTAAATACACACCCCTATTAATATATATTTAAATTATATATTTTTTAAAGTCTAAATTACCCTATGCTATTTAATACACACCCTAACCTTTTAAATTAATTTGGTCTTCATCTTCAACTATGTCTTAGAACACATCATTGGCATCTTGCGCTTCATCTTCAACAATATAATCTCCCCCTGACATTTGCTCATCAACATAGATCGCAGTTCATGGCAGAGACAACAATTCAAGATTTGCTTGAGAATCTCACTTCTAGATATTAGATTATCTTGGGCGTCGATAAAGAGATTATGAAGCTTTCCAACATTTTCATCATCTTGGGCGTGTATACCCAATTTTGGGCAACCAGCAGGCAACAATTCAAGATGACCCCAATCTTGTCAACATAGAGTGTTCCATCGAGATGATCACATACGTGCTCGAAAATTCGAGCTTGCCAATAAAAAGCATAGACTTTGATAGCTGGCCAATGTAACCTCCACCTCCAAGTCTTGTTCAACTACTGATCTGAATCCATCAACTTTGTTCAATTCAATTTACAGTGTCTGAATCAAGAAACAAAATACATATGTGTGATAATGTGAACTTTGAATTTTCACCGCCTCTTTTCTCTCTTACGAGGAAATAATACATATCCAGCGGACCAACAAACTCTCCTAAAATTCAGGCTTCCAATTATCAATGGCTGCCGACTTGCTTCAAACTGTCAGCATCTCCGATGACTATAAGCTCTTCTTGCTCTACGTCACACTCTTAAAGACCGTCTCACCAAAATTGATCCCATCCCCATCGGCAATTAAAAGGGGGTGTGTATTTAACAGAGGGTGTGTACTAAATAAAATAGGGTGTGTATTTAACAACACTCTAAAATTTAACCAAATAACGAAAAAAAATAAATTAAAATCATATTATTTTTTTCCCAACATTCGTAGAACCTAATGAATCGTTATTTTTTAAATTCATCATCATTATCTAAACTCAAGATGTTTTCATTCAATTTTTTCAAATATAAAAAATTTATATTCTAATATCTCCTATGCCTCGCTTCCAATTCTGATTCCAAATATAATCACAACCACTTTTTGAGTACTACATCACTAAGCCCCACAAATATAAAACTTTTATGAAATGTTAATCTTCGACAACTTAAATAATACTACCACCATATATGAACCGAACCATCTCTTATGTTCTCTACTTAAGTTATCACCATTGCCCCCATCTTCTTGCCCTTTGATGAATCTTAGGATTCTTCTAGATTGATTTGAGATCTAATTTTTTTTTCTATTAATTTTGATTAATATTAGGTATAATTCATATCTTTTGGTTTAAGTAAAATCGCATATTTACTTTTTTTTTATAATTGAATAATTTTATAAAAAATTCTCACATTTTTCATTGTCTTTTGTTAATTTAAAGTTTTAAAATATTTATATTTTATCCATTCTAATAATTTACACACTTTTGTGTGGAAATTAAGATAAGTATTTTTAAGATGTATAAGAAAAGATAGGAATTATATATATGGTAATTTTATTGAAAATTGTATAAAGTTAGGTCATAATGTTGTAGTATTGTGGTATTATGAGGAATATTAGCATTGTGTAGATTATCACTTTTGGAATGCGTGTATATTTTGAGACGGATGAAAATAGAAAATATAATGTAAATGGCAGAATGATCGGATTAAATGAAGTGTGATTACGCGATGCACATAATACTTACGATCCTCATAACATTTGTTGCACACAAACTTTTTGTTGCACATAAGATAAATGGTTATATACATTTTATATATTTATGTGCATCATATATGTTTGCGTGCAGCATAAAATATTATGTACAGTATATTGCAGGGGTAATATTGGAATATCACAATATAATTATGTACTCCCTCCGTCCTCTTAATATGTATCAGTTTTTCTATTTTGGTTCGTCTCATTACAAAATATTCATTTTCTTTTTGAATTGAAGTGACCCACAAATAAATATTATTTCCTCCGCCCACTTGAAAGATATCAATTTTACCATTTTAGGTAGCCAATTTAAAGGTGTCAATTTTCTCCTTTTAGTACAAGGGATCCACACATGGCCCACCACATCCCCCTAATACAACTACCCACTACACATATAATAATAATAATACTGCTTAATCCATGTACAAAAAGCAAATGGATATCTTGTAAGTAGCCGGAGGCAGTACAAAACTCAATGCACATGGAGTCCACACTCAACACTAATACAACTACATACTACATATTAAAATATTATATCTCTTATTCACTACACATTGAACTTATTATATTCTTTAATCCACATGCCAAAAAAAACAGTTACTTATTAAGGGACGAAGGGAATATTTAGTAGTTATATTTTTTTTATGTTTGCATTATAGTAATAAAGAAGTCTTCAATGTGGCATATACTAGGTACTCATATTTTTAAGAATAAAATATATTAATATATTCCCTTTGTCTCGGTAAAGGTTCTCATTTTCTTTTTGCGCATAAATTAATGAGTATTATTATTTTATATGTTGTGGGTAGTTGTATTAGTAGTGAGTGGTGGGTCATATGTGGGGCCCTTCTACAAAAAGAAATGAGAACCTTTGATTGAAACACCCAATATAGTAAAATGGAGACATTTAAGTGGGATGGATGGAGTATTATTTGTAATAAAACTTTTACCACTTTTTAGATGTTAAGAGTGTAATGAGATGGACTGATGAGGAAATGTGAGTGATTTATTAGGATTTATAGAGGAAAGAGAGTTAAAAACTTGTTTGGTCTCATAATTAATCTGATTTTGAAATTAATCCAAAAAGTTTTTTTTTCCAATTTAGTTATATATCATATGCAATTGATTAATATAGGCCCAATTTTTGCTGAAATCTTCAACGTTGACTAGAAAATGCCACGTGCACCGCACTAGACAGTCTTATTGTGATATAAATTAAATAATCAAATAAGTTACGGGACTAAATTAACACAAATGGTTGAAAAAACTATTTTAGGACTAAAAAGAAAAAAGCATCATAGTTATGAAACAAAAAATGTTTTGAATTCACTATTATATTAGAGTAACCACATTCGTTTGGTTTAAATCCACTTTTTTCACTCCAATTCATTCTTTATACATTCCCTCAATAAACTCAACCAATATTCACATTTTTTTTTTCAATTTAAATTCACTAGCTATTTTTAAAACTCCAAATATATAAATTTGATGGGACCTCAACCTTTTAGCCAAATAAACTGAGTTTAAACTTTTGAACTGTCAACAAATATGAAAATATCGATATCGGTACCTCAAATTTACGGATATATCGATGGATATATCGAATATCGATATTGATAAAAATTTTAAAAAACACGGAAACTTGAAAAAAAAGAAGATAATTAATTAATTAACTTTTCAATATATTATAAGTAATTTTAATATATAAATACACTTTAAAATCTCAATAAAACTCATAACATATGATGAACAAATCAATAACATATTTAAATAGTTTGGAGTCATACAATAATTACTACTTATATTGTTTAATACAAAATAACTAATACCAAAATGATGATCTATGTTGCTCAAATGTAAAACATGTCATGCCGTGTAGATCTAAACAATATTGGTACCAACTAATCGAACTAGAGAAATTCTGAATAAAGTTCTGAATGTGCCAATAGTACGTCGCTCTATCGAATTAATCAAACGTAAAACAATCTCACTATAAGATGGTTTACGCAAGTGTTGCTTTATTTTTATTTTATTTTTTAAATTAAACATATTAATAACAAAAAAATGTATTTGATTAGTAAAAGTAAACAAAAAATATTTTATTTTTTTTAAATTATCAATAATTTTTTGATATTTTCGATATATCCTCGATATTTTATTGATATTTTATCGATATTTCCTCGATATATCTCGATATCTGGGAAAATTTGAACTGTGGCAAATCGATATCAATATTTTTAACGATATTTTCTAATATTTTCTCGATATCAGAAAAAATATCTCTATCCCCATTATCGATATCGATACTCTAAAAAAATAGATATATCGTGGAAATTTTAGAATATTTTCATCCTTGACTGTCAGTGGCGTGGGAGGTGGGTCATAGGTTTAAACTGCATTCCCACATTGAAGAGTTTAAAATGAACAAAAAAATGAGCAACCAATGTGGATGCTCTAAGTAGATCAACCTGGTGGTTGACCTATCCTGGCAAATAGGAATCGAGCATCGAAAAATATAAAAGGATTAATGTGTATTCTTGAATAATATATGTACAATGACAACATATTTTGATTGACTTCGTTTACGTCTTGATTGGTTTACAGTTGGTAAACAATACTCAACCTTCAAAATATTGTTTGATTAGTTATTTCAGTTGTAACTTATTTTATTAATTAATCAATTACATAAGTTAAGGTCTAAATTAATCAAGTACAATACAGTGCACATAACATTGTTCGGCCAATATTGAAGATTTGGCCTAAAATTGAATAAAATTAATCAATTATATAAGTTAAGGTCTAAATTGGTATAAATAATTTTTTTCTGATTAATTTTAAAATTCAAATTTATTGTAAAGACTTGCGTGACAGGTCTCATGCAAGACTTTTGATGAGCGTTTTTTTCACACAAAATTAATCCACAAGTATTAAGGATATCAATTGCAGTTTAGGCAAGCGACTAAGTTAAATATCTAACCCGAATGACGGAGTATTATCAATTTAATATTAACTAAATTAATTAACACAAGATGTCAATAAAATTTGAAAATTATTAACTAATTAACTAAATTACTAAAATTAAATAACAATTAAAATAAAATAAACACTAGAAGAATACGAATATGACTCAAGAATTGAGAATAGGTAGCCCTAGGGTAATCCGGTTTCACTTATTAATTTTTCTTTCGTGTATCAATGTCCGACTCTACCTTGTGGAATATGGACGCATCACTCAGCCATGCAAATTTACTCTATAGACACAAATAAATATGGGTGTAACATGTGTGAATAACTTTGGAGGAAAAGATATAATTTCACCAACCTTTCTAGGTACTATCAGTATCAATTATTTTCCCTAGGATTGGTACTCTAACCTGATATGATCTCCCTTTATAGGTACTATAAAATTAACATCTTTATCTTGCTTATTAACCCGAATTCGATTCAATTAATAAACATTCATATATGACAGTTCAAATGAAACTTCGGAGTCCCCTCACTTAGAATCATAACATGGAATCCTGTTCAGCAGTGAACGTGCTCAATCAATAATCAAGATATATATTCAGACTCAATATAACAGTTTAATATACACAAAACGATTGTGAATATGAATTAAAATGCATAGTCATATATAAAATAATGGAATTAGTACTATCTAGTACAAAATATACATTAATATTACTACTAGATATATTATATATATTTTATTACTATCAGATACAAAAATATCTAATGAAAAGTCCTAACTACCCCTTTATACATACCTAGTTGAATACATAACTAGTTAATAGGATTGGTAGAAATTCATGTTTAAATTATCACTTCATTTCCTATATTCTAGTTCTCTCTCTCTCTCCACAAGAATTAATCAATTTCACGCTTTCTAATTCACTCTCCAAAGTGAATATGCATCGGAGTGTAGAAAATCATTGTCGATTGTTAACACTAGAAGCCATCATCGTTGCAGCACCTCTGGATCAACCATCTCTGTTCGAAATCACGACTTGTGAGTATTTGTTTAATTTTGAAGATTATAATTTTAAAAAATGCATAATTCCATGCCAAGTTTTCTAACCAATTCATGGCCCTGTTTTCATCTCTCTCTCTCTTATTGTTTCGGTCTTCTCTCTCATTATTTCTCAGTTCCTTAGTTTTCAATTCATTATTAGGAAATTACTTTCTAATCATAGGTATTCAGAATACTCACTACAAAAAAAAATGCTTATAAATACATTAAAAAGTGTTGTAATAGGTAATATATTAATACATTTTACCTATCACCACATTGATTTTTTGTGTGGTCCATTCTGCAGTGGGGATAGACAATAGCCCTATCATCACACTTTAAAGTGTGAAGAATTATGCATATTATCACACTTACTTTTATTAATACACTTTAAAGTGTGAAGATAGGTGACTTATTAATACACTTTTAAATGTCACAATAAAATAATATTACAGAAAATAAAATCAAAAGTGTTTTCTCTTAGACTCGATCCTGTATCACAAGTACTAGATCCTTATTTTAAGTCAGAAAGCCATTAAACTATAAGTAACTCTTGTAATATATTTTATTAAAAATAATATATATACATAGAATACATAATTAAGTTTTATACTGAATTTTATAATATTAATTATATATTATCAGTTTAATAGGTATAATAAAATAAAATTAAAATTACTAATTAAATTATAGTATAAATTTAATTTTGTAAGATAAAATATAATTATATAGAATAATATATAACTAATTATTCAAAATAATTAATTTAAAGTATAAGATTTTATTATTAAAATAAAAATAAATTTTACTTTCTTAATCATTAAATTAATTATTTATTATAAAAAAATTAAAAAAATAATTTAATTTTTTAATAAAATAAATGGTTTCTATTTTAATATTTTTCAACGAAAAAAAATAAAATTTTAATAATATGTGATCTTTCATCGTGTGTTGTAACAAAATATATATTTACACATGTATTCTTAAGTGTCTCTAAATAGTACTTATAAGGACACTTTTTATTATGTGTTAAAAAAGTGTAGCAAAAGTGATACTAAAGAGTACATATAAGGGTGCTTTTTTTTTGTGTAGTAAAAAAGGTGTAGTAATAGATAAGTGTTCCTTTTGAAGTGTGGTGATAGGATAAATATCAACACACCATTTTATTAAGTGTCTTTAAAGAACACATATTAACACCCCTAAAAATATAATGTAGCAATACAATACTTATTATCACACTGATGTTAAAATGACATTAAAAAATATGTGGTTAAAGGCATTTTTTCTTGTAGTGACTATTATGATTCTAATCATAGTGCAGACTATATTAGAAACAAGCATTGAAATTCTAAAGGATTTGATTACTGTTATAATTTGATGAGAGAGAAAGGAAATTGAATTGTACGGAAGAAATAAAATAGTTTTTACTTGCATTAGTATTATTCAAAGAAAAAGTAGAAAACACCCATTCAAACTGTAGATTGATTAGAGAAAAGGATCTTATTTACTGTGCACTCAAGCAATAATGATGAAGAATTTCATGGTATGAACGTATTATTGTCTATTAATACAAGTGTTTTAATATATCATAGCTGATCTTACATTATTATATTATTGATATTCTTATTATAATGCAGAATTTGAAAAGTTGGCCTAACATATACACATTGTGGCAAAAATCTGCGTAATCTTGAAGATGCAAGATTAGACATATAGTTTTCGCCTCATTTTTTTCTTTGAATGCTTTCAGGCTATATTTTGGTTCTTTGCAGATACATTTTTGCATATGATATATATGTCTCTTTTATTTATATACGATGTTGAGGGGATAAAATTTTTATTGAACGCGGTGTTGCTATGATGCAATTTTATTCTTGAACACATCTATTGCTTCTGACGTTGTTTTCTAGCTCTTATGTAGTAATGAAAATATTGTGTGTGAATAGAATTGCTCCTAACTGTGAGGTGGCAAGGGTATTCAAAGTTTGTTCGATGAGAATGAAATGTGTGGGGCATGTCAAATTCATAATCGGAAACCACGACACTTTACATTCTTGAGATTAATACATTTATTTCTACACATCCATCATTAATTCTTATGCACCATTTTATTGCAATACTAATATGTTGATGTTTTTTATTGCAAAACTAATGTGTTCATGTTGGTATTCAAAAATTTAGAAGTTGAAGGTTGGCGTTAGTTCTGTGGTTTAGAAATGATAATTGGATTATTGAGTTTGTGTAGAGAGTAGTAGATAGTGGAAGACTAATTATATTAGAAATATTGATATTGAATTTTAGAAGTGGAATGTTGGTGTGAATTCTTGACTGGCTTAGAGATGAGAATTGAGTTATTCAAAAGTTTAGAAGTGGGAGGTTGGCGTGATTTCGTAGTTTAGGAATGAGAATTGGGTTATTGAGTTTGTGGGGTGAGAAATTGATAGTGGAAGGTTAAATTTTCTAAATTTTTTTACCACATACGTTTTTTGTAAATCCTTGATGTGATGAGCCCATGTAAAGTGAGTTTTGATCAATGACAAAATGTCTCATATTTGTTCCAGTATTGCACACAAATCTATTTATTCATATTACCACAATATTTAAAATGCGGGAATATTAGTTTTTAATTAAACTATTGAAGAAATTTTCTGAATACATTTTATTATACATCCCCCTAATTCAATACCACATAAAATCGACCACATATGTTTTTGTAGATACTTGAATTAAGCAATAATTTTTTCTGAATTTTATTCTTGAATACATTTTATTCCTACTTTTTAAATATTGTGGATTTTAACAGTCATCATGCAACCTCACCTTTTTCAAATCTGAACACATACTTTTTTTCTGAATACATGGAACAAATTATATATATTCCTGAATTCATAGAACTATTATTGGTTGGTGGTTATTGGAACTTTCAATGAGTTTTCAAATCTGAACACATACATTTTTCTGAATACACGAAACAAATTACATATATTCCTTACATCCTCCTAATTCAATAAGCAGAATTGAACACGCACCAAATTTGAACACATATATTTTTTTGAATACATGAAATAAGATATATGTATTCCTGAGTACATAGGATTTTAACAGCCATCAAGCGACCTCACATTTTCCAAATCTGAATACATACATTTTTTTAAATACAGGTAACAAATTATATATATTCCTGAATATATAGAGCTATCGGATTGAAAATTAAATACAACCTATTATTTGAATATCATGTGCGACTCTTTTTTATCGGATTGGCTAATCCCTACCTATTTCCTATTTTCATAGAGAGATTCATGGTTAATTAATTTTTGAATACAATTAATCTTATAATAGGGTTAAAAGGGATATTTGATGGGTTCAATTTTTAGTGGATAATATTTTAATTTGGATAATGTACCTGCTAGTAATATAAATAGATAAATTGTACGTATAAGTAATGGACTCTAAAATAATTCCACTAGTAGTGTCGTATGGAATATACACACGAAAGTTCAATTAATTCATAAAACCCTTCAAAACTCTAGATCTACCAAAACGGTTCTAGCCCATGATGTTAATAAGAACAATCATGGGTGTTGGATAGATCTTACCTATATGTCTGGAAAATACAAGATAAATTAGAAAACGAATAAAACCCTAGATGTGGGCGTCGTCGCGTCCTTCTCCATCTTAAATCCTCCTCTTGATTCAATAGACGAATCTTCAAAGTGACTGATGGATGGATGGAGGAAACGATGTGGATGATGGTTGGGGGATTCCCCCCTTGTGGGGTGGTGTAGGATGATTGTTGGGTCCTCTCTAACCCTTCTAATGTTGTCCTTTTATACTTTTAGACTCTCCTAATGGACCTTAGATGGACTTTTTACGTGAAAATATACAGAAACATGCACTGGAGGTGTCAAATCACCAAATCTGGATGTCCGTGTCCTTGCTTGACCAAATAGTTCTTGGTCGAGCAAGGTTGGCCTTGGTCGAGCAGAGGTCGAGCGGCATTGCGCAGTCTCACTGTTTCGGGTATAACTTCCACATCCAAATCCCGATTTGAGTAATTATTTCGCTCACACGATCCTCTCTTCCTTGGCTTTCTATCTATATAAAAAACTTACAAAAACTCCAATATTTAAATGGCACGAGACGTGCAAATGTTGCATGAGTCGTGCTGAGTAGGAACAGCGTGCGCGATGTCACCATTTTGATCATAACTTTCTCGTTTGAACTCCGATTGAGGTGTTTCTTGAGTCAAAATGATCTTCTCCTCTGTGAATTTCCAACGGTGTATCACTTTCTTAATTTAGACTTCCATACAAATACAAAAAAATTACACAAGTTGGATGTGTGTTTTTCAGCATTCTTGCACAAGTTACACATTTTCTCAAACTCTGCACTTTTGATCATTTTTCCACCTAAAATATAATAAAATATCTCAAATGCACCTTTTTCTTACATATATTGAATATAAGACACTTTTTCTCATATATAACAATAAATTCCATCAAAAAGGTATTAAATTAGACACTAAAACACGTTTATTTCCACTCTTATCAACTGTCCACAAATTAATTATATGACCAATCAATTTTAACTTAAAAAAATATAAATAATTTATTAAAGGTAAAGACTTGTGTGAGACTGTCTCACGTAAGACCTTATGTAAGAAGGATAGAAAATATAATATCATTATCACGTTCGCTATAAAATATTATCACTTTCACCATAAAATGTTATCACTTTTATTTATACTATAAATTATTCATGCAATATATAGTTAACTACACCCAATGACGAAGGCAGGAATCGAACTCGGGGGGCCAAAATAACATTGTACTCCCTCCGTCCCGGCAAAGGTGGCCATTTATTTTTTGCGCGTGGATTAAGAAGTAGTATTATTTTATGTGTATTGGCTAGTTGTATCAGAGGAATGTGATGGGTAGTGGTGGGCCCTTTTTACTAAAAGGAGAAAATATGAACCTTTGAATGAGACGCCTAATATAGTAAAATTGAGACATTTCGGAGGATGGAAGGAGTAATTTTTTTTAAGTAATTTGATCTTTCTTTAATAAATAAATAAGTAGTAGTCTTTTCGTTCCTTGTAATTTTGCATGTGTATGTGAACACACATGAATTAAGAAATATTATTGTTTAGATGTATAACATTTATTTAGAAAATTTAAAGGGGAAAAAATGAATAAAATAATTAGATTTAATTAATAAAATGTAAAAAGTAGATTATATTTTATAATATTTTGGTGTTTTAAGTATATTAGTATTATGTAATGTTACTATTATTAAAGATGTGCAAAAGTAATGAGAGGAATAAAAATGAAAAGTGTGCAAAAATATCACGAATTATAAATATTAGGAATAAAAATTAAGAGTGTGCAAAGTATTTTAAGAATAAATTAAATAAATTAATCCTTAAAAAAATATTACGAATTATTGCTAAAAGAACTAAATAAATAAATTAACATAACTTTCAACAGTAGCGAAAATCTTAAAGTATACGAACCGCAAACCTCATCTACTATGCGGAGCACCCAAACCACTAGACCATCTTAATACAAGATTATATGAATGAATATGTATACTGATACTTTTTAAAATTCCAGGGACACTAAGGTGGCTCCGTCCCTGTACCATAATATTATTACTTTTTATCCGTCTTACATAAGGACTTATGTGAGACAATCTTACACAAAACTTGCCCTTCAATTTGCTGATGACACAATCTTTATAGGGGATGCAAGAGAGGAAAATGTTACATTTCTTAAAATAATTTTGATGATCTTGGAATCAGTCTTGGGCTTCAAAATTAACAAAGAAAAATGCCAAATCTTGGGATTGAATATAGAGGAAGATTGGGTGTATAGGGCAGCTGAGAGTCTTAATTGTCAAGTGGGGAGACTTCCTTTTGATTATTTGGGAATAAGAGTTAGATGTGCTCATCATAAGGTGTCGGATTGGGGCTATGTAATAAGGAAGGTGAGAAAGAGATTGAAGAAATGGGAGTGTATGAAAATTTCTTTTGGAGGCAAACTTACTCTCATTAATTCAATGCTCTCATCTCTATCTACTTATGTGATGTCCATCTATCGTGCACCAGAAACTATCATTAGAGAGATTTCAAACTTTTAACGTTCTTTCTTCTGGGGGGTGGGGAGAGTGTTAACAAAATTTCTTGGGTAAAATGGTCATCCATATGCCAACCAAAAACTGTTGGGGGTCTTGGGGTGAAAAATCTAGAGTTCTTTAATATTGCATTATTGGATAAATGGATATGGAGGTTTGTAAGTGAAGGGGATAAATTATAGGTTAGGGTGATTCGGTCTAGATGGGAAGGTTCTTGGGATGTGAGAGATATTGATGCTTTAAGTGGTAGAGGAAATAAACACTTAGGGTGGTAGGGTGATATTTTAAAGGCAGTTAAGGTTTTTCAGGGAGGTTGATATTTTTCAAACTTAGTTAAGGTATTAGGGGACGGGGGTGATACCGCATTTTAGGAGGGAGTATGGGCAGGAGAGTGTTTGAAGGAGAAATTTCATAGATTATTTCGTCTCAATTTAGATAAAAGTTCGAGAGTTTTACAGATGGGGGAATGGAGGGATGGGGTGTGGAATTGGAGTAAGAGATGGAGGAGGCCACTAAGGGAGGGGGAATTAGTTATGTTTAATGATTTGATTTCAGTGATTGACGGGTACATTCCAAACTAAGGCTTCAAAGACTCCTGGCGATGGACTAATGGAGTAAAAGAGAAATATACAACAAAAGAAGCATACAAGAAGATCATGCAATTAAAAATGGGAGAAGGACCAAAGCTTAAAGAAGAGTTTGTCCTAATTTGGAACAAAATTGCTCCTCCAAAGATAAAAGGTTCATGCATGGAGAGTTTTATGGGAATGATTACCATCATCAACGAAACTCTAATAAAGGAAGATTCTTAACCAAAATGCGAATGTTAAATGTCATTTTTGCTCTGAGGATCAAGAGACGGTACGCCACATATTCTTCGAATGCAAATTTTCTTATCTTCTTTGGATGGAATGTTTCAAATGAGTTGGCGTACAAGAAATGATGTCCTCGATTCCTTCTATTAGTTTACTACATTTTATTAGACTAATTAGAAGGAGAAAAGGGAAGATGTTCATGGTTTGTTTGTGAGAGTGTGTGATTTGGTTATGAAAAAGTAAAAATGCCGTTATTTTCCAAAATGAATCAATCGTGTTTGAAAAAGTGGTGGAAGAAATTAAAGCTCGTATGTGAAATTGGATTTTTAGAAAGTTTTCTACAGGGCTGATCATTTGTTATGAGGAATGAAGATAATGTTCAAAATTTATCATGTAATAGTTTCTAGTTAATCTTGCAATAGGACTATATTGTGAAATCATCAAGAATTATTTTACATTTTTTTAAGGTAATTCTCTTACTCATATTATTGAATATATGATTGTTTTTTTTATAAAAAAAAGTGGAGAGAGTAGTATATAAACAAGTATATATATTGCACGTAGGCAACCCGTGGAACCGTAACATGCAATTTATTGTCATTTGGAATAATCGTATATTAGCCATTTCTATATATAAATATACTCGATGAAAGGTGCGAATAAGTTCGGGAGTGTGAATCGAGGAAGAAGGGTGACGTGGTTTGTAAATTAAAAAAACAACTTTTTTCTCCTGTATCCTTTCTTTAAGCCGTGAAATATGATTCCTGTTCGTTACAACAACTTTTAACTCATTAATTTATTTTAATAATGTTGGCTTCAATTTGAATATTCTATTAATAACAAATGCTGATTATTAAGCAACCTTCATTCCGTACACTCATTATTGGAGTATACTCCCTCCATCCCAGGCAAAAATAGGTGCATTTACTTTTTGCACATAGATTAAAGAAAATTATTATTTTATGTAAAATAGGTAGATGTATAATTAAAGAGATGTGATGGATAATGGTGGACCATTGATGGACCATTTTTACTAAAGGAGAAAAATTGTGCAATTTAGATAGAACGCACAATATAGTAAAATTGTGCTATTTAGGTGAGACAGGGAAGTACATAAATAACTTAATTCTTAAAATTGTGATTAATTGAATCACACATACATTCAACTTATCATTTCAAAAATTATTTCTTAAAGAAATAAATTTTGAATGAAATATTAATCATCTCAACCAAAATATAAAAAATCACAGCATATTCAAAAAGTAATATTTTTCCATTCAAATGAGTTATAATTCATGGTCATCTCTTGAAAGATTAATTTTTTTTTACTAAAGAGTACTATTTGGTAAATCAGGGTATAAGAATTTGAGAAGTAGTATTTTTCATTAAAAAAATAATAATTCATTTCTTTAAAGAGTAATGTTTTATATACTAAAGAGTAATTTTAAATCAGGATGCAAGAATTTGAAGAGTAATATTTTTTATTTAAAAAAGTAATAATTCACTTATCTAAAAGCTAGTTTTTTATGTATTAAAAAGTAATTGGTAAATCGCAGGAGGTGCCTCAACTTATTTATAAATGAGAGATTACTATGTAACTATACTTACAAATAGACATGCATATTTTAACCGGAACTGGTCAAAATGATACTGATTTTTCGGTTTGAAGTTTAAAAATAGAAAATCAGAACCGTCCTAGGATCGGTTCCGGTTCCTTATAAATTTTTGTTATTGCATCACTAAAATAAATTTAATTTATATATATGGGTAATTCGTCATAAATTCTAACAAATTACCAACTAAGTTATATCAGTCCTTAGTTTTCTTTTATTTTTAATTTTAATTGAAGTCATGCACTTGACTAATTTTAGGAGACATTTTTTAGCCTTTAATTTATATATTACAAACTACAAATTATAAATAAAACATCAATCTTAACTTGTAAATTTCATCACATTCTTGAATTTTTCAAGCTTCCTCAATAACACAACTGTTGTAAGAACATCATCTGGTTTTTTTAAAGTTTGGATGTAATTCAAATAAATTTGCTTCATTGAACCATGTCACAAATGTCATTATAAGGACATCACCTGCTTTTATTAAGTTTGGATGTAATCCAAATAAATTTTCTTTCTTTCATTAACCATGTCACAAATTTATTAACAACGTAGTTCAACGTGCTTTGATCTTCCATGGAACCCGTGATTTTTTGTCATAGAAATAGCAGATTGATTGTCACCAAAAATATGAGTTTTTAGAATCCTCCTTCACCAAAGTGGCTTCCCATATAGTTTCATTTGCAACAATATAAAATTTTTTGTCTTTTTAAAACTCATCATATTGGTTTTGACTCAATGCAAAATATGTAGGTTGATGTACTCTGTATATCATCTAAAGTTGGATTCCAACAACTATTTGCTTGAAGAGAAAGTCAGAATTTGATTGAGTCTAGTGGAGTATTTATGAAGAGGCTAATTACTTATTCTCGTTAGATCTTGAGTGTTTTGTTTTCTGAAGTAGTGGTGAGCTTTGAAGTTGGGTTCTCTAGATTTGTGTTGTTCTAACATCTTTTTTTCTAAGAAGTATCTTAAATATACTAATTAGGAGTTTTTCTCCTTCACTTATCGTCTTCTCCATAAAACACTTCTTATGTGTCAATTTATCATACTTTTCATTTATTTTGTTTTATTATTCTTAAGATAGTTTTGAGAGTTTTGAATATTTGAAAGAATTTTTTACAAATTATCATATTTTTAATGTTTATTTATCATGATTGGTGCTATTTTTATTTAATGTGTTTAATATTATTATATGAATAATAATTACAATTTATATAAATGATTATTCAATTTCTTAAATATCATTAATTTACTTTACGTAAATGTTACTTCAATTATATGTTTAAATTTATGAAAGTAAATAAAGACTAATTTTATGTTAGTTTGCTAAAAAACTGTGAAGTAAGAAATTTAAAATTTTAAATTAATTATTTTTATATTTATAAAAATTTTATAATTATTATTTATTCAATATTTATTCATGAAATAATCAGCATCATCGCTATCACTTTTTTATTATTTAGAGTATTATTTTTTATTAGAATGTTGTTACTTTTAATTCGTCTCACAAAAATCTTTCTGTGAGACGGTCTCACTCAAATTTTCGTCCATAATAAATTTGAAAATGAATAATAATTCGTTATCAAAATAATAATTCTAGAAAGAGTAATAATATATCAATTAAAAGAATAAAATTTAATTTATCATGTGATAAGCTCCCAAAATAATTTATTTTATAAAAAATTATTTAACTATTATAAAATTTATTAATTAATTTTATTATATTATCATATGTGGTCAAAATTATTATTATTATCCTTATTATTATTATTATTATTATTATTATTAAACATGTATATATATTTATAATTTTTTCAATTTTTTTATTTACTTAATTTAAAAAATCATGTTAATTTAATTTATAATTGATGTATTTTCCCATGCATTGCACGGGACGCAATACTAGTTAGTAACAAAAGGGAGTTTTAGGAAAAAGTCCCCGAGTGGGCCAAAATTTGAGTTAGGGTCAAAACGTTCAAAGTATCTGTTATGGGTGTGTTGAGTTATTGGTGAAGACATGTTGATTCATTAATGTAAGATTTTGTGGGAAAGACGGAATGTTCCCGTTCTAATTCGATAATGGCATTACTTAATCTACTGTTGTCCTACACATCACTAGAATATCTATTTTAAGAATTTTATTTTTCACCCCAGAAATTTTGGCTAGGGGGCCTGATTTTTAATTACTCTAATTTAAACATATGAATACAATAACATCTTCTAATAAAAAAAATTAAATATGTAAAATAATTTTAAAGTAATTTAAATTAATATATAAAAGAAATAGAGAAAGAAAAGATTAAAAATTTACCGAGCATAACAATAAAAAAAATGAAAAGGAAAAAAATAAAAATAATAGTAAAATTTATGAAAAAATTAAAAGGAACGCGAATGTGGTTCGAACCTAACTTATTTCATACAAAACATTTCATCCACGTGGACACGGACTATTCTACTACAATGATCCACAGATATAGTAGTAATTATTCTTAAATTCTTAGGGGCCAGTGCTCCCCTCGTCCCTTATGTACGTCCGTCTCTGACCCCGGAGATAACGACAAACTCTCATGGTTATTGCAAAATGAAGTTTGCTTGTTTTATTTATAAATTTGGAAATAAGGCTCACAAATGGACGTAAAATATACTCGCTCCATCCCAGAATTTTTATCACACTTTCTTTGCAATTTACAAAGGAAATGTGCAAAAAAATTACAAAGGAAGTGTGCAAAAAATTTTGGGACGGAGGGAGTATATCTTAAAAATTGGATCATGGCATGATTTTGATGATTAAGTGTGATTTTACCTATGTGCAAAAAAAATAAAAAATAAAATAAATTAAGTGTGACTTTACTTGTTAATTTTATTAATTGCGTGATTATTATGTATTTTGATGAAATTTTCATGATTTAAAGCTAAAACAAGCTGGATGAGGCTGAAATGAGCAAAAGATGGAATTGAATTAAATCAGGTTGAAAACGAAGAAAAATGGCTCGACTAGAAAGACAATAGTTTTCTTACTGTTAACAACGATTTTCATCGTTTCATAATGTAAAGGCTATAATAAAGATTTTGGATATAGCATATAATATCAGTTTCTGAAAGACAATCTTTTCTTTTCTATCCATTAAAGAGGTTCTTGACTTGACCATATATGAGGCTGGTCGAGTTGTTGATCTCAAGTAGAGCTTGTCGAGCTAATCCTTTCGATGTGACCAGTCCTTTCACATATATCATTACTCACCTCTTACATACTCTCTTCGTCCTGTTTTAACGTATTCATTTACTTTTTGTACATGGTTTAAGGAGTATTATTATTATATGTAAAGTGGGTAGTTGTATTAAAGGGAAGTGGTGGGTCATATTGTGCACTTTTTTATTAAATTGGAAAAATTGATACATTCAAAGCGGACGCCAAATATAGTAAAATTGATACCATAGAAGCGGACAGAGGGAGTGCTATTTTGACATAAATTTGAAAACATATCCAATCAAAAACTCAAATCAAATATATATTACCACTGTTTAGTTAGTTTTTAAAACCCAATATTTAAAAAACCAAGTTTTCAAAAACCCACAAACTTTAAAAGAATGTATTCGAAATTTATAAAAAAGATATAAAATTAAAAGGAGTACGCTTGTGTTACATTGTTTAATTTTTTATTGATGAGATATAAGTTTTCATTAAAAATATGAATACTTTTTATCAATTTATTCATGAAATATATGTAGTATGATTGGACGTTATCAAATTTCTGTTGGTTGAGTGTCAACCAAAGTCCCACATCGATTAGAAGTGGGGATAGCGATGAGTTTATAATTGAGGGATGGACTCTCCCTAGCATGAGGCCTTTTGGGTGTGATACCCAGAATTGTAAAACCATGCGGGCCAGTGGACGGCCCAAAGCGGACAATATCATGCTAGTGGATTGAGTGGGCCCGACTCCCTGGGCGGATAAACCCAACAAGTGGTATCAGAGCCAGACCCAAGACTTAACCGATCTGGCCCAGGGTTGGTGGGATGTTCGGACCTCAAACTGGATGGTCTAGCTGCGGGACTTTGTTTGAGGAGGAAATATTTCGGACCTCAAACTAGATGGTCTAGCTGCGGGACTTTGTTAGAGGAGGAAATGTTTCGGACCTCAAACTGGATGGTCTAGCTGCGGGACTTTGTTTGAGGAGGAAATATAGGAAATGTTGGTTGAGTGTCAACCAAAGTCCCACATCGGTTATAAGTGGTTCTCCCTAGCATGAGGTCTTTTGGGCATGATGCCCAGAGTGGTAAAATCGTGCGGGCCAGTGGGCGGCCCAAAGTGTACAATATAATGCTAGTGGATTGAGTGGGTCCGGCTCCCTGGGCGGATGAACCCAACAAGTGGTATCAGAGCCAATCCCCAGACTTAACTAGCATGAATCCTTTAGGGCATGATGCCCAGAGTGGTAAAACTATGCGAGCCAGTGGGCGGCCCAAAGTGGACAATATAATACTAGTGGATTGAGTGGGTCCGGCTCCCTGGGCGGATAAACCCAACAAGTGGTATCAGAGCCAAGTCCCAGACTTAACCGGCCCGACCCAGGGTTGGTGGGATGTTCGGACCTCTAACTGGATGGTCTAGCTGTGAGACTTTATTTGAGGGAGAAATGTTGGTTGGGTGTTAACCAAAGTCCCACATCGGTTAGAAGTGGGGATTGCGATGTGTTTATAAATTGAGGGATGGACTCTCCCTAACATGAGGCTTTTTGGGCGTGATGCCTAGAGTGGTAAAACCGTGCGGGCCAGTGGGCGGCCCAAAGCAGACAATATCATGCTAGTTGATTGAGTGGGCCCTATTCCCTGTACGGATAAACCCAACAATTTCATCCATTTGTAGTATTTGTTTAATTAAAAATGTTATTGTTATCACTCCTTCATTCTTTTACAAAATTAAATTAATTATGTTAGAGGGTATCATACAAATTTTTATTTTTTATATTTTTTAGCAAGAGGATTACGAAAAGAAGATAGAAGTGGGGATATTAAATCCATGGTCAAGTTGGGGAGATGATTGATTGAACCCCACCCCTATAATGCTGCAATAAAAATGGGATGACCCACTAATCCTACACAATGTTAATGTAAATCTCTCTCACTCTTTAGGTGGTGGATAACACAAGAGGAGAGAGAGAGCTTTCAAACTCCCAACAGCTAAGAGATATTGTAGAATCACCTGGATGTTGACCCCTTCACTCATTAGCATCATCATCTACCACACAATTATTCTACTCTCAACCTTTGTGAAATCAACCCCCTCACATGTGTACTCTCCTTCCCGCACAAACGTCCCTCTTTACTTTTTGTGCATAAATTAAATAGTGAGTAGTTATATTAGTATTGAGTGATGGATCATATATGAAGCCCTTTTACTAAAAGAAAATGAGAATATTTAAATGAAATGCTCAATATAGTAAAATAAAGATATTTTAATGGGACGGGGAGTACTTTAAAAAAAAATCAAATTCTCATATGTGAGAGATGTGAGATGAGTTTACTCATTATTAAAATATGATTATACATACTCCATCCGTTCCAAGCTAAGGGGGTCATTATATCATTTTCGTCGTCCCACTTAAAGGGAGTCATTTCTATTTTAGGAATGTGAGGGCCCCACCACTAACACTTCATAACAATACTTTATATTTCCAAAAGACAAAAATACCCCCACTACAATTAATGAAATAATTAGGTGGAAGGGTAGAAAGGTAATTCAAAAATTCCACATACACACTACACATTAAACAATAATACTCCTTAACCTACGCACGAAAGCATTTGACCCTCTTAACCTGGGACAGAGGGAGTATGTAAAGTATGATGTTGAATAATTAAAGTATAATTTATTAAAATATGTTTAAAAAGACGCATTAAAGATTTTAAAAAATAATAATAATTCACTAAAGCATGATTATTGTAAAGTGAATTACTCCCTCCGTCCCGAAAAACTTTTCACGTTTACTGTTCTACATTGTTTAAGAAAAGTTATACTTTTTGACAAACTTTATTGACTTTGGAGGGCATTGTAGTATTTTAGGTAATTAAAAAGTATAAAGTAATGATATGTGTGTGAAAAAAGAGTGACAAATTTGAAATTAAAGTAACTTTTGAGGTTGTTGGATAAAGTGGTGTTTCCTTTTTTAGGGGTGAAAGGTTTTGTGAGACAAACAAATGAGGAAATTGAGAAAAGTATTATGAGACGAAGGGAGTATATTACAACACATTAAAATATTACACTTTGATATGATTCATCATATTTAGTAGTACAAACATTCATATAAATCCGGTTTACATAGTTTATTATCTAAATCCTGATTTTTTCTCACCCTACGTCCTCCTCTTCCAATCTTATTATACTCTATGTATTGCTAGTGGTTTAAATTAAAGGGGATAACATGATTTACAAAGATTTATAATGTAAATTCAATTTATAAGAGATTAATTCTTTTAGTAGAACATAAATAATTATATTTTATTTATATAATAATCACATAAAGTAGACTAATACAGAAAAAAGTATGAATTTTGGTCAAGATGTATTTTACTTTTTGGCTAAATGAGAACACCATAATATTTTTAATAAAAATTGATATGTAATTAATGAAAAGTAACAAATTATTTTAATAACTATTCCTATTTTATGAACCATTTATAGTATAGTATTAAAAAAAGTTATTATATTTTTAATAAAAAAATGATAATATAATTATTTAAATTAATTATAAAAAAAGATAAACAATCTTACGTGAAACGTTGTCGTTCAAGTGTTGCGCAATAAACAATTGACGAAAGATACTATTTAAAAGATTTTTGAGAAAGATATTATTTAAAAGATTTTTGAGACAATGTGCTGTGTGATCAAATTGGTATAGTGTGCAGCTAATCAAATGGGATCACCTATTCCATTATGTGTTTCATCTACTATTGCACTAATTAGATTTTTGACATGTGTTGTAATCAATGGTCAAATTTTCACCCCATGCCCCAGGGGTTTAATGGTCATTAACTAGGGTATAGTTTTTTAATAGGAAAGAAGTTATGAAATAGGGAATGGAATACCAAAGTGGAATAGGAGATTTGGGTTGGCAACTAATGGTATCATGACTGAATTAGATGACACCATTAATTGTTTTGATTTTGCACCACACGTTATTATATTACAATAATTCGTAAAGTACATAGAATAGACAACTTTAAATATGTAGACCCATTTGGTCTTAATAAAAAAAATATATAATTCAAAGAAATATAGGGGTGAGATTGATCAACCATGCCATCCTTATATGGTTCAATTCTCCCTTGATCTTATGGGAAATAAACTATTTCTTTTAAGGTTGTTAAGAGGGAATAATCTCATGATTAACTTGTTAATTATGACCATTAAAGGCGTCAGATGATTTATTCTCTTTGCTTATTCATTATTATTTGCATGTTTTTTAATTATATTTAATATTTATCTTGTTTGCTTTAATGAGCATATATTGATGAGCATGTGCATACCTAACCCGACATCATTTGAGTGGCATGTCAAAGAGCCCACCTCATATTTATTTATTTGTCAAATTTATTTATTTTTCTATTTCTTAAAAGCTTATCTCTTTTTATGTAAATCAAATTAATTATGGTAAGTATGGAATCTTTTCTATTAGATATTTAATATAATCTGATCAATTTTAGAAGGAGGCCATGGTCAAAAATATTGAATAGGCAAAAATCTTATAATTCATAAAATAAATTGTATAACTTTATACTTAACTGTATATTTTTGAACCAAAATACTCTATCTTGTTCCAATGTTATGTTGGAGTTCCGACACAAAATCCGACATCATCTAATGTCAAATTTGGTGTCGGGGATGTCGGATTCGATGTCGAAATCTCGACATAGCATTCCGACTGGATGAGGGTACTTTGATCCAAAAATGAACAATTTAGTATAAAATGTATACAAAATAATTAATGGATGTCAATAATTTCCAACCTAAAAGGATTAGGCTATCATTTAGATTTATTAATTTTATTTTGAATTTCACTCTCTAATTTTTTTTGTGTAGGGTTAGAGGATTATGTTGTATTGTATATTAGAGTTATTGTTATTTAAAAATATATGTGTTATTATTTTAAAGTGTATATATAGAGTTAGTCTCTTATAAATTGGGTTTACATCATAAATCATATAAATCTTGTGATCCCCTTAATTTAAAAATCCTAGCAATACATATGGTATATATGATTAGAAGGGGGATCACAGTATTTACATCGTAAACCAGCTTTACACAAGTGTTTGTGTATATCCAAGATTATTTTATTAGAGCTTCTCCAGCAAGGCTGGATAAATGTCCATTACTGTAAAATCCAGCCGAAATGGCCCTCCAGCAAGACTGCTAACGTGGCTGCAAAATGAGAGAATACACTGTAGCATCTGAAAAATCCCAGCGCTACAGTGTCGGCTGCATCCCAGTTTTCTCTTTTTTTATTTTTTATTTTTATTTTTATTTATATTTATAATTATTAATTTAAATAATATAAATATTTTAATTATTAATGATAAATTAATATATGTATGTTGTATACATTTAGCATCCACTTTTCTGTTTTTTATTAAAAAAATTTTTACTTATTTATAATAATTAATTTAAATAAGTGAAAAAATATTGTGATTGTTAGTTTAAATAGTAAATTAATATATATGTGAAAAAAATTCTATTTATGTATTTTTTAATCTAATTTTAATTTTAATTGTTGTCTTAATTTCATGTTTAAATAAGTTATAATGTAATTTCAATGATTAATTATTTTAATTTTAGGCATATTAATATTTTTATTATATTATTTTTTGTATTCAAAAATAAAAATAATAAAAAAAAATAAATTAAATGTAAAAAATATATTCAAAAATAAAAATAATAATGAAAAATAAATTAAATGTAAAAAATAAATAAATATAGTATTAATAAAATGAATGTGCTACAAAATAGAATCAACTGCTGAAGATAATTTATTGAATTGTCTGCATTTTAGAGGTAAATATACTGCAAAATGGAATTAACTGCTGGAGATGTCCTAGGAAAAGCTCATAACAATAATAATATAACTTTTATATGAAAGGGTAATCTTTATTGTTAAAAAAAGTAACAGTTAAGAACGCATTGTACAATCAGCTTCACACAATTACTAATCATTTTCCTTTAATTATTAATGTAATATATGTATGTAAGTAATATATTTTAAGAATCTTATGTACAGTACGTTGGTCTCAAAGAGTTACAAAGAAAATCTAAAGGTCATGTGAATAGAGTTTTGAAATGTATAATAATAATAATTTTCAAACTCTTGAACATTTGATTTTTAAATGATTATTATTCCACTTTTTTTTAAAATTAATTATTATTTTTTATCTATCATATGAATTATTCACAAAATAATTTAAGTGTAAGATTATTACTATTTTTAAACTACTTTTAATTTAAAAAAATTATTTGTCTTATAAGCGGACATTGATGTGCTTGAAAATCAATTTGTATTTATTGATTGAATTATTCATCTACTCTCTCAATATATTTATTTGAAATTTTTTTATTAGATTGTGATGATTCAATTAGCACAACACATTCACAGTCTCACAAGAAGACGTGATTAAAACTTCAACTTAATTTTTGCAACTGATTCTTCTTAATTATACTCGAATTAGTAAAATATTCATGATTAACAGATTATAGAAGAATTTGTTATGTTGATTTTGAAAAAAATTGTCATATTAACATGTTTTTAGAAAAATGCCACTGTGTATGCTCGCATGTACGGTCACATGAAAAATTGTATACAAGATCACAGGCTTAGTTGTAATTAAACGTAGCGCAGAGGAGGGTCTAGACTTGGATATGAATGTCCAAAAATTTAAAAAAAATTAAAATGGTGGCATTTAAAAAAAATAGTGATTGATATTTTTTCAAAATGAAGTATTAAATGTAATATTTTTGGTGATGCCTCTTTAATTATCTTTTTGAAATTTAATTGATTAGTTAGGATTAATTTAATAAATTAATTACCAATTAAATAATAATTAAAGTGAATGAAATTAGTCTCACCATCAAATATGATAAATTTGATCAAATATGATAATTGATCAAAGATGGTAGTGATCACGATCCCTAACTAAAATAACAATCCTACCATATGAGAGTGGTCTCTAGAACCTAGGGTCATTGTGCATTCATTCAAAGCACACCATAGACACTAAGATACACAAAAATCCAAAGTCTTTCAAGCATCTGCATACACTTGCATAGTGCATAGTCTAGACGATCTAGTCCTCCATTCTCTCTTAGTTCGCTAGAGTTCCTGCGATAGCGGTGCTGCTTCGCCAGAAACGAGAAGTCGTTTCACCTTTGGGGAAGATCCGCCAAGACCGGAGCACTACCGGGGCATGTTTCTTCTTGCGGGAAGAGTTCTGCTCGACTCGACTTCGCCATCATCTTGAGACGTTCAAGATCCTAGATCCAGATCTGTAAGAAATGTTAGTAGTTCTTCTTTTTATTTTCATATTCATTATAATAATGATTAATTGGTGTACGTATAAATTAACAATCGCAAGAAGAAACACCTAGCCTCCACACCCTACAATCACTATGACTAATCCAATGGATATTGACGGGATTGAAACATCCAATGCTAATATCTCCAAGAGAGTTAATTCTGAGATTCCTATTGGGACTTATTCTCAAATGATGTATCCTCCAATGGGGATGTCGAGACCATTCATGGTTCCGGCTCCAGCGGAGAAGCCCGAGAAGTTTGGGGGTGCAAACTTCAAGAGATGGCAACAAAAAATGTTGTTCTACCTCACTACGCTGAATCTGGTAAACTTCTTAAAGGACTCTGCGCCAGTGGTGGATGAGAATGAGACTGATATGCAAAAGCGTATAGCTCTTAATCAGTGGACCTCCGCTGATTACTTGTGCAAGAACTATATTCGTAGTGGACTTAGCGATGTATTGTACAATGTGTGTCTAAGCACGAAGACATCCAAAGAACTGTGAGATTCTTTGGAGAAGAAGTACAAGGCAGAAGATATCGGTACGAAGAAGTACGCAATAGCCAAGTACTTGGAGTTCATGATGGTAGACTCTAAATCTGTGGTTGAACAAGTGTAGCGGTTCCAACTGATAGTGCACGAAATCCTCTTCGAGGGGATGATGATTCTAGAAGCATTCGTCGTCGGCTCTGTGATAAAGAAGTTGTCTCCAATGTGGAAGGACATCAAGTGCTATCTCAAACACAAGCGAAAGGAGATATCTCTAGAAGACTTAATTGTCAATTTGAGAATCGAAGAGGACAACAGAAAGATGGATGATAAGTTTGGCCAATCCTCAATAGAAGCAAAGGTAAACTTAACTGAATATTGTGCGGGACCCTCCAAAAAGAGAAAGATGTCCGATGACAAGGACAAGAAGCTAATGAAAAAGCCCAAGTAAGCCCGATACTTAGTGTTATCTTACCCTAGAAGACATTAAAGGAAGATAGAAAAAAATTCACGTTTTTTTAGAATCCTGAGCAGTAATATTGCAGAGAAAATAACCAAAGTTTCAACCGTCGGATCGAGCTGAATTTTGGTCAATACATTCGGAACATGTTGAAAAATGTTCTAAATAGTGGAGATCGTGTTTGTAACTATCAGTTGACGAGAATAAGTCAAAAACAGAAGTCAGATTTTTGGACAATTCTGTTCTGCGCAGTCAAGGAAAAAAAATCGTTTCTCACAAACCAGCCATTGGATCGAGCTGTAATTTTGACAACACATTCATGACTTACACGGGTAACTTTTAAATGGTGGAGATCGAATTCTAAGATTCTTAGAATTACGAACATGGAACGGTAGTTGGTGTTGTTATGATAAAACAACTATTTCCAACAATGGAAAGGAACACTAAACCTCTAGAGTTGATCCACGTTGATACGTGTGATTTAAAACTTGTACAAACTAGAGGGGGGAAAAAGTATTTCATTACTTTTATTAACGACTGCACAAGATTCTGTTATGTGTATCTCTTGTGAAGCAAAGGTGAAGCTTTAGAAGCATTCAAATGGTACAAGAATGAAGTTGAAAATCAACCCAACTCTCGAATCGAAAAAATTCTGAATAAGATTCCACAGAAATCTAAGGATCAAACTCCTTATGAAATGTGGAATGGACGTAAATCGTCATACAAATACCTCAAAGTGTGGGGGTATTGGGCCAAGGTTGAAGTGTCTCTACCTAAACAAGTTAGAATCGCACCTAAAATGATTGATTGTATATTTGTAGGGTACGCACTTAACAGCAGTGCTTATAGATTTCTGATTCATAAATCGGAAGTACCTGACATGACGGAAGGCACTATGATAGAATCAAGGAATGCAATATTCTTTGAAGACATATTTCCTAGCAAAAGTAATAAACAAGTGACATCTTCTAAGAGACCACTTGTAGATACTACTGCGGTTCAATCTACACAAGAGAGTATAGAACCAAGACGTAGTAAGAGAGTTAGAGTAGAAAAGGACTTTGGTCAAGACTTCTTCACCTATGCGGTTGAAGATGAGCCCAAATCCGTATCTGAAGCTATATCTCATCCAGATGCACCATTCTGGAAAGAAGCTATAGATAGCGAGATTGATTCCATTATGCAAAATCATACATGGAAACTTGTAGATTTACCAAAGGGTTGCAAGACCTTAGGATGCAAATTGATCCTTAAAATAAGATATAAAGTTGATGGGTCAATAGACAAATATAAAGCCCGGTTGGTGGCTAAAGACTTTAGACAAAAGGAAGGGTATGATTTCTTTGATACCTACTCACCAGTGACACGAATTACGTTTATACGTGTACTTATAGCGATTGTTGCACTGCACAATCTAGAGATCCATCAAATGGATGTGAAGACAGCCTTCTTAGATGGTGAGTTAGAGGAAGAAATATACATGGACCAACCAGAAGGTTTTATAGCACCTGGAAATGAGAAAAAAGGTGTGCAAACTCTTGCGATCATTGTGTGGACTTAAACAAGCTCCAAAACAATGGTATGTGAAGTTTGACAACACAATGATGTCAAATGGTTTTTGAATCAACGAGTGTGACAAATGCGTGTATGTGAAAAATACACTAAAGGGATTTATCATGGTCTGCCTCTATGTAGATGATATGCTTATCATGGGAAGCAGTAATGACATAATTGTTGAAACTAAACGAATGTTGAATCGGAACTTTGACATGAAGGACATGGGTATAGCGGATGTGATACTTGGAATCAAGATTCAAAGAACATCTGATGGAATTGCTTTGTCACAATCTCATTACATTGAGAAAGTGTTGAAGAAATTCAATGCATTCGATGATTCACCGGCTAAGACACCCATGGATCTAAGTGTACACCTTAGTAAGAAAAAGGTGAATGAGTGGCTCAATCTGAGTATGCAAGGGTTATAGGGAGCATAATGTACATAACCAATTGTACGCGTCTTGACATAGCGTGTTCAGTTAGCAAACTGAGTAGATACACAAGTAATCCAAGCATTGAGCACTGAAAAGCATTGAGAAGAGTGCTGAGATACCTGAAATACACTATTATGTGGGGCTACACTACACAAAATATCCAGCAGTACTAGAAGGGTACAGTGTTGCAAACTGGATATGTGACACAAAAGACTCGTTCTCCACGAGTGGATATGTATTTACTTTTGAAAATGGAGCAGTGTCGTGGAGGTCTACAAAACAGACCTGTATAGCCCGTTCCACAATGGAATATGAGTTCATAGCTCTAGATAAAGCCATGGAAGAAGCAGAATGGCTTCTTAATTTTCTTGAGGACATTCCATGTTGGAACAAACTGGTCCCTATGGTGATGGTACATTGTGACAGTCAAGCCACAATTGGAAGAGCTCTTAATGATATGTACAACGGAAAGTCTATAAATATCCGTAGGTGACACAACACGGTGAGACAATTGATCTCAAGCTGTATAATGTCAATTGACTACGTGAAGTCAAAAGACAACATAGGGGATCCACTTACAAAAGCACTTAATCGAGATCAAATGAATAAATTACTAGAAAGAATGGGGTTAAAATCCACAAAGTAATGAGCCAAACAGTGGAAACCCAACCATGATGACTAGAGATCCCAAGAACTTGGTTCAAAGGGACAATGAAACTGCAGAGGTTTAAGTGAAATTTGGTACCTACCATTCCTTAGTAGAGCAATTCTACCAAGTATAGAACCCGTATTGTGGTGAGGTTAAGTCTTTGACTTTTAATGATTCCTAAAAGGCCAAGTAATGGCTGGTTGAGTATAATGGGGTACTCAAAATAGGAGATCACCTATCTAAGTGTGAAGTGAGTGGCCGCTTCAAAGTAAAACACTTATGAATCCAAAGTGGGTCCATGGCCGAAACGGATCAAAATGTGAGAACAAGAAGAATGCGAGACATTGATGCGTTCGCACTGTTGTCTCAGTATACGCTAAGGAGGAGTAGTTCAAAGACATCATATCTACTAAGCCACCGGTATACTCGATAGTGTTGGACTACGAAAGGTTCAAAGTCCCAAACTACCTATCCGGATACATTAATATTTCACGAGGACTAGATTGTGTGTCTGTATTTTATAGGTGGATTGTTGGGGAATTTAATTGGTTAGTTAGGATTAATTTAATTAATTAATCACTAATTAAATAATAATTAAAGTGAGTGAAATTAGTCTCACATGTGGAATTGATCAAATATAATAAATTGATAAAATATGGTAAATTTGATCAAATATGCTAAAATTTGATCAAATATGATAATTGATCAAAGATGGTAGTGATCACGATGACTAATTAAAATAACAATCCTACCATATGAGAGTGGTCTCAGGAACCTATAAATAGGGTCATTGTGCATTAATTCAAAACACGCCATAGACACTAAGATACATAAAAATCCAAAGCCCTTCAAGCATCTGCATACACTTGCATAGTACATAGTCTAGACGATCTAGTCCTCCATTCTCTCTTAGTTCACAAGAGTTCCTGCGATAGCGGTGCTGCTTCGCTAGAAACGAGAAGTCGTTTCACCTTTGGGGAAGATCCGCTAAGACCGGAGCACTATCGGGGCGTATTTCTTCTTGCGGGAAGAGTTCTGCTCGACTCGACTTCGCCATCATCCCAAGACGTTCAAGATCCTAGATCCAGATCTGTAAGAAATGTTAGTAGTTCTCCTTTCTATTTTCATATTCATTGTAATAGTGATTGATTGGTGTACTTATAAACCAATATTATTTACATCCTAATAGTTTGTGTGTTATTTTAAAAGTGGTGTTTAATATTTATTCTTACAGCTAGATAAATATGATGCAATGATATTACAATGGAATGACTCATAAATTAAATATAGATGAAAAATGAATGATTAAAAATATAATTATCATACCTTACCAAAAATTACGGTGTACCTAAAATTTTAGTAAAATCGGTATTTTTCGGTATAATAAGGGTGGTATACTGAAATTTTGATATTTTTTTTCAACACTATATAAAATAAAATAAAATAAAAAAAATAAAATAAAATGAAGGAGGGATATTTAGAGTAGTTCAATAAGAAGAAAAAAAATGTGAGCTAAGTGTTTTTTGGTAGTATTGTGCTATCGTGGGAGAATTAATATTCAGTATATGTTACTACTTATTTTTAAAAGAATACATGCATTTTAAGACGGATAATAATAGAAAGTATATAAAATGTCTATCGATTCATAATATTTGTGCTAGACCGTTAGCTGGATGATACCGAAGAGAGATGAGGATACATATATACGATAAATAGAAAGTATGGATCTTAAGAGTTAAGACAATAGTTTGATTTTCTTCTCTTACATGATAATCATATAACTAGCGATATAGGAGAAGATGATATATAAAAATGGCACAGGATATACGTGTGATTATATAGTATAAAAAATGAAGATAAATTATATTCAACAAGTATTTTAATCCGTGCGTTGCACGGGGATAGATTTTAAAAATAAAATTATATGAATAATAATTTTTTTGTAATAGTAAATTTATATATATGTCGTGGACACATAAACACATATAATCACGTATTCCTTCCGTCCAATCCTAATAATTACATATTTTTAAATTTGAGTTTTTCATTCTAGCGATTACATTTTTTTTCTTGTGTATGAGATCCACACAATTAAGTAATTAAAATATCTCAATGGGACTCATCCGCCACATTAATACAAATATCCATAATATATTAAAATATTATATATCTCACCTCAATACATATTAAAATACTAAATTTCTTAATTCTCGTGCAAAAAATAAATATAACTATTAAAATTGGACGAAAAAAATACATATGTATGAGGTTTTATATTGTGATGGTATTTATATTTAGTTTAGTTCTTTATGTGTAATGAATTAAATAGATTTTAATTGAATCGACGTTATACGACCCCTATTCGTTTTTCATATATAATAAATTGATGTAATTATAAAAAATCAACAATTTTAAAATTTTTATTAATATTTATATTTTATTATTTAATCATATATTTATAAATAATTCCCAAATAATGTCTTAATTACTTGACCTTATTTTCAAATATAACCCAAAATTTAAAAATATGTGAAATTGAAGAGAGATCTAAGGAAATAAGTGTTAACAAATGTAATTATAGTAAAACACCTTATTGTTTTTATTTAAGGAAATAAGAATAAAATGAGTGCTGAGAAATTGAAGAGAAATTGAGAATAGGTGAAAAATTGAAGAGAGATTTTGACCCAAAATTTGAGCAGAAAAAAAAAATTGACTTTATGTGCTTTATATATATATATATATATATATATGATTAGAGCTATTTTCACCTACATTTTAGTGTCTTTTTATATGTGTTTTCGTATGATTTTATCCGTAATTATATGTATTGCTTGGAGTGAGACGGAAACGACCTTCTATAGTATTAGGAAGGCATGAATAGACATTGAGTTTGGGTTTGACCGAAAGGATATTTGAATTCAATGAGGGGAACCAATCCATTCGTTGGCCTTAGTACACAAAAAGAGAGAGTTTAATATAACTAGTACCTAGATGGAAGGGGTTAATGTTGGGCTTTGATCTTAAGTGCTTTTGGGAGTCTAAAATGGATCAACAACCTTAGTAACCCGAAAGGGAGCTTAGGATACAATCGTGATCACCCTTAGTTTACATCAATTAAGTTGGATTCCTTTTGCATGATAATATGGATTGAGTATGCTTGGATGTTTCTAATCCCATGTTTTTCACACTTGAACTTTACCACCCATTTTCTTTACTTGTCATTTATCTTATTTGCTATCTTATTTACTTGCTCCTTGTTTTAGTTGTTAATCATATCAAAACCCCCGATCATCTTTACAAAAACAACATGAACATGAGCTCACGTACATTGCTAGTCCGAACATAACTCCTTATTGGATTGATAATTTTTCTTGAGATATACTACTACAACGATCGAGTATTCTTGCTCGTGGTGCTATAAAAATAGGCAAACAAGAAAATGGCGCCGTTGCCAAAGGGGAGTTTGACGGACTAGTCGAGTACTGTGTTATTGTTTTAGTTGTTCTTGATAAGAATTCTTTTTATTTTCTTTTATTTACTATTGTTGTTTGTGGTCTCACTCTTGACCTTTTCGTAGGTGTTTTATGATCACAAGATCAAAGGAAAATCAATCGATCATTCCTTTGAATTTGGAGATTGAAAGGACCGCACGACAAAGGAAGCGAGAGAGGCGTAAAGCTAGAAAAGAAAAAAATATGGAAAATCAACGGGGAGACAATGTTAATTATGACCCACCCCAAGATCCTTTACAAGATCAAAGGGGGGTACAAGAAGGAGTGCAAGAGAATCAAGCGGAGATAATGAGGAATGTCTTTGCTCAAAATCAAGAGTATATGCAATTGCTTGCCAATCAAGAAGCTCAAAGGATATTTCAACAACAAGAGTTGCCAAGGCCTAGAGCAATTCGGGATTACTTCCAACCGAGGGCCGTGCACAATATGGTTCCTCCGGTTCAAGCCAATGATTATGAAATCAAGACCGGATTGATCAACATGTTAAAGCAAATCAGTTTGGGGGAGGTCCTCTTGAAGACCCGAACACTCATCTATCTACTTTCTTGGAGGTTGCAAATACCGTCAAGATGAAAGGAGTGTCGGAGGATGCTATTCGAATGAGGTTGTTCTCTTTTTCTTTAAGAGACAAGGCTAAAGCATGGTACAATACAATTCCTTTGGGAAGTTGTAATACATGGGAAGATCTTGAGCAAAGGTTCCTAAACAAGTATTTTCCTCCTTCAAAGACCTCCAATTGAAAAGCCTTATCACTCAATTTAGGCAACTTCCGGATGAAAATTTTTATGAAGCATGGGAACGCTACAAAGAGATGCTCCGAAAGTGTCCTCAACACGATTTTCATGAGAATCAACAAGTGGCTTTCTTTTACCAAGGGTTGAATCAACAAAATCGGATGCATGTAGATGCCTCATCCGGAGGGTCTATATTTGGAGTGGATGCTATGAAAGCCATGGATATTTTTGAAGATATTGCGATGAATGCTTATCAATGGCCTTCCGAGCGAGTAATGGGAGGTTATGACTTTGGAAAAGTAGCTCAAGTGGAGAGTGTGAACAAAGTGAAGAGTGATGTGTTTCAAAATGAAGGAATGAAAGAATTTAATGAGAGCATTCAAGCTTTAACAAAGCAATTGAATTTGATCACTCAAGGAGTAAGCCAAGGGGGAAGCACAAGTTCTATGGTGAATGATGAGAGCAAGGTTATGCAAAGTGTAGAAGATGTTGCCTATTTAGATAGGAGAAATTACCAAGGGAATTTCCATCATCAAGGGAATTTCCAAGGTAATTATCCTTCTAATCAAGGTAGGAAGTAATTTCAATCAATCAAGTGGAAATTATCAAGCTCCGAGGAAGCATGAGAATCTTTCTTACTCTAATCCTCAAGCCGCCGTGTCATATCCTCCGGGATTCGATCCGAGTGCTAAGCCACCAAATGGAGAGGGGAAAGCATCATTGGAAGAGACATTGATGGCATTCATGAAAGATACAAGGGCTTACATGGAAAAAAGAGATGCAAAGATGGAGGCTAGAATGGAGGAAAATGAGAAGAAATCCAATAATAGGATGAGAGCTTTTGAGTATCAAATGGGATAAATTGCGTCTTCCGTGGGATCTCAACACCAACAAGGAAAGTTTCCATCTACCACGGTAACTAATCCTAAAGAAGATTGCAAAGCTATCACTCTTAGAAGTGAAAAATAGTATGAGGAACCTCCTATGCCTAAAGAAGATAGTATTGTCATTGAAAGGTAAGTGGAAAGCAAGGTGGAAGAAGGGTTAGTGCAAGAAGAGATTGAAGTGGAGGAAGTAAGCAAGAAAAAGAAATTGTTGAGCAAAAGAAAGATGAAGAGAAGATAGAGAGAATTCCAAAGTGGAAAAAGGCAAAGGAGTTAAGGGAAAAGGAAGTTGAAGTTGAAAGAGATAGTTGGGGAATACCCAAGACTCAAGTACCGGTTCCTTTTCCTCAAAGGTTCTTGAAGAAGGGTTTGGATGAGAGGTTCAAAAAGTTTCTTGAAATCTTCAAGAAGATTCAAATCAATATCCCTTTCGCCGATGCTTTGGATCAAATGCCTCATTATGCTCGTTTCTTGAAGGACATCATGGGAAAGAAAAGAAGTCTTGTGGACAATGAAACGGTTAATCTAACCGAAGAGTGTAGTGCCATTCTACAACGGAAACTTCCACAAAAATTGAAGGATCCGGGTAGTTTCATTATACCATGTGAAATTGGAAAGAACAAGAAGAACAAGACTCTTTGTGACCTCGGTGCAAGCATTAATCTAATGCCTCTCTCCATATTCAAGAAGCTTGAATTAGGTGAAGTAAAACCAACTTCCATCACACTTCAATTGGCGGATCGATCTATGACACATCCAAAAGGAGTAGTTGAAGATGTGTTGGTAAAAGTTGATAAGTTTGTCTTTCCGGTGGATTTTGTTGTTCTAGACATGGAGGAGGATGAAAATGTGCCATTGATTTTTGGGAGACCATTTCTTGCTACCGGGAGAGCTCTTATTGATGTCTACAAAGGAGAATTGAAGTTGAGGGTTAATGATGAGGAAGTGGTATTCTCTCTACACAAGGCCATGCAATATCCAATGAATGATGAAGAATGTAAAAGTGTGGATGTTGTAAAGGGAAGTGTCGAGGAGAGTTGGCCTTCCATTGTAACCAAGGATCCACTTGAACTTTGCTTGAGCAATTCTCTATCTCTTTCTAATATTTCTACTACTTCTCTTGATTTAAATGAAGAATTGATTAATTGTTTGCTTGATCTAGGTGATTGTAGTGAAGCTCAAGAGGTTGCAGCCGCCATATCAAGGGGAAATGAAAAGTTCTTACCACTTAGAGATCCACTCGAGCAAGAAGAGAAAAAGGAAAAGAAGGTGGAGTTGAAGCCTCTACCCGATCATCTTACTTATGCCTACCTTGGTGAAAATGAGACATATCCGGTAATTGTATCATCATCTCTAACTTCTAGTCAACTTGATAAATTGCTTAATGTCCTTAAAGAGCATAAGTCGGCTATTGGTTGGTGTATTGATGATTTGAAGGGAATTAGTCCAACAATTTGCATGCATAAGATAAGACTTGAGGATGAAGGGAAAGCTTGTGTTCAAAACCAAAGAAGACTTAATCCTATCATGCAAGAAGTGGTAAAAAAAGAAGTTCTTAAGTGGTTAGATTCGGATATGATCTTTTCTATTAGTGATAGCCCTTATGTGAGCCCGTTGCATATAGTATCTAAAAAAGGGGGTATGACTATAGTGAACACCGAGAAAGATGAGACCATAGCCACTAGGACGGTGACGGGGTGGCGTGTGTGTGTTGATTATAGGAAGCTTAATGAAAACACAAGTAAAGATCACTTCCCCTTACCTTTCTTGGATCAAATGTTGGATAGGTTGGCCGGGTATGAGTTCTATTGCTTTCTTGATGGGTATTCCGGGTATAACCAAATTCTCATAGCACCCGAAGACCAAGAAAAGACCGCTTTCACTTGTCCTTATGGAATATTTGCTTTTCGAAGATTGCCATTCGGACTTTGCAATGCACCGGCCACTTTTCAAAGGTGTATGATGGCAATCTTTGAAGGATTAATTGAGAATATAATAGAAGTTTTCATGGATGACTTTTCGGTGTTTGGTTCTTCTTTTGATAATTGTTTGTCTAACCTTGCTATTGTTTTGAAGCGATGTCAAGACACTAATTTAGTGTTGAATTGGGAGAAGTGCCATTTCATGGTAAATGATGGCATTGTACTTGGACATCACATCTCTTCAAAGGGATTGCAAGTTGACCGAGCCAAAGTTGTTGCTATAGAGAAGCTTCCACCGCCAACAAATGAGAAGGGAGTACGATCGTTCCTTGGTCATGCCGGGTTCTATCGTAGATTCATCAAGGATTTTTCTTCATTTTCTAAACCTCTATCTCATCTCCTTGAAAAAGATGTGCCATTTAAGTTTGATGATAATTGTTTAAATGCTTTTCAGGTGCTAAAGGAAGCTTTGATTTCATCACCCATCTTGATCACCCCCGATTGGAAGGAGCCATTTATATTGATGTGTGATGCAAGTGACGTAGCTCTTGGAGTGGTTTTGGGGCAACTAAGAGAGAAAAAATTCCGAGCTATTTACTATGCAAGCAAGACATTTGATGCGGCTCAAAGGAACTACACTACTATCGAAAAAGAGTTCTTAGCGGTAGTATACGCATTTGATAAGTTTCGTCCTTATTTGGTAGGAACGAAAATTATTGTATACACCGACCATGCCGCTATCAAGTATCTCATGGCAAAGAAGGATGCAAAGCCAAGGGTGATAAGATGGGTACTACTTCTTCAAGAATTTGATATTGAAGTGAGAGATAAGAAGGGCACGGAGAATGTGATAGCCGACCATCTTTCAAGGTTAGAGTCATGGGAGCATTGTGAAGGTACTTATGAGTTAATCAAAGAGGTTTTTCCCGATGAAGAAATCTTGGAGTGTGATTGCTATCAAATTGAGGCTTTAGTGGAGCAAGAAGAAAGCCCGTGGTATGCGGACTATGTGAATTACTTGGCTAGTGGAAAGAGGCCTTATGAGCTTAATAAGTATCAATCCAAGAAGTTCTTTCATGATGTTAAAAGTTACTTGTGGGATGATCCATTCTTATACAAGATGTGTAATGATTCTCTTGTGCGAAGATGTGTGCCCGAGGAAGAATGGAATAGTGTGTTGGAGTTTTGCCACTCTTCACCTAGTGGAGGCCATTTTGGAGCTCAAAAGACCGCTGCAAAAGTCTTACAATCGGGGTTGTATTGGCCATTTTTGTTCAAGAGTTGTAAGAAATTTGTAGAGGGTTGTGATCGTTGTCAAAGGATGGGAGGAATCTCCAAGTGGGATGAGATGCCCCTTAAGAGCTTTCAAGAAGTGGAGATATTTGATGTGTGGGGCATCGATTTCATGGGACCATTTCCTCAATCTAATGGATTCATATACATCCTATTGGCGGTCGACAATGTATCGAAATGGGTTGAGGCCATACCTTCGAGAACAAGTGATGCTAGAGTGGTCATGGGATTTCTAAAGAAGCATATCTTCACAAGATTTGGAGTACCTAGAGTGTTGGTAAGTGATGGGGGTAGTCACTTCATAAATAAGCTCATGGAGAACATTCTCAAGACTTATGGAGTGAAGCATCGAGTATCTACTCCGTATCACCCTCAAACGAATGGTCAAGCTGAAATTTCTAATCGACAAATCAAACAAGTCTTGGAGAAAACAGTGAGCGTGAGTAGAAAGGATTGATCAAATAAACTTGATGATGCATTGTGGGCCTTTCGAACCGCATTCAAGACCACTCTTGGTATGTCTCCTTTTCAAATTGTCTATGGAAAGTCTTGTCATCTTCCCATGGAGTTAGAGCATAAAGCTTATTGGGCCATTAAGAAGTTGAATTTTGACATGAAAGCTTCGAAGAAGGTAAGATTATTACAATTGAATGAGCTTGAGGAATTTAGAGAAAATGCTTATGAAAACTCAAGGATTTTTAAGGAGAAAACCAAGAGGTGGCATGATGCTCGTTTGAGGAAGAAGAGCTTTGAAAAGGGTGAGAAGGTGTTGGTATTCAATTCTCGACTAAGACTTTTCCCGGGCAAGTTGAAGTCCAAAATGGAGAGGACCTTATGTGGTAAAGGAAGTACTTGATGGGGGAGCTCTAAAGGTTATGGATGAGAACGGGGGAGAGTTCTTGGTCAATGGTCATCGTGTGAAGCACTATGTGGATCCATCACAAAGGGAGACCCTCTTTGTGGATACTTTATGTGAAAGATGAGCTAAAGATTCGTCTAGCTTGAAGACGTTAAACTTAGCGCTCGATGGGAGGCACCCCATCACTATCTTTATTGCTTTGTTTTTGTTGTTTGTTTGTTTTGGCCTTGTAGGTTGATTGTGCTCATGGAGAAAAATGCATATTGAAGAAAAGAGAAATGCTTCATGGATTCAAGTTGACATGTTCCACCATTTGTTGCAAACTTAATTCGTGACTCTTGTCTCGAGTTAAGTTTGGGGGGTGCTAGTGCGTGGTGGACATCGCTTGAGTCGTGTGGATGCGGTTACTTCTCTACAAGAAGATCATCAATGGAAACTACAAGGGTAAGTCTCACCACTTTTTGCAAACTTAAGTCTCAACTCTTGTTTCGATTTAAGTTTGGGGGGAGAGTGTGTGGTGTGACTCACCACTTGAGTATGATTCTTGTAAAATTTGGGTAAATTTTAAAATTTTTCTCATGAGTTTGGGTTGATTTTGGCATGATTGGTGGTGTTGAAGTGCATGATAGTCCATATTCATAATGAAATTGTTGAAATAATGGTGTTTGTTGAGTATTTGAGCATGAATGAGAGGTATTGGAAGCATGATGGAGCTTGGAGCTAACACTTTCCTTACCAAATGCCTATTGAGGGAGTACTCTACACCTTATCATTTTATTACTTGAAATGAATTGATTTTGATTTGGATTGTTGTGATTAGCATGCTACTTCATTTGTTATGTTTATGGGAGGTTTACTTTCGTAAATTAGGATTTCCTTTTCAATAAAGGTTGGGATGAATGTGTGCTTAATTTTCTTATGGATGATGGTATTTTGTGTTTTTGCATGTTTTGTGTTTTTGTTGTGTCTTGTTTGTTGAGTCCTTATTTTTATGTTTGGTGTGTATTTTCATTCTTGTCTTGGGTTGTTTGGTGGTTTGTTTAGGGATGTCGTGAGTCATTTTTGAATGTGAGTGATGATAGGTTGTGGTGATAAGTGATGACAAATTATGATTAAGAATCTCTACACTTTCAAATTGTGACATGTTTTACTTAACTTGTTCAATTTTGAGATGAATGTGGTGTAATAAGTTCCTTAAGGTCCGAGCACAAGCTTGTGAGCATTTGAGCCTCAACCATGCACACATGGTATTTCTTCATGAGTGGATCGGTTGTGTTTGATAAGTTAGAACTTGCTCAAGGACTATAGGAACGAGCTCGATTAGTGGAGATTGGTGAAATGATCTAAGGCCATCCTTGTTATTATAGTCATTGCCATATATGTTCCTTACCATGAATATCATCCTTAGTTAACCACTTTGAGCCTATAAGCCTATTTCTTGTGAATTTAGCACATTTCAAGCCTTAATTACCCATTCAAGCTTATATATACCTTTGTGTGGGTGATTGAGGAGATGGTAGCTAGAAAGGATTGATTGAAGAATCAAAAGAAGAAAAGGACATGGTAAACAAGCAAGAAAAATGATGAAAAGAGCAAAACAAGAATGCACATGCAACCTCAAAGTAAGAAAGGAGCAAATCAACATCAAAATGCTCAAGTAAACAAAATTCAAAGATAGGTAGCATGCATCAAAAGAAGCTCAATCTAAGGAAAGTTAATGAATAGTGCTTTAGATTGTAAAGATAAGAAAGGAAGAAAGAAAAGTGGAGAAGTTGAGGAAATTGGCCATCTCTTTGATTACTTACACTTGTTGAGTCACTCTTATCCATATACTTCCTACCCTACCAAAGAGCCTATCATTACATCCTAATTAAAGACCTTTTTGATTACTAATTGAAACTTTGGTGGTTTGTGAATATATTCCGCGAGCAAGCTTATAGCGAGTCGAGCCAATCGATTAATGAGTGTGATTTACCCTATTTCAAAAGAGTGTTGAGAGACATTAATATCCATTGTGAGGCTTGGACTTAAAAGGGACTATATTACACTATTACTATCTTTTGATTGAACTTGTTAATTTCTCATGTAATGATTTTAATATTGTAGGATGACTTAGCATAGTTTGTTATTATTATTGCTAACGATGTGTTATTGCTTATATTCGTTTAGTCTTTTCTAGGTGAAAATTTCTGCTTTTGATTTGTCATTTTCGTTGCTCGGGGATGAGCAACCCTTTAAGTTTGGGGGGTTGATTAGAGTTATTTTCACCTACATTTTAGTGTCTTTTTATATGTGTTTTCGTATGATTTTATCCATATTTTATATGTTAGTTGGTTGTGTTTTGTATTTTTATTGAAATGTGTGTGAATGAGCTTAAACTTAAGATTTTCACTTTTTATTGGATGATAAACATGATAAGGAAGATGTAGGAAAAAGCGGATCTCAATTCGGAGTTGAAACGAGGGAGAACGAGCCAAAATAGTGAAGAAATGCAGGAGCCAGCACACGAGCCGTGTAGCCAACAAGGCCCTGTAAGAGTTGGCCGTGCGGCGACATCTAGTCATTCAACACGGGCAACTTCAGGTCGTGTCCAGTTGCACGAGTCGAGTCGGGAGCACGAGCCGTGTCGCCAACACGGCCCTGTAAGAGTTGGCCGTGTGCCGACATCAGAAGAGCCAACACGATCACCATGTGCCCGTGTTACAACACACGACTCGTGTTGCAGCACACGAGCCGTGTTGCGTAACACGGCCCTGTAAGGCGAGGCCGTGCGGCAGCATCAGAAGACACAACACGGCCACCTCGTGGCCGTGTTACAAAGCACGACTCGTGCTGTGTATTTTCCTGCAGAAATTTCCAGATCCTTCTAGAAGCCTCCATAGGGGTATAAATACCCCTTTATTCAACAATTGGAGAGAGATCCGAAATATCCATCATCTACACACACATCACACATCATTTCTTCCATTTTCCACCATCATCTTCATCCACCTTCATCCATTTTGATCCATCTTCATCATCTCCATTAATTCTCCATCAAAACTTCATCCCTTCCATTGGGTGTGAGAGATCTCAAGAAATCAAGAGCTAGAGAAGAAGATCCATGAGTATTGAAGATCTCCTACAAGAAATTGTTGGGGAAGATTTACATCTCTCTTGATTTTCTTTTGGATTTAGACTATGGATAATTGTAATGAATCATTTATTTGTTTTATTACTTTTATCATGATAGGCTAATCCCTCTAGTGGGATTAGGAATATGAAGAGCATATTAGATCTATAGTATCATGTAGATTAAATTGATTTTTGATTTAATTGATGTTGATTTCTATTCATGGAGTTTAATTGTCTTGATGTTGTGATGGCATGGTTTGTTATTCATGAATGTTTATTGGTTTAATGGATTGTTGATCAATGGATTATTTGTGGTAATTAAATGCTATCATGATGTTCATGTATGTATTGCTTGGAGTGAGATGGAAACGACCCTCTATAGTATTAGGAAGGCATGAATAGACATTGAGTTTGGATTTGACCGAAAGGATATTTGAATTCAATGAGGGGAACCAATCCATTCGTTGGCCTTAGTACACAAAAAGGGAGAGTTTAATATAACTAGTACCTAGATGGAAGGGGTTAATGTTGGGCTTTGATCTTAAGTGCTTTTGGGAGTCTAAAATGGATCAACAACCTTAGTAACCCGAAAGGGAGCTTAGGATACAATCGTGATCACCCTTAGTTTACATCAATTAAGTTGGATTCCTTTTGCATGATAATATGGATTGAGTATGCTTGGATGTTTCTAATCCCATGTTTTTCACACTTGAACTTTACCACCCATTTTCTTTACTTGTCATTTATCTTATTTGCTATCTGATTTACTTGCTCCTTGTTTTAGTTGTTAATCATATCAAAACCCCCGATCATCTTTACAAAAACAACATGAACATGAGCTCACGTACATTGCTAGTCCGAACATAACTCTTTATTGGATTGATAATTTTTTCTTGAGATATACTACTACAACGATCGAGTATTCTTGCTCGTGAGTGCTATAAAAATAGGCCAACAATATATACACATGATCTATACTTAACCTGAAGAGTCTGTCAAGGGATAATTAATTACAGGGTTTAGCGCCCTTGATGTTTGCTAAAATTAGATTAGTGAATTATGTGGTTGGAGTAAATAATTTCTAAGTAAATCACGTTCTTTAAATTAAAGTTAATAATACCCTAGATTTACTCAATTTACCAAATGAATTTTAGTATAATTTACTTCAAATTCAAAACGTGGTTCATTAGTGATTGATAACTGGGATTTACACAAATTAAACACGCGCGCAGATTGCTTATCTCCTAAGTGCAAAAGGAACATAGTAAGAATTTTAAAAGCAACCAATTTAAATGGGAAAAAATTATTGTCACCCAACCAACTTTCTATCTTCTATATGCAAAGGATCATATTTTAATTAAAATACTCTCACACCTTTTTTTTAATAATTTAATAATATAATAATTATTCAGCATCGATCATGGTATTGGAGTCCCGATACAAAATACCGACATTATGTCCGACACCATTATTATAAATCTAAATGCCGGATTCGGTATCGGTCAAGGTGGCGGAGCCCAAACATAAGATAACAACATCGTATGCTAGAACTTCGATACCTTAACTGACATCGAATCCGACATCCATTGGTGTTAAATTAATTATCAGTCAAAGTATCGAAGCCCCGACATAGGATACCGACACCATATGTTGGACTCAATACTTTGACTGACATCGAATTCGATATTCAATGATGTCGGACATAATAACAGTATTCTGTGTCTGGTATCCAACATCATTACCGATACTGAATAATAAAATAATTAAAGAAAAAGGGTGGGGCTTTTTGGTCAAAAAAATTATCATATGAATATAAATGATATAAAGTTAAATGGTTGAATTACAATTATTTTTAACTTTCAATTTTGATTATTTTGGTCATCCTCCCTATAACATATGTACCTCTTTTTTTTTTCCACATTTTATAAAACTTAAAAATAGTTCTCCATGTAATCGCTTCAAAAGTATATTCTTCAAAACATTAGGATTACTTTTTAAGTTGAATTACAATTAATTTTAACTTTCAATTTTGATTATTTTGGTCATCCTCCCTATAAAATATGTACCTCTTTTTTATTCCACATTTTATAAAACTTAAAAATAGTTCTCCATGTAATCGCTTCAAAAGTATATTCTTCAAAACATTAGGATTACTTTTTAAAATATATATATCTTTTTAGAAGAATTAATAATTATCATATATGAGAGTATTATTATTTTTCATTTCATTAAATATTACCTTTTAAAAAATTAAGTGTTACTCCTCAACTAATTTAAGTATTTGTATTCTTCTTTGAATAATGTAATATTATTATTTTTTATTATTAAGAATAATAATTTATTATACCGAAGAATAACAACCTACTATATAGAATAGTGTAAACGGGGCCGTACAAGTATTCGCCTTAGTAAATAAATATATTAAAGATTTGAATTATTGTAATTATAACAAAGAATTTTATGAAATCAATTATACGTATATCTATTGGGTTTGTTTTAAGGTTTTCTATAAAATTTTAATTAAGGTATAATTTATTGTTAATATGGTGGTTCATATGATATTTTACTCTTTGTCTTGTGATTCATAATATTTTTACCTTTTAATCGATATATTCCCGTCGACTCACAATAGTTTTCACCTTTGAGGCATGTAGATTAAAAAAGGTGTAATTTTTTTTAAGTATTATGATTTTTTAATAAATAAATGATAAAATATGTTAGATGGATGATGAAAACTTTTTTGAGAAGGACGAAAAAGAAAGGGTGAAAACTTCTGATAGTCGGGAGGCGTATTATTATTAAATTTTGTTTGAAACCGTCCCATGAAATAAATTATATGAGACGGATAACAAAGTGATTATAGCTTTTATAAAAAAATGATGTATGATCAAAAGTGATAATCGTCTAATATAACTATTTCATACACAACTCGTAAAATAAACGAAAAAAACGGTAACACCTTTAGTTAAAAGTGAAAACTAATTGAGAAAAGTTGATATCATGTGCATCCGGGTGAATGCGCGAACTCATATGTGTATTAATTTTTATTTAATAATATATACTCCTTCCTTCCCTTCAAAGAGAGTATTTTTTCTATTTTGTCCGTCTAATTCAAAGAGTTTTATTCTTTTTTTATACACATGACACCCACACACACCCACTAATACAATTAAAATATAGGGTCACACTCCCACTAATACAACTAACCACTACACATTAAATAATAATACTCCTTAATTTACATGTAAAAAGCAAAATACTCTTTTGCTATGAGACGGTGGGAGTGTGTGTTTCATAATAAATGTATAATTTTTTAATATTAAGTTTTTTCATTAAAAAACTAAAAGAAAATTTGCTAACAAATTAAAATGTATAAGTTCTTATTGATTAGTATATATATTTTTATTTATTATAGATACGCGGGAGAACTTATCAATTGAGAAAACAATCTTACATGACTTTATCTTTAGGATTTAAACTTAATCCTTAAAATTTACTACAAGTTAATGGGTATAGTTTTCTTTTGAATTTATTAGTATGAATTGCATGTAATTGTTTCATGTGATAATGGGTTAAAAAACTATTTATATATATATATATATATATATATATCCTAAAGGTAAATCCTAAATCTTATCGATAAAATAGACCACGGACCAAGAAATAAATAAATAGTGATTTTAGAAATGAATCAGAACAATCATTTTAAACAATCGAATTGGGAATCAAAAGCGGAATCAATACAATACGAAAAACTGTGAAAAACCATTTTTAGTGTTGAACCGACCATAATCGAAAAAAATCAGTGGAATCTCTGGATCTATGAAACCTTGTAATTTATGTATTATATAATTAGCTTGTTGTTAAGTGTGTACATACGGAGAAATTATGTAAGAAGGAGAAAATGTGTAATTATAATAGATGTTGGCGTGGGAATAATATATAGCAGTAACATGAAAGCACTAGTCATTTATTGTCTCCTGGGGAATAGTGCTATGAATCTTGCTTTATGTCTAATTAAATGTCTCCAACTGAAAAGGAATACCACTACTTGCTATTTCATACGCTTTTCCATATCCATCCAAACTGAATTATTACAATATAATACTATTAAACCAAATATTAATTGCCTGACATTTTTATTAATTTATTATATGTGTTTTCTGTAAATAATTTGTTTGGTCCTACACAATTTTGACCTGCTTAATTAAATTATTGTGCCGTAAAGTTTCACTGTAAAACCAAGCAATTGCTCATTCAATTATGAAATTATTTAAATAAACTTGGGTGGGACATATAAAGAGTAATGAAATTTTAATATAAAACGTAATATCTAGTTGAAAAAATTGATAATAGTCTAATTGAAATGTTTTATAATAAAGTCATCGTATAATATAAGTAACAATTAATTTTATAAAAAAATTTAACAATCTAACAGTGAGCAAGCTCACTCAATAGTTACTCAATATATTATACTTATAACATATTGCATAATTTTGGGTATTTGATATTTAATTAAAATTTTATTACACAAAATAAAACGTACTCCATAATTTTAAAAATCCATTTTGGATATTTGATGTTTAATTAATTTTTTTATTACACAAAATAAAACATACTTCGTAATTTTAAAAAGGGGTGGTTATTTATATCTTCAAATTTACTTAATGTTCTAAAAAAATAATTAAATTAAAATATTCATAATTAATACGACATAAGTACCCTTATAATTAAGATTTCATATTGCATTCGGTTGGAGTGCCCAAATAATATATTGTGTATTTGGTTAGAGAACTCTGAACAATAAGTGATATGTTTGGTTGGAGCAGTTTAACAATTAAGTATTTTTCTCCCCATTCGTTTAAACTTCAAAGCTCATTTTATTTTGTATTCAAAAACACATCGGGCATGGAAGTATGTGTATTGGTTCTTTTTTAAATGCATATCTTATCCAAATATTTCACTCCACAAAACGGGCTTTGAGATTCACTCCATGTTTAACGACTTTTGAGTCTACTTCGTTGTATATGTTGATGATTGCGATAAATGTGAAGTTGCTTCGTACTTGAATGGGTGCGCTCAATCGCTACTAAACTTCCCTACGAGCCTTGAGTCAGCCTCATTCTTCTTAGACCAACTTTCTCCCGATTAATTAATGTCTGTTGCGATTTAGCCAGATAAGCCTCATTCTTCTTAGACCAGCTTTCTCTTATTTATTATTGTGTATTGCGATTCAGCCAGATATATAAGGTCGAGCAATTCATTATTGTAAACTATAAGAATTTCAATGATAATGCATACAATCTCACTCCATCCTTTCGTAAGGTTGCCATTTTATTATATTGATGTTCCCTTCAAAGGTATTCATTTTCTCCTTTTAGTAAAAAAGCTCCACATATGGCCCACTAGTTACTACTAATATGACTACCCACTACACATAGAATAATAATATTTCTTAATCCATATGCAAAAAGTAAATAGTGACTTATGGATAAGATGGAGGAAGTACTTATTTAATCCAAATTCTAAGTACATAAGGCCGAGGAGATCAATGTGAACTTTTATCGCCTTATCGCAGTCACATATAGTTAAGTATTTCCCCGGGCTATCTCAAGGTCTGTTTTGTTGAGTGAATCTCATTCAGAATCTTCAGATAAGATCATCTCCAAAAATACCAATACACACTTTCACACCGAGTGTGTATATTCATTTTATTATTGGCAAAAGCTTGGTTGTGCCTGGACACACAGGAGCACATTCCGTGTGTCTTTAAAATTTTATGCTAAATTGTATACCCTTTAGTATAAAGATGTGTACCCTTTATTTTACAAAACAAAAACTTGTGTGCAATCGGGCGCACGGAAGCACACTCCGTGTGTCTTTAGAATTTTGTGTTAAATTGTATACACTTTAGTAAAAAGATGTGTACCATTTATTTTCTGAAGAAAATAAAAAATATAATGAAAAGTGTATACCCTTTAGAACAAAATGGTGTACCCTTATTAATTAAAGTATATACCCTTTATAACAAAATAATATACTCTTATCCATAATACTAAATTCTAAAGGAGCACGCAAGCCTCACTTTTTATTATTTGGAAAGAAGGGATCCACACATACAATTAATTCAATTATCCACAATATAATAAATAATAATACTCTTTAATTTACATGAAAAAAACAGAAGAAGTACTCTCTCTGTCCCGTCCTTATGTTTACATTTGCTTTTTACACGGGGATTAATGAATATAGTATTTTATTATGTATTCAGGTGAGAGAAATAATAATTTAATGTAAAGTGGGTAGGTATATTAGTGGGATGTGTGGGCCAATCGAGAAAAAAGTAATTAATTTGTGTGAGTCTCATATGCTAAAAAGGGAAATGTAACCATTAGGATGAAACATCCAAAATAGAAATATGTAACTATTAGGATGTGACGGAGGGAATAAATGATAAATTTTTTGGAATTGGGGAGAGTACAATTATTTGTCATCAATCAAATTAAAGTTAGGGGTAAAAATTAAAAAAAAATAGAAAAAACAACTAAAACTTACACATTATCCATTGAAAAATCTTATCTCATAGTACAGAGAGGAATTAGCTTTTTTTATATTATAAGAGATGCATGCTTTACAAAATGTTCCTGATATTTTTTTCCATTAATCTTGAAAAGATTTTTTCTTTATACACTTGAACCCATAAATTTATAAGATTGCAAATTTAGTCCTAAAAGATTTTTTAAAATACACTCTTAATCCCATAAGTTTATAAAAAGAAATTTAGCAAAACATTTTATGTTGGGACTAAGTGTGCTAAGAAAAAATCATGCAAGACTAAAATTATAATTTTATAAACATATGAGATCAATTATGCAAGGAAAAAAAATTAGAACTAAAAAAAAATATCGAGACCATTTTGCAAAGTATGCGCGTCCCGTGGCACCATAAACACTAATTCCTCCCATAATATACATGCAAAAAACAAACGTATACCTCTCTAGGAAGTGAAAGTTGTATTTTTTTTTAACCGAAATGCAGTTATTGTTTTTTAATATTACTTACTACTCCCTTCTACTCAGAAGTATTGACACTTTTTTTACGTACATCATGAAAATGATTTTTTTGGAATATTTTGATATTTTTAATTGGTAATAAATAAAGCGTAAGATATATTCTCTATATTATATTTGTTTTAGCTTTTTACTTGGAACCAAGATTAAGAAAATAACAAATTCTCTTGTGAGACATTATATATGTGAGACGTGTTAAAGTATGCCTATTATATAGATAAAATATGTTTAATGGTTGTTAAAGTATGTTTTCTAAAGTATGATAAATGATGAATTAAAGTATGATTTTATGGTGTTAAAATATGATTAATTATTGACATACTTTAACTCAGGGCCGGCTTTGAGGGTTGTCCCGATGGGCTCTCGCCATGGGCCCCAAAATTTTTATTATCTTTATATGTATATATATTAATTTTATTTTTATAAATCCAATCATCTTTAATAAATTGGTTGACCTTTAAGTTTATTTAAGTTTAATGGTTCATTAATCACGTTAAAAAATAACTAAGTAAATATTCTTATCTTGATTGGATCAATAAATTTATATCTTCCACAATCCATAATAATCACGTACATTTTCCAAATTTTTAGAGACTTTTAAAAAAAATTCTCAAGGAGGTTCCAAATTAAAAATTTTCATATTTAATCAAGATAGAATGGGTTATATTTTTAAAAAAAAAATATATAATCGTGAAGCTATAAAAACAAACGATAAAGGAACTTGTTAGAGAGGAGAATGACTTTTTTCTATGATGTTGTTGTGGATTGCTATCAATTAGATTTTATAGTTTTTTTAGTGTTACTTAATTAAATTAATGTATTTTTAATTTTATAATTTGTATTATAATCATGTTTCCTTAGAAACTATGCATTATTAGTGAGTAAAAAAATAAAGAAATAAAAAAAAACTTGAAAAAAAGACTAATTATCATATGCTCTTAATAAATTTATACCAATGGATTCTTCGAAATAAAAAAGTAGGAGAGTGATAACTTTTGATTGTGAATAATAATGATTTAAATGAAAAAGAATATAGAAAATATATTGTAGTTGAGAATTAAAATAACTTGAATGAGAGTGATTTATAACAACGAAAGAGATTATGAAGAAATTATAATAAAATTGAGAAACATGAAAATATTTTAGAAAATAAAATTGTGCGTGATATATATATATATATATATATATATATATATATATATATATATATATATATATACTCCCTCCGTCCCCTTGATACGTATTCATTTTTTCATTTTGGTCCATCCCATTACAAAGTATCAATTTTTCTTTTTGGATTGATGTGACCTACAACCACTACACATGACCCCACACTCAACACTAATATAACTACCCACTACACATTAAAATATTATTTCTCTCACCTTACTATACATTAAATTATTATACTCCTTAATCCACGTGCAAAAAGTCACGGATACCTTTCAAGGGGACGGAGGGAGCATATATATATATATATATATATATATATATATATATATATATATATGATCCAAGAGTTTATGATAACATTGATAAAATTGGTGGAGAAATGTTCAATAACATAAAATAATCGCAAATTTCCTAAAAAATGGACTTTCTATAGATTTTTCGTACAAAGATGGTGTATTATTTTTGTTACAAGTTGGCAGATAATAAAAGATTTTTTAGCAAAAGAAGATCTTAATGATTGAAAATATGCTGTTTTGGGGGCCCATTTTATGATTTCGCCAAGGGACCCCATAATCTCAGGACCGGCCCTACTTTAACTACAAATAAGCATACTTTATCTATATAATAAGCATACTTTAGTAATGGTTCAACCCGTCTCACAACTATCTCACAAGAGAATTTCTCTAAGAAAATATTGGTTTTTGGGGATATTACAGTATTTATTTTTAAATAAATAAATGATAAAGTGTTTTTGTTCAAATAACGTGCATGTGAGAATGTAGTTATGATTTTTTTACCTTTTAAGAAGGTTAAAAATTTTGGTGGAATTCACTAAATTTAAAAGAGTGAAAACTTGTAAAATACGGAGGAAATATCATTTTTATAAAAAAACACAACATTGATTTTGTACTTGCATTTCAACTAACATAACATTCTCTACAAAATTTTAAATTGTTCCAGAGAATCGTTGAAATGTATTATTCCATGTTCTTTAAAAAAAATACTCCCACTATTCCGTTTCAATGTTTACGTTTATTTTTTGCACGTTGATTAAGAAGTATAGTATTTTAATAAATAGTGAGTGGAAAGATATAATATTTAATATAAAGTGGATAGGTGTATTAGTGTTGAATGTGGAGACTATGGTGATATACTCCCTCCGTCCCACTACCTATTAAAATATTATACTCCTTAATCAATGTGCAAAAAGCAAACGTAAACATTGAAACGGGACGGAGGGAGTATTTATTATTTTTTTTCCAATTTTATTAACTTTAAAGGGTACTCCCTCCATCCCATTTCAATATTTACATATTTCTATTTTGCGCGTCCCATTTCAATGTTTAAGTTTCCCTTTTTAGAATATGGGACCCACCTAAAATAATTAATATATCACCATGAACCCCACATCCAACACTAACACACCTACCCACTTTACATTAAATATTAGTATATTTTTGGGAGGATTACTACTAGGTACACAAAAAAACCCTAAATTACTATGAGATACAAACATACAAAAGTATTACTACTAGGTACAAAAATATATAGTGATATTCCAATATTACCCCTATTAATGTGCTGCACATAAATATTGTGTGCAGCAAAAGTTCATGTGCAGCAAAGTGTGTGCAGCAAAAAAATGTGGTGGTCCGGCGGCGGCGGTCCGGCAGCTTTTCCGGCAACGGCAGTTTTTCCGGCGACCAGTTTTTTTTTTTTTTTTTTTTTTTTTGGACGAACAGTTTTTTCGGCGACCGGCTGCCGGAGCTCCGGCGGCGGTGGCGCGGCAGCTTTCCGGCGACCAGTTTTTTTTTTTTTTTTTTTTTTTTTTTTTTTTTTTTTTTTTTTTTTTTTTTTTTTTTTTTTTTCTGACGAACAGATTTTCCGGCGACCGGCCGCCGGAGCTCCGCCGCCGGCAGCGGCAGCGGTGGTCCGGTGGTGGGTGGAGATTGGGGTTAGTGTTTTAAAGGTATATGGGTTTAGGGGTATATTTGGTATTTTACTTTAATATTTTGTATTAAATAATAATTATTTTAAATCAATGTATCTAGTAGTAATTAGGGGTACAAAGTGTGTACCTATCAGTAATTATTTCTATATTTTTCCACCCACTATCTATTAAAATATTATACTCCTTAATCAACGTGCAAAAAGCAAACGTCAACATTGAAATGGGACGGAGAGAGTATATATTATTGTATTTTCAAGTAAAAAAATACTCTCTCCGTCCGCTTCTAAGGTATCCATTTCACTAATTTTGGTGTCCGCTTCAAATGTATCCATTTCCCCTATTTAGTAAAAAAATACATAATATGACCCACTACTTCCCTCTAATACAACTACCCACTTTACATATAATAACAATATTCCTTAATCCACCTGCAAAAAAACATACCTTAGAACCGGAGGGAGCGGGTATATAAAGTAATAGCATGCGTTTTAGAATAGAATGAATTTAAAGTAACTTTATTTGAGATGATTTAAAAATCTATCTCTAATTTCCATCTCATACGACGGATTTTTTTAATTGTCTATAAATAAAGAAGTTTAATTTTTAATTTTTTATTTTTCAATATTATGGGACAAACAAATATAAAAATTGTAAATAATTTTTGGAATTGAGTGAATATATACAATTTTTTTTCTCTTTTTGTAATCGAAGTTAGGTTGTGTTTTAAGTAATGGGCAAAGGGTCACTTTGGACATCCAATTTATCCCTTCCCTTGAGATCAAGTAAGCCCCTAACCTTATTTTTTATTCGTCTAAACCCTTACCTTTTTAAAATAAGATCAAGTAAGCCCCTTATCTTTTTAAAAAGATCATTTAAGCCACTCATTTTATATTATTGTAACAACCAAACCTTTTATCTATTTTTGAGCCTTCAAACTTCATTTTATTATAATTAAATTAAATATACTCTTTATCTTCTATAAATCAAACATACATGATACAACACCTAGACCCATATTTAATCGCCCACCTATTTTCTTGAATTTTTAATTGTTTTTTAATTAATTAATTTTATTATTATTATTATCATTATTATTATTATTATATAATAATAAACAATGTGTAATACTGTTGTTTCTTTATTTACTTTTTCTGTTTTGATTTTTTTTTAATTTTCAATTACATGTATATATTTAAAAATATTATAGATTACAAAATAATATATATAAAATATTAATTCATGAATTATTTATATAACATATAAAATGTGATAATATTAGTGATAATATTTTTGAAAAAGTGATACATAATCAAGAAAAAAAATGATAACTGTTAATTGAACTATTTCATGAATAAATTTATATGACAAATAAAAGTGATAACATTTTAATAAAATTTGATATCCGATAAAGAAAAAAGCGATTATCATGCATCCAATTAATTTTTTTTTAAAATAATTCGTATAAGAGATAAAATGTTAATAGTTTTAACAAAAGTGATATTAGATCAAGAAAAAAGGATAATCATTCAATTAAATTATTTAATTTCAATTACTTTAATTCATCTTACATTTTTATTTAAAAAATAATAAATATTTTTCACCTTACATTTATTATATCCGTAAAATAATTATTTTAAAGTTATTAGATGATGAATTTAAAGAATTATTTTTAAAAAAATTGACTACATAATGTAATTATTCTAACTAATTAATGTAATTAAAATTGAATAAAACAAAAAAACCCATATTACTTTTTTAAATATATATATATATATATAATGTAATAATAATAATAATTTAATTAAAAGAATAGGGTAAAAAAATTAAAAACATAATAATAAAACAAAAGAAAGGAAAGATAGTTCAGGAGAAAATTAGAGCAGCAACGATTAAGATGTGTTGTAACTTGTATTAGTGCTTATATTTGAAATTTAGGAAAATCATGTCTTTTATTAGCCCTTAATTATATTAAGGAACGATGATTTTATTTTACTTTCATGAGTAAGACATTAATTTGAAGATTTAGAGAAGAAAGGTATTTGCGCGTAGCTCCTGAATCAAACAGTAATTTTTTTTTAGATATACATTTTTAATTTATATTTATTGTTTAGTAATGAAGGTCATTATTATCTATTAAAATAAAACATAAGTGCATGAAAAAAAAATTAGATGAGGGGTTTATTTGATCTAGAAAAATATAATGAGGGTTTTCATGAACTTCTATTTTTATTTAAAAAAGATGAGGGTTAAATTGATCCAATTCAAAAAAGATAAGAATTTGGATGAATAAAAAATAAGATTTGGGATTTAGTTGATCGCAACTGATAAGATGAAGGGTCGAATTGACCCTTTGTCCTTAAGTAATTAATAGTTTGATTTGTAGAAAGTGAAAATTTTGAGAAAGAAGTTAGTGAGTTGTTACTTGTTATGTTAGAATCATTAGTGAGCTGGTCGGTTTCTTTGGTTAAAAGAATGCAAAGAAAGCTGTCCTGTCCCGGCTGGAGGAAGATTCGAATCTTATAAATAAACAAAAAGCAGTTAATGAAATGTCCGACGCCGTACAGTTGATGTAAGAATGTAATTTTGAAGTAAGATATCTCCTCTTTCCATACTTATAAAAATGCACATTTTTCTTCTTTCTAATTCGTATTATGCATTTCTACCTATGTTCACACATTAACATCACAAATTTAATACTATCACTTTTTAATTTCAAAATTATTACTCCTCCATCCCGGCACAAAAGGTACCATTATTTTTTGCACGTATATTAAGAGATATACTCCCTCCATCTCCTTTCAGATGTCACACTTTCTATTTTGGAGTGTCCCACAAAAGTTTGCACCTTCCAAAAAAAACAAAAAGTAAAAAATAATCACCATTCCTCATACACTTTATTTACAAAAAATTATCTCTACCTAACATACTTTATCATTTATTTATTACAAAAAAAAACCATTATACTCCTAAAAGTTATCACTTTCTTAACCACCGTGCCGGAAAGGGGGGCGCAAACTTTTCCGGGATGGAGGGAGTAATATTTAATGAGTAGTTAAGGAGAAATAAATAATATTTTAATATAAAGTGTGTATTTGTATTAGTATGGTGTGTGGGTCCCATGAACATATATTAATTGTTTTAAGTGTGTCTCATTTACTAAAAAGGAAAATGCATCTCTTGTGCTGAGATAGACGAAAATGACAAAATGCACTTCTTGTTATAGGACGGTGGAGTATAATTTTTAGTGGTAGATTTGTGTGAGACCATCTCGATATTTTATTAATTAATTATATTTAATTACAATTAAACGAGAATTTTATCAATCGAGGGCCTGAAAAATAAGTAAACTATTAATCTGGGGTCTAAATTTTTTTCTATCAATTCGAAGTCTGAAATATATAAAACTATCAATCCAGGAATTGAATTTATCAAATATTTATCTCATATTTTATCAATTTAGGGCCTAAATTCAGGCACCGAATTGATAATTATACATATTTCAGGTCCCGGATTGATAGAAAAAATAATTCAGACCCCAAATTGATGATTTACCCATTTTTCAGGAATTGAATTGATAAAATTAGTAAACAATAAAGATAAATATTAATCTTTTGGAACAAAACAGACCATAAACTATAAGGTTATAATATTACATGAACCACGAGTAAGAAATTACAATTATGCCTTTAGAATAAACACTAAACCCAAAATATTAATATTTTACTTTAGGGACAAAATAAATTATAAATTACAAAGATTATTTCACAATTATACTCTTAAAATTAAGACTAATACTAAGGATACATATTAATTCTTAGGGGCTTAATAGACCATAAATCACATGGTGGATTACAATTTTACACTTAAAATTAATGTTGAATCTAAGGTTAAATATTAAAATGGATTTATTACTATCTAATACAAATTATACATTTATATTACTATTAGATACGATACGGTAAAAATATTATCAGCAGATACAATATATTAGGATGAGATACCAAATATATCCATATAATAAAATATAATCTCAATCAATTTCTTTTATTAATAATTTCAGTTCTCTATTTTTTTCTCTTTCTGTTGATCTTTTCTTCCCTCACCGAAAATCTCTTATCTTTCTCCAAATCTCCATTTTCTTCCTCTAAATTTTCGGCGTCCTCTTAGCCTAACGTGGGGAGAATTTCTGGTGTACTCGACCGACTCCCAACGCAGTGCCCTCTTCTCCATTGGACTAAATCCTAAAATTCGATTAACCTCTGAACCTTTATCTATTGGTTAAGGTTTCTGTTTGCCCGCCATCTATGTGTTTGGGAGGCGTCAAGATGACCGACGGGCTCCACACTCCTAGCATGCCCTAGGCGAGGCCTTTTGTTCTAGCAGAGTCATTTTCTCGATGGATTCTACAACTCGTATGGATAATAGGAGTGCTATCCCTAGTAGAAGATTATTGCGCGATGCTGGATCTATAGAGGTTGTGCCTCTCAGTTGAACCCACGACATTTGCCCTTTGTTGCTCTGAGTTTTTTCCTTCTACAGAGGCTGGTGTAGCAAATCACTACAAGCACTTCAAAGTGGAGGCATCAAAGAAAGGCGAAGTGGAGGCATCAAAGAAAGGTATTGCTGAAGAAAATTAAGAATTGGGAAATTGGACTAGGAGTTTTCTTCAATCTGCTATGTTTTTTTCACTTCTCTGCTTCTGGTCTTGGATTTTTTGCTTTGGTTTGCGTATTCAAAAATACTAGATTCAGAAATATTGCATCTAGAAAATATTACCATGTTTCTGTTTCTGGTCTTGGTTTTTCTACTTTGGCTTGTGTATTCAAAAATACTGTATTTAGAAATATTGCACTCAGAATATTGTCGTGCTTTTGATAATGTTTTTTTCTTTAGTTTGCGTATTCAATAATATTATATTCAATTCAGGAATATTGCACTTGGTTTTTCTACTTTAGTTTGAGTATTAAAAAATACTGAAATATTACATTCAAGAATATTGCTTTACTTTTGGAATTGGTTTTTTGCATAGTGAAAAATATTGTATTAAAAAATATAAAAAAATATTGTATTAAAAAATATCAATAATATTGCCCTACTTTGGTTCTTTCAATGTTTTTCTATTTTGGTTTGCGTATTCAAAAATATTAAATGCTAAATATTTGAACGGTTACTGCTTACCATATACACGCAAAATATTAAACTAAGCTTTTCATCAAAAGTTAAATGAAAATAAGAAAGGGAGAGACATGATAGAGAATAATAAAAAGCCAAACATGCGACTTGCAAAAACAAGCAAAACAAGAGGCTCGGAGAAAACAACATTATTGATAAAAACAAAAGTACAGAAGTTAAGACAATGGCCAAGAATATTGGCATTGAGAATGGACCATAACAAACGAGGATCGGTGCAAGTAGCATAACAATAGGGGCTGATCTCGAGTAGAAGATCCTCACCATAATCGGGCAAAGGCTTCGTGATCAACAAACGGGCTTATGTTGGCATGTAGCCCATTAGAAGTGGAATGCCACACCAGAGTAAAAAACCCTTTTCCCCCTTTGCGAACTACGTGTACTAGTACGAGTGTCATAACCAAATTCAATGAACTCAATGAAAGAACTGTGAGACTCCTAAAGCAAACTATAGTAGCAGGACCATAGCAGTCTCCGTCATCATAAACCAAATAGTAAACAAGAGTAGGCACAATTCCTATGACAAAAATCAAACAAAAATGACCTTACAAGTGAGCATGAACAGAAGAAGCAATCCGAGGGGAATTTTGGCACGGAAGAGACCAGAAAACATGGAAAGTGAAAGTAATCCCGATATAAGCCATACCAAGGTAACTGAACGTGAGTAAATGGCTTCATCAAGGAAATAGAAATCAACCACATAGAGAAGATATAGCAGCAAACCCAAATGTATGAATCATACAATCTAAATACATGGAGTTAAGAACAAAATCACAACACAACCCCAATATTTGAGGCATACCCAATATTTCTGTGGACTCATTCGTGTTGTAACGAATGACAAACTATCTGATGCAGTAAGAGATTTGAACAACCTCGTGCATCAAAACCTCATGAAGAGGATACAACTCAAACTCGAAAAAACTGCTCCAACAAATCAAACTACAGTATCGGGCAACAGCAGGGGCTGTAAGAAACTCCTACCAATTGATAATGTAAGAGCAGTCTCCGATGTAGGTGGCCGATTGCAGCAAAACAACAACAGTCGGATGAAGGAGGGCATCACATCAGATGAAATTAGTTACGGACCAAAATCAAGCGTCAGCCAGATTGATAAAAAATGCTGGCGGTGTCTCCAAATCTGGAAATCTTTGGTGAAAATAGCAGAGAAGGGAAACAAACCTTATCGGAACAGGGAAGTCGCCGAGCAAATACCGACGTAGCAGGCACTGGTCTGTTTATAGGAGCTCCGAGAGGAAGGCCAATATTTGAACGGGTTACTGCTTACCATATTGAACATATTTAAAAATATAACTATGCTATGTGATGATTTATGGAATCTATTTTTCCTTATTCATAAATATTTCTAAATACGTAGAACTTGAACAGATAAATTTTGAACAGAAACACATAAACATATTCTCAAATGATATTATGTATAAAATAGATTCTGAACAAAAAATATATAATTTATGAATCTAAATATATTCAATATAAATATTTTTTAATATTATATTTTGAAGGTATTCAGAATGAGTATTTAGTGTAATACTTATAAATGGTACTTGGTATTCACAATGCTTTTGAAGATATGGGAATCATATCTTAGGAGTTTGTGAGGGTGAAGATATGCATCTTTCTCGCATTTTTTTCTTTTTTTCCATGTTGTTCATAGATAGAGTGGTGGGGATATTCAATAATAAAAATAAATTAAATAGAGTTGGAGCATGAAGATTCGAGATTGAAATTTGAACACAATAATTTCTAACGTATTTTTTATTTTCTTGGAGAGATTAAGGGTAAATTAATTTCTAAATATAATTAATTTTAAAATAGGGTTAAAAGTGGTATTTGATGTATTCAATTTGAATATTGTACCTAGTAGTAATATAGGTACATAAAATGTACGTATAAGTAATGGACCATGAACTAGAACTAGATAGCTGGGCACTGGGACTTTATCCGCAAGAAAAGTGGAACCCTCCCTCGGTGGAATCGACAGCAAAGAGAACTACATCTCTATCGAAGGTTGTCTATTAAAATTTTGGAGCAAAATAAATCTTAAGGACCAAGAATGAAATTACAATAATCTTTAGAAGTTAGAATTAGCACTAAACCCAAATAATTAATATTAAACCATAAAGTCAAAATAGACCATAAATAATAAGGGTAAAATTATAATTATACCATTAAAATTAGCACTAAATCCTAGAATAAAATATTAAATCATATGGGAGATCATCCAAAAAAATATGAGGTATTGTGACTTAGAAAGGAAACCAAGCTTGCTACAACATCTAACAAAGGGAGAGGTCATGAAAGATAATGTTGTTGGATTATATGTGTGCACCAACCAATCATTTTGCCAGATGGATTATGAAGAAAGAATTACAAATAAAAATAAATTACAATTAAGGAGTAGATGCGAATGATATTCTAACACCTTGTAAGCAAAACTATCTTCAAAGATGACGAAGTCAAGTTGAGTAAGGATTCTTCCCACAAGAAGAAACACGCCTAGTAGTGCTTTGGTCTTGGCGGATCTTCCTTAAAGGTAAAATAGCTTCTCGTTTTTTGATGAACGAAGGAAGATCGGAGGACTGGACCGTACTAGATTATGATACGTTTGTATGTAAATTTACTCTGACGTGTGTTGAATTCATGATGAATGAACCTATTTATATGAGCACCCGAATACTCACCATAAATGCTGACAAGCGCAGATTGTGTGACAAGATCGCTGATTGCGTATTTCTTGTTAATTTGCATCAATTCCATGAGTGATTTGATCATGTGATAGTTGATTATTTTATTTGTTCAGGTACATTGAACCGTTGAATGTGACCCGATTTTTTTCCAAATGATACATAGGATACCATGTCAGCGTTAATTCACATTTGCATAATGGATTTGAACTAATTAAGGATTCTTCTCCCACATTAAATGTGCGACATTGATTTGAATCTATCCACATTAATTTCTCTCCATTTAGTGAGTCAATAATTCCACTCTCAATCAACTCCTGTTAAATTAGTGATTGATCTTATTAACCAATTAAATCAACTAATTTAATTAATTCTCCAACAATCCCCACATGAGTGAAATTTGATGCTCATTAAATGCAGACATATAATCCAGTTCTCCTCAGCCACTAATGCATTCGGACAGGTAGCTTGGGACTTAGAACTTTTCATAGTCCAACACTATTGAGTATACCGGTGGCTTAGTAGACAAGATCGTTGAACTACTCATCTTTAGCGTATACTTAGACAATGGTGTGAATGCATTAATGTCTCTCATCCATCTCGTTCTCACGTTTTGTTCCATTTCGGTCATGGACCCCCTTTGAATTCATAAGTATTTCACTTTGTAGCAGCCATTCATTTCACACTTACATAGGTGATCTCTTACTTTGAGTACCCCATTATACTCAACCTCCATAAGGTGTCGTAGGAGTCGTTAAAAGTTGTAGACTTAACCTCACCACAATACGGGTTCCATACTTGATAGTATTTCTCTTTTAAGAAATATTAGGTACCAAGTTTAACTTAAACCTCTACAGTTTCGTTTCCCGTTGAACCAACTTCTTGGGATCTCCAGTCTTCAAGGTTGGGTTTCTACTGCTTTATTTCTTTCATTGTGGATTTTAATTCCATTCCTTCTAGCAATTTTATTTATATTTGATTATCATACATATTGTGTGAGTGGTACCACTTTTTATTCAAGGTAAATTTGTTGTGTGTTTAAAAACAACCACAAATTTTATATTTTGATTCAAAAGTCTCCATACTTGGAGTGCCACACCCCCACATTTGGGGCATTTAAAGTGCCTTTTAAACATTAATTTGTAATAATTCACATGAACACTTTAATAGCAATTAAAGACTTATATTCATGAATTATTAATCTTAATGGCTTATAAAGAATGTTTGCCATATCCACAAATTTATTACATAGCAGTATTAGGCTGATAAATCATCATCCATTAGCTCTCTAGTCTCAACCACATTTGCGTCATGTTGTCCATTGTTTCGTTTGGGAAGATGACACTCTTTGGCCCTATAATTAGACTTACCACAATTATAACAATTGCCTTTGAATTTCTTTTCCTGAGTATGCATCTTGCCTTTATCATCACGCCTTTTCCGCTTTTGATGTTCCGTTAAGTTTGCTTTAGACTCAATAGGATTATAATAATTATAATTATAATTATAATTATTTGAGAGAAGGGTCCAATAAGCCCTCTATCTTATCTTAGAGGATCAAATTGCACCTTAACCTTAATGTTTTGTTCACTTAAACCCTTATCATCTATAAATTGGATCATTGAGCCCTTCAATTTTTTAAATAATGCACCAGAACCCTTATGTTAAAAATCACATGACGAAGTTAAAAAGTTCCATTCTTTCCTTCACTTGGTCATGAGCCCCAAAAATTCTACCACTTCTCCCTTTAAAATTTCCTTCCCTCTCTCACATATCAACATTCATGGCTTTACCACTTTTCCCTCTAAAATTTCATTTCCTCTCTCATAGATCAACATTCATGGCTTTAGTGTTGATAGTTCTTGGTGCCTCTTCTTGTTAATGGACAATTATAGTTGAAAGTATGAGACCCGACCACTAGTGTGTCTAATTTTTGTTCCCCTTCCGACATCTCTGCCACCACGCAGAAAAATGCCCTTCTAATTGCATCCGCCCCCTTATCTCTCACTAGCTTCTCTATCGCTCAGCTCAACAAACGGATTGAGAAGTTGAAGGCTCGGGATTTATGTCGACCCTTATTTCAGGAATGAAATAACCCTCCTCTTTCACATTTAGAATCCCGACCCCTAGAATAAAAAGGAAAATTAATTTTGAAAATCAAGAAAATGTATTCTCACTAAAAGAATTCCTCTTGAGGCTTTGAGCAGACATTCGGTGAAAATGTCTAACTCAAGCTTGTCGATGCAAAGGACAAATCCGGCATCCGACTGAGTATATTTTGCATTAGGTCGTCCCCTAAATCCTCAATTTCGGCCACAATTTCCATGCATCAAATTCTCACTTGTCTCTTCTCCATCGCAGTTTCTTGAGAGTTTCAGAGGATTGACTTTCGTCCATAGGCTACAATTTGAAAATTAAAACCCAAATTTGACAACTGATGACACAATTTGTATTCAAGGCAAGTGAAATAAAGGCTGTGATTAAGTCATGTAACCCAGCTACACCCTCTATTTGCATAAAGTTTCCAGGAAGATGGGAAGAGAAAGGAATGGGTTATTTTTAACGCCGTTGTTTGATTATTTAACAGAGGGATTTAGTGAATTAATTTAAAAAAAATAAAGGGCTCAATTGATCCTATTTATAAATGAAAAGGATTTGAATGAACAAAACAAAAGATTGAGGGTTAATTTGATCTTATGATATAAGATGGAGGGTCTACTTGACCCTTTGCCCTAATTATTTTCCATCCTTCTATTGTTTTCTTCAATTTTCAACTTGATAATCAAGTTTTCTAATGTTATTTCCTTTTGCTTGTGTTTGAGATAATTCTTAAACTCTCTCTAACTAGGAGGTAGCTTCTCAATCACATAGACTACAACAAAAGCATCCAGAAGGATCATCCCCTCAGTGAGGATATCATGCAAAATCAACTGAAAGTCTTGCACTTTGTTCTATCACAGATTTCCCATCAAATATTTTGAAATCTAGAAACTTGGCTATGTTTATTAATTTTCCACAGGTATATAATTTGATCTTCAAGTGTAAGGGATCAATTGTAATGTACGTGTGGCCAAGTTGAATTATCGAATCCACAAGACAATTCTAGACTAATCAATAAATCTAACTATGACTATTCTAATTTAAGACAAATCAAAGTTTTGAGAATTTTTACTAATAAACTACCGCGTATAAAATTATAAAGACGAAAAATTAAATATTGAATGAGAAAATATTCTAATGTTCAAGATAAAAGATTGGTAATGTTAATGCAATCCAGTTTTAACATGTAAACTGACTCTCTAGAATTATAATTCACTATCTTGCAGAAACTTAAGCTAAACCACGATGATCAAGAGAAATCTAATACTTATGATTAACCGAAAATCCTAAGATCGATTAGTTATTAATCCACTCTCCCTTTATAGGTATTTAAGCAATTAAGGTTTTCTCTTACATACCTGCACATTAACAGATTTTCCCTTTTTAGGTATTAAGAAATTAATCCTACTTCTCATTATCAAATACCAACAATGATGTTTTACCTAGTATCTGATATCCTATACTGATTGTTTAGCAGTTAAATTCTAATATTGATCAATCCTCTTTAACCACCACAGAAAACACTACTTTCATGTAGAAATCCAGATTTCAAGTAATATCTCAATTTGAGGTAACTTCTTGAAACATCACATGAAATAGAATTCAAAATATAATTATACAAGTCTCAAAATGTTTCTTTAATATAGAATTAAACATGCAGTGTCATAAATCAAAGTCTAAATCATCAAATCAAGTAATTTAAACTATCAAAACCCCTAACATCACCACGAGAAAACTTAGCCCATGGTATCATAGAATTCAATCATAGAAATATAATAAATCCTAACCATGAGTCCAACTACTAGAAAGAAAAAATAGACTAAGGAAGAACCCTAGGAACAGTAGACTCCCCTACTTCAACTTCTATCTTTGCCAGGATTTCCGTCTGCAACCAAGTAAGAGACACTATCTTAATTCTTATCCAATAGTACGATGGATGGAAGGTGGGTGATGGTGAAGACGTGTTATCAAATTGGTGCGGTGTGGAATTTATCGATCTAAAAAGTCCCCCTTTCGATGTCCAGAGTCTGTCTTTTTATAGTGGAGCAAAAACACGGACCTGGGCCTCGAACTTACGCTGCTCAACATCGAGGAGCCATGCTCGGTATTATGTTTGATATCAAGCACTGTGCCTAGTATCCATCGAGTGACGATTGCTCGATTGCTGGGTGTGATCTTCTCTCCTCGATGTTTTGCTCGATACCGAGCGGTAATGCTCTGTAGTCACCGAGCATTTCTTCGTGTCAAACTCCACCTCTTTCAGAACCTTTGCTTGAGATCGAGCGATGTTGCTCATCACTTACCGAGTGTTCTTTCTGGCTCTCCCAATCTGCTCTGAATCGAGCATTAATGCTCGATTATGATCGAACTACATTTCTTTTCGAATCAACTCCAAGTTCGACTTTTGATCTTTTTGTTCTTTTTTCTGTTTAAAACTTGACAAAATACCTCTCACGTATCTTTTTGTCAGTAACACTCACCGGCTGTCACAGTAGGCTCTGCAGGTCACTTGCTACCATAAGTCATAGGGGAAAATGAGGTAGGTATATTTTCCTTTGGTTAAATTGAACCCAATTTTTCATTAAGGGTAGTGATGTCATTTCATGGCAAAAATGAGTAGAAAATACTTTATTATACTTGATGTAACCTAAATAGAAAAAGATAGTACATACCTAAATAATTAAAATCACCTCTTATATTCCGAAAGCCAACACACCCATTGATCAATATTGAAAAATAGATAGGTGTTGAGTGAGATCGTCTCACATGAGACTATTTTACACGTTTTAAATTAGTTATCATTTTCGCTATAAAATACTTTCACTTTTCATTTATACTATAAATTGTTCATGAAATAGCATTATTATTTTTCATTACTTGAGTATCACTTTTTATTATACGATTTATCACTTTTATCTGTCTCACGTAAACCCTTATGCGAAATGGTCTCACACAAGTCTTTGTCTTGAAAAATAAGGGGTAATGAATTGACAACTGAAATAAAAATGACTAAGTTGAGAGTGTTATTGAAGCGGATCGACTCATTATTATATAGATAAATTATGTAATTGAGTAGTTAAAATATGATAAATGATACAATAAAGTACTCCATCCGTCCAGATTCAAGGGTGTCATTTGCTTTTGGGCACGGAGATTAAAGAGTATTATTATTTAATGTGTAGTGGGTAGTTGTATTAGTGGAGGTGTGGGTCCAATTTTTAAGTTGTATTAGTGGGTGTGTGTGGATAAAAAAAGAAATGAGACCCTTGGAGGCGGACGCCCAAAATGAAAAAATGATACCTTTGAAAGCGGACGGAAGGAGTATGATTTTAGGATATTATAGTATGATTCACTAAATTATAATTAATAAGTAGTGAATTATACTATAACTTCTTAAAATTATATTTTAATGCATCATTCATATTTTAGTAAAATCATACTTTAGTCACCTAATGACATATTTTACCTATATAATAATGATTCGATTCGCTTCACATAACACTCTCAACTTAGTACTCCCTCCGTCCGCCCGAAAGGTGGACATTTGTTTTTTCACGTGGATTAAGGAGTATTATTATTTAATGTGTAGTTGGTAGTTGTATTAGTGAGGTGTATGAGTCCCATGTATTTATTGTATTAGTGATGTGTGTGGGTCCCATATGTTTAAAAATGGAAATGTAGACCTTTGGTGCGTACGCCCAAAATAGCAAAATATGGACCTATTTAGTGGACGGAGGGAGTAATTTTTATTTCACTCTCAACTTAGTCATTTTTATTTCAATTGTAAATTCATTACCACTTATTTTTTGCATGAGACGGAGGCAATATTGTTTACGTTACATAAAATTATTTTATTTGGTTCATAACATCTACCATGAGAAAAAAAATGAAGAAGATGAATAAAGTAGCATTTCAATTCAGTATTTCAAAATTATATTATAAATTCAAAAGTATCATTTGCAAATATTTTATAAGTATATTTTTATTATCTAAAAATTTTAATTCCAGAAAAATAATAAATAAATTTAATAAAAAATATTTTGTTTAAAAAATATAGCATGAAATAGAAAATGTGAATAATATCATGGATGGATCATGAATGGAGTACACATTAGATCATGAATGGAGTACACATTAGAAATTAAGTACTCCCTTTGTCTTTAGTATTTTTACATGTTTTTTCATATCCATATGCCCCATTAATAATTCACATTTCTGAAAATATTAACCATGCATGTATAATGTTAACATCCACACAATACAAAATTGTTATTTAATTTTGAATAAAAAAAATTCAACAACATTATTCATCTTTTATTATTAAATTACCCAAATCACGTTTATTTCATGTGCCAATGCGTTTGTCCGTTGTAATGCTAATATTATGTCATATCATCTTTCTAAGCCTCTCATTCCTTATGGATACTCCATGAATTTAGTTAATTTCCGTTAACCGTTATTTCCACCCGCCAACTGCTTGACATGTTACCTACTATTGTGTAATTAAATTTTATATAATGATTTAATCTTTGATTTTTGTTTTTTTCACATCATGCTTATGGTGATGTGGCAAATTTATATTCATAAATATTAATTTAACAATAAATATTAAAAGAAATTGAGAAAATTTACCGAATAACAAAGTGAGAGGATCCATATTCCTTTTGGAGTCATTATTAAATGGTGTACCCCACCATTAGGGCCCCCATCGCCCCTGCTCTGGGGATTGGTTGAGGAGGTAAATCGCAGGATGTGCCTCAAGTGGCTTATAGGGAGGGCTCACTGTTAAACTTGTGCTTGCAAGGGGCCAAATCCATGCCAAAGGCAGGATTCGAACCCCCACCCTGCAGCAACCAAGCTCAGCTGGAAGGCCTTTCCACCCTCCCCTCTACCACTTGAGCTATGCCCTGGGGCCTTTTGGAGTCATTATTGGGTAGAGGCATTGTATTTTTTGTTTAAAAAATAATTAAAAAAAATTAATTGCCTACAAACACATGCAAAAACACTCTTTATTAATTATTACTATATGTTATGTAGAGGAGGGTTCGAGGAGGGGACATTGCAGCAATTGCAGAGCATGCATGCAGAGAGCAGTGAAAACTGGAAGTGAGAGAGAGAGAGGAAGGAGGCACCCGCACGCTCCACCGCAATGCCAAGGGTAACAGCTTTTGTCGGCTCTACTCGCCCCTCTAATTCCAATTCCAAATTATCTTACATTTTCGTTCTAATACTTCCTCCCTGTATTTTTACCCGTCGGTACGGACTCAAAAATTAAGAAATATTAATTTTTATATATAATGTAAAAAAAAAGGATAAATTGGTAAATTTTAAAGAAAAAGTAAATAAAATTATTGAAGATGAATAAAGTGTAAAAAAAAAATTGAAAAATAATAAATAAAATGTAAACAATAGGTAAGATGTATAGTGTAAAATTATTGGGAACAATAAATATAGTGTAAAAAATATGTAAGATGTATAATGTATTTTTACTATTAATTGATTCTTGTAAAAATACATAAGGCACTTCAAAATAAAAATAAAAAAAGCGGATAAAAATATGGAGTATCATAATTAAATGTTGGTATTATTATTTATTTATTTTTAATTTCTAGGACCTCCACCATCTAATTTCTCTGTTTTGAGATTATAAGGGTACAAATTTTGCATAAAAACCACTTATAATGTAAATGGATTTAGTAAACCAAAAAAAAAAGAGTAATAATTTTGTACGCAATAAATATTTATATTCAATTAAAAATAACAATTAATACAATTAGAAAAATTATTTATAAAACAAATAGGAGTATAACATTATGCACTATAAAAAAATTATTTTTTTCCATCAAAATATTCTGTAATTAATAAAAATTTCATTTTCATTGAAAAATTAATTTATCAACCGATTAACAAAGAAATTCGTTGGTAATTTTCCGTTCAAAAAGTAGTATTTGGTAAATTTTTATCAACGAAAATTCAATTTCATTGGTAAATAATTTCATTGGTAATCGTTGCTAATAATTCCGTTGGCAATTTATATAATGATTTCGTTGGTAATCCATTAGTAAATGACAACGGATTTTATTCCATTGATATAAATATAATAATTTTGTTGGCATTATGCTGATAAAAGAAAAATATACTCCCTCCGTCCTATCCTTATAGTTACGCTTCCTTTATAATTTACAAAGAAAGCGTAATTATAAGGATGGGACGGAGGGAGTAATTTTTATTGGCAATTTGTTAATAATTATAATGGATTGAATTCTATTGTTAAATTCAACGGTTAAAAATGAGTTTTTTAGTGATAATTTATTGAACATAACGTAATAATAATTACTTGATTAAAAAAAATGGTAGTAAAAGATTGTGATGTATGATCACTCAAGGAAAAAAATTATTATATGAGACGTTACCTAAATAATTAGTACTCCATCTGTAGGGATGTAAATGGGTAGGGTAGGGTATGGTACGAGTACGCCCAATTCATATACTACCTTATATCATATTTTTACCACCCTTACTCTACCCTATTATCTTTAAATGTATTATCGAATAGGATACGGATAATATCCATCGGGTAATGGATAATGCGCAGATAAACGATTATCCGCAATTTTAAAATGATCACCTTTGTTGTCTTCCCATTTATTCAAATTGTTCGATTCAATTTTCAAATCTAGAAAAGCAGTTGATCCAGCGAATTATCAACAGAAGCTTTATAATATACGCACACTCGAATCATGATCAACATCTTAAATGAACAGTAGAAAAAAGCATTAATAGAAGTAATGAATCAATCAGAGATGGAAGCACACACCTTTCCTGATAAATTAATATTACGGAAAAAAAATAGTATTGTAGACTATTAGGGTTAGGGTGAAAAATAAAATCATTATTCATTTTCTGATTCATTTTCTGATGTTGATATACAATGTACTAACAATAATTTTTAATTAATATAAATAAGGGATACTTACTTTTAGGCACAACACATTTCCTATTATTACTATTAGATGCATGAGTTTAAAATTAATACTAATAGATACAAAATTAAACGGCACAAATCCAATTTTACCTTTTAATGTATTCTCTACACAATTTTACTGTTAAAATTCCAACAAATTGTATAATCATCCCGTATTTATTGCCCATTATATTAATCTCTCCTAATCGCTGTACAATTTATTATAATTAAACTTTTCAAGTAAATAAGATTATAAATATGTTGAACAATTAGTTATATTTCTGCACAACCTTTAAATAAGGCTACACAACCTAACTGGATGTTATTTTGTGAATCACATTTCTTGTAGATATGTGCAAAATAATTATCAAAAGTAAATAATTTTGCAGGATATATAAGATTATATGTTTAAATGTTATTTGCTATGTTATGTTTTCCTACTTTACATTGAGTGATTTATGCTGCACAATCTATTACATTACTGCACAACCCTTTAAAATGTCTGCACAATCTATTATATTGTTGCACAATCGTTGACATCCTTCCATGACCTCTTATCATCTTAACCCTATCTCCACTAAAATTGAAGAAGCAGTCTGCATCACAATTATCGGTGATATAACATTGCGAATGAAGCCGCATGTTGAGATGCTGGAAAATGCCAATAGCACCAAAAGATGTCATGGCAGCAATCATGGAGGGCTCAGTGATGATGTCCATGGTGAGGAGACGCAAGGAGTAGTACGACCACATTTTTAGTGAGGTTGGTGGACAGTGAAACGACATCGGTCGAGAAATCAATGTAGTGGGAATGAAAGATTACATCATTGCATGTGTAGATGTAGCCTGGTTGAATAACCTTACCCCCAGAATTCCGTAATTATGAAAGCTCCATCCATCGCCGCTAATGAGAGAGTTGACGTGGGGTATTAGACGTGTATCTATTTTTGTGGCATCTCATCATTTGAGATAATAAAAGAAATGAGATAATATTGAGATTTTATTGTGATTTGATTGATATTAAATTAGAGTTATAATGGACATATCATTATACTTTTTTGTACATATCAATAATGATTTAAGTTGAATGTATTTAATAGTAATAATCTTAACTAACGTGTACTACACAGTAATTATTCCTATAAATAAATAGATTAATAAAAATATATATTATATAAAAATATATATTATATAAAATAAAGTATGCGGATAAACGGGTAGGGTAAACGGGTATTTTAAAAATGCCATACCCTATCCATACCCTCAACATTTTAAGCGGGTACAGGTAATACCCTACCCGAAACCCGATTATGCTTCGTCCTACCCTCGCCTGATAGGGTATTATCTGCCGGGTACCCGAACCCGCGGGTAAAATTGATAGCCCTATCCATCCGTCTTCCTACAAGGGTGACGTTTCTTTTTTTTCACATAAATTAAGGAATATACTCCCTCCGTCTCGTCAAAAGAGGGCCTTTTACTTTTTTGCACGTAGATTAAGGAGTATTATTATTTAATGTGTAGTAGGTAGTTGTATTAGTGGGAATGTAGGACCCATATTTTAATTATATTAGAGGGGATGTGAGGGTCCATGTGTGTAAAAAAGGAAAGAGGGCCCTTTGAGTGGGACGACCAAAATGGAAAAAAGACCATTTTTAATTGGAATAGAGGGAGTAATATTTAATTTGTAGATGAGGAGAGAGAAATAATATTTTAATGTATAGTGGGTATGTATATTAGTGTAGTGTGTAGGTTCCATTGAAGTATGAAGTATTAATTATTTTGTGTGTGTCTCATTTACTAAAAAGAAAAATGCACCTCTTATGTTGGGACGAAAAAAAATGAAAAAAATACAATCCTTGTGGTGGGACGGAGGGAGTATCATAAAACAAATACTCCCTCCTTCCCGGTAAATAACACACGTATTTTAGTGCGCGGAGATTAAGAAAAATTAATTTTTTTTTATGTATAAAGATATGTAAAGTTATTGGGATGTGTGCAACAAGTGAGTATTTTAGATAATTTAATGTAAAAGGTGTATAAAATTGTTTGGATGTTTGAAAAAGTGAGTATTATTAAGATGCAATTTTTTTTTTCATTTTAAGAAATGTGCATAAGTGTTGGGACAGATAAAAAAAAGTGTGAAATAATTAACGGGACGAGGGAGTAATAAGTTTTAAATTAAATTATGTTAAACACTTGTATAAAACTGTCTCATGCAAGAACTTCCGTGAGACGACTTTCCTTTGAATTATTTATGAATACTTATACTCCATATTTGGTATTGTGCAAATTATATCAACATCCAAGTGGTGGAGTTATGGGTAGTATGACAATGAGACAGTTATTTTCGGATACTCGGTCTACCCGAACCCTAATGGGAAGGGTACAGGTAGTTGTAAACGAATTTGAGACCGGTACAAATAGTTATAAAAAATCTCATTAAGGTTTAAGATGGATACATGTAATGTCTTAAAACCTGCTGCAACTACCCTTATATATATATATATATATATATATATATATATATATATATATATATATATATATATATATATATATATATATATATATATATATATATATATATATATATATATATATATATATATACTCAAATTTTTATAAAATTTAATATATACTTATATAATTTATATATTATGAGATATTTTATATTTTTTTATTAGTAGTCATAAGTATATTTATTTAAATAATAGAATTTATATTATACTTATTTTATACTCCCTCCGTCCCAACTTCAACTTCACGCTTTTTGCTTTGATCCATTCCAAATTCAATTTCACACTTCCATAAAATAAAAAAAATTAACTAATATTTTTCTAACATACTTTGATTTCAAATTTGTCATCACCTTTTTAACACACATAACATACTTTATAATTTATTTATTACCCAAAAATACCATACTACCCACAAAAGTAAGTCAAAAAGTAATTTTTCTTAAACTCCATAGCTCTACAGTAAATGCGAAGATGAATTTGGGATGGAGGGAGTATTTAATTAATAATGATGTAATTTTTATTATTATATTTATTTGGACAATAAAAAATATAAATATATATAAAATAAATGAATATTAAATGAGTATGGATACCCACGGGTATTGATAAACAAAATAGGACGGGTATGAGTACCATAATAATTTTTTTAAATGGAAACGGAATGGAAACAAATAATTATTTTTTAATCGAATACGAGGACAAGTACCCAAATAAGCAGGTATTGTTAGAATTGGTTAAGTAAAAGAAGTGAGTCAAGCCCATCTTTGACCAATGTTCTTGTAAATTTTATTTGTCGAAAATAAAAATAAATTGCATATTCGAAATCTACGTTTCGAGTAGATGAATTTGGTGTATAAGTTTGCTCAAATCCAATTCTGGGTGAATGAGTAATTAATAGATGAATTTTGCAATTTAATTACAAGAAAAAGAAGAAAAGTGAAGAGTAAAGGTTGAAGTGGGAAGTTGTCCCACATTGAAAAAACATGGAAGAATTGAACTTCTTATTATTACATACACACATTATTAAATTAAATTAAATGTATGGACCACATGGTGCAACCAACCAAGCCACTAGCCACACCCATGTTCTCACATAGTCGCATTCATTTTGGACTCGAATTAAGGTCTGATGGCTGAGACATTGGTGCACGTGGGTCGGGATGGGTCGGGCTGACAATCGGATCGAGTCAAGAACTGGGTCAGAACGGGCTGGGTCGGATCGACTACCTGGTCGAATCGGGCTGGGTCCGGAGGTCGGGTCGAGTCGGTCATGCACCGCGGGTCCAGTTGTGGTTCAAACCAAAGTGAATTGGAGGGTAAAATGTTTGGCTCCAAAATTTGAATTCAAAAATTCAAATTCAAAATGGAGGGGTGCAATCTGGAGCGTCAGATGGAGTCTTTGATCAAAAGCTACGATCCAATGGCCCAGATTAAATTAAGACATCTCTTCTTCAAGGGGCACCACACCTCTTCACTTATTATAAATTGACCCCAACATCATTTGAAATATTCATTCCAATCCTGCATACAAATCAAGCATATTACATTCTAGTCCCATTAATTCTAGAATTATCCTACCCGAGTCCGAAAGTTCTAAAATATTAATTCGTTCGCCTATAATTTTGGACTCGCTGTGCTACAAGTTCGAAATTCAAAGTCTTGGAGGCGATTGCTATAGTCCGTAAGCACCTGAAGTACGGAGCAATTTCGTCTTAAGGAGAAAGAGTGTAACTCTTGACTCGACTTTATCAAAAGTGATCCATAAGCTGTTTTAAATACTATCTCATATACCCAACAATCTTAAAAAGAAATTCTTAGTATTTAAAGATGGCTACTGATATACCTGCTACTGTTACTACTGCACCAATACCTGCTACTGTTACTATTGCACCTGTTCACGCCTGATGAGAGTGAAAATAAACGTATTTTAGTGTCTAATTTAATACCTTTTTGATGGGAATTATTGTTATATATTTGTACAAGTATCTTATATTTGATATATATGAGAAAAAGGTGCGTTTAAGGTGTTTTTATTATGTTTTAGGTAAAAAAATGATCAAAAGTGCAAAGTTGGAGAAAAGGTGCAACTTGTATATAAATGCTGAAAAATGCATGTCCAACTTGTGTAATTTTTCTGTATTTTTTTGGAGCTCTGAACTAGAACTGTGATACATAGTTGGAAATTCTCAGAAGAGAGGATCGTTTTGGTGTAAAGAACACCTCAATCGGAATCCAAACGGAAAAGTTATGATCGAAATGATGACGTCGCGCAAGCTGTTCCTACTCAGCATGACTGTTCCACTTTGCATGACTTGTTACATATACAAATGTTGGATTTTCTGTGAGTTCTCCATATGGATAGAAAGTAAAGGAAGAGAGGATCGCATTAGTACAAGAATAACTTAAATCGGAATTTGAACGAGGAAGTTATGCTCAAACTCGTAAAGTCGTGCAGCTGCCAGCGAGAATTTCCGAGAATTTCCGAAATTTTCCAAAAATTACCTATTTCTTGGAGCACAATTAATCTCATTATCACATAATCCTCCATGATTCACCCATATCTTTTATTTCCTTATTTAATTCTCTTCTCACACCTATATATATTTTACTTCATTATTCATTAGAATAGAGATTGGAATTGGATTGGAGAGCCACACAGTCATACTACACCCCACAAGGAGGGATCACCCCCAATCATCATCCACATCCTTTCCTCCATCCATTTATTACTTTGAAGATCCGTTTGTGGAATCAAGAGGAGAACCAAGAGGAGGATTCAAACGAAGGACGCGACGATGCCCAAATCTAGGGTTTTTATCATTTCCTAATTTATCTTGTATTTTCCAGACATATGAGTAAGATCTATCCAACCCCCATGATTGTTCTTCGCAACATTATGGGCTAGAACCGTTTTGGTAGATTTAGGGTTTTGAAGGTTTTATGAATTAATTAAACTCTCTTGTGTGTCCTCCGTACAACACTACTTGTGGATTTATTTTATATATGATTATGCTTTCTTAATCCATATTCACGGTTGTTTTGAGCATCTTCAATTGGTGTATAGAGTTTGAATATATATCTTGGTTGTAGATTGAGTGCGTTCACCGCTGAACAGGATTTCATGTTATGGTTCTAAGTGAGGGGACTCCGAAGCTTCATTAGAACTATCATATATGAATATTTATTAATTGAATTCAATTGAATTCGGGTTAGTAAGTAGGATAATTAGGGTAATTTTATAGTATGTATAAAGGGAGACTATATCGGGTTAGGTTCCAGAGGTGGGAAATAATTGATACTGATAGTACCTAGAAAGGGGGAATGAAATTACGTCTCTTGCTCCGAGGTTATTCACACGTGTTACACGTATATTTATTCATACTTATTACATGCATATTTACTTGTGTCTATAGAGTAAATTTGCATGGTTTAGTGATGAGTCCATAGTCCACAAGGCAGAGTCGGCCTGCACTTGAGAGGGAAGTTAAGTAGTAAAACTGGATTACCATAGTTCTACCTATTCTCCTACTTGATCCACTTTCGTATTCTTCTAGTTCTATTTTATTTTATTTGTTATTTTAATTAATTATTTAGTAGATATAATTAAATCCTCAAACTGAATTGCCTATGTCTTAACTAATTTAGTAAATAATTAAATTGATAATACGCCGTCCTTTGGGTACAATAATTTAATTTGGTCTCTTGTTTAAGCTGCAACTAATATCATTAAGACTTTTATTTGTGATTATTTAATTCTATCTAACTTTGAATTTTTCTGAGGTACTTGTGCACTAGTAAAAGAAGAGAAAGGAAAGAAAGGAATAACACACTGATCTAAACATAGCCGGAGCAAGGCAGAATCCGGATAATGTTGCCATACGTAAAATTTTCAAGTACGATGGTATTGACAACATGGGTTTAATAGGAGCAAGGGGAGAAGATGATGATTTTGAGATACATCCCGCTCTTATCAGCATGGTGGAAAAGAATCCATTTTCTGGAGGTCAATTTGAAGATCCATATAAGCATCTCAAAAGATTCCTTGGTTATGCAAACACTCAAAAGGGTGCTGGAGCTCATGATCATGCTAGGCGGATCGCCCTATTCAAGTTCTCTTTGATTGATAGTGTAGAAGCTTGGTATGAGACTCTTGATACCACATATTGCACTACATGGGACCAACTGCAGCAGAAGTTCTTGGAGAGATATATGCCACCATCAAGGATCTTAAGAATGAAACAAGGGATCATCCAATTTGTTATGAATCAGGGTGAGAAATTTCTTGAGGCGTGGGATAGATTCGAAGACATGCTCAGGCAGTCTCCACAACATGGAATGACTAAAGCTCAATACATAAGCATCTTCTACTATGGATTGGATTGTGAGTCGCGTATTCTTATTGATGCATCATCAGGAGGAGCGTTGTTATCTAAGACAACACTTAAAGCAGAAAAGTTGTTTGAAGACATCTCTATGAATTCACGTGACTGGCCTATGGAAAGGGTAAGAGGATCTTATGTACTTGGTAAGATGGCGCATGTTGAACATCAAGTGGTGAAGCTGAATAGGAATGATGAGATCGTCTCTAGTTTAGCTAATATCAACAAGCTACTAGAATCCTAGCAGAGGCAGATTACAGAGTTGACGCAAAGGGGTCCTAGTATCCAGCAGCAAGAAGTGAAGAGTATTGAAGATACCTTCAATCGATATATGGCAAGGAATGATGGAAGGGTGACCGCATCGAGGCTACTATGAATGCTAAGCATGCAGATTTATCTAAGAAGTTGAAGGACCTTACTTTGATTATGGGGCAGATGGTCGGGAACGTAAATCAATTTACACAAATGTTGGAGAAAAGAAAGTTCCCATCTCAAGGCATAACAAACCCGAAAGAGAGCAAAGCCATCACGTTAAGGTCTGGAACACAGTATGAAGGTCCAATATTGCCGGTGGATGAAAACGGAGATGGAGAGCTTCCGTTCGACCACATCTCGACGAAGCCCAGTGGTGGAGCTACGGTCGAGCGGCCACCTATGGAGCAGAAGAATCAAGACCAGATTACAGGTACCCCGCTCGACCATTTTCACCCTGCTCGGCCAGATCAATCAGGTCGAGCAACACTTTTCGACTCCTGTTTCCATGCAGAACACTATACCTAATGTTTAAGAAGGAAAGCTTAGACTGCAGATAGATAATGAAGATGTGGTTTTCTCTCTTGATAAAGCAATGAAGATGCCCTGGAGACTCAAAACTTGTTTAATCTTGATTTTAATAGAACAGATGGCTCTGAATTTGAGTGGAAGATTGACAAGGAGGTGTCTAGACAGCCATGGGAGGAAGGTAATTCTGAGGATCATATACTTATTACCAAGAAAGGTGAGGTGCTGAGTGTAGACAAGAAGAGGGAAAGAAAGTATTTGAAGGTGAGGATGCGAGAAGAACGCCCTCTAATCCAGTAGTTCAAAAGGTTACATCCGTTGTGACTCTCCGACGTTAAACATGAGCGTCTGTTGGGGGCTTGCCCTTACGTTTTATTACTTTATTTCTTTCGTGTGAGTGAGGAGTTATTATATTTGAAGTGCTCACATTTCCGCAATTACATCTCTTTTCAAACTTAGTTTCGACTTACGTTTTTACTAAGTTTGGGGGGTGTGATGTACTTACCTCATCTTATGAGCACTAAGGGTATAATTGTCCTTTCGTTAGTTGTTTGCTTATTAGGGGGTTGATTTTTTGCAGCATATTAATATTTTAACCAGTGTTGATATGTCGATTTTTTGCAATTTATCTAATGTTTAGTGTGTTGTGTTGGTGTGTCTAGTGTGTGGAGTTGATTAGATAGTCAATTGAGTCTTTTTTATAGTTTTCTTATTTTATTATTGATGAATTTGTGATGATGAGGTGTGCTTGAGCTTTGATGAATAGAAACAGGTAAACTGAGGCTTTGACCTGATCGAGTTGGACAACTCGAGGAGCTCGTACATACTTTGAAGGAAAAATCAGGTGCTCTCGTTTCTTTATTATAATTTTTATGTGTGCTTTCATTCATGAGAGTGGAAGGATTGAGATTTTGGTTTTGGTGATCCACATGAGCTTATATTTTTAAATTGTGCCTGAAATTCATATGCTTTTGAAATTGATGAAGGAAGTGTACTTGAATTATATTATGGTGTGATATTCTATGTGTACTTATGAGATATTGCTTACCTTGAAAAGTGCTCTATTACTTGTTAAAAACCCATGTGAGATTTTGAGTCTCGTTGATCATGTTACATAATCACATGATATTTCTTTTCTGGTGAATATCGTTCTTGTTCGTGTATTCTAGAACTTGCCTTGAGTCTCCTTGAATATTCAAGATTAGTCTAGTGGATTATGGAAATGGTATTAGGCCATCTTTGCTATTTAGCCCATCTTTTCTCATATACTTTACTTTAATTCATTAAATCCCATGTCAGCCCATTTGAGCCTTTTTTAATCCATTCTTTTGATAGCCAATAAAGTTTAATTGAAGAGAGTGGTGATTTGAGGGATGATAAGAATGATGAAAGAATAGTCTTAAGGATGAACAGAAAAATTCTTTGAGTAGTGCTCAAATCTAGTACTCCATTGAAACAAACACCCTAGGGTAGTGCTTAAATCTAGTACCCTACGAAGGATGTGAGAGGTAATGCCCGAAACAGGTATCTCAAAAGAAAGAAAAAAAAAGAAAAGAAAGGGTGAAAAAAAGGAGAATGATGGAGTTGAAGAGCTAGAAAAAGTTAAGAAAAAAATATGTTGTGCTTGAAAGAGAAAGATGAGAGAGTTTGATGAGAATGCTGTGCTTGATTGAAGTGATGGGGAAGAATGAAAGATCGAGAAAAACTGCAGCTTGATCGATCCGAGTTTTGAGTCACTAAGCCATATATTTCTTACCTTTTCCAAAGAGCCTACATTACAACCAAATAAAAGACCTTTTTGATCCATGATTTGTTAGCTACAAGGAAAGGAAAGTTGAGACAATTGGCAAGCTTATGGTTACGCATGCACTTGAATTAAATTTGAGCGTAAACACCTTAAACCATAAGCGTACATCTTTAACACTTGAGTGCGAGTGATATATACTTCCCGTGAGAACATGTCAATGGAGCATTTGAATTGGTAGTGATTGTCTTAACTTTATGCTATGAATTGATTATTACATGTAATAAGAGTCGCATGACCTAAGTTGAGAATAATTGTATTTTGAATGGGGTATGTCCTTGTTTCCCCATGAATTTTCTCACTCTCTTTCTTTTTATTTTTATTTTGTTGCCTCAGGACGAGTAACGAGTAAATTTAGGAGATTGATGAGAGTAAAAATAAGCGTATTTTAGTGTCCAATTTAACACCTTTTTGATGGAAATTATTGTTATATATTTGTACAAGTGTCTTATATTTGATATATGTGAGAAAAAGGTGAGTTTGAGGTATTTTATTGTGTTTTAGGTGAAAAAAGATCAAAAGTGCAAAGTTGGAGAAAAGGTGCAACTTGTGTATAAATGCTGGAAAACGCATGTCCAATTTGTGTAATTTTTCTATATTTGTATGGAGCTCTGAACTAGAAGTGCGATAAATAGTTGGAAAGCCATAGAAGAGAGGATCATTTTGGTGTAAAGAACACCTCAATCGGAATCCAAACGAGAAGTTATGATCGAAATAGTGATGTCGCGCAAGCTGTTCCTACTCAGCACGACTGTTCTATTTTGCATGACTTGTTATATATACAAGTGTTGGATTTTTTATGAGTTCTTTATATGGATAGAAAGCCAAGGAAGATAGGATCGCATGAATATAAGAATCACTTAAATCAGAATTTGGACGAGGAAGTTATGCTCAAACTCGTGAAGTCGTGCAGCTGCCAGCGAGAATTTCCGAGATTTTCCAAAATTTTTCGAAAATTTCCTATTTCTTGGAGCACAATTAATCTCCTTATCACATAATCCTCCATGATTCGCACATATATTTTATTTCCTTATTTAATTCCCTTCTCACATTTATATATATTTTACATCATTATTCATTAGAATAGAGATTGGAATTGGATTGGAGAGCCACACAGTCATACTACACCCTACAAGGGGGGATCACCCCCCAACCATCATCCACATCCTTTCCTCCATCCATCCATTACTTTGAAGATCCATTTGTGGAATCAAGAGGAGAACAAAGAGTAGGATTCAAGACGGAGTTTTTATCGTTTCCTAATTTATCTTGCATTTTCCAAACATATGGGTAAGATCTATTCAACACCCATGATTATTTTTTGCAACATCATGGGCTAGAACCATTTAGGTAGATTTAGGATTTTGAAGGTTTTATAAATTAATTAAACTCTCTTGTGTGTCCTCCGTACAACACTACTTGTGGATTTATTTTATATATGATTATGCTTTCTTAATTCATATTCACGGTCATTTTGTGCATCTTCAATTGGTATATATAGTTTAAATATATATCTTGGTTGTAGATTGAGTGTGTTCACCACTGAACAGGATTCCATGTCATGATTCTAAGTGAGGGGACTCCGAAACTTTATTAGAACTATCATATATGAATGTTTATTAATTGAATTGAATTGAATTCGAGTTAGTAAGTAGGATAAAGAGAATAATTTTATAGTACCTATAAGGGAGATCATATCGGGTTAGGTTCCAAATGTGAAAAATAATTGATACTGATAGTACCTAAAAAGGGGAGTGAAATTACGTCTCTTGCTCCGAGGTTATTCACATGTGTTACATGCATATTTACTTGTGTCTATAGAGTATATTTGCATGGTTTAGTGATGCGTCTATAGTCCACAAGGCAGAGTCGGCCTGCACTTGATAGAAAAGTTAAGTAGTAAAATTGAATTACCCTAGAGCTACCTATTCTCCTACTTGATCCACTTTCATACTCTTTTAGTGCTATTTTATTTTATTTGTTATTTTAATTAATTGTTTAATAGATATAATTAAATCCTCAAACGGAATTGTCTTTGTCTTAATTAATTTAGTAAATAATAAAATTAATAATACGCCGTCCTTTGGTTTCAATAATTTAACTTGGTCGCTTGCTTAAGATGCAACTGATATCCTTAATACTTGAGAATTAATTTTGCATGCAAAGAAAATGTGCATCAACACCGAGAGACCGCCTAAGTTCGATGGAACGGAATTTAAGCGTTGGCAATAGAAAATATTATTCTACTTAACAACACTCAACCTCGTCCATTTTCTGATAAAAATTGCTCCAATGGTTGAAGAAGATGAAGCTGATGAACAAAAGAAAGTTTCCGTTTAAATCTGGAAACATGTGACTTCATGTGTCGTAACTCCATTCTAAACGGGTTAGATGACTCACTTTATAATGTTTATACATATTTTTAAACTTCTAAAGAACTATGGGAGTCACTTGAAAAAAAGTATAAAGCGGATGATGCCAGAATGAAGAAATTCATAGTTGGACGATTCCTCGAGTACAAAATGGTGGACTCCAAGACTGTATTGGATCAAGTTAGAGAACTACAACTGATCCTACATGGTATCCGTGTCGACGGTATGGAATTGAGAGAATCTTTTCAAGTAGCTGCTTTAATTGAAAAGCTACCGCCTCTATGGAAAGATTTTAAGAACTATCTCAAGCACAAGAGAAAAGAAATGGGGCTTGAGAACTTGATCATGAGACTAAGGATCGAAGAAGATAATCAAAAGTCTAAAATCAAGTCCAGCAAAGAGGCAAGAGTTAACTTGGCTGAATTCGGGGCAAACAAAAAGAGAAAGCTGAATGATAAAAAGCAAAAGCCTGCAAAGAAAATTAAAGGCAACTGCTACAACTGTGACAAGCCCGGACACATGGCGAAAAATTTGTCGTCAACCAAAGAAGGAAAAGAACAGCCTAGCTAACCTAGCGGAAGAAAAGTCAGTATCCGCCAACCTGTCCGAATTAAACTTAGCCACTGTGGTTTTTGAAGCAAACCTTGTGGATAACCCACAAGAATGGTTTGTGGATAGTGGAGCTACAAGACACATCTACTCGGACAAGAAAATATTTTCTACCTACATCCTGATAAATGATAGAAAATTATTTATTGGAAATTCTGCAACATCCGAAATTATTGGACTAGGCAGAATTATGTTGAAGATGACATCGGAAAAAGAGCTTCAACTTGTGGATGTGCTGACATTCGCAAGAACTTAGTATCTGGATTATTGCTTAGCAAAGCCGGATTTACACAAGTATATGAGTCTAACAAATATGTACAATCCAAAAGTGGTATATTTGTAGGAAAAGGCTACCTTGAAAAGGGGCTTTTCAAACTAAATGTAATGACTGTACATTTTGATCTTAAAAATAAAGAAAAAAATGTTTCTTACTTGGCCGAGAGTTCTAATATATAGCATGATAGATTAGGACATGCTAGTTTAAATTCGCTAAGAAAGTTAGTCAACTTAAATTTGTTGCCAATAATGAAAATATATCCACAAAAGAAATGTGAAATTTGTGTTGAAGCGAAAATGACAAAATACCATTTCACTCAGTGGAAAGAAGTACTACACCTCTAGAACTAATCCATACTGATATATTTTAAAGTTTGCACCAACAAGAGGGGGTAAAAACTAATTCATTACATTTATCGATGATTGCACAAGGTATTGTTATGTATATCTTCTAAGATGGAAAGATGAAGCAATAGATGCATTCATAAACTTTAAGAATGAAGTCAAAAATCAACTTAGCAAAAGAATCAAAATGATTCGAAGTGATAAAGGTGGAGAATATGTGGCTCAATTTGACGAATTTTGTCTGCAAAATGGCATTATTCATCAAACCACAGCACCATACTCACCACAATCAATGGCATTGCCGAACGCAAAAATAGAACTCTCAAAGAGATGATGAATGCGAAGTTGATTAGCTCGGGCCTACCCTAGAACATGTGGGGGGAAGCTGTGCTTTCGGCAAACTATATTCTTAATAAACTACCACACAAGAAAAGAGATAAAACTCCATATGAATTGTGTAAAGGAAGGAAATCATCATACGGTTACCTCAAAATGCGGGGGTGCCTAGCAAAAGTTGAGGTACCTAAACCAAAACAAGTAAAGTTAGGACCCAAAACAGTTGATTGCATCTTTATTGGCTATACATACAATAGTAGTGCATATCGTTTCTTGGTTCACAAGTCAGAAGATCCCACAATGAATGAGGGAATGACTATTGAATCTATAAATGCAGTATTCTTTGAGAACATATTTCCTAAAAAGGAAAAACAAGAAATGAGCTCGCATAAAAGAACTCATGACGCTATAGAAAAAGGTTCACTTCAAAGGGAGGAAGAACCAAGGCGTAGTAAAAGAACCAAGAAGAAAAAGTCCTTTGGTCCTGATTTTATAGGCTACATACTAGAAAATGAACCAAGGACAATACAAGAAGCATTGTCTAGTCCAGATGCTCCTCTCTCGAAAGAGGCTATCAACAGCAAAATTGAATCCATTATGCAAAACCATACTTGGGAGGTGGTCGATCTCCAACCGGGCAACAAATCTTTAGGCTGTAAATGGATTCTAAAGAAGAAATACAAGGATGATGGTTCAATTGATAAATACAAGGCTCGCTTGGTAGCCAAAGGGCTCAAACAAAAGGAAGGATATGATTTCTTCGATACATATTCACCTGTAACAAGAATATCATCCATTAGAGTTCTCATTGCAATTGCAGCTTTGCATAACCTTGAGATACACCAAATGGATGTAAAAACAGCTTTCTTAAATGGTGAATTATAAGAGGAGATATATATGGAACAAGCTGAAGGGTTTGTTGCACCTGGCCAAGAAAAGAAAGTGTGCAAGTTAATAGAATTCTTATACGGATTAAAACAAACACTTAAACAATGGTATCAAAAGTTTAATCAAACTATGCTATCAAATGGATTCAAAATCAACAAATGTGACAAATGTGTCTACATAAAATGCACGCCTAATGAGTATGTAATTGTATGTCTATACGTAGACGACATGATCATAATAAGAAGTAATCACAAAGTGATTGTGAATACTAAGAACATGTTAAAAGGGAATTTTGACATGAAGGATATGGGTGAAGCTGATATCATATTAGGGATAAAAATCTCTAGATCACCTGACGGAATTGTCTTAACATAATCTCACTACGTAGAGAATATACTCAAGAAATTCGATGCCTTTGACTTATCCCCGGCTAAAACTCCTGTGGATGTGAATCTGCATCTAGCCAAAAATAAAGGCGAACCCATATCACAACAGAAATATGCAAGAATTATCGAAAGCTTGATGTACTTAACAAACTGTACTCGTCTGGATATAGCATATTCTGTTCATAAACTTAGTAGGTTCACAAGTAATCCAAATGAAAAACATTGGACAACATTGACAAGAGTAATTAGGTATTTGAAACATACTCTGAGTTATGGTATACTGTACACAAGATATCCAGCCATGGTCGAAGAATTCACGGATGCTAATTGGATAACTGATTCAAAAGACTCCAAATCCACAAGTAGTTACGTATTTACCATAGGTGGTGGAGCAGTATCATGGAAATCCTCTAAACAAACATGCATAGCTCATTCCACAATGGAGTTGGAGTTCATTGCATTAGACAAAGCTGGTGAAGTAGTCGAATGGCTTAGAAACTTCTTAGAGGATATTCCTTGTTGGAGCAAACCAGTGTCTCCTATAATGATACATTGCGATAGCATGGCAATTATTGGGAGAGCACAAAGTAATATGTACATTGGTAAATCTCGACACATAAGAAGGAGACATAATATCGTTAGGCAATTGATCTCTTGTGGGATAATTTCCATCGACTATGTAAAGTCTATGGAAAATATCGCGGATCCGCTGACAAAAGGCATAAATAGAGATCTAATGACAAGTACAGTAATGGGAATGGGTTTAAAATCCACGCACTAAAGAACGTTTATAGCGGCAACTTAACCATGATGGTTGGATATCCCGAGAATATGGTTCAATAAGACAACTAAGTTATAAATGTTCCGAAATAGCACTTGAAATATAATTTTAACTCATTCTCAAACAAATCAAGTGCAAGCCTGCAGAAGTGTGGTAAAGAGTAAGCCTTAAAAGCTTTTAATAATTTCTATACCTTAAAGGTGGAGTATAGCAGGATACTCTATATAGGAGATCACCTATATAAGTGTGAAGTTTGGCCGCTTCAAATGAGAAAAACACTTATGAATCCAAGATGGTCTAGAGCCGAATTGGACACAATGTGAGAATGAAGAATATTAGAATTGTTATTGTGTGGGTGTCGTTGTCTTGGTTTACCCAAAACGCTGACTAGTTCAAGACATCATGTTCACTAAGCAGTAAGTAAATCTGATGGCATTCTACTAAGGAAGGTTTGAAGTCGAAAGCTACCTATCTGATGCAATAGCAGTTTGTCGGAACTTTCAATAGAGTCTACATGCATTAATTATATTCATGTAGGGATTGTTGGAATTTGTTAAGTAAAAGAAGTGGGTCAAGCCCATCTTTGACCAATGTTCTTATAATTTTTGTTTGTCAAAAATAAAAATAAATTGCATATTCGGAATCTACGTTTCGAGTAGATAAATTTAGTGTATAAGTTTGCTCAAATCCAATTCCGGGTGAATGAGTAATTAATACATGAAGTTTGTAATTTTATTACAAGAAAAAGAAGAAAAGTGAAGAGTAAAGGTTGAAGTGGGAAGTTGTCCCACATTGGAAAAACATGGAAGAATTAAACTCCTTATTATTACCTACACACATTATTGAATTAAATTAAATGTGTGGACCACATGGTACAACCAACCAAGCCGTTAGCCACACCCATGCTCACATATAGTCGCATTCTTTTTGGACTCGAACTAGGGTCAGATGGGTGAGACCTTGGTGCATGTGGGTGGACCGACCGGGATAGGCCGGGCTGACAATCAGATCGGGTCAAGAACCGGGTCAGAACATACTGGGTCAGAGGTTAGACCGGGTTGGGTCGACTACCTAGTCGAATAGGGGCTGGGTCCGGAGGTCAGGTCGGGTCGGTCATGCTCCACGGGTCCAATTGTGGTTCAAACCAAAGTGAATTGAAGGGTGAAATGTTTGGCTCCAAAATTGGAATTCAAAAATTCAAATTCAAAATGGAGGGGTGCAATCTGAAGTGTCAGATGGAGTCTTTGATCAAAAGCTACGATCCAAAGGCCCAGATTAAATCAAGACATCTTTTCTTCAAGGGGCACCATTGGCTCCAACATCATTTGAAACATTTATTCCAATCCTGCATACAAATCAAGCATATTACATTCTAGTCCCATTAGTTCTAGAATTATCCTATCCGAGTCCGAAAGTTCTAAAATATTTGTTCGTTCACCTATAATTTTGGACTCGTTGTGCTACAAGTTCGAAATTCAAAGTTGTTGTATCTTGGAGGCGATTGCTATAGTCTGTAAGCACCTGAAGTACGGAGCAATTTCGGCTTAAGGAGAAAGAGTGTAATTATTGACTCGATTTTACCAAAAGTAATCCATAAGCCGTTTTAAGTACTACCCCATATACCCAACATGTATCAGAATCATTGTTATCCCTACATATAAAGTGAGAATATATAAAGTTGAGTGTCTGACTTCATTTTGAGCACTGTGCATATTTTTCCCCTTTCAATTTACTTTTTTATAACACGAAATTATTTAAATTATATTATAATTATAATTATGTATGTTTTTTTAATCTTGTGTTTATTCATTATTATATTTCTTTTCTCTTACTTTTAATTTTTAATTTTATAATTAATTTTATTTGTTTTAATGTTATTTATTTTTATATGAAAAATATAAATGAGATACAAGAAGTTTAATTTTTGTATGGTTTAAAAAATTAAAAGGAAATAATTAATAATGCGTTATATAAATCTATTTGGAGTGATACTAGATTCAGTTTGGCTTATATAGGTGTTGTATAGATAGCAAAAGGAATTAATTTATTTGGAACAATGAATTTTTTTAGTTAAAAAATTCTTGGCATATGGAAGGAGCTCTCATAGTGAATTGACTAATGGAGAGAGGAGAGGTTGGAGTGTATTTTTACAAACATTTATGCTCCGTGAAGTTTGGTAGATAGAGTTGCTCTCTGGGACAAATTGATTCAATTTTTTTAAAAATCAAATTTGACTTCATGTATTTGCATGGTAGGGATTATAACTCAGTAAGAAAGGAAACAAGCAGAGAAGAGTGAAGAGCTTACTCCTGTAGAAAGGATATCGAGTTATTTGATAATTTCATTCGGGAGTTTGAGCTTATCGATTTACCACTATATGAGAGGTCCTACACCTGGTAAAAACTTGATGGATTATTGTTGAATTAGCAATGGTTGGCTCATCAAATGGCTAAATTCTCATTAGCTTGGCCTTAGAAGATCGCTTTCGGATTTCTATCTATCCTTCTTGAAATCAAAGTGAACAATTAGGATTCAATACCTTTTAAATTTATTAAGGCTTGGCTTTCATATTTAGGATTTAAAGAGTTTATGATTGAGAAATGGGGTAGCTATGATATAGAAGGTTGAACTAGTTATGTATCGAAGGAAAAACTCAAATGCTTGAAGGTAAACTTGAAAGTTTGGAACTAGGAGGTTTTTGGAAAAGTGGAGAGAATGATTAAAGGTAGAAAACAAATTATACATCAACTATACTTGATTGGTGATGTAATGGGGCTAAACTAACGAGATATTGCTAGAAGAAACATAGAGAGGGCCCTTCTCCTAAATGACATTTCAAATAGAAACTACTTGTTATTCCAAAACTCTAGAAATAAATGGATTCAAGAAGGAGATGCTAATGAGTGTGAAAATTTGTGTGTTTTAGTGTTCGATTTATCACCATTTTGTATAATTTAAGTTTGTATTTGAGCATCATTTGGTTACATTGCATATATTTTTGTAAAAGATGTATGTGAGGTATTATTTCGTATTTTAGGAGGAAAACAAGGGGTAAAAAAAGCAAAATTAGAAGTTGGGATCGAAAATAGAAAGAAAGAGATCGGCACGAATCGTGCGGGCCAGGATGAGCAACGGTGCCGACAATGCTATAACACTCATGCCGTACCATGAGAGCACGACTACCGAAGGCTGCTGAGAAAACTCGGCACGTCCGCCTACTGTCCAGCACCCGTGCCGCCTATTGAGAGTGAAAATAAGCGTGTTTTAATGTCCAATTTAACACTTGTTTGATGAGAATTATTATTATATATTAGCACAAGTGTCTTATATTCAATATATTTGAAAAAATGTGCACTTGAGGTATTTTGTTGTGTTTTAGGTAGAAAAATGATCAAAAGTGCCAAGTTGGAGTAAAGGTGCAATTTGTGCAATAATGCTGAAAAAATACACGTCCAACTTGTGTAATTTTTCTGTATTCGTGTAGAGCTTTTAAGTGAATGTGTGATATATGTTGGAAATCCAAGAAGATTGGATCGTTTTGGCGTAAAGAACACCTCAATCAGATTTCAAACCTGAAAGTTATGGTCAAAGTGGTGACATCGCGCAAGTTGTACCGAACAGAACGGCTGTGCCATTTTGCATGTCTTGATAAATATTCAAATATTGGAGTTTCTGTGATTTTTTTATATTGATAGAAAGCCAAGGAAGATAGAATCGCGTGACCGCAAGAATTACTCAAATCGGATGTCGAATGCGGAAGTTATGCGCGAAACGGTGAGACTGCGCAAGCTTGCTCGACCAATGGAGTCCGTTCGACCAGAAGAAATCAAGTCAAACGGGAGAAGTCTAGTCAAACAAAATACCAAAAACTTACAAAAAGGTTGTTCGACCAACGTTCGATTAGGAGGAGTTGCTCGACCAAGGAAGGTTTGGTCGAACAGAATTGCGCTTGTGATATTTTTGGTAATTCTGGGTTTCTTTAGCCAAATTTGACGTATGTCTCAAGTAAAAGCCCATCCAAGGCCCATAAGGAGACCTTACAAGATAAAAGAGGATGTAGATCATGTCATTATTCATCATTGGAATTGGATTGGAGAACACAATCATACTACACCCCACAAGGGGGGATCACCCCCCAACCATCATCCACATCCTTTCCTCCATCCATCCATCACTTTGAAGATTCGTATGTGGAATCAAGAGGGGAACCAAGAGGAGGATTCAAGATGGAGAAAGGATGCGACGACTCCCAAATCTAGGGTTTTATTAGTTTTTTAATTTATCTTGTATTTTTTGGATATATGAGTAAGATCTATCCAACACCCATGATTGATTGTTCTTCGCAACATCATGGGCTAGAAACGTTTTGGTAGATCTAGGGTTTATGAAGGTTTTATGAATTAATTAAACTCTCTTGTGTGTCCTCCGTACAACACTACTTGTGGATTTATTTTATATACGATTATGCTTTCTTAATCCATATTCACGGTCGTTTTGTGCATCTTCAATTGGTATATAGAGTCTGAGTATATATCTTGGTTGTAGATTGAGTGCGTTCATCGCTGAACAGGATTTCATATTATAATTCTAAGTGAGGGGACTCTGAAGCTTCATTAGAACTGTCATATATAAATGTTTATTAATTGAATTAAATTCGGGTTAGTAAGAAGGATAAAGAGGGTAATTTTATAGTATATATATAAAGGGATATCATATCGGATTAGGTTCCAGACGTGAAAAATAATTGATACTGATAGTACCTAGAAAGGGGGTGAAATTACGTCTCTTGCTCCGAGGTTATTCACATGTGTTACACGCATATTTACTTGTGTCTATAGAGTAGATTTGCATGGTTTAGTGATGCGTCCATAGTCCACAAGGCAGAGTCGGCCTGCACTTGAGAAGGAAGTTAAGTAGTAAAATTGGATTACCCTAGAGCTACCTATTCTCCTACTTGATCCACTTTCGTATTCTTCTAATGATATTTTATTTATTTGTTATTTAATTTTAGTAATTTAGTTAATTAGAAAATAATCCTTAAATCTTGTTGTCATTTTGTCTTAATTAATTTAGTGAATAATTAAATTGATAATACGCCGTCCTTTGGGTTCGATATTTTACTTGGTCGCTTGCTTAAGCTGCAACTGACATCCTTCATATTTGTGGATTAATTTTGCGTGCAAAGAAAACGCGCATCAAGTTTTTGGCGTCGTTGCCGAGGACGGCTGTTATTATTGATTTTATTGTTTCTAGTTGATTAAGGCTTTTATTTGTGATTATTTATTTCTATCTAACCTTAAATTTTTTTGAGGTACTTGTGCACTTGTAAAAGGAGAGGAAGGAAAGGAAGGAATAGCACACAGAGTTAAACATGACCGGAGTAAGACATAATCCAAATAATATTATCATACGTGAAATTTTTTCACGAACTATGGGATTGGTAACATGGGATTGATAGGAGCAAGGGGGAAAGATGATAATTTTGAGATACATCCCGCTCTTATTAACATGGTGGAGAATAATTCCTTTTCTGGAGGTTGTTTTGAAGATCTATATCATAATCTCAAAAGATTCATTGGTTATACAAACACTCAAAAGGGTGCTGGAGCTAATGATCATGCTAGGCGGATCGCCTTATTCAAGTTTTCATAAATTGATAGAGTGGAAGCTTGGTATGAGACTCTTGATGCCGCAGATTGCATTACATGGGACCAACTGCAGCAGAAGTTCTTAGAGAGATACATGCCACCCTCAAGGATAATAAGAATGAGGCAAGAGATCACCCAATTTGTTATGAATCAGGGTGAGAAATTTCATGAGGCATGGGACAGGTTCAAAGATATGCTCAGGAGGTGCCTACAGCATCGGATGTCTAAGGCTCAGTACATAAACATCTTCTACTATGGATTGGATAGTGAGTCACGTATTCTTATTGATGCATCATCAGGAGGAGCGTTGTTATCTAAAACAGTAATAGAAGCATAAAAGTTATTTGAAGACATCTCTATGAATTCACGTGATTGGCCTACGGAGAGAGTAAGAGGGTCATATGTACTTGGAAAAGTGGCAAAGGTTGAACATCAAATGGTGAAGCCGAATAGGGATGATGAGATCGTCTCTAGTTTAGCTAACATCAACAAGCTACTAGAGTCCCAGCAGAGGTAGATTACAGAGTTGACACTAAGGGGGTCTAGTATGCAGCAACATGAAGTAAAGAGTGTTGAAGACACCTTCAATCGATACATGGCTGAGAATGATGCAAGGGTTGATCAACTTGAGGATACCATGAATGCTGATCATACAGATTTATCTAAGCAGTTGAAGGACCTTACTTTAATTATGGGGTAGATGGCGGGGAACGTGAATCAATTGACACAAATCGTGGAAAATAATGCCATCACATTGAGGTCCGTGACACCGTACGAAGGTCCGATGAAGTCGGTGAGCGAAAATGATGAAAACAGGAGCACTGTTCGACCAATACCACCTCGTTCCACCAGACCTGATGGTCAAACTGAGGTTGAACAGCTTTCAGAAAAATAGAATCCCGATGCTCTATTTTATGCTCCGCTATTCGACCAAGACACCTTTATTCGACCAAATCAATCTGGTCGAACCATGGTCGATCTGGTCGAACCATGGTCGAACAGGCACCTGCGGAGAAGAAGGATCGGGTTCAGATTATAGGGTCCTCGTTCGACCAGAACCATGCTGTTCGACCCAAATATTCTGGTCGAACTATGGTCAAACTAGCAGTAAACATACTGAACCCGCTTACAGAGCTCTCGTTCGACCACACCCATGTTGTTTGACCAGACCACTCTGGTCGAACTATTGTCGAACAACTTCATTCACCTCCTATTTTGATACCGAATGCTATACTTGTTGTTCAGGGTACTCCAGTACCAGCACATGAGCAGAATACTGAGCTTATAGTTGAAATGAAGTGGGAAAGAGCAAAGAAGTTGATAGCCAAGAAGCTTAGACTGCAGATGGATAATGAAGATGTGGTTTTCTCTCTTGATCAAGCAATGAAGATGCCCTTGGAGACTCAATCATGCAAGAGCATAGATGTGATTTCTAACTTGTTTAATCTTGATTTTTCTAAGACAGATGATTCTGAATTTAAGTGAAAGATTGACAAGGAGGTGTCTAGACAACCATGGGAGGAAGAAAATTCCAAGGATCATATACTTGTGACTAAGAAAGGTGAGATGCTGAGTGTAGACAAGAAGAGGGAAATAAAGTATTTGAAGATGAGGATGCGAGAAGACCGTCCTTTGATCAAGTAGTCCAAAAGGTTACATCCATCGCGACTCTCCGACGTTAAATATGAGCGTCTGTTGGGGGTTTGTCCTTTCCATTTTATTACTTTATTTCTTTCGTGTGAGTGAGGAGTTATTATATTTGAGGTGCTCATACTTCGGCAATTGCATCTCTTTTCAAACTTAGTTTCGACTTGTATTTTTACTAAGTTTGGGGGGTGGCTGTGATGTACTTATCTCATCTTATGAGCACCGAGGGTATAATTTTTCCTTTTGTTGGTTGTTTGTTTGTTAGGAGATTGATTTTTTGCGGCGTATTAATACTTTAATCGATGTTGATATGTCAATTTTTTGCAACATAACTAATGTTTAGTGTGTTGTGTTGATGTGTCTAGTGTGGAGTCAATTAGATAGTCAATTGAGTCTTTCTTATAGTTCTCTTATTTTATTATTGATGAATCCTATGATGATGATGTGTGTTTGAGCTTTGATGATAGAAACAGATAAACTGAGGCTTTGACCTGATCGAGTTGAACAACTCGAGGAACTCGTTCATACGTTGAAGAAAAATTAGGTGCACTCATTTTCTTATTCTAATTTTTATGTGTGCTTTTAATTCATGGGAGCGAAAGGATTGATTTTGTGCTTCTGATACATGTGAGCTTATATTTTAAAATTATGCCTAAAATTCATATGCTTTTGAAATTGATGAAGGAAGTGTACTTGAATTATATTGTGGTATGACGTTCTATGTGTACTTATGAGATATTGCTTGTAATGACCCGACTTTCTTATAACCGCTATATTTAATTATTTAAAAAATCTAAAGTTCAAGATAAAATATCATAAAAGTCTGCGGGGTCAGGTCCATTACTAAAGATTTAGAGAATAAAAATAGCAATTCTTCAACAAAAGTTTTTAGAAAATAATCAAAAACCTTTATCCAAGAAATAAATAAAATCTTTGAGATGTTGTCCACTTTTAAAATCAAAAGAGACCAAATTGTAAATATCCAAATCCTTGAACATGACAGTCATGAAGACATTTTAAATATTATCTTGCAAATACTCTTAAATAAAATATTTCGCTTATTTTAAAAGAATAAAAATAAAAATGAGCACTTGCACCCTACCGGTCATACCTCGCCTTGCTCCTTAACCTGTGAAAATGATTTTATTGAAAGAGGTGAGTAAACAATGACTCAGTGGGAAAAAATATTCGTCTACCATAATATGCACACATTTTCACATAAACGTAATCATACATCATGAAATTTTCTGTGATTGTGATGATCGATCATGAAACTCGGCGGGCATTACCTGAAGACCAATTAAGAATTCCGACACCTGAAAGTGCCCTGGTTTACGTAACTGTGATAGTACTATGAGAGTACTCTATGACTGTGAGACTGTGAAATAATTTAGTAAATGTAAACATGTAAGCACATACAATAGACAAAAAGTTTTAAAATTCCCCACCTTAAATTTACAGAAAAAGAGATCGATGAAATGCACGCCCTTCTATTGAGTGAAGTACGAACTTGAGCACACACAGCGGAAGTGTAAATTTTTGTGACCAGCAAAAGGGAAAGATTTTATTTAGTGAGTCTGAATCGTGAAGTTTAAAAACTAAAACATGATGTGTGCATATGTAGAGAGTTTTAGCTATTCTGCCTTCTCGTTCTCTGTTAAGTACATGCCGGATGTATGTCCACGAGAAAGTCTCTGTTTAGTTACAATAAGATTGTTGAGAAAATCGCAGTTCTTGTTGGCAGGGGATCAAATAGCATTAAGATTTGAATTAAAAAAATATATAATATCCAATGGACATTTTTAAAGTTGAAGGAATATACTCAAAATAATAGAATTTAATAGATAATAATACAAATAATTAAAAAGTAACGGCTGTGACATTGCTTACCTTGAAAAGTGCTCTGTTACTTGTTAAAAACCCATGTGAGATTTTGAGCCTCGTTGATCATGTTACATAATCACATGATATTTCTTTTCTGGTGAGTATCATTCTTGTGCGTATATTCTAGAACTTGCCTTGAGTCTCCTTGAATATTCGAGATTAGTCTAGCGGATTATGGAAATGATATTAGGCCATCTTTGAATAGCCCATCCTTTTCCATATACTTTACTTGAATTCATTAAATCCATTTTCAGCCCATTTGAGCCTTTTTAAATCCATTCTTTTGATAGCCAATAAAGCTTAATTGAAGAGAGTGGTGATTTGAGGGATGATGAAGGAGGAATCTTAAGGGTGAAAAGGAAAATTCTTGCAGTAGTGCTCAAATCTTATACTCCATGAAAACAAACACCCTAGGGTAGTGCTTAAATCTAGTACCCTATAGAGAATGTGAGAGGTAGTGCCCGAAACTGGTACCTCAAAAGAAAGGAAAAAAAGGAGTGAAGAGAAGGAGAATGATGGAGTTGAAGAGTTAGAAAAAGTTAAAAAAATATGTTGTGATTGAAGGAGAAAGATGGGAGAGTTTGAAGAGAATGTGGTGTATGATTGAAGTGATGAGGAAGAATAAAAGATCGAGAGAGACTGCAGCTTGATTAATCCGAGTTTTGAGTCACTTATCTATAAATTTCCTACCTTTTCCAAAGAGCCTAAATTACAACCAAATAAAAGACCTGTTTGATCCATGATTTGCTAGCTATAAGTATAAGGAGAGTTGAGACAATGGGCAAGCTTATGGTTACGCATGCACTTGAATTGAATTTGAGCGTAACCACCTTAACCTATAAGTGACATCTTTTATACTTGAGTGAGAGTGATATATACTTCCCGTTAGAACATGTCAATGGAGCATTTGATTGGTGGTGATTGTCTTATCTTGTATGCTATGAATTGATTATTACATGTAATTAGAGTTGCATGACCTAAATTGAGGACAATTATATTGTGAATGGGGTATTCTTTATAGTCATTGTTACCCCACTAATTTTCATACTTTCTCTCTCTTTATTTTTATTTTGCTGGCTCGGGACGAGCAACGGGTAAGTTTGGGAGTTTATTGAGAGTGAAAATAAGCATGTTTTAGTATCCAATTTAACACCTATTTGATGAGAATTGTTGTTATATATTAGTACAAGTGTCTTATATTCAATATATTTGAGAAAAAGGTGCACTTGAGGTGTTTTGTTGTGTTTTAGGTGAAAAAATAATCAAAAGTGCCAAGTTGGAGTAAAGGTGCAATTTGTGCAATGATGCTAAAAAACGCACGTCCAACTTGTATAATTTTTCTCTATTTGTGTGGAGCCTTGAAGTGGATGTGTGATACATGGTTAGAAATCCACAGAAGAGAAGGTTGTTTTGGGATAAAAAACACCTCAATCGGATTCCAAACGAGAAAGTTATGATCAAAGTAGTGACGTCGTGCAAGTTGTGACGAACAGAACAGTTCTGCCACTTTGCACGATTTGTTACACATTCAAATATTGTAGTTTCTATGATTTCTTTATATGTTAAAAGCTAAGGAAGATAGAATTGCGTGACCGCAAGAATTACTCAAATCAGAGGTCGAATGTTGAAGTTATGTGCGAAACGGTGAGACTGCGCAAGCTTGCTCGACCAGTAGATATCAGGTCGAATGGGAGAAGTCTGGTTGAACAAAATACCAAAAACTTACAGAAAGGTTGTTCGACCAGCGTTCGACCAGGAGGAGTTGCTCGACCAAGAAAGGTTTGGTCGAACAGAATTACGCTTGTGATTTTTTGGTAATTTCGGGTTTCCTTAGCCAAATTTGACGTATGTCTCAAATAAAAGCTCATCCAGGCCCATAAGGAGAGCTTACAAGTATAAAAGGGGATGTAGATCACATTATTATTCATCATTGGAATTAGATTGGAGAACACAATCCACATTCTTTTCTCCATCCATCACTTTGAAAATTCGTCTGTGGAATCAAGAGGAGAACCAAGAGGAGGATTCAAGATGGAGAAAGGACGCAACGACTCCCACATCTAGGGTTTTATTCGTTTCCTAATTTATCTTGTATTTTCCGAACATATGGATAAGATCTATCCAACACCCATGATTGTTCTTCGCAACATCATGGCTAGAACTGTTTTGGTAGATCTAGCATTTATGAAGGTTTTATGAATTAATTAAACTCTCTTGTGTCCTCCGTACAACACTACTTGTGGATTTATTTTATATATGATTATAATTTCTTAATCCATATTCACGGTCGCTTTGTGCATCTTCAATTGGTATGTAGAGTCTGAATATATATCTTGGTTGTAGATTGAGTGCGTTCACCGCTGAACATGATTTCATGTTATGATTCTAAGTGAGGAAACTCCGAAACTTCATTAGAACTGTCATATATGAGTGTTTATTAATTGAATTGAATTCGGGTTAGTAAGGAGGATAAAGAGGGTAATTTTATAGTACTTATAAAGGGATATCATATCGGATTAGGTTCCAGACTTGGAAAATAATTGATACTGATAGTATCTAGAAAGGGGGGGTAAAATTACATCTCTTGATCCGAGGTTATTCACACATATTACACGCATATTTACTTGTGTCTATAGAATAGATTTGCATGGTTTAGTGATGCGTCCATAGTCCACAAGGCAGAGTCGGCCTGCACTTGAGAGGGAAGTTAAGTAGTAAAACTGGATTACCCTAGAGCTACCTATTCTCCTACTTGATCCACTTTCGTATTCTTCTAGTGATATTTTATTTTATTTGTTATTTAATTTTAGTAATTTAGTTAATTAGATAATAATCCTTAAATCTTATTGCCATCTTGTCTTAATTAATTTTGTTAATAATTAAATTGGTAATACGTCGTCCTTTGGGTTTGATATTTAACTTGGTCGCTTGATTAAGCTGCAACTGACATCCTTCATACTTGGGAATTAATTTTGCGTGCAAAGAAAACGCGCATCACTACCCATCATACCGAGGGTGCCGACGCCCGTGCTGTCGAGACACCAAGGATACCCGCACAGCCTGTCGGTACGACTCTTGCAGTTATCCATCCATATTCATTTTCATTGTTTTTTTTATTGTTTTCTTGGCCCATTTGTATTTTTGACGAGAAAAAGCCCACTTTTGAGACGAAGTCCAATTTTATCAGTTCTCAACTATAAAAGAGACACTTGAGAAATTTTAGACATAATTTTCTATACACCCATCACCTGCCATAGTTCTGAAATCAAGATCCATCCTTCCATTCACCCATCCCGCACTTGAAGAGTTCATCAGTGTTTGTTTACTTGAGAAAGAGAATGGAGAATGTTCAGAACCACAAAGAAAAGAACGGAGAATGTATTTAGGGCTTTTCTTATTCTTTCTTAATTTTGAGTTATAGACCTATGGGTAAGCCTTCATACATAACCATGGGTGTTGCTTGAAACACCATGAGCTAATACTTTTCTGGATAGTTCTAGGAGCTTTGAAGGTTTGAATGATGTTAAATTGATGATCTAGACTTGGTTTTGGAATTCTGTAGAATATTTATTATTTATTTCTTTATTGATGTTTTGATTTTTAGACTTATATTTTTCTTCTGTTGCTCTGTCCTCAGTCATATTTATGTCATTGACCTATGCATGTTTATGATTGTAATTTTTGTCATCTGTATATTATATTTGTTTATCTGTTATGAGTAGAGAGGAATGACCAATATAACTTTTACTCATTAGAACTGCCAATACTGGACATTTGATCTGTCTATTAATTACTGGTCTATATGATTAGGTTTCTTAGATGATTGGATGGATAATTGAAGTTTTGTTCTCAAGTACCAATAAAGGGAAGTATAGTGCTCTGGCCTTTAATAGAATTCAACATGAAGTACCTAGAAAGGGAGATGAAATTATTCTTATGCGTCTTAAGTTTTAAACTAGATTTACGTGTTAAGTACAGTTTAACCTAGAGGCTTAGCATAATTAAGTGATTGATATCATAATTTCTGCATGAATTCTAATCAATTTTCTAGTGATTTGATTTGACTAGTTTAAACTGAATTTCCTAGAGCTATCTTGTCTCCTATCTTGAAACACTTTTAATATTTTTCCACTTGCAAATTTAATTTCTTTTAATATTTATTTTTCTGCAAATATTAGTTTAATAAAAATCACTTTTCTAAACTCAGAGATTTGTCTTATATTAGAGTTGTTATAAATAGGATTAAATAGTGTGTCTTAAACTATCTTTTGGGTTTGGGTTCGATAATTATAACTTGGTCACACGTGCTACAATTGATCCCTTATACTTGAGGGTGAAATTTTGTTTTCCTAAAGAAAATAGTGAACAGATGCAAATGCCAAAAGTTTCTATAGATACATCAATAAGAACTGCAAAAGAAATGGAATTTTGTGAATAAACGTTGAGGGGGTATGGAGAGAAGAAGTTGCAAAAGTGCGAGAAGAGATTTACAAATTCTTCAGCAATCAATTCCAATCCTCACAGGTTATTATACCAAGGTTGAAATCTGATTTCTGCAGTAAAAAAAGTTTCTAAGTCGGTTGAAATCTGATTTCTGCATTAAAGTCTACACGTGATTGAATCACATAATAGTTCTAAAAGTTCGGGTCCTGACAATTTTAACTTTAAATTTTATAAACAATTTTGGGCATGCTTCACACAGATTTTATGAGGTTAATGAAAGAATTTATGAACATGGGGATTTGTTAAGGGGATCAATCCATCATTCATAGCTCTTATTCTAAAAAGATGGAAGCTGAAAACCTTAGTGATTACAGACCTACATTGTTGATAAGAGGTTTCTACAAAATCATTTCTAATGTGCTAGCAAACATGCCTAGCAAGGTTATGAAATTCATCATTTATGATCATCAGTCTCTTTCATCGAAGGTAGACAAATTGTGGATAGTGTGATCCTAAATGAAGTGATTGAAAAGGTAAAAACTAAAAAATACCGGTGTATGTTATTTAAAATTGATTTCACCAAAAGTCTAAGACTCAGTTGAGTGATATTATCTGGAGAAAATATTGAGGTCTTTTAATTTTAATTCTTGACTAGATGGATCAGATGTGTTATGAAATGTACTACATCAGCTTAAAACTTTTTTAGTGAATGATAATCCTATAAATGAATTCAAATTGGATAGAGATTTGAGACTGGATTCCTTTTGGAAATTTTAAGGGGGCTCCTTGTATGGTGGTTAACGGTTTAATCCTTATTGATCGGTTGAGTTACCATGATTAATCTTCTTCGTATGCTATCGGGCCGGCGTGCCTGGACGCTTGATATGGGCGGTTCCAACTTTTGCACAAATTTAAGGTTTTAAGCATTAAGATGTCTGGAGTATTAGAGATTTTTTTTACATGTTCTTATGATGTTAAGGTTTTAGAATTCAATTTTTTTTTAATTGGAGGTAGGGATAGATAAGATTAGCATATCATTGTCACATCTTCAATTTGCATATAGAGTGCACCCATAATCACCCCAAATTTAATCTAAATATATATATATATATATATATATATATATATATAATAAAATTAAGCCAATATTTTATATTGTTCTTATTTTTAAAATGTTACTTTTTATATTTTCTTTTCTTATTAGAGGAATAACACAACGAATTTCGTGGAATAATAAAATTAAGTCAATATTTTATATTGTTCTTATTTTTAAAATGTTACTTTTTATATTTTTTTTCTTATTAGACGAATAACACAACGAATTTCGTGGAATAAATCGGCCATTAGTCCTTAAAAACAAGATCGAAAATTAGAATAAAATTATAAAAAAGGAAAGAAATGTCATGTAAGAGCGAAACACGCAATGTAGTTTCCTAGCTATTAATCCCCTCTGCCCCTGTATATGGTTGGTTTTTTGTCGGCCCACTCTCTCTCTCTCTCTCTCTCTCTCTCTCATGCACCGACCCATCTAACACATACACGCACAAATACGTACCAAATCTACATGTAAATACACACACCATCAATTTAATGGAGTACTATAATAATCATATTATTATAAGTCTACGATGATGGAATGATAATTAACTCACTCTCTCACATCACGCCTCTGCTGTTAACAAGCTGGGTTTTTATTGGCGTCGGGTTTTCCGGCGACTTCCAAGATTCCTTCCCCCTCCCGGTCCGCCTTGATCCCGGCTTCTCCGCCGCTTCTTCTCCATTTCTCCTCCGCCCACGTGGGCACAACCTTTCCATTTTTAGTTAATTTTTTTGCTCTACGGTCACCTCCAGGGCTTGATGGGCCACTTCATTCACGATTGCTTTCTCGATTTGAGAGTGGATTCTTGGGAGAGAAGAGTGTTTTGGGAGCTGGGATTTGGGTTTAGGGTGGGTTTTTTGTGTTTTCTTGAAGTTTAAGATGTTGAAGAGGGCGTTTTCTTGAATGTGGAAACGAGAAGGTTTTCAGACATGGAATTGGGTGGGAGATGACGTGGCGGGTTTTCCGGTGGAGTTTGGGGAATGTCAGTTGTCATTAATTTTGATTTGTTGTTGGGTTTGAAGGATTTAGTGTGTATTGAGAGGATAAGTTTGGTTGTTAATTTGACATCAATTCTTGACAAAATAATTCTTTCTTTTTTGTGGGAAAGTGGAGATTGACTTAACTTAGCTTTATTCAGCTTTTGAAAGAAGATAGCAGTTTCTTTTGAGTGGTCAGAAGCTGCGGTTTATGAGGCAAGATACTTAGGGTGGAAGGAAGTTTTGATTGGAGAGTGAAATGAAGATTCCATCTGGTGGATTTTTGTCTAACTCAACAGAAGGTTTGTTCAGTCTATTTTATTCAGCAAATTTTGATGTTATGAACTTCAAGTGATTCAACTTTCTTGGTTGAAAGCATGAGTGATTCTCAGCTGATCCCATCTTTCTTTTTTAATCCTATGACAATTTTTGCTTTCAAAAACTTGCAGATGCTTTTCTTCTGTTTGTTCAAAAGGATGCAAGGCTAGCGTGTGTGTGTGTGTTGTTGTTGTTGTACTCTTTTAAAGAATCCTCTTTGTAAAATTTGCAATAGGTAGTATTATCAGCACTTTCTGATCCATATATGTTTGTTGGAATTTATAATAGGTGTCAACTTCTACTTCTGTAAAAGTTAAAGTGAGAACTATTAGCTTTTTTTAAACTCAGTTTGAGATAGCCAGATTAGAACTGACTTATCTTGTGTTTTATTTTGGATCTGTCTTAATGGTTGATTCTTATTCACATGTATATATTTATATCAATTGGGGCTGTAAGTACTTCTTCCCTGTAAAAAATTACGATTCTATCTAACACGAGTACTTGAATTACCAAAACTTTTAATTGAATGCTTGAATATAGACGGCCAGAGGCTGTGATGATAAATTTTTACACCGCAGTTAATTTTGATCCCTCAGAGGTTATATTGTCTGTGAGATTGATACAAAATGTATTGACAAAGTGAATATATGGTCCAACATGAAGAGTACACCTGAGTCATTGCCTTTTATAAGAATGTGAAGGTCATAAAGTTAAATGTTTCCTGCATTTAAGGAATTCAGAACTCGAAATTTCAAATGAAATAAATAAGGAAGGAAATGCATTTGGAACTTAGTGATGATTTACTATGGTGCTCTCATGAGTTCATATCATAAATGCTGTTGTTCTATACAGGAGAAAAGAAGGTGATAAATTCTGAGTTATGGCATGCATGTGCTGGCCCGTTGGTTTCTTTGCCACCCGTGGGAAGTCTAGTTGTCTATTTTCCTCAAGGTCACAGTGAACAAGTATGATATTTCCTCTACGGTTGCTGAATACTTGTGAAATCGGCTTTAGGTTCAGCTGAATTATTTCTGAGGTTTCGTTTTCTACGTACAGGTAGCAGCGTCAATGCAGAAAGAGGCTGACAGCATTCCTAGTTATCCCAATCTTCCTTCGAAGTTGATTTGCATGCTCCATAATGTCACCTTACATGTACGGAAATTCATACGATTCGTAAAATTGTAATGTTCGTCATGGTTAAATATAGATTTTGAGAATAACTGAGGTTCTTCAGATTAGGAAAGCAGCAACATGATTTAATTATTTGTGCAACTCGATTCATACCCGGGATGACATAATTACTTTGGCAGGCTGATGCTGAAACTGATGAGGTCTATGCTCAAATGACCCTTCGACCAGTGACTAAGGCATGTCAGCCATTTTACTTGATAATTGTTAAAATTTACTAAATGACTTTTTTGGAAGGTGTTTTACTATAATCAACTATTTTGAACAAAAGTTTTTACTTTTTGATCCTACAGTATGACCAGGAAGCATTACTTGTATCTGATATTGGACTTAAGCACAGCAGGCAACCTTCTGAATTTTTCTGCAAAACTCTTACAGCAAGTGACACGAGCACTCATGGTGGCTTTTCTGTTCCTCGTAGGGCAGCTGAGAAGATCTTTCCACCTCTGGTATATCTATTTATTAGCATTTAGGTTATTGAATTTGATGCAGTGATTTTCTCCTCCATTTTCTTACCAGAGAATTATTTTGTAGGATTTTTCGATGCAACCTCCTGCTCAAGAGCTAACGGCCAGAGACTTGCATGACCAAACATGGACATTCAGACATATTTATAGAGGTATTCTATTTATGATGTCGTAATTCATCATCTTGTTTCAAGACTTTCTAAAAAAGCAGGATGTTTCCACGTGGAAAGATCTTTTTCTAATGTGATTCTCGATTACTTTCTTGCGTTTCTTCCGTGGTTCCTTTTGTTCATAATCTAGAGGACCAACATAACTGGTTGAAATTTGGACATTTGGTGCTCTAGTTTAAGGTTTTGATTGGATTTTCAATTCTTTCCTTTGAAAGCTTCGTTAAAATATAATCATTTGACTAGCAAATAGTTGAGAATATAATCAAGTAATGTTATGCATTTCAGGTCAACCCAAAAGACATTTATTGACTACAGGTTGGAGTGTATTTGTGAGCTCTAAACGACTCGTAGCTGGTGACGCTGTCCTTTTCATAAGGTACAAAACTAATAGAGTATCTTTTAATGTAATATAATAGTCCATTTCCATAACACACCCATTTATTTAGGGATGAAAAGTCACAGCTTCTCTTGGGCATACGACGAGCAAATAGGCAGCAACCTGCTCTTTCTTCTTCTGTTATATCTAGCGATAGCATGCATATCGGCATACTTGCTGCTGCAGCTCATGCTGCTGCAAATAACAGCCCATTTACCATTTTCTACAATCCAAGGTGATACAATGATGTCTGAAAACTAATACATTTGAATCAAGATTCTGATTTTTTTTTGGGAAAAATTAATGTTGTTTACGTATGGTATTGATAGGGCAAGCCCTTCGGAGTTTGTGATTCCACTTGCAAAGTATAACAAAGCAATGTATACACAAATTTCGCTTGGGATGCGGTTTAGAATGATGTTTGAGACGGAGGAGTCTGGAGTACGGAGATACATGGGAACAGTTACTAGTATAAGTGATTTGGATCCTGTGCGATGGAAGAGTTCGCAGTGGCGTAGTCTACAGGTAATTCTGTTTTCAGCTCTTCTACGCCTTCTCTTCTGACTTGAAATCGTCAAGCCTGTTGTTTTCTAGATGAGCAAGATTTAGTCTTCAAAAGTTTAGTGCTTTATGTGAATTTTCTACCACTTAGAAAGTGTTTAATAGTCAATATTCTGATGTGTAGGTTCTAATTATGTTCTCTGAAGTGTTCTGTCATTGATTTGGTTAATATTCTTAATGCATCATTGTCATTAGGTTGGATGGGATGAATCGACAGCTGGAGAACGTCCTAGCCGAGTCTCGGTTTGGGAAATCGAACCTGTTGTGACACCCTTTTACATATGCCCGCCGCCATTTTTCAGACCCAAGTTCCCCAAGCAAGCTGGTTTTCCAGGTTTGGAAAATGCATAATCTTGAAATGTGATAGTCAGCATAGATTCTTTTTAATTTCTCTCTCTTCTCTCTCTCACATTAGAGCTTCTTTCAGATGATTCAGACATAGATAGCATGTTCAAGCGAGGCATGCCCTGGCTAGCTGATGACTTTGGCTTAAAAGATGCTTCGAGCTCAATATTTCCTGGGCTGAGCCTTGTGCAGTGGATGAATATGCAACAAAATCATCAGTTGTCAGCTAATCAATCAGGGTTATTCCCTAACATGGTTTCTTCAGCTGGTGTACAGAGTAACCTTGGGAACAATGATCACACGAAACTGCTGAACTTCCAATCCCCGGGTTTAGGTGCGCCTAATCTTCAACTTAACAAAGGAAACCATCAAAACCAACTGATGCAGTCAAATCTATCCTGGTCCCAACAGCAGCACCTCCAGCAAATGTTACAGTCCCCTACACCTACCCAACAGCCGCAGCAACGGCAACAGTTGCCGCTGCAGCAAGCTCAAACAATGCCAATGCAGCAACCACAAACATTGCCGATGCAACAGCTGCAAGCACCGTCCCTTCCACAAACACAACAAATGAGTGGCATATCTTCTGATCAGACTGCAAACCGAAACTTGCAGCAAACGGCAATGTGCCCTCAATTTCAACAGCAACAGATGTTGAATGGGAATGCACAGGTGCAGCAAAACGATCTCTCAGTGAACAGAAGCACATTTCCCATTACTTCTGTCACTCAGGACCTGCCTTTTCAGCAACACGTTGAACAGCCGATGAGTCTGTTGCAGAGATCACAAGAGCAACCCTTACAGATGCAACAAGGTCCGTTACAAATGGTGCAGCAAAACTTATCTCAGAGGCCTATGGTGCAACAGACATTACAACAGAATCTTTCTGAACAGCAGCTGCAGCTCCAACTTCTCCAGAAACTCCAACAGCAACAGCAACAGCAACCACAGCAACCAATGTCATCTCCATTAAATTCGTTGATGGAGCCTCAGTTACTTCAAAAACAGCAGGTTCAACAAAGCCAGCACAGCCAACATCTGTCTTTACCTCAACAACAGTTAAATGGGAACTGCTTTTCGGCCTCTTCACTTGTGCAGTCACCTCAATTTCCTGGCAACCAATTTCAGAGCCAGCAAAAGACTCCACCACCTTCAGTCAGGGCATATTCTGGCCGTGCTGATGGTGACTCTCTGTTGTGTTCTACATCACCTTCTAAAAACAATTTGCAGGCTTCACAAACGAACTTCCTCAAGAACCAAACAGGAGTACCTTCATTGATGGATAATTCTATTGTTCAACATTCTAATTTGGTGCAAGAGAGTCATAGCAAGCTAGATAATCGAACTAAACGTGATTTTCCCAACTCTAAAGCACCCGAGCAGCCCAAGCACAAGATTACAGCTGCTGATCACGTGGACGCTGCGTCATCTGCAACCTCATATTGCTTGGATGCTGGTGGTCTCCAACACCATTTTCCATTAACTGGCTTGGATAGTGATGTTCAATCACATTCAAGAAACGGCCTTACCTTCACAGCTGGGGTTGATGTATTGGCTCCTGATGCTTTGTTGTCTAGGGGTTTTGATTCTGGAAAAGATATCCAGAATTTACTTTCCAATTACAATGGTACACCCAGGGATATCGAGACAGATTTGTCCTCTGGAATCAATTCGCAGTCGTTTGGGGTGCCAAGTATGTCTTTTAAACCAGGCTCTTCAAATGATGCTGCTCTCAACGAGCCAGGGGCAATGAATGGTGGGGTGTGGCCTAATCAGACTCAACGCATGAGAACTTATACCAAGGTGGATCTCTTTCTCTCTAAATATATGTATATTACAGAATATATATGTATAAAGAGTGTATATTGTATCACATATAGGTATATATCGAGGTGCTTTGTGATGTTTGTACACATATTGATATACTAGTGTAAGCTGTCATTGCTGTGTCTCTTCTTTGTTTCCAAGCTGTGGCTTGATTTTGGAGTTTATTTATATATGTTACTAATCTTTCTTGAATAATTCCAGTCCCTAATATTGATTGAATAATTGAAGGTTCAAAAACGTGGCTCTGTGGGGAGAACCATAGATGTCAACCGTTACAAAGGGTACGATGAGCTTAGGCATGATCTGGCCCGTATGTTTGGCATTGAAGGACTACTGGAGGATCCACAACGCACCGAATGGAAGCTTGTGTATGTAGACCACGAAAATGATATATTACTCGTTGGAGATGATCCCTGGGAGTACGTTACCTTCGACACTTATTCTTAGCATTGTTTGATATCGGTAATCAACATTGAAACTATATTCTTACAGCCTTTTCTTTCTTCCAGAGAGTTTGTAGGCTGTGTTCAGAGCATAAAGATACTCTCGTCTGCTGAGGTGCAGCAGATGAGTTTGGATGGAGATCTAGCTCAGCCCCCGGTCCCAAATCAAGCTTGCAGTGGAACAGACAGTGGAAATGCATGGAGAGTACATTACGACGACAACTCTGCAACGTCATTCAACCGGTAAAAAGCTTGTTCAGCTGAGTATAGCATTCCCATACCTCACCAATTAACTTTTTTCTGACAATGCATTGTAAATGATATAACCCTTTTGCCCGAGCATGAAGTGTAACGGGGCGATTGGTGTAAATTTGACGCGTTTAGGCTAGATACCTAGGTTATCGCAGAATTTTGACGTATAGGTTTATTATGAGCTGATGTGTTGATGAAGACTGCTTCCAAGGGACGGTGTATAGCTTCCTACATTCAATTGAGGATATTCTAGTTTGACCACATCCTGTTTTCTGATATATTTACCTGGCCCTAATTTATGTTTTGGGTGAGGATCAGATTAGAGTGGTTTTTATATTGTGGATAACCTTGTGCATGTTCTTGTTGCTTAAGATTGTTTCCTGTGATTTGTCATCTTTGCATTTATGCATGAGCAAATTTGCTGCGATATGAGACGAATAATAAGTGATGCACAATATCGTGTTGAGAAAAAAGTGAATGCTCTATTTGATGTATAAAAACTATGTTTGATGTATAAAAACTATGTATTTAAACCAGGTGTTGATATTATTTTTCAGTTTCATGGATATCAAATTTCGTTGAAACTGTAAATTATACACACATTGATCTCAAACATATTACCTTTTTTCACTATTCTCACCTCACAATTTCAAGGGAATGAGCTAAAGATCAATGGATTGGCCACAGTGAGTTTAATGTACATAAAAATGAGTTCAATGAATCTTCTGCACTGATGAAATCTTTTAATTTACTCCATTACATTTTGTTTCCAATCCTCACTATATTAAACATCAAATTTTTTACATCATCAATGTATACCTATGCATAAACATACAACTAGACAAGTACAATTATATATACACATAGAAACAACTATTAGTATGTTATAAGATAGTACAGAAAAGTAACATTACACGATGGCTTCACTACATAAACATCTGAGGGGTAGAATTACATAAACGCTCGCAATAATATCAAACAGGTACAAAACCTATAGAAACAATATCTTCTGAAACACTCTCTTCAACAGGAGTTGTAACAACAATGTTATCCATATTCCTTTAACTTGATTTCGATGTGGAAGTAAAATTGATTCTCCTCATTGACTTTATGAACATTGCTTCTCATCATATTAATAAGGCTTTTTGAGATATTTAAAGCCAACCCTCATTTTTAGAGGCATTTTTTACTTCATTCATCCCTCTGATAACATGATCACACCGAACTTTGCCAAGATGATCCATTCTGAATCAAGACAAAAAAAAAAAAGACCATACTTCCTCCATCCCAAGAACATATAAGACTCTAAAAATGAAAAAATACACAGTATCCATAACTTTATAATATGAAAATACTAAAAAATGCTACTTTCTTTTACCCACAATCTAGTTAAAGTCAATTATATCATACACTTTATTCTATTTAATTAATTAAAATATCTTATATCATTAAAATAAAAAGTTACTTTTCTTAAACTTCGTGCCTCCGAATACTAAAGTTACTTTTCTTAAACTTTGTGTCACCAAATACGTGTGTCTATGTATTCCTGGTATGGAGGAGGGAGTATTATAATCATTACAATGTCATCATTCCAGAAATCAAGGGAACGAAGCAAATTACAAACATGTCATCCATTTTTAGATCAAGGGCTTGAGAACTAGCCGTCCAAAGGTATCATTTTTCTATTTTTGGCGTGATCTCATTTTCTTTTTTATCCACATATCCACTAATACAACTAAAAAATGAGACCCACACTTCCACTAATACAACTACCCACTACACATTAAATAACAATACTCCTTAATCTCCGTGCCCAAAAGTAAATGACACCCTTGAATCGGATGGTGGGAATACTTTATTTCATCTTCTTCAGGAGTCCTTTATGTTAAGGAAATACATGGCCTGCAACGGAGTGAGGAGGTCGAGCACTTTCCTAATCGTGTTCAGCCTCAAATCATCCGCCCTCTGCAGAACTTCCACCATCCCCTCCTCTTTGGGAGCCAGGGTGGCGAACACCCAGGCATCTTCTACCTCCTCACCTTCCCTCATCTCCGTAGCCATCTGCACCATGGGTGTCTCCGCCATGGACTCCTGCTGCTTGACCAGCTTCTCGGACACCTCCCCTTCCTCCGTGATGATCTCCATCTTCAGCTGGTCCAGCCTGTTCATCTGCTCCGGGGATAGATCGCCTAGGTCCCCGGTGTGGATGCCCTGCAGCAGCTCCTCAAACCGGGCTGGAGTGGAGCACGTGGAAGGCCATGGAGGTGGATGGCGTTGGATGCTGAAACGACGGAGCCCTTTGTTGGGAAATTGAGTGAGACCTCTGCCTTTGACTACGATCAAAAGTCGTAATTTGATTTGATGGCGAAGCTAAGAGATTTGAAATCTCCTGCTTTAAGTGCGCGTGGCCGAGTTCCAACTCTTCTATCCTCTTCAGCAGCAGCTCCTCTGCTGCCGTAGAGGTAGACGGAGAAGCTGATTCACTCACAGTATTCTTCATACTAATTATAATGAAATGTATGAATGTGAGTGATCATAGATAGAGGTGGCCTTTGGGCTTAGACGGTTCTGCACACTCAACCAGATGGGTTGAACATGGACACGATGTCGTTCCTTCGACCAATTTGATCTCCAATTGCCAACTCATAATCTAATGAATCCACATCTATATCAACTTTATTGTTAAAGTTAACAGAAGTGGAGCAACAGCATCGAGACTCATAGTCCTCCCGTAGCATCAATTTCTTTTCCTTTCCATGGCCTGACCTTGAGTAATTAAAAAACATAGCAGACATTTAAGCTGTTCAAACTCTATCATCAACCGAGTTATACAAAGAAAGATTGTGCGTTATACAAAACAAGATTGTTGTCTTCGGGTTTGTTGGTGCTTGCGGCAGAAGAGTGTGACCTTGTTCAAGAAAGATTGTTGTCTTCGGGTTTGTTGGTGCCTGCGGTAGAGAGTGTGATCTTGTTCTTTCTCTACTCTGTATTTGAGATTTGAAAGAAATTTTCGGATGAAGTTATTACTTTTGTAAGATTTGTAGATATCCGAGTACGAAGAAAAGTCATGAAAGCCAGCATGTATTGTATTGTATTGTGTTGATGAATTATATTGGAGTTTCAAACGGCATAGTTTATGGAACTCTACACGCGTCTCTTCCACCGTTTTTGAACTTTACACGTGTCTCCATAAACTACTACACGCGTCTCTTCCACCTTTTTGAACTTTACACGTGTCTCTCAACATTTGACGTTTTATTGATCTGGAGTTTTCTGGTGTATTCGTTGATTTATCTGAATTTATCTCGAAACTCTATACGTGTCTCTCGACATTGTTCCACGTGTCTCCATATTCTCGTATTATCGGTTGATTTATCCGATAATTTATCTTGGAACTCTACACAACATTATCGTATTATTCTCGTATTATCGATCTGGCATTTTCTTGTGTATTCGTTGATTTATCCAATAATTTATCTGCATTATTGATGTGGCATTTTCTCATATATTAGGTGATTTATACGATAATTTATCTTCCTTTCTTTGATCCTGGCGTAGGTGGTGATTTGATCCGATGATCTACACACATTTCTTTAATGTACAATTCCGTGTTATTAAAATATTAACTTTTATACTACGGAATCCCTTGAATATAGAAATCCTTGCATTAGTAGGTGATTTAAAGTGATCTACACACTTAATTGTATTGGTGTAATGTTTTTTTACCATAGAAATCCTAGCACAAAAAAAAAATCATTTTTGTCCATCGATTAATTGTATTGGTGTAATGGAACTAAAGAAGAATTTTTTTTATTGTTCAAAACACTCTAATTTGAGATTCACACTGCAATGCACCCGTTGCATTTAGATAATCTAAACCGTCAGATCAAAATTTTATTTAATCCTACTTATAAATTAAAATAAAATAATTAAAAAAAAAAACATAATTACCCACTACATCCTAATTTTTACCCTATAACTTCTCAAGTGCAGGAGTGCACCGTGTGCACCCCAGAATAACCCAAATTTGATTTTATTACTCTATCCATCCACTGTCAATCTATCTATTTTACTATTTTGGGTCGTCCATCCTTAATATATTCATTTCCCTTTTTGGATTATGGGACTCACACCCTCCACTAATACAAATATGGGACTCACACCCTCCACTAGTACAATTACCTACTACACATAAAATAATAAACTTCTTAATTCACGTCCAAAAATCAAATGGATACATTGAGTATAAAGGAGTATTCAAAACGCTTAAAATTGTTGAGTTGAATTATCAAGTATATATGCTTTCGCACAATCAGCTATCAAGCATGTACATAATCTAATCTCATGCGATCTTATTAAGAATTATCTTAAATTTCAACAAATATTTTGAAACGGTTTTCAACTAAATATAATATTTCATTTCTTTTAAACTCTAAAAATTATAAGAAATAAGTATCACATTAATATATACGCCCTCCGTCCCAAACTCATTATCTTAGTTACCATAGACACGGAGTTTAAGAAAAGTTATTTTTCGACTAACTTTATTGACTTTTAAGGGGTATCGTGATATTTTTAGGTAATAAATAAATTATAAAGTATGTTATGTGTGTTAGGTGAGAATTATATTTTTAAAATTAAAATAAAATTTTGAGGTTATTGGTTAATGTGAAGTTTCATTTTTTGGAATAAATTAGTTTGGGACGGATGAAAACGGAAAGTAATACGAGTTTGGGACGGAAGGAGTATAATATAATATTTTGGTTTTTCAAAATAATTTTCACTCTTTATTAATGATAATATATTTTTTATAAAAATTATTATTATTTTTCATTTATATTAATTCATAAAATCATCTATATATTACTAGTTAGGGGACTAGGATGGCAATTTGGCTATTACTAGCTAGGGGACTAGGATGACAATTTGACCTGCCCACTCTTGCCCCGCACCGCACAAAGAATGGGGCGGGTCCGCCCGCGGCCCCACCCCGCGCACGGGTCAATTTGAGTTTGGGTCTTAGTGTTGCCCCTCCCCGACCGCCCGCATTATTTTTTATATTAAATTTATTATTTATCTATTTATATATTACAAATATATATATAATGTCATATATTTACTTTTCTATTATTAGGGAATTAGGTTTTTCGAATGCTGTATTTCACGATTTGTAATGGATATTTTATCTATGAACTTAGTTCTTTTATAATAACTTATGGTTGATATTGATGTTGATTGTAATGAACTTGTTATTGGTATTGATATTGTGGTTTGCAATAAAAATATTGTTGGTATTAATCTTATAATATTTAGAATGATATGTTTCTTTTCAAGGTAGATATTAGATGACTTTTCAAGTGAACAAAATTTGAAATGCAGTTTTTTATAAAAATATACATAAAATTAAACGGGGTAGGGCGGACCCGCCCCATACTGGGATGGGTCCGGGTCTTAAAACTCTGACCCGCAGCGGGGCACGGGGCGGGAAGGGTGACCAAACAAGAGCACGGGGCAGCCGCCCCGCCCCATTGCCATCCCTATAAGGTGAGGTGTGCACCCTGGTCGACTCTTGTATTTTTAATAATACGAAATTAAATTACAACAGGAGTGTAACTGTCGTTGTGGTTAACCCGACTATTTTCATTTTTTTATGCTTGGGTAGCTTCCATGAAGTGGGATACAAATAAGTGAATTGGACAATTTTTGCTACATAATGTATAAACTTCATTTTCAGTACAATTGGGTTGCCTTGGTCACTTCAACAATTGTAATAACAAGAGCAACTAACATAGCCTACGAATGTGCGACCATTACACGTACGTAAGTTAACATTGAATTCAATACGTGGCCATAAATTCGAAATGATATTCAGTACAATGTAGATTCACCTTTCAGGGGAAATAACACACTGGTAAAGTCGAACGTGTTTGCACCAGCCATATATCCAATGAGTCGATGGCTCTTTCTGTAATTTATGCGAACACAAAACAATGTGTTCCAATTTACTTTGAGGTACCACTTATAAAGAAACCAATGATAAAGCTTGCAAGCAGTCTAGGCTTCTCCTTGTAAATCGTGCCTAAGCGTAACAGTATAAATGCACCTATTTATCATGGGGTAGAACCAGTAAAGAAACCAATTATATTCCTTGCAAAACAAAGTCCAGTGAGATCAACAATATATAAGCAACACTAATTGACATATAAGTATGGTAAATCATGATAATGATGGTATAACGTTTGAGCATAAAAGTTACATGAATCTTCACTCTAATGCAGCACTATCACAGATAACAATGTCCTTAATACATATAATTTAACTCAATAATATAAGAATATATAATATTGGCTTTCATACTATTTCATGATGAAATAGTATGATTTTCATGTTTTAGAATACAGTTCGAAAAAGTTAGGTAGTGGACAGTCCAAAAAATCAACAGAAGATATGTCCATGACGTAATATCATGTGGTAGTCTTGGTATTTTTCTACAATGTATTTGAGTAAGTAAATTTCTTAATTTTATAGTATTAAACAGTAGTCTAGTGGCCTCATTAAGAGTCCTCAAGGGTAAGTTCATTTTCCCTATCCTGATTATAGTATTGGACTTAATTAAAATTTTGATTTGTTTATTATTTTGTAAAATGAAATTTTACCTTTAAGAACTGCTCTCTTTAAATAATATAATAACAGATGTTGCATATAATGCTGTCTTTCTTAAGGGTTGAAAATTCTGAACCATGTATTACAGAAAATTTCTTATAAGTGGAACTCTCTATCATTAACCAAGAAGAGAATAAAGAATCCCAAATGTCTCATCCCACTTGTTGAGACTTAAGTTACGAAACTTTACTTTGTAGCTTACCATATGAAGCGACTATCATGCAAACTACTTAAGCACATTAGTAAAAGTGCTTACTAAGAAATCATTTAGCATATGTAGAGGGGCAAATGCAAATAAAACTCATGAAAATAATGTGCTTGAGCTAAAGCCTTAACTGATCCAATTCCTTAATAAATTCTTGAAAATACAAATGTGAACCAAACACCCGTGAAGGCTAATAACAATAAAATCACAAACACTTGTGTAAATTGGGTTCATGGTATAAATCCCTTTCAACCCTATATACCCTATGTATTGATAGGGTGTTTAAAATTAAGGTATGTTCACAAGGGTTTCACGATTCGGTTTACCAGAGACTAACTCCAATAAAATATGGACAGTGGTGATGATGTATAGACGGTGAAACAACTTTCAATTCCTCATGTAAAACCCTTTACCCCATCTTTATTAGTGTCACAAAGTTGCATTCAACTATTTTGTGGTCACATTAGTAGAGGTAGACTCAGCTCATCAAATTATTTGAAAATTTTAAATAAACCAAACTGACTTAAGCAATGCGAAAACCAATTAAAGGAAAAACAACCAAAGAAGCAATAATTAAATAAGATGATTTACTCGTTCAAGAGGGATATTGAAGTAAGCGTCCACAGTGGCGGTGACAAGCAACAAAATCTGGCATGCACCAAAAATCAGGGCTTCTCATATCGATGGGGCCAATAGAATCGACGGGAAAGAAATATAATTAGTGACTCATCTCAAAATTAATAAACTATAGAGTAAGAAGCAATGGGCAATGAATAACATATGAAGGTTTAGTGAGGGTGGCGTTATTGTTGCAACAAAAGGGAATGATATTTACAGAAATTGAAGCTGTAACTTAAATTACTATATTTTCTTTTTATTTTTTATTTAATTATTTTTAATAATCATATGTCGAATAAAAGTTGATAATATTTTAATTAAAAAGTGATGTCTAATTAAATAAAAAGTGATGTTTATCCAATTAAATTATTTCATAAAAATTCATATAATTTATGAAAAGTGATAATATTTTTAATAAAAAATAATAACTAATAAAAAAAAGTTATAACTATTTAATTAAATTATTATCATGAGTTCATTCGAAATATCATTTTTTATTAGAGTTGGTCTCTTGTGAGACGGATTATTGGTGAGACGGATGTGAGACGGGTCAACTCATCACTAAAGTATGCTTATTTGTGGTTAAAGTGTGCTTATTTGTGGTTAAAGAATGTCGATAATAAATCAAATTATAGCACACTAACATCATACTTTAATACATAATCCAACATACTTTAAAAAACATACATTAACAACCATTTAACATACTTTATTTAACATAATCCAACATACTTTAAAAAACATACATTAACAACCATTTAACATACTTTATTTAAATAATCGACATACTTTAACACGTCTCACAAACCGTCTCATGAAGGTAGCGTCTCACAGGAGACTTTGTCTTTTTATTAAACCTTATTATTATTACTTATTCTATTAATTATTTTTTTAACTTAAATAGTATTTTATTTTTATTTAATTAGTTTTAATAATCATAGGTCTAAAAAAAGGTGATAATATTTATAATTAAAGTGATGCCCGATTAAATAAAAAGTGATGTTTATCAATTAAATTATTTCGTAAAAATTCATATAATTAATGTAAAGTGATAATATTTTTAATAAAAAGTTATATCTTATCAAGAAAAAGTGATAACTAATAAAATTATTATGATGAGTTCATACGAAATATAAAAGTGATAACATTTTTTATCTAACAGTAATCCTTAATCAAAGAAGAGTGCTAATTATCTAATTAAATTATTTGTGAAAGGCAAACACTTGTACAAACAGGTTCACGGTATATGTATGTGGTCCCTCTTTCCAATCCTATTATACTATATTTATTGCTAGAATTTAAATTAATTGGGAAACAACGGGGTTTACATCGTAAATTCGATTCACAGGAGGCTAACTCTTTATGAAAAGTTAATAAAAAAAAGTGATAATAATTTTTTATAAAAATTAATACCTTATCCATAAAAAATGATAAACCGTCAAATTGAATTGTCATACTAACAATTAATAGGATAAATAAGAAGTGATAATATTTTAAGATAAAAAAAAGTGATATGTGTTTAATTAAATTATTTAAAAAAATTTGTAAGACGAATAAAAAGTAATAATATTTTAATGAAAAGTTATGCTCGATAAAGAAAAGAAGATAATTCATAATAAAACAATAGAATTAATATAAAGTGACATTTATAATAAAAAGTGATATTTCATATTATAATAATTTAATTAATTTAATTTTTATTGAATTTATTTTACAACATAAAAGGAATTGATTATATGATTAATAATATCTCCTAGTAAACTAAAAAAAGAGTTTCTCTTTGATGATGTGTTAACTTGAGAGTAATTCAAGGCTTATGTGTCAAATGGACATAATTATATATATTTTTAATGTATTTATTTTTATTGAATCAAGAATTGGTGTTTAACTATCATTCCATGAATTAATTGCTCCTCTTAGTAATTGTTAATTACAATAAATAAGAATAATTATAGGTACCTAGAGCAACTCCAAAAGCCTCTTCAAATACAAAATAATGTAAAATTTGAAGAGTGATGCATGAAAATATGTCTCCAAAAGTCTCTTTAATTTAACTTTTTTTTACATAATAGTTTTCAATCTTTAAATTTAAAGAGTCAAACCAACTCTTTAAAATTAAATGTTTTATTGAAACTTTCAATTAATTATTTATTGTTTTACTTTATAATCAATGTTGTTCTTTCACTTTCACTTTGATTTTATTAATTAAAACAAATATAATAAATAAGTCTTGGAAAGAGGAAAAATACAAAGAAGCTTTTGGAGTGGGATAAAATTACAACTCCTTAAAATTTAAAGAATCTTTATTTTTCCCAAAATCCTCTTCAAATTATACATGATCTTTTGGAGATGCTCTTAATAACAATTTGAAACAAAAATTTGAAGATGGAGTAAATTATTGGCTATTCATTTTTAAATTGTTTGACTTAAATGTTTGAACATAAAATCATCATTTTATTTTGTTCGTTTTCTTAATTTTAAATGTACTAATCTAATTTTTTTTCCCCTCAAATGTCTGAGTAATAATTCTATTGCATCTAATCCATTTAAATGTAAAGTTTGTTCCTCTCTAACTTTGTGTCATAACCACAATTGTTCAATATACTCGGTGGCGAATTAGAATTTAATAATAGGCAAATATATCATATCATAAAAAGAGAAACGAAAGAGTATAAGTGGATTACAAAAAGATATTTGAAAGCCTCGAGGCTAAAAAATTATATCTAAATCTGAAATATTCTCTATTCATATTACAGAAAAGTAAGTGATGAAGATCAGTAGGGATCGAATCCATCCAGCTCAGTGGCCCCCCAACTTCAGACAAAGCATCTGCAATTCTGTTTCCTTCTCTGTAGATGTGGGTTAAGCAAAATGTAAAGCCTCGAAGAAGCTCTTTTGCTCTTCGCCATTTGGAGATGAGCTTCCAAGGTATTGTAGGATTCTGTTGGGTGAGAGCATATACAACATATGTTGAATCCGTCTCAAGCCAAAGGATCTTCCAATTCTCATTAGCATAATCAATAGGCTGCCAACAACTCTGCTTCCATAGCGAATTCAAACCCAAATCCTGAAGTAAAACATCCCATAGAAAAGCCTCGGTTGTTCCGAAAGATGCCACCACCAGATATAATCCCCGGAGCTCCAGTTGCATGTCCATCTACGTTCACCTTCACACATCCTGCTGCCGACGGGCACTATTTTACTGGGGTAATCGACGGGGCTCTCTTCGGCACATCTTTGATCATGAAGTATCTCAAAGTGTTGAAATCTTCCATAGTGTTATTCATGCTGCCCAATTTGAAGTCTTCCCCTTCCTTGATCAACGCAATTAACTGTGCTTTAATCTTGAAAACTCGAACCACTTTATCTCGTAGCTCTTGATCATCTCCATCATTGAACAACTCATATCCATTATTCATCATTTCATTGCGTTTTATTTAAGAAAAATAAAATAAAATATATGTAACACATTTGTAAAAGCCTTAAAGGGTTTGGATTAATTATTTTAAATGGATGAATAGCTGGGCCAAAAATGAATTTTTATGGTAATTGGGCTAGATATATTGTAATTAAGATGAAATATTTATTAAAATTTCTTTTGGGTGAGCTTAATTTTTTTATGGACAAGACTTTAGTTAAAAAAAATAAAATTACTTACCTACAATATAATGGATTCTAGGTGGGCAGCATTGGGCTTGAGCCCAATGCTACCCTCACATACATCCACTCCACCCTGAATATAGTATCACCAACAAATGCATGTTTAAAAAGATTGACTACTATTTACAATCTTTACTCTGAAAATTAGGTGATTTATGATTTGAAACAATTTTACTATTTCATTTTTATTTATTATATTGAGAATTTATAATTAGTTAGGAATTAATATACTGCAATAGTTTTTTAATGTCCTGAAATCTCCTTGTGCATCAAACATGATTGTTGGATTAAGTTTTTAAATAAAAAAACTGGTGATAAACTTAGTTTGTACTCTGTCAATCACTCAATCAGGTGGAGTTGTTATTCCACATGTATTCTATTTTTCTACATTAGATACGTCAATTATACATGTATTAATCTCATCTATACTTATATTTCATACAGTTTGAAATTGATAAAACTGAAAAGATATTTTGAATTGTACAGAGTATTAGGGTTGGACTGATAAATGGAGTTGTTAAAAAAATTACAATAATATGGAGGAACATGTGGGATAATGGGTATTTCTGAGTTTGTACAGTTATTTATTGTATTTATATTATACATTATTTGAAATAAGTATTTTATAAAAAATTTAAGATAATGATTTGAGTACATCATTATTGTTAGATTTTTATGTAATATAGTCAATATTAGTTTTAGTTAAACTATTTGTGATAGACACAATTCTTTTAAGTTTCTGAAGATAAAATTTTATAGATTTTCAAAATTATACATTAAATTATACTATGATGTCACAAAAATCATACTATAGTTTTTTTAAAAGAATCATTTCGTATTTATGTAGTCAATTTATTGATTTTTTTTTATTTTGGCAAAGATTTATGAGATCGTCTCATGGAATAACTGTTATTAGACAAATAAAAAGTTATAATCAATTAAAGAAAAGTGATAATAGTGCAGCGAATTATTTTATTAAAATTTTATTTTATAGTATAAACAAAAGTGATTACATTTAAAAGGAAAGTAATATTATTTTTAATAAAATACATGCATTAAAGGTGTAAAATATGAATATGGTAAGTTCCCGCGCATTAGTTCGACCAACAGGCCAGGTTGAATCGCTCTCCGCTGGTCGAACTCCTGGTCGAATCGATCTGTACATCAATTGCGGGTCTTGGATTCGATCAGAATCCTGGTCGAATTACAAACTTTCTGGTCGAACTGCAGGTGCGTCTCTTTAGGCTTTTGGTTCAACCACGATTCGACCAAATGGCTTAGTCGAACCACAATGTCGTGATTGAATGGCACTTCTGGCATTTTTTATCCATCAGTTCGACCACAAGTGCTGGTCGAACTACTTCCTTCTTGGTCGAATTCCGCGCCTGCTTGGTTGAATTGTACCCTGTAATCTCTTTTTTCCGGATCCAATCACTTCCAACTCATTTTTCTTTGAAAATCAACTCAAATAGCCTTGTAGATACCTGATTCGTGACTTTCCACCATGTATATCGATTTATATCGAATTACAACCATCGAACACACCATAAGTACACGAATTTGGGCTCGAAACACGTGAATTTACACACTCATCAAACCCAAACTTACATGTTGCTCGTCCCTAGGCAACGCAATCAAAACCATAAGAGTAGTGTAAAATTCACTCAACTACCACCTTCAACACAATTCATATTCACATGCAATTTCATCAATCGAAAACAAGTATCACTAGCATCATATATATCATTCATGCAAAACATCACTCAATTATAACCTAACTCAGAGTACGAAGTCATCTAGCTCACATGATAAATATTTACTCTCTCTCTCTAGTGTAAAAGATGTACACTTCAATAGGTTAATATACGCTCATCTCAAACCATAAGCTTGGCAAGGGTCTCAAAAATCAACTTACAATTAACTCATCACTAGGATCACAAAGGACTTTCTTTTGGGTTGTAATGTTGGCTCTTTGTTAAAGGTAGGAAAATTTAGGTAAAGTGACTAATTCACTAGTAGAAAATTACCTTGGAGTTTTGCTTTTCGTCATACAACTTCATCTTTCCTCCATCTTCTCATAATCTTTATGTTTTGAATTCTCCTTTTCTTTTCTTTAGAATGAACATCATCTTTCTTCAATGAGCAAGAGTACCAATTTCGGGCACTACCCTTCTAAGCAGTCGGGGTACCAGTTTCAGGCACTACATCTAAACCAGATTTAACCATTCTTCATTTTCATGTTTCTCAACCAATCTTCCACCTTCTTCATTCTTGCAAGTACTTATTCACCTCAACTCTCTACTAATGAATAGGGTATTCAACAAGGTTCAAGTAAAGGGTAAATAAGGCTTTTCTATCAAGGCTTGCCAAAGAAAAAGTATTTTAAGGCTCAAAAGGGCTTACAATGATACGTATATTCACAGGTGAGGTAAAATTTTGGCTAAGTGACTCAAGTACACAATAATGGCCTAAGATTATGTCCTAGAAACTCATCAATCATAAGTTTCACACAAGACTCCAAGCCAAGTTCTAGAATACGGTCATATGAACAGTTCTCTCAAGAATAAACTATCATAAACTAGCATGATTCAAATGGCTCAAACTCTCATATGGGTAAATAGAATCCTAAGTACTCCTCATAGTATAAAATCAAGATTAATTTCACAATGAACTCCACATACTTACAATTTGTACATGCTTCTCATCAATAAAAATTAACACATGTAAAATATGAATGCAACATACTCATGCCAAGAACCTACATATCATCACAATCCATACAAGTATATACAACCAATTCTACCCTCAAATGTCAATCATCACATCTCAATCTAACATCAAGCATACCAATATATGTAAATGTCACTCACACTACAAATACCTATCCTGTAAAGAGAAAAAGAGAAGAGAGATGAGATGAAACAGACAAAGAGCAAAAACCTGATGTAATCTACTCTTTCGGAGCATCATCATCACTCGCACCCTCTTCGTCATCACCGTCACTCATCTCTGAGCGCAATCAATCCAAATCTCTATGAAGACAGTTCATCTTCCTATCTGATGAGTGATATTTTCACCTAAATTTTAGTATTTTTTATGTGAGTTTTCGTATATTTTTATCAGTATTTGTGTTCTATTTGGTTATGTTTTGTGTTTTTATTGAAATGTGTATGAATGAGCTTAAACCTATGATTTTCACTTTTTATTGGATGCTAGATATGATAAGGAAGATGTAGGAAAAAGCGGATCTCAATTTGGAGTTGAAACGAGGGAGAACGAGCCAAAACAGTGAAGGAAACAGGGCAGCAGCAACACGACTGGCCATGTCGGGTGCACGAGTCGTGTCGCAGCACACGACTCGTGTGCTAACACGGGCCTGTCCAGAATGGCCGTGCGAGAGCATCAGTTCACACAACACGACCACTTTATGGCCGTGTTGCCGAGCACGACTCGTGCTGTGTAAATTCCTGCTAAAAATCAGAATCCTTCTAGAAGCTTCCCAAGGGGTATAAATACCCAATAATTCAACATTTGATCAGTTTTGGGCGAGGGTTTCACTCCTACACACACCTCACACACCATTTCCTCCATTCTTCACCTTCACCTTCATCCATTCTTCATCCTTTGGATCTACCTTCATCCAACCATCAAATCCTTCATCCAAGTAGCTAGAGAAGCAAGGAAGAGAGGTGAATTGCAAGGGGAAGAAGAAGATCACCATTGGAGACATCCAAGGGAGTTTTCATCTAAACTTTGTATTGAAACCTATTGTTTATCATGTTTTGTAAGGAATTTAATGTCTATGTTAATTTTCTTATAGATATGAGAGGCTAATCTCCCTTGTGAGATTAGCAATATGAAATGTGTTGGATAATTTTTGGTATTTTGCAATTGAATGATTATGTTGATTGGGTTAATTGATTTTCTATCATTGATGCTTTAGATCTTGAGGTTTATGATAATTTGTGTGTTTAATTGTTTTAAGCATGTGATTAGATTGAGAAGTCAATTGCATATTTAGGATAATTAAGTGAATCATTTCATCAAACACTTCATGTGCATTATAGGTTGTGAAGAGATTGAGAAGTCCTTCATAGTTTAGAACCCTTTGATAGAACATATCATTTATTAGATTGAGAAGTCAATAGATTATGTGAAGGGACTCTCATTTCAAGCTTAGTGCCTAGTTGGAATTGTTTGAGTGAGAACCAATCCAATGAATGTCATTCCATATCCTATTCATTCCGAGAGGGAGTTTAGGTGTTCTTAGTGTTGGCCCTTTGCCTTTTTCCCATGACACATATGAATTCATTGCATAATACCTAGATTTTCTATGCTTTAAGTATTGTTAATCTCATCTCTATCTACTTGGCTCATTCATCCATCTCCCATTCATCTATCCATTTATTTTATTGTCATTTATTGATTATCTCCCCTTCTCGTTCATCTCTATAATACTATGACAAACACGAGATCGCTTAGACCCTAGTACCTTCCTCCCTGTGGTTCGATAATTTCTTTAATTGGTCATGCCCACTATATTATGGCTAATCACTATCCAACTCGTGCTCATGAGCATACATTCACTCCAATCTCCTATCCATCCCCACATAATTATTCTGCTGTGTGTTGTACCTCCCATCCAGTGCTGCGTAGTTCGCATTCGCCAAGGCCAGTTGCCTATTTGTCTCCTGCTGGTTCGCATTCAGCGTGACAAAATGCTCATGAATCAACCGAAATTGCTTCTGATAGTAAGCATCAGGACCAACCCACTAGTGCTGTGGCACTACTGGAATGGGTCGTGGCGGCATCTCATGCGGCTGTGGATCTCCCATCTCCGGATCCACCTAATCCGCTTAATGCTCCTGCTGCTGTGGCTGTAGACAAGGCTGAAACCACCCTTCATCTACAATCCTCTGAAACTCCTCAATCATCCCCTCAGCGTACATCTGAGCTACAGTCCTCCAATCACCTTTTGTCAAGCAAGTGATGGAAAGAGTATCATACGCCAACGTGTTCATCAACTTGTTACCCTCATTCCGGATATAAGTCAGCTCACTCACATCAAACGAAAACATGAAAGTAAAGGACTTCGATCCCCTCATGTAGAACCAATCCCCATTGCGAAGATGAGCAAATCCACCCTTCACACACGTACTCATAACCAAATTCAGATCCTCAAGAATGGGTGTAATACCGGTGAAGTCCATGTGATAATACTCAGCCACAGAAGTAAGCAAACATCCTATATTCACTCTCTGAAATGGAGAGCTCCTGAACCTGTATAGTTGATAAATAAGGTATGATCCCACATTGAACCTCACTCCATTGAGCATACACCAGAGGATATACAACTCTCCCCTCGACATATAACTTCCTTCAGATCGAGCAAACAGTGTGTTGCCCAACACTCAATCCATATATCGGAGTACAGGATTCCGAATCAATGAAGCACGATCACTACTGGTCTTGAAATCTATATCTTCCCATAAATCTCTCTCCAGAAGTTATTTGCATTGAAAAATCTATTCTCATTCCTCGAGATCCCTCTCGGAGTCTGAAATAGTGCATTAAACTCCTCAGCCGATCACGTCCTCATCTCACCTCGAAGTTGGAATGTACACTCATACGGTAGATGGCTCGAACCTTCTTAATAATAATCGAACATATCACCTCAGCAGTCACATGGAAGTATGTAGGCTTCTTCAACTCCATGAAACGACGAATCCCCACTTGATCAAACATCCACAGGATATCATCTCGGATGCGCACTGTAACCATCACCCCATCATTCTGATACCTCGTTTTAGTAATCTTGTCTGATATATCACCCCACTTATCCTTGATATCTTTCTAATCATTCATCCGAACATTGAAATTCATAGGCAACCTCTCCTGAAGCCTTAACTTCTTTGTCACTGTATCTTCACGAGACGGCCTATCTTGCCTCTTTTTAGATCAAACCTCGGCTTCCTTTCCTTTTCCTGAAATCAATACTTCAATACAATCAAATAAGAAAGGCAAACCAAGCTAATTCATAATCTACTAGCATTCAACCCTACTCAAGACTTCAAGTTTTTCAATGCATAGTCACTCCAAACAAGCATGTTCCCTCCTCATCATTCAATACTTCAATTCTCATGCTTACTCAATTCCACTCCAACATCAAGTATACAATAAGATCAACAAACGACGCTAACAACCACAAGCATGCATTATCAATTCAATTAATTTACTCAAAATCCAACATGCTTCATCTCACACTCCTCAATTACTCATAACTTCATGTAAACATCAAGGTTAGACAATAATTAAACAATCAAAACGAACCCATCAATTGCTCATATGAAATTGCACACAAAAACTCAAATTACACCATGAATTCACACATAAACTAGTTCAATCAACTTACCCACTTGTAATCAACAATTAGAACTTCAACCCTAGGGTAATAGAGTAGAGAAAACGTACCTTTCGAACCGGCCATGGCTAATGAATGACAAGTGTGATAATCTTTAAAATCACGACAAAACCCTAGTTTTTCAATTAGATTGTTCTGAAAACACGATGAATTGAGTGAAAAGAGTGTGGAGTGTGGTTTAATTGGAGAAAAATCAAGCAGAATCGAAGATTAGAAGGGAGGGTTTTAGATTCGGGACGAATTCAAGTGAAGATGATGTGCAAAGTGATCGAATAGGGGCAAAAAACTACGTTTAAAACTGACTTACCTGTACGATTCGACCAATTGGAGTGGTCAAACGGGCTTGTCGTGGTCGAACTATGTTTCTGGAGACTTTCTGCGCCTCCGTTCGACCTCGATTCGACCAAATGCCGTGGTTGAACCACAATGTCGTGGTCGAACTCCTTTGTTCAAACTTTTAAGTTCGCGATTCAACCTCGGTTCGACTTAACCTTTGGTCGAATCGGCCTGTACAAACTCCTCTGATCTTCAGTTAGACATTCGTCTTGGTCAAACCACCTCGTGTGTGGTTGAATCGACCTGTAACGAACTCTTTGATCACCAGTTCGACTTGAGCTCTTTAGTTCGACCTGCACCATTGGTCGAATCGAACACCTGATGCTCCAAAGTCAATTTTTTTTCATCCCCTGCATACTTCAATCTCAAAAACAAACATTAGGTACCAAAATAGGGCAAAACTTAACTCGAGAATCAATCCTAAAACTCAATAGTAATGTGTAACTCCCATATGACACTAAAAAACATCACAAACACCACTGAATATTAGGTAAATTGCAAAAAACTGACGCACTAAAATCGGTTAAAGTTTAAATATGCCGCAAAAAATCAGCTCCCCTAACAAAGGTTACAAAAAAAAGATTATACTCTCGGTGCTTCAATGAGGTAAGTACATCACACCCCCCCAAACTTAGTAGATACTATAGTGGAAACTAAGTTTGAAAAGAGATGTAAAAGCCGATAAGTAAGCACTTCAAATATAAAAATTTCTTACTCACATGAAAGAAATAAAACAATAAAACGGAAGGGAAAGCCCCCAACGGGCGCTCTTGTTTAACGTCGGAGAGCCACGATGGTACCAATCTAGTGCAAGGTATCCTCAAAGACGATGCAAGCATCATTCGGCTACTTGTAATGCTTCAATCAATGCCCATTCGCCTCTATGATGTCTCCGTCTTTGTCCATAAGCTCAAAACTCCCCCTAATGAACGGCCCCGTCCACTTTAATTTTAATTTTCCTGCGAAAAACTTCAAACGAGAGTTAAAAAGTAATACCTCATCACCCTACTTGAACTCCTTATAAGAGATCTTTGAATCATGTCATTTCTTCATTCTTTCCTTGTAGATCTCTGAGTTCTTGTATGCTCGATTCCTAAACTCATCCAATTGATTGATATGAGTCATCCTCAACTCCTTTTGATCCTATAAAGACAAGTTCAAACTCCTCAATGCCCAAAAAGCTTTATGTTGAATCTCTACGGGTAAGTGGCACGGCTTTCCATAGATAATTTGATACGGTGACATATCCAACACCGTCTTATAAGTAGTTTGGAACCCCCACAAAATATCATCGAGCTTCATAGCCCAATCCTTCTTGTTGGTTCCGACTACCTTCTCTAGATCCGTCTTCTTACTTTTAGACACTACCTCACCATGACCATCTTCATGAAACTTATATACCATCACTCTATCGTATCCAGTGAGCTATTGTACCTCTTCGGCTACAGTATCACATAACACACCCATGTCACCTGGAGTGACCATTTCTAGTTTAGTGATAGACTTAGAAGCTAGTTTTTGTGTCTCTACGGTACCAGCCCGTATCAAGGTAGGGTCACCCAAATTGGAAGGCTCTAAGTCAATAATAGTCCCCACATCATTAGTCCAATGAAGTATGGCATAAAATTGATTATTATTACCCCTGGAATATACCCAAATGGGATTAAAGAATGTTATTTCACTAGAAGTAATAGCTCTGCTTAGCTCTGGCCTTGAAGAAGGGGTGAAGAGGTTTGTTGCATCCATCCCTGTCAAACTTGTTACTTCTTGTTGTTGGAACTGCTCTAGGTTTCTTAAACCAAACATATCAAATATATTCTCACTGAAGGCTAATATGTTAAAAGTGGACTCGTCAACTATGAGCACACAACCAATTGATTGAATTAAGCCACCTCTTTGCATCTAAGTAAGCACTAATTTCAGCCCACTGTCGCCCTAGAAAGAACCAATATTGAGTAATTAAAAAACTTACCAAACATTTGAGTATGCTCAAACTCCACCGTCAACCTTGCATCTGCGTTATACAGAGCTAGATTGTTTTCTTCGGGTTTGTTGGTGCTTGAAGCAGCAGCAGATGAAGATGAAGACATGATTGCGTTAGTATTTTTGTAACTTCTCTAGTCTGGATTTGAGATTTGAAATTTTCGAATAAACTCATTCTTTCTATAACATTTGAACATGATATATATGCAAGTGTATATGAAGATGAAGAGTCATGGAAGTATATTGCGTGGATGATGCATGTATTACGCGTGGATGAACTATATTGGTGTTTCAAACGGTGATGGTGAAACATTTTCTTAACATTTGTTGAGCAGTTACATGATCTGTAATTCCTGTAATTATATGTTATTAAGATATTAAATTGTATATTATTGAGTTTCTTGAATATAAAAATCCCTCTCATGATTTTATGCGGTGATCTATCTTTCTTTCTAAAATATCAAATTTCATATCACAGAATTTCTTAATTAAACTTTGATCATCCATTAAACATAAAAATCCTGTTACAGTATTATTGTCTCTCCTGAAATTATTATAACATCCTGTTGTCACTATTTGTTATTGTCTCTCTAAAAATTATTAATAACATTGATTTTACGCGGTGATCTATCTTTCTTTCTAAAATATCAAATTTTATATCACAGAATTTCTTAATTAAACTTTGATCTTCCATTACGTATTATTAAAATATAAAATTTTATATTACAGAATTTCTTAAACATAAAAATCCTGCTACGTGTTATTGTCTCTCCATAAATTATTAATAACATCATGTTGTTACTACATCCTGTTATTACTACGTGTTATTGGCTCTCTAGAAATTATTAGTAACATCATGTTGTTACGTGTTATTGTCTCTCTATAACTAGTATGCTACTATGTGTATGATAATGTTTTATCATTTTTTTTAACTTCCATTACGTGTTATTAATTCCGATCACCTTTATCTATCTTCCAGTTATGAAAATATCAAATTTATATTACAAATTTCTTGAACATAGAAATTCAAGCATAAAAAGAGTCATAGATATCCGGTGCAACAGAACTTTTCTATTACTTGAAGAAGTGAAAAAGAGGCCTGATATACGGTGCGTAAGAGTTAAAAGTTTTTTTTTGTCCCAAAAATATTTAAAATTCTAGATTTTGTCAAAAAAAAGATATTTGTATCGATTTTGTCTTATAACTATGAGTTTTATTTTGCCCAGTTTTCGATGGAACCCTCCATTTTCACCGGAAATTGGTCACGTGCAACTGACGGATGAATTTGGGAGTTTCGGCGAAAATTGAGAGTTCCTGGAAAAATTGGTAAAATCAAAATAAAACTCATAGTTACGGGACAAAATTGATACAAATATCTTTTTTGGGACAAAATTTAAAGTTTAAAAAGTTATTGGATAAAAAACCTTTTAACCTCATTTTCTATACAAAATCGAAATATCTTTTTAACTATTTTTAAGAGTTTCATAAATAATAAAGCAAATATTATCTCGGAGGACAAGATTTGTAATGAACTAAAGAATTAAAATAGAGAAATAAACATCACAAGCTAATATCAGAACAAACAAATTACACATAATTGTGCAGAGTTAAAATTTTTCTTTTGTCCCATAACTTTTTTAAACTTTAAATTTTGTCTTAAAAAAGACATTTGTATCGATTTTGTCCCATAACTATGAGTTTTATTTCAATTTTGCCCAATTTTTGTCGGAACCCTCAATTTTCGCCGGAACCCTCAAATTCATCCATCACGTGAAACACACGCGATCAATTTCCGGCGAAAATTGAGGATTCCAGTAAAAATTGGGCAAAATTGAAATAAAACTCATAATTATGGGACAAAATCGATACAAATATATTTTTGGGACAAAATCTAAAATTTTAAATAGTTATGAAAAAAAAAACTTTTTGCGTCATTAATTGTATTAGTATAATAAACAGTGAAACAAAAAAATTATTTATTATTATTGGAAACTTTCAGAATTGCCAATTATCAAGTATATATGCTGAAATTATCAAGTATATACGCTCTCGTACAATCAGTTTAAGCATATCATTTGATTTACTGTAATTCATCCACCAACCCTTCTGTATTATTTTTAAGTATCGTAAAAATAAAATAAATCAAATTGACATTTGTGATGGTTTTCAATCAAATATTTTGAAATGGGTTTCAATTGAATATACTAATATATACTCCCTCCCTCCGTTTTACGTTAATATTTACATTTGTTTTTTTTCACGTAGATTAAGAAATACTCCCTCCGACCAATGCAAAGGTATCTATTTTACCATTTTGTGCTTCCAATTCAAAAATATTCATATTCCCTTTTTAGCAAAAAAGTATGTCCAACACTTCCCTCTAATACAACTACTCACTAAACATATATATAATAATAACACTCCTTAATCTACGCGTAAATATATAATAATAACACTCCTTAATTTATGCGTAAAAAGCAAACGATTACCTTTGCATTGGTCGGAAAGAGTATAATATTTTAATGTGCATTGAGGTGAGAAAAATAATATTTAATGTAAAGTGGATAATTGTATTTTTATGGTGTGTGGGCCTACATGAATAATTAATTATTTTGTTTGGGTCAACTTAATAAAAAGAAAACGTAAACCTCAATCTGGGACAACCTAAAATAGAAAACGTAAACCTTAACGTGAGACGGAGGGAGTATATATTTTTACTCTAAAAATTATACTCCCTTCATGTTTACTTTTTCCATTTTAATTTGTCCAAAATTAAGATTTGCATTTTCTTTTTTGTCAAGTTGAGCCTAAAAAAAACTTGTTCCATATAACACACAACACTAATATAATTACTCAACTCATTGCCACGTTTTCAATCCCGATTCCCGACCCATGAAAATTATGAAGTTTCCAGCTGAACCACTGCCACGTGTTCAATCCGACCCATGAAAATTATGAAGTTACCGAGGAGCGGAGGGGTCATCGAAAATGATGGATTATGGATGTGTGTAGGCGGTCGGAAATTGAAACTGAAAAAAGGAATCGTTGAGTTGGTGGGAACGACCCAGAGAGAGATTGTGTTCCACGTGGCAGCCAGGTCATGAAGTTCGGGTTTGGGTAGAGCAACCCAAATCCCCTATTCCACTTTGGTATTCCACTCCCTATTTCATAACTTCTTCCTATTAAAAAACTATACCCTAATTAATGATCATTAAACCCTTGGGGCATGGGGTGAAAATTTGACCATTGATTACGACACGTGTCAAAAATCTAATTAGTGCAATAGTAGATGAAACACACAATGAAATAGGTGATCCCATTTGTGGGTAGAGAAGGGTTACCAGAATACTGAATACACAATTCTTAGTTATCATTTCAAGGGTTAAAATTTAAAAATACACGTCTTAAGCCCGGGTGTTAACCCTCTTAAACTTTGAGGGTTAATTTGAGAACAATCCTCATTAAAGTAAACTGAGCCTAAAGTATATGAAAATGATTACCACGACGTGCAGGAAAAAAAAAAGAAAACAAGAAAATAAATCAGACAAATGCATATAAAAAAAAAAGAAAATAAATCAGAGAAATGCATATATCGACAAACACTATTATTGGCTCGATGGGTTCAAGTTTTCAACTTCATGGCTTCGATGAATTATCAGATCATCCGAAATATATAGCTATAAAATTTTCTCGAAATCCAAAATTAACACCACACAATGAAGCTGCCTCTAAATTACAACTAAGGTCTTCTTCATAAAATTCTCGACTACATTTCATCATTCCAAACTGGACTCGTATTGATTATGAGAGAATAGCCATCACCTCCGATGCCTTTAATGCTATGTATTCCGATCCATCACTGCCCTTAAAGTCGTTAGCTACATATTTCGAGTACAAAACCGTGTTACCCGGAGCAACTGACAATTGTTTTCTGTTGCCCTCTTCGTCCAGTGGACCTGGACAGGCAGCAATCACCTGCAATTATACAATGGTAACATGATAAATGTACACATCTAGAGACAAGGGGAAGGTATCGATTGAGTAGAGTTAAAAAATTGAGACTTACAGTTCCAATTGAAGGCTTCTCCTTGCTTGTGTCCGTAAGGTATAATCCACCAGCAGTTTTTTCCTCTGCCTCAACTAACTGAGAAAAAACCATTCTCATGAACACAACTTCATAGCTGAATATCCAAAGTTGCTCATTAAAGTATAAGAACAGCCCAGATTTCATGTCATTATAGTATATCATATCATGTTGCCGTGCCAAACCAACGGATGTGTGATGCATAGAAAAGAAGATAATTTAAACCCTAATAAGAAAAGCTTAAACACTAAGGACAAGCTGATAAGGTTAAATTACCTCCGGTCTCCTTACATGCAACTAGTATAACCGCGGGCACAGAAAATTACACTCTAGTGGCATGGTAAATACATGTTCAAAAGCTTAAGGGCAAAACAACAAGCTACGACTTACTGTTCTGAGACTTATAATTTAGTCATAGCCAGCGTGTACCAAAATTGCTATCTAATTGACTTCAACCAACACTCAGAAGACATCTACTAGTTGTAGGGGCAAAAACACAACTGATATTATCAACATATCATTAATAAATCTTACAAAAGACATAAGCACCTAAAGGAGAATTGAGAAAACAATTAAACAACTGACACACAGAACCCACCTTTATGAGAACCCTATCATTCAGGGGGTTCAAATCTTTGATATAATCGGTTTCAAGAATGCCAACAATATCATCCTCCTTCAAAATGAGGTGATTTGATCCATTGAACTCAACTTCCGTTCCAGCATACTTAGAGTACACCACTTGAGTACCAGTCTAGTAAATTTTATAACAACTGTGTTAGCTGAAAAAATCATCATTTATTATCATTGAACCCAAAATGAGCCTAAATTGAAATGATACCTGCACACTAATTTCCACCTTGTTCTTTCCAAGAGTTCTACCATCACCAACAGCAACCACCTCACCCCCTTAAGGTTTCGATTGTGCTACAACAGGTAGTAAGATACCACCTGAAGTTTTCTCCTCAGCTGTTTTGATTTTCACCAACACTCTATCACCCAAAGGCTTGAGAGTAGTATACTGAAGGATCCAAGAGGCATCAAATAAGTAGAAGTATTGGAACAATAGACACGACAAATAGAACCCTGAAATTTTTTTCCCAGTATGAAGTAAATAATCCAAATGCTATAACCCACTCACACTGTTGCTAACAAGTTACAATAAGATGAAGTAAGAGACCTATCATTTCCATGAGATATAGAAAACAGATGAGTAATGCTAGAGCTTCATAAGAATACATATAATACTCATATAACAGAACATCTAACAAGAGATGTTGAACTTAATTTATCAAAGATTTCCTCCAATGTCAAAAATATAATACATCTCATGTCCCTTGCATCTATAAAATTTCACAGAAACAAATTAACTCTAACCAGCACAAAAACATCACAATAATATAATCCAGAGTTCAGAAAAATGCATCAATTACACAACAAATAATCATAAACCCTTAAATTAGCTAAATTAAGCATCAGAGCTATATTTAATAACCAAATTGAAATTGTACCTTAGGAGCAACAGTGGTAGCAGCTTTGACAACAAGGGGGCGGAATGTCCTATGTGAGAGTCCATTCTACTTCACAGTTGATAATGAGGATATCTTAACTGATTGCGAAGCCCTTAAGCCTTCAAAAGAAGTAAACCCTTTGGTTGAAATTGAAGAAGCAGCAGAAGTCAATTGCGCAGCTGCCATTTCCTTCTCTGAAACTGAAGAACAGCAAACCTGTTAAATTAAAACCCATTTAACTGAGAGAAACCAAAAAATGGAGATTAAAAACAGATAGTACCCTGGATGACGATATCGAACACAAGAGCGTCAATTAGACAGGATAAAATGGTGTACTGGGTGAGAGAGAGGATAACAAAGCCCTAGAAAATTCAGTGAACGAGGGGAGGGGGTTTTATGCAAAACAATAAGAGGGTTCTAGAATTATTTCGACGGAGCTACTCTGGGTAGGTAGTGGGCACTAACTGCCATTTCCAAACAAATTAGGGTGCTTCAACATAGCATTATGCGATGAAAGCCCATTTAGATTTGGGCTTTGGTTTATTACATTGGTTTAAAGTTGCCAGATAGGCCCATTTTACATTCCCTTTACAAAAGAATACTCCCTCAATTCCTACATTTGTTTGGGTGAAAATAGAACACGTAACTTGATAAGGGCCCTCCTACTAAAAAATTTGGTCCAGCTCGGTCCAATCTACTCTCTCCCGTCTCATTTTAAATGTCAACACTTTTAGGTTATTCTATAAAAGTTTACATTTTTCTAAAAAAATAAAAAATTAAACACAATCACCATTTCACATGCACTTTTATTTATAAAAAAATCACCCCTACCGAACACACATAACACACTTATCATTTATTTATTACCAAAAAATATTATAACACCCCTAGAAGTTATTATTTTTCTTAATATCCGTGTCGAATGAGGTGTGCAAATATTTATGGAATGAAGGAAGTATTTAATAAACGTGTTTGATACGGGTCTATTCCGTAGGTTATCCGTATCCATCCATATATATCAATTTAAGCAACATTATTGAAAGGTAAAAAAAAAATAATAATAATAATAAGGGGGACATAGGAACCATATATATATATATATATATATATATATATATATATATATATATATATATATATAAAATAATAATAATAATAAGAATTTACTAAAACTGTAGATTTTATAGAAAAAGCATGATAATTTATATATAGTCTCATTTTATGTAAAATGTTATTCGCCAAATTATTTTGAGTACTTTGTAGATTGTGGTTTACTGGTGTAGATTATGTGCCCTAAACTTGAAGAGAGTGTCATGCTTTCTTATTATATTGTGAAGAGTTTTCTAAATTTATTTCCTCTTGGACATTAGCTGGGAAAGACAAACTTCAATGTTTAAGGCTATTACATTAGGGTCATGATGCATTGCATCTCTTATGATTTTTCTGAAAAAGTTTAAAGATGAAGTGCAATAATTTCCTTGTTCTAAATTCGATATACTTTATAACTTTTTATAGTTTTCCATAAATCAAAGGATAGCTAATACGATATTCCCTTCTTTAGTAAAACTTTGGGATATTATGCATGATATAGTTACTATAATTATTGGTGCACAGTTCTTACTGGTCTATTTGGTACATGTAAGCTAGAGGATTATTCTTTTATTTGTTTTTCTCTCATAAACTTTTCTTGGTTTGCTTAATGTTATCATCATTTTCTCATCTTGGAGAAAGAAATATGGACGTTATCTTGAAGTTGTTTAAAAGGGAAATAATGACGGATTGAAAGTTAGGTTAGAAAATTAATTTTTTTGCTTATGAACCCATTTTCTATGAATTTTATGATATGCTACCTTCAGTCTTTGATAAGTTGAGTCTTACACGATAAGGGTTATGGAGTTAAATACCTATTCATATCATGGTAACCTACATAGGAGTACTGAAATGTGATGTAAATGTATTTATATTTGATATTATCTATATACAAAGTAATATAATTTTAATTTTAGTGATTTAATATTATATGCTATAATTATTCCCATTATGATAAATTTCCTATAATTATTTACAATATAGAGATGTTTTAATGCCATAATTATTCAATGCAATTTTTTTAATTATTATGTATTGTGATACTTAATTTTTCTAATATTATTATTAAATTATGATATTACAGATAGAGTTGTTATGGGAAACGAACAGCTTGTCGGCTTGACTCGACTCAAATTGGCTCGAAAAGCTCGAACTCGGCTCGACTCATTTTCTATTCGAGCTCGAGTTCTAGCTCGTTTATGTACTCTTTTAGTTAACGAGTCGAGCTCGGCTCGACTCGTTAAGGTTCGAAAGCAAACTTGAACTTTCCATCGGGGTGCGTGATCAACTCCATAGTGCTCCCAGGATTGCACTTTATAAAACGTGCAGGTAAGACAGAAACAAACTAAAGCATTCTTTCGGTGAGCCATACACATAAAGGTTTGCCTACTGGTATGCCCAGTAAGCATGGCAGTAGTTTATATCAACCCCAAAACGCTATTTCATGTCGTACTTAATACCCTTGGGTGTCATTGATGTTGATGGATCCCTTTGTTTGTCAAAATACAACTTGGCAATAACTCTAGAATAGCATGACGTTGGTTTGGAACGATCACCACTAAGCAAACATGAATGTCGGGTGAAATCTGTACAGCTCCAAATACCGTGTTTCCCCTTTGCTGCAAAGAAAAAGTTGCACAATTTTATACCCTTGCATTTCAGCTCCCACCTGCTAGGGTAAGAACGAAAAACCCGAAACCCAGCACCCCGTAGTAAGTGATACATACTTACATCTTCCACCATTTCCTCCCTGCTTATATATATTTTCTTCCTCGATAATTCATCGGAAGCGAGATCATAGGATTCGAGAGTTGTATTTAATGGTTCCGAAATAGGAGCCTTGCAGGGTATTCCCCAAACAGAAGGGCGAGAGTCGCTGTCTACATCATTAAAATCGATGTCCATGTTATCATTACCAATATCAGCAGTTGGGTGATAATCTGTACACCCAATTTCTTGATCAAAATCATCCTCTTAATATATTAAAAGTATGGAGCTTTTAAGAAACTTTTTTTTCCTATTTTGTCCATACACTATTTTAATATTTACTTTTATTAACCCTCCTACTTATTTTAAAAGTTAAATTTAATTATTTTTAATCTTTATTAATTATTAATACTCCCTCCGTCCCATAGAAGTTGACACACTTTTCTTTTTGGTTTGTCCTACTAAAGTTGACACATTTCCTTTTTAATACATGGGACCCATACAAAAATAATTAATCTATTCTCATGGGCCCCACATATCACCTCTAATATAACTACCCACTACACATTAAATATTATTTCTCTCACTTCACTTTACTCCACTTTACATTAAATTATTATACTCCTTAATTTCCGTGCCCAAAAAAAATTATACCAACTTCTCCGGGATGGAGGGAGTAATTAATTTGAAACTTTTGAAGTTCAAAGGTTATTGATACTACCAAAAACACTAGCCTCTCTCTTATTAATTCTCGAGTCTGTTTCACTTATTGAGATCAATAAATACATCTCCCCCAACGCCATACATAAAAAATATATAATATATTAACTAATATTGGGCTTGACTCGACTGGGCTCGGGCTCGACTCGACTCGAAAACTAAACATTTTTGCTTAAAGAGCCGAGCTTGCTCGAGTATTTTTTGAGTCGAGTCGAGCTCGTATATAAGCTTGTTAATGTAATGAACCAAGCTCGAGCTCGATTCCTTAAGTACTCGAGCCGAGCTGGAGCCGAGCTCGAGTATGGGGTAGTCGAGCTCGCTCGGCTCGTTTAATACCCCTAATTACAGATTCAGATATTCAATGGAAAGATTTGAGCTGGAAAGCTTAAAGAATTGACTTCTGCTATTATTAAAGCTGAATTCTGAATACATTCAAGTCTGTTCTAATATTTTCGATAAAATATGAATATATTTTTTTATCATTTGCCATAGAAACTACGATTGAGGATAGAGGATCCACCAAGACGAAAGCATATGGTATATCTTGGAGGCACAGTTCTTGGAGGAATTATGAATGTTCACTCTTTACCCACTCACCCTCACCCACTAAACTCAAATAGCATGTCAACATGACATTAAATTTTGTTTAGCCATTAGAACATAGGTTCATTACTTGAGGCATTTCTTTTCAAATGACCGTGGAAATATATGGGAAATTTAAGATAAATATAAAGAACTAACCTCATGATCAATTAAGATTAACTTCATAGTTTCTCAATTTCTTCTATGATGTACTTCTCTTGAACTTTTCCCAGCAACCCTTACTTTGATGCATCCACCATTCATCTTCATAAGGAAACAACTCTTTAAAAAGTCTCTTCCATATCTAAATCATCTTAAAATAAAATTATAAATTATCAGATAATATATAGATGATTCAAATAATTTTAACTGAGTTTATATGGGATGCATGCCTTTCAGGTCTTGAGGCAATCGTATGACTTTTGAGTTCTCCATCAATTCAAAACTAATCCTATGGTTTCTTTGATGTATTTAGCAATTCAAATTCAAAAGCAAATAAAACGTGTTATCTCTAGTTATGTGTTGGTATTTATAAATAATTTTAGTAGCTAATTAATATTCCATTAATTCCGATGCAGAATTTCAGAGGCCAGTTGGTAGACTATTATAAAGGAGGTTAGATTACATGAATACCTGGACTGTCAATAGTCCTAATGCAGTACATGAAGAGTCTTAACCTACTATTCAAATACATGAATACATGCATTATGTAAGATTTATTATATAAATGTATTACATGAATACTTGGAGAGTTAATGTATTATGTAAGTGCATATATAAAATTTGTTTAAATGAGTATGAGAGTTAATATACTGTAATATCAGTACAATGTATAACTAAACTTGTCATTAATATGCAGTGTTAGGAAATGTGAAATGTTCAATGCAGGATGGTTAATGTACTGCTTATGTGGCATGTGAAAATGTTATTTAAGCAAATATAAGAAATCAGTAGGGATAAAATTTGGAAAAAAGTTTCTCAATTGTTTGTCACTTTTAATATATTAAGATTACTTTTTAATATAGATTATACATCCATATTACTATTAGATGCATTAGGTAAAAAAATTACTAGCAGATACAATGTATTAGGATGAGATATCCAACATATCCATGTAATGAATTATAATCTCAATCAATTTCTTTTTTTTTTAGTTCTCTCATTTTTTTTCTATCTTGTTCGCTCTATCTTTCTTCCAAATTTCCCCCTTCTACCTCTAAATTTTCGGAGCTTTTGTAACGCACTGCAGATAGAATTTGACTCTAGAAGGGAAATGTTCCAGTATGCCTATGGTAACATGGCCTCGTTTTTTGCAAACCAGTTTTACAATGAAAAGTGGTGACAAAGGTTTTATGTTTTTTGTGCATTATTAGTTCAAGAAGGATTATGTATTTTCCGAATGCTGATTGGTTTGATTGCGTGGGTTCTTCGGCATGGTGCTTTATTGTTAGGGATGGCAAATTTACTTGTCGGGTTGGGTTACCCGACGGGTACCGGCATAGCGGGAATAGAAAAATCGGGTAACGGGTCAGGTAGTACTCGAACTCGAAGGAGAACTATGCGGATAAGGATAAGGTACGAGTTCCCTAATATTTACCCGAACCCAACCCGTACCCCACCCGAAAATTACCCGAATGTATGTATATATAAATATATATATATTTAATAATAATATTATATATTTAATTAAATGTCTAAATGTAATATTTTATTTTTAGTATAATAATATTGTTGATGTAAAATTTATGATGTATTTAATATTTATTTATTATAAATATTTAATATTTTTAATTAAAATTTATATTCTTGTCCTTATATAAATATAAATAATTTTTAAGCATTATAATAAATCTTGTTCTATGTTATAATATTATGTGTTATTTATAATTATTTTTAAGAATTATAATTATTTTTTTAAATATTTTAACAAAAAAATGATATTCGAATTAATAAAAATGATAGTAGTTCGGTGAATTATATTATGAATAATCTATGTGTATAAATAAAAGGTAATAACATTTTAATGAAAAATAATATTAATATCTTTGATACAAAGTAGTAAAAGCTATTTCAGAAAGGAACTGTCTTGTTTGAGACCATTTCGCGGAGAAACCATATTATGCTTTACGTTTTCATAATAAGTTATCAATTTTTATTAAAAATGTTATCACAAAAGTCTTTGTCTTCACAATTTACACATTAACTGTAAATAGTCTAAATATTTTTATTGTATTATTTAACGTTTGACAGAGTAATATAAATAAATTAAACATATACAAAAAATATAATTTCTAAATTATGAGATTATATATTATTATATTTTCTTGGAATATTCAAATGGATAACATGTATATTATTTTATGCATGTTCTACCATAAATTATGATGTTTGTTTTATGATTTTATTTGATTAGCTATGAATTTATGATGTTTTCTTGTTAACACACATGGATTTAGACATTATTGTTATTGACTTTATTTTCTAATTTGCATGTTTTATTTTAGGTTATTTATTTATGTATTATGATTATTTTTTGGTGGATTATAGTTTTAAAAAAATTGGTCTGGGTTGGGTCGGGTAGGGACGGGTGGGTTCGTATATCCGCAGATTATCCGCAAAATCTACTAAGATTGCGGGTATCTATTTACCCGCGGATTATCCGTATACTCGATGGATATACCTGTACCCTACCCAAAGCTCTATTTTAGGGTAGGATATGGGTAGGGAGGGTAGGGTATAGAGTAGTATGGGTTTGCCATACACGTACCTTACCCTACCCATTTCCATCCCCATTTCTTGTGAAGAAATGAAAAGATGGTGGCGGAGGTATTAGGAATTGAAGTACCCATTGATAATTGAATAAGGTTTTAGGAACTCTGAACACAATTATATTCGAACGCCATGTATATGAATTTTTTAATACAAGTGTAAGGGAGTAAATTACGGAAGATATTTCTTTCTGAGTACAAATATATTAAACATAAATATTTTTGAATACATAAATTTTGAACAATATATAATTTGATAACGTAATATATTTTAATATGCTGAACACGAATTTGTTGAACATAAATATCTTTGAAAACATAAATTTTGAACAATATACATCATAACGTAACAAATTTTAATATATTGAATAGTGTTTTGAAAATTGGATTGAACAATATAAATTAGATTGAACAGTGTTCTGAAAATTGAACCGAGAACTGGAGCCGGAACCGATCCGAAACTACTCTTAAAACCACTTTAGAGTTGAACCGGAAAGAACCAATCAAAACTGGGAAATCAAAAAATCGGTTAAATCGGTTAAATCGGAAAATCACCAGTTTAATTTTAAAACTGAATTGAATCTAAAAGAATATGTTCCTATTCTGTATTGTATTGAAATTTTTACAAAAATCAATCTACAAAGATCTAAAGAAATAGATTGAAAATTCTCTTTTTAAGAAGAAGTCGAATGGAAACCTATCTACAATAATTACACCGATCCAAAATCGGAGAAAATCTTCTGAAATGCAAGTCACCATCTCTACTGCGTTAGATCTAACTTCTTGATTAATCATGAGACGGATAAAATTGGATGTCTTATGAAGTATTATTTAAATGAGAAAAAGAGAAGAGTGAGAAAAGAATCCGGGAGAGAAAGGGAGAGAAATGGTACTGATAGAGAAGAGTGAGAAACTGGGCTTATGGCTATGGGAGAGGAACGACGCTCAAGGAGTGAGATTGAATGAAGAAATGGCCTGCAGCCCCAATTGATTAAGTTTGCATTTTATATATATATATATATATATATATCCACTTGAATTATTAATATATATATATATATATATATATATATTAATAATTCAAGTGGACTTTATTAAAATGGGCTTGTTTTCTTTTTCTCTTTTTTCTTTAACGGGCTTGGATTTTAGCTTAGTTGTAGAAAATTGTATTTAATTATTAGATAATTTATTTATTATATATATTTTTAATAATTATTTTAAAATATAATTAAAAATAGGTGAATTTAATTTTTTCGGTTGAATCTCCAGGTTGGACCGGTTGGTCCTTGAACCATTGTCTTACCGGTTCGTTCTCCGATCCGATTTTCTAATCACTGATATTGAATACAAAAATATTGAAAATAAAAATTTCTTAATACATAAATTTTGAACAATATATTGAACATAAATATTTCTGAATATATAAATTTTGAAAAACATTAAACGTCACGACGTTAGATTTTAAGGATTTAATATTAGAGTAGACTTCTAGCTTATTTTAAGTGAGTCAATCATGGAAGATAATTATTTATAATATTGAACTAATTACTCTACCCTTTTAAATTCATTTTGAACACAATTAAAATAAGGTTAAAAAGGATATTTTATTCATCACCAATGTTGTGATTTGATTTTTTTTTGAAATAATGTATCTACTAGTAATAGTGATGTATAAATTTTACGTAATAGTAATGGGCCCCTTTTGGAAACCTTTTAAATTTGATCGGGACAATCCATTGATTAAGTATTCATCTCTACCATTAATTTATTTCAGTAACTCTTTGTAATTTATTAAAAAAATTTCGGTGCCTTTTCAATAATTTATACAAAATTTTAGAACATCTTTGTAATTGTAGAAATTTTTTTGAACAAAACTAATTTTCAAATCCTAATCTCATTTATCTCTGCCGCTTTCTCTTTCCCATGCTCCTGTTGTCCTACCCAAGCCAAGATTCTATCCGCGATCCTTATAACATCCACTAGAGCCGTCATCATACTAACTGCCTCCACCCTGCGTACAATCTCTATCTATGTCTCCAGCCTCATCGCACTTAAGGCAATGATGCCGCAGCCTCTTTAGCCCAGTGCCCTCCGTAGCTTCTGTCGCCACAATTTATGTAGCCTTACCACCATACTCGCCATTATTATGACTACTGATAATGATAATTCCACATATTTAAAGTTGCACTACCTATTCCAGAAAGTCAAACTCATGTAATCTTTGAGAGGTAATTCTTGATTCTACGATTGTAAAGTTTTCAAATTTTAGACTATTTCAATTAATTATTGATAATTTCGATTTTATTGATCTGATTATTTATTTTAGGAGTTGATGTAACTGTAGATTCCAGAACTTTTCTCTTTGCTAATTAAAAACTGCCGATTCAAGAAGTTCTCCATCCCATTATCAAGTTTTTGGAGAGGTAATTTTTTAAGTAACTATTTGAAATAAGAGATTTTCAAAATTATGAAGTTGTTAAATGTTGGACATAATATGTGTGTTGTTTTGGATTAACATTAACTTTTGTTAGAACATAATACACGGAATTCACTTCAATCTAATGTCAATCACAGTCTGTTATACTTATAATCATGATAGTTATCTCTATTCTGATGTCAAGTATTGTTAGAACTTAAAATACTATGTTTGGCAAAAAGCAAACGTAGAGATTGAAATAGGATAGAGAGTATATTTATAAACATAAAAAATTATTTGTTGACAAAAATCCTTTACTGTGTACCAGGGGCGGATCCAGAATTGAATCATGGGGTAGGCTAAGTTTATTTTAAAATAAATAATAATAATAATATATATATATATAGCAAAATATTTTTTACATTTACATAAGTTGAGCTCGACGAGACTTTAAAGCATAAAACTCATCAATAATTGAGTTTAGATCTATACTATTTACAAAATCTCTCTCAATATAAAGCATCATACAATCTCCAAGAAAATCATCCCCCATCTTGTTACGAAGTGCTGTCTTCACATGTTTCATAGCTGAAAAAGCTCGTTCAGTGGTAGCAGTAGAAATAGGCCATGTCAATATAAGATGAATCAACCTTGTTATCAGCTTTAGATCTTCCATTTGGAGAATGTTCAATTAGAGATTCAAATATTTTACAAGTTGCAGCATACATACCTATCAAACTCTTCACAGAGTTATAATGAGAACTCCAACGGGTGGCTCCAGATCGTTGTAAATTGCCAATTTGATTTGCCCCACGTCCAAAACCAATCTCTTCAATTGCTAATAAATTTTCAATTTCATGCCTTTGAGCAACTTGCAACTGAGAGACACGTTTAGGTGAAGAAGTGATCATATTTACAATATTATCTAGATGAGAAAAAAATTCCCAAACAACACTGACATCTTTAGCTGCAGAAACCAATGCTAGTTGTAGACGATGTGCAAAACAATGAACATAATAGGCATATGGACATTCTTTAAGAAACAATGCCTGAAGACCGTTCCATGTACCACGCATATTACTAGCACCATCATACCCTTGACCTCTCATTTTCTCAATATGAAGATCATAATGACCAAGAATGTTGCATATCTCTTTTTTCAAATTTGAGGAAGTAGTGTCACTAACACTCTTAATTGTAAAAAATCGTTCAGTTAAAATTTCATGATCATTCACAAACCTCAAAATAACTGACATTTGCTCCTGTTTTGATATATCTTGTGCTTCATCAACAAGAATACAGAAGAATTTATTTTCAAGTTCTTCACGAATCATTCCACGTACTCTATTGGCCATAATATTTAAAATTTCTTTTTGAATTTCTGGAGCAATATATTGAGCATTTTTCGGAGCATTATCAAGCACAACTTCACTAACTTCCTTATTCATATTTGCAAAAGCCTTCACAAGTTCAATAAAATTTCCACGGTTTGATGAAGAGAAAGATTCATCATGACCTCTAAAGGCACAACCTTGAAGAGCAAGCCATCGTATACTCATAATTGAAGTCATTAAGCGTAAACGATTTTTCTCATTCTCAATTTTTGTTTGAGCATGCATAACTTTATCAATATGCCTAGAAGGCTTCATCAAGTTCTCTGCTCGTTTCAAGCACATAGTATGAGGTGATGAAGCTGCAGAACCAACATGAGTAAGAAATGGACATTTGTCTCCTTGGTTTATCCTTTTCCAATTTCCAAAGCCTTCATTGACCAAGGCAGAAGTATTTGGCATATTTATATCACTCATAAAAAGGAAACAATAAAAGCAATATGCTTTATTTGTTGAGGGTGAGTACTCCAACCAATGGAAATTGTCAAACCATTTTCTCTAAAAGCTACGATTTTGAGAACCAAACTTTGTAGCAGGATACGAGTTCAATTTTCGTTGATAAGGTCCAACTTTGAGATATGCCCGTCTAATATCATCTCTTGCATTAGTAGAATATTCACACATATGCTTTCTTTTACCAGGATCTCGCTCAATAGATACATTCGGCGAAAATCTACATTTGATAAAGTTTAAACCATAGGTACTGAAGAAGATTCATTACCTTGGTTTTGCAATGCAGTAAACGTAGGTTCTGAGCTACTTGCACTTTCTTGACGATCACGTTTCTTAAAGAAAGATGATATAAGTCCTTTTCTCTTTTTGATTGGAGGATGATGCTCATGCTCCATTTTTTATTCTGAAAAGAGCATAAATGGAAAATGGTCACAATTTATTTATATGATTAAATAAATGTATTTAGACAACAATGTTAAAATATTACTACAATAAAACCTTAAATTTAGAAATTAGAGCAAGCTTGACATTAGAAGAAGGATGTACATGGTATATTAATTTTTTTTAATGAAAATCACAATTTCAATTGAGAATTCAACCTTTAGAATATTTATGAAATTTTAATAAAATGTATTCCCATATATTGTATTAGATTTCTTTCCTTGAATTTTATCTCATAATAATTAGAACAATTTATAGAAATTAATTAATTATAGAAAAAGTGGGAAATTGAAACCTTAATTGGAAGCAGATTGCTGAATCTTGATTCTTTAATAATTTTGGAAATTTGAAGTATGAAATCTGATCAGTGCGTGCGGCGTGTCCAAGCTGCATGTCGTCCAAGCTGGAAGGAGGAGTTCTGTCGGCCACTTGGAGAAGGGTTTGTAATAAATTATTTTAAATCTTGGGCTACTTATGTTAAATCCTTATGAATTGGGCTAATTATTTTATTTGTATTGTGAATTGGGCTAAGTTTGGGACTTGGACTCAACTGAATAAAATATTACTTGAATTTTATCTCATAATAATTAGAACAATTTATAGAAATTAATTAATTATAGAAAAAGTGGGAAATTGAAACCTTAATTGGAAGGAGATTGCTGAATCTTGATTCTTTAATAATTTTGGAAATTTGAAGTATGAAATCTGATCAGTGCGTGCGGCGTGTCCAAGCTGCGTGTCGTCCAAGCTGGAAGGAGGAGTTCTGTCGGCCACTTGGAGAAGGGTTTGTAATAAATTATTTTAAATCTTGGGCTACTTATGTTAAATCCTTATGAATTGGGCTAATTATTTTATTTGTATTGTGAATTGGGCTAAGTTTGGGACTTGGACTTGGGCTAAGTGATGTATAAATTTTACGTAATAGTAATGGGCCCCTTTTGGAAACCTTTTAAATTTGATCGGGACAATCCATTGATTAAGAATTCATCTCTACCATTAATTTATTTCAGTAATTCTTTGTAATTTATTAAAAAAATCTCGGTGCCTTTTCAATAATTTATACAAAATTTTAGAACATCTTTGTAATTATAGAAATTTTTTTGAACAAAACTAATTTTCAAATCCTAATCTCATTTATCTCTGCCGCTTTCTCTTTCCCATGCTCCTGTTGTCCTACCCAAGCCAAGATTCTATCCGCGATCCTTATAACATCCACTAGAGCCGTCATCATACTAACTGCCTCCACCCTGCGTACACTCTCTATCTATGTCTCCAGCCTCATCGCACTTAAGGCAATGATGTCGCAGCCTCTTTAGCCCAGTGCCCTCCGTAGCTTCTGTCGCCACAATTTCTGTAGCCTTACCACCATACTCGCCATTATTATGACTACTGATAATGATAATTCCACATATTTAAAGTTGCACTACCTATTCCAGAAAGTCATACTCATGTAATCTTTGAGAGGTAATTCTTGATTCTACGATTGTAAAGTTTTCAAATTTTAGACTATTTCAATTAATTATTGATAATTTCGATTTTATTGATCTGATTATTTATTTTAGGAGTTGATGTAACTGTAGATTCCAGAACTTTTCTCTTTGCTTGAGTAAAAACTGCCGATTCAAGAAGTTCTCCATCCCATTATCAAGTTTTTGGAGAGGTAATTTTTTAAGTAACTATTTGAAATAAGAGATTTTCAAAATTATGAAGTTGTTAAATGTTGGACATAATATGTGTGTTGTTTTGGATTAACATTAACTTTTGTTAGAACATAATACACGGAATTCACTTCAATCTAATGTCAATCACAGTCTGTTATACTTATAATCATGATAGTTATCTCTATTCTGATGTCAAGTATTGTTAGAACTTAAAATACTATGTTTGGCAAAAAGCAAACGTAGAGATTGAAATAGGACAGAGAGTATATTTATAAACATAAGAAGTTATTTGTTGACAAAAATCCTTTACCATGTACAACACGAGTAAGAAAGATATTCATAATATGACATGTAAGAATGTAGTGTTTTATGAGGTTTTTAAAAATATATGAGTCGAGATTTTAATTTTTGTAGAAATAAAATAACCATTTTAAGTGAACATCTGTTTAAACTTTTGTTTTTCAAATTTTAGGGTAATTTATAAGAATGCCACTTTCACTACTCCCTACGTTCCAACGGAGCTTTCATATATGCTGTTACAAAAAAATTTTACCGTTCACTTTTTTGACTTGTCAAACTTATTTTTAATGGCAAAATTGTACATTCAGACATAAATTATAAATGGATTAACTTTATATTTAAAATTAATCTCAAATACAACCTGCCTAACCCTCCTCCTCACACCTTTACTCAACAAAGGTAATTTAATTAAAAAAATGACAAACATCAGAGAACCAAACTAAATCAGAGAATTAAAGCAACCACCATTCGCCAAATACCTCTCGATGGTTCTGGAAATTTCACAAAGAGAAGGCGATGGTTTTGGAAATTTCACAAAGAGAAGGAGAGGAATCTGGGAATACAGAAGCATATGGAGATATAAATGATCCCAAATTCTTTGTATTCTTCAAATACCACGGTAGACTCCATCCAGATCCAGTCCTACCTTCTCTTTTTCTTCCAAATTTTACAATCTGATTATTGGAACAACCCATCATCACTATCAACTACTAATACTCTTAGTGTGAGCGGCGACGGACCAGCGTGGGTAGAGTAGACACAGATTTGATCGATGTAGGTAGAGTGATGCAGATCTGATCGACGACGGCTAGAGTTGAATCTGGCGGTGCATCCAGCGAGGGTGGTGGAGGGAAACAAAGATGGGCATAGCTGCAGTCGGATCCGACGGCGCATCTAGTGGCGGTGGTGGACGAAGACGACGACGTGTTATGGCGGCTGGAGTCGGATCATGCAGTCCAGCGAGTGTATTGGGGTTGAGATCTAAGTGTGAGGGAGAGAGGGGGAGAGAGAGGCGGATCTAGTTCTAATGAGGATGATAATGAGCAGATTCTGTTAGATTTTTTAAGTTTTGATTTGGGTTGGGTTGGGTTAGGTTAGGTATTTGGGTTGGGTTAGGATAATTTTATTAACTTAAATATGTTTAGGTTTCTAATTAGTGTTTTAAATATATAAAGATATGATGACATATTTGAAAATAAGAGATCATGTTAGAATATTTTACTTGTGATTTTTTTCATTTTTAGGGTGTGAAAACCGTGTTGGGACGGACAAATGAGGAAATGTGAAAACTGTGTTTAGACGGAGGGAGTACATTTTTTTTTTAAAATGCCACCCACAATATTTTTTTTAAATATGCCACTTTTAAATATTTTTGGACTCAAATACCCTTCCCTCATTAAATCAATTTGTGTAAAGAGTGAGAATGCATCCTTTCTCTCTTCTTTATTCTGCCACATTTCTTCTCACTGTGTCGAAGGAATGGGTGCTTGAATCTCCATCACGACGTTGTGGCCACTATAGGCGAATGAAACGGTCCCTAGTGCACTGAAGAAGTAGAACACATCACCAGCGTCCGCTTACTCTCTCTCAAATGCGTGAAGTTAAAGCACTAAAGGAGAAGGGAAAATTAGAAGCGAAAGCCCTAAAATTCCATCAGCTTACTCTCTGTTTCTCAACTGTATGAAGTGAAGACCTAAAGGAGAAGGAGAAAATAAAGCCCTAAAGGAGAAGTTGATGCCCATCCCAAATTGTTGAACATTGCATCGATTCTACGAGACAGGTTTGAATATCTTGCCTAAATTGAATCTTTTTGTGGGGAATTTGGCTTTCAATGTTGACAGTTCTATTCTTGATGGTTTGTTCGAACAAGCTGAAAATGTTGAGATGGTTTAGGTCGTTTTGTGCTTATGAATCATACAGCTTTTCATTTTTATTAATAAATATCCCAAGTGTATGCTGAACCTTTTCAGAGGTGTTGGATGATGAGATAGTTAATCGCGTTGTGAAGTAAATGATATTATTGCTTTTTAATCTTGAAGCTAATGCTAATACATGAATCGATTTTGATCCAGTTAACTCCTTTGCTCTCAATGCTTCATGCTCCCAATCAAATCTAACCAAAACAAGCAGCATTGCAGCTGCACAACATCCTTGAGCTGCTAATAGCCCAATCCACAGCCCTTTGAAATCGAAACCGAATCGAAAACTCCCACATAATTTTTACTTTTAATGTTCTATTTATGTTATCATAAGTTGTTGTCTTATCCCATCTCTTGATTATGAGAGATAGAGGATGGGGTTCATTGGTAGTAATAGAGAGCTCAATATATTAGTTGGTGGTTTCTTTGGAATATTATTACTATTTATTGGGTAGATAAATCGCAATCTTAACATAACAGTGAGTGCAATTTGTTATGTAGGTTGTAATTTTCTCCATTGATTGCCCTAATTTTCTTTCTTTCATTTTTCCATGGTAAATTTGTGTGATTTGTAGCGTGTATCAAGTGATTTACCTATTTGCAAACCAATTCTAAGTGGAAATTGATTAGAAATTCTGAAGTTTTATTTATAGTGTTTAAAATTGACCTTTAACCTTGATGGGACGACACAGATTGATATCTGCATTGATGCCATCTTCGTGTTTTAATGATTTAGACATTATACCATGAAATTTAATTTATTTAATTGTTTAGAACCATTACATATTCTTGAGAGACAATATTCTTCTTTCTTTTGTTTATAAATGTTGGAAAAGTATTCTTGTTTCTTTTGGTTATAAATGTTAGAATGTTTTTATAAATAGGCATTTCAGAGATAATATGCGGTCTTAATTTCCACTTCTTTTGGAAATTAATTTGCCGTATCTTCGTACATGAGTGGATTTCAAGGTAAAGTATATTACTGTTGGGGGGAAAAGATTGAGGCTTGCAATTTAGGACATTGGTAAGACTATATAATACTGCCTTGTGTTGATAAAAGATTTTGGATATTATAACTAGTATAATATTTACTCTTTCCAGCCGTGTGTATTTTCTTTTACGTAGTTGAAAAGTAATAAAACCATAGAGTTTTTATTGCTTATTTTCTTGTGGGAATTTCTTGGCGGTTACATTTGGATGATTTTTACATACATTAAATCAAATATTTCAGGGCTTATACGGTTTCTGTAATCTATATTCTTGTTCTGCAGCTGGACATGAACGATTTTGGACTTTGACTAGTTCATATTAAAGAGGAGCTCAAGGAATCATCATGGATATGTTAGAATTTTTTAAAATTGACATCATTCCAACTATGATTGTGAAAGGTAAATAACAATTATGTAGTTAGATTAAATAACAATGTGATTCAATTAAATTTAATCACTTGTTACCTTTTTTAGTGTCGAAGTGAAGACTACAGCTGATAGCATTGGATAAGTGCATGTTAAGTGGTTTCACAAGCTCTATCCTCTACCATCGCCGGAACTAAATTGGCTTAATTCTGATGTGTGGAGGAGATGATAACGGTGTTTTAGCTATCAAGTTCATTGAGTGTCTTGCCACTGGTCACTTGGTTGATAAGATCGATCCTTCAAAATGTCTGGAGTGGAGGAAACGATTTTGTGCGGAGCTATCCTCAAATGAACTTGTAGCATTGTAATTAGTAGTATTTCAATTATTTACTTATTAGATGAACTTATAAAAATGCAGTTTGTAAAATATTCTAGCTTAGCATTTTTTATGAGTTGTGCACTCAAATCATTGTAATTTTAGGTATTTTTGTTTGGACTATTAACTTTTTATGTATTCGAAGTTCTTTTATATTGTAATATGTTGTTTGGACCATTGACTTTTCTATTATAAGCAATTTAGTCATATTTTTCTGTAACATGTGTAACATGAAGAATCACATGAACAGTCGCAAGAAAGGATGCACAACACCATGCGACCAACTGTGCGATCCTGTACGCGACTATTTGTGCAACCATGTACGCGATCCTATGTGCGACCAACTATGCGACCCCTCATGTATGCAACCTCTTATGCAACTCTGTACGTGACCTTTGTGTAACCCTGTACGCGACTATTTATGCATCCAACTGTGTGACCTTTTACGCGACCTTTGTGTGACCCTGCACACGACCCTACACGACCATTTATGCATCCAACTGTACGACCCTATACATGATCTTTTGTGCAACCCTGTACGCGACCTTTGTGCGACCCTGTACATAACCATTACGTAACCATATGGACTATTTGTGCAACCCTATACGTGACCCTATGTGAGACCAATTGTGTGATCCTGTACGCGACCCTTTGTGTGATTGAGTGTGCGACCCTGCATGTGATCTTTGTACGATAAACTATGCGATCTATCTTACAACTAAAGTGCATTTCAAGCACACACGTGACCCTGCATGTGAATGATTGTGTGACTAACCTAGCGACTACCTAGTAAAATATAAGTAATATTTTGAAGTAAACAAACATAATAAACTTTAAAGTCTCAAATTAAATTGTCAGTACAAACTGAACATATAAATTACAAAAAAGATATAAACATACTAAGTCCATACAAAGTCTATGATGGTGGATGTAAAGGTATGAGATTTTTGCATGTTTTTTGATTGTACCCAGTCCCATGGCAACGCCAGCAAGATCTTTTCACCACCACTTCTTCTTGAGACAATATTCGTTATTTTCTCGATCGATTGATGAGAGTGAAAATAAGTATGTTTTAGTATCCAATATAACACTTTTTTGATGGGAATTATTGTTATATATTAGCACAAGTATCTTATATTCAATATATTTGAGAAAAAGGTGCGTTTGAGGTGTTTTATTGTATTTTAGGTGGAAAAATGATCAAAAGTACAAATTTGGAGAAAAGGGGGAAACTTGTGCAAGGATGCTGTAAAATGCACGTTCAACTTTTGTAATTTTTTTGTGTTTGTATGGAGCTCAAAACTGAAAGTATGATACATGATTGAAAAGCCACAGAAGAGAGAATTGAAGTCCAAATGAGAGAGTTATGATCAAAATGGTGACGTCGCGCAAGTTGTTTCTACTCAGCAAGACTATTTCATTTTACATGACTTGTTATATCTTCAAATATTGGACTTTTTATTAGTTATTTATATAGATATAAAGACAAGGAAGAGAGGATCGTGTGAGCACAAGAATCACTCAAATCGGAATTTGGACGAGGAAGTTGTGCTCAAAATCGTGAAGTCGCGCAGCCGCCAGCGAGAATTTTCAAGAATTTCTGAGAATTTCCGAAAATTACCTATTTCTTGGAGCACAATTAATTTCCTTATCACATAATCCTCTATGATTCACCAATATCTTTTATTTCCTTATTTAATTCCCTTCTCACACCTATATATATTTTACATCATTATTCATGTGAAGCCAACACATCCATCCTACACCCCACAAGGGGGATCACTGCTTGTTCACCTTTTTGTGTGTCCCCAAGTGTAGGGAATCTATTGCAGATAAGCGTGTGACCAAGTCTATTATCGAACCCAAAGGATAATTCTAGACTCACTATTTAATCTATTTATGACTATTCTAATATAAGACAAATCTGGGTATTTAAGTGAGTTTAATTAAACCTAAGAAAGAAGAAAATAAGTACTTAAAATAATAAAATAGCAAATAAAAATAAGGATGAAGTGTTCAAGAGAGAAGATAGATAGCACTAGGTAATCTAGTTAAATCGGTCAAATCAAATCACTAGACAATCGGTTAGAATCCCTGCAGTTCTTATGAAAGCAATCACTTAATTATGTTAAATCCCTCTTTTAAAGTAAACTTAACACATAAACTTGGTCTAAACCCTCAAATGCAGAAGAATAATTCCTACTCCCTTTTTAGGTACTTCATTCAAAATTCTATTAAAGGCTAGAGCATTAGACTTCCCTTTATAGGTATTTAAAAATTAATCCCCAATTCCCACTTAACAATCTAAGAAACCAAATCCTCTAAAATGGTAATTAACAGATATATTAAATGTCCAATACTAATTATTCTAATGAATAAAGGTTATATGGTTTGATCCCATTTACCATAACAGGTTGACAAATATAATTCTTATATAACACAAGCAACAAACATAAATATGCATAAGACAATGGCATATACATGCATGAGGACAGATCATATAAGACAAAAAGATAAGTCTAAATTCAAAGCATTAATAAGGGAATGAGTATATTGCAGGTATTCAACCTATTCTAGATCATCAATTCAAACCAATTCAACCTTCAGAACCTAGCACTATCTAAGAAGTACTAGCCCATGGTGTTACAGGCAAGACACATGGTTAGGTATGAAAGCATAGTCATAGGTCTATAATTCAAAAGTTTAAAAGAAAGAATGAGAAAAACCCAAGATGTGGCGTGATTCTCCGTTCTTTCCTACATGATTCTGAACCTTCTTGTTCTCCTTCTCAAGTAAGCAACACTGATGAACTCCCCCCCGGATGGGTGGATAGGATGGTACGGTGAAAGGATATGGAAAAGTACAAAGGGTTGTAGAGAGTTATGGAGAGTTAGGGTTTGGAACACCCCCAAGGACTCCTTTTATAGTGGGCACTGATAAATTCTCGAATTTATGACTTAAAAGTGGGCTTTTTCACGTCAAAAACATGAATGGGCCGAAAAATAACGAAACGGCAAAACTGGGCTTGCTGGGATGCCGCACGAGTCGTGCCATATATGACATGAGTCGTGCCAACTGGTAACATACGGAATCCATCGACAGGCTGGGCAGCACGAGCGTCGGCACAGTTGGGTGCTGGGCGGCACGTCTCGGCAGGACGTGCGGATGCTTCTCAATAGTTCTCGATGCTCGTGCAGATGACTCTTGATAGTCTCGGCAGCCCTCGACGCGCATGCCCGCACAGCTGTACGGCATGGCTGGGTGCCTTCGACGGCACGAGTGGGCCTTCTGGTCGGCATGACTCATGCCGGCTCTTCTCCTCCCGACTTTACCCTCGACTTCTTTTTTTACTTCAATTTTTGCTCTTTTTATCTCGTTTTCCACCTAAAAACACGAAATAACACCTCACTCTCTTAGCTTGTCCTTTTCCAATTTCACAGGGTATGGTAAAGCTTCCCGAATCTTTCAACTTCATAGGAAGTTTCTTTTGTATCACAGAACTGCAACTCTCTATCTTATTCACTGACTCATTCCCAGTCAAACTCCTCTTCTTAGACATGATGTCTTTCAAGAACCTTGCATAATTGAGCATCTCTTCTAAATCTTCTGTGAAAGGAATATTGATATGGATCTCCTTAAACATCTCCACAAACTTTTTAAATTTTTCATCCAATCCTTACTTCAAAAATTATTGTGGAAACGGAATATGATTCTTTGTCTTTGGAATCCCCCCAAATGTCTCTCTCAAATTCTACTTCTTTTTCTTTCTCTTTTCTTGCTGCCTTAGCTATTTGCCACTTTTTCAACTTAACTTCAGGTTCTTTCGACTTTTCCTCAGTTTTAGGCACCTGGAAATCATTCTGGATGAGTTCAGCAATGCTAGGATCGAGATGAAATTCCGACGTTTCCGCTGGAGAAGGGCACGAGTCGTGCCAAATTTCCTTGGACTCGTGCTGTAGGTCGTGTCGACCCAAATCTATAGTGTTTCTGGCAAGGCACGAGTCGTGCCATTGGTCATGCCGACGGTCCTCAGTGGTCGTGCTGCCTGTTCTGGCCTCCGTCGACTGGCACGAAGCGTGCGGTGTGCAGTTTTCAGGGCGGCACGAGTCATGCCGTGTGTGGAATGAGTCTTGCCATGTGTCAGCGACCACGTGTTCATTCTCATTCAAATTTTCAATCTCTGTTTCAGCTTCAGTTTGTTTCGATGGCATTTTCGGGCCTTTATATTGTGTCCCACTCTTCAAACTGATAGCCATGCATCTCTCTTTTGGATTAATCTCCGACTGTGAAGGGAATTTCTCTTGCTGCTGTAGCTTCTCAATTGCAACACTCAACTGTCCAAGAGCAATGTCAGTTTCCTTCTGTTTCTTCTTAGTTTGCTCTTGATTTGCCAACATCAACTTAACCATCATGATCATTTGATCACCCTGCTGTCTAATATGATCACCTTGTAGTTTCATCAGCTCTCCTTGTTGCTTCGTGTGATGTTCTTGCTGCTTCATCCATAGTTTTAACTCATTATCAATGGATGTTCTCTCTTCAACAGGCTTATGGGCTGGATCAAAACTTGGAGGGTACTCGACTGCTGTGTTCGGGTCAGAGTACGACATATTATCATTCCTCATCTGATTATTAAAATTCGATCTACCTTTAAAATTGATAGGTCTGAAATTCTGTCTGTTTCTGTATTCCCCTTGAAAACACTGACTCATAGCATAATCGACATCTCTATTTTCTCTTCTTCTCTCACCATCATTACATTTTCTCCGGATCTGTTTCCTTGCGTGAGAAGATCAAGTTTCTTGTACAGCTCTTTAAGTTGGCTCTTCAATTCTAACATCTCATCTTTGTGAAGCTGATGTTCTAGTTTAGCAATCTGATCAAAAGTTGTTCCTCCCCCATCAGTTGTTTCGGATGACCAATCATAAGTATTTGCTGCCATCTCCTCAAAGATCTCTTCAACTTCATCCACAGACTTCTTAAAAATCGATCCATCTGCTGTTGCATCCACCAACACTCGTGAGTCACCTCTCAAACCTTGATAGAAGAAGCCTAAGTAGGTGTGTTTTGAAAATTCATGTTGTGGACTACAGCTCAACAGCTCCTTGAATCTCTCCCATGCCTCATAGAAACTCTCCAAGGGTCTTTGCTTAAACAAAGTGATCATCTTCTTCAGATAGAAGCTCTTGGTTGGAGGGAAATATTTGTTGAGAAACTTATTTGCTAAGTCCTCCCAAGTAGCACAACAACCTGCGGGTAAGTTCTTATACCACTCCTTGGCTTTTCCTGTTAGTGGGAATGGAAAAAGCCTCATCCTAACTGAATCTTCAGGAACTCCTTGCTACTTCTATGTTCTAGCATACACATCAAACAGCTGCAGATGTTCAGCGGGATTTTCTAGTGGTCCCCTACTGAACTGTTGTCTCTCTACCATCCGGATCAGTCTAAATGACAACTCAAAATTCTCTGCAGTAATTGCAAGTCCAAATAATCCAGCATTATTGATATGCTTCAACTTGTATTGGCCCAACATAGTCCCCGGGACCTGCTGTTCTGTCTCTCCATAATCAACCATCTTAGTTGATTTTTCCTGTGCTCAAGCAAAATGTCAATAATGCTCACAAACATAATTAAAATAAATAAAATAAAATTTAACGTCAGACTAAAATAAATCACAAAAGAATTAAATAGTAAAGCCTAGGGAATTATCCCGGCAATGGTGCCATTTTCTTGTTCACCTTTTTGCGTGTCCCCAAGTGTAAAGAATCTGTTGCAGATAAGTGTGTGACCAAGTTTATTATCGAAACCAAAGGATAATTCTAGAATCACTATTTAAGTGAATTTATTAAACCTAAGAAAACAGAAAATAAGTACTTAAAATAATAAAATAGCAAATAAAAATAAGGACAAAGTGTTCAAGAGAGAAGATAGATAGCACTAGGTAATCCAGTTAAATCGGTCAAATCAAATCACTAGACAATCGGTTAGAATCCCTGCAGTTCTTATGAAATCAATCACTTAATTATGTTAAATCCCTCTTTTAAAGTAAACTTAACACATAAACCTGGTTTAAACCCTCAGATGCAGAAGAATAATTCCTACTCCCTTTCTAGATACTTCATGCAAAATTCCATTAAAGACTAGAGCACTAGACTTCTCTTTATAGGTACTTAAGAATTAATCCTCAATTCCTACTTAACAATCTAAGAAACCAAATCCTCTAGAATGTTAATTAATAGATATATTAAATGTCCAATATTAATTATTCTAATGAATAAAGACTATATGGTTAGATCCCCTTTACCCATATCAAGTTGACAAATATAATTCTTATATAACACAAGCAACAAGCATAAATATGCATAAGACAATGACTTATAGATGCATGAGGACAGATCATATAAGACAAAAATATAAGTCTAAATTCAAAGCATTAATAAGGGAATAAATATATTGCAGGTATCCAACCTATTCTAGATCATCAATTCAAACCAATTCAACCTTCAGAACCTAGCACTATCCAAGAAGTACTAGCCCATGGTGTTACAGGCAACACACATGGTTAGGTATGAAAGCATAGCCGTAGATCTATAATTCAAAAGCTTAAAAGAAAGAATAAGAAAAACCTAGATGTGGCATGATTCTCCATTCTTTCCTCCATGATTCTGAACCTTCTTGTTCTCCTTCTCAAGTAAGCAACACTGATGAACTCCCCGGGATGGGTTGATGGGATGTTGCGGTGAAAGGGTATGAAAAAGTACGAAGGGTTGTAGAAAGTTATGGAGAGTTAGGGTTTGGAACACCCCCAAGGGCTCCTTTTATAGTGGGCACTGATAAATTCCCGAATTATGACTTAAAAGTGGGCTTTTTCACATCAAAAATACGAACGGGCTAAAAAATGACAAAACAGCGAAACTGGGCTCGCTGGAAGGCCGTACAAGTCGTGCCATATATGGCACGCATTGTGCCGACTGGAAACATGCAGAATCCCTCGGTAGGCTGGGCAGCACGAGCGTCGGCACGGTTAGTCGCTGGGCGACACATCTCGACAGGATGTGCGGACGTTTCTCGACAGCTCTTGGCGCTCGTGCGGGTGACTCTTGGCAGTCTCGACAGCTCTCGGCGCTCATGCCCGCACAGCTGTACGACACAACTGGGCACCTTCGGCAGCATGAGTGGGCCTTCTGGCCGGCACGACTCATGCCGGCTCTTCTCCTCTCGACTTTGCTTCCGACTTTGTTTTCGACTTCAGTTTTTGCTCTTTTTACCTTATTTTTCACCTAAAAACATGAAATAACACCTCACACGCATCTAGAACATAAATTTATACAATTCAACCACAAGATGCTCTAACACGGATATAAATACCATAAAATGGTGCTCAATCGGACCCTAAAACATGTAGATTTTCACACTAATCAATCACCCCCAACCATCATTCACGTCCTTTCCTCCATCTATCTATCACTTTGAAGATTCGTCTGTTGAATCAAGAGGAGAACCAAGAGGAGGATTCCAGATGAAGAAGGACATGACAATGTCCCAATCTAAGGTTTTTATCATTTTCTAATTTATCTTGTATTTTCCAGACATACGGGTAAGATCTATCCAACACCCATGTATGTTCTTCGAAACATCATGGGCTAGAGCCTTTTTGGTAGATCTAGGGTTTTGAAGGTTTTTATGAATTAATTGAACTTTTGTCTGTATACTCCATACAACACTACTTGTGGATTTATGTTATATATGATTGTGCATTTTTAATCCATATTCAGAGTTATTTTGTGCATCTTTAACTGTTATATAGAGTCTGAATATATATCTTGGTTATTGATTGAGCGCGTAAACTGCTGAACAGGATTCCATGTTATGATTCTAAGTGAGAGGACTCCGAAACTTCATTAGAACTGTCATATATGAATGTTTATTAATTGAATTGAATTAAGCAAGATAAAGAGGGTAATTTTATAGTACCTATAAAGGGATATCATATCAGGAAGGGAGATCATATCGAGTTAGATTCCAGACGTGGAAAATAATTGATACTGATAGTATCTAGAAAGGGGGGTGAAATTATCTCTTGCTCCAAGGTTATTCACACGTGTTACACACATATTTACTTTCTATAGAGTAGATTTGCAAGGCTTAGTTATGCATCCATGTTCCACAAGACAGAGTTGGACATTGATACATGAAAGAGAAATTGATGAGTGAAATCGGATTATCATAGGGCTACCTATTCTCCATTCTTGAGACACTCTCGTATTCTTCTAGTGTTATTTTATTTAATATTTTTGCTTAGTATTTTAATAATTAAATCCAAACCTTATTGCCTTGTCTTAATTAATTTAGTAAATAATTAAATTGATAATACGTCATCCTTTGGGTTCGATATTTAACTTGGTCGCTTATCTAAGCTGCAATAACATCCTTTATACTTGGGTATTAATTGTGTGTTGAGGAAACACTCATCATCGACCTGATGAGACACGCATTCTAGGTGGAAGGATAATAATGTCTTTAATTTGGTCGGGGATATCTCATTCTTCTTCATTCCCAACGCGAAACATAGGTTCAGCATATGATAATATAAGTGCATTTGTGCTATAAATTTTTGATAACAACTCAGATGGAGGAAAATTCCGATTCAAACCAATAGCTAATGCATGTGAACAAGGAAGTTGTTCAAGTTAGGAAAATCTTACAGCCACATTCTCTAGTTCTTTGGTTAACCTGCCTGTGTAGCTCACCATCACAAACATAATATATACTATTGTCCACGGGTGTAACATCCATAAATCTAGCATCTTGTTTTCGCTAAATATAAATATGTCTTGAATGTCGTACAAAAGATCGCGTACAAGGTCGCACAGTTGGTCGTACAAAAAGTCGCATACATGATCGCACAGTTGGTCGTACAAAAAGTCGCGTACAGGATCGTATAGTTGGTCTCACAAAAGGTCGCGTAAAAGGTCGCACAATTGGTCGCATGGTATTGTGCGACCTTTCTTGTGACTTTTTGTGTGACCAATTATATGACTATATGTTTCCGCCTGTAGTCGCACAAGTGGTCGCATGTAGGATCACACAAGAGGTCGCATGCATGGTAGCACATAAGATCGCATAGATGGTCGCGTGTGTTGTCTCGTAAGCAGTTGCATGATTGATTTCACAAGAAGTTGTTTATACTTGAAGCGTATAGTCGCACAATAGGTCGCACAAGAAGTCGTAGGTATGATTGCTTTTGTGGTTAAAGGGGTGTTTGGGTAAAAAAAAATTAAAAATTGGCATATTTAAAAAAATTTATTGTGGGTGGAAGACCATTGTATTATACACCTAAATAATAATCAAAGACCAGCAACGTCAATTCTCACCGCCCAATCCCAATTCCCAATTTCATATACTCCCAATCTCAAATCTCAATCCAATTTCATATCCAACCAGCAAACTTCAATTGAGAGAAACAACTTGACACCAAACCAGCTCCAAACCCTAATTCCATACCTTAATTGAAATAAATAAATTGACATATAGACAAGACATCAAACAGAAGGAGAGATGCGAAGAGTGGGGCAGAGTTTGAGATTTGATAAACGAAAGCAGGGTGAAGGTTGAGATCTGAGATGATGATGGTAACGTGAAGATAAAGCAAAAATGAAGAGACGAAGGTCGCGAAATCAAGAGGGATAGAGGTGGGTGAGATGGTAGAACATAGAGAAGGCGGAGCAGGCTAGAGAAAAGAGAAAGGAGGGAGAAGAGAAAGGAGGGGAGGCTGCCGCATTCGACAGTGAAGAAAGAATTACCCATTTAGGGGTATTTTGGAATTTATATTTAACCCGTTTCTAAATATGGATTATAATTTTAAGGTGCACTTATTGCACAATAGATCAACTTATTTTTAAATATAATTAAATGGCAATAACGGTATTGTTAAATTTGTATTATGGATGATATTTTACAAAAATATCATTATATATTAAATGCATTAATTAATAACTAAAATCTTATGGATCGAGTAAATTAATAGGGAGTTTAATTCTGTTCTATTAGCTAGATTTTCTGTGCACTCCTTAAAAACTTATAAATTTATGAATAAAAATATATACAATAATGATAAAAATGTATACACTTTGTTAGCGATTTTTTTATTAATTTTTTTAATAAAAAGTTGAGTGTAAAAAACTTACAATTATCAAAAAACATACATATATTATTGAATAATTACTATATATATATATATATATATATATATATATATATATATATATATATATATATGGATGCACACTTGCATCAGGTGCATCGGATATCAACTCTCCATTTTAGTTATTTATTTATTTCATATGTCTTATTTTATAGGGTTAATTACAAAAAAATCCTCACATTTTGTTCAATTTCAAATTAGTCTAAACTTATGAGAAATTACAAAAAAGTACTTCACTTTGATTTCCATTTGCAAATTCAACCACTGAGCAATTAGTATTTAATTTAATTTAATTTAAAAATACTACGTCAACAAGTCAAATTAAAGTAAATAAGTCTATGAACCAAGGATCTAGCTGTATACCACGCAACATCTCCATCTTCCTTTTTTCCCTCCACATCTCCTGCAACTTTTCACTGTTTTCTTGCCCGCCACCACTTTCTTCTCATACATCTCCACCATTTTCTCCTTCTCGCCCACAACCTCCTCCACCCTAGATACATCGCCGTATGCCTCCCTCACCTTCCAGATTTGTACCAGCCTGCGCTTTCCCACCCGATCTCCATCTTCACCAGGTCCAGATCCAGATCCTTCATCTGACCGACCATGGATTTCAAATACGACGACGTCAATTTCACAAACGTCACCCTTCCAACTTCTTGTAGATTTTGCAGACCTTCTCCAATAGGACGCAGCATGATTCAATGGAGAAATCGCTTTCCCTGGCGATGTCGCCGTACTTGCTGATGATGGCCTTCAGGAGAGGTGAATATTCCGTCTTCACTCTGTAACCACCAACGTCACCGTCAGATTTGAATCATCTTTTTCTTACTATTTTATTTGGAAAGATTGAGTTTAATCTCTAAAAACGACGTTGGTTGTAATTCTCAGTTTTGAGTCTGATAATGTCTTGTAACATATGAGGGATTTTTGGATTTAAATTAAATTTTATAAAAAGAAAAAAAACACAACACAACTACATTGTTTGTTGATATAGAGAGTGACATGGCACATAAAATAACATATCAGCATCCGGGCAACTCACCTGCTGCCCAATGGTTGAATTTGCAAATGGAAATCAAAGTGAAATACTTTTTCGTAATTTCTCATGAGTTTAGACTAATTTGAAATTGAACGAAAGGTGTGGACTTTTCCTGTAATTAACCCCATTTAATATTCAAAAGTTAATTAATGATTGATTAAGTACTCAAAGTAAACTTATTATATTTTTAAATACCAAGAAATGTAAATAACTGAGAATTTAGCTTTTTTTGTTCCACATGACACACTTCCTCTTCAAAATGGTTCCAATACTTTCTCTTTTAGTCTCAAACGATTTATTTTTTGTAGACTTGGTCCTATAAGACTTTAACCTTGCATATTTAGTCCCATTAAATTGCACTATTGGTCCCAAGAATTTAACTTCATATTTTATTTTATTTTATCTTATTTATTTATTATTATTATTTTGAACGTCTTATTAATTGAATAAATAAAATAAAATAAAATAAAATATGAATCTAAATTTTTGGGATAAATAATGTTAGCTGTTATGTGAGATTAAATATGCAAAGGTGAAATCTTATGGGACCAAGTCTTTTTTTTAATGTTATTAAATTTTTATTGCTTTCAAAAAAGACATGTTCAAAATAAAATATTAATAATAATAATAATAAATAAATAAATAAAATATGAATATACCATTACACTATTGGTTTCAAGAATTTCTATTCATGTTTTATTTTATTTGTTTATTTACTCATTATTTTTTATTTTAATGTTACTAATTTTTATTAATTTTAAAAAAGACATGTTCAAAATAATAATAATAATAAATAAATAAATAAAGATAAAATAAAATGACATGATCCGACTTACATAACTTATAATTCAATTACTAAGTAACATACATATCATCATTATAAAAACTACATATATTTTTTTTCCACATAATGTATTTATAACCAAAACCATCACATCAGTTCTACATAAGTAACTGGTTTCTGACACCGCTTCAACCCACACAAACTTGTGACAATACTTATTATATTACATAATAAAATATCAACGAAAACAAAATAAGCCCACGGCCTAGCCCAACAGGTCGTCATCTATGTACATCCGCTCAAAATCCTGTAGGAGCTCCACAACTTGCACAGTCACATCACAAAACTCAGTCATTAATAGACTCACCTACAATGCATAAACTAGTGAGACAAAAATCTCAGTAAGTAGAAATCATGCATGTCAGTGCATGAAAATGCATTTAGTTCTCTATCGCCTATTTTCTAGTCTTTCTAGTTGGTATCTTTTATTTTGAAAATTATTTACGTTGCGGGATCCCCACGACACACTTATGATATGCACCCCAAATGAGCTCAATAGACACACTTGGTGTCGGATCAATTCCGATCCTTGAATATAATGCCAGGAACGATTTTTTTGAATCCTGGCAGAGTGTTTGGGATGATTTTTCCGAACCCCAAATAAAGTACTGAGAACGATTTTTCCAAACTCAGAATAAAGTGTCGAGAATGATTTTTCCGAACCCTGACAGAGATGCATATATAGTGGCCGCGCACACCATTAGTATCTTATTAATTTTGGGGAAATCACTTTCCATGATTATGCATGGAATGCAACCAAGGCAATTAAATATGCATCATAAACCATTTACAACATCAATATCAACATTTAATCACAAATAAAACAACAACTTAACTTCAATTCACACAAATCTACTTTTGGAATAACAACTCCACCCCAATCACATAGATCTATTTATAAAATAACCACTTCACCTTGGATCACAGAATCCCTTTTTTGAATAACAACTTCATCTCGGATCACACAGATCCTTATAACCAATATCTTCTCAAATCATACAAATATATTTTCAACAGTTCCAATCAGTCTGTGGATGGAATGTTATTCTGAAAGATAACTATGTCCCCAACGCCTTATGCAAACTCTTCCAGAAAGTGGACAAGAATCTTGTGTCTCTGTCTAACATAATGATAAGTGATACTCCATGGAGCCTGAAAATCTCTTGAATATACAGTTGTGCATAGCGATCCATGGAATAAGTAGAGCATATAAGAAGAAAATGAGCTGACTTAGTCAATCGATCCACGATAACCCAAATGGCATCGTGACCTTTTACTGTCTTCGGTAGCCCGATAACAAAATCCATGGTGATGTTCTCCCACTTCCATTCAGGAATAAATAGAGGCTACAAAGTTTTTGCTAGTCTTTAATGCTCGGCTTTGACTTGCTGACAAGTCCAATATTGCTCCACATATTGAGCGACATCTCTCTTCATCCCTGGCCACCAATAATGCGACTTCAAATCTCTATACATCTTAGTAGCTCCTGGATGTACAGAGTACGGTGTTGAATGAACTTCTGTCATCACTTCTTTCCGAATGTCACCCCCTTCAGGTAGACATAATCGACCTCATTAATGAATCACGCCATCATCTACTATTTGGAAGTCAGAAGACTTTCTAGAGCTGATATCATTTCTTATCTTATCAAACAACTTATCCTTCTGTTGGCCCTGTCGAATCTTATCCATCAAGGTTGGTCGAAGTGTCAAAGCTGCCATCTTTGTTTCCAATGATCCTTCCTGAATGATCTCCACACCCATTCTTTGCAAATCAAGCAACTCTGGTTTTTGATTTATGGTCATAGCAGCTACACTCTGTATTGCCTTTCGGCTCAATACATCAGTAACCACATTGGCTTTTTCCAGATGATAATTGATAACATAGTCGTAATCCTTCACCAATTCCAACCATCTTCTTTGTCTCATATTCAACTCTTTCTGAGTGAAAAAGTACTTCAAACTCTTATGATCAGTATAGATTTCACAACGTTCTCCATACAGATAATGTCTCCAAATTTTGAGCGCAAACACTACCACGGCTACCTCTAAATCATGAGTTGGGTAATTCTTCTCATACTCCCTTAATTGTCTGGATGCATATGCTATCACTTTTCCATTTTGCATCAATACACACCCAAGATCATTCTTTGAAGCATCACTATAAACCTTGAAGTTTTCTGTCTTCGTCGGAATAGTTAAGATAGCTGCTGATATCAACCGTTTTTTCAATTCTTGGAAACTTTGTTCACATGCCTCCGTCAATGTGAACTTCACATTCTTCCTGGTCAAATGTGTTAATGGTGAAGCGATCTTGGAAAATCCTTCAACAAACCTTCGATAATATACTGCCAATCCAAGAAAGTTACGAACCTCAGTGGGATTTGAGGGTTGTGGCCAATCATGGATTGCTTTAACTTTGCTTGGATCCACTGAAATTCCTTCTCCCGACACCACGTACCCTAAGAAAACAACTTGGTCCAACCAAAATTCACACTTCTTAAACTTCGCATACAACTGCTTCTCCTTTAGAATCTCCAACACCTTTCTCAAGTGTAAAGCATGATCTTCCTTATTCTTAGAGTAAATCAAAATATCATCGATAAACACAATCACAAACTTATCGAGGAATTCCTGAAATACTCTATTCATCAAGTCCATAAATGCTGCCGGAACATTTGTCAAACCAAACGGCATCACTAAGAATTCATAGTGCCCATATCTTGTGCTGAATGCAGTTTTCGGGATATCTTCCTCCTTAATCTTCAACTGATGATACCCCAAATGCAAATCAATCTTTGAAAAGATGGATGCACATTGTAGTTGATCAAACAGATCATCAATGCGAGGCAATGGATACTTATTCTTGATGGTAACTTTGTTGAGCTCTCAGTAATCGATGCACATCCTCAATGTGCCATCCTTCTTATGAACGAAAAGAACTGGTGCTCCCCAGGGTGAGAAACTAGGTTTGATAAATCCTTTATCTAGCAATTCTTGTAACTGTATCTTCAATTCTTTCAGTTCAGCTGGTGCCATCCTGTATGGCGCTTTAGATATAGGAGTCGTTTCTGGTTGTAGCTCAATAACAAACTCTATTTCCCGGTCTGGTGGTAAACCTGGAAGATCATCTGAAAATACCTCCAGGTATTCCCGAACTACTGGTACATCACTGAGAACTGGACATTGCTGCCCCTCAACATTCATTACGCTCACCAGATACCCCTCACAACCACTTTCCAACAACCGCTGTGCTTTTGATGCTAATATAACAGGAAATCTAAAATTCTTCTTGATCCCAACAAAAGTGAATGGTTCTCTACCCAATGGCTGAAAAGTGATACTCTTTTTCTGATAATCTATTATAGCACCGTACTTTGACAGCCAATCCATACCCGATATGATATCATATTCATTCATACTTAACACAATTAAATTAGTAAGGAGTTGTCTTCCTTCAATAGGAATAACACAACCTCGAATAAGTTGATTGATTTGCTTTGACTCACCAGAAGGTATCATCACCTCATAATTAGCTTCTATCAAGTTAGATGTTCCACCCAACTTTCTCACATACTCAGTGGATGCAAATGAATGTGTTGCTCCAGAATCAAATAACACATATGTAGAAGTGCCAAAAATAGAGAACTTACCCGTGATAACTGAGGGATTCGCATCAGCCTCCTCCCGAGTCAAAGTATACACCCTTGCTGGAGCTCTTCCCTGCTGTCCCTGTTTTCCTTTCTTAGGATAAGTAGTAGTTACATGTCCTTTCTCCCCGCATGTGTAACACGTTCTCGGAGGAATTTGACACTCTCCACCATGTGATCTAAGATAATTAGGGCATATGGGTAGTGACGGCGCCGATGACACCTTACCCTGATTGAATTTGGGACGCTTGTTTTGTTATACTTGTCTCTGTCCTTGATCCACTTGAACATTTGATTTCGGCCTCTGGAATGGCATCGACCTCTTATGATTTCTCCCAAACTGCTGCACTGGTTTCTGTTAAAATTGGTGTCTGATAGCCTGCACTTGTCGAATTCTCATCTCCGCTTGTTCAGTAATCTGGGCCTTTTCTGCAACTTGTGAGTATGTTGCTCCATGCAGTCCCGCCATACTCACATCTCTGTAAAGTTCAGGCCTTAAGCCTTCCACAAATCTCTCCACTTTCAATGCCTCCGTACTCACCATGTGTTCGGCAAACCTTGACAACTGCTCAAATTTTCGAAGGTAATCTGTAACTGACATGCCACCCTGCCTCAACTGTATGAACTCGTTCATCTTCATGGCTCTCACTGGTGTCGTAAAGTACTTGTTTCTGAAAAGCTCTTTAAATCTTTCCCATGTCATAGTCGTGATATCCTCGATACTTTTAATCGTATCCCACTAGTGGCCTACACTTCCTCTTAACATGAAAGAAGCACACAACACTCTATCCCCATCTGGAATTTTACTGTAATGAAATATGTTTTCCACCGTGTGTAACCAATCCTCTGCATCTGTGAGGTCTGCTGCATCCTCAAATATTGGAGGGCTCAGCTTTCGAAACCTCTCACAAACTATTTCCACATGTTCTACTTGATGTTTATCCTGATTAGTATTACCCTCTGGTTGTCCACCCACATCTCTTTGCTTAATCAATTGTTGTATCTGTTGGGACTGGCGCTCTACCAGTTCCATCAGTCGAGTAATCACCCCATCACGATTTCCTTCAGTAGGTGCTGCTTGCTCAGCAGTCCTTTCCTCTTCAGAAGTTTCACCTATAATCCTTTCCATTTTGTCTACCAACTACAAGTCCTACACCACATGACCAATATAATTTATAAAACACATAACAACACAGAATGAAAATAACACTTACACGCAAGGCTGTGCTCCAAGGATTGAGCTCATGTATATAGATAGTCTGCAGGACCCAAACCGCTCTCTGATACCACTCTGACATGACCCGACTTACATAGCTTATAATTCAATTACTAGTAACATACATATCATCATTATAAAAACTGCATATATTTTTTTCCACATAATGTATTTATAACCACAACTATCACACCAGTTCAACATAAGTAACTGGTTTCTGACACCGCTTCAACCCACACAAACTTGTGACAATACTTATTATATTACATAATAAAATATCAGCGGAAACAAAATAAGCCCATGGCCTAGCCCAACAGGTCATCATCTATGTGCATCCACTCAAAACCCTGTTGGAGCTCCACAGCTTGGACAATCACATCACAAAACTCAGTCATCAATAGGCTTACCTACAATGCATAAACTAGTGAGACAAAAATCTCAGTAAGTAGAAATCATGCATGTCAGTGCATGAAAATGCATTTAGTTCTCTATCGCCTATTTCCCAGTCTTTCTAGTTGGTATCTTTTATTTTGAAAATTATTCACGTTGCGGGATCCCCACGACACACTTATGATAAGCACTCCAAATGAGCTCAATAGACACACTTAGTGTCGGATTGATTCCGATCCCTGAATATAATACTGGGAATGATTTTTCTAAACCCTGACAGAGTGTTGGGGATAATTTTTCCAAACCCCGAATACAGTACTGAGAATAATTTTTTCGAACTCAGAATAAAGTGTCGGGAACAATTTTTCCGAACCCTGATAGAGATGCATATATAGTGGCCGCACACACCATTAGTATCTTATTAATTTTGGGGAAATCACTTTCCATGATTATGCATGGTATGCAACCAGGGCAATTAAATATGCATCATAAACCATTTATGACATCAATATCAACATTTAATCACAAATAAAACAACAACTTAACTTCAATTCACACAAATCCACTTTTGGAATAACAACTTCACCCCAGTCACTTAGATCCATTTATAAAATAATCACTTCACCTTGGATCACAGAATCCCTTTTTCGAATAATAACTTCATCTTGGATCACACAGATCCTTATAACCAATATCTTCTCAAATCATACAAATATATTTTCAACAGTTCCAATCACATAGATCTACATAGGACAATGATATTATTTCAAATCACATAAATCCACAACTTGCATCATCAATTAACCCTAAATAATTCATAACGTAATTAAACTAATTACAAATAATTCACACACAACATGTTTATGCATTATAGTTGGACTTCTACATACCTGAACTCCGACAATAGTGATAATACTATAAACTTTGTGAAGAATGGTGACTATTTATCTCCCGTCCTGGCACGTTCCTCTTTCTCGTCCAGACTACGCACATCCTCTTTCCTTCCCTCTCTCTTTCTCTTCTCTCTCTCTTTTTTAATTCGAACTGACCCCCATAATGGGGTTAGCAATCCCAATAATCTATTATACATATATGGGTAGGCGTGGAGGGTACGTCACTATTATCTATTTTTTTATACCACTACACGTCTTCTTTCTACCACCACAAATGTGGTTACATTTTAGGGTGACAGGTAAGTGGGTAATCACCCAAAAACTCATCTCCCGTTTCGCATTTTTACTATTATATATATATATATATATATATATATATATATAAATATGTATATATATATTATCCATTACGAATATACGTGCAATACTTAATAATTAAGATATGATACATTTACAAATTAATACACATACGTGTCCATTTTCCTACCATTATTATTATTACGAGACTATGTGTGATACTTAATAATTAAGAAAAAGTGTTTATACACATAAAATAATTTACTCATATATCCAAATTAATACACGTAAATATTTATGTGCACATATATTCACATATTATCACCATTTTATCACAAATGTCTCAAATAAAATATAAAAATAAATAAAATATAGAAACAATTGTTACATAATTTCACATGCTTATCAAATAATTGCCACATAATTATCACGTAATTATAAAATGTACATAACACAAATTAAATTATATTGGCACATGAATAGTGAGAAGCTCGGGTATCACATAAAATATGAAGTTAAATTCTTGGAACCAATAGTGTAATTGAATGGGACTAAAATGTCAAGGTTAAAATCTTATGGGACCAAGTCTACAAAGAATAAATCGTTTGGGACTAAAAGAGAAAATATTGGGACCATTTTAAACAGGAATTGTGTCCTGTGGGATTAAAAGTGCTAAATTCTAGGAAATAGCCCTATTGCTATATGGTATGGACTATGGATGACATTTTATGTAAACTAGTAACTGAACTCGTGCGTTGCACGGGATGTGTTATTTTTAGGGCAACAATTTCACTTAATTCTATAATGTTTGAACCGAATAATATTTATTTGTATTATATCTAACATAATGTTTTAATATTAAATTGTAATGTACTTATCAGATCAATACTTATATAACCTTGTAAGACTGTTAAGTTGATCAATTTGTATAAGTTCACTAATAATTTTGCAATGAGCTTAAAATATAAAATTTTAGTTGTGGTATGGTTTTAATTGCGACTACATTATAGTATTTTTAAAGCTAATATGACAAATTAAAATGCAATAATAAAATTTTCATTTTCTAAATTATAGGACCAAATTCTATAATACTTACACAACTCAAAACCTTTTATTGTTAACATATCACAGTGAATAGACGAACCCTTTCGAGTGCAACATTGGTGCCAATATAAATAAAAGAATGCTTCATCAGAAACATCTAGACATTCTATGTTTATTGCAGAATAAGCTGATAACATTTTATTGTTTTGAAGAACTAATATATTATTGAGTTCCACTTAAAAAATCTATAATTCTTTTGGGTAGATAAACATTGCCACAAAGTTTTGACTTGGCAGATTGGGTGGTTAATTTAGCAAAGATGATATTAAAATGTTGGTTAATTTAGCAAAGATGATATTAAAATGTTAAGTATTGAGTTCAGAGTAGTTATATATTCCTTGTTCACAAAAAGAACAACCACGGTGCCAAATATTATTCGAAGTTTTTGTTTGATGTTTAATAAATTAAACATTTCTGAAGACTTATCTGAAACATAAGTCTTGCATACTATGCTCCATCCATCCTTATGCTTTTCTAATAGTATTTTCAAACCTTTTTTAGTCGTCGATCAAGACACTGCCACGTACAATTGACCATGAAAAAAAATAGGCATTCTTAAGAATAAACTAACATTCTCCTATGATTGTCCCTGTCTCTTATTAATTATCATCGCGTAAGACACAATCAACAAAAACTGCCTCCTTTGGAATTTGAAAGGCAATGTAATATCTGTAGATGTCAACGAGAGCCTCGGTACCAAAATAATGTTACCGGCTTTATTACCAGTCAATACCTTAGCTTGAAGCACATGTTCTCCCAACTTTGTTATGAGGAGCCTCGTTCCATTGCATAAACCTCTTGAATGGTTAATGTTATGGAGAAACATCACCAGTGTTCCGACTTTGATATTTAGTTTATAATTGGGAACTTTAGAATATTTGAGAGACTTAAGGAACTCCGGCATATGAACATCCGTCAATATGTCAACATTAGCGTCAGACTTACAGGCTGAATCCGAGATCACATACGTCGTTAGTGCATTTCCATTCATTTTTATCATGTACTCATTTATTGAATCAACTACATCAAGCGTCAGTGCAAGAATAGACATGTTCTGCAAATACGTTAGATCATCCTTAACAGAAACAAAGTTAGGATATGTGCTTTCCACAATCGCTCCTATAGGGTCATCTCCGTACTCGAGCATAATATCATCCGATATCTCTACATCAGTTCCATAATCTGTGGAACATTCTATGTTCCCATCGCCAATATTCAGAACCTACTCCGTGAACTTCTTAATTTCATCCCTCTTAGGTTCTCTGGAATGTTCTTCAATCTCATGTTCTTGGTCAGTCTGAGCACTTTTATTTCATCCCACAAATAAGATGAGTTGATGATTGCTCCGACGATGTTCTGCCTAGAACTCTTTGGAATTACCGAAAGTATCTGGCGGAAGTCACCACCAAATATCACCATTTTTTCTCCAAATGGCTTCGAAGCACACAATGGATCCTTAAGCTGCATTTTATCTCTAATCGTTCTGTCAAGAGCCTCAACGCAGAACCTGTTCACCATAGGAGCTTCGTCCCATATTATGAGTTTGCACATTGATATTAGTTATGCCAGATGACTACCCTGCCGAATATTGCATGTCGAATCTTAGTGAATGTTAATTGGTATCGCAAATCTTGAATGAGCTGTTCTGCCCCCCGATAAAAGAAGGGACGCAATACAGCTCGAAGCAACATTTAGCACTATCTTCCCTTTTTGTCTCACTGCTGCCGACAGAGTTCTCCATAAGAATATTTTTCCAGTCCCGCCATAGCCATAAAAAAATAAACTGTACAATACGTGGCGTTAAGAGATCCCGATATCATGTCATACACACTTCGTTGCTCATCATTCAACCTGGCCAGTAAATTTGAGTGTTCCTGTTGTTAGATTGTATACTAAAAGTCTGGGTTTTGTATGAAATAATATTTTAATAATTTATTTGAAATGAGAATCATATGATCAAATATTTTGCATATTATAATTTATTTATATGTTTGTGCAAAAGTCTATTTACTTTATACTGTAGATAATATATTGTGCAACAACATGCGGAAGATCATATTATCGGGTTCCTTATAAAGTATAAACAGATGCTCAAAATCGAGATAGACGGGGACTATCTATCGGGATAGTTGTAGTGTGGTTGGTATTAGTTTGTCTTGACTATAGAATCACATTAGTGCACTTAGTGTGTATTGAGCAGGACCGCTTGAGATCGTTCGACTTGTACTGTCTATATAGGAGAACTTGATCTCAGTTATTATGGATATTCGTACTCTTAATCCCTATACAATAACCTCGACACGTAAGACAGTATTTATTTCTTTGATTTATCAATGGGTGAGATTTACATGAATTAAATCAACAAACTCAGTGAGTTAGGAAGTAGTGTTGTCTCTATGGTGTGTTGTTGATTGTAGAAGGAATCCGTGTCCGACATTGGTTGATGATGTCCCCTTGAGGAGCTTATAAGGTTTATCATGTAAATCTTGCAAGTGGATTAATTCCGGCATGATAATAAGTTTGAGTGGTACTGATGAGTGTGTAAATTCACAAGTTTGGCATCATGTTTTATGCTAGTTTTGGAAGTTTTGAGATGGAAATAGGTGGAAAACCTATATATATTGTGAATTAGTATGAATCAGGTGTTAGTGGAGCTATTTAAGTGGTTTTCATAGCAAAATCGGAGTGGAAGTGCTAAGAATCGAAGAGACGAAGTCGAGACCACGCGAACTGCCAAGGAGAGAGGTGGGTTTGACCTGTTGGAGGAGGGTTCGACCTCTCCAGCAGGTCGAACCAGCAATGTAAAGTGGCAGAAGATGGGTTCGACCACGACTCGAGGGGTTCGACCTATCTATCAGGTCGAACCATGGTCGAACCAGTTCGCGAGAAAGTTGATTCGACCACGACGTTGGGGATTCGACCTGTACAAGAAGTCGAACCAAGTGCAGAATACTTCCAGTAGGTGGGTTCGACCTGTGGTTCGACCTGCGGTCAATGGTTCGACCTGTTTGCTGAGGTCGAACCATCGTGTGGAAACTTACCTTATCCGGATTTTCGAGGCCAAAACACGTGTGATCACTTGAAAAGCCTATTCCAAGCCCTAGAAACGTGATTACAAGTATAAAAGGAGGCTCATGCAGTCAGAGAAGAGAGCTTTTAGAGAGTTTTAGAGAGCGTAAGATCGTGAAGCACAAGAGGAGATAAGGAGGAGCTGTGACAGAGGTTCCGCTAGAGATTCAAGTAAGATTAGTCCATCTAACCATGATTGTTCCTAGATCAATCATGGGCTAGAGCCACTTCGGTAGTTCTAGGGTTATGAAGGTTTCATGAGTTGATTTGTATTTCGTGTATATACTCCGTACAACACTACTTGTGGTTTAGTTTATATAAGATTGTATGTTTTTAATCCATACTCATAGTTGTTTTGTGCATCAATAATCATTGTATAGAGTCTGAATGCATAACATGGTTATTGATTGAGTGCGTTCACTAATGAGCAGGGTTTATTGTTATAATTCTAAGTGAAGGGATTCCGAGGTTTTATTAGAACTGTCTTATATGAATGTTTGTTAATTGAATTGAATTTGGGTTAACAAGTAGGATTTAGAGTATAACTTTATAGTACCTAAAAAGGGAGATCAAATCGGGTTAGAGTACTAAGTGCATGGGAAATAATTGATTATGATAGTACCTAGAAAGGGGGGTAAAGTATACATCTTGCTCTGAGGATACTCACACGTGTCAAAAGCTTATCTATTTGTGTCTATAGAGTAGATTTGCATGGTCTAGCGATGCGTCCATAAATCACAAGGCAGATTCGGACATCGACACATGAAAGTATGAATTAACAAATGAAACTGGATGGCCTGACGAACTACCTATCATCTAATTTGATCACAACTACTCTTTTCTTGTTCTTGTTATTGATTTGCTATTTTAATTGTTACTTAGTTTAAAAACCAACAATTACAATTCTCAACATAGTCATAATTGCTAGAAAATAACTAGAGTAATATTTACCCGTCCCGTGGATTCGATATTTAACTTGGTCACCTTCGAAACTACAATTGGTATCCTTCATACTTGGGGATTAAAATTGTGTGTTGAGAAAACACCCATCAAGTTTCTGGCACCGTTGCCGGAGACGGCTTAAAATATCTTTTTGTTATTTCTAGTTTATTAGGGCTATTTATCTTATTTTGCTGTTTTAATTCTTGTTCTTTTTAGGTGTATGCTCACGAGATCAAAGAAAGGTGAACATGAACCCTATAATCCTGAGATCGGAGCATCGTCAAGAAAGAAGAAGAAGAAGAGCAAGGCAAAGACTATTGATCCAACTGAAGCTCTGAATTTTGGAGTTGAAGTTGACGAGCAGATTTCGCAGACGATTGAAGCTACAACTGAAGTTAATTCGGGAGTAGAGACAGTCAACATGGCAGCGAATCCGAATAATCTAGCCATCCAAGAGGTTTTCAGAAATAATGGGACTGGAAATTTTGGGCTTCTAGGAGCGAGGGGAACTAATGTAGCTTTCGATCTTCATCCCGCTCTTATTAGCATGATAGAAAGGAACTCCTTTTCGGGAGTGTCTTTCGAGGATCCGCAGCAGCATCTGAACAAGTTCTTAGGGTATGCAAGTACTCAAAAAGACGCAGGAGAACATGAAGATGCTAGGAAGATCCTCTTGTTCAAATTCTCGCTTACTGAAAAGGCGAGAGATTGATACGACACTATCAACGCAGCTGAGTGCACCACTTGGGAGCAACTGAAGTTAAGGTTCTTAGAGAGGTACATGCCACCTTCAAAGGTGTTTAAGATGAAGCAAGACATTAACCAATTTGCTATCGGTGGAGGTGAGAAATTTCATGAAGCATGGGATAGATTCAAGGACATGCTTAGGAAGTGTCCTCAACATGGGCTATCTAAAGCTCAATATAACAGTATATTCTACAATGGATTGGACTGTAATTCACGAGTGTTATTGGATGCTTCTTCTAATGGAGCATTGCTTACAAAGTCATCCGTAGAAGCCGAGAAGTTGTATGAAGATATTTCGATGAATTTGAGGGATTGGCCAACTGATAGAGTTAGAGGTACTTATGTCCTTGGGAAGGTAGCTCAGGTTGAACAAGCAATGGTGAAAACAAGTAGAGAGGATGAGATCGTCTCTAGCTTGTCCAATATCAACAAGCTACTTGAATCCCAATAAAAGCAAATCTGCGAATTATCTCAGCGCGTACCGATCATGCAGCAGGAACTAATGAAAGATGGACCAATCCAAGAGGAGTTGGAAGAGGCACACTATGCCATGGGTCAAAGTATTCAAGGGACTAGGTATCCAGATCAAGGAAATCGGAACTACCAAGGGAACTATCGAGGAAACTTTAATAATCGTGGTCCCCCGGGTGGTTATCAATAGCCTAGGAGGCTGGAGTTCTCATGGAGCAATCCGAATAATGCGATTCAACCTCCGATGGGTGTTGATCCAGGTGCTAAGGTGGAAGAAGGAAAACCGGGTTTTGAGGATATTGTGAACAGGTATATGGCCAAGAACGATGAAAGAGTGAACCGCCTTGTGGCCAAACTTGAAAAGAAAATCGATGCAAACCATGAGGTTATATCTAAGCAGATGAAGGACCTTACATTGCTGATGGGGGAGATGGCAGGAAGTGTTAACAAGCTTACTCAAACTCTTGAGAAGGGGAAGTTCCCATCTCAAAGTATTGAGAATCCAAGGTCCTGCAATGCCATCACATTGAGGTCGGGAACGCAGTACGAGGGACCTATGAGGCCGGAATCAAATTTGGACATGTCTCGGGCAAGATTCGACCATAGTTCGACCAACATTGAAGGTCAAACTATACAGGGGAAGTCGAACCAACGCATTGGACACGATCAGGAGGCATCGCAGCATCAGTTCGACCAAAATACAGATGGTTCGACCTTGCATACAGGTCAAACCATGGTCGAACCTGACAATTCGGAGCACTCTATTTTGTCACATCAACGGTTCGACCACGACGGACATGGTTCGATCGAACCTTGGTCGAACCGGAGAACGGAAGGAGTACTCGATTCGACCTAGGTGGCCGTGGTTCGACCTACTCAATAGGTCAAACCCAGGTCGAACCTCAACTTCAAAAAGAGAGCAGTTGTCCAGAAGAGCGATTCGACCATTACGTGCCTGGTTCGACCTGTTCCACAGGTCGAACCCTGGTCGAACCCATCCAGAAGTTGCCTGTTGCTACTCCGAACACTCTCGATGATGTTGATGCTACTCCAGTGCTTCAGAATGAGCAAAGTACAGAGATAATAGCTGAGAAAAAGTGGGAGAGAGTCAAGCGATTGAGAGCCGAAAAGGAAAAAATGGAAAAGGTTGATCGTGATGAATGGGGGATTACCAAAACAAAGATACCTCCGCCGTTTCCTTACAAGCTTGTGAAGAAGGGGCTGGAAGAGAAGTTCAAGAAGTTTTCAGAGATAATGAACAAGATAAGCTTGAGCATTCCTTTCTCAGAGGCAATCATGGAGATGCCGTACTATGCCCGATTTCTCAAAGACATATTGTTGAAGAAGCGGAGCTTAACCGAAATTGAAACGGTGAATTTATCTGAGAATTGCAGCTCAATCATTCAAAGGAAGCTGCCGCAAAAGATGAAGGATTTGGGGAGCTTCACTATTCTATGTGAGATCAAAAAGGGGCCGGCACGGCGAGCTTTGTGCGATCTAGGGGCAAGCATCAATTTAATGACGTTGTCCATCTTTCAGAGGCTTGGTTTGGGGGAGTTGACCCCTACAACAGTGGTTCTCCAATTGGCGGACAGGTCGATGATGTTTCCAAAAGGTATAATTGAAGTCGTTCTCGTCAAAGTGGAGAAGCTAGTCTTTTCTGTGGACTTTCTTGTGCTAGAGATGGATGATGACAAGGATAATATCCCTTTAATCTTGGGGAGACCTTTCCTTGCTACTGCTGGAGCTATGATTGATGTTAAAAATGAGAGCTTAGATTGCGGATGGGCAAAGAAGAAGTTCTTTCAACTTGGACAAAGCAATGAAGATGCCCATGGAGTCTCAGTGTTATAGTATTGACGTGGTGGAGGAGATTGTGAAGGAGGATATGTCTCTGATCCTGTCAAAGGATCCTCTTGAGACATGTTTGATTGAGTCTCTTACTTATCCCACTACGGAGCTTGACGGACTTTCCAACGAGGTATGTATTGAAATTCTTGAAAACTTACTTGCTTTGGGTGATGACAGGTTTGAATTAGAAAGAACTAAGGTGGAAGAAGTCAAGTGGACTAGGAAGTACTTGCCTTTGGATAACGAGAGCTCTCCGATGGAAGTGAGGAAAGAGGAGTTGAAACTTTTGCCGGGACACTTGAAGTACGCCTTTCTTGGCGACAATGAAAAATATCCGGTAATTGTATCTTCTTCTCTTGATGAAGATCAACTTGAGGAGTTATTGAATGTTCTTAGGAAGTATAAGTCTGCGATTGGTCTCTTGAGGATTTGAAAGGAATTAGCCCTTCGTATTGCATGCATAGGATAAGATTGTTAGATGAGGCCAAGGCAAGTGTTCAGAATCAGCGGAGGGTTAATCCCGTGATTCAAGAGGTGATTAGGAAGCAAATCCTTACGTGGTTGGATGCTGGAATCATATATCCTATTAGTGATAGTCCCCATGTGAGTCCATTGCATGTAGTTGCTAAAAAGGGGGAATGACTGTAGTAAAAGCTGAGGATGGAGAAGCGATAGCCACAAGGATTCCTACGGGATGGCGTACATGTGTAGATTATAGGAAGTTGAGTGAGAACACGTGTAAGGATCATTTTCCTCTTCCTTTCATGGATCAAATGTTAGATCGTCTTGCAGGGTATGAGTTTTATTATTTCTTGGATGGATACTCGGGGTACAACCAAATCATGATTGCCCCCGAGGATCAAGAAAAGACCACTTTTACTTGCCCCTACGGGACCTTTGCTTTTTGGAAAATGCCATTTGGGTTATGTAATGCACCTGCTACTTTTCAGAGATGCATGATGGCAATATTCGATGGGTTGATAGAGAAGATCATGGAGGTGTTCATGGATGATTTTTCTATTTTTGGTTCCTCCTTTGATATTTGTTTGTCTAACCTTGCTACTGTTTTGAAGAGATGTCAAGTGACTAATCTTGTCTTGAATTGGGAGAAGTGCCACTTCATGGTGAAGGATGGGATTGTTCTTGGGCATCGTGTTTCAGCCAAGGGATTGCAGGTCGATCGTGCTAAAGTGGTGGCAATTGAGATGCTTCCACCACCGATCAATGAAAGAGGAGTGCGGTCCTTCCTTGGACACGCCGGTTTTTACAGGAGATTCATACAAGACTTCTCAAAATACTCCAAGCCCTTATCTCACTTACTTGAAAAGGATGTTCCTTTTGTGTTTGATGATGAATGTCTAACAGCTTTTCAAGTTTTGAAGGAGGTGCTTATCACTGCACCTATCTTGATCACACCGGATTGGACTCAACCGTTTGTACTAATGTGTGATGCAAGTGATGTAGCACTTGGAGTGGTGCTTGGGCAGCTGAAGGAGAAGAAGTTCTGCGCCATTTACTATGCGAGTAAGACTTTCGATGCAGCACAAAAGAATTACACGGTGACTGAAAAGGAGTTTTTGGCTGTTGTGTACGCATTCGATAAGTTTCGTCAGTATTTGGTTGGCATGAAGACTATTGTGTACACGGATCATTCAGCAATTCGGTACTTGATGGAGAAGAAGGACACGAAGCCTAGGATTAAGAGGTGGCATAATTCAAAGATCTCGTACAAGGAGTTCAAGCAAGGAGACGAGGTATTACTCTTTAACTCTCGTTTAAAGCTTTTTGCAGACAAGTTGAAGTCGAAGTGGAAGGGACCGTTCATGATTCATCGAGCCTTAGGAGGGGGGAGTTTTGAGCTCATTGACAAGGATGGAGACATTATTGCGGCGAATGGACATCGCTTGAAGCATTATAGGTCGCCGGATGATGTTTGTGTCATCTTTTTGGATACCTTGATCTGAGTTGGTACCGTCGTGACTCTCCGACGTTAAACATGAGCGCTTGTTGGGGGCTTTCCCTCCTGTTTTAATGTTTTATTTCTTTCGTGTGAGTAAAAAATTTTTATATTTGAAGTGCTTATTTATCGGCAATTACATATCTTTGCAAACTTAGTTTCGACTATAGTTTCTACTAAGTTTAGGGGGGATATGATGTACTTACCTTGATAAGCACCGATAGTATAATCTTTTCTTTGTGACGTTTGTTAGGGGAGTTAATTTTTTGCGCATATTTAAAAATTTAACCGGTGTGTATGTGTCAATTTTTTGTAACTTGCTTAATGTTCCGTGGTGTTTTGTGGTTTCGTATTGTGAGTGATTGCGGAGTTACTCATGATTGATAAGTTTTTAAAGAACCAATTCTTGATGAAGTTGTGCTCTAGTTGGTACTTAATGATTCGTTTTGAAGTTTGAAGTGTGTAGGGATTGAAGAACACGCGTTTTGGAGCTTCTAGGAGGTAGGTTCGACCAGTGCCAGGAGGTCGAACCCAACGGTGGAAGTCGAACTGTGTTGAAAAATCGTCCAGTGAGGTGGTTCGACCTTCGAAAGCATGGTTCGACCTGATCCTACAGGTCGAACCTAGGGCAAACCAGTGCTGCTGAAGTTCAGTTCGACCACGACGTACTTGGTCTGACCTGTTTAACAAGTCGAACCAAGGTCGAACTGGTGATTTGAAACATACAGTAAGGTAGTTCGACCTGATGCGTTTTGGTTCGACCTATTCCAATAGGTCGAACCCAAGTCGAACCTGAAGAAGAACTTGTCCAGAAGGGTGGTTCGACCTCGTCAGTCATGGTTTGACCTGTTCAACATCTCGAACCCAAGGTCGAACCAAGCCAGGTATGTGTTTTAAGTTCGATTTTTGAGAAGGGTTCGATCATTTTTCACTTCACCCTTCCTCGAACCTTCACGAAATCACTACACCCTTGCACCAATTCTTCAATTACACTTGATTTCGCACCGATTACACATCACCACACCTTTAATTCATGACTTGGATGCGAATTTGGGCGAATTTCGCTGCAAGCTAGGGCTCAGTCGCGATTTCTTGGGGGTTTTGAGTGTTTGATCGTTCTTTTGCCATGGGAAAAGCTAAAGGTATATTTTCTCAACTCAATTACTCTAGGATTGAAGCTTAGTGTATGCAATTCATTGTGGGTAAGAGGATTGATGTTGATGTTGGTTGAATTTCATGGTGAATGTTGATATTTTGATTTGATTCATATGAATTCTTGTTCATTGGTTTGAGAATGCTTGATTATTGATTGAACTTGAGTGTTTATGTGAATTGATCAATGATATTGTGCGTTTATGAGTATAAGCATGTTGGTTTGGTTGAATCATTCATAATTTGAGAAGTTCATGTTTTGACTTGTTGAAACTCAAGTGAATTGCTTTGATAAGTTGAAGGCATGCTTGTATGGCTGTGTTTGAATGTTGAGGAAGACGTGATTGAAGTAGTTTTGAGCATGTTGAAAAGCAAGTGGTGTTTGATGATGGTTGTTGATGGCTGTGTTTGAATGTTGAGAAAGACGTGATTGAAGTAGTTTTGAGCATGTTGAAAAGCAAGTGGTGTTTGATGATGGTTGTTGAGGTGATATGTTGTTGATGAAGCATGGATGTTTGAAGTCTTGAGTAGAGTATGGGATATGCTAGTCGATTACTTGCTTTCTTGTCTTGTTGGTTGTACAGAGTAGTTGTTTTCAGGTACAGGACAAGGATCCAGACAAGGATCCGGGCAAGGCAAGGGGAAGGGGAAGGTAGCCGAAGTAAGATCGAAAAAAAGGCAAGATAGGCCTTCGAACGTAGATAAGGTGACAAAAACGCTGAGATTGCAAGAATGTCTTCCCGAGAACTTCAAGATTCAGATGCCTGATTGGGATGAAATCAAAGAAAAGTGGGCAGAAGTCTCAGCTAAGGTGGCCCGGATGAGATACCAGGATGACAATGCCATGAGGATTATGCACATCAGGGATGATATCTTTTGGATGTTCGATCGAGTGGAGATCCGACGATTTATGGAATTGAAGAGGCCGACATATTTCCATGTTACAGCTGAGGTGATTTGCTCGTTTGAGATGGAAAAGGACCCTCTTGGTTACCAATTTCGGTGCTCATTTCAGTTAGGAGGAGTCCGGAGGAGATGGACAGCTGACGAATTCAACGAGCTGTTTCAGATGCCTCTTGAGATCTCTCTAGTGGAGAGTGGCTACTTCAATGCCCATAGATTTTGGAGGGAGATCTCCGGGGAGATCAGAGACTATAAGATTAAGCAGGCTCGTGCGACCTCGATCAAGAATCCAGTGTTGAAGTATATGGATCGAGTGCTCAGAAACACACTGTTTGCTCGTTCGGAGGGTGGCTGTGTGTCTAGAGGAGAGCTTTACGCCCTATGGTGTATGATGAATGGGGTGAAGTTCAATGTGGGAGCATATTTCATCGCGCAGCTGCATCGATTCAGGACCGTTGGATTTCAAAAGGTGAACATTGGAGGGTTGCTGACGATTGTAGCTGAGCACTACAACATGGACTTCACCGACATTACACTTGTTAGAGGAGAGCCCGACTTGGTGATGTTCACATGCGTAAAGGGAGGATTTGCACACTTTAGAGATGGTGATTGGTTCTTCACGAGAGGACCAAAGCCATTCGACTTCATGTTTCCCTTTGACGTGAACAACATGACCACCATTCGGGAGGCGAGGAACTTGTTGATGAACTCCCTAGGACACACCGCTCTGTCGATGACTGTGAAGACCAATGGGGATTGGAGAGTCGTGGCTAGGATGTGTGTGGAGGATCGATTGGCAGAGCTACAACGAATTGTGGATCAGGGAGAGTACCGTCCACCACCGCAGCAGCCATCACAGCCACCACAGCAGCCCGAGGTCGAGCATCGGGTAGATGAGCAGCCAGAGATGGAGATTCCAGAGGAGGAGCAGCACGACGCGCCTCGGCATGCTCCAGTACCGCAGCAGCAGCGGGCTATTCGGAATGATACCCCGGAACAGCTTCGCTTGATTCACGAGCAGCTGGTCGCGATCGTAGCTGCATAGCAGGAGACGAATAGGCAGCTCTCACTCGCCAATACCGACTACGCCATGATGAACGAGAGATACTCTGCCTTGAATGAGCGGGTTGATAGGGTGAGTAGTCGGGTGGATCTTATGGATAGGAACATCAGCAGTCTGTATCGAGCTGTGGAGCAGAGATTGGATGACAAGGATGATGATGATGCTCCGGAGGAGTAGATCTTCAGGTTTTCTTTTGATTTTCTCCGATTCATCTCACCTCCATTCTTCTTTTTCTCTTTACAGATTGGGCTGTGTTTATTGAGTGAGTGGCATGTATATTCTTGGATATCATTGTTAGGATAGATGGATTCATGAGTGTTGAATACTTGTATGGTTGATTGTTTTATGGGCTGTTGATTTTGTGCATTCATATGTTCATGTGTTAATTTTTATTGATGAAAAGCATGTTTAATTTGATAAGTATGTAGAGTTCTTGTGGAATTGATCTTAATTATGTGCTATGAGGAGTACTTAGGATTCTATTTACCTATGTGAGGATTTGAGCCTTGTTAATCATGCTTGATCATGATTGTTTTATTCTTGAGAGGATCATTCATATGAACGTATTCTAGAACTTGGCTTGGAGTCTTGTGTGAGACTTATGATTGATAAATTGCTAGGACATGATCTTAGGCCATTATTTTTTTATTAAGCTACTTAGCCAAATTTTGTCCTTCCTAATGATTTTATTAACCTTTGGATGCCCCGTTGAGCCGTTAAAAACCTTTTCTTTGGTAGCCGAAGTAAATAACCTTATAAACCTTTACTTGAACCTTGATTAACCTATTCATTGGTAGAGAGAGTTGAGGTGAGTAAGTGTTGCAAGAAGGAAAAGGAAGATAGAATATGGTTGGATGAAAAGAATATGGTTAAATCTTGTTTAGGGGTAGTGCCTGAAACTGGTACCTCAATTGCTTATAACATGAAGCTTTAAGCTTAAGAGCAGCTGATTGATAAAGAGAAGAAGGATAGTGCCTAAAACCGGTACCCGAATTGTCTAAAGAGATAATGTTGATGCACAGAAAAGAAGGAAAATCCATGAGCAGAAGAGGAGAAGTTGGAGGAGATATTGTAGCAAGAAGAAGAAATCGATAACCTCCAAGGTAACTCTCTACTAGTGTCTTAAGTCACTTTACCTAAATTTTCCTACCTTTTTCCAAAGAACCAACATTACAACCCATAAACAAGTCCTTTGTGATCCTAGTGAAGAGTTGATTATAAGTTGATTTTTGAGACCTTTGTCAAGCTTATGGTTACGCGTGAATATGGATTGATATTAGTGTTTATATTAGCCTATATAGTGCCTCACGCACTTGAGTGAAAGATAATAAATACTTATCTTGTGAGCTAGATTACTTAGTACTCCGAATGGTGTGTGATTGGATTGGTTTTGCATGAGTGATATATATGAAGCAATTAATACTTGTCTGATTTAATGAAGTTGCATGTGTGATATGTGTTGTACTTGATCTTGGTGAATTATACACGACTCCTGTGGTTTGATTTGGTTGCCTCGGGATGAGCAACATGTAAGTTTAGGGATTTGATGAGTGTGTAAATTCACAAGTTTGGCATCATGTTTTGTGCTAGTTTTGGAGAGTTTTGAGGTGGAAATAGGTGGAAAACCTATATATATTGTGAATTAGCATGAATCAGGTGTTAGTGGAGCTATTTAAGTGATTTTCATAGCAAAATCGGAGTGGAAGTGCCAAGAATCAAAGAGACAAAGTCGAGACCACACGAACCGCCAAGAAGAGAGGTGGGTTCGACCTGTTGGAGGAGGGTTCAACCTCTCCAGCAGGTCGAACCAGCAATGCAAAGTGGCAGAAGATGGGTTCGACCACGACTCGAGGGGTTCGACCTGTCTATCAGGTCGAACCATGGTCGAACCAGTTTGCGAGAAAATTGATTCGACCACGACATTGGGGATTCTACCTGTACAAGAAGTCGAACCAAGTACAGAATATTTTGAGTAGGTGGGTTCGACCTGTGGTTCGACCTGCGGTCAATGGTTCGACCTGTTTGCTGAGTTCGAACCATCGTGTGGAAACATACCTTATCTGGATTTTCGAGGCCAAAACACGTGTGATCACTTGAAAAGCCCATTCCAAGCCCTGGAGACGTGATTACAAGTATAAAAGGAGGCTCATACAGTCAGAGAAGAGAGCTTTTAGAGAATTTTAGAGAGCATAAGATTGTGAAGCACAAGAGGAGACAAGGAGGAGCTGTGACAGAGGTTCCGCTGGAGATTCAAGTAAGATTGGTCCATCTAACCATGATTGTTCCTAGATCAATCATGGGCTAGAGCCACTTCGGTAGTTCTAGGGTTATGAAGGTTTCATGAGTTGATTTGTATTTCATGTGTATACTCCGTACAACACTACTTGTGGTTTAGTTTATATAAGATTGTATGTTTTTAATCCATACTCATAGTTGTTTTATGCATCAATAATCGTTGTGTGGAGTCTGAATGCATAACATGGTTATTGATTGAGTGCGTTCACTAATGAGCAGGGTTTATTGTTATAATTCTAAGTGAAGGGATTTCGAGGTTTTATTAGAACTGTCTTACATGAATGTTTGTTAATTGAATTGAATTCGGGTTAACAAGTAGGATTAAGAGTATAACTTTATAGTACCTAAAAATGGAGATCAAATCGGGTTAGAGTACTAAGTTCACGGAAAATAATTGATTATGATAGTACCTAGAAAGGGGGGTAAAGTATACATCTTGCTCTGAGGATACTCACACGTGTCAAAAACTTATCTATTTGTGTCTATAGAGTAGATTTGAATGGTCTAGCGATGCGTCCATAAACCACAAGGCAGAGTCGGACATCGACACACGAAAGTATGAATTAACGAATGAAACTGGATGGCCTGACGAACTACCTATCATCTTATTTGATCACAACTACTCTTCTCTTGTTCTTGTTATTGATTTGCTATTTTAATTGTTACTTAGTTTAAAAACCAACAATTACAATTCTCAACATAGTCATAATTGCTAAAAAATAACTAAAGTAATATTTACTCGTCCCGTGGATTCGATATTTAACTTGGTCACCTTCGAAACTACAATTGGTATCCTTCATACTTGGGGATTAAAATTGTGTGTTGAGAAAACACCCATCAGGTACTACTCTCGGATGAGATATTAATTAATTTGAGCTGTCAGTAACTTAATTAATTAATGGGTATTGTATATCTTAAACATAGGGAGATTTACAGGCTCATAATAAGAAGGAGCCCATAACGTAATTATGGAATTGGAGCGGCAGTGCAGTAATAATATTTTAGTGGACTATATTATTATTATTGGACTTAAGTATAAGCTTTGGGCTAAGCTTGGATACTTAAGCCCAATGGAGGCCCAACTCCAATTTCTCCTCCTGGTCCTTGCTGTAGCCCGAATATAAGTTGTCTCAGCTTCCTGAAACCCTAGACTTGCGCCTGTTTTTGACGTGAAAAGAGGTTTGGAGCAGATTGAGAAGATTCTGAGGATTGTTGCCCACACAACATCAGGATTGAACTTGGGGAATACAGCAGAAGATCAAAAGGTTGTTCTCTGCAGTTCTTCAATAACATACCCTGGTCAAAGGTATTGTAGACTTTGTTTTATTGCTTTCGCTGATCTAGTTTATATGGAACCTTAATGGTTCACGCTAACAACACGATCGAACGACAATAATTGGTATCACTGCTTCAGTTTCGTGGTGAAATGTGACACGTTAGGCTAGGGTTAATGTGCTATAACGTGTGTTAATTATCGAAAAGAAAGCATGAATATTAGGGTTTGTATATGTGAGAATTATCCTATGTGCTTTTTCGGCGGGTTTAGCATGTGATTGTTGATGGTTGAACATGTTGGACACACACACGGCTACCCACAATTGTACGGTGATGGTTGCTGGACTGAACGATGATGGCTAGTCTTGGCGACGTGTCAGCACGACCTGGCGGTTAATAGACTGACAGTGGCTGAAAGGCAGAACGGCGATGGCGGATGGCATGATAGCACGCGATGCTGCGCGCATGGAATTGCTGCTGTCGCTCGACTCCTTGGCAACAGGGTTGGCATGGACCGCTGAAAGCAATCTTCGACGGCGACGAGATGGGACTGCATCACTTGCAGTCAGAGGTTGGCATAAGGAGGCGGCCGCATGGGTTTGACGTCGCTGTCAATACCCTCTGCAGGTGGCGATGCTGGAGACTATTGATTGTCATACGCTGTGAACGGCTGCGGCAGAGTGAAGCTTTCAGCCAGTTTGGGCTCTGGGAGGTGACGACTGCGGCAGGAACTAGACGACAAGCATCAGACCTGGAAGGCTAGTTTTGGACGAGTCGACTGGTACTTCCAGTCGAGTCTGAAGCCACTTCTGAGCGGTTTATGGCTATTTCCGATAAGTTGGCGGTAGTTGACACGACGTCACTAGGCGAACTGCAGTAGCTTTCGAGCGAGACACTGCTGGGTTCCGGCAAGTCGACGTTGGTTGGCGATGCAACTAAAGCTTCAGGGCTGGTCTGCAAAGACTGCTACTTACCGGTGCGACAGCGGAGTTGGTGTGGGCTGCTGATTGCGATCGTCTTCGACGAGGGCTGAGGCGGCGACTCTAGTCGGTGACGTTAGATGGCGAGTCAGCGGCTGGCGGCGGCGCCGATGGCATCGCATCACGACGACGATCAGCGCTGCGAACCAGCGATCTGGGTCGATCAGATAGTGTTCTGGACGCTTCTGGCGGAGGTTTTGAGCGAATCTATGGCACTTCCATGCAGGCTTGATGGATTGCCGGGCCTAGCATTTTTTTGGCAGTGTTGATGGGGTCGGTTTTTGTGCTAAAGGGCTGCACAAATCGTGCAGTTGCTGCCTATAGCCCAGCTGGGTCCATTTTCTTTTTCTGGGCCCATTTTTGTATTTTGGGTTTACTGCGTGATATATATAACTGAATTAATTGATTTTTTATGATTATTGTTATATATGCTTGCATGTTCTATGTGATTTATTTTTTAAAAATTATTTAAAATAAAAGCATGCTAGGATGTGTATTTTATTATTATAATATTATATGCATATTAAAAACCCTCGGTGTTAAATAAGTAAGTGGGAGAGGGGATTGGTAAATAATTCCCACGGCCTTCATTATAGGTTTGTAAGTGATGTGAGCAAACCTGCGTGTTAGCAATAGGCCTTCCTCAACAACGGATGAGTTTATTCATGGATCACTGGTACAAACTTTTTATGATGATTATAGGAAGTTATCCGAGCGCGTGTGAACTTCTTCAACAGTAAGGCACGCAAGCTTGGGCAACGGACTTAGGATCAAATAATGGTGAACATTTAGGTGTAAATAATAAGTATCATCCCCAACGAAGCCACTACTGTTATTTGCATGGCTACAAAGGAACTGACTATTAATTATTTTATCATAAAGTTAGGTTGATAAATGAAATTAATGGGTAAAACCTTCTCTTGTAAATGTTCGGTTTTATATACGTCCACACTAACGTGGCATGCAAATCCTCGGTGCTTGAGATGTTGGTAAATTTTATTTTATATTGTTTTGAGGGAATCAATATAAATTGATAAATTCGAAGTGTTTGATCTGTTTATTTATTTATGATTCTCAGGATTTTCAAATAGCACTCAACTCACTTTCTGTTATACTTAAAGAGCACAAACTTACTGGCACTAATTATGTTGATTGGAAACGGAACATGGACATTGTTTTAACTGCTGAAGATTATATCTTTATTCTCACTGAGGAATGTACTCCGGAACCTACTGATGCCTCTACCGAAGAGCAAAGAGTTGCTTATAATAGGTTGGTCAAAGCTGATAGGATGGCTAAGTACTATATTTTGGCTTCTATGTCAAATGTGCTTCAAACTCAGTATCAAGCTATGAACACCACCTATGATATGATACATAATATTAGGGAACTCTTCGGGCACCAGAGTCGTCCTGCTAGGTCGAAGGGCATGTCTGTACTGATGAACACCAAAATGGCTTAGGGCACTTCCGTAAGGGAGCATGTCCTTAGGATGATGGGTCAACTCAATGAGTTAGAGGTTCTTGGAGCTGAAATCGATGGGGAAACCTAAGTCGATATCATACTCCAAAGCTTGCCTAGGAGTTTTGAGCAGTTTTGCCTGAATTACGGTATGAACAAACATTTGTACACATTGATGGAACTTCTGATAGAACTTGTGGCGGCGAAAGAACTGTTTCGTCGTGCTCCTCAGGTTCATGTTGCTGAAAATGCTCCTCATCCTGGGCCGAAAGACAGTAGGAATAAGAAGAAGCAAGGAAATTCAGCACCGGTGAACTAAGTGAAAGCAAAGGCTGGTGCGGTCAAGAAGCCTAAAGGCAAGTGCTTCAAATGTAAGCAGCCGGGACACTACAAGGCTGACTGCCCTCTTCTGAAGGGGAACATGAATGGTAAGTCTTTTATACTAGTTGTTGAATCGTGTTTAGCGACTCTATTTGCTGACACTTAGTGTGTAGATACGGGAGCCACTGACCATGTCTGCAATTCTTTGCAGGGGTTCCACCAAACCTGACAGTTTAGTGATGGCGAGATTACTATACTCATGGGGAATGCTACAAGAGTAGCAGCTGTTGTAGTGGGAGACGTCTATTTATTTTTCAATAAGAATAAAACTCTTGTTTTGAGGAATTGTCTTTATGTACCTCATTCCAGAAAGAATTTAATTTCGGTTTCTAAATTGTTTATGGATAGTTATTCTGTTTCTTTTAATGACAAGGTTGTTTTAAGAAAAAATGAAATTTTTATCTGTGATGGTGCATTGATAGATAATTTGTATACTCTTAATCCAATTTCTCCCACGGTGCAACAAATTGAAACAAATGATACATCTACTAATAAGAGAAAAGAACCTTCGAAAATGAACCAAACATATTTTTGGCATCTAAGACTAGGTCATATTAACTTGAGTAGGATTCAAACGTTGATAGATGATGGACCTCTGAGTTTATTAGCAGTGGAAAATTATCCAACTTGCGAATCCTGCTTGGAAGAAAAAATGACAAAAAGGCCTTTTAAGGCAAATGGATATAGAGCCAAGGATTTGTTGGAATTGGTTCATTCTGATTTATGTGGTCCTATGCCTGTCCAAGCAAGAGGTGGTTATGAATACTTCGTCACTTTTATTGACGATTATTCTAGATATGGATATATTTATTTGATGCGCCACAAGTCTGAGTGTTTTGATAAATTCAAAGAGTACAAGGCCACAAGTCTGAGTGTTTTGATAAATTCAAAGAGTACAAGGCTGATGTGGAAAAGCAACTTGGAAAATATATCAAGACACTACGATCTGATCATGGTGGTGAATAACTCTTGGGAGAGTTTAGGAATTATTTATCGGAGGAAGGGATTGAATCCCAATTGTCTGCACCGAGCACACCCCAGCAGAATGGTGTAGCAGAAAGAAGGAAAGGACTCTTATGGAAATGGTAAGATTAATGATGAGTTATTCGGAATTACCTAATTTGTTTTGGGGATACGCCTTAGAAACAGCGACTTACATTCTTAACTTAGTACCTTCTAAATCAGTAGCTTTCACACCCATTAAATTGTGGACTAAGCGAAAGCCTAGTTTGAAATAATTTCAGATTTGGGGTGCTCCGGCACATGTGTTGAAGATGGATACTGATAAGTTAGAGTAGCGTATGGAAGTTTGTCTATTTGTAGGATATCCTAAAGGAATGAAGGGTGGTTTGTTTTATAATCCAAAAGACCAAAAGGTGATCGTGAGCACGAACGCTAGATTTTTGGAAGAGGATTATAAAATGAACCACAAAACCATGAGTAAAATTATTCTAGATGAAGTAAGAGAAGAAACACCAAATATTATACCAACTGTACAAGAGGATATACCACAGGACACTGCACCGCGTGTCACACCTGATACACAATTACCTGCGTAGCCTCGTCGTAGTGGGAGGATTGTGAGACAACTGGATAGGTTCATGGGATTGGGAGAGTTTTCTGACTTGGTCCCTGGTGAACATGAAATTGGCCCATGGAATTACAACGAGGCACTGCAAGACAAAGATGCTCAATTTTGGCAAAAAGTAATAAAATCTGAAATAGAATCCATGTATTCAAATAAAGTCTGGGAGCTTGTAGAACTACCCAATGGTGTAAAAGCTATTGGATGCAAGTGGGTCTATAAAAGAAAAAGAGGATCTGACGGTAAGGTGGAAACCTTTAAAGCAAGGCTTGTTGCTAAAGGATATACTCAGAAAGAAGGAATCGATTATGAGGAAACATTCTCGCCTGTGGCCATGCTTAAGTAAATCTGGACTCTTTTGTCTATTGCCGCTTATATGGATTATGAGGTATGGCAAATGGATGTCAAGAAAGCTTTCCTGAATGAAAATCTTGAGGAAAACATCTTCATAAAGCAACTAGAAGGATTCATTGCAAAGGGCAAAGAGCATCTTGTAGGTAAGCTTAATAGGTCAATTTATGGATTGAAACAAGCTTCAAGATCATGGAATGTCCATTTTGATGAAGTAATCCAGTCATATAGATTTATTCAATATCCGGATGAATCATGTGTGTACAAGAAGTGTGACGGAAACATAGTGGTATTTCTTGTACTCTACATGGATGATATTCTTCTCATTGAAAATAACATAAAGGTATTATCAGGCGTAAGGATATGGCTGTCCAAGCAGTTTGAAATGAAGGACTTAGGAGAAGCCGGACATATTCTAGGGACCAAATTAATAAGGAATCACAAGAAAATAATGTTGTGCTTATCCCAAGCTTCATACATTGATACAATCCTGGTTCGTTTTAGAATGCAAGATTCCAAGAAAGGTTTTCTACCTTTCAGACATGGAATACCTATATCTAAGGATATGTGTCCAAAGACACAACAAGAAATAGAGAAAATGAAGCTGGTACCTTGTGCTTCGACAGTAGGAAGCCTCATGTATGCTATGCTATGTACGAGATCGGATATCTGTTATTCCGTGGGCATAGTCAGCAGGTATCAAAGTAATTCAGGACAAGGGCATTGGACTGTGGTAAAGCAAATTTTGAAGTACCTACGAAGGACTAGGGACTATGTTCTGATTTACCGGGCAGATACTTTGTTACCTTTGGGTTATACTGATTCAGATTTCCAGTCAGATAGGGATGCTAGTAAATCCACCTCGGGTTATGTGTTTACTCTTGGAGGATGAGCCATAATATGGAGGAGTGTAAAGCAGAAATGCGTTGCGGACTCTACCATGGAAGCTGAATATGTAGCAACCTCTGAGGCAGCTAAAGAAGCAGTATGGCTTAGGAACTTCTTAATGGACTTGGATGTGATTCTTTGTTTGCCCAAAGCGATCACAATTTATTGTGATAACAGTGGTGCAGTAGCAAACTCGAAGGAACCACGAGCCCATAAGGCGAGTAAACACATTGAGCGCAAGTACCACCTGATACGAGATATTATTAAAAGAGGGGAGGTCGTTGTCGCTAAGATTGCATCGGAGATAACCTGACTGATCCTTTTACTGAGAGCCTTCCAGCGAAAGCGTTTGATGGGCATGTAGAAGGAATGGGGATTTGATGCATGTCAGCAGATATGGCAGCGTAGTCTTTTAGTATAAGTGAGAGATTGTTAGATTGTATACTAAAAGTCTGACTTTTGTATGAAATAATATTTTAACAATTTATTTGAAATGAGAATCATATGATCAAATGTTTTGCATATTATAATTTATTTATATGTTAGTGCAAAGGTCCATTTACTTTATACTGTAGATAATATGTTGTGCGACAACATGCAGAAGATCATATTATCGGGTTCCTTATAAAGTATAAATAGATGCTCACAACCAAGATAGACGGAGACTATCTATCGGGATGGTTGTAGTGTGGTTTGGTATTACTTTGTCTTGACTATAGAATCACATTAGTGCACTTAGTGTGTATTGAGCAGGACCGCTTGAGATCGTTCGACTTGTACTGTATATATAGGAGAACTTGATCTCAGTTATTATGGATGTTCGTACTCTTAATCCCTATACAATAACCTCGACACGTAAGGCAGTATTTATTTCTTTGATTCATCAATGGGTGAGATTTACATGAATTAAATCAACAAACTCGGTGAGTTGGGAAGTAGTGCTGTCTCTATGGTGTGCTGTTGATTGTAGAAGGAATCTGTGTCCGACATAGGTTGATGTTGTCCCCTTGAGGAGCTCATAAGGTTTATCATGTAAATCTTGCAAGTGGATTAATTCTGGCATGATAATAAGGTTGAGTGGTACTACTCTTGGATGAGATATTAATTAATTTGAGTTGTCAGTAACTTAATTAATTAATGGGCATTGTATATCTTAAACATGGGGAAATTTTCAAGCTCATAATAAGAAGGAGCCCATAACGTAATTATGGGATTGGAGCGGCAGTGCAGTAATAATATTTTAGTGGGCTATATTATTATTATTGTACTTAAGTATAAGCTTTGAGCTAAGCTTGGATACTTAAGTCCAATGGAGGCCCAACTCCAATTTCTCTCCTGGTCCCTGCTATAGCCCGTATATAAGTTGCCTCAACTTCCTGGAACCCTAGACTTGCGCCTGTTTTTGACGTGAAAAGAGGTTTGAAGTAGATTGAGAAGATCCTGAGGATTGTTGCCCACACAACATCAGGATTGAACTTGGGGAATACAGTAGAAGATCAAGAGGTTGTTCTCTGCAGTTCTTCAACAACATACCATGGTGAAAGGTATTGTAGACTTTGTTTTATTGCTTCCGCTGATCTAGTTTACATGGAACCCTAACGGTTCACGCTAACCACACGATCAAATGCCAACACCTGTCTCAACTCATGCTTATTATAATATAACTCGTTCATTAACATTCTATTGAGGCAATGTACCTCTCTATCGAAAGTTGGAACAGGCATTCCTTCCTAATCACAGAGGTTTTCCCATGCCTAACCCTAAACCCACTGGTAATTTATAATATTACTCTAAACCCTAAACCTCTGGAAACCTCCTAAACCCTAAACCCACTAGTAATTTATTATATTTTTTTATATATTTATTTATTTATTTTATTAAAATATAATATGCACTGATTTAATTATTTTAATGGGTGGCTTAGATTTATTTGAGAAATAAATGGTCATGATTTGGACTAAATTATTTTCTAATTTAAAAAAGTCATAATTACAATAAATCCTAAACCCTAAACCCATAAACCCTAAACCCTAAACCCTAAACCTCTGGAAACCGTATGACCTAAACCCTAAACTCCAAACCCTTATGCCCTAAACCCTAAACCCACTAGTAATTTATTATATATTTTTTATATTTATTTATTTAAAGGTTTATTAAAATATAATATGATCTAAATTATATTTAATTATTTTAATGGGTAACTAAGATTTGTTTGAAAAATAAATGGTCAGGATTGGGACTAAATTATTTTCTAATTTGAAAAAAGTCATAATTACAATTATTTAATTATTAGATTTGAAAAAGTCATAATTACAATTGTCTAATTATTTTAATGGGTGACTTGGATTTATTTGACAAATAAATGGCCAGGATTTAGACTAAATTATTTTCTAATTTAAAAAATCATAATTACAATAAACCCTAAACTCTAAACCTCTAAAAACCTAATGACCTATACCCTAAACCCCAAACTTTTGTGCCCTAAACTCTAAACCCACTGGTAATTTATTATATTTTTTATATATATAATTACAATTATTTAATTATTAGATTTGAAAAAGTCATAATTACAATTATTTAATTATTTTAATTTTAATGGATGATTGAGATGTGTTTGAGAAATAAATGGTTAGGATTTGGACTAAATTATTTTCTAATTTGAAAAAGTCATAATTATTACAATTATTTAGTTATTTTAATGGAGTGACTGAGATTTGTTTGAAAATATATGGTCAAGATTGGATTTATTTTGCTTTTATATATATTAAGATCAAGATGTTATTTTAGAGTAAATGGATTAATAACTATTCTTTTGGTTAAAGTATTTCTTAGTTGACTAGTGAATAAGGTTCGAATCATATGGAGAAACATACATTTGTGTGAATCGGGTTTATATACGTTTATATGTGAATCATGTTTCTCTTTAATACATGAAAAATTACTCTTTAAACACATGAATGTTTACTCTTCTAAAATAAAAAATTATTCTTCATATTCTTGTATACCCTGATTTATTACCCTTCAATACATGAAAATTTATTTTTTAGATACATGAATTATTATTCTTCTATATAAAAATTATTACTTTTCAAAAAGTAATTTTTTATAGTGTCAATAGCTAAAAATACTCAAGATGAAGAGAGAAAAATTAATACCGATGATCATTTAACTTAATTACTCCTTTCGACCGTCGGAAAGGTATACATTTTGTTATTTTGGGCGTCCGCACCAAAAGTATAAATTTCTCTTTTAAACACATGGGACCCGCACATATTACTAATAAATACTCCCTCCGTCCGCCCGAAAGAGGGTCTTTTTTCCATTTTGGTCGTCCGTTCCAAAGAGGGTCATTTCTTTTTTTACACACATGGGACTCACACACACCCCACTAATACCACTAAAATATGGGCTCCACACTCCCACTAATATAACTACCTACTACACATTAAATAATAATACTACTTAATCAACGTGCACAAAAGCAAAATGCCCTCTTTCGGGCGGATGGAGGGAGTATAATATATGGGTCTCACACACCTTACTAATACAATTACATACTACAAATTAAATAATAATACTCCTTAATATACGTGCAAAAAATAAATGTATACCTATTGGGCGGACGAGAGTACGTTTTTTAACTAATTAACACTTTTTGGATTGTATTGTCCCTCATTGTATTTTATCAATTCTACTAGGGGGTGGTACATCCCCTACACGCCCCACCCAACCTACTAGAGCTGTTATGGGAAACGAGCAGCTCGTCGGCTCGGCTCGACTCGGCTCGAAAAGCTCAAACTCGGCTCGACTCATTTTCTATTCGAGCCCAAGTTCAAGCTCGTTTATATACTCGTTTAGTTAACGAGTCAAGCTCGACTCGGCTCGACTCGTTAAGGCTCGAAAATAATAATTAATAATACTAATATTATTAATTATTATTATATAATTATAATAATATATAATAAAATAAATATTTTAAATATAATAAAAATATATATAATATATTAATTAATATTGGGCTTGACTCGACTGAGCTCGAAAACTCTATATTTTTGCTTAACGAGCTGAGCTCGAGCTCGAGCTCGCTCGAGTATTTTTCGAGCCGAGCTCGTATATAAGCTCGTAGCCGAGCTCGAGTATGGGGTACTCGAGCTCGCTCGGCTCGTTTAACACCCCTACAACCTACCCATCACACACACCCCCCAATCTACCCTACCTCCACTACCATGAGGCGGAGGCGGCGACGGCTCTGGCGACGACTCCGGCGATGGCCCTAGTGGCTCCGGCTACGGCGACGGCGACGGCGGCGAATGCTCCGACAATGACACGGCGGTGACCAGCCTTCGGTGATCGAAGGCGACGGCGGCCACCGGTAATCGGTCACCGACAGATGGGTGAGTGAGGGATTTAGGGTTTGTGGTTTAGATTTTAAGGGTTTAGGGTTTATTAGGGATTAGGATTAATGTTGGAGGGTATAGTGTCCAAAAATTCTATATTTGGTCGAATTCATAATTTCAAAACAAAAGAATCGGTTTTAATTTTAAAATTTAAAATTTGTATAAAAAGGTTTTCTACCTTAATTATATACTATAATGTAATTTTAAAAAATAGGGTTTACATGTAAACCCGATTTACATTATACTCATCCATGGCAAAAATAGGAAGTTGTTTTTTTTATAATTATTTTATAATATTTTATTTCACCTTATATTCAAAAATTAATTAGCTGATTAAGTGTGGTGGAAGCTATCTTATTGTTACATTTTAAAATGTTATGAAATGGAAATGATCATTATAGATTGGTATTATTGTTACATTTTGAAATGTCATGAAATGTTATGACATTTTACATTGTTATACATAACATTTTACATAAATGTCATTATAGGTTAAATCGTTAATAACTAATCTTATACTTCACTTATCTATGTCAAGACTAACAAAAGGTTTAGAAGCGTTTCATTATAATTTTCAAAATTCTCTTATTTATCTTAATTCACTTTTCACATTATATATATATATATATATATATATATATATATATATATATATATATATAACACTTCAATTACTTAATTTTTAAAAATATCATCAGTCTAATACATAATTCACTTTATATTTTATTTAATATTTAAAAATATTATGTATTTTAGCAAAGTCAATAAAATGATACTTATAAAATAATGTTTTGTTTTGAGAGGGGATGAGTAGGGATGTGCAAATTAAATTCAGATTAAATCGAACGAATCGATCAAACCAAACTGAACGATTGATTTGTTGTTTCAATTTTTTAAAATTTGTTTCAATTTTCGATTTTGAAATTTAAAAAATTAATCAAAAACCGAACTAAATTTTAATTTATTACTCCATATGTACATTATTTATCAAATTTTAATTTTTTATTTTAATCTAAATTACTTAATTTATAAGATCTAAATTTATTAAAATTTTAAATAATTTATCTATTCTACATATTTTCTATAAATTATATACTTCCTCCCGCAATTCTTGTTACGTTTTCTTTTACAAAGAAAACGTAAAAAGAATTGCGGGACGGAGGGAGTATATAAAATTTAATTATAGAAAAATGTGTTATATTTATTTTGAATCTCAAAAGATATGTATGTCAGTATACATATCTCCCTACATTCCCACACTTATTTTCCTATAAATATACGAAATAGAGAGTACTATTTATATAATACTCCCTTCGTCCCAAAACAAGGTGTGTATTTTACCATTTTCATCCATCCTAGCACAAGAGGTGCATTTTTATTTTTAGTAAATGAGATCCCCACAAAATAATTAATATATCTCCATGGGATCCACACAACATACTAATACACCTACCCACTATACATTAAAATATTATTTCTCTCACCTCAACTACTCCCAACTACCCATTAAATATTATATCTCTTAATCTACGTGCAAAAAAGTTTCCTCACTCTTGTTGTGGGATGGAGGGAGTACTTCTTTAATTCCACACTTTTTTTTATCGGACAAAATTAGTTGGTTAGTGGTTAGAAGTTAGTACACACATACTTTAATTCCACACTTAACTTCACACTTTCCATTTTCGTGTATCTCACACTTATCTTCACCATTTAACAAAAGAAAAATCACATCAATCAGTAACCTCAAAAAATCATCGTAATTTCAAAAATATCACTCTCACCTAACACATATAATATGGCATACTTTATATTTTATTTTTTACCTAAAAATACCACAATACTCCTAAAGAGTCAATAAAATTATTCAAAAAGTAATTTTTCTTAAACTACCTAGTTACAGTATCGATGCACTTAAGTGTGAGGTGGAGGCAGAGTATAAAATTATTTATATACTCCCTCCGTCTTGGAAACGCTTCTCGTTAATTTACTATTCCACGTTGTTTAAGAAAAATTGTTCTCTTTGACCAACTTTATTGACTTAAGAGCGTATTGTAGTATTTTCTAGGTAATAAAAAATACAAAGTAATGGTATGTATATGAAAAAAGAGTGATAAATTTAAAACTAAAATAACTTTTGAGGTTGTTGGATAAAATAATATTTCACTTTTCGGGGTGTGAAGAATTTTGTGAAACAAACAAATTAAAAAAGAAAGTGTTAATGGTCGGGACAAAGAAGTATGTTAGAATATTTATTTTTAGTGAAAATGTGTCAAAGTACCCACTCTCAAATAGAATACATTTTTTTATCTACTCAAAAGTAAAAATGTATTTTCTACCCATTGTGTACTATTCTTTCCAAAACCACCCTTTTACATTATTGATGAACCCAAATTTGATTTATTAGACTCAATCTTTTTTTATTCATCCATATATTTTTGTTTTAATTTTTATTTTTTGTTTTTTGAAAAATTATAAATTTTTATTCGATCTTTTTTTTGTCTATTCGACCATTTTTTTTGTTTATTCGGTCTATTTTTTACTTATTCGTCCCAAATTTTTTTACTCTGTGTCTATGTTTCTTGGATTTTAATATTTGTCGATGAGAATACTATGAATCTCTATTCAACATATCTTTTTTGTCTGTTCAGCTTATAATTTTTCTATGCGATCCAAAAAATTTACTCTATTTGATCTATATTTTTAGGATTTTTAAAATTTGTCAACGAGAATACTATGCATCTATATTTGCCCTCTTCTTTTTTTTATTTGGCCCATTTTTTTCTATTCGGTCCTTTTTTTTCCTTCTTACTCAATTTCTTTTCAACTCATTTTATGTATTTAATTTTCACATTTTTTTTTTAAAAAACAGATTTGTTTTTTCTTTTAACACAATTAAAAACTACTTGAATTAAGGATATTTTTTTGTACAAATATATTAAAGTGGGTAAAAGGAATGTGTATCTATTTGAGTGGATAAAAAAAGCGTGTTTCTATTTGTGTGGGTAAAAAGAAAGTTTCACATTTAAAAGTAAGTATTATCGATTTTGTCCCTTTTTTTAAGTGGTGAAAATATAAAATTATGATTCACTCTCCATCCCAGGATAACTTACACGTAGTACATAGTTTAAGTAAAATAACTTTTGGTGTTATAATAATGTAAGAAAAAATAAGAATTTTTTGGATAATTTAATTGAATAAAGTGTGAATAGTTTACTTTGAATAATTTGGGTATAAAATAAAGAGTGAGGCTCCTGTGCACCCGGACGCATGGAGCACATTTCGTGTGCCTTTACAATTTTCATGCCCTTTTGCAATTTAAACCCCTAGTAATACATAGGTTTAAATAGAATATAGATGGGGAGTTGTGTTCACATGGGGACACGGAGTATCCCTACGTGTCCCCGGGGGCACAGAAGCTTTTACCTAAAAAGAAAATGATATTTTGTACTAATATTTTAAGGATATTGATATTGCACTGCGTCATTTTTGTGCATCATCTTTTGTGTCATACGTTAAGTGATTGACACGTAAGAGGGAAAATAAATCAATCGCATTGCCCTTAGGGTACAGTTTCTCTCTCTTATGTGTCGTCCATCTAACGGTGAGGCACAAAAAATGATGTACCAAAATAGTACAGAGAATTCGAGTCTTGATATTGTGTGTTGTTTACATTTTTGGATTGTGGAAGTCTTTTTTTACACGGACTAGAAAAGAATTAGCGATAGCACTTAGAATGCCTTATTTTAATAGTGGTACATCAATTTTGCCCTAATGTTGTAAAGACATCTATTTTGCCCTGTTTTTCATTCAATTCCCTGAACCACCCACCCACTTACACATGTCAGAACTTATTCCCTGATTTTTTGAAAAAATAGCATTGGTAAAGCAGTCACCTATTTCAATCGTGGAATCTTTGACCATATATAGGATTTCTCCTATATTATAATAATATTTAATTAATGAATCGACAGACACCAAAAAAAAAAAAAAAAAATATATATATATATATATATATATATATATATATATATATATATATATATATATATTATGTTTGGCGCATGTCCACACGACGGACACGAGTAAAATCATTTTCAATTTATTTATTTTTCAAATTCTCATCACTAGGTATCTTTGCTTGAAAAAAAAATCTCATGTCAGCATAAAAATTGTTGTCCGCTGAACAAAAATAAAAAAAAATATTGCATGTCAAAAAAAAAACTCATGTCCGCTAATTCAAAATGAATAGGGGGACATCAATTTTAATTTATTGTCATATAAATACATCAATATTTGAAACATCAATTCTAAACATGGGGATATGTACAATTAAGATTTGGGGAGGCGGACGTGTGTGTGTGTATATATATATATATATATATATATTCTTCATGTCCAATTTACACTAACTAAATTTTAGTGGTGTCCGCCACATTTAATTTTGGATTATTGAATTAAAAACACTGGGGTTTTAAATTTAAAATATATTTACATGCGTCATTATTCATTATTATATTCAATTTTGGACTATTGAATTAAAAATATTGGGATTATAAATTTAAAATAGACAATCACTAGATTGGGTCAGTCTTATTTTTTAAATTCGTAGGAACGGATGTAATATTAGTATGCGGGTCAAACCTACTAACCGGAAGATTATCACATATCGCATCCCCTACCAGGTCACCAACCCAATCCAACCTTTATCCAGTCGGCTGAATCTATCTCCTTCCCTCTTCCCCTCCACCGAACATCTCCTCCAGCTCTTTCTGCAGCTTCGCCACTACTAGCCCCATCGTTGTTGAGGAAGACGATGAGGCGATGTTCCAAGTTCCAACGCTAGGTATAGCCATGAGTCACCGGTAATTCTTTTTATTGTCCGGCAACGCCGATCTCCCGACGGTGGAGTAATTGTGTGACAACAAGGATAACCATGTCCACGGGTGAATCAGCTTTGATACACGCGTTGGATTTTGGGTGATTACGCCTTGTGATGAGTTTCGTGCTGGTGGTCCTGTCAAACCTGATCTAACATCACACACTGCCCGACTTCCTTATCTGTGAGCTTCAAAATGTCACTTTTAATCAATACATTTCATGATCAATAAGCTTTAGTAGGTTAATTTTTTATCCGATTCACAGACTTTCTTTAGTATGCATTACGTTGGTCGGCAGTTTGGAGTTAAACTGCGCGACGGAGAGCGTTGGAAGAAGGTGTGTATATGAACTCAGACTCTGGCAATAATCCAAGTGCATTATGGGAAGATGCTAAAAGACATGCAACATTAAAAAGACTATTTGAGGATGTGTATATTACTTCATTCTTAACATGTGATTAATTTGTATGCACATGATCAGCAGACTTCAGAAGAGACCAACAAGTGGCCATATGACTTCCCAATGTCAATCGATTTCCCTCGTTCTGATCAGCGCGGCTCAATCACCTGTCGATTACTAGTACGTGATCCATACATTAGTATATCACTTAAACCAGCATATGTAGGATTGGCTCCACCATAATTAGCAAATTAGTGATTGCTTTTGTGTTTCGATGAGCTGTATTCATGTTATATTAATGTCATATTCCGGGTCGCATCTGTTCGCCTTATTATTGGTTAGCACATGCATTCACCTACAAAACACACCTTGACTTTGCCTTGGAGGAAGATTTTTGAAGGCTTTATAATGTTACTATTATTATGTAGTATTATGTAGTGATTTTTAGCTTAAATTCTTGTTTGTACAACAGTAAAATTGAAGTCGAGGTTGTTGCTTGGAGGAAACAAGAGGAACTGATCCATGAAGAGGAGGCAGCTTGGCTTACTATGATGAACCTTAAAGGAAGGAAGGGAACAATGGACAACAGAAAGAAGCCTAAAATAGAGCAGGTTCCACTATGTTTGTTTATTTGTTTGGATGGTTGGTAGTCATGTTGGAGGCTGTAATTATAACTTGCTCAGAAAGTGGTACTCAATTACTCAGATGCAACCGTTCAGCAGATCAATGATCCTCATGTTCTTTCAATTTTATTGTTTTTCTATATTTTTCATTACCTTCTGGGAAGAAGGTGAGGATTCTATCTTAATTATGTTGGAGAATATATGTGTCTTGAATCTTGATGATATTGTGAAATGATTCCACTTTAATTTCAAATTCATTTGGAAATATGAAGTTATGCATGGTAATACTATACTTTATGTTTATTCAAAGGACCTTATAAGTATGAATAATTATCTATTTGCTGCAGGTTGATAATAATTTACTTTTTTTAGTTACTCTTTTCTATTAGTTGGGTTACTCTTTTTAATAATTTAGGTTACTCTTTAATTTCATATTCGGATTTCAAAAAATAAAATATTATTCTATTTGGTTAACATCTTTTAGGTTACTCTTATATTAATTGGGTTACTCTTTTTAATAATTTAGGTTACTCAATAATTTCATATTCGGATTTCAGAAAATAAAATATTGTTCTATTTGGTTAACATCTTTTAGGTTATTCTTTTCTATTAATTGGGTTACTCTTTTTAATAATTTGGATTACTCTTTAATTTTATATATTCGGATTTTCAGAAAATAAACATTGTTCTATTTGGTTAACATCTTTTAGGTTACTCTTTTCTATTAATTGGATTATTCTTTTTAATAATTTAGGTTACTCTTTAATTTCATATTCGGATTTCAGAAAATAAAATATTGTTCTATTTGGTTAACATCTTTTAGGTTATTATTTTCTATTAATTGGGTTACTCTTTTTAATAATTTGGATTACTCTTTAATTTTATATTAGGATTTTCAGAAAATAAATATTGTTCTATTTGGTTAACATTTTTTAGATTACTGTTTTCTATTAATTGGGTTACTCTTTTTAATAATTTGAGTTACTCTTTAATTTCATATTCGAATTTCAAAAAATAAAATATTATTCTATTTCATTAACATATTTTAGGTTACTCTTTCAACCAAATAAATTGAAGACTATAAGCTGCTATAAAACCAGTAAGTTCTGGATGGCAGGATTAGTTATTGGACCTTAAATCACACTTCAATCTACATAAAGTTTTGGATAAATATAGATTTGATCCTTCTTTCACAGTTTGAACAAATTATTGAGTGATTGTGATACCCGAGCTTCTCACTACTCATGTGCCAATATAATTTAATTTGTGTTATGTGCATTTTATAATTATGTGATAATTATGTGGCAATTATGTGATAATAATGTGATAATTATGTGGCAATTATGTGATAATTATTTTTACATTTTAATTATCTTTACATTTTATTTGAGACATACGTGATAAATATGGTGACAATATGTGAATATATGGGTGCATAAATATTTACGTGCATTAATTTGGATATATGAGTAAATTATTTTATGAGTATAAATACACTTTTCTTAATTATTAAGTATCACACGTGTTCTTGTAATAATAATAGTGGGTAAAAAAATGTACACGTATGTGTATTAATTTGTAAATGTATTATATCTTAACTATTAAGTATTGCACGTATATTTGTAATAGATAATAATAATAATTTTATTTACTATAAATAGAAACTTACTATAAATAGTAAGTTACTATTAATAGTAAATTAATTAAAGTTTGAGGCGGTGGGTTCATGCCCCCTACTTGTATAAATAGGTGTTCATCCCAGGGGTTGAAGGCAGAAGCTGCGAAGAGAAAGAAAAAAAAAAGAGAGAGAAGAAAGGGAGAGAGAGAGGAAGAAGAGAAAGAGAAAGGAGCGTGCGTAGTCAGAACAGGAGAAGAGGAAGGGGTTAGTTGTAGTGTTTCACGGGTCTATAGTGTTGTTATTGCCGGAGTTCAGGTAAGTAGAAGTCCAACTACAATGCATAAACATGTTGTTTGTGAATTATTTGTGATTAATATGTGATAATTATGTTATGTGTTATTTTTGATTAGTTTAATTACGTTATGAATTATTTGGAGATTAATTTGTGATACAAGCTGGGGATTTATGTGATTTGGGGAAAGTAGGGTTCATATTCAACAATATTATTTATAAATTATTTGTGAAAAATTTGCAATACAAATTGTGGATTTATGTGAATTGAAATAATATCATCATCCTATATAGATCTGTGTGTTTGGAAACTGTTGCAAATATATTTGTATGGCTTGAGAAGATATTGGTTATAAGGATATGTGGGATCCAAGATGAAATTGTTATTCCAAAAAGAGATTTGTGTGATCCAAGGTGAAGTGGTTATTCTATAAATGGATCTATGTGATTGAGGTGAAGTTGTTATTACAAAAGTGGATCTATTCGAATTGAAGTTAAATTGTTGCTTTATTGTGATTAAATATTGATATTGATATTGTAAATAGTTTGTGATGCACATTTAATTATTTTGGGTGCATACCATGCATAAACATGAAAAGTGTTTTCCTCAAAATTAATAAGATACTAATGGTGTGTGTGGCCACTATATATGCATCTCTGTCAGGGTTCGGAAAATTATTCCCGACACTTTATTAGGGTTCGGAAAAATTATCCCCAATACTCTGCCAGGGTTCGAAAAAATTATTCCCGGCATTATATTCAGGGATCGGAATCGATCCGACCCTAAGTGTGTCTAATGAACTCATTTGGGGTGCATATCATAAATGTGTCGTGGGAATCCCGCAACGTGAATAGTTTTTAAAATAAAAGAGACCAACTAGGAAGACTAGGAAATAGGCGATAGAAAACTAAATGCATTTTCATGCACTGACATGCATGATTTCTACTTACTTAAATTTTTATCTCACTAGTTTATGCATTGTAGGTGAGTCTGATGATGTTTGAGTATGTGGGGTATAATACAAGTTGTGGAGCTCCTTCAGGGTTTTGAGCAGATGTACATAGATGACGACCTGTTGGGCTATACCGTGGATTTATTTTGTTTCCGCTAATGATTTTGTTATGTAATATAATAAGTATTGTCATGAGTTTGTCTGGTTTGAAGTGGTATTAGAAACCAGTTACGTATGTTGAACTGGTGTGATGATTTTGGTTATAAACATATTATGTGAAAAAAAAAATTATATGCAGGTTTTTATAATGATGATGTTTATGTTAAATAGTATTTGAATTATAAGTTGTGTAAGGTGGGTTGTGTCAGTGATTCTGGTGAAAATCCGTTCACTTAACAAATTCAACACAATGAACTTCAAGTAAAGGAAGTCCAAGGGAAGTAAAATAAAAATTAATAACCCAAAATTCAACGTTGACTAAAGAGAAGTAAATAACAAAAGAGACAACAACACGTTCAATGAAGAACTTCATAATTAATACACCACCTAGGTTGCGAAACTAAATGGGTAAAAAAAACACCATACTTTTCAATATCACATGCTCCACATCATTGAAAACGATAATTCCCTTGTCACCCAATTCTCTCGCAAGTTCCCTGCACACATTTTCTCCCAATAAGAATAATGGCAGTACAATTTGCAATACTATACCGTTGCAGATTTTGAGAATCGTTGTTTTTTCTTCCCAATACGACGCCGGTTCACACTCCCACGATTTCTGGCGCATCGAAGAATGATTCTCTCGTCTCCAAGAAGCGACGGACCACTCCTCCAACCGGCAGAGTGGCGTTGGAGCGATTGGCGGCGAAGATGTTGAGGAAGATAGAGCAATTTGGGGGTGTTGTCTGTTGGCGTGATTTAAGGCCTAAGAAACTGATGAGAGAGAATCTCGTAGACCCGATTGATGTCCATAAGTAATCAACGCCCAAACAGGATCCGGTTCCACCAATAATTTGGTAGGACCGGTCCCACGCTAGTTGCTTTCTTTAAAATATATTTACATGCATCATTATCCATTAATACTCTTATCACTAATTAATAATATATTTACATCCTTATCCATTATTAGTAAATATATATGGATACATCCTAATCTGATATGTATGTAAATATATGGATTATCCATTAGATGAAGAGTGGTTAAAATATGAATGAGCTTAGTGGAGAAATGGGAATAAAAATACCCCAGCGGACACATGCATATAAAAATACCCTAGAGGACACCTACACATAAAAAAAAAAAAAGAATTGGTGGTTTGGTGAATTGTGTTTGATAGGAAAAAGAATTTTGTTGATGTCCGACAATAAAGAAATAAAAAAATTGTGTTTGGCGTATGTTTGTCGATAGAAAATAGAATTCTATTGGTGTCCGACGAAAAAGAAATAAAAAAAATTGTATTTGGCGCATGTCCGCCGATAGAAAAAAGAATTTTGTTGGTGTCCGCCGATAGCTAATCAAATTTAATTTTGAAAATGTTAATGTTTTCTTTTTTTTTCCTTACTGTTGCTTTTTTTTTCTTTCTTTTTTTTTATCAATTTTATTGATGAGTTGATATCTTACATTCAAGATTGTCTTTTTTTTACTATTCAAATTCTAATATGTTTTATATATTTTATTGATATTTTTTTATATAATTATTTAATTCATTATTATTTAAACTATAAGTTATTATTTTATTTGGCACATGTCCGCCGATAGAAAAGAGATTTATGTTGGTGTCCGAAGATAAAAAAATAAAAAAGAATCGACAACGTAAATAAGAATTGTGTTTTTGGGGCATGTCCGCTGATAGAAAAGAGAATTAATTATACTATAACTTATTATCATTATTTATACTATAACTTATTATTGTGTTTGGTGCATGTCCGCCGATAGAAAAAAGAATTTTTTTTGTTTATTATTGTGTTTGGCGCATGTCCGCCCATAGATAAAAGAATTTTGTTGATGATGTCTGCCCATAAAAAAAGAATTTTGTTGTTTATTATTGTGTTTGGCGTATGTCCGCCCATAGAAAAAAGAATTTTGTTGGTATCCAGCAATAAAGAAATAAAAAAGAATTGTGTTAGGCGCATGTCCGCTGATAGAAAAAAAATTTCTATTGGTATCCGCCGATAAAGAAATAAAAAAGAATTGTATTTGACGCATGTCCGCCGTTAGAAAAATATTTTTGTTGGTGTCTGCCGATAAAGAAATATTAAAGAGTTGTGTTTGGCGCATGTCCACCTATAGAAAACGAAATATATATATATATTTTTTATTTTTTTTTTCAAAAAGGAAAAAAATAGTTATCCTGACGCATTACACGTCCGCTTTATAAAAACAATAAAAATAGATAATTATAATTATTACAAAATTAAAGTAACAACAAAACAAATAAATCTTTTTAATAAAAATATATAATATCATAACTAATTAAGGATATCCCACTATAATTGTTGCAAGTTACAAATACAACAAAACAAAAAATTCTTTTTAATAAAACAATATAATATCATAATTAATTAAGGATATCACACACTCGGTTATATAAAAAATTCTTCCCATTACAATAACATGATAGTTTTTATATGTATATAATGTCAAGTTTCAAATAAGATATATTAATAAAAAAATAGATAATTATAATGGTTGCATGATTACAAATATAACAAATCCATTATTTAAATTAATCAAGTCATGTGGTAATAATGTTTAAATTATACATTTAACAAATTCATTATTTTAATCATGTCCGGTACAATTCAATTCTTTAAATTAATAACGTGTGGTGTTCATAAAAAATTATTATTAAACTAATCATGTCCGCTGTTAATATATATAATAATTCATTAATAATAATTCAATTAATAATAATAATAATAACTAAATTAAATAAATTATAAAAAACATAGTATTGAATGACAGTTGGAATAATAATAAAACTTTTATATAATTTAAGCACAGCGGACGTGATTAATTTGACCAATATTTTATGTGACATATGATAGGTTCCCCACACATCTCTCTTGCCTTAAAAATGACATGTGGGTCATCTTTAGGGATATTAGTATGCTTTAAAAGTCGGCATTTTAGATGCAATCTAAACATGTGGGCAATTTAGATGTTGGACATCCCATACAGTTGTGAGATTTCCCAAAGAATTAATATATATATATATATATATATATATATATATTATATTATATTATATTATATTATGATTAATCGAAATAATCGATTCAAATAATTTGATTAGTTGAGATGTATTTTTTGAAGAATTTGGTTCTTGGTAAATTTTCTATTTTTAAAAATTAGGTCGGTTCAGATAGAGTATATATAACGTGAAAAATAAATCCGAGGGAGTATATGATTAAAATAACACGTGACATGTAGAAGAACGTTGATTGATGATGGATGGTCCAGGATGGATGTTAGGAGGAGCTGCATTGCTATAAATACACTAATACACATTGATGAGAGAACCAACTAAAACAACTCATTCAATTTCATCACCAAATAAACTCACTCTCCATTTCACATCCCTTTCCTTCTACCTTCCTCCCCCCACAACAATGGAGGATCTTCACTCCTTAACCTTACTTCTCTACCTTATCATTTTCCCACTTGTTTTCTTCATCTTCAAACGCCCTCAGTACTCTTCCAAAACCCCTCCTTGCTACCCAATCTTTGGCTCCATTTTCACCATCTGGAACAACAAACACAGACGTGTGCAGTGGATATCCGACGTCCTCACCTCAACCCCCAATCTCACCTTCACCCTCCACCGCCCCTTCGGCTACCGACAAGTCTTCACGGCCAACGCCGCCACCGTCCAGCACATGCTCAAGTCCCACTTCTACAACTACCCCAAAGGCGATGTTTTCCGGTACACTCTCAGAGACTTTCTCGGCGGCGGCATTTTCAACGCCGACGGCGATGACTGGAAGTTTCAGCGCCAGGTTTCCAGCCACCAGTTCAACACTAGATCTCTCCGGAAGTTCGTTGAGATCGTGGTCGACAACCAGCTCTCCGATCGACTTATCCCGATCTTCAAGAATGCCGCCGACCACGGCGGCGTTCTTGATCTCCAGAACATGCTGCAAAGATTTGCTTTCGACAACATATGCAAGATCGCGTTCGGGTACGACCCGGAGTACTTGGCCCCAACGACGTCGTTGCCGGAGAAGAACTTCGCAGTCGTGTTCGACAGAGCTCTAAAGCTCATAAGCGAGAGATTCAACTCCAATATCCCTCTAGTGTGGAAGATCATGAGGGCTTTTCGCGTAGGGAAGGAGAAGGAGTTGAAGAACACCGTACACCAAGTACGAGAATTTGCGAAGAATATAATCAGAGAGAAGAAAGAGCAAGTAGCATCGATCGAATCTGAGGATCTCCTGTCGAGATTCTTGAGCTGGGGGCATTACGACGAGGATTTCGTCACCGATGTTGTAATAAGCTTCATTTTAGCCGGCAGGGACACCACCTCCGCAGCTCTAACATGGTTCTTCTGGCTGATTTCGAATCACCCAGAAGTGGAGACGGAGATCCTGAAAGAGATCATGAGAGAGAATCGATTAGAACCCGTCTACGATGAAGTGAAAAACATGGTTTACACTCATGCTTCACTCTGTGAGTGCATGAGACTGTATCCACCCGTTCCGGTGAGCACGAAATGTGCAGCGAACGACGACGTTTTGCCCGACGGGACTCCGATAAAGAAGGGCACAAGAATCAGCTACCACCCGTACGCCATGGGGAGGGTGGAGGAGGTGTGGGGTGGGGACTGGGCGGAGTTCCGCCCTGGACGGTGGCTGGAGCGGGAGGAGACAGCAGAGAAGTGGCGGTTCGTGGGTAGAGACTCGTACACTTATCCGGTGTTCCAAGCGGGGCCCCGGAGTTGTCTCGGGAAAGATATGGCGTTCTTGCAGATGAAGGGGGTGGTTGCAGCCGTCCTGCGGCGGTTCAAGGTGGTGCCGGTGGATGCTTGTATGGAACCGGTGTACGTTTCGGATTTTACCTCCAAGATGAAAGGGGGCTTCCCCGTGAAGATTCAATACAGGGTGTAGCAACCTCATTACCTCAAATGGGATTAAATCCGTTACGTAAGGGATCCCAAAACGTTACGCTGATATCTATTGTTTCACTCTTTAAAGAACACAACTAATGTTACGTATCATTATTATTTGGGACAGCGCTTAATATGCCATATGAACAATGACACATCTATTTTGCCCTAATATTGTGAAAACATCTTTTTTGCCCTGTTTTTCATTTAATTTCCTGAACTACCCTTACCTATTTACACATGTCAGAATCTATTTCCTGGCCTTTTGAGAAAGTGACTGTTGCTTTCTGTTACACTCAACACTCATGGATAATTTTTAATTTTTTTTTGTGAAATTTTGGGATAATATATATAATCAGCACACATGTATTATATTAGCGGACATGGTTTTATTTTTTTAATTGTGAAATATTTGGATTATATATACTCCATGGATTAGTGGACACTCAACGTTCAGCGGACATGGATTAACTTTTTTTTTAAATGTGAAATGTTGGGAAAATAAATAATATATATATATATATATATATATATATATATATATATATATATGAGGACATGTAGAAATAAGAACATGGGTGGAGGATTTATAGGCGAACAAGCATGTCCGCTGAAAATCATAGGTGAAGGATATACAAAAATAGGGACATGGGTGGAGATTCCGCTAAATATATGGTGAGATTTACGTTGTCCACCAATAAATTTGTCGTATCCGCCAGCGGTGAAAATCATTGGTGGAGGATATACAAAAAAATAGGGACATGGGTTTGTCCTCTGAAATCATTGGTGAAGGATATACAAAAATAGGGACATGGGTGGAAATTTTATGAGCGGACAAGCATGTCCGCTGAATATATGGTGAGATTTACCTTGTCCGCCAATAAATTTGTCGTCCGCCACGCGGAAGAGTATGTCCGCTGAAAATCATAGGTGAAGGATATAAAAAATAGAGACATGGGTGGAGATTTTATGGACGGACGAGCATGTCCGCTGAATATATGGTGAGATTTACCTTGTCTGCCAATAAATTTGTCATGTCCGCTGAAAATTTTCAAAATTGATAAATGATAAATGGTTTCTCTCTTTCTGCATTCTCTCTTTCTCTTGTTTATCGACGGACACAAATCTTTTTTATTTTTTTATTGCCGAACAAGCACCAATAAATTCTTTTTTTTAATTGAATTTCACATAAATAAATTTTTTTATTAAAAAGAAAGCATATTCATTAGAAATAATAATTAGATAAAATATGCACGGTGTATCCTTAACTAAATAGGATATCATATATTTTTTTATTAAAATAATTTATTTGTTATTATGTTATTATTATGTATGTCCGCCAATAATTGCTTTATGAAATTGCTTTGTTATTATATTATTATGTATGTCCGCCAATAATTTATATGTTATTATGTTAGTCTGCTCATGAAATTGCTTTAATCTATATGTCCATCGATGATTTAAGTTCAAAATACCAAGTAAGCATATAAAAATAAATCTTGAGTACCTTGTCCACTTATGAAATTGCTTTAATTTGTATGTCCGCCGACGATTTAAGGCCAAAATAGCATAATTGACATGTAATTGCATGTCCGCTGGTAAATTCATCCATCTGGTGATAAATTGATATCTAATTGAATGCATATATAAATCAATTTATCGGCGGACAAGATACCTAGGCTGACATACAAATTTAAATCAATTTCATCAGCGGACAAGATGCTCAACCTTAATTTCATGGGCGGACATACATATTTAAACATCATATATAAAAAATAGATAAATAAATTATTTTAATAAATTATTTTAATAATTTATTTATCTATTTTTTATATATGATGTTTAAATATGTATGTCCGCCCATGAAATTAAGGTTGAGCATCTTGTCCGCTGATGAAATTGATTTAAATTTGTATGTCAGCCTAGGTATCTTGTCCGCCGATAAATTGATTTATATATGCATTCAATTAGATATCAATTTATCACCAGATGGATGAATTTACCAGCGGACATGCAATTACATGTCAATTATGCTATTTTGGCCTTAAATCGTCGGCGGACATACAAATTAAAGCAATTTCATAAGTGGACAAGGTACTCAAGATTTATTTTTATATGCTTACTTGGTATTTTGAACTTAAATCATCGATGGACATATAGATTAAAGCAATTTCATGAGCAGACTAACATAATAACATATAAATTATTGGCGGACATACATAATAATATAATAACAAAGCAATTTCATAAAGCAATTATTGGCGGACATACATAATAATAACATAATAACAAATAAATTATTTTAATAAAAAAATATATGATATCCTATTTAGTTAAGGATACACCGTGCATATTTTATCTAATTATTATTTCTAATGAATATGCTTTCTTTTTAATAAAAAAATTTATTTATGTGAAATTCAATTAAAAAAAAGAATTTATTGGTGCTTGTTCGGCAATAAAAAAATAAAAAAGATTTGTGTCCGTCGATAAACAAGAGAAAGAGAGAATGCAGAAAGAGAGAAACCATTTATCATTTATCAATTTTGAAAATTTTCAGCGGACATGACAAATTTATTGGCAGACAAGGTAAATCTCACCATATATTCAGCGGACATGCTCGTCCGTCCATAAAATCTCCACCCATGTCTCTATTTTTTATATCCTTCACCTATGATTTTCAGCGGACATACTCTTCCGCGTGGCGGACGACAAATTTATTGGCGGACAAGGTAAATCTCACCATATATTCAGCGGACATGCTTGTCCGCTCATAAAATTTCCACCCATGTCCCTATTTTTGTATATCCTTCACCAATGATTTCAGAGGACAAACCCATGTCCCTATTTTTTTGTATATCCTCCACCAATGATTTTCACCGCTGGCGGATACGACAAATTTATTGGTGGACAACGTAAATCTCACCATATATTTAGCGGAATCTCCACCCATGTCCCTATTTTTGTATATCCTTCACCTATGATTTTCAGCGGACATGCTTGTTCGCCTATAAATCCTCCACCCATGTTCTTATTTCTACATGTCCTCATATATATATATATATATATATATATATATATATATTATTTATTTTCCCAACATTTCACATTTAAAAAAAAAGTTAATCCATGTCCGCTGAACGTTGAGTGTCCACTAATCCATGGAGTATATATAATCCAAATATTTCACAATTAAAAAAATAAAACCATGTCCGCTAATATAATACATGTGTGCTGATTATATATATTATCCCAAAATTTCACAAAAAAAAATTAAAAATTATCCATGAGTGTTGAGTGTAACAGAAAGCAACAGTCACTTTCTCAAAAGGCCAGGAAATAGATTCTGACATGTGTAAATAGGTAAGGGTAGTTCAGGAAATTAAATGAAAAACAGGGCAAAAAAGATGTTTTCACAATATTAGGGCAAAATAGATGTGTCATTGTTCATATGGCATATTAAGCGCTGTCCCAAATAATAATGATACGTAACATTAGTTGTGTTCTTTAAAGAGTGAAACAATAGATATCAGCGTAACGTTTTGGGATCCCTTACGTAACGGATTTAATCCCATTTGAGGTAATGAGGTTGCTACACCCTGTATTGAATCTTCACGGGGAAGCCCCCTTTCATCTTGGAGGTAAAATCCGAAACGTACACCGGTTCCATACAAGCATCCACCGGCACCACCTTGAACCGCCGCAGGACGGCTGCAACCACCCCCTTCATCTGCAAGAACGCCATATCTTTCCCGAGACAACTCCGGGGCCCCGCTTGGAACACCGGATAAGTGTACGAGTCTCTACCCACGAACCGCCACTTCTCTGCTGTCTCCTCCCGCTCCAGCCACCGTCCAGGGCGGAACTCCGCCCAGTCCCCACCCCACACCTCCTCCACCCTCCCCATGGCGTACGGGTGGTAGCTGATTCTTGTGCCCTTCTTTATCGGAGTCCCGTCGGGCAAAACGTCGTCGTTCGCTGCACATTTCGTGCTCACCGGAACGGGTGGATACAGTCTCATGCACTCACAGAGTGAAGCATGAGTGTAAACCATGTTTTTCACTTCATCGTAGACGGGTTCTAATCGATTCTCTCTCATGATCTCTTTCAGGATCTCCGTCTCCACTTCTGGGTGATTCGAAATCAGCCAGAAGAACCATGTTAGAGCTGCGGAGGTGGTGTCCCTGCCGGCTAAAATGAAGCTTATTACAACATCGGTGACGAAATCCTCGTCGTAATGCCCCCAGCTCAAGAATCTCGACAGGAGATCCTCAGATTCGATCGATGCTACTTGCTCTTTCTTCTCTCTGATTATATTCTTCGCAAATTCTCGTACTTGGTGTACGGTGTTCTTCAACTCCTTCTCCTTCCCTACGCGAAAAGCCCTCATGATCTTCCACACTAGAGGGATATTGGAGTTGAATCTCTCGCTTATGAGCTTTAGAGCTCTGTCGAACACGACTGCGAAGTTCTTCTCCGGCAACGACGTCGTTGGGGCCAAGTACTCCGGGTCGTACCCGAACGCGATCTTGCATATGTTGTCGAAAGCAAATCTTTGCAGCATGTTCTGGAGATCAAGAACGCCGCCGTGGTCGGCGGCATTCTTGAAGATCGGGATAAGTCGATCGGAGAGCTGGTTGTCGACCACGATCTCAACGAACTTCCGGAGAGATCTAGTGTTGAACTGGTGGCTGGAAACCTGGCGCTGAAACTTCCAGTCATCGCCGTCGGCGTTGAAAATGCCGCCGCCGAGAAAGTCTCTGAGAGTGTACCGGAAAACATCGCCTTTGGGGTAGTTGTAGAAGTGGGACTTGAGCATGTGCTGGACGGTGGCGGCGTTGGCCGTGAAGACTTGTCGGTAGCCGAAGGGGCGGTGGAGGGTGAAGGTGAGATTGGGGGTTGAGGTGAGGACGTCGGATATCCACTGCACACGTCTGTGTTTGTTGTTCCAGATGGTGAAAATGGAGCCAAAGATTGGGTAGCAAGGAGGGGTTTTGGAAGAGTACTGAGGGCGTTTGAAGATGAAGAAAACAAGTGGGAAAATGATAAGGTAGAGAAGTAAGGTTAAGGAGTGAAGATCCTCCATTGTTGTGGGGGGAGGAAGGTAGAAGGAAAGGGATGTGAAATGGAGAGTGAGTTTATTTGGTGATGAAATTGAATGAGTTGTTTTAGTTGGTTCTCTCATCAATGTGTATTAGTGTATTTATAGCAATGCAGCTCCTCCTAACATCCATCCTGGACCATCCATCATCAATCAACGTTCTTCTACATGTCACGTGTTATTTTAATCATATACTCCCTCGGATTTATTTTTCACGTTATATATACTCTATCTGAACCGACCTAATTTTTAAAAATAGAAAATTTACCAAGAACCAAATTCTTCAAAAAATACATCTCAACTAATCAAATTATTTGAATCGATTATTTCGATTAATCATAATATAATATAATATAATATAATATATATATATATATATATATATATATATATATTAATTCTTTGGGAAATCTCACAACTGTATGGGATGTCCAACATCTAAATTGCCCACATGTTTAGATTGCATCTAAAATGCCGACTTTTAAAGCATACTAATATCCCTAAAGATGACCCACATGTCATTTTTAAGGCAAGAGAGATGTGTGGGGAACCTATCATATGTCACATAAAATATTGGTCAAATTAATCACGTCCGCTGTGCTTAAATTATATAAAAGTTTTATTATTATTCCAACTGTCATTCAATACTATGTTTTTTATAATTTATTTAATTTAGTTATTATTATTATTATTAATTGAATTATTATTAATGAATTATTATATATATTAACAGCGGACATGATTAGTTTAATAATAATTTTTTATGAACACCACACGTTATTAATTTAAAGAATTGAATTGTACCGGACATGATTAAAATAATGAATTTGTTAAATGTATAATTTAAACATTATTACCACATGACTTGATTAATTTAAATAATGGATTTGTTATATTTGTAATCATGCAACCATTATAATTATCTATTTTTTTATTAATATATCTTATTTGAAACTTGACATTATATACATATAAAAACTATCATGTTATTGTAATGGGAAGAATTTTTTATATAACCGAGTGTGTGATATCCTTAATTAATTATGATATTATATTGTTTTATTAAAAAGAATTTTTTGTTTTGTTGTATTTGTAACTTGCAACAATTATAGTGGGATATCCTTAATTAGTTATGATATTATATATTTTTATTAAAAAGATTTATTTGTTTTGTTGTTACTTTAATTTTGTAATAATTATAATTATCTATTTTTATTGTTTTTATAAAGCGGACGTGTAATGCGTCAGGATAACTATTTTTTTCCTTTTTGAAAAAAAAAATAAAAAATATATATATATATTTCGTTTTCTATAGGTGGACATGCGCCAAACACAACTCTTTAATATTTCTTTATCGGCAGACACCAACAAAAATATTTTTCTAACGGCGGACATGCGTCAAATACAATTCTTTTTTATTTCTTTATCGGCGGATACCAATAGAAATTTTTTTTCTATCAGCGGACATGCGCCTAACACAATTCTTTTTTATTTCTTTATTGCTGGATACCAACAAAATTCTTTTTTCTATGGGCGGACATACGCCAAACACAATAATAAACAACAAAATTCTTTTTTTATGGGCAGACATCATCAACAAAATTCTTTTATCTATGGGCGGACATGCGCCAAACACAATAATAAACAAAAAAAATTCTTTTTTCTATCGGCGGACATGCACCAAACACAATAATAAGTTATAGTATAAATAATGATAATAAGTTATAGTATAATTAATTCTCTTTTCTATCAGCGGACATGCCCCAAAAACACAATTCTTATTTACGTTGTCGATTCTTTTTTATTTTTTTATCTTCGGACACCAACATAAATCTCTTTTCTATCGGCGGACATGTGCCAAATAAAATAATAACTTATAGTTTAAATAATAATGAATTAAATAATTATATAAAAAAATATCAATAAAATATATAAAACATATTAGAATTTGAATAGTAAAAAAAAGACAATCTTGAATGTAAGATATCAACTCATCAATAAAATTGATAAAAAAAAAGAAAGAAAAAAAAAGCAACAGTAAGGAAAAAAAAAGAAAACATTAACATTTTCAAAATTAAATTTGATTAGCTATCGGCGGACACCAACAAAATTCTTTTTTCTATCGGCGGACATGCGCCAAATACAATTTTTTTTATTTCTTTTTCGTCGGACACCAATAGAATTCTATTTTCTATCGACAAACATACGCCAAACACAATTTTTTTATTTCTTTATTGTCGGACATCAACAAAATTCTTTTTCCTATCAAACACAATTCACCAAACCACCAATTCTTTTTTTTTTTTATGTGTAGGTGTCCTCTAGGGTATTTTTATATGCATGTGTCCGCTGGGGTATTTTTATTCCCATTTCTCCACTAAGCTCATTCATATTTTAACCACTCTTCATCTAATGGATAATCCATATATTTACATACATATCAGATTAGGATGTATCCATATATATTTACTAATAATGGATAAGGATGTAAATATATTATTAATTAGTGATAAGAGTATTAATGGATAATGATGCATGTAAATATATTTTAAAGAAAGCAACTAGCGTGGGACCGGTCCTACCAAATTATTGGTGGAACCGGATCCTGTTTGGGCGTTGATTACTTATGGACATCAATCGGGTCTACGAGATTCTCTCTCATCAGTTTCTTAGGCCTTAAATCACGCCAACAGACAACACCCCCAAATTGCTCTATCTTCCTCAACATCTTCGCCGCCAATCGCTCCAACGCCACTCTGCCGGTTGGAGGAGTGGTCCGTCGCTTCTTGGAGACGAGAGAATCATTCTTCGATGCGCCAGAAATCGTGGGAGTGTGAACCGGCGTCGTATTGGGAAGAAAAAACAACGATTCTCAAAATCTGCAACGGTATAGTATTGCAAATTGTACTGCCATTATTCTTATTGGGAGAAAATGTGTGCAGGGAACTTGCGAGAGAATTGGGTGACAAGGGAATTATCGTTTTCAATGATGTGGAGCATGTGATATTGAAAAGTATGGTGTTTTTTTTACCCATTTAGTTTCGCAACCTAGGTGGTGTATTAATTATGAAGTTCTTCATTGAACGTGTTGTTGTCTCTTTTGTTATTTACTTCTCTTTAGTCAACGTTGAATTTTGGGTTATTAATTTTTATTTTACTTCCCTTGGACTTCCTTTACTTGAAGTTCATTGTGTTGAATTTGTTAAGTGAACGGATTTTCACCAGAATCACTGACACAACCCACCTTACACAACTTATAATTCAAATACTATTTAACATAAACATCATCATTATAAAAACCTGCATATAATTTTTTTTTTCACATAATATGTTTATAACCAAAATCATCACACCAGTTCAACATACGTAACTGGTTTCTAATACCACTTCAAACCAGACAAACTCATGACAATACTTATTATATTACATAACAAAATCATTAGCGGAAACAAAATAAATCCACGGTATAGCCCAACAGGTCGTCATCTATGTACATCTGCTCAAAACCCTGAAGGAGCTCCACAACTTGTATTATACCCCACATGAAATCGCATGTCCGCCGAAAAAATTGTAATGAAATCGCATGTCCGTCGATTGATTAATCCTTAAATGTCATGTCCGCCAACGAAAAAGATATTTAATTGGCCAATTTCAGCCTTAATTTACTTGTCCGCCGACAAAAGTCATATTTAATTGCATGTTCTATTGGCATTATACATTCCAACATATGTCATCACACGTGGATTATCACATGCAAATATTTATCATTAGTTGTGTCCGCCGATAAATTTTGCTTGGTTGTGAAACTTGAGTAGATTAATATTTTATGGGACATCTGTTGATATTTAAATATATAATTACGCTTGATATTTATGTTATAAAATTTTATGAATATCTCAATATTAATATTTGGAATTTTGTAATTTTCAGCTTGTCCGCCGAGTTGGAGGTGATAACGTTTAATAGATTTATTTATTTCTTTTTTACTTAATGTGTCATCCCTAAAATAATCTACAAATTCCCTGACACATTGAATTGCATGCAACTGTACTTGTCAACTCATTCCCAATACAAAAAGGTGGGTCATCCTTGAGGGTATTCATGACATTGCATGTATTTTTAGGGCAAATTAGATGTATTAGAAAAGGTAGGGCAAAATAGATATTGACCACCCCATATAGGACAACTTGTGGTATTTCCCTTATTTCTGAATTTAAATAATGTATTTAGAGTTTTTTTAATATTTTATCAACCCTTGTCATCCATGCATGGAAGGAAGTAAAAAGAAGATAGGGTAAAAATCTTTCCTATGCAACTTTGCTTGTTCAGGTAACATTTTTCACCACCTTGAGTTTTTGGGTAGTTTTTTTAGGGAAATGTCAAGTAATGCCCTAAATGGAATGTGTTCCATCTAATTTGCCTTATCAATTGCATTATATTCCTTCCATCCCAAAATTGATTGCACACTTTCCACATTTATCCGTTCCAAAATAAATTGCACCTTCCAAAAATAGCAAAATAAATTACCAATTTATCCTCCCCTTTTTAAACCATAAAGTTAATCCAAAACATAAAATCAAATGCATGGACAATTTTACCCCTCAAAGTTGAGTTGAAAAGTCAATAAAGCACCATTTCTTAAACTCCGTATCTACAGTAACAGTGCAATCAATTTTGGGAGAGAGGGAGTATCTATTTTACCCATTAAATAAGTGTAATACCATGAATACCCTCTAAGGGTGGCCCACATGTTGACATTGAGAATGAGTTGAGATGTATAATTGGAGAGCAGAAATATTGTGTTAGACTGGATGTGGGACATCTCTTCTTTTATAATATATAAAAAATAAAAAATATATAAATATATTTTTCCTTTTTTCTTGATATGCCTAAAAGTGATTCGCGCGGACACATATTAGTTAGAGAATTAAAATTCATGTACACCCTGATGCAATTTAAATATTTATTACACCATATTCAAAATTACCCTAGCACAGGTTATTTTAAAATACAAAATTTGCATAAATTTAATTACCCAGAAGCATGTCCGCCGATTGGTAAATAAAAAAGAAGCATGTACGTCAATTGGAAAATAAGAAAAGAATTCTTTTAGTGTATGTCCGCTGATAGGAAAAGCATGTTCAAGAAAAAAATAAAAAAAAATTATACTTAAATTTACGACAATTTTGATTATTATGGATTAAATCCTCAATAATTTGATAAATAATTACTTATAGAATTATTACAATTTAAAAGTTATAACATTTTTTTACAGTATTAAGAAGTTTTTTTTTAATATAAGAAGTAGTTAAAAAATCGCTGTTAATAAAAAAAAAATTTACTCTTAACACAATATATAAATTAATGGTTAATTTTGTAATTTTCTCCATATTTATATAAATAATTATTCTCATATATTACAAAGAAAAAAAAGAAGAAGCATGTCCTAAAAAATAAAAAAAGAATTCTTTTAGTGCATGTCCACTAGTAGGAAAATTTAGTGCATGTCTGTTAATATGAAAAATAAAAAGAAGCATGTAAGCTAATAGGAAAATAAAAAAGAATTCTTTTAGTGCATGCCCGCTGATAGGAAAAATAAAAAGAAGCATTTTCGCTGATTGGAAAATAAAGAAGAAATATATAAGCCAATAGAAAAAAATAAAAGAATTCTTTTAGTGTATGTCCGTCTATAGGAAAAATAAAGAGAAGCATGTCCGCCAACATGACAACAAAAAAGAATTTAAAAGAAACATGTCTACCAATAGGAAAATAAAAAAGAATTTTTATAGTGCATGTCCGCCTATAAGAAAAGCATGTTCGAGAGAAAAAAAAATTCTATACTACAACAATTTTGATTATTATGGATTAAATCCTCAATATTTTGATAAATAGTTAAGGATATAATTATTACAATTTGAAAGTTATAACATTTATTTTACGTATAAAGAAGTAGTTTTTTTTTTAAAAATATACTCCCTCCGTCTCATAGAAGTTGACACACTTTTCTTTTTGGTTTGTCCAATTAAAGTTGACACATTTTCTTTTTAATACATGGGACCCACATAAAACCAATTACTTTATTCTCATTGGGCCTACATACTACATCTAATACAACTACCCACTACACATTAAATATTATTTCTCTTACTTCACTTTACTTCACTTTACATTAAATTATTATACCCCTTAATCTCCGTGTCAAAAAAAATGCGTCAACTTTTCCAGGACAGAGTGAGTAATAAGAAGTAGTTAAAAAACTGCAGTTAATAAAAAAATCTCTCAACACAATATATAAATTAATAGTTAATTTTGTAATTTTTCAATATTTATAAAGTAATTATTCTCATAAAAAAAAGCATGATCGCCAACTAATAGGAAAATAAGAAATAATTATTTAAAATAAAAAGAAGCATGTCCGCATATTGAAAAATATAAAAGAAGCATGTACGCCAATAGGAAAATAAAAAAATTCTTTTAGTGTATGTCCGCTGATAGGAAAATAAAAAGAAGTATGTCCGTCAATAAAAAAATAAAAAATATTCAAAAGAAGTATATCCGCCAATAGAAAAATAAAAATGAATTTCTTTAGTGCATGTTCGGAAAAGCATGTCCGCCGATTGGAAAATAAAAAAGTTATGTTATTGCATGTCTAGCGATCGAAAAATAAAAAAGAATTCTATTTGTGCATGATAATTCTTATATTCATGTAACACTACAAAAAAACTGACCGACAGTGACGGATTTTGTGATGGATTGACGGACTTTGTGACGGTAAAGCGCCCGTCACCCGAACATGCGTCACAAAGTGTTTGTGACGGTCCTGTCACAATTAGTGACGGAAAAAATTAGTGACAGAATTTGTGATGGTTTCTTTTAACTAATATTTATGACGGATTTTTGTGACGGAAAAAATTAGTGACAGAATTTGTGATGGTTTCTTTTAACTAATATTTATGACGGATTTTTGTGACGGATTATATTTGTGACGAAAAATTCCGTCACAAACTTAAATTCTAAAAGAAATTGAGTAGACAAGAATCGAACTCCTCTTGCTCATGTGAGTGCTTGACGGCTCCAGCCGTACCGGCTACGGCTAACTCATTTCCATTTTATTATATTTCTACCCCTTATACCCTTCTTAGAATTTAATTGTGTAAATTCGCCCCCAACTGGGTTTGAACCTGGGTGGGCACCAAGCAAGAGTGCTTGTGCACAAGTGTTGAGCCAATTTGGCTAGATGTACTTTCTGTTAGTCTTTAATAAATATTGTATATATTCAATTAATTTGTGTTAAAATAACATCAACCAACTTTTAAAATAAATATGGTGCTAATATTGATTAATATAATATATATTAATATGACAAATAATGATTAAAACATTAATTAGTTAATTTTATTATTTATTTAAGGCAAATATTAAAATTTTCATAATTAAATTAAAAAATCCTTATAAATTTTAAATTCTCAATATGTAAATAATATCTAAATATATTATTTATTTATATATGAAAAATAGGTTAATTTTCGTTAAAATAAATAACATTCTCCTAATTTCTCAATTTAATTCTCTTTGTTAGAAAATACATAATCTTTATATTTTTCTTTATACATAATCTTAAAAGTTTTATTATTTAATTACAAATTCATCTACTACAAAATATATGACTATATTATTTAATAAAAATCAAGACACATAAATATTTAAATTATAACAATTCATACAACTCATTGCCGTTTAAAATTAAAGTAATTATGTTCTTATAATTATTTTGATTTTATAATTACCATTACTATACAATACAGTATATTCAATTAGTCAAGGTAAATAAATTCACAATAAATATTAAAAGAATAATAATTTCTTTAAAAAAAATCTGTTCTCATTATTATTTTGATTTTAAAATTAATATTACTATATAAACACTATACATTCAATTATTTTAAGTTTAAATAAATTTACAATAAATATTAAAAAAATAATAATTTCTTTAAAAAAATAACTCTTCTTATAATTATTTTGGTTTCAAAATTAATATTACTATATACAACAATACAATATATTCAACTATTTAAGTTTAAATAAATTCACAATACATATTAAAAGAATAATAATTTCTTAAAAAAATGTAAGTTTAACCTTTTGTTTTATATAATTAAATTAAATAGCATAATGTAACGAACAAATACAATTTTAATAATTTTTTTTAAATTGTAAATTGTGACGGACAAATTTCATCACAAATTTTATGATGGACTTTGTCCGTCACAAACGAGACCCTTTACATTGTGATCGCATTTTTTCGTCACTAATTAAAATAAATAAAAATAAATATTTTGTGACGGAAAAAAGTCCGTCACAAATTTTTCCGTCACAAATGCCGTCACAAATATCGGGAATAACAAAATTTTAAACGGTCAATTATTAGTCGTCACTATTTTCAAAATGCCGTCATAAAGTCCGTCACAATTGTGACGACAAATTTTCCGTCAAAAAAATCCGTCACTGTCGGATAACTTTTTTGTAGTGTAATGCCCAATTTGAAATTGGATATATTGATTAAAAAAAGCAATAAAAATAGATAAATTTCAAATCAGATATATTGATAAAAAAAAAAGATAATTAAAATTGTTGCATAAAATTATTAATAGTCCAAAATTAAATATGACGGGCACCACTTAAATTTATCAGTGAACATGGGACATGTAGGATTTTTATTATTCAATTGTTGTGATAATATATATATATATATATATATATATATATATATAATAAATTGTGAATGGCTTTTATTATTATTTTTTTATAGCGGACACATAATTGCGGACATGGAATTTTATTTATTTTTTTAATTGTAAACAAATATATTCTCTTAATTATCAAGTACATGGACAATATATACATTATCTTTGTTATTAAATATATATTCAAATAAAAATATTCATGGGTTATCAAATATATATATATATATATATATATATATATATATATATATATATATATATAATCTTAGTTATATCATCGGACATGGATTATTTTATACAGCATCACCAGCGGACATGATTTGTATTTTCTACAGGATACACATTATCTTTTGAAACACCTTTAATTGCGGACATGAAATTTTATTTATTTTTTTAATTGTAAACAAATATATTCTCTTAATAATGAAGTACATGGATATTATATACATTATCTTAGTTATTAAATATATATTCAAATAAAAATATTCATGGGTTATATATATATATATATATATATATAATCTTAATTATGTCAGCGGACATGGATTATTTCATACGGCATCACCAGCGGACATGATTTGTATTTTCTACAAGATACACAATATCTTGAAAAATTATAAAGTGGGTCAAAGATTAACTTAATATTTCAACGCCATTTTATATGGAAAAAGAGAAAATTCAGGAAAACAATACTGACATGTGTCGGTGGGGTGGGGGTAGTTCATGCATATCACTTTAAAAGTGAGCAAATTAGATGTTTTTAAAATATTAGGGCAAACTTGATGTACCATACTTGAAATAGTGCATTCTGAGTGATGTCCCTTTTTTTTACCCAAAACATAAAATTGGCTAACCATTGAGGATGTCAAACCACCATGTTGTCCCTCCTCACATGAACAACCTCTTGGATCAGATTACCACCTCAGCAAAAACATGGTTGGACCAAACTCCAAATTTAATTATTTTCAAAAAATTCAAATCCCTAATTCCCCTCCAAAAATTTTCGTAATTAATTATATCGTGCGATACACCTCCGAATTCTCAATCACCTAGAGAAGAATCTACGGTCGGCGAAGCTATTAACAAAGGGATGGTGATCCCATTTTGTCGGATAAGTGCCGCTCTCGCCTAGTAGAAGATATGGCGAGCCAACGCAGATCAGGTAATTCATGTTAATACGATATCTAAAAATTTTTATGGAATGCATGTAATTGTACTCAGATTCAGCCATAGTTTTAGCATAGTAATCATGAATTGGAGTAATTGGTGGTTTTATTAGAGCTTTTGTATCTGCAATTATTAATGGATGTTCTGTTTTTGATGAAACTTCGTACACCGAATTATTTCAAAGAGTTCTGTTTGATGAAGGGGCTAAGTGTGTCAATACGTTTGGAGGGAGCAAGAAATATTAAAACGTTAAAATGACACGTGTATACCATTATTGCTTAATATGGTTTGACATTGCAGCTCCTATAAGTAGATTTTTAGATGGCGGCTAATGGTATTATTGTTCTTAATCAAAAAAGCATAACAAACAGGAAAGAAACAATCAACTTTGATCATATAGAAATGGAAGCTATAATAATGAAATGGAAAACAATGAATATTATCTTTAAGTAGTACCATTTTAATTGTTATACATCTACCGAGGCATGTGATGAACCCTTAGTAATGATTCACCATAGCCAGGAAGCGTCACAACACAAATTATGGTTAATAAACTAAGTAACGAATCAATTAATATTTGCTATCAAATTTTCACTGAAAAGTAACTCCAAGACGGGTTGTTGTTAGTTTACTTAATGATTTACTTCCTGAGAAACCAGGCATGCACGAGAATGATATAATTCGTTGCCTTACAATTAACAATACCTATGTCCGAGAGAAGATCATAGATGATAGGGATGTGTGCAGTTTGCTTTGTGCTGGGCAACCTAACATATTTTTTATTCTTAAATGCAAATCTGGTTGCCCTCTTGATAACCAAACAACGGGTATAGTTGGGAGTTGTTCTTCACTAAGAAATTTCAGTGAATTGAAATATCATAATCCAATAAATGACGATGTCCATCGCGAGAAGATCACAATAGGAGGCCTGTTGGGAAGGCTAGTATTAATGACAGTCACATCCAAAGTGGTCTTAGAGCGGATGGGGATAACACAGATGATTTGCTTCGAATATTATTTGCGGATGAATGTGGGTGGGTCATCTGACGAGCATATGTCGGATGCAATTCCTCACTCTGATTTATCTGATAGTGATGGAGATTACCAAAATAACTCTAAGACGCAAATCAATAGGCCTGAAAGTGTGAAACAATGGAGTATCCCATGTATGCCGGATTCATTCAGTGTTGAGAAAGAAATGTTTAGCACCTTGGATGAAAGCATAGATGGTCTAGCAATGATGCGACCTATGGAAGCAAAAAGGAAATGAAGTTGGCAGTTGCTCTATATAATTTGAAGTGCCGAGCTGGTTTTCGGGTCTATAGATCCCAAAGGTACAGGTGGTATATGAAATGCAAAAGCCAGTCACCTTGCGAATTTATCTTTCACGCCACTAGGTGGGATGATATTTGGATATGCACCCACTTTTTTGGACGCACATGCATTAAAAACTTGAATAGGGTGGGAACAAAGATCATGTCATCTGAATTTCTTGGGACTTTATATGGTACATCAAACGAAGAAGTGCACGTCGATGTCTCCTTCATTAATCATTGAAGATCTAAAGGCAAGACATGGCGTCTCAATACTGTATGATCATGCTCTTGCTGTGAAGAAATGGGCGACCAATCTAATGTATGGTGATGATTCGAAGTCGTTTAAGCTGCTACCAACGTACCTGAGAGCATTGGGAAGGGAGAATCAAGGTAGTCATGTCGCTCTACGCATCTCAGACGGAGATCACGTGTTCCAAAATGTATTGGTTGCACTCTCCATCTCCATATCCGTATTTGGGTGATACGGAAGGCTGTGTTGTGGTAGATGGTGCTCATTTGAAGAGTGGGTACAAAGGAGTGGTAATTGTTGCAATAACACATGATACAAACCAACAAATATTCCCTCTTGCAATAGGAATGGGTTTTTCAGAGAACAACGAAGAATGGACATGGTTTATGATGTAGTTGCGGGAGAATTTCAGATGCCCATATGAATTGTTGATTGTCTCGGATCAGCACAAAAGTATATGTCATGCAGTTAGGGGGGTATACCCGAATAGTGCACATGCATTTTGCTATTACCATTTGCGTAAGCAGGTCATGATGTACAATAAAGGCGTTGTGTACTTGTTCAAGACTACTGCTAGAAGATCTGAGTTTGACAGATGAGTCTAGAAATATACACTTGTAGGTATAAATAAAAACTTGTAATAGGAATTAAAACCCCCATGCTATTGGGTCTAAACATTAGTTGGATACTTAATTGTCTTATAATTAATCTCTCGTGAATATGGTAGATTATGTGTGGACCTGGTCTAGAACGTGCAGTTACTGTGTTGTTTATACTATTGACCTATTCAATTTACTTGTTGAGCAGGATTATGAAAACATTAAGGAGCCCCGGGAAATTTGAAAGCCAGTATTTGAAGTTGAATGAAATAGGAGGGAGAGATGGTCTTGTGTGCTATGCCATGTCAGGAAATATGAATTCATCACGAATAATGCTGCAGAGAGTTGGAATGGGTGTATATCTTGGGCTCGGTCACTCCCAGCGGTCTATTTCTTGGAATCGGTGAGGTAAATTATCGGTGGTTGGTTCACGAGTCGTCTCGCAGAGGTAGAAACAAAAATTGGACCTGTATATCGTACCGTTGCTAGTGAGATGTCCCGTGTAGTTGAACCTAGCATAGGATTGGTAGTCGATTTGATGGGAGCTGAGACCTACAAGGTAAAGAGCAACACAAAGAGTTGCATAGTAGATCTGGAAAATTGATTATCGATTATGTGACTGTGGAGCTTTTCAAGCCGAAATAATTCTATGCGTCCATACGGCGGCAGCAATCAGGCTAGAATTATTTCTTGATTTAAAATTTTATATATTACTTTCAGTTCTCATTATCTAGAGGACTACATTCTAAAATTTTAATTACAACATTAAAGTAAATGGTGTTAAACTTATCTAGGTTTGCAAAGTATGATGTGAACTCCTTTGTTGGTGATTGCTACCTGAATGAGAGGGTGAAGGGGATGTGGGGTAAGATGGTGCTCTCTATTCCTGACCCATCTGAATGACAGAGTTTGGGATTAAATGGAGATGATGTTTGTAACCCACCTGCTTACCTGAAATAACTGGCAGGCCTAAAAGTTCTCGAATAAAGTGAACAAAGGAGAAGAATTTCAAGAAGTGAAGGAGTAGTCAGTGTTGCAGTAGATGCAAGGGCAGCAGTCACAACAGGAGCACATTTACTTTCCATCGGTTAATGGAAAGCAACTCAATGACCTATATGTTAGGATAGCTGGACATATAACGAATATCTTGAAAAATTAGAGTTACAATTTTTTATATGATGGCGAACATGTTGGTTAGATTAGGGTCTGTACACAAAGAGCTTGTTGACTTGTTTATATTTATTGACTGTTATATATCACCTGATGGTTTTACTGTGATGTGATTGTTATTTGTCAAGTGTTTCAATTGAGATTGTATAATGTTGTGGTGGTATCGCAATGATCCCATTATTACTCTGAAATATATGAACTTAATACATGGAGTTAAAATACATGTAATATTCAATGTAGATATCTCCACTTAAATTAATAGAGGTTGTTAGTTAAAATACATGTAATATTCAATGTAGGTATTTCCACTTAAATTAATAGAGGTTGTTATCTTTGTTTATAGTGAAAAAGATGAATATATTAATTATAATGTAGCTCCTCCAGCATTGATATATTATACTGGAACAGAAGAAGGAGTCATATATTGTGTATGAAATATAAATGGATATTAGTGAAAAAAAACCATTCCCTTCAAAATGTTAGATCTAGAGCCAAATAATAAAATAGTTGGATCTCAAAAGTCATTTTTAAATATTCAATATACCACATATTCAATTCTGGGAGTAGTGATTGTGTTAATGCAACATGAGGTGTTGCATGCCCATGCCTTTCACATTAAAAAGCAATACAATGATGATAGGTATAAAGAATAAAGTCATAATAATTATCCTCCTCTCCATGGAATGTTTCTGCATTCTTTGTTACATTTCCGCGTTAACTCAGTCAATCTCTGTCATGTCCCTCTTTAATCTGAAAATCTCTATTTTTTTCGACCAGATCAGTTGATAACATCTCGTCTAATACATTCTTATATTTTAGCTGTGCCTTCAGAATCTCATTCTCCTAATTCAATGAAGCAAAACAGACTTTTTGAAACGATTCCATTTCAAGATCAATCCACTCAAGAAATGGAAGACATCCACCTTCTGTTTACATTTACAGAAAAAAAAATATTAGTGAGTTGCATGCATGGGAGAGTAAGATTCCAATGTACGATACGGTGAATCAATAAATAATCCACTTAGATGTTCATTTGAAATAGAGACCTCTTCCCTAAAAATTAAATTTAATCATACGAATACTAGATTAAAAAAGACCTACAAGATAAGAAATTTATTTACACCTTGTATTTAGGACATCACCTGAAACACCTCGCTGAATTTTCATCCGTCATTGATATAAATTGCAAAGCGTCGAAGCCATGTCTGCATATTTCTTCTCGTCATTGCTAACAGAGTCCGCAGATGAGTATCGTGAATTGGAATTGGAACGAAATCCAGTTGTAGCTGATATTTCCTCTGTCTTTCTAGCTTCAAAGGGCATACAAATCTCCGCAGAGCAGTCGTGTATATTCTTCAATATTCATAGTTTGCAATGTGTCCATTGACCTTAGCCCTACTGCAGCCTCCAAATAAAGATAGCAAAACAAACCAAAATCATTTCCAGACATCTGCTATGGTAATTTGGGTACCTTCTCAACTTTGAAAGACCGCTTCACAATAACGTCTTGCCTGAAGTCGCAATGGTCGAGTAAGCTGCTAATTATCCTTCTAAACATCTCAAATTATGGAATGTAGATTTTTTTCGATGTTTTAGAGCTCGAATCATGTATCACGATCTTATTCTTATGGAATTGAACCTCGTACAGTACCCAATGATTGCCACAAACATGTGCCACTTCATAGAATTTCTCCACTTCGTTCCAATTCTGACCAAAACCTCCTGCATGGAATTCACCTGCCATGTAGCCAAACAACATCTTCTCCTTAGCATCCCAATCCAATTTTTATCCCCTATTCGCGACTTCCTCCCATAGACCATATATGCCTACACCTCACATACGACTAATTCAAATGGATGGACAAAAACAATAACATATGTTTGGATGACCAAAATAAAATTAAATTAGAACACCATTTAAAATAAAGTTTCATTCATAACCAGAAAATAAATTCTACAACTGTCCACCCAGAAGAAAGACACTCCGTAGACTCTTTTACCTTATAAACCATGAGCTTCAGCAGCATATCAAGCATCTAAGTTTTAAAAAAACAGAGTTTGAGTTCAGCATCACTTTATTTCGTATATATTTAATTATCCATCATATATACCTCATTGTCTATCCATTTTTTGAGTGTAAATAGACACTCAAAAAAGGATGGCCGCATAGATGATTGAAAGCCATGCCCTAAGATTATAAAATCTTTGTCTGCTTTCTTATTCATCGAGTACCACACATGAAATGATTATGCAAAATGATCAGCACCTTCATCAACAGGAGATTCAGGACAGGATGAACAGGATGCTTTCCTCTTTTTATTGCATGTCCATTCTTCCAATCTATATCATTCTTCACCCCAGGATTGCCTTTCCTCTTGCCTCGTCCTGATTTTTTTACATTCGCCACTGGCTTATTTCCCTGGAATAGAATGAACATCTGAATGAGATTATCATGAGTTATAAATATGATTTGAAGTACAAGAAAATGGTCACTAATACAAATTCCATCCAATTCATCAATGGGAATTTTGTTCCCTTCGTCACCTCACACAACTTGTCCTCAGTCATCGCTAATGAATAAGATCTAGTTTTCCTTGCCTTGAAAACTTGTATAGCCTGTTATTTTAGTAAGGACATCAGTAAGAATATTTCATTAAAGGATCCAAGTAGAGAATTCAAGCATTTTTAATTGCTATACACATATTTCCCTGCATGACATATATTAATTTAGCTTGCAGAAATCATCTGGTTCAGCAAGAACATTGCATTCCTCTGCCCCGTTTCACCGGTCTTGGTGGAAACTCCCATGTCATTCTTCTCATTGATCGCTACAATGCGTGGGAAATCAAATTCATGCATTAAATCATGCTTAGAAATTGGTACTCAAGTAGTACTCACTGCACTTTCACTTATTCACAAGGTTATACCACAAAATCATTACATGCACATGACATTGCATAATACCTCCTTCTCAATATCTACAGGCACTACAGGTGATTGTGGTACTCCATTTTCATTTTCACCCATGTTTACATCAGCCGTGTACGGTTCATCACCTCCGAATGGATCAGGGGAATGATGTTGTACTGCTGGACCCTCTTCCGTACTTTCTTGAATGATGCCAAAGTGGAGCATCAGAAAATGAATATTATGGTTATATTCTTCTAGCCTGTTCAGCATTTTTTCATTCTCACTCACCAATCGCCTCAACAATTGACATATCTCTCTATTAGATGGTGTTTTATCACCATCTCCCATGTCTAGATCATCTACACCATCCCTATTTCCATCAGCTGATGAGTGTCTCTCTTGATTGCATCTGCAAATTGGATGTCCTCTACTGTTTCCTTTACCAGCATTGCCTCCCACTGCATAGCACTCAAATAGCATTATGCAACCTTCTCATCAGCAGTGGACTCTAAATGTCTTGTAATAACAACCTACAGATGCACAAAATAAAAAAATTAAAGTGCTTAGTCTAACCCTGTTCCTAGTTTATCTTCTCTGCTATTCATAAAAATATCACAACATACGTGATCTCCACTCAGATCATCTCCGCGAAGATCCATGAACACTGACTTCAGCAAATCTAAAGAACGTGGAGTAGACGAGCACAACCATCGAAGAATTCTCAGGATTTAGGTGTTCTTTAGAATGCAATATCTCAGAGAGAGAGTCGTTATTGCTTTATAAGCCCAGACCAGCAAAGCATATGCAAACCCATTGCCATCTACAAACTTCCTATCAATCTTAGGCTTCATTCTCCGACCAACCTGTTTACTTCTACAGGGTCTAAGGCTACGTCTAACATCGGACGCCAAGAATTCCCAGGCCATTCTACCCCACAGATATAAGTTGAATACCTCCAGATCATCCGCGAGCCAAAGATACTGCATATCAACCTTCTTGGCACAGAGCACTTTACTCAAAAGCATCCCAAATACAACCCACAACAAAGCCAGCTTCACACTATCATCACAGCCTCCATTCTGCTAAAGAATTTTATTAAATGTCAACTCTATCATTTTCAAAATAACTACATCAGCATCAAGGTATCGTATTTTTATTGTATCGCTCTCAATTGTTCAAGGTTTGAACCGAAGTTTAATCCCGTTACAAGGGCAAACTCGCATGGCCCAAACTTTTCCTCTTGCGTATTCATATGGAACATTGTTGGTCTGTGCATTCTGGTGTGTCCTACTAGAAAAGCAATGACAAGTAAAGCTGACCCTGAAAATTCATTGGGGGGATTCTCAAGAAATACCCAAAGCAGCTCTACTCGAACTGTTTCATCTGTGTACCCTTCAAACCCTTCTTAATCTTGGCTATCACTGACATGTCACAGCGATTTGCCACCTTTGCAAAGTATCGATCTTGATGACTAATTAGAGCCATGGTCTTCAAACCCTTCTTAATCTTGGCTATCACTGACATGTCACAGCGATTTGCCACCTTTGCAAAGTATCGATCTTGATGACTAATTAGAGCCATGGTCAGACCACCTGCGATACACCACATGTACAATGCCTTGAAGATCATATCTATGTGAATATCATTCTAACTAAAATTGCAATTATCCATGCAATATGCCATTAAAACACATATTTCACTAGAACACTTTTAACCTGCCTATTACTTAAACAGATGCATCCAGTTATCAGCTTTCCCTTGCATTACAGTGACCTATAATGATAATTCTCGTGAATTTTTTTTACAATTACTCATAAATTCACATTTATAATCCACACTCAGCTTTCACTTGAATTACATGGACGCGTATCAGCAGTACCTACTGAATTTATAACAATTCATCATATATTAACATCTACAATCTACACCATCCAGATATGCTATGGTTGTAAAATATTATGGCTAGTTCAGTGTACTGGGTGGAACAAACACCTTGAAAATCTTTCTCTATTCCGTTTATCAGTTCAAAATCAACATCCTCTTCTTAGGTCGTCTATTCAATTTTTTTTCTAAGCCATCAACAAGAAAATATCAAGAGATGTATAACTATGACGTCGAGAGGTTGAACAACTCCAGTCGTCTCCAACTGCCGGAGTCACCGCCTGTACTGACTGGCCACCACCGAGATGTACTCTACTTCCTTCTTTGACGACACCATCTTTTTTGAATTGAATGCAGTCGAGTGGATTGCTTCTTGGCGGCTCCTGGACTTTTCAAATTTGGGAGTATATTTCTTCTCCGATGATGCTCAAATGTTTGAACAATTTAGGGATTTTATACTCTTGAAATTTCAATTAAGGTTTTTTCCCCATTATACAATCAGAATCACGGAGGTAGACCAAGGCAAATCAATTTGGAAAATTAAATCAATCGCTCGGTCTGATAAGGGGATATCATGGTCATTTCACCTATTAAAGGCTATATTTCCTTGAAAACTGAGTGGTAGATGGAAATTCTTGGAGGCATATGGCCACTTGCTTACCATTCCTATTTTGTACAAAAAGTTGTATACTGCTGCATCCATCTAAAGGAGTAATTGTTTTAATGGATAGTAATCATAATGCCCAATGTCAGAAATGAAACATCTATTTTTCCCACTTGTTTAAAATATCGAGTATCTAATTTGTCAAACTTTTTAATAAATTCCTGAATTAACCTCAACCTTGGTCAAATCAGTGTCAGAATATTTGAAATTAATGACGTTGACTGAAAAGAGTGTTTGACTATATTTTTAAAATTATTTTTTTTATTTTCACAATAATGTCATGTCCGCTGCAATAACCTCATGTCCACTGGAAAAATTATTTAAATACGCTATTAAAAAAAATTCTAAATTCTTTTTTTTCCAAAATAAATTCAAATTTTCTTTTTCAATTTTTGTTCTAGGTACGCACTGTCCCATACTTTTTTTTCTTCCAAATCCACCAAACATTACATTGGTAAAATGAAAAAAAAAAAATTTCCCATCGTACAAAATTTTACATTAGTCTACTTTAATTTTTTATTTTTTTTATAGAAAACATAATTTTTTTTATTTTTCTAGTTTCTTACGGCGAACATGGAAAATTTTTAAAAAAATCATTAAACACCCCTTCTTATTAACATACATTAATTAAGATTATCACTCACCTGACATGCCTTAAAAAAACTTTTATTTATATTAGAAAATAGAAAAAAAATTATTATTTTTATTTATTGCGGCGGATATGGAAAATTAAAAAATAAAATATCATCGGACACGACTTTCCTATGATCTCCAATATAATTTACTTCATCTTGTGCGGTGACTTTTCTAGTATCTCCTGTTATCTCCAATACAATGTCCTACGTCTTGTGAGGTAATAGGTTAAAATAAAAATAATTTATTTTCCAAATCCATTACACAAAATTGGATTTCTTGCGGAGGACATGAATTTTTTTTTTCAAATCCACTAAACAAAAATGGATTTCTTGCGGCGGATACTAGATTTCTTGCGGCGGACATGAATTTTCACTTTCCAAATCCACTAAACAAAACTGAATTTCTTGCAGCGGATATTAATTTTATGCGGCGGATATGAATTTTATACGGCGGACACAACAAATTAAAAAAGAAAAGGAAAATCTTATCAGCTGACACCCTCTCCTTTCTCCAATCCAATGTCTGGGGGTTGAGGATTTTTTACGATATATATATATATATATATATTCATACAGGGGACCTCGCAAATTAAAAAAAGAAAAATAAAATCTTATCAGTGGACACCCTCTAATTTTCTCCAATCTAATGTTTGGGATGGATTTTTTACGATATATATACAATTTTTTTCAAAATTCCACCGATTTTTTTTATAAAAAAAAATGGTTATGTATTCAATAATATGGGTAAGAAAATTAACCCCTTAAAAAATGTACAACAATCCTTCATAACTTCACAATACATTCCTACTCCAAGGTTAACTAGAAACTATTACAAGATAAATTTTGGACATTGTCACCATTCCTCATAACAAATGATCAATCTTGTAGAAAACTTCCTAAAAATCCAATTTCACATGTGAGCTTTAAGTTCTTCCACCACCTTTTCCAACAAGATCGATTCATTTTAAAAATAATGGTATTTCTATTTTTCATAACAACCAAACCACACACTCCCACAAACAAACCATGAACATCTTCCCTTTTCCTCTCTGTAATTAGTCTACTGAAATACAGTAAACTAATAGAAGGATTCGAGGACATCACTGCTTGTACGCCAACCCATTTGAAACATTCCATCCAAAGAAGATTAGAAAATTTGCATTCGAAGAATATGTGGTGTATCGTCTCTTCAACCTCAGAGAAAAAATGACATTTGACATTCGCATTTTGGGTAAGAATCCTTTGTTGGAGTTTCGTTGATGATGATAGTCGCTCCCACAAAACTCTCAATGCATGAACCTTTACCTTTGGAAGAGAAATTTTGTTCCAAAGTAGGACAAACTCTTCTTTAAACTTTGATCCTTCTCCCATTGACAAATCCCACTGATTATTGAATTGTTAAAATAAAAATAATTTATTTTCCGAACTCACTGAACAAAACTGGACATTAGTCTAGTTTAATTTATTTTTTATTTTTATGTGGTGGACACAACAAATTCAAAAAAGAAAAAGAAAATCTTGTCAGTAGACACCTTATCATTTTCTTCAATCCAATGTCCGGTGTGATGATTTTTTTACAATATATTATATATATATTTATTTATTTAATACAGCGGACATGGCAAATTAAAAAAAGAAAAAGAAATCTTATCAGCGGATGCCCTCTCATTTTCTCCCACCAATGTTTGGGTGGAGATTTTTTTTTTACGATATATATGTATAAAATATATTTTTTCCAAAACCACCGGTTATCACTGTTAAAATAAAAAAAAAATTACAAACTTACCGAACGAAAGTGGACATTAGTCTAGTTTAAAATTTTTAAATTTTATACGGCGGACATGGCAAATTAAGAAGAGAAAAAAATTCTTGTCAGCGGACACACTATCCTTATCTCCAATTCAATTTTTGGGATAAGGTTTTTTATTGCGATATTATATATTATATATATATATATATATATATATATATATATATATATATATATTTATAATTTAATTAATCACGATATATATTATATATATATTTTTCAATTCAATTAATCACGTCAGCGGGCACACTATCCTTTTCTCTAATTCAATTAATTACATCCACTGCTGTTAATAATCCCTTAATAATAATCCAATTATTTAATTTAGGGACACAAGCCAAAATTAATTTCTCTCTCACTCTTTTTCTCATGTCATATATCAACAAAGTCTGACACATAACAATATACCAAATAGATCATGTCCGTCATAATTTAATTTTTTATATTAAAGTAATGAAGCACGTCCACCAGCAATACTTGATAAATTAATCATGTCTGCCTGATTATTTATCATAATATAATTCCTCATTCTCTCTCTGTTGTTGATTCTATATCTTTTTCACAAAACTCTGACATATGACAGGACGTTCTAAAAATTTCTACCAATAGTGAAAGTGACATGTGGGCCATCCTCAAGGTATATGTGATAGAATGCCTTAAAGTGGGCAAATTAGATGTACTCTAAATATTAGGGAAATTTAGATGTAACACATTCAATCCTAGGCAAGATGTGACATTTTTCTTGTTTTAAACGTATTAATTTCTTCTTCTTTTTTTCTTTTTTTTTTTAAAGTAAAAGAGTACACATATTGTTGCAACTCCTAGAGATGTTTCACAATAACAAAGGGATAAAAAGAATATCTAAATAATACAAAGAGATACGAATCACCCGATTCTCATTACATCTCCTAGAGATCTTTCACAGATATCCATTCCAATCAATATGTCGAGTATGTCATCACGAACGCCCCCTCGAAATATGAAGTGAAGCGGTAAAGAAATGAAACCTCAAAGTGAATACTTTCTCCCGCACATTTCTCCTTCTTTTATCCTCTGTTTTCTTTTGCTTGTGGCACTAACTGTTAGCGATCGGATCTTATGGCCCACATGATTCGTTCAGGTTACATAATTCTATTGCAGCGGAAATGAATAGAATAAATTATCTTTCACCGTGATATATTGGTGAAGAGATCGATCAGCAGCAACTAACGATCTTCCAATCTTCTACTATATTTCCAAGCATAGTCTTAACGTCGTGTGGGCGACGATCTTCAAGACCCTTTCAATCTGTAATTCTCCCTCTCAATCTCACGTTTTTAGGCGCATGAGTGAATGAATTAGGGTTTTGAATTAATGAGGTGGCTTATATTTGGGCTACAACAGGTACTAGGAGAAGAAATTAGAGTTGGGCCTCCATTAGGCTTAAGTATCCAAGTTTAGCCCAAAACTTATACTTAAGTCCAATAATAATAATTCAGTCCACTAAAAAATTATTACTGCACTGCCACTCTAATCCCAAATTATGTTATGGGCTCCTTCTTATTATGAGCTCGTTAGTCTCCCAGTGTTCAAGATATGCAATGCCCATTAATTAATTAAGTTACTGACAACTCCATTAATCAATATCTCATCCGAGAGTAGTACCACTCAACCTTGTTATCATGCCGGAATAAATCCACCTGCAGGGTTTACATGATAATCCTTATGAGCTCCTCAAGGGAACATCATCAGCCTATTTAATAGGACATGGATTCCTTCTACAATCAACAACACACCATAGAGACAACAATACTTCCCAACTGACCGAGTTATTGATTTAATAAATAAATCTCACCAATTGATGAATCAAATAAATAAATACTGACTTAAGTGTCGAGATTATTGTATAGGTATTAAGAGTACGAACATCCTTAATAACTGAGATCGAGTTCTCCTATATAGTCAATATAAATCGAACATCTCATGCGGTCCTGCTTAATACACACAAAGTGCTCTAATGCGATTTTATAGTCAAGACAAACTAATACCAAATCACATTGCAACCATTCCGATAGATAGTTCCCGTCTATCTCGATTGTGAGCATCTGTTTGTACTTTATAAGGAGCCGACAATATGTTCTTTTGTGTGACGCCGCACTGCCCGCACACCATATTATCTACAGTATAAAGCAAATGGACTATTGCATCAACATATAAATAATTATAAGATGCAATCATTTGATCAATCCAACACTAACGCCTCTCTTCTAGCATGCATCTTTTGAATTTATAAGCTGCCGGGAGAAATTCAATTTCTAATTAACCAATAGTAGGGCTTTCACGATGGGCCACTTAATTGAATTAATATTCATGGCCATCACTAGAAGTAAAAGAGATGTTTAATGTGTATGATTTTCATGAAAACGTAAATTGATTTTTTTGTGATGAAAGAGTTAAAATATCAAATTTGGAGAATATATATTTAGGGTTTTTATGGACAATTGGCATTTTATGTTACAACTCGCTTCGAGTTGCAACACTCGTGGCAAGTTGCTGCCACACCAACTCGTGGAGAGTTCAGCACTCGCCCTTTTGCTGGGACGAGTTGAAGGTTATGATCTGAAGCTATCCAAGCTTGCCCTTCTGCATTTCCACCCTTTAACTCGAGGCGACTTTGAGTACCAAACTCGTGGTAATTTACGACACTCGATATGAGTTTGGGCTTTATTTTTAGCCTCTTCTTGTTTGTACTTCCTTGATTCTATTTTTCTTCCCTTTTCACCCATTTTAAGTATAATTTGATCAATACCTGGACATTTATAATATCATACTATAATTGCTACAATATACCACCAATAACACTAAAACAAAATAAAAGCACACTAAAATAACACTACAAAAATTAGGTGAAAATGACGCCGATCAAACCCCAAACTTAACGCTTGTCAATGAAAAAGAAGGAAAAAAATAAGGCAGATTCACCTAGACAAAATAAGAAAGAAACATAAGTAAAACATTTCGCAAGTAACAAGCATAACAAATCACATTAGGAATCATTACTTCAAAGAAACCTACACATGAAGATGTTAACAAGCTTAGGATCAAGAGAACTCGAAACAATTATGTCCCTTTTAATCCGATCTTCACGGTATGTGTTTGCACTCAACCCTCTTTGAGTGTGAAGGAATAATCACTCATCAATCAATCAGCCCGACTCACCATAGGCTTTTGCAAGTAAACTACATTCAAAAGCTACCATAGCCTTGACTCAAAGATCAAATAGGTTTTTATTATGGATGTAATGACAAGCTCTTTGATAAGTTAGGGAAGAATTTAGGCATTAGTGACTTCGAAAGTAAGTGTAGGTGATCAATAAGATGATCTCTTTCCACTCTTTATGCTTTCATTTTCCTTTACTCTTTTCATTCTTTCACCTTACACTAACTTCCTTTTTTATCCTGATCATCTTTTGTACCTTTCTGTTCTTCATATTTGATTTTCACACACCGGATCTTCTGCATCATTTTCGTAAATTATCTTCTATGTCACAAAATTATATGATTGACACATAAGAGGGGAAAGAAATTCAACCATTGCCACTAGGGTTTAAACTTTCCTTTTTACGATATAGTTTTCCTCTCTCTCGAGTTAAATTCATTTTTTGCCATGTAACTAAGTAAAACTTCGATTTTTGTCCTAAAAGGGATAAGTGGCTTAATTTTGCCCTATAACTAACGAATTGTTCCAATTTTTGCCCAATTTTCGCCAAAAATGTGAATTTCGTCGGAATCCTCCACGTCATGCTTCAATTCCGGTTGGTCAATCCGACGTGGCAATTTTGACTTTTTTTAAGCCAATGAATCCGCCACGTCATATCCCACCTATTTATTTATTTTGAAATCAGCAAAATATTTAATTAAATTAAAAATATAAAATAAAAAAGGAAAATAAATAAAATAAATAATAACCTGTAAAATGAATTTAAAAAAAAAGGATTACACACCAATCTCTTAGAAGATTTGGTGTTGCACACTTTCCCACTCCCGTTCTTTCTCTTCAAATCGGTCTACAGCAAATAGAAAACTCTACGACGAATTTTACACCTCCGGAGGCGCAATTCTCGACGAAGCAGAGGAATTAGGAGTCAAAAGAGACGAAGCCTACCATAATCTGGTGTTCTTAGCCGGATTCAACGCTTACGACGGGATGAAATCCATGTTTCCAGCTCTGATAAAGTGGGTCGGCACCAACGGCGAAGAGCTGCACCGCCGCGTCGCGGCGGAGATCAGGGATGTTGTGAAACAAAAGGGGGTGTCTCTGGCATCGCTGTCGAAAATGCCGCTGACGAAATCTGTAGTTCCCAAATCTTTCCAGCAGCAATTGAGGATCAGTTAATAGCTGCTTGAAATTAATATAGAGGCTTGCATTGGATTATCTTCTAAAACAAGATGGTATATTATTGATTTGGGGATCAGTTAATAGCTGCTTCTAGAAAGATTTGGGTCACGTTAATCTCTTTTTTCTTTTCTTTTTTAATTCATTTTACAGGTTTTTATTTATTTTATTTATAGATTTTTCTTTTTTATTTTTTATTTTTAATTTAATTAAATATTTTGCTGATTTGGAAATGAATAAATAAAAAGGTGGGATATGACATGGCGGATTCATTGCCTCAAAAAATGAAAATTGTCACGTCGGATTGACCAACCGGAATTGAAGTATGACGTAACTCATTCTGGCGAAATTTGCATTTTCCGGCGAAAATTGGGCAAAAATTAAAATAATTCGTTAGTTATAGGGCAAAATTGAACCACTTATTTTTTTAAGGCAAAAATTTAAGTTTTGTTTAGTTATAAGACAAAAAATGAATTTAATTCCTCTCTCCTACGTCTTATACATCCAACGGTGCGGCACATGAGATGATGCACCAAAATGATATAGAAAACTCAAACCGCACTTTTCACTTGAGCTTTTCATTTTAACTTATGCTCTTCTTTTATTCTCTTTCATTGTTCACCTAATCTTTTATCATTCATAATGTTCTTGCTCGTCACTCGTCATCACTATCTTTAGCACCAATTTCTATAATCACCCACACTTAAGATTAATTATTTAGATTTAAATGGGTTTTGGCTTGTAATGAATGTAATGTAAAGAAAAGGTTTATCCTAGTCAAGGGGTAATTAGGGATAGATGAGAAGGTAGAGAAAATATAGTTAGCTTGCATAAAACAAGGATGACCTATTATCACTTTTTATCTTTTTATACATTGATCATGAAATTATCACTTTGTATCCTTCTATATAAGGCAATTATCACTTTTTATCCTTCAATAAATTGTTCATAAAATACTTAAATTGGACATATATCAAATTTTCTTGAGTAGGTATTACTTATTATTAAAATATTTATCTCTTTCTATCCCTTCTACTAATTGTTTATGAAATAATTCAACTAGAGGATTATTATTTATTGATCAAGTATCAATTTTTTTTATTAAAAATATTATTTTTTAAAAATATTAACATCTTTTTTAAATTAATAATATTAAAATTAAAAATCAAATTAAATGAATAACAACCAAAGAAAAAAATTTAATTTCATCTAAAAAGAAAATTATAAAGTTAATTTTTGTTGTTAAATTAAAAAAAAATAATAAAAATAAAAAGACAAAACCGTATTGTTGTTTTCACTCACTCAATGAAAGCTCACCTGAGAATTCTGAGTCTAAGGTAGGAGGTTTCACCACAGTGAAAAGTAGGAACGTACAAGAAAGGAAAAAAAGAAAAACAAAGCATTTGTTTGTTTGCGTATTTTTCACTCACTAGCAAATATACTCAATCGTCGTAAAAATATACTCCATGTAAAATTATCGAATCCAATGAAATTTAAGTTTAGACTAATAAAACACGTGAGATCATATTTATGTTATTTTCGTAAATATGATTGGATTTTGAGATTGATTTTGAAAACTAAATATTAAAAATTCAATGGAAAATTAATAAGAGGGATTAGAAGTAAAAGAGAATATGTGTTAAAAATTTAAATACTTGGAATTAAAAACATCCAAACATACTATAACTTATAGTAACACAGACTCCCTCCGTCTCATTTAAACAGACCATTTTTTCTATTTTGGGCTTCTCATCCAAAGAGTCTCATTTTCTTTTTTATATACATAGGATCCACACATACTAATACAATTAAAAATATAGGGTGCACACTCCTACTAATACAACTACCCACTACACATTAAATAATAGCATTCCTTAATTCACGTTCAAAAAGGAAAAAGACACTCTTTGGGTGGGATGGAGGGAATATATGCAAAAGGAATTCAATTTAATTGGTATCAATTAAAGACGATCACGATAATATCATAAACTCCCTTTCGAATTACAAAGGTTGTAGATCTCCTAGAGACGACTCCCAAACGAACCTAGGATTAATGGCCAACATTTAAATAAAAATCGATAGAGAATTTTAATAATTAACTTTAAGACATAAGCATTATACGAAACAGATTGATAGTAGTTAAGCAAATATTTTTTCTTCTTTACCAAGTTGTATATATATTGTACATAAAACTAAAAATATTGCCTTCACTAAAAATAAAAAATTAAAAAAAAATTCCTCAAATATAAGATTGAGACAGAAAACAAACCAAAAAGGACCCTACATTTGATCTACGTACATAGTTTTGAAATTCTTGGTTTATAGGACAAGAACATAGCGACGCTTTTCTCCCACAATATTGTCTCCAATTCGTACATTCCTAAAGTTAGAGACATATAAATTCAAACAAGGTCTTCATGAATAATAATGTATTAGAGTCGTAGACTAGTTACTTATTTTAAATAAATGTTTCAAATTTTGACATTAAATTACTTATCACTTTTAATTTTTAGGTCTTAAATTGATAAAATATGAGACAATATGTGACAGATTCAAACTTTGAATTGATAATTTTATATATTTCAGGCCTTTAATTGATAATAATTCAAATTTCAAATTTACTGTTTATCCATTTTTAAAACATTGAATTGAAAGTATTAATATTCTTTAATATGAATTATTACTCTAGAATAAAAAAATTACTCCTCAAATTTTGATATAATATGATTTTTAATATTTTTGTTGAAATGAGTAATATTTTTATTTAGAAGAATAATAATTATCTATCTAAAGAATAAATTTTTATGTACAAAAAAATAATTTTATAAAATTAAGGCATATAGTGAACAGTTTCACATGAGACTTTATCTTTTTTTATAAGTTATTTTATTTTAAATTTGTTATGCCATATCGACACTCCTAATACAGTAATTTTAAATTTGTGACTCCATACTAACACTAATGATAATACAGTATATGTTAAAAACTTGATATTATCCATTTACTCTCTGTATATCATAACTCAAAGAAATAACGCGACAATGAATTATAATATAATTTTTTTAATATAAAATAAATATTATTTTATATATATATAATTTAAAGTAGGCAAAGATTTGAGTGAGACCGACTAACGGATCTCCTTATGTGAGACGAATTTTTTGTTATAGCTAGACAATTTTTTGTTATAGCTAGACAATTTTTTTCATCAATATAAAGAACTTGCAACAAATTATAATATTTTACTTTTGATATTGTACGTATAACTAAATCATGTAAAAAATTAATATATATGTACATATATTCTAATTATTTGAATGAATTTTGACGTGTATATTTTATAATGTCACTTTATAATATAATATACAATTGAAAACAATTTATTACTTCCCCTGCCTCTTTAAAAAAATATGCAACCATATAGGGGCAGTTTTGTCTTTTTGCTGTATATTTATTTAGTTATTAGTATTTCATTTTTTTCATTGTATTTAAGCGCAATTATGATCAAAGTATGTCACTCTTAGTAATAAATCCTTAATTTTACTGTCTAAATAAATATCAATTATATAAAAGAAATCTCAATTTATTATTTTTTCTATACATAATTTGATTTGATACTAATTAATTTATTTATATCGAATTATTTATTTATTAATTGCAATTAATGATACTAAAATAAATAAGTTATAATAAATAGGAAAAAATAAATAAAAAAGTAAGAATATATGTGAACAACACGTTAGCATAAAAGAATATATATATATATATATATATATATATATATATATATATATATATATATATATATATATATATTAAGTATACTATAGCAGAAACTTTTCTTGCTGATGTGTCGTCTCCAGAGCGCTCCGATGTGACATGTAATTTTCTCAATTTTTTGGATTTTTTAATTTTTTTTAAATATTTTTCTTATTTACTTTTAATTAATTTCCTTATATATTGTATTTTTTAAATAATATATTTCTTATTTTTAATAATGATTAAATTTTTAATATTTTATTTATTTATTTGGGTATCATTAATTAATTACTAAATCTTTTAATGCAATAAATTAATTAATATCAAATTAAATCATATATATATATAGAGGGAAAAAAGAATATTTCATATAATATTTTCTCTCACCTAACTTATAAATAAGACTATTTGATTATTCATTCTAAATACACGCATTCGTTTCTTCAAGAAGAATATGAGCTTTATTCAAATTACTCTAGAGAATTTATTTATGAAAGTATAAAAATTTATTTCGATAGAGCGAATCAAGTAAAGATTCAATCATCTTTAAAAATTCGATTCAAATATTCTTCAAGAGTAAGATAACTGATTCAAGTATTCTTGAATTGTTTTACCTCTTAAGAATCTATTCTTCAAGAGTAAGAGAATCGATTCAAGTATTCTTAAATAGATTTACTTCTTAAAAATTGATTTTTCAAGAGATACTTGAATAGATTTACATCTTAAAAATCAATTTCTTGAATCGATTTACATCTTAAAAATCGACTTTTCAAGTGAAAAAAAAATTGATTCAAGTATTCTTTAAGATCTACATTTAAAGTATTGATTCAGGTATTTTTCAATTGAAAGAGGATCGACAATGAATTGATTTACCTTTACCGAATAAGAGGTTGAAAAACTAATTTATGTATAGAATTAAAATTCTTTAAGTTAAATCATTATTTCATATCAAATAACATTAAAATTGAGTTTGTAAATATTTGTTAATTTTTTAAATTTAGTATATTAATATTTATTTTATTTACATATATCTTAATTATTTGTTCATGACATATGAATTATAAAATTTATTTTCTTTAATTGTTTATATAATTTGAAACTAATAAAAAATTAAATAAAATTAATAAATTCATTACAAATTTATGAATATTTAATAGAATACTAAATAAATTAATTTTATGCATATTATATATAATATATTTTACATTAGTTTCTTAAAAATAATAATTAATAGAAATAGAATTACTATTGATAGTTAATTAAAAAATATTAAACCATAATCCTGATTAAAAAGTAATACTTCATTTAAATATTATTTATAATATCATGTATATTTTAAAAATATATATAGCAACTATTTAAAATATTTTAATAATTTTATTTTAATTAATTATAAAATATTTGACCTTATTTTTTATAAATAATATATATATATATATATATATATATATATATATATATATATAAATATATATATATATTATAACAAAGTTATTTTTCGCTAACGTGTTGTTCATCTATAGTCTTACCATTATTTATTTTTCCTATACACTTATTATGGCATATTTACTTTAGTATCATTAATTACAATTAATAAATAAATCATTCGATATAAATAAATTAATTAGTATTAATTAGTATAAAATCAAAGCATGTATAGAAAAAAAATAAATAAGTTGAGATTTTTTTTATATATAATTGATATTTATTTTAGACAAATAATAAAACTAAGGATTTATTACCAAGAGTTATATACTTTAATCATAATTGTACTTAAATACAATAAAAAAAATAAAATATTAACAACTATATAAATATACAACAAAGAGACAAAATTATCCATATGTAGTTGCACATTTTTTTAGAGATATAGGGGTGTAATGAATAGTTTTCAATTAAATTATTTTATAAAGTAAAATTTAAAAGAAATACAAGCCAAGATTCTTTCAAATAATTAGAGTTTATATATGTACACGTATATTAACTTTTTACATGATTTAGTTATATGTTACATAATCAAAAGACAAATGTTATAATTTATTACAAATTCTTTATATTGATGAAGAAATTGTCAAGCTATAAGAAAAAAAATCTCATTAATTAATGTTGTTACGTTATATAATACAGATTATTTAATTAAAAAAAAGATAAATAATTAAATGATTCCGCATTGTACACGGGTTTCATACTAATATATATATATATATATATATATATATATATATATATATATATATATATATATATATATATATATATATATATATATATATTTTTAATTATATTTTTATTATGAAATTTTTTATTATTTTAAATTTGTTATTTATTTAATTTATTTTTTATTTAAATATTATAAATTTATAAAATGTGATACTCAATTGATAGAAAGTGATAATAATGCTGTGAATTAATACATGAAAAATTTATAATATAAATGAAAAGTGATATCATTTTAAACGAAAAGTGATAACACCTTTAATAAAAGGTGATAATGAATTACCAAAGTGCATTTCACGAATAATTTTTAAAATAAATAAAACGTAATACTCCCTCCGTCCCATAAAAGTCGGTATAATTTTTTTTGGGCACGGAGATTAAGGAGTATAATAATTTAATGTAAAGTGAAGTAAAGTGAAGTGAGAGAAATAATATTTAATGTGTAGTGGGTAGTTGTATTGGAGGTGATATGTGGGGTCCATGAGAATAAATTAATTATTTTTGTGTGGGTCCCATGTATTAAAAAGGAAATGTGTCAACTTTAGTGGGACAAACCAAAAAGGAAAGTGTCAATTTCTATGGAACGGAGGGAGTAATATTTTTAATATAAAATGATTCTTAATAAAAGAAATTAAAGTGATATTCATATAATTAATTTAATTCACGAACAATTCACTTGAATAGTAAAAGTGATAATATTTTTAATAAAAATAATATATATATATATATATATATATATATATATATATATATATATATATATATATATATATATATATATATAAAGTGATAACTGTTTAATTAAATTATTTTGTAAATAATACTTAAAATAAATAAAAAGTGATATCATTTCTAATATAAAGTGATATCTAATTAAAATAAAATGATAACAAAATCGTTGAATCATCTAATGAATAATTAATTAATAATAATAATAATAACAATAATATATTTTTTTATTAAAGCAAAAAAAAAAAGATTTCGGATGGAATATTGTCAATTCTTTAATCGAATTGTGTAGTTCCTACCACCCAGGCGCGAAGTCCGCCGAGCCGCTGGCCGCCGAAGTTTAACATTAAAACTTAATTATTTAAACAAACAAGACCTTCTTTTTTTTAATGGGTAGGTCTTGGGTGAAACTGTCTCACGGATCTCTTATGTTAGATGGATATTATTTGACCCGATTAAATAGATGTTAAATTAGATTTTTTAAAAAAAATTATGAAAAGACGGGCACTGTTTGGTAGAATTAAATTAAAGATTTGCGCAAATTTGCGTAAGCTTCTCACCTCGCCATTGTTACGGAAAGCGGGTGAATGTCGTTGAAGTGAATTTATCATATTATTACATCAAAATTCAAAAATTTCGTCACATAACCATAATTAATAATTTTAGAATAATAATAATAATAATAATAATAATAATTAAATAATAATAATAATAATAATAATAATTATTATTATTATTATTATTATTATTTGATTGTTTAGAGGTTCTGTTATCACTTTATTCTAATTTGGTATCATTTTATATTAAAAGAAATAATTACTGATAGGTACACACTTTGTACCCCTAATTACTACTAGATACATTGATTTAAAATAATTATTATTTAATACAAAATATTAAAGTAAAATACCAAATATACCCCTAAACCCATATACCTTTAAAACACTAACCCCAACCTCCACCCACCACCGGACCACCGCTGCCGCTGCCGGACCGCCACCGCCGCCGCCGCCGGCGGCGGAGCTCCGTCGGCCGGTCGCCGGAAAATCTGTTCGTCAGAAGAAAAAAAAAAAAAAAAAAAAAAAACTGGTCGCCGGAAAGCTGCCCGCCGCCGCCGCCGGAAAAGCTGCCGGACCGCCGCCGCCGGACCACCACATTTTTTTACTGCACACATTTTTTTTTCCTGCACACACTTTTTTTGCTGCACACACTTTGCTGCACATGAACTTTTGCTGCACACAATATTTATGTGCAGCACATTAATAGGGGTAATATTGGAATATCACTATATATTTTTGTACCTAGTAGTAATACTTTTGTATGTTTGTATCTCATAGTAATTTAGAGTTTTTTTGTGTACCTAGTAGTAATCCTCCCATATTAAAAATATTATCAGTTTTTATTTATCTTACAAATTGTTCATAAAATAAATTAATTAGATGGTTATCACTTTACATTTATCAAATATCACTTTCTATTAAAAATATTATCACTTTTTATTCGTCCTACTAATTATTAATGAAATAATTTATTTGATCAATTATTATTATTCTTTAGTATCACTTTTATCAAAAATATTATCACATTTTATTAATTCTATAAATTGTTCGTCAAATTCACTTTTGTAATTATTTATCACTTTTTATTAAAGATGTTATTACTTTTTTAAAAAATATTATCACTTTTCGTTTATAATATAAACTGTTCATGAAAAAATTTGCATCACTGTTATCACTTTTCATCAATTAAATATCACTTTTTCTTATAAAGGTTATCACTTCTTATCCTTTTCACGAAAATTATTTATAAGACAGATTTTTAAAATTATGAATTATTCATAACTTAATTCAAATAAAAAGTTATTACTTTTATTTGATTAGTATTTTTTATATTAAAAAAATTGTTACTACTTTTTAAAAATATTATCACGTTTTATAAATTATAATATTTAAATTTTAAAAAAAATCAATGAATAATAAAATTTTTATTATTACATTATTAAATATTGAAAAATATAAATTTAATAAGAAACACGTATAAAATATATACTATATATATATATATATATATATATATATATATATATATATATATATATATATATATATATATATATATATATATATATATATATATAAATGCGTGTAACACCTAATTAATTTAACTTTCATAATTAATTTTTAAATTTTCTAATTTGATTCAACCAAATAAGGCCCTTTAAATTTTACTCTTTAACTAATTTTTCAATTTTCTAATTTTATGACAACCAAACAGAGCCCTTTAAAACTATCTAATTGAGTTAATGGGTGATCTGTCTCACATAAGGGAATCCGTGAGACTCGTCTCACATGAGGGGATTCGTAAGACGGTTTCACCCAAAACCTACCCCATAAAGTAATATTCAAATAATATTATATCAATTTATAATTTTTGTAAACAAGATTTTAATTGTTATTTTCACTTTAAATTATTTTAAATTATAAAATTAAAAATTATATACGTGTATTTTGAACTTTAAATATGCTAACAACCTTACCCTTGAAATACGTTTTTTTAATAATAATAATAATAACAACAACAATAATAATAATAATAATAATAATAATAATAATAATCTATATATATATATATATGTTTCTTCTGTCCCGCGTTAATGTTGACGTTTGCTTTTTGCACGAAGATTATGGAATATAATATTTCAATGTGTAGCAAGGTGAGAGAAATAACTTTTAATGTAAAGTGAGTAATTGTATTAGTGTTGTGTGTGGGCCCTACATTGAATAATTAATTGTCTTGTGTGAGCCCAACCTAACAAAAAATAAATAAATATAAACTTTAACTTGGGACAAATCAAAATGAAAACGTAAATAAATAAATAACGCGGGAAAGAAGGAGTATATATATATATATATATATATATATATATATATATAGCCAGATTAGTGAACATTTATATGTTTCGATGCAACAACATTGAGGAAAACAGAAGTCAAAATACAAGTACAATAATTAACATGATCGAGAATGTGATTCCCTGCCGCTATACCTAATGAATACGAATAGAGACCTTTTCTTACGATCAATAGCTCGAGTTGCGCCAAAAATCTTTTCTTAGGATATTTCTGAGTGCGGAGGTGGTAGTTTCCATGTTGGTTTATTGCCTTGAAAAGGTTTCTTATCTAGTCGTTTTCTAGTTAGTTGTTCGTGTAAATCTGTCTTCTCTTTGTATAAACCTAAACTTCTATTTTTATTTTAAATTTTACACAATTTTTTTTAATTTTACTACAATTAGAAACAAATCAATTTTAATCATGACCGCTCATTTAACACTTAATTTTAGTCATTGGCCATATAAATTAGGCTAATAATAGATTTTTTTATTTTTGAATTAACAATATAAATGTGATAAATATGAAAGATATTTTGACATATTTAACTATTTAAAAGGAGACACTCTCATGTGAGACGGGTCGACCCATCACTAAAGTATGCTTATTGTATAGATGAAGTAAGCTTATTTGTAGTTAAAGTATGTCAATAATAAATCATATTATAACATGCTAAAAGCATACTTTAATACATAATTCAGCATACTTTAGAAAACATACTTTAACAATCATTAAACATACTTTATCTAAATAATAGACAGACTTTAACACGTCTTACAAACTGTCTCACGTAACTAACATCTCACTAAAGATTTTGTCAAAATATTAATTTTCAATCAATATTCAATTATTATATTTTAATTATATAAGGCATACTATATGTTGGTATTTATTTTTTCTTAATATTCAATTAATTTTTTTATACTATTTAATTTTGGAATAATTATTATTAGATATACATGTTAAGATTATATTACTAATAAATATTAGGAGTATTTTAAATAGTATTAGGTACAAAAATTAAGGATGGTTTTCCTAATATACCCATTACGTTATTAGTCAAATTTTAAATCTTAAATAATATCCTCCATAATTTTAGATAATATTATCAATTAAATTTTAAATATTAAAGAATATCTTCTACTCCCTCCGTCCCGCCCAAATAGCATCATTTTACTATATTGGGCATCCCATTTAAATTGCACCATTTTTCTCTTCTAGTAAAAAAGGGCCCACCACTACCCATCACATCTCTCTAATATACCTACCCACTTTACATAAAATAATAATACTCTTTAATCTACGTGCAAAAAGTAAATGCACATCTTTGCCTGGGGCGAAGGGAGTATAACTTTAGATTTTCTGTTATATTATCTTATTATATACAATTAATGTTTTTAAAAAAATAATTCTCTCTGCCACCATTGGAGGAGTCAATTCGACGCCATTATTCTGGCAGTCAACACTGCCATCGTTTCGTCTGAACGTCGAAACATGGATCTAAACTATGGTGTGCACAAGAATAAATTAATTGTGCAACAACATAATAGATTGTGCAATATTTTTAAAATGTTTGCAATAATATAATATATTTTGCGTACTTATTAACATGTTTTGCAGCAATATAATAGATTGCATTGTTGGATGGCAAACCAATTTACGCATAAAATCAGAAATTTAAGTCTAAATATAATTTATTTCCATAAAATAGGTACACTTTTTAATAACAGTAATATTGTGCACCCTTATACATAAATTATGCAGACATAAATCCAGTTGTGCAGGCTTATTCATAGATTGTACAGAATACAAAGTAATTTTCAGCGGTATAGTTTTCTTCCTTGGGCAGAAGTTTCATCAGCTCTTCCTTTCCTGCTTCATCAATGATCTCTCTAATGGCCACCATGTTCCATGCTCTAGCAATCAAGTGCAAACTCATGTCTCGTGTCATCTCGTTTTTCAGGCAATTGTTTCGTCATCTTTTTTCTTGGGGTCATCAGAGTTCAAATCCTCAATAAAAAATATAAAGGTATCTGACTATACAAGAATTTAGCATTCACAGGAATTATGAAACTACACTTTACGATTGCACTACCAAACGAAAAATTAAGTAAAAAATTTGGGAATTATTTCAATCCACATACCATTTAATCGACGGATAATTCGGTAGCCCACGATTTTCCTCAATAACTTCGAAAATCACTGGAGTTCAACCAGTCTCCGGGCAAATTGGAAGCCCGATTAGCGAACGACTCGGCGGTGGGTGTAGCCCTAATTCATGTAATTAAGATGGACTTTATATAACACCCCCTAAAAAATAAATATTTATTTATTTATTTATTTTTACACCAACATTTATATTTAATATACTTATATAATAATAAAAATCGTAATAATAGTAATAATTATACATATATCTTCATATAGAGTAATATTTATAATATTTAAATAACAATAATAGTTAATAAAAAAATAATAATACAAGGATAATGACATATATTAAGGCATACGTGTTGGAAGAATAAGTTGGTACAGTAAATGTTAGAAGGGGAAGAAACCACATAGTCACTAGTAAATGTTTGAAGGGAGAGTAACCACGTAGCCACCAAGATAATTTTTTATTCACACGCGTCCCTTCCACTTCATATCAACGTAGTCATGAGGGGTGAGTAAGCAAGCCTACCCTTACAGGGGTAATTATTACCCTGTTCTAAAATTTTAATATAAATACACCTGAAGCCTATTGATACCTACTACACCACCATATACGACACACACATATATATAGTTTGTACTCGCTACAAAGAGGGATGAAGGAAGTAAACTAGAGGTATGTTTGCTATTAAGTTAACGATTCTTATCACATTATAGGTTAAAATTATCCTCTCGTCACGTAGACTTTAAATATTAAACCTGTTTGTCTCGAACTTTCGTTGACGGAAATAAAATCTTATAGTGTTGTATCTTAAAATGATCATCTCTTAACGAAGATTCCAAATTCTAAAATCGTTTGTGGTTTCGGCGTCTTAATTGTTAGATATTTTTTGTTAAAGTTTTCATGCATAATACCTTACATTATATACCATTTTGAAGCATTTTTCACAAGGAATACAATCATATAACTTATTTTAATTTTGGATGTAAAAATGAAGCATGCATGTACACATAAGCTTGATTTTGGTCACATTTTCTTATAATATTTTAATACATGGTTTTAACCCTCGTCTCATGAGGTTCACAAAAATATTTTTGGATTTTTAATTGGAGTTGTATAAACTTAGTTTAAATTATTTATTGTTTAAAGAATATAAAATAAGAATTTATATTATAAAATTTTTTCGTGTGATTCACCAAAAATTAGTAAGAAAGTTTATCAATTCATTTGTAATACATATTCTCTTAACTTTAAATTTATTTATATTTAATTTTTAACTTTCACTTTTTTTTAATTGAACATTAACTAGTGTTATTACTTAAAAGGTTACCATTTGAAAATAAAAATAAAGTAATGTTCGCATAGGATTCATGCATGTTTTTTTTTAACATAGTGATATAGGAATTTTTTAGTAAAAAGGTTCTAAATATTAAATTTGATTTTTTCCTATTTTATTCTCGACTTAACATAGTTAATTATTAATATCCACATTTTTATTAAGATTAAAAATATTAACTTCACCTTTATTTTAAGAAAAATCTAAATTTAGTTTTATTAGATATTTTGAAGTTAAACTCAGCATATTCTTTCAGGAATTCAAGATATCAGTTATCATTCATAATTTTCTACTTATCTTAAGGTATGGGTAAAACTTCTACTCTTCACCGAGTATTATTACATTCCATGTTTATGTTTGCTATTGTTAATGTGTGTACGTAATAGACATGTATATATACCATTGAAAAATATTTTCACATTTACAGCTCGATACTAATTGATATATTGCCAGACGCAGCCGGAGCCGGCGCTAATTGACATATTGGCGGACTTTGAGCCATCGTTGACACATATTTATCGACTTCCATATTATCTCATTTTATAAATTTATCTTGTATATATTAGCAAGTGCAATCCTTAATGTTCCCCTATTGAGTGTATTTTAGACGCTCACCTTATTATTTTGAATTTCAGATTTTACAGAAGGGGAAGAAGCATGACTTAAGTGGAATTTTATATCTTGGCGATATTTGCATGTTTTGTAAAATAAACTAATTGATGTTGTAGCTCGTGTCCTGGAATATCATGTTACAACTTCCGCTTATGTGCTACATTCAGTGATGCCCATGTTCTAGGACAATTCTTTTTATCTAGTTTATTTAATTACTTATTTATTTGTCTTTTAAAAAAAATGTGAGAATATCATATTTAAAGAATTTAGAGCGTTACAGGTGGTATCACAGCCAGGTTTACAATTTAGGCAGGGGGTTATACTTATTTGATCTAAGTTTTCTTTTTGATATATTATCTAATCTACACTAGATGTCCGACATCCTACAACAATGGAGGTTAGACAGGGTACGCCTTCTTGGGCGCTTGGAGAAAGACGATATTGGCCATCATCTCTATAACACCCCTAATATCTACGTGATAAAAAAATAGTATTAATAATAATATATTTAGAGAATAATATATAGTAATAATATTTATAGTTATTATTATTAAGAGTATTATTAATACTTATATAATAATAATAAAAGTAGTGTACATGCAAAATTTGTGGTCAAACAAATCAGAGGGAATAAATGCTTGGTTAGGGAGTACACACGTGAATTGCTTAAACAGATTAACATGCATATATAAGGCCATGTCCTAAATTATTTTTTTTTTTAATTTTTGGCATGCATTCCACCACGTACATGCAGCTAGTACATAGGACTAATAATTATCTATAGTAATCTAACCTCAAAATTTTACTATAAATAGGACCGATCACTAATCACTCAAGCACGACTAAATATAACTTCATATATATACACACAAGGAAGAGCTTACGGGATTAAGAGGTTAGTTCATTTTTAATTATCAATTTTTATCACATTATATGCTAAAATGTTCCTCTCGTCATGTAGACTTTAAATATTAAATCTGTGTGTCCCGAACTTTTATCGACTGAAATAAAACTTTATAGTGTTATATCTTAAAATGATCGTCTCTTAGCGTAGATTCCAAATGCTAAAATCGTTTATTATTTCGGTGTCTTAATTGTTAGATATTTTTTGTTAAAGTTTTCATGCATGATACTTTACATTATATACCATTTTGATGCATTTTTCACAAGGAATACAACCATATAGTTTGTTTTTAATTTTGGACGTAAAAATGAAGTATGCATGTACACGAAGGGTTGAATTTTGGTCCCATTTTCTTATAATATTTTAATACATGGTTTTAACCCTCGTCTCAAGAGGATCACAAAATTGTTTTTGAATTTTTAATTGGAGTTGTATAAACCTAGTTTTAATAATTTACAATAAGATTAGAGTTAGGGAATAATAAAGGAGAAATAGATAAATAGTACTCCCTCCGGCCACTTGAAAGGTAACCGTTTGTTGTTTGCACGTAGACAATTCTAAGGTCTTTATTTGTTTTTTGCACATGGATTAAGGAGTATTATTATTATAGATAAAGTGGATAGTTATATTAGAAGGAAGTGGTGGGTCATATTGTGTACTTTCTTTACTAAATAGAGGAAATTAATACCTTTGAAGCGGACGCCAGAAATAGTAAAATCGATACCTTGTAAGTGGCTGGAGGGAGTAATAATTAAATTATAAGTGGAATATTTAGTGTACTATTTAGATGATTGCATTTAGTGTCACACCCATAAAACATTAACTTAGTGCATAAATATAGATAATTTTATAAAAATAGTAATTCATGCATGTTTTCTTTTAACGTGTTACACATTTGATTTTTTTAATTTTTTGTAAAATTCTTGTCTTTTTATCCAACTTAAATATAGTAAATTATTAGTATCCACATTTTAATATTACAAATATTAATTTCACTCTAAGAAAAACTCTAAATTTTCCATCCTTGAAATATTAGTACGTAAATATGCTTGATTTTAGGAATAGAAATTTACTTATAAATTTAATCATGCATATTAAAAATTTTATTAAATTTACGTTTTATTAAAACTTCATATTATGGTAACCCAAAATTCTTGAGAATTTATTTAACTATTACTTTAGGCATAAACCTAGTTTATTAAATATTTTAAACTTAATTTAGCATATTCTTTCAAGAATTCAAGATATCAGTTATCATTCATAATTTTCTATTCACTTTAAGGTAGGGATAACTTCTACTCTTCACCGAGTATTATTACATTTCATGTTATAATTGCTATTGTTAATATGTGTACGTAATAGACATGTATGTACAATTGGAAAATATTTCCATATTTGCAGCTCGATACTAGTTGATATATTGCCGGACACCACCGGAGCCGGTGCTAATTGACATATTGGCGGACTTTGAGCCATCGTTGATACATATTTATCGACTGCCACGTTATTTCATTTTATATATTTATGTTACTTATATATATTAACAATTGCAATCATTGATGTTCCCCTACTGAGTGTATTTTAGACGCTCACCCTTTTATTTTGAATTTCTGATTCTACAGAAGGTGAAGAAGCATGACTTAAGTGGAATTTTATATCTTGGCGATATTTGCATGTTTTGTAAAATAAACTGCTTGATGTTGTAGCTCTTGTCCTGGAACATCATGTTATGACTTCCGCTTATGTGCTACTTTCAGTGACGCCCATGTTCTAGGGCAACTCTTTTATTTACTTTACTATTTATTTATTTATTTATTTTCTATTTATTTTAAAAAAAAATGATGAGAATATCCTACTTAAAGAATTTAGAGTGTTACAATCTTGCTCAGATTGCCCTTTTCCAGAGAGGGCTACTCGCACATGGAATTCCATATGGAGATTTGGAGTTCTATGTCATCATTACAAACTCTCTCCCAGATAATTAGAGAATTCGTGCGAATTCTCTAATAGCCTAGATGTTGCACCTTCCCCTAGACGGAAGCTAGGCCACAGTTAACTATCGAGAATTCATATCCTTCTTGTTTACGGAGTGAATGCGTTCCAATCTGCGTCCACCCACTGCTAGGGGGTAGTGCTACAGGAGTTGGACGGGGAGGTGCCGGAGGTGGAACGGGTAGTGGAAGATTATCTGGTTGATGAGGCTACAGTGCCAAATGGTCATGCCACACACTATTATGAGTTTTTACCATAGACTCCATATAGTACGGGGATTGTAGGATTTCGAAAAATTATCTATCTATCTATCTAGTAGAAAAAAACCTAAGTCATTTACGTATTAGTATGATTGTTATGTATTTGACTATTTTGTATGACCTTTATGATGCCTATTAATATATATATATATATATATATATATATATATATATATATATATATATATATATATATATATAAAGGTGCAAAGTCATCGATTTTGGTATAATTTGTTAATTTATTTTATTTGCCACTTAGTTTTTATACTATGAATTGTATCTTACACATGATAAGTTTGTTATATGTGTTGAAAATAGATCATGAGACGTGGAACTATATGAAACAATCAACCTCAAGAGGAGGCACAGAACCCACGAGCTAACCCTATCGATGACTTAATAACTATACTCAGAGGTTTAGCCAAACACTTTACTGAGAACCCAGCACCACCACCACAACATTTTGAACCTCGACATGAGACAATAATAGAACAATTCAGATGATTCAACCCTCCAATATTTAATGGCAAAGGAGATCCAACTGAAGCTGAAATATGGATCAGATCCATGGAACGTATCTTTAACCACATGAAATTAAGGGATACCCAGAAGGTTTCGTGTGCTATCTTTTAACTGGTCGATGAAGCTGACTACTGTGGGAATCCAACTGTGGAACCAAATTAGCTGATCAAATAAATAATTTGACCTGGGGGGAATTTAAGGAGATATTAATACAAAACTACATGTCTCGGTCATATCAAGATCAGAAGGAGAATGAGTTTCATTTTCTAAAATAGGGATCCATGACAGTATTGGAGTATGAACGAAAATTTAATCAACTCTCTAGGTACGCACCACATTTGGTTGATAACAAAAGTAAGAAAGCAAGGCGATATTAGAAAGGGTACGCCCATAAATTAGCATAATTCTTTCCGGACAAGGAGAAACAACATTTGCCGAAACTTTTGCTAGAGGCAAGAAATTGAGTCCCGTATGCACACTAAAGAAAAAAGTATTAGTATGCCTGCGAAAAGGAAATGGGTGGAAAGAGATTTCAAGAAAGGAACCAGCAGTAGTCAGGGAGAGACAGTTCCAAGCAGGGAAGAACACAATCTAAAGAACGCAAAACATCACCTCCAAGTTGCCCAAAATATGGGAAGAAACACTCTGGAGAATGTATGTACGAATTCAGAATTTTCTATCGATGCAAAGTACCTGGGCACACTCTTGCGAACTGTCTAATGAATAATACAAGAGAAGGAAATACATCAGGGACCGCTCGCATTTTTGCTCTGACACAATCTGAAACTGCTGATGAATCTAACATGATGACAGGTATGATAACAATTTATGATATACCTGTACTCGTGTATGTAACGGAACGGTTATGTAAAAACTTGGAATTAGAATTCGATGGCAAGATTCTGTTAGCAAATCTACATGTGATAAGAATGAAAGATTTTGATATTATCTTAGGAATGGATTGGCCTAGAGCTAATCATGCGAATATCCAATGCCATGAAAAGGAAGTCATTTTCCATATGCCCAACAACGATGAATTTACCTTTCGAGGGACAAAATGCGGATATATGCCAAGAATAATATCACCTATGAAAGCAGTTAAAATGCTGAGAAAAGGTAACTGTCAAGCTTATTTGGTTAATATTGTGGGTTTAAATAAATCAGAAGTTATTGTTGGAATACCTATCGTAAGGGAATACAATGATGTATTTCCTGAAATCTATCTGGATTACCGTCAGAACGACAAGTGTAATTCATCATTGATTTAGTCCCAGCAGCAGCACCTGTATCTAAAGCACCCTACAGAATGGCACCAAAGAAGTTGCAAGAGTTAAAAGTGCAATTGCAAGAATTGTTGGACAAGGGTTTTATCCAACCCAGTATTTTCCCATGGGGAGCACCAGTGTTGTTCGTAAAGAAGAAAGATGGAACATACAGATTGTGCATTGATTACAGAGAACTCAACAAGCTTACCATCAAGAAAAGTACCCATTGCCAAGAACTGAAGATTTATTTGATCAACTGAAAGGTGCCAGCGTATTCTCAAAAATTGATCTAAGGTCTGGATATCACCAAGTGAAAATCAAGGATAGGGACATCCCAAAGACAACTTTTTGAACACGTTATGGACATTACGAGTTTATTGTAATGCCTTTTGGGCTAAGAAATGCACCCGCAGTATTCATGGACCTAATGAATTGAGTATTTCACTCATATTTGGATCAATTTGTGATTGTATTCATTGACGATATCCTGGTGTACTCTAACGATCGAAAGCAATATGAAGAACAACTAGAACTATCCTGGAGTTACTGCTAAAGGAAAGGTTGTATGCCAAATTCAAGAAATGTAAATTTTTGCTAGATCGAGTTAACTTCCTCGGGCATATCATCTCAGCTCGTGGAATCGAAGTAGATCCAATAAAAGTGAAAGCTATTAAGGAATGGAAGGCCCCAACAAATGTGAATGAAGTACGAAGTTTCCTAGGTTTGGCAGGATACTATAGAAGGTTCATTGAAGGATTCTCAAAAATTGCAAGGCCGTTGACCACATTAACACGCAAAGGAGTACAGTTCCAGTGGTTAAAAGAATGTGAAGACAACTTCCAAGAGTTGAAGAAAAGGCTTACAACTACCCCTGTACTAACTATCCCAGATGGCAAAGGAGGATTTGTGATCTATAGTGATGCCTCAAAGCAATGATTGGGGTGTGTGCTAATGCAAAGGGAAAAAGTAATCGTCTATGCCTCAAGACAACTAAGAACACATGAACAAAACTACCCCACTCACGATTTAGAGTTAGCTGCAGTAATTTATGCTTTAAAGATTCGGCGATACTATTTGTATAGAGGTAAGTGTGATAATTATACTGACCACAAAAGTTTTAAATATTTCTTTGAGCAGAAGGAATTGAACATGAGACAAAGAAGATGGCTGGAGTTAGTGAAAGACTATGATTTCACAATGTTGTACCATCCAGGGAAAGCAAATGTGGTGGCTGATGCTTTAAGCAGAAAAAATAAAGGAGAATTAGCTTGCTCCATAACAACTCAAAAACAATTGGGAGAGAAGTTTTCCCGTATGAGTCTAGAAGTGATAATACCTCCAAGTAGTATCAAGACAATGATCAATGCAATGATTGTTAAGCCCTCGTTAAGAGATAAGGTGATAAAGGATCAGGAGGAAGAGGAGTTCTTTACAAGGATTAAAGAACGCATCAAGTCTGGAGATTGAAAGGGATTTTTTTCAAACTAATGAAGGAGCATTGGTCTATGAAAAAACATTATGCATGCCTAAAAATGAGGAACTTGTGAGAGTTTTTAGCTAAAGTTGACAATACTCCATATGTTGTGCATCCAGGAGGTACCAAAATGTATAATGACTTGAAAAAGATTTTCTGGTGGAAGAATATGAAGAAGGAAATTGCATCATTTGTGCAAAAATGCATGACATGTCAGCAAGTCAAAGCGGAACACCAACGACCTTCAGGGCTTCTGATGCCACTCGAGATTCTTGAATGGAAATGGCAGCACATCATGATGGACTTCGTTGTTGGCTTACCAAAATTTGCACGAGTAAATCAAGCTATACGGGTTGTAGTGGATAGCTTAATGAAGTCAGCACATTTTCAGCCTATCAAAATGACCAATGGATTGATCGACTTGCATAAATATATATATCGAAAAGATTGTTAGAGTACAAGTCGTAACAGTTTCTATAGTCTCAGACAGAGATCTAAGATTCACGTCAAAATTTTGGTATAGCTTGCAAAATGCAATGGGAACGAAGTAAAATTTTAGCACAGCTTTTCATCCTCAGACTGACGGACAATCTGAAAGGACCATACAAACCTTGCAAGACACGTTGAGAGCATGCATACCGGATTTTGGCAGAGACTGGGAAAAATACTTGCCATTAATTGAGTTTGCTTATAAAAACAGCTTTCAATCCACAACCAGCATGGCTCCTTATGAAGCACTTTATGGCAGGAAATGCAGATCACCTCTCTATTGGGATGAAGTTGGAGAAAAGAAATTTTTAGGGCAAGAATTGATAAAGAAAACATTTGTGGCAATCAAGAAAATCAGAGGAAGGATTGTAACTGCGCAGAATAGACAAAAATCTTATGCAGATACGTGGTGTAAGGACCTGCAATTTCAAGAAGGAGATAAAGTTTTTCTCAAAGTTTCACCAATAAAGGAAATTTCTCATTTTTGAAAGAGAGGGAAGCTCGAACCGAGATTCATTGGACCATACGAGATATTGGAAAAAGTTGGCAAATTAGCTTATGGATTGGCATTACCTCCTGAGCTGGCAAGGGTACACAATGTATTTCATATATCAATGCTACGAAAATACGTGTTCGACCAGAGCCATGTGGTCAATAAAGAATCAATATCAGTTAGCGATGATCACGCTTACGAAGAATTTCCTATATCTATCCTTGATAAGAAAATTCACAAGTTAAGAAACCACGACATCACTTTAGTCAAAGTACAATGGAGTGGACACAATTAAAAGGAAGCAACATAGGAATGAGAAGAGGGAGTGCGAGAAAATAACCCAATCTCCATACACTTGGTATGTGGAATTTCGAGGACGAAATTTATTTTTAGTAGGAGAGGATATAACACCCCCTAATAAATAAATATATATATTTATTTTTACATCAACATTTATATTTAATATACTTATATAATAATAAAAATCATAATAATAGTAATAATTATACATATATCTTCATATAGAGTAATATTTATAATATTTATATAACAATAATATTTAATAAAAAAAATAATACAAGGATAATGACATATATTAAGGCATACGTGTTGGAAGAATGAGTTGGTACAACAAATATTTGAAGGGAAGAAACCACGTAGCCTCTAGTATGACAGGTATGATAAAAATTTATGATATACCTATACTCACAGTAGATAATGATGTTCTTGAGGTATCCATACCGTCAAGAGAAGCCATACAAACCGAACGGTTATGTAAAAATTTGGAATTAGAATTCGATGGCAAGATTCTGTTAGCAAATCTACATGTGATAAGAATGAAAGATTTTAATATTATCTTAGGAATGGATTGGCTTAGAGCTAATCATGCCAATATCCAATGCCATGAAAAGAAAGTCATTTTCCATATGCCCAGCAATGATTGATCGGTGTGAAATTCACCTAGAATTATGGGCTAAATTGCATGAATTTATGTGGATTTATTTGGATTTAATTCAATAATTAAGCATGATTTTAATGAAAATATTATTAATCGCTTAATTAGTTTGAGAGAGGTATTATTATGTATTTTTGCAGAAAAGGGGTGTTTTGAGCTTGAAAGAGTGATGGAAGAAACGGGAATTAAATTGGGACGAAGACGAAAAAAAGAGAAAATTTGGCAAAGACAACATAGAAAAGACAACACTTTTCAGAAAAGTGTTGTCTATTCAGAAGTGCAAAAATTATCCAGAGAGCTGAAAAATTGCAAGAAAACACGGGCAGATGCATAAAAACACGACCGTGTTTTTATGCACTTTTGAAGAAAAATTTGTAGAGGCTGGGATTCGAACCCGAGACCTCATGCACGCACAAGGGCGCCTTCAACCACTTGGCCAGACCACCACATGCGATTAATCCTCGCTCGATTTGGCCTTAAACCCTCTTTCTGGAATCGAATTTTGAGCCAAAAAAACCCATTTCCATCCTTGTCCCACATTGGAAACCATCACAAGATTCCACCCTCCTCACCACTATAAATACCTCTCATTTTGGAAGCCTCACATATCCTTTCTCCCATTCTCATTCCATTTAAATTCATTTAAATATTTGAGAGAGCTTTTTAATTAAAAGATCTCCATAGTTGAGATCCCTCCCCCCTTCGGGGTGAGGGATCCGTAGTTTTAATATTTTTCTAGTTTAGGATTTTATTTGCTTTCCAAGAAGGTGGAGACACCAAGGAGAAGATGATCTTCATGGATGTAAAAACTTCATTAAGGTGTAATCTAATCCTATTTATTATCTTTATTTTCTATGTTTTGGTGGTTGATTGACGGCATGATTATTGATTAATTTATGAAAATGTCTTGATTGAATTTCCGGCTTTGATTAGGTTTTATTTATGAAATTCACATGTCTTGTAATAATATGGGATTTATGTCTTTGGTATTAGTGTACAGTGATTAGGTTGTGTATTGTGTATCGACATGTCTTGTCGTTGCTTTACCCTTAGTTGCTTTGCATGATTATCATATGTGAGTTTTTTCCATTTATTACATGTGGGTTTAATATAAAGGGAGCCTGGCCGGGAGTCCTTATATTTAGAACAACATAAATGAACACTAGTGAGATCACTTGTGCCCGAGGATTAAACTAGTGAAGGGAACCCCATCCATACGAGCATAGTACCTTGAAGGGAATTGTAAGTAGGATCGATCCTAGGAGCTTTTTAGGGGTTATGAAAATAATCTACATCCTATTCACCATGGCCCTTGGGGATAGGTGGAAATAGTGATCGCCCTTACCATGATTGCTTAAAAATGGAAAACAATTAAAGATGTTGGATGATTGATTATATGAGTGTATCATGAAGACTACCATGGCATTGAAAATCCAAAAATATTGTAATTAGATTTATTTTTCCATGCATTTTATTTTCTTTTATTTTTAAACCTCCTTTCCGATCGTCCCTAACTAATCACGATACTATACCTAAAGGCCATGAATCCTAAATTCCCTGTGGTTCGATATTTTGTTGCTTGGTCGCCCGGACTATAACGACCAATCAAATGGCGCCGTTGCCGGGGAATTTAGTTGTATTTGTGACTTTGGGTTTGTTGAGTGGTTAGGATAGGGACATTTTTTTTCTTTGATTTGTTTTTCGTTTTATGGTTGTGTTTGTAGGGACTAAAGCGTGGAGCCATGGTATTGGCCTTGAAGAGCAAAGGAGTGGTGCAAATTGAGGTAACGAATATCTTCCCAACTTAAATTTAATTTAAGTTTGGGGGGCATGTCTTTTGTTACTTGACTTTTCTACGGTTTGAATTATAAATTGTATCCATGAACTCCTACTTGAGCATATTGCACCGGCGCACGTTTAAGTCCTTACTCTTTTCCTTGGCACGTATTTTCTCCTTTTTTGTTGTTTTCGGTTTTTTTTTTTTTTTTTTTTTTTTTTTTTTTTTTTTTTTCGTGCTTTTCTCGCTTTTTCTTGCTTTCAATAAGGAGAAAATCTTTCTTGGCTCTCTTGTGCTTAATTGTGAGAAATTTTAAGATTGTGATTTTTGATTGAAACTTGTGACTAGATGGATTTTTACTTGTGTACTTGTTGAGCTATGGTTTATGCTTGTTTTGTGTTGCCTTTCACTACTATAAACCCGTGAGCTTTTGAGCCTTAAAATCATGAAATCAAATGGTTTTTCCTTTCTTGTGTGTGCATCATTCTTTTGTGTGCATTCTAGAACTTGCCTTTGTGTCTTCTTGAAACTACACGTGTGTGAAGATTGTTGGAAATGATTTAAGGCCATCTTTGTTTTGACAAGTCACTTAGCCAAATTTATCCTACCAAATGAAATCATTTCGTAGTTTGCCCCTTTGAGCTTATTATCCTTATTTCTTTGGCAACCTACAAATTTAGCCATTTTATCCATATTTTATATCCTAATCACCTTTGTCGATTAGTAGAGGATTAATGGGGATGAAATGGTTGAATTGAGCTTACAAGAGAGTTTGGAAAGAGAGTGGTGAAAGTGCAAGAAAAGAGGGAGAAAAGATGAAGTAAGGAAAAAAAAATGGAGGTTGTGTGAAAAGAAAAATTGAGTGAAGCTTGTATAAAAGAAGCATAAGGAGCTCTAGTAGAAAAATGGAAAGAGAGCCCTTGGGGAAAAGAGATAAAAAGAAACTCAATAATGAAGAAGAGAAGAAAAAGGTTCTTTTATTTGTTGGATGGATAAAATTCTCTTTGTGATTAAGGTGGAAATAGAAAAAAAAAGTGTGGATGAGAGTTGAGGCTACCAACCAACTTGAATTCTTCACTAATTTGAGGAAAGAGAGAGTGAGAGTTGATATTGGCCGTCAACTTAAATTCTCTACTAATCTTGAGCTTACTTTTCCTAAATATTTTTCCTACCCAATACCAAAGAGCCTACATTACAACCTCATATAAAGACCTTATTGATTCAATAATTAACACACATAGAAGTGGTGGAGAGCGTAGACTTTTGGCAAGCATATGGTAATGACATGCATTTGAATTGATTTATGAGAGTATACACTTCTCCCATACACCCTTTGAGTGTGAGAGTGAAAAGCAAAATCTAGAGAGGAGTAGTGAAGGTCTCACTTGCTTGTATATTTCCTAAGCTTAACTTGTATGCACTTAAATTGATGTCTTGTCTCTTGTTTTGATTGAATTGAAATGGTTTTGAAATGACTTGATATCTTGATTCAATTCTAGGTGAATTCCCCTCCTCGTTCTTTCTTTTCTTTCGTTGCTCGGGGACGAGCAACACTTTAAGTTTGGGGGGTTTGATCGGTGTGAAATTCACCTAGAATTATGGGCTAAATTGCATGAATTTATGTGGATTTATTTGGATTTAATTCAATAATTAAGCATGATTTTAATGAAAATATTATTAATCGCTTAATTAGTTTGAGAGAGGTATTATTATGTATTTTTGCAGAAAAGGGGTGTTTTGAGCTTGAAAGAGTGATGGAAGAAACGGGAATTAAATTGGGACGAAGACGAAAAAAAGAGAAAATTTGGCAAAGACAACATAGGAAAGACAACACTTTTCAGAAAAGTGTTGTCTATTCAGAAGTGCAAAAATTATCCAGAGAGCTGAAAAATTGCAAGAAAACACGGGCAGATGCATAAAAACACGACCGTGTTTTTATGCACTTTTGAAGAAAAATTTGTAGAGGCTGGGATTCGAACCCGAGACCTCATGCACGCACAAGGGCGCCTTCAACCACTTGGCCAGACCACCACATGCGATTAATCCTCGCTCGATTTGGCCTTAAACCCTCTTTCTGGAATCGAATTTTGAGCCAAAAAAACCCATTTCCATCCTTGTCCCACATTGGAAACCATCACAAGATTCCACCCTCCTCACCACTATAAATACCTCTCATTTTGGAAGCCTCACATATCCTTTCTCCCATTCTCATTCCATTTAAATTCATTTAAATATTTGAGAGAGCTTTTTAATTAAAAGATCTCCATAGTTGAGATCCCTCCCCCCTTCGGGGTGAGGGATCCGTAGTTTTAATATTTTTCTAGTTTAGGATTTTATTTGCTTTCCAAGAAGGTGGAGACACCAAGGAGAAGATGATCTTCATGGATGTAAAAACTTCATTAAGGTGTAATCTAATCCTATTTATTATCTTTATTTTCTATGTTTTGGTGGTTGATTGACGGCATGATTATTGATTAATTTATGAAAATGTCTTGATTGAATTTCCGGCTTTGATTAGGTTTTATTTATGAAATTCACATGTCTTGTAATAATATGGGATTTATGTCTTTGGTATTAGTGTACAGTGATTAGGTTGTGTATTGTGTATCGACATGTCTTGTCGTTGCTTTACCCTTAGTTGCTTTGCATGATTATCATATGTGAGTTTTTTCCATTTATTACATGTGGGTTTAATATAAAGGGAGCCTGGCCGGGAGTCCTTATATTTAGAACAACATAAATGAACACTAGTGAGATCACTTGTGCCCGAGGATTAAACTAGTGAAGGGAACCCCATCCATACGAGCATAGTACCTTGAAGGGAATTGTAAGTAGGATCGATCCTAGGAGCTTTTTAGGGGTTATGAAAATAATCTACATCCTATTCACCATGGCCCTTGGGGATAGGTGGAAATAGTGATCGCCCTTACCATGATTTGCTTAAAAATGGAAAACAATTAAAGATGTTGGATGATTGATTATATGAGTGTATCATGAAGACTACCATGGCATTGAAAATCCAAAAATATTGTAATTAGATTTATTTTTCCATGCATTTTATTTTCTTTTATTTTTAAACCTCCTTTCCGATCGTCCCTAACTAATCACGATACTATACCTAAAGGCCATGAATCCTAAATTCCCTGTGGTTCGATATTTTGTTGCTTGGTCGCCCGGACTATAACGACCAATCAATGATGAATTTACCTTTTGAGGGACAAAATGTGGATATATGCCAAGAATAATATTAGCTATAAAAGCAGTTAAATTGCTGAGAAAAGGCAACTGTCAAGCTTATTTGGTCAATATTGTGGATTCAAATAAATCAGAAGTTATTGATGGAATACCTATCGTAAGGGAATACATGGATGTATTTTCTGAAAATCTACCTGGATTATCGTCAGAACGACAAGTGGAATTCACCATTGATTAAGTCCCAGCAGCAGCACCTGCATCTAAAGCACCCTACAGAATGGCACTAAAGGAGTTGCAAGAGTTAAAAGTGCAGTTGCAAGAATTGTTGGACAAGGGTTTTATCCAACCCAGTGTTTCCCCATGGGGAGCACCAGTGTTGTTCTTAAAGAAGAAAGATGGAACATACAGACTGTGCATTGATTATAGAGCACTCAACAAGCTCACCATCAAGAACAAGTACCCATTGCCAAGAATTGAAGATCTATTTGATCAACTGAAAGGTGCCAGCGTATTCTCAAAAATTGATCAACGTTCTCAATATGACCAAGTGAAAATCAAGGATAGTGACAACCTAAAGATAGCTTTTCGAACACGTTATGGACATTACGAGTTTGTTATAATGCCTTTTGGGCTAATCAATTTACCCGCAGTATTTATGGACCTAATGAATCGAGTATATCACTCATATTTGGATCGATTTATGATTGTATTCATTGATGATATCCTGGTGTACTCTAAGGATCGAATGCAACATGAAGAACATCTCAGAACTATCTTGGAGTTACTGCGAAAGGAAAGATTGTATGCCAAATTCAAGAAATATGAGTTTTGGCTAGATCGAGTTAACTTCCTCGGGCATATCATCTCAGCTCGTGGAATCGAAGTACATCCAATAAAAGTGAAAGCTATCAAGGAATTGAAGGTCCCAACAAATGTGAATGAAGTACGAAGTCTTCTATGGTTGGCAGGATACTATAGAAGGTTCATTGAAGGATTCTCAAAAATTGCAAGGCCGTTGACCCAATTAACACACAAAGGAGTAAAGTTCTAGTGGATAAAAGAATGTGAAGACAGCTTCCAAGAGTTGAAGAAAAGGCTTACAACTGCCCCTGCACTAACTATCCCAGATGGCACAGAAGGATTTGTGATCTATAGCGATGCCTCGAAGCAATGATTAGGGTGTGTGCTAATGCAAAGGGGAAAAGTAATTGCCTATGCCTCAAGACAACTAAGAACACATGAACAAAACTACCCCTCTCATGATTTAGAGTTGGCTGCAGTAATTTATGCCTTAAAGATTCGGCGACACTATTTGTTTGGAGGTAAGTGTGAAATTTACACCAACCACAAAAGTTTTAAATATTTCTTTGAGCAGAAGGAATTGAACATGAGACAGAGAAGATGGCTAGAGTTAGTGAAAGACTATGATTGCACAATATTGTACCATCCAGGGAAAGCAAACGTGGTGGCTGATGCCTTAAGCAGAAAAAATAAAGGAGAATTAGCTTGCTCCATAACAACTCAAAAATAATTGGAGGAGGAGTTTTCTCGTATGAGTCTAGAAGTGATAATACCTCCAAGTAGTATCAAGACAATGATCGATGCAATGATTGTTAAGCCCTCGTTAAGAGATAAGGTGATAAGGGATCAGGAGAAAGACGAGTTATTTACAAGGATTAAAGAACGCATCAAGTCTGGAGAAGGAAAGGGATTTTTTCTAACTAATGAAGGAGCATTGGTCTATGGAAAAAGATTATGCATGCCTAAAAATGAGGAACTTGTGAGAGAAATTTTAGCTGAAGCTCACAATACTCCATATTTTGTGCATCCAGGAGGTACCAAGATGTATCATGACTTGAAAAAGATTTTTTGGTGGAAGAATATAAAGAAGGATATTGCATCATTTGTGCAAAAATGCATGACATGTCAGCAAGTCAAAGCAGAACATCAACAACCTTTAGGGCTTCTAATGCCACTTGAGATTCTTGAATGGAAATGGCAGCACATCACGATGGACTTCTTTGTTGGCTTACCAAAATCTGCACGAGTAAATCAAGCCATATGGGTTTTAGTGGATCGCTTAATGAAGTCAACATATTTTCTGCCTTTCAAAATGACCTATGGATTGGATCGACTTGCACAAATATATATCGAAGAGATTGTTAGACTACATGTAGTACCAGTTTCTATAGTCTCAGACAGAGATCCAAGATTCACGTCAAAATTTTGGTATAGCTTACAAAATACAATGGGAACAAAGTAAAATTTCTGCATAGCTTTACATCCTCAGACCGACGGACAATCTGAAAGGACCATACATACCTTGCAAGATACGTTGAGAGCATGCATACCGGATTTTGGCAGAGACTGGGAAAAATACTTGCCATTAATTGAGTTTACTTATAGCAACAACTTTCAAGCCACAATCGGCATGGCTCCTTATGAAGTACTTTATTGTAGGAAATGCAGATCACCTCTCCATTGGGATGAAGTTGGAGAAAAGAAAGTTTTAGGGCCAGAATTGATAGAGAAAACAGTTGAGGCAATCAAGAAAATCAGAGGAAGGATTGTAATGGCTCAGAATAGACAAAAATCTTATGTAGATACGCGGCGTAAGGACCTGCAAATTCAAGAAGGAGATAAAGTTTTTCTCAAAGTTTTGCCAATGAAGGGAGTTTCTCATTTCGGAAAGAGATGGAAGCTCGAACCGAGATTCATTGGACCATACGAGATATTGAAAAAAGTTGGCAAATTAGCTTATCGATTAACATTACCTCAGAGCTGGCAGGAGTACACGATATGTTTCATATATCAATACTACGGAAATACATGTTTGACCCGAGCCACGTGGTCAACAAAGAAACAATACCACTTAGCGATGATCTTGCTTACGAAGAATTTCCTATAGCTATCCTTGATAGGAAAATTCACAAGTTAAGAAACTGCGACATCACTTTAGTCAAAGTACAATGGACCGGACACAATCAAAAGGAAGCAACATGTGAACGAGAAGAGGATGTGTGAGAGAAATACCCCAATCTCCCTACACTCGGTATGTGGAATTTCGAGGACGAAATTTATTTTTAGTAGGGGAGGACATAACACCCCCTATTAAATAAATACATATTTATTTATTTTTACACCAACATTTATATTTAATATACTTATGTAATAATAAAAATCGTAATAATAGTAATAATTATACATATATCTTCATATAGAGTAATATTTATAATATTTATATAACAATAATAGTTAATAAAAAATAGTAATAATAATACAAGGATAATGACATATATTAAGGCATACGTGTTGGAAGAATAAGTTGGTATAGTAAATGTTTGAAGGGGAAGAAACCACGTAGTAACTAGTAAATGTTTGAAGGGGGAGTAACCACGTAGCCACCTAGATTATTTTTTATTCACACGCGTCCCTTCCTGTTCCAACGTAGTCATGAGGGGTGAGTAAGCAAGCCTACCCTTACAGGGGTAATGATTACCCTATTCTAAAATTTTACTATAAATACACCTAAAGCCTACCGATACCTACTACAGCACCATATACGACACACGCATACATATAGTTTGTACTTGCTACAAAGAAGGAAGATGGAAGTAAACTAGAGGTATGTTTGCTATAAGTTAACGATTCATATCACATTATAGGTTAAATTATCCTCTCGTCACGTAGACTTTAAATATTAAACCCGTGTGTTCCGAACTTTCGTTGACAGAAATAAAATCTTATAGTGTTATATCTTAAAATGATCATCTCTTAACGAAGATTTCAAATATTAAAATCATTTGTTGTTTCGTGTCTTAATTGTTAGATATTTTCTGTTAAAGTTTTAATGCATAATACCTTACATTATATACCATTTTGAAGTATTTTTCACAAGGAATACAACCATATAACTTATTTTAATTTTGGACGTACAAATGAAGCATGCATGTACACGTAAGGTTGAATTTTGGTCACATTTTCTAATAATTTCTTAATACATGGTTTTAACCTCGTCTCATGAGGATCACAAAAATATTTTTTTATTTTTAATTGGAGCTGTATAAACTTAGTTTAAATTATTTATTGTTTAAAGAATATAAAATAAGAATTTAAATTATAAAATTTTTTCATGTGATTCACCAAAAATTAGTAAGAAAGTTTATCAACTCATTTGTAATGCATATTCTCTTAACTTTAAAAATATTTATATTTAATTTTTAATTTTTATTTTTTTAATTGAACATTAACTAGTGTTATTACTTAAAAGTTTACCATTTGAAAATAAAAATAAAGTAATATTCACATAGGATTCATGCATGTTTTTTTCAACATAGTGGATATAGGAATTTTTTAGTAAAAAGGTTTTAAATATTAAATTTGATTTTATCCTATTTTATTCTCGACTTAACATAGTTAATTATTAATATCCACATTTTTATTAAGATTAGAAATATTAACTTCACCTTTATTTTAAGAAAAATCTAAATATAGTTTTATTAGATATTTTGAACTTAAACTCAGCATATTCTTTCAGGAATTCAAGATATCAGTTATCATTCATAATTTTCTACTTACCTTAAGGTAGGGATAACTTCTACTCTTCATCGAGTATTATTACATTCCATGTTTATAATTGCTATTGTTAACGTGTGTACGTAATAGACATGTATATACCATTGAAAAATATTTTCACATTTGCAGCTCGATACTAATTGATATATTGCCGGACGTAGCCGGAGCCGGTGCTAATTAACATATTGGCGAACTTTGAGCTATCGTTGACATATATTTATCGACTGTCACGTTATTTTATTTTATACATTTATCTTACTTATATATATTAGCAAGTGCAATCATTGATGTTCCCCTACTGAGTGTATTTTAGACGCTCACCTTATTATTTTGAATTTCAGATTCTACAGAAGGTAAGAAACATGACTTAAGTGGAATTTTATATCTTGGCGATATTTATATGTTTTGTAAAATAAACTACTTGATGTTGTAGCTCGTGTCCTGGAACATCATGTTATGACTTTCGCTTATGTGCTACATTTAGTGACGCCCATGTTCTAAGGCAACTCTTTTTATCTAGTTTATTTAATTACTTATTTATTTGTCTTTTAAAAAAAAGTAAGAATATCCTATTTAAAGAATTTAGGGCGTTACACTCTAACTGTGTGGTTGTGAGATGGGAGAGATGGGCTCCAATTGTGAAAGGAGAATTGGAGAGGTAATGCCGGAGAAAAATAGGGGTTATGCGGTGGAGAGACTAAGTTTATGGTGGTGAAATGAATTTCTCAATCTGTGAAATGAATTCTTGTAATTGTGCGCCAAATTATCGGGCCACAAAAGGGGATAAGATAATATATGTTACCATTTTCATGGGTTGTGATAAGAATTATATTGAAAGGGTATATTTAATATTGTGCAATGTAATTTAGTATCTAATAGTGTAATATCCATTATATATATATATATATATATATATATATATATATATATATATGGTTAGTAAAAATAAAAAAAATACAAAAAAAATATATATTATTATATTATATATATCACATGTCTTATATAATAGATAAGACACACGTAAGATTCATATTGGATAAGAACAATAATAATAATAATAATAATAATAATAATAATTATTATTATATATACACACACACTGCAACTTAAAAGAATTTAATTATTCTTTGTCAATCCTTATCATGTTATATTCAAAATTGATCGTCTCGATGCGTAGATTCCAAATATATAACTCTTTTATAAATTAGATGTGATATGTGTTAGACAAGCTCCGTCGAAGTTGTAACCCTTTTAATGGCATATTTTGTTTTGTTGGGACATAACTTTAATATTATAGGCCATTTTGAAGCTCTCCTCACGAGGATCATAAACATATAATTAGTTTTGAGTTGGACGTGTAATTAAGATTATGAGAAGAAATCCACTTCGAGTTAAAATATTGTCCCCTTTAAACTTCGTAATTTTCATGATAAATTGGTATACATGTGATCTCGCCTTGCAAGGACTCCATAAGTACTTTTGAATTTTTAAACGGAGTTGTATAACTCAAGTTGGGTCATTTTGTAATAAGGTTAAAGTTTAGGATAAGTTTAAATGAGAATTTAATATAATGCAAGGACTTGATTGCAATTTATAAATATATATATATATATATATATATATATATATATATATATATATATATATATATATATATATATATATATATATATATATATATATATATTTATAATAATTAAATAGAAGTTTTGAAAAGATTTAAAACGAGTTTGCAGTATGTGGCTACTGGACGTTCAGTCATTCTGCACGTTTTATATAATATTAATTATAATATTTTTTTTATTTAATTTGATTATTTCAAATATTAATTATTATTTTACCACTATTATTATTTTTGGTATAGAATCTTTATTTAATATATGTATTTAATAAAATTAATGTCATTTGTATTCATATTTTAATATTGCGATTTATTATTAAAATTTTAAAATATGTATTTCTATTTATTTTAACTCATTTTATTTAACGATTAATTATTTATGTTTTTTTAAGTTAATAATTAGTTTATTATATTATTAGAAATTTAGTTTTAGTAATAGAAATTATTAATATAAGAAGAATTCAGCTTAGTATACCCTTGCAGGCATACCTGATACCGAAGAGCAGGTCTAGTCAAACGTGCTATTCCCTGAAAAGTTTAAGGTGGGGTAACTTTCACTCTTCACCGAGTGCTACACTTTTATGTCATGATTGCTATGTTAAGATGTGATATGTGTTACTTATATGTCATGTTATGCGTCATATGTGCTTTTAGTTCGATGACAAATATATTCCTACTAACATCATACTGGTTGACGACTCGGTGCACAGAGATCAACTAACACAAGCTACTAGCTACTATCGGTTCAGTACTAAAATGTATTTCAAAGTATGCAACATCGTACTGAGGTGACGATCCGGTGTGCACAAATCAAGTAACACAAGTTATCGGACGACGATTCGGTCTAAAATATTTTCAACGAGTTATCGAACGACAATGTGCAAAATATTTTATTAAAATTGGCATATGTTACATTTTATGGTATATTTGGCATATATTTTTATTTTTAACTGTGCAATCATTTTTAGTTAACCCACTGAGTGTATTTCAGACACTCATCCCTTATTGATTTTCAGATTAAGATTTGGAAGATGAAGAGGCCCTGCATAAGTCCTAAGCCCTTAGAGGACTTTGTATTATGATTTATATTTTGGTATTTTATTAGAACTTTATTTCAGATATATCATCTGAATGCACTTGTTTTAAATATTTCACTCTACTCGGGTAAGTAGACGCTAATATGTAATAATCTTTATGTCAATTTTACTTTATTATGTTATTGCTTTGGGGATTTTTATATTAATTCCGCTGTGCATTCTCGATCCCTTTATTATTATAATGAGAATTTTATATCTAATGGCGTCTCAACCCTATAGCGTAACCCGGGGCATTACAGGTGGTATCAGAGCGGTCTATCTAAGACTTGCTCAAGTACCTAACTTAGAATTTTATACCGTACCTTAAGATTGACTATTCTATGACTATGACGTGACCACACTTTAGGATTTTTATGTGTGTTTAATTTATATATATATTAGTATATAATAATATTTTGACCAGATCATGAGTCGAGGAAGACCACGAAACCTACCCACAAATGAAACTCTTGATAGTGACCCAGATGATGATTTAGTGACAATCCTTCGAGGATTGACACAGTAATTCCATGCAAATTTGGCACCACCACCACCACCATAACCTATTTCTTGAAACGAGCCAGCCTTGGTAATTGAACAGTTCCTACATTTTGATCCACCAACATTCAATGGGACGGAGGACCCTGCGGAAGCTGAGAAATGGTTAAGGTCGTTGGATAAGATTTTCACCTATCTCGATTGCAATGATGCACAGAAAATCGCGTGGGCAGTTTTTCTGTTCGTGGGAGAAGCTGAATTTTGGTGGGAGCCTTACGGATGTACCAAGACACCTAAACAAAAGGCTAGGATGACATGGGAAGACTTCAAGGATGTGATCATTCAAAACTACTCGCCACAGTCTTATCGAGATAACAAAAAAAGTGAGTTTCTTCACTTGAAGCAAGGAAAAATGAGTGTACTAGAATATGAGAGAGATTTCAATTGACTTTCTAAATTTTTGCGACACATCTCGTCAATACGGAGGAAAAAAAGTCTAGATGATTTGAGAAGGGATTACGATCCGGGAATAACACTATCTTGGCAGGGCAAGTAACGATGACCTTTGCGGAAGCATTTTCTAGAGCTTAAGAAATTGAATCTCGCTAGAAAAATAACAATAGAAATGTGATAGAGATACCTATAAAACGCAAATAGGAAGAACCAATGATAGAGAATGGAAACCAAAAGAATCAAAATAAGCAAATTAGGATCGGAGAGGGCTCAACGCCAATCCTACAAGAAGTACAATCTCATTGTCCAAAATGTGGAAAAGGCCATATCGGGAAATGCTTGATGGGAACAAAAATTTGCTATCGTTGCAAACAGCCATGACATACAATGCCAGAATGCCCAAGGAACAAGGAACCAGAAAGATAGACTGTCAAGCGAGTTCGTGCATACGCTATGAGACAACAAGAAGTTGATGAAGAACCAGAGACAACGACATGTATTTTATATTCTTTTATACTGAATAAATAATATATAAATAGGTATATTTCCTGATACGTGAAATTTCGAGGGCGAAATTTTATTTTTAGTAGGGGTGGATGTAATATCCACTAATAATATATACATATATATATGGTTAGTAAAAAAATACAGTAAATATATTATTATATTATACATATATATATATATATCACATGCCTTATATAATAGACACACGTAAGATTCATATTGGATAAGAACAATTATTATTTTTATTTTTATTATTATTATTATTATTGTCATTATCATTATTATTATTATATATATATCCGTCTCTTTCCGTTAACTCTTACGATTAGTAGTGCAAGGAGTAATCAGTTGAGAGGTAAGTAACTTTCCCTCAATCTTCTCTTTCTCTCTCTATATACATATACATATACATATACATATACATACAAATATATATACATACACAAACTCTATGCACACACACACATATATATATATATATATATATATATATATATATATATATATATATATATATATATATATATCACTACAAAAAATTGTCGGAATACCGACGAAAATAATCCATCGGTAATTATCGATGATTTACCGATGAATTACCGACGTTTTATCGATTTAATAGGATTTATTTTTAAAAAATCATCAAAAGAAATTACCGACGGATTTTGCGATGGATTATCGATGGAATTAGCGATGAATTTTTTCCGTTCGATATATCCATCGTTATTTTAAAGGGATTAAATTTGGAAAAATTACCGACGAAAATTTTTCGTCGGTAAATTTTACACTTTTTTGTGTGGATTATTCCCGATAAATTATCGACGGTTCAGGCTCGTCGCAGAAAAAAGAAGAATCAATCTTTAATTTATCGACGGATTTTATCCGTCGGTAAATATATAAAAAAATTTTGAAAAAAAAATTAATTCCAGTATTTAATTTACCGACGGATTAAATCTGTCGGTAAATTTATAAAATTTTATAAAAATCAATTTTAGTCTTTAATTTACCGATGGATTAAATCCGTCGGTAATTTTATTTAAAAGAAACTAATTTTAGTATGTAATTTGCCAACGGATTAAATCCGTCAGTAAATTTAAAAAATTTTATTTTAAAAAAATTCAATTTTAGTCTTTGATTTTGGTAAATATATAAAATTTAATTTAAAAAAATTAATTTTAATCTTTAATTTGTAATAAACGACGGATCAAATCCGTCACTAAAAAAATAACTTTTATAAGTGTTATATTGAGGAATCGAACATGTGACTTCACAAATACAACTTCAAATCTCCCAAAATTTTAATTCACGCCATGGAGAAGAACCCTACCACCACGCTGCATCGCTGCCATCAAGAGACCGCGCTACTTCTCGAAGGCTCCGACTAGATCTTAGTCGTCATCGTCCTCCTCGCTGTTGACAACGAGCGCTTCATCAAAAAATAGCCCAGCTGATACGCCATTCTCCATCCCCCAAAACTGCGACGAACCCTTCTCCAACGCCGCCTTCCACCTCGTCGCTGATTCCCTGGCGGTTCTCTCTGATCCAGATATGTACATCTGTTTTCTCTACTTACGCCTTACGTAAGTTAATTAAAATATGTTTTTTTGTTATCAAGTATGAATTCATGGGTTTTTTATGTATATAAATGAACAGCTCTTAAAATCATGACAAAATGAAAAGGAGTTGAATGCTTTGGCTCTTGGTTCAACTTGATATTGACTATTTACTGCACTAAATCTAAATTGAAATCGTCATTTAACCATCACTTGTTGACCTTTTCTTGTTGGGTTTGATTTATGAAATTATTGGATATGAGTTCTTAGAATTCACTTCTTGTTTCTATGGTTGTGTACAATGAAATCTGTTTGCCCATTTTTAAAGCGGTGATTCTTGAGACAGTGCCATGGAAAGTTGAATTTTAACTTGATACATGAAATACAGAACATTGTCCTTTTTGTTGGTTTTGGTTAATTTGCTGTTGTTATTCTTATACCAAAGGTTTATGTTTATTATAAGGAGTCCCCAATAGTTAATAGATGTGAAAGATAAGGGAATACAGTTTAAGCATTAAGTAAATATGATGAAGTTAAAGGAAAGGAAACTTTTGTTTCCTTGTTTTTCTCTTAAAATTTTCTTTCAGTTTTGAAATATGCTAGTTTAGATAAATCTATTTTTCTCTCAAGACATTTCTTTAATGCTATTGCACATAATTTGTGGGGAATTGAATTCTAATAGCAGTGTTCAAGAGATAATTCATTTTGAAATTCAAATTAATTTAACACATTTTAATTTCATCTGCTTTGTTTCTTATTCCATACAAATTTGTTTTGTTTCTCTGTCTCTTAAGCTAATATCAGCACTTAAGCAATAGCCTACCCAATATCAACTTGCTCCCATTGGTTCAACTGTTAGTCAGGTAATTCCCTGCATCGTTTCTTTCTTTCTTTTTTTTATTACTTTAAAGTTAGAATATTTGAATATAAATTTAGAATACCATTCAGTAATAATCATTTTATTTGACAGGTTGAAATGTACAAGGAAGAAAAGATGGAACTCATCTCAATCCTAAAGGTATATAGTTGAATTTTAACTTGATTCAACTGTTATTTGATGATTGACGGTGTTAGATGGCTGCAATGAATTTAATTTCTTGGAAGACAAACTACTCAGTTATGGTGTTTGTCTAGAATGAAAATTGAGTAGAGTAATATCAGATGCACTCTTAGATACTCATCCTAATTAGGGAAATTCAAGTCTTCAATTCAGTGCTCGTTAGAGGACTTCAAATATTTTATAAATCTAAAATTTTCCCATTTAGTAGTAACTTGAGCAGAATGGCAATCCAATGGATTGCAAAACATTAACTTCAAATACTTTCATTTAAGGGATAGCTTTTTGCTTACATAGTTTAAACCGAATAACAAAAATCTTGGTATTGTTTGGGGAGGTCTAAAGTGAATGACATAATTTCAGATGCTCGTCGCATTATTCAAACTACTGCAATTCTGTAACGGTTGTACTTATTGAATTTTTTTCTTCAGATGCTTGCTTCGTTGAGGAATGAAAACAAAATCCTATTATGTGTCCTTTCAATAGTGAGCAGGAGGTAGCTTTCTTCTTTTTGTTTTATTTTATATTTTAGTTCTTTTATTGTGATTCATGCTGTGCCTATCAATTGCACACTTATCCTTATAAAAATTCTCCTATTTTTTCAAATATTTTAATTTCACTGTTTTGCTGGGAAAATAAGTTGTACTAGGTGTAATCAAAGCACAAATGATTTTATTTCACGATACCATTTTTTTCAGAGATTCATCCAACACTTTGAGCTGTTGCTGAAGGCTTGCCTTCTTGATCATGCTTCTTACTTCACCTTCAGGGAGATTACAGCTCATACTCATTTATCTGTAAGTATATGATTTTTTTTCTTAATTCTCTGAACTTTTTACTTGTGAGATTCTTAACCAACTTCTTGTTCGCTAGACTGTCTGTACATAATTGCTTTAAGGATGCACAGAGGTCAGGTTATAACCTTATTTCTTTTTGTTTCTGTAATATGTAAGAACTAGCTCATTTATAAATTTACTTTTAAACTTTATTATTATTTTTGAATTTCTATAACAGGTACTATGATAAATTTAGTTTCAGTTTCAATATTTTTGCAGTTTATGCGAGTTCAGTGCAGACTACTTCTAGTGGACGAAATGAATTCAAGATAGATCCTATTTATAGAAGACAACAATCAAGGTAAATTTGATGCACTTTTTGAGTTCTGATACATAATTTTAGTTTTAAAAATAATTGCAGAATTTTTTTCTAAATTACACACCTTGGTACTCGCCAACAATAGGTTGTACAACCTTGTTGATATTGATCATCTGGGGTATTCTTTCTTTATTTTTTCTCTTTTATTTCATATCTGGTTATTGCTTGGAAACTATTGCTTTGATATTGTGTGTGAATTTCGGTTTTTAGTAGCTCCTCTAAGTATTTTACAAAAATGCAGTTTACAAATGGCTGCTGCTTTGCTACTTGAATGCATTATATTCTTATTATTGCAGTATTTGAAATATTTAACATGATATAGTTAATAGTAAGTTCTCACTATTCTCTTGCATTGAAAATTTTAAGATATTATGTTGGTTCTGGTCTGTATTTGTCTTGAATCAGAGCGTGTATAGACAGTTAAGGCTTATATTGTACTGAAAAAATGCTCAAGAAACTCTAATAAACCTGATATTTTAAGTCCTGATCAAAAGCTAATTTGTTGGGAATGCATGTAGAAGGAAAGGTAAGTAATTGTCTTGGGGCATTGTGATTTGCATATTACGACATACCCATGCTAGTGCCTAGGTAGTTGGTGATTTTTTATTTAATGTGTACAATTTAATTTGCAAGCTCCAGTCCATTTTTTATCTTTATTTTTCTTTAACACCCATTTTTGTATGGTATTTTCGTTGTCTTGATTTTCTGGTGAATTTTCTATTTTATGTTTTCGTGTAAGGTGTGGCACCTTACATCTGAATATATCAAATTTTGTATTCTAAATCCCTTTCAGTTTGTCACACATGTATCTTTTGGAGATAAAGAAGCATGCTGTAGAATAAGTTGATTTGCATAAAGCTATCATTTTATATCCCTTCTTTTGTTTTTTTAAGGAAATCTGCAGCAGGTGTGATTATGCACAATTTCCTTTTCCGCAATGGGTGCTTATGTATTCTTCTTTTCTTTTCTTATTTTTACAATTTTCAAATTAAAAAAATATTTTGGGTTGCAGATGGTAGGTGTCGGTTATAATATCACTGATGTTGATGTAGATGATGATGCTGATTTGGAAAATTCATGAGCATGATGTTCATGCAGATGATGCTGCTGATTCGGGAGATTCATGAGCATGTTTCATGTATTCAGATATTTTGTAACAATGATTTAGTAGGAATTGATATATTCTGACGAATTTGAATTTTTATTTGAAATTGTGGAGATTTTATATTATGTTGTGTTTTGAAGGTTTATTTAATTACAAATTTTGTTAATTTACTAGGTATAAATATTAATTTAAAATATAAATTAAAAATAAATAATATTTTAGTGACGAATTTTCCATCACTAAATCTCACTTTTAACAGTTTATCGACGGATTTTTCCATCGTTAATAAATTCTGTCGGTGATTCCATCACTGACATAGTGTTATATGACACCATATTTGGAGTTTACCGATGGATTATTCCATCGGTAATTTATTCCGTCGATAATTCCATCGCTAATAAAAGTATTATATGACTTCATATTTTGTATTTACCGACGGATTTTTCCGTTAGAAATTATGGACGGATTTTTCTGTTGGAAATTCCGTCGCTATTTTTTTCAGTTCCGACGAATTTTATTTGCATAATTACCAACGAATAATTTTGTTTACCGACAGAAATTTTTATCGAAAATTGCCGATGAATTTAAAAATCCATCGGTAAATAACTACCGTCAATCGATATAGCGACCGTTCAATTTTCGTCGGTTATCCATCGGTAAACAGCTTAGCGATGGATTTTTCAAACATTACCGATGAAAATTTCCGTTGGTAATCTGACAGTTTCTTGTAGTGTATATATGTATGATTTGTAAAAAAATACAGTAAATATATATTATTATATTATATATATATATCACATGCTTTATATAATAGATAAGACATGCACGTAAGATTCATATTGGACATGAACAATCATTATTTTTATTATTATTATTATTATTATTATTATTATCATTATTATATATTTATCCCTCTCTTTCCGTTAACTCTTACGATTAGTAGTAGTGTAAGGAGTAATCAGTTGAGAGGTAAGTAACTTTCCCTCAATCTTCTCTTTCTCTCTCTATATACATATACATATACATACAAATATATATACATACACAAACGCTATGCATACACACACATATATATATATATATATATATATATATATATATATATATATATATATATATATATATATATATATGGCAACTTAAAAAGAATTTATTTATTCTTTGTCAATCCTTATCATGTTATATACGGAATTTATCATCTCAATGTGTAGATTTCAAATATATAACTCTTTTATAAAATAGATGTGATATGTGTTAGATAAGCTCCATGAAAGTTTTAACCCTTTTAATGTCATATTTTGTTTCGTTGGGACATAACTTTGATGACCATTTTGAAGCTCTCCTCACGAGGATCACAAACACATAATTAGTTTTGAGTTTGGACGTGAAATGAAGAATATGTGAAGAAACCCACTTCGAGGTAAAATATTGTCCCCTTTAAACTTCGTTATTTTCATGAAAAATTGGTATACATATGATACTCGCCTTGCGAGGACTCCAAAAGTACTTTCGAATTTTGAAATGGAGTTGTATAACTCAAGTTGGGTCATTTTGTAATAAGGTTAAAGTTTAGGGTAAGTTTAAATGAGAATTTAATATAATGCAGGGATTTGATTGCAATTTATAAAAATTTATATATTAATAATAATTAAATAAAAGTTTTGAAAAGATTTAAAATGAGTATACAGTACGTGGTTACTGGACGTTCAGTCATTCTGAACGTTTTATATAATATTAACTCTAATATTTTTTAATTAAATTTGATTATTTTAAATATTAATTATTATTATTTTACCGCTATAATTATTTTAGGTATAGAATCTTTATTTAATATCCGTTTTTAATAAAATTAATGTCATTTGTATTCATATTTTTATAATTACAATTTATTATTACAATTTTAAAATATGTATTTCTATTTATTTTAACGCATTTTATTTAACTATTAATTATTTATATTTTCTTAAGTTAATAATTAGTTTATTATAATATTAGAAATTTAGTTTTAGTAATAGAAATTATTAATATAAGAAGAACTCAGCTTAGTATACCCTTGCAGGCATATCTGATACCGAAGAGCAAGTGTAGTCAAACGTACTATTCCCTGAAAAGGTTAAGGTGGGGTAACTTTTACTCTTCACTAAGTGCTACACTTTTATGTCATGATTGCTATGTTAAGATGTGATATGTGTTAGTTATATTTCATGTTATGTGTCATGTATGCTTTTAGTTCGATGACAAATATTTTTCTACCAATATCGTACTGGGTGACGACTCGGTGTGCACAGACCAACTAACAAAAGTTATTGGATACTGTCGGTTTAGTATTAAAATGTATTTCAAAGTATGCTGACATCGTACTGGGGTGACGACCCGGTGCGCACAGACCAACTAACACAAGTTATCGGACGACAGTTCGATCTAAAATATTTTCAACGAGTTATCAAACGACAATGTACAAAATATTTTATTAAATTGACATATGTTATATTTTATGGTATATTTGGCATACATATTTATTTTTAACTGTACATTCATTTTTAGTTAACCCACTGAGTGTATTTCAGACACGAACCCCTTATTGATTTTTAGAATAAAGTTTGGAAGATGAAGAGGCCCTGCACATGTCCCAAGCCCTTAGAGGACTTTGTATTATGATTTATATTTTGGTATTTGTTAGAACATTATTTCAGATATATCATCTGAATGCACTTGTTTTAAATATTTCACTCTACTCAGGTGAGTAGACACTAATATATAATAATCTTTATGTCACTTTTACTTTATTATGTTATCGCTTTGGGAATTTTTATATTAATTCCGTTGTACATTCTCGACCCATTTATTATTATATTGAGAATTTTAGATCTAGTAACATCCCATCCCCATAGCATAACTCGGGCATTACAAGTGGTATCAGAGCAGTCTATCTAAGACTTGCTCAAGTATCTAACTTAGAATTTTATACTGTACCCTAAGATTGACTATTCAATGACTATGACGTGACTACACTTTAGGATTTTTATGTGTGTTTAATATATATATATATATATATATATATATATATATATATATATATATATACTAGTATATAATAATATTTTGACCAGATCATGAGTCGAGGAAGACCATGAAACCCACCCATGAATGAAACTCTTGATAGTGACCTAGGTGATGATTTAGTGACAATCCTTCGAGGATTGACACAACAATTCCATGCAAATTCAGCACCACCACCACCACCACAACCTATTTCTAAAAATGAGCCAGTCTTAGTAATTAAACAGTTTCGATATTTTGATCCACCAACATTCAATGGGACGGAGGACCCTGCGGAAGCTGAGAAATGGTTAAGGTCATTGGATAAGAGATTTTCATCTATCTCAATTGCAATGATGCAAAGAAAATCTCGTGCACTGTTTTTCAGTTCGTGGAAGAAGCTGATTTTTGGTGGGAGACTTACGGACGTACCAAGACACCTGAACAAAAGGCTAGGATGACATGGGAAGACTTGAAGGAGGTGATCATTCAAAATTACATGCCACAGTCATATCGAGATAACAAGGAAAGTGAGTTTCTTCACTTGAAGCAAGGAAAAATGAGTGTGCTAGAATATGAGAGAGAATTCAATCAACTTTTTAGATTTGCGACACATCTCGTCAATACGAAGGAAAAGAAGTCTAGATAATTTGAGAAGGGATTACGATCCGGGATTAGCACTATCTTGGCAGGGCAAGGAATGATGACCTTTACGGAAGTATTTTCTAGAGCTCAAGAATTTGAATCTCGCAAGAAAAATAATAACAGAAACATGATAGAGATACCATAAAATGCAAATGGGAAGAACCAATAATAAAGAATGGAAACCACGAGAGTCAAAATAAGCAAATTAGGGTCGGAGAGGGTTCACCGCCAATCCTACAAGAAGTACAATCTCATTGTCCAATATGTAGAAAAGGCCATGTCGGGAAATGCTGGATGGGAATGAAGATTTGATATCGATGCAAACAATCAGGACATACAATGCCAGAATGCTCAAGGAACAAGGCACCAGAAAGACAGACTGTCAAGCCACTTCGCGCATACGCTATGACACAACAAGAAGTTGATGAAGAACTAGAGACGACGACAGGTATTTTATATTATTTTATATTGGATAAATAACATATAAATAGGTATATTTCCTAATACTTGAAATTTTGAGGACAAAATTTTATTTTTAGTAGGGGTGGATGTAATATCCACTAATAATATATATAGAGAGAGAGAGAGAAAGAGAAGATTGAGGAAAAGTACTTACCTCTCAACTGATCACTCGTCACACTACTAATAATAATAAGAGTTAACGGAAAGAGAAGGATATATATATATATAAATATATATACGCACAAATATATATACACACACAAACGTTATGCATATGTATACACTGCAACTTAAAAAGAATTTATTTATTCTTTGTCAATCCTTATCATGTTATATATGGAATTGATCATCTCTATGCGCAGATTCCAAAATATTACTCTTTTATAAAATAGATGATATATGTGTTAGATAAGCTCTGTCGAAGTTTTAACCCTTTTAATGGCATATTTTATTTCGTTGGGACATAACTTTGATATTATAGACCATTTTAAAGCTCTCCTCACGAGGATCACAAACATATAATTAATTTTGAGTTTACACGTGTAATGAAGAATATAAGAAGAAACCCACTTCGAGTTAAAATATTGTTCCCTTTAAACTTCATTATTTTCATGAAAAATTGTTATACATGTGATCCTTGCCTTGCAAGGACCCCATAAGTACTTACGAATTTTTAAACGGTGTTTTATAACTCAAGTTGGATCATTTTATAATAAGGTTAAAGTTTAGGATAAGTTTAAATGAGAATTTAATATAATGCAGTGATGTTCTTAGTCGTATTTTTAGTAAAATATTTAACAGTAAGAGATTCTATCGTTGTTGTAAACGCATGACCAAGTACAAAATTTATAATAATGTCGTCCCAAGGAAAAGTAAACTGAGGCTTGTATCCAGATTTTCCATTGATTTATGCTTTGTAAGGATGATAGTTTGAAGGTTTTGTTATTTAAAACTATTACTTATGATTCTACTCAATTAACTAGAATTAAGACTAACAAAATAAATGATCAAACAACAAGCAAATGATGAATGGAATGGATGTAGAATTCACTTGAGAAGAGAGCAAGGCTAATCATACTCATGGTTAAGACTTGAGCTAGATATGCAAAACTCTTGATGATAATTTTCATTAACTTGTAGATTAAAAGCAATCACAATTTTATCCCTAATCCCTATGGCCAAGGCAATTAGGTTCTCGACCCTTTTACAAGTCAAAATCTCCTAAGATTGATCTTAATCTCAATTCTCTTAAGGTACTATGATCATAAGTTGATTCTTTTCACTCAATTTCTTAAGTGTCCCTCTATGAATGTTCCAAGCCTAAGGAGGGTATGACTTACCTCCCCTTATACTAACATGCATGCACATTTCAATATATGATTCAATTAAACATCCACTCATAATATTGGAATGGTCATCCTAATATTATGAATAGAGAATTTAATCACACAAACATTGAAATGAAACATGATAGATATATCATAAAAGAAAATCCACAAATCAATTCAAATCACTACTCAAGTTCTACATATCTAACTCTTCACCTCAACCATTCATATGATTAGCCCTATTATAGGACTAGCCACTAAACATGATGTTTAATTTAAACAAATCAAGCTTTGCTCCATTTGAGCCAAAATAAGAAGAAAATCAACAAATGAAAAGTAGATTGGCTTCCCTTGCATGGAGAAACCTTCCTCCTCTTCAATTTATCAACTCCTCCACTCCTTGATGCTTCACTCTTATTAAATGATGGATGGATGGATGGATTAGATGATGGATTTATGGATTGAATGTGGAGATCAAATGGAAAATGGATGAACCTAATGGATAGAGATGGAATATGGATATAGTGTGTTAGGAAATGTGGTGTGGAGTGTGTGTAACTGCTATGAATCTGATCTCTCCTCAAAATTTTGCACAAGTCATCCTTTTATATCACTAATGGACCTTCTAGAAGCTTCCGGAACTTTCTCAAAACTGCACAGGTTTTTGCACCTACACGGCCCGTGTAGGGCACACCTACTTTGGCGTGTTGTGCATGCTTCCGAACACGGCTCGAGCTGTAGTACACGGCCTTGGTAATGGCCGTGTAGCATTTTCTGATGTAAGTACATGGCTTCTTCTTATAGGGTCGTGTTCCGCATGCATGACCCGTGCACTAGCGCACGGCCTTCATTCTGGGCGAGCAGCGATTTCTGATGACAATACACGGCCACTTGTTACAGGACCGTGTTCCGCACACGGCCCGCGTACAAGCAGACCCTTTTCTTCCGTCTCTGTTTTGCTCCCGACTAAATTTTTATCCATTTCTTGACCTGTTTTACACATGTTTAAGCTCATTTACATAATTCTATCAATTCATACCACATTTCTCAAAACAACAATAACTCCACTAAAAATCACACAAATACGGATAAAAACATTCAAAAATCCACAAATAAAGACACTAAAATCTAGGTGAAAATGACTACGATCAACCCCCCAAACTTAAAGTATTGTTCGTCCTCGAACAATGAAAAATGATAAACAAGAGGAGTAATTTTCACCTAGGAAAACACCTAACGAACATAAACCACAACACATCACAAGTAATAAGGACTACAAAATCACATTAAGTATCCCTACATCATCAAACTTATAACATGAAAGATTAACAAGATCAATCTTAAGAATGACAAAAGAGTAATCAAATCCCTTTCAATCCAAGCCTCTCATAGGATATCAAATTCACTCAATACTCTATAGAGTAGGGTTTTTAACATAACTCATCAACCAGTTAGAATCGGCTCACCATAGGCTTGCTCATGGACTATGTTCACAAGCCACCCTAGTTTCAATATGTGATCAAAAAGGTCTTTATCTTAGGATGTAATGTTTAGGCTCTTTGGTAGGGTAGAAAACTTTGGATAATAGTGACTATTCAAGTGTAGATAATCGAAGAGATGATTCTTTTCTCCAACTTCTTCACTTTCAAACTTCCTAAATTTGTCAATAATTCAAAAGCACTAAATATCAACATACCATGGATTCCTTGAGCTTCTTTGGAATGACATACTTCTTTTCTTTTGACTTTTGTATTCCTTGAGCATATTTTATGATTTTGCTCCTTTTCCATTTTTTTTTTTGTTGAAGTTGCATTTGCTTTTTATCTTGAGCTCTTTTATCCTTTTTCTTGACTCAACGTTTCTTCCATTTCCTTGCACACTTTTCATCTTCCCTTGTAAACCATCATCATCCTCAACTAACCACACATAGGTTATATGTAAGGCTCAAGTGGATTATCAAGGCTTGTATTGTGCTCAAATCACAAAGAAAAGGCTTATAGGCTCAAAGTGGCTTACTAGGGATAATGTTTTTAGTAAGGAGTTTTATGGCTATGACTTCATTTAACAAGGATGGCCTAAGATCATTTCACAAATTTCCACCATTCGGGCTTCGTTCCTATAGTCCATGAGCAAGTTCTAGTTTATCTAAGTTCAACAGGTCCTCTCATCAAGAATGAACCATGGAGGCACGGTTGAGGCTCAAGTCTCATAAGCTTTTGCTTGGACCAAAAGAAATCTAATTACCCTCATACTTCTCAAAATTGAACAAATTATATAATTCATGTCACAATTTCAACAAGTAGAAACCATTAATATGCTTGCCATCACTCATAAAAAATAATGCATTATAGCTCATATTAAAAAACACTCAACTCTTTCCCAAAAACATACCACCAAACAATCCCTACAAAAATAAAACAACATGACAAACACCACACAATAATCAAAGAATCACCAAACAACACGAGAACATATAACATGTATGAACAAAACCATCAATCTCAAAGTATCAAACACATCAATTCACATCCAAAATAATTAAGATCAAATTCTCATCACATCCAAACAATAAAAATCAAACCAAAATACGAAAAATAAAGAAAAGTAAATCGCATAAAACTAAAAATAAAACAATCCCTAAGTAAGAAAACCTCCCAAAATAAATAATTTAAGTACAATCCAATCTACCAAATCAAATCAAATTCAAAAATCCTTTAAAAAGTCTAATCATAGCTAAGATGAATGAATGGAAGTGCCTAGCATTCAAAGTACTCCCTTCATGGCTCTGGAGGTGGAGGTGGATGATAAGCATTCTATGGAATGTATGCACAAGGAGATCGGGGGAACTGGAAGTTGAACATCATCGTTATCATCTCCTCCATGTTGTTGGAGTGCACCCGTGATCGCTCCACGTAATACTTCCTCCGACACTGTCCAGCTATTAACTCCTGAATATGCACTCTGTGCTCCTGCTGGACCTCTCAAATCTCTCTGATCTGTGCTCCATAAGTCTGTTGTACGTGCCTTATATCTCTCACCTCATCCATCATATTCCATCGATCATTCCCTTGCTCAGGTCCCACTGGCGGCTGTTGCTCTTCTTCCTCAAACTGTGGTGGATCAGGGCCTTGCTCCTCAAACTCCACCTGCTCCGGTGGTGCATCTTGCTCATCTTCCTCCATGGGCACTAGCTCAGCTCTCAAGTTAGCTAGCTCGAGGTTCTCTTCAACTCTCAGTTGTCTTAGAACCTCTTCCACTTCATCCCTATTTTTCTATAGAAAGCTCTCACGACCCTTGAGTGATTAGCACTCGCCATTCCCAAGTTAGCATACTTCCTTCGAGTGTAGACCGTAGTGAGCTCTGGAGTTGGCAAGGGAAATGGAGCTCCCTTTTCCTGCCTTAGACAATATTGATTCCAAACCATGGTCAAGAACTCTATCCTCATCAACTGTTCGTAGTTCAGCCCTTCACTCACCATTCGATTCTCCATACCTGCCAGATTAACTCCCAATCCTTGAGCTATCATCGTGATCATCCCTCCTAACATTAGACCTTGAGAAGATTGTCTCTTAGAAACTCTCTCCGCATGATGCACAAAGTGTGCTGCAACGTTCAACGGTTGCTTATTGTAGATGCAAAATATGATGTAAAGATGTTTTTCTCCTACAGCTCTACCTTCAAACCTCCCTAAGATGGTATTTGAGACAATCTTCTCCAAGTATTTCATCACTGTGTTCCGGATTGCGGTCCCTTTTGAAGCACTAGAGACGTATCCTACTCTTTCTGTCTCATCATTCACCAAGCTCTTCCACCATTCTTGTTGGTTTAAACCACCTCCTTCATAGAAACTCTGATGGTTCTGGCATGGTGGGCAACCAAAACACTCATTCAAAACAGCCAGGGGAACATTTTCTCTCAAAACATTATCCAACTAGAATGTCACCCAAATAGGAAACCCATTCCGATCCTTCTTCACTTGCAAAGTGCTCATGAATTCCGCAGTTAAGTGATAGTAGGTTGGTGGCCTCTTGTCAAAGAATGCTTCCATCTGTGCAAATCAGAATAGCTTCCTCAAATCCTCCTCAAGTCCCAATCCTCTCATCGTTTCCATGTCTTGGAAACGAGTGGACTTGATTTTCGGAGCTAACATTTGCCAACGGAGCACGTATTTTCCCCAATAATTCTCAAATTCAACCCCAAAATAGTCCGGATGTACTCCGTCTTCCATTAACTGTGCATCCAAATTAGCCAACTCCGCAGGATCAGTAATAACAATAAAGTCCTCATTCCTTGGTCTAATTCTCCTCTCGGCCATCTATAAAACAACAATTCTCAAGTTATATTTAACTTTATCAATAAGAGTGTTTAATGCACTAAGTTAATTTCCACCCTAGTCATTCAACTTAAGTATTAAACATACTATGCATCAACATCACTTATTCTCATCAATAAACTTCAACTTAATCATTATGCACTTCACCATCATTCATCTCAACTAACCATGAATGCATGACTCAATTCTTAAGCCTCCTTATACACATGAATTCCAAATTATACCATCATCAAACATCATTCACATGTTATCTTCAAATCCTAACAAAATTCTCTCTTAGACATTTCCTCGAACACTTGGCATGCACAAAATTTCAACTTAATTTCAAACATACAATTCACATAGCCTCATGCTCAAATCCTCAATATCTAAGTCTAATAATTCACAAATAAGTATTATACTCATGTAATTCTTCAATTAGCACAATACAAACACTCAAATTCATCATTCTCACATAATCCCCAAATTACTTCTCATGAACCCTAATTCAATTCTCAATTAACAATTAACATTGACACATGTATGCTCATTACTCCCAAATTCGTTCAAAGCATATAATATCACAAAGCCCATGCATCAATGTATTCAATTCCTATCAAAATTCACAAGTTAGGGTTCAAAGAGTTCATACCTCTTTAGAATTGGATGTGGAGACGTGTTCTTTGCATGCACACTTGAAGAAATTCACTCACAATTACTCAAAACTAACCTTGGTGGATGATTCGTATCTTGGGGAATGAATTTGAGATGAAGGGGATGCGTACGGAAGAGAAGAAGTGTGTGGAATGAGTATGGATCGGCCCTTTTAAAAAACTGGAATAAACCCTGCACGACCCGTGTAACGTTACACGGCCTCAAGTATGGCCGTGTAGCATTTTCTGATGTAAGTACATGACCACCTGTTACAGGGCCGTGTGCGGAGCACGGCCCATGTACCTATTCACCTGCATGGCTCGAGCTCAGAGCACGGCCAAAACTCTAGCCGTGTAGCATTTTTTGATGTAACTACACGGTCACCTGTTACAGGATCGTGTGCGGAGCACGGCCCGTGTAACATTTTTGCCCTGTTTTCCAACTTTCACACTTCTTCTCATTTTTGCCCTATTTTTCCATTTCTCATACACTCTAATCATGCTCAAAATACTTCAAAACATCATTCACACCACAATTATGATCAAAAATGGATTTTCATGTACTTAAAATACCACCAAACATACCAAAACTAAACTAACTCATGAGAAAAATTTTAAAATTAACCATTTTGCAAGACAATATAATATACATTATTCATCACACCCTAAAGCATAAACAAGGTATAAGTCACACCACGCACTCTCCCCCCAAACTTAAATCGAAATAAATTGCGAATTAAGTTTGTAAAAAAATGGTGAGACATACCCTTGTCGTTTCCACCAATGCTCTTCATGAACTTACCTTACCTCGTGATGACTTTTTGTGTACATATGATCAAGTATGTCCACCACGCAACCTCCCCCAAACTTAAATTAACACAAGTGTTACCTACAAACCAAATCTACAAGAAAACTATCAAACAAAAATAAAAAAAATATATAATCTACACTACTCCACAATCAAAGAAGTTCAAGAAGAGAGAGTATCCACATACACTATCTCCTTTTGAGAAAGAGATAGGTAATGCTTCACTCGATGACCATTTACCACAAACTCATTATTCGGATCCTTAAGCTTCAACGTATGTCCACTCAATACTTCAAGCACTTTATATGGCCCCATCTATTTTGACTTAAGCTTTCCGGGAAATAACTTAAGCCTCAAATTGAATACAAGAACTTTGTCCCCCGGAACAAACGTCTTCTCTTTTACTTTAGAATCATGTCATCCCTTCATATTCTCCTTGTAGATGATTGAGGTATCAAATGCTCTTCCTCTAAACTCCTCCAACTCAACAAACTTCAACAACCTTGCTTGACCACTCTCCCTTTCATCCATATTGAGGCGTTTGATAGCCCACAATGCACGGTGTTCCAACTCTACGGGGAGATGACAAGCTTTACCATAGACCAATTGATACGGTGACACACCAAGAATGGTTTTAAAAGACATCCGATAAGCCCATAAGGCATCATCAAGCTTATCCGACCAATCTTTTCTCCCTCCATTGATGGTCTTCTCCAAAACTAGCTTGATTTGGTGGTTTGAGACCTCCGCCAAACCATTTGCTTGAGGGTGGTAAGGTGTAGCCACTCGATGCTTCACTCCATATCTCTTCAACAAACTCTCCATCAACTTGTTTACAAAGTGTGATCCTCCATCACTCACTAAAGCCCATGGAACTCCAAACCTAGAAAAAATATTCTTTTTCAAGAACCTTTGCACAATCAAAGCATCATTTGTCTTAGTGGAGATTGCCTCCACCCACTTCGACACATAATCTACGGCTAGCAAGATGTACACATATCCCTTAGACGAGGAAAATGGTCCCATAAAATCAATGCCCCCATACATCAAATATTTCCACATCAATTCTCAAGCTCATGGGCATCTCATCTTGCTTACTTATTCCCCCTATTCGTTGGCATTTATCACACTTGCCACAAACTTCTTTGCATCCTTAAACAATGTTGGCCAATAAAAATCCGATTGTAAGATCTTTGCCCCTGTCTTTTGATGAGCGTAGTGACCTCCACACAAAGACAAATGACATAACTCAAGAATCCCCATGACTTCTTCCTCGGCCACACATCTTCTTATTACTCCATCATTGCAAATTTTAAACAAATATGGTTCATCCCACAAGTACTTCTTCACTTCAACTTGAAACCTTTTTTTCTTGTACTCATTAAGTAATGTGGGCTTGATTCCACACACAATGAAGTTGACATAGTCGGCATACCAAGGCGGCACATTCACCAAGTGAGAACACACTTGCTCAACTTCTAATAGCAAAATCTCTTCATTCGGGAACTCATCTCCAATCACCTTTATGTCTTCATTCTCACCTCCATTTTCCAATCTAGACAAATGATCTGCGATCACATTCTCCACGCCTTTTTTACCCTTGATAATCACATCAAATTCCTACAAAAGTAACACCCAACGGATTAAACGAGGTTCAACATCTTCCTTACTCATTAGGTATTTTATAGCCGCGTGATCCGTGTAGACAATCGTTTGTGTTCCAACCAAGTATGGTCGAAACTTCTCAAAAGCATACACTACGGCTAAAAATTCCTTCTTTGTTGTGGTGTAATTGACTTGGCATGAATTCAATGTCTTCGAGGCATAATAGATTGCTCTAAACTTCTTCTCCCTTGTTTGGCCTAACACCACTCTGATGGATTGATCGCTAGCATCACAATGTAGTTCAAATTGCAAACTCCAATCCGGAGTAACGAGTATTGGCGATGAAGTGAGAGCATCCTTAAGTACCTGAAATGATACACAACATTCATCATCGAAGTGAAATGGACAATCTTTTTCAAGCAATTTACAAAGAGGTTTAGCAATTTTGGAAAAGTCCTTAATGAAGCATCTATAGAAGCCCGCATGACCTAAGAACGATCTCACCCCTTTCTCACTAGTAGGAGGGGGAAGACGTTCTATGATTATCACTTTAGCTCTATCCACTTTTAACTCATGCTTCGAAATATGATGCCCCAATACTATCCCATCGGTCACCATAAAATGGCACTTTTCCCAATTTAACACAAGATTCGATTCTTCACACATCTGCAACACAATAGTGAGATTAGTCAAAAAATATCATAAGAGGAACCATACACGGAAAAGTTATCCATAAACACCTCCATAATATTTTCAATTAAACCATCGAAGATAGCCATCATATAACGCTGAAAAGTGGCAGGGGCATTGCATAGACCAAACGGCATCATTCTAAATGCAAACGTACCATAGGGACATGTGAAAGTTGTCTTCTCTTGGTCTTCCGGTGCAATCAATATTTGATTATACCCGGAATAACCATCAAGAAAACAATAGTACTCATTCCCCTCAAGACGATCCAACATTTGGTCTATGAATGGCAATGAAAAATGATCTTTACGAGTATTTTCATTCAATTTATGATAATCAACACACATTTTCCAACCCGTGATAGTTCTAGTGGCAATGGTTTCATTTGTATTGGATCTAACAATTGTCATACTACCCTTTTTTGCCACAACATGTAAGGGACTTACATATTGACTATCACTAATTGGAAAGATTATTCCCGCATCAAGCCATTTTAACACCTCCTTTCTTACCACTTCTTGCATTATAGGATTTAATCTTTGTTGGTTTTGCACACAAGACTTCTCATCATCAATCAAATGAATCTTATGCATGCACATAGATGGACTAATACCTTTCAAGTCTTTTATGCTCCAACCAATAGAGGATTTATGCTCTCTTAAAACTCTTAACAATTTTTCTAATTCTAAATCATTAAGGAAAGAGGATATGATTACCGGATATATTTCATTCTCTTCTAAGTAAGCATACTTTAAATGCTCCGGCAATGGTTTGAACTCTACCTTCTTTTTCTCTTGCACTTCCTCTTTTGGTTCTTCATCAAGTTTTTCCACCTTTGCTTCCTTTGCTTCCTCATTCTTGAGTGCCTTACAAGCATTTAAACCATGTAAATCATCAATCATTTCATCATTTTCCAAACAAAAAGAGGATTAAGATTTTAAAGATTCAATTGAGTAAGAATGGCTGATGATAATTTCCAACGGATCCTTGGAGTGAAGGTGGTACATATGCTCTTCAACAATGTTATCCACAACCTCCAATCTTCCACATTCCTCCTTGTTCTTGGGATACCTCATAGCCTCTCTCAATGAAAATATCACCTCTTCTTCATTCACCCTCAAAGTAAGCTCTCCCTTCTCTACATCAATCAATGATTTTCCTGTGGCAAGGAATGAACGACCAAGTATTAATGGAATATTCGAATCTTCATCCATATCTAGTACCACAAAATCAACGGGAAATACAAACTTTCCAACTTTGATCAAAACATCTTCCACAATTTTTTTTTGATATGTCAACGATCGATCGGCTAATTGAAGTGTAACCAATGTCGGTTTGACCTCACCAATACCCAACTTCTTGAAAATTGACAATGGCATCAAATTAATGCTTGCTCCCAAATCACATAAGGCTTTGTAATTCTCATGCTCTCCTATCTCACATGGGATAGTGAAACTCCCCGGATCTTTCAATTTAGGGAGAAGTTTCTTTTGCAAGATAGCACTACATTCCTCCGTTAAGTTCACTGTTTCAAACTCCCCCAAGCTTCTTTTCTTAGACAAGATATCTTTCAAAAACTTGGAGTAATTGGGCATTTGAAGTAAAGCCTCCTCAAAAGGAATGCTCACATGAATCTTCTTCAACAATTCAACAAACTTGGAAAATTTCTCCTCTAATCCCTTTTTCAAACATCTTTGTGGAAACGGAATTGCAATGGGTAACTTCGGAATCCCCATTCATCCCTTTCAAATTTCTCTTCTCTCTCTTTACGTTTTGCTTCTCTACATCTTTCACACTTCTTTGGAGACTTCACCTTTTCTTCTTCAAGTATAAGGGTACGTTCATCTTTTTCATCAATTTCAACTTCTTTCACGTTCCCTTCTTCATCCACTCTTTCCATAGGCTCAACTTCACATTCTACCTCCTCTACTTCTGTTGGCATAGAAGGCCCTTCGTATTTTGTTCCACTACGAAGTTCAATAGCCTTACATTGCTCTTTTGGATTAGTAATGGTTGTAGATGAAAATTTTCCTTGACGATGAACATCACCCCTTTCACTTGCCATTTGACTCATTTGTGTCTTCAAGGCTTTGAATCTATTATCAATCATTTCATCTCTTTGCTTACTAGAATCAAACCTTTTGTCATTCACCTCTTTCTCTTGCCTCATAAAATCAAACATTTTGACTATTTGATCCTCCATTGTAGGCTTCCCTTCACCATTTGGAGCTTTCTCACCCGGATTGATTCCATGTGGAAGAGTAAGGGCATTTTCTTGATTCCCATATGATAAATTCTCATACCTACGAGGTTGGTTAAAATTTCCTTGAAAGTTATCTTGCCCCCATCCTCCTTGCCTTTGTGGATATCCTCCTCCATAACTCCCAAAGTTACCACCACAGTTTCTTTGGAAGTTCCTTCCTTGCATGAAAGCAACTTCCTCAAGCGTCATCTCCAATGGATACCATGTATCTTGAATTCCAAAATTATAGGACATACCTTGTTGAGGCATGGATGTAGGCATTTGACAACTTTGAGAAGAATGATCCATATTAGGCATAGTCATACCTTGTTGAAGTTTAGGAAACACTTGTTGATTCATCAAAGGTAATGACCTTGTTGAGGACTTGTAAGCACTTGTTGATTCACCACCGGTGTAGAATTTGGAGACACTTGCATGTTAGCATTCATCCTCTTTAATATCTCTGTGATCGCCTTATCGGTCATATCTTCCTTAGGCACTTCCATCTTTTTCACTTGTTACAAGCACACTTCTTCCATCTTAGCAATTCTCTCCCTTTCATACATCCCCGATGCATGATCCATAGGTCATTGACCCGTATTCAAAGCTACTTCCTCACATATAGACATTGTTCTTTTTGGAGTTTACCCCAAAATCGAACTAGCGCCGAAGCATCAATAAGCATCCTCTCACTTCCATGTAATCCGGCATAGAAAAACCCTATTTGTTGCTCTTTGAGAAATCCGTGTTGTGGACACTTCCTTAGCATCTCTTTGAATCGGTCCCATGCTTCACTAAATGTTTCAAGTGGCAATTACTTGAATTGAAAAATTTGCCCTTTTAGATGCAACATCTTTGAAGGTGAAAAATACTTGCTCAAGATCCTTTGTGCCAACTCTCTCCATGTGGTGTAGGATCCCGATGGTATAGTATGATACCAAACCTTAGCTCTATCTCTTAATGAAAACGAGAAAAGCTTCATTTTAACAATATCCTCACTTATCCCATTTATCTTTATTATATTGGCTAACTTCGTAAATTGGGCTAAGTGAGCATTTGGATCCTCCATAATACCACCACCAAATTGATTTGCTTGCACCATGTTGATCAATCCCTTCTTTATCTCAAAATTATTCACATTCAATGGCGGGATCATTTTATAATTCTCATATTGCGGTTGGAAATGATCAAGGACATTAATTCCCGCTCCATTGTTTCCATTTACGTGAGGTTGATTTTGCACCACCGGGAGATTATTCCTTGCTTCTTGTTGTGCCAACAAGTTTTGAATAATAGCTTGCATTTGTTAGTTTTGCAAGTGCATTTGTTGAGCATAAGCTTGTGGCATAAACTCCGGATTATTATAACCTCCTCTAACATTATCAACTCCATGAAAATTCCTTATATTGCCTTCTTCATCAACCATGTTTGTATTATCCCTTACTTCTTCCATACTTTCTTCCGTAGGCTCTAACACTCCTCGTCTTTGTCTTCTTAAGGTAGCTTCTAATTCCAAGTTTAAAGGTTCAATAGATTGAGACCTTGAACGAGTTCGTATGTACCTACAAAAATTTTTAAATTAGCTCTCCAAGTAACCAAGACAAGTAAACAAGTACCAAATAAAAGAAATATCCTTATCAAAACTAATCAACTTCAAACTCGTTACAATCAAAAGTTTAACATTTTTCCAGCAAGCGGCGCCATGTTCTTAGTCGCTTTTTTAGTAAAATATTTAAGAGTAAGAGACTCTATCGTTGTTGTAATCGCATGACCAAGTATAAAATTTATAATAATGTCATCCCAAGGGAAAGTAAACTGAGGCTTGTATCCGAATTTTTTATTGATTTATGCTTTGTAAGGATGATAGTTTGAAGGTTTGTTATTTAAACTATTACTTACGATTCTACTCAATTAACTAGAATTAAGACTAACAAAGTAAATGATCAAACTGTTGGATTGTATACTAAAAGTCTAGCTTTTTGTATGAACAATGTTGTAACAATTAATTTGAAATGAGAATCATATGATCAAATGATTGCATCTTATAATTTATTTATATGTTCGATGCAATAGTCCACTTACTTTATACTGTAGATAATATATTGTGCGACAACACGCGGAAGATCATATTATCGGTTTCCTTATAAAGTATAAACAGATGCTCACAATCGAGATAGACGGGGACTCTCTATCGGGATGGTTGTAGTGTGGTTTGGTATTAGCTTGTCTTGGCTATAGAATCACATTAGTGCACTTGTGTGTATTGAGCAGGACCGCTTGAGATCGTTCGATTTATACTGACTTATAGGAGAACTTGATCTCAGTTATTATGGATGTTCGTGCTCTTAATCCCTATACAATAACCTCGACACATAGGGCAGTATGTATTTCTTTGATTCATCAATGGGTGAGATTTACATGCAATTAAATCAATAAACTCGGTGAGTTGGGAAGTAGTGCTGTCTCTATGGTGTGCTGTTGATTGTAGAAGGAATCCGTGTCCGTCATAGGTTGATGATGTCCCCTTGAGGAGCTCATAAGGATTATCATGTAAACCCTGCAGGTGGAATTTATTCCGGCATGATAATGAGGTTGAGTGGTACTACACTTGGATGAGATATTAATTAATTGAGTTGTCAGTAACTTAAATTAATTAATGGACATTGTATATCTTAAACATGGGGAGACTAACGGGCTCATAATAAGAAGGAGCCCAAAACGTAATTTTGGGATTGGTATGGTAGTGCAGTAATAATATTTTAGTGGAATATATTATTATTATTGGACTTAAGTATAAGCTTTGGGCTAAGCTTGGATACTTAAGCCCAATGGAGGCCCAACCCAATTTCTCCTCCTGGTCCCTGCTGTAGCCCATGTATATAAGTCACCTCAACTTATCTGGAACCCTAATCTAATTCATTATTCACGTGTGATGAGGGTTGAGAGCAGATTGAGTAGGTCTCGTAGATCGTCGCCCACACGACGTTGAGATCGGACTTGGGACATACAGCAGAAGACCGGAAGGTCGTTTGCTGCTGCAGTTTGTCATGTTCCAAAATTCATATAAAATCGTACAGTTCTTCGATTTTGATTTATTATATACTGATGGAAAGCCGTCGAAGAGAGGATCGTCTGAGCACAAAGATCACTCAATTCCGACATCAGAAGTGGAACTTATGGCTATTCTTGTGGGACTGCGCAGACTGCCAGCGAGAATTCAACCTCTACATCAACCCTTGGTGAAAGGTAATGCGTTTCATGTTTACTTGCTTCCGCTGCTTGTTAGAAATTCATGGAACCCTAACAGGTCACGTTAACCAAACGATCGAATACCAACAATTGGTATCAGAGCTTCGGTTTCGTGGTGAAGCGTGACACGTTAGGCTAGGGTTTATGTGATTAATTTTTCGGAATTAGGATCACATGTTTAGGGTTTTGGTTTTATTGCGCAAACCATGAATATCCCTATGTAATATATACCCTATATCATATCTATTCGTCCATGGTTGTGTGTGAGAGGATTCGACGAAAACTGTTCGTCAATTTCACATGCAAGGAAGAAAGAGAGGGCAAAAATAGAATCACGCTTTTGAGAGAAAATCCAGTGTAGTGATATTGCAGAGGCAATAACCAGAGTTTCAACGGTCGGATTGATCTGTAATTTGGTCAACACGTTCAGACCTTGTGGATGTACATTCTGAACGGTGGAGATCGAATTTGGAGCCTTTTCTTGCTTGGAGTACGCTGAAAACAGAAGCAGATATTTGGGCAATTCTGTTTTGCGCAGTCGAGGGAAAAGTGCCGTTTCTGACAAACTAATTGTTAGATCGAGCTGTAATTTGGTCAATACGTTCAGACCTTGTGGATGTATATTCTGAACGGTGGAGATTGAATTTGGAGCCTTGTCTTGCTGGGAGTACGCTGAAAACAGAAGCAGATATTTGGGCGATTCTGTTTTGCGCAGTCGAGAGAAAAGAGCCGTTTCTCACAAAATAACCGTTGGATCGATCTGTAATTTGGACAGAATATTCAGGACTTACAGTAGTAGATTCTGGACGGTAGAGATTGGATTCTGAATTTCTTTCAGTTTCGAACTACGAACGACAGTTGGTGTAGTTTAGTGTTGCGCGTTGGGCTGAACTTGGTTCCATGCAAGTAGGCCCTTGGACGAGCGACAGTCCGGGCGAGGGGCGCTCGTCAAGGCACTTGGGGCGCTCCCTGACATAATTGGCGGTGGGATATGACGATGGATGTCTTGGGGCACAAGCAATCCTGCTTGTTGCGTAAGGCATCGATTCCACAGTAGGAGTGTCGGACAAGACATTAAAATTTAGAGGCGTTTTTATTCCTAATATATATAACTGTCATAATTGATTTAATTGTCTATTATTGTTATATATATATATATGGATGCCTGATCTCTATGATTTATTGTCTTATATAGAAGCATGCTAGATTGCGTATTTTATTTGGTATATTATATGCATGTATTGCTAGAGTGTTGGATAAGACATCCAATTTTAAGAAAACTAATTCCTAATATATAACTGCCATAATAGATTGTATATTATTGTTATATATGGATGTCGAATTAATTCCTAATATATGACTGCTATAATTGATTTAATAATCTATTATTGTCATATATGAATGTCAAATTAATTCCTAATATATAACTGCTATAATTGATTGTCTATTATTGTTATATATGGATGTTGAATTGATTCCTAATATATAACTGACATAATTGATTTAATTATCTATTATTGTTATATATGGTTGCTCGTCGATATCGATGATTTTGATAATCTAGACGATATGACGATCGATATCGATAGTTTTGAAATTTTGATAATCTTGATGTTTTTCGAATATTTGATAATCTAGTCGATATCGATGATTTTAATAATCTGGACGACATCGACGGTCGATATCGATGGTTTCGAAAATTGGACAATCTGAAAATTTTGAAAATTTGATAGTCTGGAAGTCTTTGCTGATATTCGTGCCTCGTGGCGAACAATCGAATTCGCTGATATATAACTGTTAATGATTGATTTAATTATTGATTATTGTTATATATGTATGCATGACTCTCTGTGATTTACTGCCTTATGTGCCGTAATAGAAGCATGCTAGCGTTGCGTATTTTATTCTGAATATCATATGCATGTAAAAACCCTCGGTGTTAAATTACTAAGTGGGAGAGGGGATTGGTAAATATTCCCGCGGCCTCCATTATTGGTTTGTAAGTGATGTGAGTAAACTTGCGTGTTGGCAATAGGCCTTCTTCCCTAACGGATGAGTTTATTCACGGATCACTGGTACAGACTTCATTACATAATTATTGTTTGTAATGTGGTACATGAACTTGCGTGTTGGCAATAGGCCTTCCTCCCTAACGGATGAGTTTATGTGGGGCTCACTGGTACAAACTTATAATTGATGATTGTAGGAAGCTATCCGAGCGCGTGTGTACTTCTCCAACTGTAAGGCACACAAGCTCGCGTAGTGGACTTGGGATCAAATAATGGTGTACACTTAGGTGTAAATAATTAGTATCCTCCCCAACGGAGTCACTGCTATTATTTGCATGGCTAAAGAGGAACCGACTATTAATTATTTTATCATAAAGTTAGGTTGACAAATGAAATTAATGGGTAAAACCTTCTCTTGTAAATGTTTGGGTTTGTAAACGTCCACACTAACGTGTCTTGCAGACTCACGGTGCTTGAGATGTCGGTGAATTTTATTTTTATATAGTTTTGAGGGAATCAATATAAAAGGATAAAATTCGAAGATTTGATCGGTATATTTATTTATGATTCTCTGTAATTTCAAATGGTTTTATCTCGCTTATTGTTGACTAAAAGAAATTATATTTACTGGTCCAAAATTAGATGATTAGAAAAGAATCTTGGTTTTGAATTTTACTGCTTAAGAAAATACATGTGTGTTCTCACAATGGACGTCTCATGATGCCTATTAAAGTCTCTAGTGAAGAGATGAGAGGTTCATAGAAATATGATGGTCTCATGTAACTCTTCGGATACTTGAGTAAGTTAAAAGACAGAAGATCATGATTTAATTTGATGAATGAATTGGGAAAGCATGGAGTATAAATTGAAGGGAAACCTAGATCAATTTAATTCTTTGTGAATTGCCTAGATGTTTTTGAGTAAGTTCCACCTGAATTACAATAGGATGTATATGGTGGAAAACTTCTGGCAAAACATGTGGCAAAGGAAAGCCATTTTCATCATAATGTGAACAAGTTTTATATCTTATTCACTAGTTGTTTAAAACATGATTAGTGATGGCATTTACTGACACGAAGTGTGTAGATACTGGAATCACTAAATGTTTATTACTAAGTGAGGATAAGATTGTTATGACATGGGTAAAACTACAAGAGTAGTGGCTATTGCAGTGAAAGTTGTCTATTTATTAAATGATATGAGTAGACGTTTGATTTTATGAAATTGTCTTTACGTACATTTTCATAGAAAGAATTTAATTTCGATTTCTATGCATTAATAGATGGATACTCCATTTCATTTAAATGACATGGTCATTATAATGAATGATAGAGTTGTAATCTGTTATGGTACGTTGGTGAACAATTTGTGCACTCTTAAATCATGTTTATCCCCTGGATGCGACAAATAGTAATTAATAATGAGTCTTCTAATCTAGTAGGAGAAAGGTACATTCGGAAATGAATTTCCCACCTTAATGGTGTGACGAATAGAAGGAATAGCACTCTTATGGTAGTGATTAGATAGATGATGAATTATTTGGAATTACTAAATTCATTTTATGGATATGCCCTAGGAACAGTAATTCGTAAGAATGTTTTTCTATTTGTGGGATATCCTAGAAAAATGAAGGATGATTTATTTAGTCCACAAGATCGAAGAGTGATTATTAACATAAACACTAGATTTTTGGAAAAAGGACTATGTAATAAATCAAATACCTATGTATAAGTTGTTCTAAAGGAAGTGAGAGGAAAACACAAAGTATAAGTACCAAGTGTACAAGAGGATATACCACAAGGTAAACTGCAACGCGTGTCACGTCTGATATACAATTGCATGTAGTGCCTTGTCGTAGTGGGAGGGTTCTTCGACAACTTGTAAGATACATGTTTTGGGAGAGTCGTGAGGCTTGGTCCCTAGTAAACATGGAGTTAACCCACGAATACGATGAAGAACTACAAGATAGAAATGCGAAATCTTAACAAATTGCAATAAATGTTGAAATAGAATCAATAGATTCTAAATAAGATCTGGATGATTGTAGAACCACGGATGGTGTGAAAACTATTGGAAGTGGTCATACAAAATAAAAGAGGATCATACAGTAAGGTGAAAACCTTAGAAGTAAAGCTTGTTGGGAAAAGGTATACTCAGAAAGAAAGGGTTCGATTATGAGAAAACCTGTTTGCCAGTAGCTATGCTTATGTTGATCCGGACTCTTTTATTTGTTGCTACTCATATGAAATATGAGGGATAGCAAATAGATGTCGAGACAGCTTTCCTGATTGGAAGTCTTAAGGGAAACATCTATGTGAAGCAACCAGAATGATTCATTGCAAAGAGCTAAGAGCATTGTGATAGTGAGCTTAAAAGTATCCATTAATGCACTAAAACAAGCTTCAAGATCATGAAACATCCGTTTTGATGAGGTAATCCAGTGACATGGATCTAATCAATGATCGGATGGGTCTTGTGTATTGAAAAGAGTGATGGAAACGTGGTGGTATTTCTTGTACTATACGTAGATGATATATTGCTCATTGGAGACAATGAAAGAGTATTGTCGGGCGTATGTGTATGGATAATAAAGCGGTATAAAATGAAGGACTTAAGAAGAGCAAAAATATCCTTTTGATCACGGTAATACGGATCATAAGAAAGGATATTATGCTTGTCTCAAGCTTCATGAATTGATACGATCCTTACTTGTTTTAGCAAGTGACTTTATCTAAGAAAATATGTCTTGAGACATAAAATGAAGATAAAGGTGATGAAAGTGGTTCCTTATGCTTCGGCGAATAAGGAAGCTTAATCTTAGGAATGCTATGCGCGACAATGGATATCTATTTTGCTGAACGCATGAACAGTGGGTATCAACGTAACCCGGAACAAGAATGATGAATTGTGGTAAGACATATATGAAGTGCCTGAGAAGGACTGAAAATTATATGTAAGCTTACTGGGCAAATTCACTGCTTCTTGTGGATTACGTAGATTCGGATTTTTTAGTCAGATTGGACGGCAGTAAATCCACCTCAAGGTTATGTGTTTAATTTTAGGAAGTTGAGTCATAATGTGGAGGAGTGTTATATAGAAATATATTTCAGACTCCGGACTCCATCATGGAAAGATGATAAATTGGAGCCTATGAGGCAGCCAAAGTATCTGTATGACTCTAGAAACTTCAAGATGGACTTCGAAGTGTTTCTAAGTTTGCCCAAGGATATCACAATTTATATTGATGATATTGGTGCAGTTGCAAACTTGAAGGAATCACGAGCCCATAAGGCAATTAAACACATGGAGTGCAAGTACCACCTGTTACGAGAAATCGTATGATGAGGGGAAGGTTGTTGTCGCCTAGATTGCATCGGATGATGACCTAGTAAATCCATTTACAAGGATATTAAGGCGAGAGCTTTTAATGGTCGTGTAGTGGGAGTGGGAATCAGATGTATGGCGGAAGACATGACAGCATAGTCTTTTAGTATAAGTGGGAGATTGTTGGATTGTATACTAAAAGTCTAGCTTTTTGTATGAACAATGTTGTAACAATTAATTTGAAATGAGAATCATATGATCAAATGATTGCATCTTATAATTTATTTATATGTTCGATGCAATAGTCCACTTACTTTATACTGTAGATAATATGTTGTGCGACAACACGCGGAAGATCATATTATCGGTTTCCTTATAAAGTATAAACAGATGCTCACAATCGAGATAGACGGGGACTCTCTATCGGGATGGTTGTAGTGTGGTTTGGTATTAGCTTGTCTTGGCTATAGAATCACATTAGTGCACTTGTGTGTATTGAGCAGGACCGCTTGAGATCGTTCGATTTATACTGACTTATAGGAGAACTTGATCTCAGTTATTATGGATATTCGTGCTCTTAATCCCTATACAATAACCTCGACACATAGGGCAGTATGTATTTCTTTGATTCATCAATGGGTGAGATTTACATGCAATTAAATCAATAAACTCGGTGAGTTGGGAAGTAGTGCTGTCTCTATGGTGTGCTATTGATTGTAGAAAGAATCCGTGTCCGTCATAGGTTGATGATGTCCCCTTGAGGAGCTCATAAGGATTATCATGTAAACCCTGCAGGTGGAATTTATTCCGGCATGATAATGAGGTTGAGTGGTACTACTCTTGGATGAGATATTAATTAATTGAGTTGTCAGTAACTTAAATTAATTAATGGACATTGTATATCTTAAACATGGGGAGACTAACGGGCTCATAATAAGAAGGAGCCCAAAATGTAATTTTGGGATTGGTATGGTAGTGCAGTAATAATATTTTAGTGGAATATATTATTATTATTGGACTTAAGTATAAGCTTTGGGCTAAGCTTGGATACTTAAGCCCAATGGAGGCCCAACCCAATTTCTCCTCCTAGCCCCTGTTGTAGCCCATGTATATAAGTCACCTCAACTTATCTGGAACCCTAATCTAATTCATTATTCACGTGTGATGAGGGTTGAGAGCAGATTGAGTAGGTCTCGTAGATCGTCGCCCACACGACGTCGAGATCGGACTTGGGACATACAGCAGAAGACCGGAAGGTCGTTTGCTGCTGCAGTTCGTCATGTTCCAAAATTCATATAAAATCGTACAGTTCTTCAATTTTTATGTATTATATACTGATGGAAAGCCGTCGAAGAGAGGATCGTCTGAGCACAAAGATCACTCAATTCCGACATCAAAAGAGGAACTTATGGCTATTCTTGTGGGACTGTGCAGACTGCCAGCGAGAATTCAACATCTACATCAACCCTTGGTGAAAGGTAATGCGTTTCATGTTTACTTGCTTCCGCTGCTTGTTAGAAATTCATGGAACCCTAACAGGTCACGTTAACCAAACGATCGAATGCCAACACAAACAACAAACAAATGATGAATGGAATGGATGTAGAATTCACTTGAGAAGAGAGCAAGGCTAATCATACTCATGGTTAAGACTTGAGCTAGATATGCAAAACTCTTGATGGTAATTTTCATTAACTTGTGGATTAAAAGTAATCACAATTTTATCCCTAATCCCTATGGCCAAGACAATTAGGTTCTCGACCTTTTTACAAGTCTAAATCTCCTAAGATTGATCTTAATGTCAATTCCCTTAAGGTACTATGGTAATAAGTTGGTTCTTTTCACTCAATTTCTTAAGTGTCCCTCTATGAATGTTCCAAGCCTAAGGAGGGTATGGCTTACCTCCCCTTATACTAACATGCATGCACATTTCAATATATGATTCAATTAAATATCCACTCACAACATTGGAATAGCCATCCTAATACTATGAATAGAGAATTTAATCACACAAATATTAAAATGAAACATGATTGATATATCATGAAAGAAAATCCACAAATCAATTCAAATCACTACTCAAGTTCTACATATCTAACTCTTCACCTCAACCATTCATATGATTAGCCCTACTATAGGACTAGCCACTAAACATGATGTTTAATTCAATACAAATTAAGCTTTGCTCCATTTGTGCCAAAATAAGAAGAAAATCAACAAATGAAAAGTAAATTGGCTTCCCTTGCATGGAGAAACCTTCCTCCTCTTCAATTTATCAACTCCTCCACTCCTTGATGCTTCACTCTTCTCAAATGATGGATTTATGGATTGAATGTGGAGATCAAATGAAAATTGGATGGACCTAATGGATAGAGATGGAATATGGATCTAGAGTATGAGGAAATGTGGTGTGGAGTGTGTGTAACTGCTATGAATCTGATCTCTCCTCAAAATTTTGCACAAGTCATCCTTTTATATCACTAATGGACCTTTAAAAGCTTCCGGAACTTTCTCAAAACTGCATAGGTTTTTTCACCTACACGGCCCGTGTAGCAGCACACAGCCCGTGTAGGGCATACCTACTTCGGCGTGTTGTGCATGCTCGAACACGGCTCGAGCTACAGTACACGGCCTTGGTAATGGCCGTATAACATTTTTTGATGTAAGTACATGGCTTCTTCTTATAGGGCCGTGTTCCGCACACGGGGCGTGCATCAACGCACGGCCTGTGAACTAGCGCATGGCCATCCTTCTGGGCGAGCAACGATTTCTGATGACAATACATGGCCACTTGTTACAGGGTCGTGTTCCGCACATGGCCCGTGTACAAGCAGGCCTTTTTCTTTCGTCTCCATTTCGCTCCCGACTCTGTTTTTATCTATTTCTTGACCTGTTTTACACATATTAAGTTCATTTACACAATTCTATCTTTTCATACCACATTTCTCAAAACAACAATAACTCCACTAAAAATCACATAAATACGGATAAAAATATCCAAAAATTCACAAATAAAGACACTAAAATCTAGGTGAAAATGACTACGATCAAGTGACTTATTTGCAATTTATAAAAATATATATATTAATAATAATTAAAAAGAATTTTTGAAAAGATTTAAAATATGCAGTATGTGGCTACAAGACGTTCAGTCATTTTGCACGTTTTATATAATATTAACTCTAATATTTTTTTAATTTAATTTAATTTTTTTAAATATTAATTATTATTATTTTACACTATTATTACTAGTAATTCTCGTCCGTGCATTTCACGGAAAGCATTTTATTATGGGGAGGATTACTACTAGGTACACAAAAAACCTTTAATTACTATGAGATACAAACATACAAAAATTAACTACTAACTACATAAATATATAGTGATATTCCAATATTACTCCTAAAATATGTTGCATATAAATGTTGTGTGCAGCAAAAGTTTGTGTGCAACAAAAATGTATGCAGCTAAAATGTGGGGTGGTCCGGAGGTGGTCCGGCATAGCTCCGGCGGTGGCGGAAATTTTCCGGTGGCTGGCCGACGGTCCAGCAGAATTCCGGCAGTTGATCGGCAGTCCAGCGGAGCTCCGGCGATCGGCCGGCAGTGATCCCGCGATGGGTGAGGGTTTAGGATTTGTGGTTTAAAAGTGTATGGGTCCAGGGTTATATTTGGTATTTTATTTTAATATTTTGTATGTGAAAGTAATTATTTTAAATCAATGTATCTTATAGTAGTTAGGGGTACAAAGTGTATACCTATTAGTAATTAGGGGCTCATGGTTATTGGAGTGGATCTATTGAGCCAACTGGCCCAGTTACTTTTAATTTTAAGGAGCGAGTGGTGCAATTCAAAAAGAATGGGAAGGATATTAAGTTGCAGGGAAATACTCCGGAGATAAAACTGAGTATGATCACTGCAAAACAATTGAAGAGGCTGATTAAAAAAGATCATGGGGAACATATGGGATACTTGTGCTTCATTAGAGGAGAGGAGGAGTTTAAGAAAAGCAAATCTGCAGTTGAACTGAATTCTTTGCTTGAAGAGTATAAAGTGGTTTTTCAGATACCACGTGAATTGTACTTAGGGGTGTGCACGGATATTGAACTTAACCGAAATCGTACCAAAATCGCACCGAATTAATCCCGAACTGAAAAAACTATTGACTTTTTTCGAACTGAATCGATTTTTTATTTGGTACGGACTTGGATATTTTCTGTTTTCCTGTACCGAATATTGGATATAACTGAATCGAACCGTACCGAACCGTACCGTACCGTACCGAAAACCCAAATTTAAATTATGCATTAAAATTATATATAATATATTTATCTTATTATTTATAGTTTATACTTTATATGTCATGAATTAATTAATTTTACTCTACTAATTATAATGTAATCATAATTAATAAATTAAAATTAATTATAATATAATTACAAATAATAATTTAAAATTATATCTAATTCTCTAAATATTTATTTATTACTGTATATTAAAAAAAATATTTCATAAAGTAAAATAAATTTCTAAAAAAATAGGAAATAAATAAAATAATATGTTCAAAGTTCAAAGTATTATTTAAGAGAACATAATAAATAAAAGTAAATGGTATCTCTAAAGTCTAAATTCAATTGTACACTTAATAAATAATTATTATATTTTATATTTATTTAATGAAGATAAAATGCAAAATTTAAATGATAATCCATATTTGTGTTTAAAATATTATTAGATGGACTTTAATTAAAATAAACATTAAATTTAAAGTTAAAGGTTTAAAGAAAAAATCTAAAATTATTAAGTTTCTTTATCTTAGTACTATTATTTTTTAGGGAACACATGAGGTTGTCTTATGTAAGACTATTTTACATTTTTTAAATAATTATTAATTTTTATTAAATATATTTTCACTTTTCATTAAAAGTTTATCATTCTTTATTTATAATATGAATTGTTTATGAAATAATGCAATGCACCACTCTCGCTTTTCATCAATTCGAGTATAAATTTTTATTCAAATATTATCTCTTTTTATATGTCTCATGAAAGTGAAATTCTTAATGTGAATTGTGAAGCAGTATTACAGAAGTTTTTTTCTTACTTTTTAAATAGTTGAGTGAAAAGTATACAAAGAACTTTGATATATTGGATTGGCAGAGAAAACATTCAGTTAGATACCCAATTTTGAGCAGTATTGCAAGGGATGTTTTGGCAATTCAATCATCCACATTGGCTTTTGAATCAGCCTTTAGCACTGGTGGTCGTACATTGGACCGTTTTAGGAGTTCTTTAACTCCTACTACAGCGGAGGTTCTTATTTGCGTACAAGATTGGTTAAAGGTCTCATCTAACTCATTTGATATTGAAGAATTAATTGTAGATATGTCTAAGCTAGAAACAGGTATATAATTTTTAGTTTGTAACCATATAATATTTTTTTTTTAATTCCTTATTCCACTAAATATTTTTTTTCCTTTACAGATGTTAGAGCTGATCCTCAAATTGAAGAAGCCGTGTTCTCCAGATCTTCACTAGATTGTTAAAAAAAATTTAGGTACTTTATGTTTTATATTTTTAAATTACTATTATACTTAATTGTTTTAGAATTAGGTAAATATATAATATTCATTGCAAGATATTTTAATTGTGTTTTGTAGATGAAAGTTTACGTGATGACAATGGTCAGATCAACAAACCTCCATGATCACGATTTACTAATCATCAATATTGCACTTTTATGATTATGTTAAAACTTCGAATTTGTTTGATGAATATTTTGGTTGTTTATTTATTCTTATTTGGATTTGGAAAATTTAATTTTTTTGTTTAATTTATATTTTTCTAAGTATTTATGTGTGCAAAAATCCATTTATCGTGAGAAAGCTCCGATCCATCAAAATTTATTTCCCCAAAAATCTATTCCGAAGCGAACCGAAGTTTGGTATGGATTCAATATTGGATTTTTTCTTTATGGATTCAATATCGAATTTTAAAAAAATCCATACCAAAAATTTGGAATTGATTTTTTAAAAATCCGTACCGAATCCCGATCCGCACATCCCAAGTTGTACTTATGAAGTGGTTTATCTTGAGGGATATATTTGTACTTATTTTGTTCGTATTTTGTGTGGTTTGAATTTTTTTAGCCATTTTTTATGTTTATGTTTATAAGTATCCCATTTGTGTTTTGTACAGATATTATTATATTATATGATTAATTGTGTAGTATCATTGATATTCTTTCTTTTACTACTCATGTCCTTCTGTCAGGGTATTATTTTTTTTATCCAAGTTAATTAAGGAGTCTCCTCTTCGTCTGTCATATTGATTTTATTTTTTCATTTTGGACGTCGCTTCCTAATAGTTTCATTTCCATTTTTGGTATATAGTACCCATACAAAATAATTAAAATATCTCCATGGAACCCACTTATCATACTAATCCAACTACCTAATATATTTAAGTATTATGTTCCTTAGTCCTCGTGCAAGAAGTAAATGTAATCATTAGGATGAGATGAAGGCAACATCTATCTTGATCTATAATATTCATCCTTAAAGAACGTTGAAAGGCAAAAACTTATCAATGTTTAGTTCAAAGATACAACAATGCATGAATACGATCTTCGAAAAATAAAAATTTTCGCCATAATTATATTATCCAAACACAAATCATTGAGTAAAACAATGACCTACTAAGATTTAGAGATAAATCATTAGAGAGTAGGACTTGAACTATTAAATTTATTTGTCCAAAATAAAAAATTTAAAAATTCTGAATGCATAGGAAAAAATTAGTTCCATACGAACTTTGGTGAAAGGCATACCTGATCATACATCAAGAAGATGGGTATCATACAAATCAAGGATAAATTCATTAATGTGTTTAACCTTCCAGAGCTTGGCAGGTGTTATTTTAAAGAGTTGATATTGGGTGCACCGGGTGCAAGGGTCTTCCATATGTGTATAACTTTTTATTCTATTTTGTATACTACATGTTTTTCTATTTTGTATACATATTTCTTAATAATTATACATATTTCTTAATAATTGTATACTTTTTATTTGATCTTATTTGCAGTTTTGATTATTAAAAAAAGTCATCAGTGTATGTATCTTATATGCACTGATTCAATCATTCTCATTATATTTTTTAATTTTTTGTTATCTTCTTTTATTTCTCTTCGGTTTTTTTTAATAATTCTGTAAACCCTATTTTTATAATTTAATTAATTTTATCTTCTTTTATACTTTTATTTGATATTATTTTTAGGTTCAATCATTCACAATTTGATCTTATTTGTAGGTTCAATAATTTTCATTGGAGGTATCATTCTTTTTTTGTATATCTTTTTTTTTTAATTTTTGTGTTGCTTTATAATAATTCTATGAACCCTATTTTTATATTTTAATATTCTATCTTTTATTTTTCTTTTTAATCTTATTTTTAGGTTCAAATATTATCATTTGAGGCATCATTCTTTTTTTTCATTTATCTTATGATTTATAATTGTTTTCTTTTTTTGTGTTTTATTTATATTTCATAAATTCTATTTTTAAAAAAAAATTATATTGTTATTATTTTCGAAATTTTGTAATTTATCTAATTTTTTATTTAATTTAATTTTTATTAGGATAATATCTATATATATTCTTTTAATATTTAGGATTAATTTATGAACTTTTTTTTTAAAGTTTTGTAATGCATTTTAATTGTTCATTCAATTTTATTTTAATTAGTATCGTCTCTATGAATATTATTTTAATATATTTGTAATTTATTATATTAAATAATATTTTATATTTTATTTTATTCATATGTTATTTAATTATAAAAATATATATTATAGTAAAATATATCTTTATTTTTAAACAAAATACTAATAATAGTTGTAATTGATAACAAAAAAATAAAAAAGTATAATGATACCTTTAAGGAGAATGATTGAACCTGCATATAAGATCATATAAAAGTATAAAAGAAAAAATAAATTAGAGTAGACTATAAATAATATGAATATAGAATCTGTAAAAGAGAAGAAAAAGAAGAAGTATTAGAGAAAAAAATAAAAAAAAGAAGATTAAAAAGGACAAAAGATAGAATATTAAAATATAAAAATAGGGTTCATAGAATTATTATAAAGCAAACACAAAAATTGAAGAAAAAAGATGGACAAAAAAAATAATACCTCAAATGAGAATGATTTGATCTACAAATAAAATCAAATATGAGAATGATTAAACCTAAAAATAATATCAAATAAAAGTATAAAAGAAGATAAAATAAATTAAATTATAAAAATAGAGTTAATAGAATTATTAAAAAAACACACAAAAATCGAAGAGAAAAAATATGATAACAAAAAATTAAAAAGTATAATGGTACCTTTACAGATAATGATTGAACTTGCATATAAGATCAAATAAAAGTATAAAGGACAAACAAATTAGAGTAGATTATAAATAATATGAGAGTAAAATCTGTAAAAGAGAAGAAATAGAAGAAGCATTAGAGAAAAGAAAAAATAACAAAAATATAATTAAAAAGAAGAACAAAAGATTGAATATTAAAATATAAAAATATGGTTCATATAATTATTATAAAGCAAACACAAAATTAAAGAAAAAAAGATAGAAAAAAAAAAGAATATTACCTCAATGAGAATTATTAGACCTACAAATAAAGCCATATATGATAATAATTAAACCTAAAAATAATATCAAATAAAAGCATAAAATAAGATAAAATAAATACTATTATAAAAATAGAGTTTATAGATTTATTAAAAAAAACACAAAAATCAAAGAAAAAAATAAGATAACAAAAAATTAAAAAGTATAATAATACCTTTAATTAGAATAGTTGAACTTGCATATAAGATCATATAAAAGATAAAAGGCAAAATAAATTAGAATAGACTATAAATAATATGAAAGTAAAATATGTAAAAGAGAAGAAAAAGAAGAAGCATTAGAGAAAAAAAATTACAAAAAGAGGATTAAAAAGAAGAACAAAATATAGAATATAAAAATATAAAAATAATGTTTATAAAATTATTTTAAAGCAAACACAAAAATTGAAGGAAAAAAAGATAGACAAAAAAAAGAATGATACCTGAGAATGATTGGACCTACAAATAAGATTAAATATGAGAATAATTAAATTTAAAAATAATATTAAATAAAAGTATAAAAGAAGATAAAATAAATAAAATTATAAAAATAAAGTTTAAAGAATTATAAAAAACATACAAAAATCAAAGAGAAAAAAATAAGATTACAAAAAAATTAAAAAGTATAATGTTACCTTTAAGGAGAATGATTGAACCTAGATATAAGATCAAATAAAAGTATAAAAGACAAAACAAATTAGAGTAGATTATAAATAATATGAAAGTAGAATATGTAAAAGAGAAGAAAAAGAAGAAGTATTACAGAAAAAATAACAAAAAGAGGATTAAAAAGTAGAACGAAAGAAAAAATTTTAAAAAGTGTAATGCTATCTTCAAGGAGAATGATTGAACCTGCATATAAGATCAAATATAAAAGTATAGAAGAAGAAATAAATTAGAGTAGATTATAAATAATATGAAAGTAAAATCTATAAAATAGAAGAAAAAGAAGAAGTATTAGAGAGGGAGTAAAAACAAACAAAAAGAGGGAGAAAGTAAAAACTGATTAGGTTATGAAAAAATTTATATCGAATGAATTTAAAGAATGAACGATAGTGAATGAAAGCAAATATTTATAGGGACGGTCCTAATAAAAATAAAATTGATATATTAATTGAAACTAAGCATATATTGAATAAAAATTAATCAAATTTATATTGTTAAATTAAATAAATAAAAAAAGTAAAATTTAAATAATAAAATTCATCATTAGTATAATTAAATTTTATTTTATGCTTGAAATCAATGAAAAATCATATGTCCTATGTATATTAAAGTAAATTATAATAATATATATATTAATTTAAAAAAAACATATATTGATTAAAAATTAGTTAAATATGCCAAAAATATCTTTCATATTTACCAAATTTATATTGTTAAATAAAAAAGCGAAATTTAGCAAAATCCATTATTAGTATAATTAGAATTTATGATTGAAATAAAAAATATTAATTAAATGCTCAAGATTAATATTGAATTATTTCTACATAGAATAAAATTGAAAAAAAACTGTAAACAAAGGTAGAAGTTTAGATTTAATTTTATATACGTATACTTTTAATTTTATATAAATAAATTAATGGTCACCGATTTTTTTAATAAAGAATTGTAAGAATAAATAAATAAATTGATGGTCAAGATACGTAATTAAAATATTTTCAAAATAAGTAAAATAAAAAAGGAGAGGAAAAAGGGATGGTAAGAAAATAGTTTAAAAAATTGATGGTCAAGATATGTTCTTAAATTAAATAAAATGATGGTGAAGATGTGTTCTTAAAGTATAGACAATTTAGATTAAAATTGAAAAGTTTCCAAAGTAAAATTGAAAAAATATTTTCCATATTTACCAAATTTATAGTATAAAATAAAAAATAAAAAATTTAAATAATCAAATCCATTATTAGTATAATAATCCGTCAAAAGCATCAATTGAATGGTTAATATTAAAATTAAATTGGACGATTAAAATCAAAATTTGAATTATTTCTAAATAAAGTAAAATAGGAAAAATATTGAAAACAAAAGTGGAAATTCAGGTTTGCTTTTATATATGTATAGATTTTAGGTATATACTCTTTATTGAATATCTATTTTTAATAAAATTAATGTCATTTATATTCATATTTTTAATATTACGATTTATTATTAAAAATTTTAAAATACATATTTCTATTTATTTTAACTTATTTTATTTAACGATTAATTATTTATATTTTCTTAAGTTAATAATTAGTTTATTATAATATTAGAAATTTAGTTTTAGTAATATGAATTATTAATATAAGAAGAACTCAGCTTAGTATACCCTTCCAGACATACATGATACCGAAGAGCAAGTCTAGTCAAACGTGCTACTTCCTGAAAAAGTTTAAGGTGGGGTAACTTTCACTTTTCACCGAGTGCTACACTTTTATATCATGATTGCTTTGTTAAGATGTGATATGTGTTACTTATATGTCATGTTATATATCATGTGTGTTTTTAGTTCGATGACAAATATTTTCCTACTAACATCGTACTGGGTGACGACTCGGTGCACACAGACCAACTAACACATGTTACTGGCTACGTCGATTCGATACTAAAATATATTTCAAAGTATGCTAACATCGTACTGGGGTGACGACCCGGTGTGCACAGACCAACTAACACAAGTTATCGGATGACAGTTCGGTCTAAAATATTTTTAACGAGTTATCGAATGACAATGTGCAAAATATTTTATTAAATTGGCATATGTTACATTTCATGGTATATTTGGCATACATATTTATTTTTAACTGTGCAATTATTTTTAGTTAATCCACTTAGTGTTTCACCCCTTATTGATTTTCAGAATAAGGTTTGGAAGATGAAGAGGCCCTGCATATGTCCCAAGCCCTTAGAGGACTTTGTATTATGATTTAAATGTTGGTATTTTGTTAGAACTTTATTTCAGATATATCAACTGAATGCACTTGTTTTAAATATTTCACTCTACTCGGGTGAGTAGACGCTAATATGTAATAATCTTTATGTCACTTTTACTTTATTATGTTATCGCTTTGGGGATTTTTATATTATTTTCGCTGTGCATTCTCGACCCCTTTATAATTATATTGGGAATTTTATATCTAATAGCGTCACAACCCCATAAAGAAACCCGGGGCGTTACAAATAGAATTAATTTTAGATGGATGTACCTAGAAGTAATAATAGGATATAATTTGCACCTATTAGTAAGTATCCCTTTAATTTTAAATTAATTTTAGAACTCAAAATTTTTATTAAATTTATTTTAATCTTGATATATATTTTTTATTTAATATTTACTTTAAGATTTTTTAATTTAATTTAATTATTCTATCTTATGCTAAAATATTGTCTTTATTTAACTGATCAAATTCAAGTACTAACAAGTATTAATAAACATGTTTAAAATATATCGTAATGAGTTTTTTAAACTTATAGGAACGGGTATGCTTAGAAGTATACGAAAGAAGTATATATCATGCAAAAAACTATGCAAATGTACATGTTTGATCAGTATAAGACTAAGATAAAGTTTTATAGGCTGAAGTATTAGTAATAGTGCTGGAGAACGTGTTTGACACAAGTAGGGATGACTATATAACGGGTATTTTTTGGTATCCATTCTACCCGAACCCTATTGAGACGGGTACAAGTAGTTCGGAGCGGTTTTGAAATAGGTACGGGTAGTTTAAGAAAACCCTATTAGAGCTTGGGACGGGTACGAGTGTATGCCTCAAGTATCACGTGTATCCATTTATACATTAATTATGCAAAAATTTTAACATATATATTTATATATTATGAAATATTTTATACGGTAAATTAATATTTATAAGTTTTACTTAATTATACTATTTTTATAATTTTTTATGGGTGGTATTATTGTAAATAAAATTCAAGTGAGAAGTTAGTTGTTTTAATATTTTTATTATTTTAGGAAAGTGAAGACTTTTTTTTGAAACGATAAAGATATGAGAACATTTTTGGGACACACACCTAATCCTAATACAACTACCCATCTTACATTAAAATATTATATCCTTCAACTCACTACACATTAAAATATTATATTCCTTAATTTTCGTGCAAAAAACAAACGCAAACATTAAAACAAGATGGAGGGAGTACAAATATATATAAATAAATAAATATTAAACTGATACATGTAACCCGCAGGTATTGATACATGAGTTTGAGACGGATACGAGTATTATAATTGATTTTTTTTAATGGGACGGGCATGAATACTAATTGTTAACCTTGACCCGCGAATATTATAAACATGCATGAAATGTATCTTAATGATTTTTTTTAAATGGGACTGATGGGAAGAAGTAAAAGGCTATAATCACTACAAGAAACTGTCAGATTACCGACGGAAATTTTCGTCGGTAAAATATGAAAAATTCGTCGGTAAACTGTTTACCGACGAATTACCGACGGAAATAGAGTTGTCGCTAAAATCATGGTCGGTAAATTTTTACCGACGAAAATTTAATTCCGTCGCTAATTACCGACGGATTTTGAGCGTCGGTAAATAAATTATCCGTCGGAAATCATTCATTGCCAATTCGTCGGAGATCATAAAATAGTGACGATTTTACCGACGGAATTTTCCGTCGCTAATTAACGACGAAAAAATCCGTCGGTAAATTAAAATGCAAAAACATAAAAATAATAAATTACCGACGGAAAAATCCGTCGCTAAAATTACCGACGGAAAAATCCATCGGTATTCTAAATATTTTTACATGATTTTTTTTGTTTTATCGACGAATTCATCTGTCGTTAATTTATATTTATTTTATTATTATATTTGAAATTTCAATAATAAAACCTGTTAAAAAAATTAACATTTTAATTAAATAAGCATTCAAAATACCAACATAAATTTATCATTTAATATAATATTCAAATTATAATCTCCACAATTTCAAATTCAAATGATACAAAAAATTGAAACACAAAAAAAAACATGTCATCAAACATTTATATAAGACAAAATACTAATAGAATCTGCAAGTCTTTGAATAGGTGGCTTCTCGTCCTTGAGCATCCTCTACCTTCAAAACAAGGAGTCAAAACATGTAGGATTTATTTAGAAAATTCCAATGTAGGGGATTTTGTGGGTAATGCATAATGAGTATAAGAAAGCTTTATAATGTAAACTATACCATAAGTTGCATGAGATGACAATATAATTTATAAAGCTATGGTAATAGGGAATGCCACGTGTATCATTGAAATGATTCATCAATCTAAGGTTAAAGCAACCATAAATTGATCCTCACTATAGAGATAGGCAAAACTCTTGAACTCTGTGCTGCATCATATAACAGACATTATAGAGATTTAAAAAATAAATTTAGATAGCATTCAAAAAAATATGGTAGAAGCTTGTATTCAAACAACATATGGAATCAACCTGATCCCTTTGCTACTTGTTGTTGATTGGATCTCAGGAATGACTAGTGTAGCATTCAGAAGTCGAGCAACCACAACGACATCACAAATCTGTAGATGAATAAAACCTTTCAATAAGTTTACTCAGTAAATGAATTAAGTATGTGAAATCACTGTGGCAAGTGAATAGAGGTGCCAAAACTCACCGAATTCCTGATTTCGTGGAAACCCCCTCGTATTCTCACGAAAATAAATCCATTGGTCTGCAAAGGAGGAGCTGCAAATAAATCCATTTACAGAAGAAAAAGGGCTTCCTCTTTAGTTGCTATGGAAATCAGGTAACGGTGAAATTGTGAAGGTTCATCTTAAACAAACATATTGCATCACACAGTTTTCAACATTCATAAACAGCACAGCAGGGTGACCCATCCTAAAACAAAGTAAAACACACAGACACACCTACACCTACACCACCGCCTCCAAATTTAGTTACACACTCGCTTCGTTTTCTGCAATATGTTTGAATAAAGACACTGAATGGAATGATAACACTTCATATCTATGCAATTAAATAATGTTAGAACACACTTCCACAACACTTCAATTTATCTAACTAACAAAATTTGGTTAATATCAATCCAGAAAGATGGGTTATATTTAAAAAAGAACTCAGAATGGCAGAATGAAATAATGAACCTCACAACCATTAAGATATTCTGAAGTGTGTTCATAACTGTGTTCATTATATATATATGGTTCAGAAAGAGACCTAGGCACCACAATGTGCATCAAGAAAGTCTAGTCGTAAATCATAAATGCAGCTGACACTTGTAAACTTTAGCTCAATAACGAACAATAAATTTCATAATAATTCATAACAGCGTCTATTTCGTAGAAATAGAACGGCAATCAATGTCAAAAAAATCATTAACTCTAGAGTTTAAACAAAGAAGAATTTATTAACAACTTCCAAAACCTAACCCTGATTCAACAATAGACATATAAAGGCAACCGCCTCTTGAGATGGAAAAAAAGTAGAGAGAGGCGTATAGAGGCAACCGCCTCTGTACATCGCCTTAAACCAGAAAACTAAAAATAAAGGAGCAAGGACCCGAGCCTCTGTGCCTGAGGCGCACCTCTAACAACTATAAAAAGACCTCATGAGAAAAAGGATCGTGGAGGCGCACGGCCGCACGCCTATTGGACTGCACCTGCGTTGGCTTTGTAAAGACACTAACGTTGGGCCTCATCTGCCCTGAGCCCCTTACCACTATGAAGCCAACTCAACCACATCAGGTCACAAGTTTCACAGACTGATGAACTTTAAACTTACGTATTTAAAATTATGTAAAGGCCCAAGAAAATCATCATATTTAATTTCACCAAAAAGTAATCACATTTAATCTTCATAATCTAATATTTCAAAGGCTTAAATTTTAATGTACCATAGAAAATTAGGGCGGATACTGAGTGTTATACCTTGCATTTAAAATGGGAAGTATGACCCAAGAAAGAGAGATCCACATTTTTAAGATCAGTTTATGTGACTTCTTCCAAAAAAATACTACAGCTGTATATATAGATAATAGAGTAAAGCTGAATTTGCTATCTAGAAAATTGATTTGTTGGGTTTATGAATTAAACTATCTAATGTCTTATCAAATTTGTTTATACACAACATAAACAACGTAAACTGAGCTGTTTCATTCATGCACTTAACGCTTCATACTGATATGGTGCAATCTAGCATTGGCCAAAGAGAATCTAGGCATCTTGAGTAAAATATAAGAAAAGTTGAGACATGACTACATCAGCATAACTTACTAAAGTACCTATGCAGTTAAATGTGATTGCAAGACTACTGGACTAGACTCAGTTCATCAACATTTCTACCTAGAATCACCAAATATACAAAAGAAAATTTGGAGAATATTGTCCATATATAATAATCACAACGAAAACGGAAAGAGACAAGATACCTAATATAAAATTGCCATCATAATACCCACACCCATAACAAAATCACAGTTACAAAAGCCCAATATCAGACTCAAAAAAAATCCGAAAGAGTAAACTAATCAGTACCAGCGTTTTCGTGAAGTCATGATCGAACAGGATTTTGAAAAATCGAGCAACTTTGGGCGTTAATTCTTTAGGTTTGTGACAAAAATTCTGACATTCATCACTTGCTACACCTCTGGCCATATTCAATTTCTCAAGAATTAGGTATTACCTTTAACATCACATTGAATATATTCTCAATGTCAACCCTATACACATTATATAACAGAAAATGAATTGGAATGAAGAATTTACAATGATCTCAACAGCATTAAGGATTGACTTAAGGATTCCAGCGGATACACTTCCCCCGTCGCCACCGAATTCCTGAAGAAAATCCGAGCGTACGACTCCGCCACGCCGGCGGCGCCCAACGCCACCGGAGCGTGCTCCCGGGACGAGCCGCACCCAAAGTTATCGCCGCCGATTACAATTGAGTATTTGGTTTTGGTGGAATCAGGTTCCATGAATCGGGTTTGGTATGTGGAGGGCAATCCAATTAGGGCATAAGCGTCGAGCTTTTCGTACTCGTCCAGATTCGAAGGGACTAGGGTCAAGTACTCCACGGGGACAATTTGATCGGTGTCGATGTTGTCTCTGACGACGTAGCACAGGCCGTGGAATGTGGTGGCGGCGCTGGAAGAAGGAGCGGTGGCGGCGGGAGTGGCGGCGGTTACAATTAGGGCATCGGGGAGGGGGGAGAAAAAAATAGAATGAGAAAATTCGCTCCCCCTCCCTTGAAATATGAGTAGGTTTGATAATTTGAGTAAAATAAAGTTCTATTTTACCGACGGATTAAATCCGTCGGAAAATAAATAAATAAAATTTAATTTTATTTAAATTTGCTGATAAATAAATAAATAAATAAAGATTAATTATTTAAAAATTATATATATAATTTGATATATTTACCGACGGATTTACTCCGTCGGTAAATTAAAGACTAATTTTTTTTAAAGAAAATAAAAATTGATATATTTACCGACGGATTTAATCCGTCGATAAATATATAAAAAAATTAATTTTATTTACCGACGGATAAAATCCGTCGGTAATTAAAGACTAAAATTAATTCTTTTAAAAATAAAATTTGATATATTTATCGACGGATTAAATCCGTCGGTAAATTAAACACTAAAATTAATTTTAAAAAAATAAAATTTAATATATTTACCGACGGAAAAATTCCGTCGGGAAATTAAATACTAAAATTATTTCTTAAAAAATTAAAATTTAATATGTTTACCGACGGATAAATTCGTCGGTAAATTAAAAAACTTAATTAATTTTCTTTAAATAAAAATTTATATATTTACCGACGGATATAATCCGTCGGTAATCTTCAGGGATTTATTCCCTCCAAAATACCAACGGATTTACCGACGGAATAAATGTTCGTCGCTAATTCCATTGGTAATCCGTCGCAAAAATCGTCGGAAATTTTTATTTATGATTTTTTAAAAATAAATCCTATTAAATAAATAATCCGTCGGAAATCCGTCGGTATTCTGTTAGTTTCTTGTAGTGAATATATATATATGTATATATATATATATATATATGTATATATATATATCATGTAAAAGGTTATGCAATAATACACGTTTGGTCATCAAGAGAATAAGAGATAAAAATTTAAAGGCTAAAATACTTACAAATAATAGTGTTGGAGAACATATTTGCTACAAGTAAAAATTTAATTTAATGTTATGAAAAAAAAAAGTATATGTACCATACAATTGAATTGATAAACATAAAACTATGCTATGTTTAAAAAGAAAAAATTAAATAAGCGTTTATTTATTATGTGTAAATATTTAATAATTTAATTAAGAAAATATAAAATAAATTACATGAGTGAGACCGTCTCATGGATCTCTTTATGTAAGACGAATTACCCATTAACCTAATTAAATAATTTTAAATGTCCTTGTTTTGTGGCTATAAAATTAGAAAATTGAATAATTAATTATAGAGTAAAATTAATTAGACTTAAATAAATTTAAAGAGCCTTGTTTTTTTGTTGATAACAAATTAATATTTTTAAAAATTAATTACATGAATGGGAAATTAATTTGGCTTTGCATGTATATATATTTTTCTATATTTTTCATATTTCATTTATAATTTTTATTAATTAAAATGTAATAATTTAAATTTTATTATTTATTTAATTTATTTTTAATTTAAATATTATAAATTTATAAAATGTGATAATATTTTTAAAAAGTAGTAACAATTTTTTTATTATAAAAATACTAATAAAATAAAAAGTGATAAGTTTTCATTTGAAATATGTTATAAATAATTATGAACTTTTAGAAATAAAAACAAAGATATAAGTATATTTTTTTAATAATTAATAAAATTACTTACTAAATAAAATAAGAAAAGAAAAAAAATGCTTTATGTTTTAAATGAACGTAAACAGCATGACGGCAATTTAATTATTTTATTGTTAATTGTCATTAGTTAATCTAATCAGGGTAGGTCTTGCGTGAGACCATCTCACTTGAGACATTTTTCACTTTTTAAAATAGCTATCACTTTCGCTATAAAATATCATCACTTTCGTTATAAAATATTATCACATTTGATTTATACTATAAACTGTTCATGAAATAGCATTGTCACTTTTTATTAATTTATTATCACTTTTCTTTATAAAAGTTATCACTTTCTGACCGTCTCACGTAAGGGCTTATGTGAGACGGTCTCACACAAGTCTTTTCCATCTAACCAAGGGCCCTTACTTTATTTAATTATTTTTTAATGGAACTTAAAATATACTTCTTTTTATTCATGGATGATCCGTCTCACATAAGAAGATTCGTGAGACGGTCTCATTCAAAATCTACCCATAAATTAATTAAGACTAATATAAAAACAATAAATTAAATATAAAAAATAAATATTATAATATAATTCAATTCATGTAACGAATGGTAAAATCTAATATTATTAGTAGTAGTAGTGTAATTTTATTGATATTTAAGGTTATAATTATATGAGGGAAAATGTAATGCTAAATTATAAAAGGTTGAATGCGTCGGATTTATTTATATATTTTATCTGTCAATTCATTATTATATTTCTATTTTTTATCAAGTAAAATATTATTTTACTTTTTTTTTTTTAGTTTTGATCAAAAACAAAATTTTAAAATAATATAAATGATTTTTATTGATTAATTAATTTAAAATATATAAATGGAACAGTCTTGCATGAGACGACAATGAGACCACTATACACTTTATTTTGAATTAATTATCATTCTTTATTAAAGATACTATCACTTTTTTTAAGAATTTATTAATAAAATAGTTCACTATACAATTATCACTTTTGATCGATTGAGTATCACATTTTTATTAAAAATATTATCACTTTTATCATTATTTTTTATGAGATTAGTTATCACTTTTCTTAATCAATTATCATCATCTTTCTATATATATATATATATATATATATATATATATATATATATATATATATATATATATATATATATATATATATATATATATATATATATATATATATATATATATATATAAAGGGTATGTCTTGTACGAGATCGTCTCACGGATCCCTTATGTGAGACGGATAATATTTGACTCAATCAAGTATATTTTAAATTAGATTAAAAAAATTAAAAGGCGGGCCCTGTTTGGAAAAGTATTAAATTAAAATATGAGAACTTATCCTTGTTCGAAGAAGAGCGCATGTCTATCTCTTATGCTGGATCTTGTTGAAGATCATTTAATTACAGCAAAATTCTAAAATTTCCATCAAATGACCCTAAATAATATTTTTAATATTACTTTATTTTGATAATATTATTTTATATTAAAAATAATATTTTTTTTGTTTATCTTATTAATTGTTCATATAAATTAAATGGATATCACTTTTTATTGATCAAATATCACTTCTATTAAATATATTATCACTTTTTATCCATCCTATTAATTATTCATAAAATAATTCAATTGGTCAATTATTATTTTTCCTTAGTATCTCTTTTATTAAAAATATTATCACATCTTATAAATTCTATAAATTTAATTTCATAATTATTTATCACTTTTTATTAAAGATATTATCACTATTTTTTTCATAAATGTTATCACTTTTTAATTTATAATATAAATTGTTTGTGAAATAGTTCACATCACATCACTTTTCATCAATTGGACATCACTTTTTCTTATAAGGTTATCACTTTTTATCTTTCTCATGGAAAAAAAATCATTCGTAAGACAAACACACAAGTCTTTAACATTATAAATTATTTATATCATAATTCAAATGAAAAATTATCACTTTTACCTTATCAGTATTTTTTTAATAATTGATCTATATAATTGATTTAATTCACAAACTATTAGTAAAATTGATAACATTTTTAATAAAAAATGATATATAGATAAAGAAAAAGTTATAACATTTAATTAAACTATTTTGTAAATAACACTTAGGATGAATAAAAAGTGATATCATTTTTAATATACAATGATATCCAATTAAAATAAAGTAAAAACAAAATTGTTGAATTATTTAATGAACAATTAATAATAATAATAATAATAAATAAATAAATACATCATATTTTTTATTAAAACTGGAAAAAAAAATTTGATTTAAGATGGACCGCAGGCGATCAATTGAAGCAATTGTTTTAATCGAATTTGTGTAGCCGCAGTCAGGCCAAAGTTATTAAAGATTCAAAAGGCTTAATTAATTATTCAAAAGGCTTAGTTAATTCACGTAAGAAGATTCACGAGAAAGTCTCACCCTGGTCTCCTCTATATATATATATATATATTACTTCTTAGTTGTCTTATAATTTTTTTTAAAAGAAAATAAATAGGGAGTACATATACTTCTTTCATCTGATCTAAAGAGGACCATTTATTTTTTTCACGTGGATTAAAAAGTATTATTATTTAATGTATAGTGGGTATGCAATTGTATTAGTAAAAGAGGGTCATTCGTTTTTACACGTGAATTAAAAAGTAGTATTATTTAATGTGTAGTTGGTACATAGTTGTATTAGTGGATGTGTGACCCCTATTTTTTCAATTGTATTATTAGTGTTTGTGTTTCATTTGTATAAAAGATCATTAGACCCTTTGAGGTGGATGCCCAAAACATCCCAAATTCATATTCACGCTTAGTGTTGATACGGAGTTTAAGAAAGTTAGTTTTTAACTTACTTTTAGGGGTAGCATGATATTTTTGGATAATAGATAAATGATAAAGTATGATATGTTTGTTAAAAAGGGATGAATACTTTGAATTTAAAGTATGTTAGAGAGATATTAGTTAGTTATTTTTTCCTTTTATTAAAGTGTGAACTTCAATTTCGGACGGAAGAATAATTTTTAATTTACATAAAGTTTTTTAAAAAAATATTATAATAAAATAAAATGAACTAATATCATAATTAAAAATAAGCGTATACTCCCTCCGTCTCGAAAAACTTTTCACGTTTACTGTTCCATGTTGTTTAAGAAAAGTTGCACTTTTTGACCAACTTTATTGACTTTGGATGGTATTGTAGTATTTTTAGGTAATTAAAAAGTATAAAGTAATGATATGTGTGTAAAAAAGGAGTGACAAATTTGAAATTAAAGTAACTTTTGATGTTGTTGGATAAAGTGATATTTCGTTTTTGGGGGGTGAAAAGATTTTGTGGGATAAATAAATAAGAAAAGTGGGAAAAGTATTATGAGAATGAGCGAGTATAACATAAGTTAAATAGTTTAATAACAGTATAGTGATTAATTCAATTAATCACCGAAATGCATTCAATAGAAATTAGCTTAAATAATTTTGCGTTAAATTGTATACTCTTTAATATAAATATATGTACCCTTTATTTTTTGAAAAAAATAAAAAATATTAATAAAAGTGTATACCCTTTAGAATAAAATAGTGTACCTTTATTAATTAAAGTGTATATCCTTTAGAACAAAACAATGTACCCTTACTCATAATATTAAATTCTAAAGGCGCACGGTATGCACTCGGGCACACGCAAGCCTCACTCAATAGATTTTAACTTTATGTCAAATTAAAGTGTAAGTATATGGATTAATATGCGTGATGTGATATATACTCCCTCCGTCCCTTCAAAGAGGGTATATTTTTTTTTATTTTGGGCATCCCACCCAAAGAGTTTCCTTACCTTTTTTACACACATAAGACTCACATACACATACTAATACAATTAAAATATGGAACCTACACTCCCACTAATATAACTACCTACTACACTTTAAATAATAATACTTCTTAATTCACATGCCAAAAAGTAAAGACCTTCTTAATGAGGGACGGAGGGAATATAAAAGATAAGTGAGATTTAAATAATTTAAACAACAAATAAACGTAAAAGATAAATTCCCCCGTCTCATCCAAAGAGTCTATTTTTTCCATTTTAGACGTCTCACCCAAATAGTTTACTTTTCTTTTTTACACATATGGAACATACACACACTCATTAATATAATTAAAATATGAGACCCACACTTCCACTAAGACCTCCCCCAACGAAGAGGTTTTTGTTGACCTGGCAAGTTAAAAAACCCTTGGGAAGAGGTTTTTATCAATGGGGAGAGTACGAGTTTTTTGGATAGGTAGTGAAAATAAAACCTGGGTTTTTTGTGAGGAAAGAGAGTGGGTTGCACGACCATTCCATGAGAATACGTACATCTCACGTGCATATGATTGAGCAGAATTCATGGGACCCACCACTTTTTTACTGTCCCTCATTCATTATTATTATTTATTATTATTATTTCATATATTTTTATTTTGTATATCTATGTTTGAACAGAGACTGACACAGTTTCCAAATTACTTTATCCGTCTCATAATATTTTTTCCACTTTTCTCATTTATTTGTCCTACAAAACCTTTCACCCAAAAAAAAAATCACCACTTTATCCAACAATCTCAAAAGTTACTTTAGTTTCAAATTTGTCACTCATTTTTTACACACATATCATTACTTTATACTTTTTAATTATCTAAAAATACTACAATATCCTCCAAAGTCAATAAAGTTGGTCAAAAAGTGCAATTTTTTTTAAATAACGTGGAACAGTAAATGTGAAAAGTTTTCCGAGACGGAGGGAGTACAACTTTAAGTTTAATTTTTTTTTAACACAGATCAATATATTTTTTTTCCAAAAAATTTTAATAAAATTAAAATAATCTAAATATATGCTCCCTTCGTCCCGCGTTAAGATTTAGATTTTCTATTTTGGGTTTTCCCAAGTTGAAGTTTACATTTCTTCAATATTAATACAACTACTCACTTTACATTATTCGTGTAAAAAGCAAACATCAACATTAACGCAGGATGAAAGGAGTAATTATTTAATTTATTTGGAAATTAGATAGTTATAGTTAATAAATTAAATGAGAATATGAATTCGCATTCTGCGCAAGTACTTTGTAAACGTTTCCAGTGAAATAACATTTACCAATTTCACTAAATTAAATGAGAATAAAATAAAATTGAGGTGGGTCCATGAAAAATCTACTTTTTGGTTTTATTATTTGGGAGGAGTTTTGTTTTGGAGGCGGAGAGTTTTTGCTTTTGAGGTGGCGCTGACGTGGCGCTAAAAAACCTGCTTTTTGTATTTTTTTCGTTGGGGAAGGCCTAATACAACTACCTACTATACATTAAATAATAATATTTCTTAATCTAGGTGCCAAAAAGCAAAAACTACCTTTACTGTGGGACGGAGGAAGTATTTTTTATTTCTGAATTTGAACTATAGAGTTGGAAATAAACAAATTTTAAAAGTAAATAAAATAGAAAAAATTGTTTTTTATTAGTGTGTGTAATGTAAATGGAAATATGAAAAGAAAATTTACTTTTAACTAACGTGTGTATAGTAAATGAAACGATGAAAATGAGATGGAGAAACTATTTTCTATATCTGGGTTGAATCAAGTTGTGTTCGTCTCATCTGTACAACTGAAAAAAAAATCACACGATTTTTCTTGTAGAGTTCAGGAGTTGGGTTTTAGCAATATTTATCTTTGCACTTTTTTGAATTGAAAAGTACACGCGTCATTCAAACCCTTAATTAAAATAAAAAAAATTTCATCGAGGATTAAGAAAATATAAAACTTCTATCAATTTTATATAATTTTTTTTGGAGTGTAGTATTTTTAAGCCTAACTAGTAATTGAACCCGTGCGGTTGCATGAGATGTGTTATTTTTAGGATAATAACTTCACTTAATTTTATAATATTTGAAACGAATAATATTTATTTGAATTTTATCTAACCTATTATTTTAATATTATAGTATAATATTGGAAAAGCAATTATAAAATCTTGCGAGAAAGTTTATCAATTCGTATAAGTTTACTAATATCTTTTGCAATGAGGTTAAAATGCAGAATTTTAGCAATTAAAATGCAACAATAAAATTTTCTTTTTTCAAAATTATAAGATTAGATTTTATATTACTAATTTATAAACATCAATCAATTAATGAAATATTTTACTGTTAATTAACTCAACCAAACTTTTATTGTAAATAATTTGAAAGACTCACCTAAAGTTTCGTGTAAAAAATCATTTAATTATTTTAATAGGTGGCTAGGATTTGTTTGAAATTTTTAATATATTCAAACAATATATTCAATATTACTTAATTTTTAATAAATAATATCTTATTCCTGATTCAAAAAAATCATAATTATAATTATTTTATTATTTTAATGGGTGGCTGAAATTTGATTGAAATTTTTAAATATATTCAAATAATATATTTAATATTATTTAAATTTTAATAAATAATATCTTATTTCATGATTTGAAGAAGTCTAACTATAATTATTTAATTATTTTAATGGGTGTCTCAAATTTGTTAAAGAAATAGATTGTCAGGATTTGGATTAAATTATTTCCTAATTTGAAAAAGTCATAATTAAAATTATTTAATTATTTTAATTGGTGGCTGAGATTTGTTTGAAAATTTTGAATATATTCAATTAATATATTAAATATTAATAGTTTTTAATAAATAATATCTTATTTTCTGATTTGAAAAAGTCATGATTATAATTATTTAGTTATTTTCATGGGTGACTGAGATTTGTTTGAGAAATAGATAATCAGGATTTGGACTAAATTATTTTCTAATTTGAAAAATTATACCATAAACCCTAAAACCCTAAACTCTTTGATCAATTGATGGTTAGGATTGAATTTATATTTAATATTATTAATTTTTTAATAAATAATATTTTATTTTCGAATTTAAAAAAGTCATAATTATAATTATTTAATTATTTTAATGGGTGACTGAGATTTATTTAAAAAATGGATTGTCAGGATTGAATTTATAATAATATCTTATTTTCTAATTTGAAAAAGTCATAATTATAATTATTTTATTATTTTAATGGGTGGCTGAAATTTGCTTAAGAAATAGATGGTCAGGATTGGAATTATTCTTCTTATATTTTATTTCCTAATTTGAAAAAGTCATAGTTATAATTATTTTAATGGGTGGCTATGATTTGTTTAAGAAATAGATGGTTAGGATTGGATTTATAATAATATCGTATTTCCTAATTTGAAAAAGTTATAATTATAATTATTTAATTATTTTGATGGTTAGGATTGGATTCATATTTAATATTATTTTTTTAAATAAATAATATTTTATTTTTTAATTTGAAAAATTCATAATTATAATTATTTAATTATTTTATTGAGTGACTGAGATTTATTTAAGAAATAGATGGTCAGGATTTGGTCCTCTAGAAATATTATCCCATAAACCCTGAACCCTAAACCCGTTGATGGGTAGTTTTGGATTTATATTTAATATTATTAATTTTTTAATAAATAATATTTTATTTTCTAATTTAAAAAGTCATAATTATAATTATTTAATTATTTTAATGGGTGGCTGAGATTTATTTAAGAAATAAATGGTAAGTATTGGATTTATAATAATATCTTATTTCCTAATTTGAAAAATTATGACATAAACCCTAAAACCTAAAACCTAAAACCCTAAAACTTTGATGGTTATGATTGGATGTATTTTTAATATTATTGATTTTTTAATAAATAATATTTTATTTCCTAATTTGAAAAAGTCATAATTATAATTATTTAATTATTTTAATAGGTGGCTTTCACCGAAAAACTTGACTGTAGAAGACTTAATCCGATGGTTAGAATTAGATTTATATTTAATATTATTAATTTTTGATAAATAATATTTTATTTTCTAATTTAAAAAATTCATAATTATAATTATTTAATTATTTTAATGGGTGGCTGAGATTTGTTTAAGAAATAGATTATCAGGATTGAATTTATAATAATATCTTATTTCCTAATTTGAAAAATTATGTCATAAATCCTAAAACCCTAAAACCTAAAACTTTGATGGTTAGGATTAGATTTATTTTTAATATTATTGAGTTTTTAATAAATAATACTCCTTCCGTCCGCTTCTAAGATATCCATTTTACTTTTTTTGTGTCCGCTTCAAATGTATCTATTTCCTTTATTTAGTAAAAATACACAATATGCCCCACCACTTCTTGCTAATACAATACTACTACCCACTTTACATATAATAATAATACTCCTTAATCCACGTGCAAAAAGCAAATGAATTCCTTAGAACCGGATGGAGGGAGTATTTTATTTCTTAATTTGAAAAAGTCATAATTATAATTATTTAATTATTTTAATGGGTGGCTTTCACCAAAAAACTTGACTATAGAACGCTTAATCCGATGGTTAGAATTGAATTTATATTTAATATTATTAATTTTTTGATAAATAGTACTTCCTTCATCCCGAAATTTTTTGCACACTTCCCTTATAAATTACAAAGAAAGTGTGCAAAAAATTTTGGGACGGAGGGAGTATTTTATTTCCTAATTTAAAAAGTCATAATTATAATAATTTAATTATTTTAATGGGTGGCTGAGATTTGTTTTAGAAATAGATTGCTAGAGTTGAATTTATTATACTTTTATATATATTAAGATACTTCCTTCGTCCCGAAATTTTTGCACATTTCCCTTATAAATTACAAAGAAAGTGTGCAAAAAATTTTGGGACGGAGGGAGTATTTTATTTCCTAATTTAAAAAGTCATAATTATAATTATTTAATTATTTTAATGGGTGGCTGAGATTTGTTTTAGAAATAGATTGCTAGGATTGAATTTATTCTACTTTTATATATATTAAGATACTCTTGTGCACTTGGATGCACCCCAATATACGGAGTAATCACTTTTAGAAATGTATACAATTATGAACAAAAATATATGCAATTATAAACAAAAATGTATACAGTTCGTTAGCAAATTTTCTGTTTTATAATGAAAAATTGAGTGTAAAAAAATATTCAACTATTAAAATATATATATATACACTATTAAATAAAAAGTTATACACATATGGATGCTAGTTTTTTTAATGAAAAATTGAGTGAAAAATGTATACAATTATCAAGAAATATGTATACAATATATAGAATAAAAAGTTATATAAATGAGTGCACCTTTACACCCGGGTGTACCTGATATCAACTCTATTTTCAATAAAGGGGAGTTTTGTGTAAGATCGTCTTATTCATGGATAAAAAGAAATCATAGTGGATTTTTGTAAATCATCTTCTACATCACATATTATATGATTGACACGTAAGAGTGGAAAAAAAATCAACAATTCTCCCAAGGTTTAAGCTTCCTTTTTTTGGGTATAGTTTTCCTCTATTTCTTACGTGTCATTCATTCAATTGTATGACGGCACGGAATGTTCTGTGACACTTTGGTGTGACATCTCCTTATAGAATGACACGTGGCGGGGTGAGAAATACAATCCCTTACCGCTAGAGTTTACTGGTTGACTTAGGGTATAGTTACCCCATCTCTCCTACGTATCACTCATCCAATAAAATGATACAAAAAATATTACACCAAAATGACATAGAACACCCAAACCCGTTGGCTGCAGCAGTTGTTGCCTATAAACCATTGAAAACTTTTCTTTTTTTAATAGATTGTTTGATTAATTATTAAAATTTTAAAAATTAATAATCCAGTATCACTTCCTAGTATGAATGTTATTACATTTTTATTCATCTTACAAATTGACATAAAATAGTTTACTTAATTGATTATCGCTATTTATTTTTCATATATAGTTTTTTATTAGAAATGTTATTATCACAGTTTATTCATCTCATGAATGGTTTATAAAATAGTGCAATTGGAACGATTATCATTTTTATTGATCACGTACTTTTCATTAGTCCTACTAATTATTTATGAAATAATTCAATTGGTCAGTTACCACATATTATCACATTCTATCATAATTATAAAAATTATTTATGAAATTCTCTTTCGTAATTAGTTATCGCTTTTTATTAGAACGTAATCACTTTTATTTATACTATAAATTATTCATGAAATAGTTTATAGCACTATTACTACTTTTCATCAATTGAGTTTCACTTTAATTTATAAAGGTTATCATTTCTTATCCTTCCTACGAAAATCATCCGTAAGACAATCTTGTTGGAAAATTTATATTTTCTGTATAATCTAATTGTGGGCAATATATTTATATTCAATTATATTAGCTATTCAAATATTATATTGAGCTTAATTAAGTGATTAATTAAAGTAGAAGTCCATGGACAATATTATTTGATATGGGTCAATGAGTAGATACCCAATACTACGTAATTAGGTGATAATGGGTGGCCTGATTAAAGTAGTATATAAGGTTACCCAGGTTATGGTCCCCAATATACTACGTCGAACACGGTATTCTCTTCTCCCCATCGGAAGAGATTACGACGGTCCTAAGGGGAATAAAGAGGCTTAGTTAAGGAAGGCCATAATACCTACCGATCTTCGAGTTCATATTCCACCTAGACAATTCAGTGAATCGAGGTACGCTTCCAAATTACGGTTAGATCTTGTTTATCACATAGGGTCTAAGGAATTAGGATTCATGGTTTTATTTCCTACAAGTGGTATCATAACCACCTTATTTGTGATACTCTGAGATCTGCTCAATTACTGTTAATTTCATTAAATTATTGATTTAATACTCGATGGTGTTAATTTGATCAATCACGTTAAGTTTTAGATTCAATAAAATTGCATTGGCAAATCCAGATCTCCATTTGAGAATTTCGTCGTTTGTGCTTCTGTGGAATTATCACATTATGTTTTAGATTCAATTAAATTGCATTGGCAAATCCAGATCCTCATTTGAGAATTTTATCGTTTGTACTTCTGTGAAATTATGCGAATGTTTGTTAATGTTTACTACATGTCACTAAATTATCGAAAAAATATATTTTGTTTGGGAAAAATGTATTGCAAAGATGTTTTAAATTGGGTTCAAGCAGTGGGCATCCCATTCTAATTCTAATTGTAATTTTCAATGTAACAAGTTTAGTAATTTTGTGGTGATTGAAAATTACAACCTATAGTGTGCATTGGGTTAATTAATCGTATAAGTGTCATGATTGCCTTACCCAATTTTTGCCTTTTTTTTGAATTATTTTGGGCAACCATGATTATGATATATTCATAGACAAATGTGAGAATTAATTATGTATATGGATGCAGTATATATTTCATTAAATGAATCCAAATATATGCGCAAGGTAAAATAACATACTTATATCTGTATTGAAATTGTGTTTAATCATTACAAGTTTAATTAAATTTGGTCTTTTGGATATTTATAGAGATGTGTAAGGATTCAATTCATTTAATTATAGTTAAATATATTAGCATCTCTCTTATAATTATCTTTTTATGTGGCTATCTTCTTTTAATGGAAATGGAAATAATTGAAAGCATGCATAGTTCAATAATGGAGTATTACAGAATAATTAAGGTTTATTCATTACGTGAGGTACATATTCGATTAAGTCTTGAAGTACCTTGAAAATATGATATTAATAAAATGGGTTGCCATTTAATTAATTTCATGATGCCACTCAGGATAATCAATGAGATATTCATAATTATCATGTTAATGTACATGAATTATGTTTGGTATTATGTTGTTAATGGTCAACAATTATTAAGTGATTAAATATTTAATTATTTTGATTACTTGCTAATCGACATGTCAAATTTTCATCACATTTATCCCTTTGATAAATATGTGTATATATGTATGAATATATTAATGAGATTTGATGCATGTTCAAATCAGTAATTAGCCGCGGCATCATTTATAATTTTATTTTTAAATTTCTTATAAAATGTGGCAACGATTCTGGGTTGTAATTCTTTGATCCCTATAATCATTTAAGCATCCATTAAGTTTGTTATTTTTTATTTAAAAAAAATAAAAATAAATTGAAGCTTGTGATCAACATCATTTAGTTGATTGTTAATAAATTATGGATGCTTGAGAATGCCATAACAAACATGGTAGGGGAAATTCGTGTTTGTTCATGTGGATCGAATTTTATTTGACTCATTCGTGGTAATGCCTCACCTCTTGTGTATTGAATACTTCAACCATTATTAAAATTATACCATCATGATTTATTATTAAGTAACTTTGCTTAATGGTATAATAAATACACATGGATTTGTGTCTTTTAAAGTCATGGAATTTGTATTTATCTAAATTCTTTGCCCTCTGATTATGTACAATTAATAATGTACTGTTGGAATACTTGATATATTACATCATGGTGGAGGTACGTTTGAAGTTCAACTTGGCTACATATTTCATAGTTGTAAGTGGATTTCATTGATTCCATCAATGATTATATCTTTGTGGTTGTGGCACATAATAATGTATTGACTTTCTTTATCTTAGCTCAATTGCATTTTATGAATTTATAATTAAGGCTATATTCTGATTATTATGAAAAGGGATATTTGTCTAATTTAGTTTATTCTAAAGTAAAATTCGGAATCTCTAATTAAGTTAAGAAATCTTTCATTATTTTTTTTATAGGTACGAATCATCTTATATTCCTATTTGGTTAGAGAAATTAATTAATTAAATTTGAGAAGACATATTTTATGTCGTTTTGGTCTAGTAATTTTTCAATCTAGTCAATCAAAGTATCATGTTGCCATAGCAGCATCTGTGTGTGGAGAACGACTTTATTGAAATTACTTAGATGAGTGTGGAATTATTTATGTGTTCTGTGTTCGCCCCATAGGTAGACACAGTTTGACAGAATAATAGCACACATGTGATGATAAGTATGTATTATATTAAATTGTTCATGTGAATATCAGTCGGTCCAAAGATATACTTTTTACAGAACTTATTATCAGTACTTGATTATTACACTAAGATTACCTTTGCAGTTAATTTTTGTCCATAGACGAGGTTAATATTGCATAAGATGTCTTGTGATGGGTCCCAAATTAATAATTTGATCGGCCCAAAGGTAGATTAATATTTGGCCCGAAATACACAAGCACCTGTGATCGTGAATACGTGACAATTATTTATTTAACATGTGAGTAATAAGTCGGCCCAAATGAAGGCTATTGCTTGATAGTTTTATTGTTAGTATTTGACTACTACGTAGAGGATGTCACTTACAAGTTGGTATTGTTGTCATTAGACTTGGCTAATGATGTGCTTGATTCCTCGAGATGATTATAAGTTATTTAAATTTTGAAAGATTATAAAGTTTAATGCGAGCATGATAAATTATTTTGCAAAATTTTTTATACAATTAAGAACTCTGCTTATTAAGTTTAACATATATCAACAACAAAATTATACATGATGATAACTTCAACAATAAAGATCAGACTAGTAGGCTTCAAGAAAATTTGGTCTTAATAAAGTATAAGAACAATACAAGAAAACACATTAAGAAAGCTGCAAAAGACAACTAAAGTATAACCTTTTGTTTACTCCTAAAGGCTTGTGGAATTGTTTTATAATATACCACATTAAGATTATTTAGCATGAAGGTGTTGTGTTGTAGTTAAAAAACAAAAATAGTACTCCACAACATATGATTACTAATTGGAGAAATACTAAAGATTGCAGCTTATGGTCTCAATAAAGTTCCAACCAAAGTGGTTGTGAGGACTCTTTAAGTTTCACATATGGTGATGTCCAACTAAGGTTAGATCATTGAGATCTACTAAAGAAAATTGGACTCAAATAAATAGAAGCTACTTTATTAGTTATGAATAAAGATAAAAGTTTATGGTCCAATTAATCGGATGACATTTGAGACGGGTAATACGGTATTCTTTGAGGATGTCGATTTGGAGGAAAGAATAATATTAGAGACATTGTCTATAAGGAGGAGTCTATTTCGACTCCCACTTATGCTTTTAAGAATGGTGCAAATCCAAAATAATGATATGACAATGTCAATAATATTTAAGGAATAAAAATTCAACAACCTCAATAATTAATGACACTAAGTAAACCATTAGAATAGAGAGAAAGACAATTCGGATGATTATGTAATTTTTTCTCTTAAATAATAAGGACACTACGAAATTTAATGGTAGAACATTCGAACAATGTTTATCAAGCCATGTAAGGTCCAAATACTTGAAAGTGGATTAATGCTATAAGTTATGAGTTTAATTTAATACAAGATGATTAGGTTCGCATCTTGTTAAAGGATCATACTCAAAAGGGAAGGAATGCATTATTTTAGGGACTTTCTATCCGGTTATTGAGAAAGATTCTTTTAAGATAATCGTGACATTAGTAGCACATTTAGATATTGAATTAAATTAGATAGATGTAAAGATAAAGTTCCTTGATGGCAACACTGATGATACGATCTTAAAAATTTAAGAACTAAAAGGAAATCTATCTATGCATTCAAGAAAGCTTTTCCATAAAGGAATCAGAAGAATCATCATGAAGTAATTTTCTCATTAGGTTTTGAGACAAATGTAGATGATTATGTAGTTCAGTGGGAGAAGATTTAAGTTAAACTAGGGAGACAAGTGCAATCTCAATCAAGTGCCCTAAAGTAAAACTAAAAATTTAAGAAATGTAGAAATATTCTATATGCTTTGACTTTTGGAAGTTGTTGTATGATGAGGTCTGTAAAAGACCTGATTTGATTTTTTTTGTTGGTATATTAAGTAGATAATTAAGTAACTCTAGTATGGATCTTTATAAGGTATTTACAGAGAACTATGGATAACATGCTTGCACATAAGAGATCAGATTAGTATGAGATCATAAAATAGTCTGATTTTGAGTTTGTTGGATGCCAATACAGTATAAGATCCAATTCAGGCTATATCTTCTATTGGTCAGGAGAGCTATACAAGTAAAAGTATTAAGCAAACACTTTAACTCATTAACCATGACAACAGAATCAGTAGCACACTAAGGGGCATTCAAACATGAATAAAGGTTGTGAAGTTTTGTCACATAAAGTTTATTGTGACAGTTAGTTCGCAGTATTAATGACAAGAGTACTATAAGTCAAGAATATTGACATAGAATTCTTGGTTGTTAAAGAAAGTGTTTTGTGTAGATAAAATTTAGTAGAGTATATTGTGATAGACTCCAAATGATAATTCGTCACTTATGTATTCAATGCCCTGTATTTGAGCTAGCTACTCATGTGGGTATTATATGGTTTTAAAATACATTAGTTTAGTGGGAGTCTATATTTATTGCTCTTTAAAGTTTCAAGACACTTTGATTTGGATAATTCAGTTTTCTGTAGAATAAAGTTGATGGCTTTGAATTCATTATGATTTCACTTAAGTTAATTTTTTATTTTGTAATATTTTATATTATGGATTGATCTCAGTAAAGATTGAAGTTGGACCAGTTGGAAATAGACATGTTAATCACATTGCATGTAATTTCCACGCTCCTCACCATATTTGATCTATGTCATTAAGTATATTAATATGATGATTGTCGGGATTTAACCACGATTTATAATGTGGTGAATGCAGCGGAAATTCCATTGCTAGTATATGAGATGGACCAGATCGTTGAAGGTAGTTTGAATGGATATCATAAAGTTGCGCACTAAGGATTCTTAATATAATTGTCTTCGGAAAATAATATTGACCGAGTGGGAGATTGTTGGGAAATTTATATTTCCTGTATAATCTAATTGTGGGAAATTTATTTATATTCAATTATATTAGCTATTTAAATATTATATTGGGCTTAATTAAGTGATTAATTAAAGTAGAAGTCCATGGGCTATATTATTTGATATGGGCCAATGAGTAGATACCCAATACTATGTAATTAGGTGATAATGGGTGGCCTGATTAAAGTAGTATATAAGGTTACCCAGGTTATGGTCCCCAATATACTACGCCGAACACGGTCTTCTCTTCTCCCCATCAGAAGAGATTACGACGATCCTAAGGGGAATATGGAGGCTTAGTTAAGGAAGGTCATAATACCTACCGATCTTCAAGTTTATATTCCTCTTAGACAATTCAGTAAATCGAGGTACGCTTCCGAATTACGGTTAGACCTCGTTTATCACAATAGGCTCTAAGGCATTAGGATTTATGATTTTATTTCCTACAAATCTCACACAAGTCTTTGACGTTATGAATTATTCATGACATAATTCAAATGAAAAGCTATTACTTTTATCTGATCAGTATTTTAAAAAAAAAAATGATATTCCATCCATCCTAGAAATACATGCACGTGTTTAGTGATACAGAGTTAAAGAAAAATAATTTTTTGTTGTAATGATGTAAGAAAAAATAATTATTTTGGGTAATTGAATGGAATAAAGTGTATAATATAATTGACATTGACTACAATGTCGGTAAAAAAATTGACTTTTTTATAATATTACAATTTTGTAAGCTATTGATATTATTAGTGTTACGTACCATTTTTAGGGTGTGTAAATATTTTTGGGACGGAGGGAATACTACTTTTTAAAAATATTATCATATTTATAAATTTATAATATTTAAATTAAAAAATAAATTAAATAAAAATAAATTTTAATTTAATACATTTTTAAATAATAAAATATAAATTAAATAAAAAAACATGGAAAAGAATACATATACATATAAGGCCAAATTAATTACCTTTCATAAATAATTTTTAAAATTTCTCATTTAATATCAACCAAAAAAAACCCCATTAAAATTACTTAGCCCTAATTGATTTTCTTTTATAAGTAATTTTTTAATTTTTTAATTTAATAACAATTAAATGAGGTACTTTAAAATTATTTAATTATATTAGTGGATAATCCGTCTAATAACTTAGGATTTGTAGGATGGTGTCATTCAAATTTTTGTATTTTAATATTCCCTCAAGTCACTATCAATCTATCAATTTTAGCATTTTGGGTCTTCCACTCTTAATCAATATATTTCCTCTTTTAAACACATAGAATCACACATACTAATATAATTAAAATATGAAACTCACACATCCAACTAATACAACTACTAACTACTAACTACATATAAAGTAATAATACTCTTTAATTTACGCACAAAAAGCAAACGGATAGATCAACAACAAAATAAGTTAAAACTTTCGTACGTTGAGCACGCATATCTAGGTTTATGTGATTAGATCTAATCCGAGATGTGAAGTGTAATATTCTTGTTAATAGAATGTAAAATCCTTTTTAACACAATAACTAATATTCTTGATTTTATAAATTAAAAACTATTCTTTTAGCTAATTATTAATATCCTTGATATTATCTCAACCGATTGTTTCAATATAAAAAATAAAAAATTATATCTTTATTAATTAAAATGAATACTTTTATAAATAAAAATGTACTACATTTGAACATCTTGTGCATTGGGTGCACAAGAAGTCAATTATATGTTATATGTGCGATGGAAAGATAATAAATTTTAAATTAAAATATATTGTGAGATTATTTTGTCACAAGTGATTTTACCAAAGTAAAATTACCCACAATTCAGTGAAAAAAAAAAACTTTTCACAGTTTATAAGGAGTGAGTAATTTTGAAAAGAAAAAGAAAATTATTAATTATATTAAAAGTTCCAATCTTTTCGCGAATTGTAAATTGGTCTAAACTTTTCAATATATTTATAAATAAGTTTCCGACCTTAAAACCCATAAACATTAGTCTAATATTCCATAATCCAATGTGAAAAGGATAAATTGGTACATTATTGTGGAATTGAGGGTTAATATTTTATTATATATATATATATATATATATATATATATATATATATATATATATATTATAGAAATGTTAATAAAAGTTGAAAATTGAATTGATGGCTTATATACATTTTAATTTGGAGTTGTTAGGACATGAAAGATAAAGTAAAAATTAAAGACTCAGAAGATTTTCTTCGGAATCCATTCAAACCTGAAAATATATGAAAATATCCATTTAGAAATTAAAATAATAAAATCTTTCAAAATAATTTAATAATAACTTCATTAATATTCATATATTAAACATGTCATTAATATAAAATTTTATAATTTATTATTATTAAAATAACATATTAATTAACAGAAAATTTATATGTTACATTATTGTTGGATTTGTCAAAGATAAAAGAAGATCCCACATCGGAATGGAGAGCAAAAAGGGGAGGGATTTCTTAGGCTATATAAGGAGACCCTTACACTTGATATTAAGTGCACCAATCAAGTACACTTTAATCTTTGTGTTTGATTCTATTTAAATTTCTTTCTTGTATTCTCGGTTGTGAGAATGGGGAGAAGGGTGTGAATCAGTCAAAGATTTGTAAGAGTGTAGGGATTGGGGTCGGGAGAGAGAAATTCTGTGTGATTGTACAAATTTTTCACATAGTAGTATTTTTCTCGATTCGTGGTTTTTCTCTGGTTTTGGAATTTTCCACGTAAATTCTTGTGTTGTACTTTTTATGCTCTTCTTTATTTGTCCTGAATGGATGAGATCTGCCTATCCCAACAATTATATAACTTTTAGCAATTTTATTATTTTATATTTTAAATTGGATAATTTCATATATTTCGAATTTTAAATTGATAGTTTACCTATGTTTCGATTCCTAAATTAAAAAAAAATCCTTGTTTTTTTTCATCCATCTTCCAAGTTTAATTAGAACGTTATTCATTTCATTTTCCATTTTTTTTATTGATTACTTACATATGTTACGTCGTTTAGGTTATTTCTATTAATTATTTTATGTTTATTCATCTAAATTAAATCTATTAATTAATTTATTACTTGCACCCTTTATTTAATTTATTGATTACATCTTTTTGCTTGTTTTATGATTCCCCTCTTTTTTTCATATTATTATTCTTATTAATCCTACTATTATTAAAAAAAATTCATTAAAAGTGAATAAATAAATAAAATTATTGTATATCTCATCTAATTTAATTTGACTAAACAATAAATTGTCTGCATATTATACTATTAATATTATTAGCACTACAACATAAGTAGCATTAAATAATGCCTAATAGTAACACTTTAAATTTATATAACACAAAATGATAATATTTTTTAAATTATTATGATATGTAACATATTTGTATCACTTTATATGTAAGTAACACATACATGTAACGCATTTCTATTATGTAACACATGCATATAACACTTTTATGTATATAACATATTTTATGTATTATTTTTACAAATGTAACACTGTAATATAACACTTATACATAACTAACATTTTAAGCAACACTTCTACATACATAAATTATTTACATAACATTTTAAAATAGTTATTTTAATACTCCATATTTATAAGATGGAATTAATTAAAATTAAAATTATATATATATATATATATAATTCAATTTAAAAATGTTACATATTTTTTATTTTTTTTAAATAGAATAAATTAGTTTAATGTAATTATATAATAATACAAAATGCATATAATTCATTGCATAAAATATATTTTACTTTAATATATATTATTTAAAATAGAATTATAAAATTTTTTAGAAAATATTATTTACGAAAAATATTTTGAAATTATATTTACTAACATTTTATGTCAACGTTTAAAATATTTAAATACAAAATTTTATTTGAAAAGGAAAAAGATTGATGGACTAGCTAAGTTGGTAGATGAAACATATTATAATTCATAGGTCATGGGTTTAAACCCAAGCAAATGCAATTTTATTTTTTAAATTTTATAAAAAGTGCTATATAAATATTTTGTTGTAACTTTTATAAAGTGTTACCCAAATAAATGTAACATTTTTATTAAGTGTTACTATATTAAAAAAAAAAAGTGTTACATAAAACAATAGGTAACATGGGCAACAACGATACCCCTAAAAGTATTACATATCGTCTATAATAACACTATTAAGCTATTAGATAATATTTTTTACGTATTATATAAAACAATTTATGTTGTAGTACTAGCTCCCTGATAAGTTCTAAAATAGTTTGTGTTGTAAAGTAATTGATAAGAACAATGAGAGAAACATAAAGAAGAAGAGAAGAATACAGAAGTAGGGAGAGAGAGATTTTATTAACGGCGTTGATATGAATGTGTACAAAATCCTAATATTCATACTCATATAGAGAGGAGAAAGAAGTATATTGGTAAATAAACTCTCTTTCTATTCGAATTACATAGCTAATTATATAAGGAGTAATGTCTATGTAAACCTGATATTATGCCCCATGCGATGCAAGGGAAAATACGTTAAATTTAAATTAATTTAATAAAAATTTTTAATTTAAATAAGTAAAAAAATATAAAGTAAAATAAAATATAGATATATGCATGTCTTTCATCGAATATGATAATAAATGATAATATAATAAATAGTTTTATAATAATTAGAATAATTTTAATAATGCAAATTATTTTTGAAAAATATAACATGTATATTAAATTTTATTTTTTATATATATTATAGTATTATGCATACATTACATGAGAAAGATATCAAATTTTAAATAAAATTAATATAATTTTTTTTAATTTTTTAATTTACATAATAAAATAAAATATAAATATACGCTTATTGATTAATAAAATATAATGAACACGAACCTATAAAAAGATATATATGGTAAATTTTTGTGTATTTATATATTATATTATATTAATTAAATTAATAATTATAGTCAATTTAGCAAAGAAATAAAATAAATAATATTCATAGAATTTATATTTATGATAATGGCACAATTAACATAATAAATATTTAATACACATAAAAGTTAATATAATATTTAAGTATAATATAAATGTTACATGTCATCTAATTAAATTCTTTTATTATTTTGACACATAGATAAATTATGTTTAGGGATGCCACATAAGCATTCAAACTCCATATTATTTTGACACATAAAATGAACTATTCCAGAGACGACGCTTGGCGTAGAGAAACTCCTTATTAGTATATTTAAGATATGTCACAACACTCCCCCTTAGATATTACGACGTTACGACATCATATGCATGCCTCGTTAAAAACTTCGCCAGAAAACCCTCTGGGAAAAACCAGTCAAAGAAAATAGTACATGTCTTATAATTTTAATGTTTCATAACAGCTGCCTCATAAAAACTTTCATTAAGGAAACCTTGTCGGAAAAAAAATTTAGTTAAAGAAAAGAGTACAATTTGGTCTTCAAGATTCAACCTTCAGGATTATTTAGAAGTTGTTTATTCCTCAATGCAAATGTGTTTGTCTGTCTCATTAAAAATCTTCAACTAAAAAAACCTCTTAGGAAAAAACTTAGTAAAGCGAAAAAGAGTACAACTATTGGTCTTCTGGACTTAATCTTCTGGATTATTTAGAAATTACCGCTCCCTCTTAAGATAGAGGTATTTTAAAATATAACTGCTGATCTTCAGGATCAAAATTTCAGAATTTACTAGAAATTATCACTCCCATTGAAAACGATATCTGAATTTACATAATATAATATTACAAGTACATATTAAAATATAATTTGGGAGTATTTTTACTTGAGCAAAACACTATGTATAATATCCTACTGCTCTTTTGGAGCATATAAAATAAATTTGTCATGTCTCGCATAATATATTAATTGCTCATCCATGCAACACATAATTTAGTATCTTATAAAAGATCAGGGAAATGTATCTTTCATCATGCCTCATGGGCTATAAATTTATTATATCAACAACTTATACTTATACCAGTTTGAAATTTCAACATTATGGGGATTATTTAATCAACATTCAAATCAATATGTCAATGTCACGTTGTTTTTTTATAAATAAACCAATATATTTTATATTTACGAGATACTTGAGGATATGTTTAATTTCATGTAACTTCTCTATGTCAGAAAGTCATTTAATATTTCTAGCAATTTCATCATAAATGCACATCATGATTTAATTTAACTATAAAGACGAACAGGGGCGGCCTTGGGACGATGCTGGAGGTACCGCCGCACAGGGTCCCACTCTGGCGGGGGCCTCAATTTCTTTTATTATATATTAATATACCTGTAATTATATATATATATTTAAAAGTTAAAATATGAATAGTAATGTGAAGTGGTTCAGCAGTTTTAATCTTACCATTTCTCGCTAGTTAGCGCATGTTCGACCCGTGGGTATCTCAATTTTTTTCTGTTTTATATTTTTAAATTAAAATAATTAATCCACGTATTCTAAAAATTAGAATCGATTTAACGATTTAATTAATAACCCACTCACACATTCTTCAATTTTTTTTTAAAAATAAATCTTTTAGTAATTGAAATAGAATTATTTATATTTTTTAAGTAAAATAATTAATGCACATAAACTGTTGAATCACATAAAAATTAATAGATTTTATTAATAGCATACAAACATGCTATATTCTTTATTTTATTAAAATCAATCTTTTCCACATTAAATTGTTTTAAATATTTTCAATTTAAGTAAAATAATTAATCCACAATATAAAAATTAGGATCGATTTTATCAATAACACACTTACACGCTATATTCTTGTATTTATTTTATTAAAATCAATCATCTCCCCATTAAATTATTTTAAATATTTCCAAAATATATAAATTTGATTAACATTTGTGGGAATTGTATTTTAGAAATTAAAATAATTTGTTGGGTTATTAATTGATGTTATGTTTTAATTTTGGAATGATAAAGATAAATATAAGACGGATAAAAAAAAAAGTGTGAAAATAAATATTGAAAAAAGGAGTAGTTTTTATATAAATTAAAGCCTAAAATAAATTTCAGCACCAGACCCCTCAAATGATAGGTTCGGCCCTGAAGACGAAAGCAAAAAAAATACATTCTTTGAAATCATATGTTGATACATCCATCAAGATCAAACATTGAAATATACATATTCATGTATATGGATTAAAATCAATATGGAAAATATATGAAAAAGTATATGATATTGATTTTGACAAATCCACATGAATAATACTTTATTAAAATTTGTCGAACATGATTCCAATCAATCAAGAGGTATGATAGAAATAAGCAATACTAATTTTTTTTTATCAAAATTAACCAAAATTTAGATTAATAGTTTCATGATTAAACGAATTCTTATCGAAATTGAATAACAAATATTTAAAAATTTTGTAGTACCTTCAAGAAAAGACAGGATTCTTTTATAGGGTTTCGTCCATTAAATAATTAATTCTCCTTGACTCTCCCTTGATTGTTAGATAAAAAGTTCAGTGGGTTAGAGCTTGCTAATAACGTATTGTAAAGTAATTGACAAGAACAATGAGAGAAACATAAATAAGAAGAGAAGAATACAGAAGTAAATAAACTCTCTTCTTATTCTAATTATATAACTAATTATATAAGGAGTAATGTTTATATAAAATATTTCACAACAATTTGTACAATTCTTTAATTATAAATTACAAAGCTACGATGAAATTATTTCCAAAATAGAGGAAGTGATTTTTATAAACATAAAAAACTTATATTTTTTGTGCCTAACCCCTTAAACTATAGGATTGGCATGGTCACAATTATTCATACTTTTTTTTCTTAACGTAAGGAATAACTAAACAGTTGGAATCAGCCGAAATTGGGAGAGTCTCCCACGTGCTTTCTTATAAAATGATATTATTTTTAGTAAAGAAGGCAAGCTTGTGGAATATTACATTATGAGAGTGATTGATCTAACACAAATCAGATACAATTAGGAGAATAGCTTAGATGTTATAATTATCCATGCTTTATGCATACCTTAACCATTATCCATTGAAGTCAATATTGAGTCTTAAAGGCTTCTTTCTTGGCCAATATTACTAAACCTTCCATCCATGCTTTTAGCTTTAGAAGAAACCATATGTGAAGAACTAATAGTGTTGTATAGAAATTCCAAATTAAAGAAAGAAATTAAGGAAATCATATCTAGCATATATTAAAAAGAAAAAGACATAAAAATAAGAGCTTAAAGTTATAATTAAATTTATAAAGGAGAGCTTGATAATAAATTCAAAAAGTAGAAGAGAAAGCCACCTATATAAATTAAAAAAGAAATTTCTCCTTTAAAAGCTCTTTGACTTGAGGCAAAAGTTAACCTCGTCTGGGTCCCGGTGTGTTAGAGTAATTTAATTAAATATTAAATGATTCTCCTTTATTAACTTAACCTTTTAGATGAGATGATCATTTAACAAACACTAGGATGAGAGAATTAAAAAAAAATACTATGCACGATTTTTCTATTTTTGAGGATTCTAAGTTTTATTTTATTAATTTTTATTTTTTTAATCTTCCTAGAAAATTCTATGATTATAAGTTAGTAATGAAACAATGCATTTTTTTATTTTTTTTATTTTTGTATGGAACTATGTTACTAAGGTAATTTTTCTGATGCTTTGTTATTTCATTCTTTTCGTTGGGGGTTCTAATAAACCTATTAGAATGGGTTGAATCCACACTAACCCGTCCTAATAATTTGTCATAAAAATAACCTGTCCTAAGGAAGTCCGCCCAAAAAATAACGTACCCCAAGAAAGGCTTAAAGTCCATCAAAGAGGGGGGTTGCAAGTTAACTCGCACCATCCCACCAATTCACCATTTAATTTAAATTCCAAAAAATTTAAAAATTTTTTACTTTAAAATATTTTAATAATTTAAATTTAAAATATAAATTTAATAAAAAATGAATATTTTTTAAAAAAGTTATATAATTTTAAAATTAAAAAATAATGATCAAATAGAAATTAAAAAAAATCCCCCCACCACCCCCACCCCCACCCCCTGATCTTTTTTTCCTTCCAAGTTCTACCACCCTACAACTCGCCGTAATCTTAATCACGATTTAATGTTTTTGAGCTAAATACTTTTTCTCCACCTATTAATTATACATTATTTATTAGGCAAAGATTGGGTAAAACCGTCTCACAAATCCCCTTATGTGACCCATTTACCCATTATTTATATTTTTAAGGGCTCTATTTGGTTGTAGTCAAATTAAAAAATTGAAAATTTAATTATAAAAATAAATTAATTAGGTCTTATATATATATATATATATATATATATATATATATATATATATATATATATATATATATATATATATATATTTGTATAAATATAATGTTATTTTTTAAATTATATTTTTATTATTAAAATTTTTATTAATTAAAATTTTTTATTTAATTTAATTTTTATTTAAATATTATAAATTTATAAAATGTGATACTCAAATGATGAAAAGTGATAACAGTGCTGTGAAATTACATGAACAATTTATAATATGAATGAAAATGATAACATTTTAAACGAAAAGTGATAACACCTTTTATTAAAAGTGATAACTAATTATCAAAGTGTATTTTACAAATAATTTATAGAATGGATAAAAAGTGATAATATTTTTAATAAAAAATGATTCATAATCTAAGAAAAGTGATATTCGTATAATTAAATTATTTCACGAAATACAATTCACTGGAATAATAAAAGTGATAGTATATTTTTTTTAAAGTGATACACGATAAACAAAAAAGTGATGACTATTTAGTTAAATTATTTATGAACTATTCGTATAATGGATAAAAAGTGATAATATTTTTAGTATAAAGTGGTACCTAAATAAAATAAAGTGATAATAATAAAATAATCGAATTATCCAAAAAATAATTGCTAATAATATTAATATTATTAAATAATTAAATAATAATAATAAATAATATTTTTTTATTAAAAGCTAAAAATAATTGTATTGAAATAGTAGTTGCAAGGTGATCACAGCAGCCAATTTCGATAAATGTCGGTAATTTTAAAGAATGAAACAAACACGGCCCGAATCCGTCTCAGACGGTCTCACCAAAACCTACCTATTTATTATGTATAGTTAAAATATTATAATTTTAAAATAAAAAATAAATAAACATTTAGCAGACATAACATATTTTACATTATATTTATTACATTGTCTCAAATTTTTGTATACTTTCTATTTCTTCGTCTCACTATCTATGCACAATTATAAAGTTAGTAGTACTGTACAGATTTAAAATACTCACAATACATCCATATTTCAATTATATTATATAGAATTATTATTAATAAAAAATTGTATAATTATCAAAATTATTTTACAAAATTCAAAATTCAATTTAAATATAAATATGAGTAACAAAATAAAACATTTATATTTTCGTATATAATACCATAATAATTTAATATAAAATTTAAATATAATGTTTTATTTTTTTTTTTAAATGTAAAAGTGAAATATCATAAAAATAAAATTTAAAAATTTATAAAAAATTAGAAAATTTAAAAAACGTTTTTGAAAAAAAAATATAGAATTGGGATAATAAAAAGACAAATCCAGTGTCCCAACCCGCGAGTGACCTGCTTCACCAATGACCCCATACTGTGAATGACCTATTCCATTTGAGCCCGTTAAAGAGTGGATTGTTGTGGTTTGTGGGCTAAACTGTCTCACCAACTCATTCGGAGTTTTAATTTAGTTTTGAGTTGGCCTCCTGTGTTTTTGGGGACACACCGTGCCCCCATGGAAACACAAAAATTTAATATTATAAATTTTTGTGTTTTATGGGACACGGTGTGTCTCGGGGCGCACAAGTTTTTGCCTTTAGTTTTAAGGTTGAGGTTTCTTTAATGTCAAATCATTTAATTTTAGTTTGTGTATTTTTATCCCTTTATTACTTAGCCTTCATTATTTTTGAGATTTTGGATTAATTTATATTTTACGCGCTAAATTTGGAATCAAATGAAAAAATTGAACCAAATTAAAATTGAAAAATTAAAAAATTTAGTTTTAACTCGATTTTAGTTTACAAACTAGATGGAGTTGTGAAGAAGTGCCAAGCAAAAAACTTAGTTGAGTTCCATTACTTGACCACTGCACCCGAGTTTAGAGAGATTTGGTAGATTGTTGGACCACTACAACAAATATGTGAAAAGACATTACTGAATAGACATCGGTTTTGCTTAAAATGTGATGTCTTTTTGTAAAGAACCGATATCTTTTAAAAAACTGATGTCTATCAGCGTAAAAATGCGCTGATAGACATCGATTTTAATTCAAAATGCGCTGATAGACATCGGTTTCACTAACCGATGTCTATCAAGCGATGCCTATTCTAAACATTAACAAAAATTCACTGATAGACATTGGTGGACCAAACCGATGTCTTTTAAGTGTGTGCATTCTTTGATAGACATCGTTTAAAGCTACCGATGTCAATTATGTGTTGTCTTTCAAAAATTTGAATTAAAATTTTTTCCCACGAATGTGGTTCGAACCCGAACATTTGCTCCACCGCTTTAGCTTTCAAGCCATTTTAGCCAAGTCACTTCTTATTATTGTTTCGTAAAAAAAATTTATATCATAATTACATTTAAACCCTAGATTTCATTCCTCTAACCCAAGTAACCCTCACGCAGCTGAAACACATTTCTCATCTCGCCGCTGAAATTCATTCTTCTCATCCTGTAGCCTGCGTCGTCTTCGCCGCTGCCCTTACTCCCACAATGCATTGAACACGATCTGAGCCCTGCCGTCGGATTTAGCCGTGAACCGCCGTAGTGCAACCCGCCTTCTGGATTCGTCTCCACCGCACCGTCTGCCACCAGCGCATCAGACCGGTATTGGCGCCGCCATCGACCACTCGCCAAAAGCTCCATTTCGTCGAGACCCAGCCCTGTAAACCGCTGGGAGTTACATTGCCATCGCTTCCAGTCAGAAACCAAGAATCACACACTAACTCCAGCAAGGGTCTCTACTATCACGTGTACATTGGATTTATCGAAATGGTTGTTTGAAGAGGTATCGTCCGATCTCTCTCTAAATTACTCCATTTTCTTTTACAGAATGTGATTACTCTTGATTTATTCTCATGTTGGTCGGATAATGTGATATATTGGATTTTCAGCCTAAATGGGATGATTGATACAGGATAAAGATGGAAAATTGGCGGCGGGTGCTATTGCTACAATAGTTGATGAAATAGGTGCAACAGTGATCCACCGGGAGGGTAGTCCAATGGATGTGTCAGTAGACATGTCAATCTCCTATGTTTCTGATGCAATGATGAATGTAAGCCTTCCTTTTGCAAAATTTCAACTCAATTACTCTTTTCAGATATTTCAGTAGTGGTTGAATATTTACGGTGCTCGTTGGTATCAGATTATGCTTGAATAGTCATTTTTCCTTAAGTGCTCTGAATGGGATAATACCTTTTTAAATATGCAATTCTAGGCTAGAATGCAGTTATCACTCTTCTTTTATCATTTAGTCAACTTTCACTACACTTTGGAATTTTCATTGATATTCTCATCTTTTCTCTTTTCCATTGAGAGAATGAGGTCACAATTGCAGGTTAGAAAAATGTAGTGTACAAAATATTCTTCTGGGATCCCTTTTACTAGAGTCTATGATCCAAACAGAAGTAATAAGTTGATGCCATCATGGAATGTGAAATTTCCATGGACTCCCTTCTACTTATTTAGATTGCATTCCAGTAAGCTTGATAGCATTTGCGTAATTTCAAAAGGTGATTATGAACTTCACCCGATAATGTTTAAATTTATATTAACAAGTTGGAAAACGTTGGTAGCTATGACTTCCATAATATTGTATTATATCCGAGGCAATTTCTTGAAATTCTATAATCAAAATAGTCGACTTATCCGTCATGCTTGCTGAAGTTGCTAACGCGAGCCGAATTCACAAGTTACTCGAGAAGAGTTGCATTTACTCAGGTTAAATAAATAAATATAAAAAAATAATATTCAAAATCCGAAAAATTCAGGATTGAATAATACTCTCTCCATCCCACATTACCCTTCACACCCCAAAAAGGAAATATCACTTTATTCAATAACCTCAAAAGTTACTTTATTTTCAAATTTGTCACTCCTTTTCACACACATACCATTACTTTATAATATTTTATCACCTTAAAATACTACAATACCCTCAAAAGTAAAAAAATTTGGTCAAAAAGTGCAACTTTTCTTAAACAACATGATACAGTAAACGAGAAGCGTGGTGTAAAACGGAGGGAGTAGATCAATAGCCTCCTTTATAGAACCCTAGCCTTACTCTACACCCATTACACTCAACTCCATAAAATAGGACTTTCATTTTTCTAATTTTATTACCAAAAATTTGTTCATAAACCATCTCAAACCATGTTTTCATGGATTTAGGTGGGCCCGTCCACGGCAAGCTGCGAGTTAAATATGATAGACTCAACCCATCCCATATTGGGTCATGGCGAACTAACCCTTTTATTTCATTTTTTTTCAATTTTAACTTAATTTGATTTTATTATTAATGCTCGTATTATAATGGGGATTAGGATGAAGACAATGACGAATGGCTTGAAGAGTGGAAACAGTCACCGTTGACTCGTTGAGACCAAGTAAGAGAAATAGAGGGGAAGGCGCCACTATCGCTAGGCACAAACACTTGCGTAAATTGGGTTTACGCTGTAAATCCTAATCATTCCTTCCAGTGTTATATACTCTATGTATTGATAGGGTGTTTAATCATAGAGTTTACGAGGATTTATGACGTAAATGATAAAAGTTGATGCTTATTCCACAAACTTCTAAAAATCTCTAGCAAAGAGTAGAAAAGGAAAGGTAACTAGCATGTGATTAAAAAGAATAATCTAGATAATACTACACATACTCAAAATAAAGAAATAGAATAGGCATGAATATGATAGAAGCCTTGAGAAGCTTCATCTCCCTACTATATATATAAGACATCTCAATGTAATTTAGTAGAAAGAATAATACATTAGTTCTTTCTCTCCACCCACTAAGTCTATCAACCATCCTCCCTTCTCCATATTTCCTACTCTACTAATTCACTCTTCACTCACGCCACTCATCCAATTCAATCTTTTACCAACATGGTATCAGAGCTCGGTTGGATCAATAACTGGGCGTTAAACTAAGCTTCCGCATTTTACTATCCAAAATCCTTACTATACTACCCAAACCATTTTCAAGCCTCCAAAATTGTCCTCTCTAACTTATATCCACTAAATCCCAATCCAAAACCTTCTCAAACGAAGGCTACAACTATTAGGCCATTTAAATGAAGACATACTTCATGTCTCAAGGCCTTTGGGAGATCGTGGGGTACACTATCCCCACGGATACAATATTTTTGTCTAACACAGACAAAGAAAACTAAACAAAAGTATGTCCCAACGGATACAACATCTTTGTCTAATACAGACAAAGAAAATTAGACAAAAGGAGGGGAAGGACAACTTGGCGCTCTACAGCAGGTTGTTGTGGCAGAGTTACTATTTCCAAAGTTTAGAGTTAAGACATCCAAAGAAGCTTGGATATACTAAAGGGGAGTATCGAGAGAGAGTGCAAGTGGGTGTAGCAACTACATGATGGGAGAACAACCAGAGATCCTACAGAGATCTACTACGACAACAAGTCGTCACATCACAGGACAAAACACATCTCTATCAAATACCACTCCCTACGAAAAATAACTAATAATGAGAAGTCGAGCTCAAGACAAAAGGAGCACGGAATCATCTGAACAAGCATCAAGGGGGAGTGATAAAAGTTGATGCTTATTCCACAAACTTCTAGAATCTCTAGCAAAGAGTAGAAAAGGAAAGCTAACTAGCATGTGATTAAAAATAATAATCTAGATAATACTACACATACTCAAAATAAAGAAATAGAATCGACATGAATATGATAGAAGTGATGAGTGATATTTTCACCTAGATTTTAGTATCTTTTTATGTGAGTTTTCGTATATTTTTATCCTTATTTGTATGTTATTTGGTTGTGTTTTGTGTTTTTATTGAAATATGTGTGAATGAGCTTAAACCTATGATTTTCACTTTTTATTGGATGCTAGATATGATAAGAAAGACGTAGGAAAAAGTGGATCTCAATTCAGAGTTGAAACGAGGAAGAACGAGCCAAAACAGTGAAAGAGGAAGCAGGGCAGCAAGAACACGGGCCGTGTACAGCGCACGGCCCTGTAAGAAATGGCCGTATGCCGACATCAGAAGATCCAACACGACCACCCTGTGCCCGTGTTACAGCACACGAGCCGTGTTGCAGCACACGAGGCGTGTTGCGTAACACGGTCCTGTCCAGAATGGCCGTGTGAGAGCAACAGAAGACACAACACGGCCACCTTATGGCCATGTTGCGTCGCATGACTCATGTCGTGTCTGGGATAAAAAAAATCAGAATCCTTCTAGAAGCTTCCCAAGGGGTATAAATACCCCTTTATTCAACAATTGATGAAGATCCAAAATTCCACCCTTCCACACACACCTCATACACCATTTCCTCCATTTTTCACCTTCACCTTCATCCATTCTTCACCCTTTGGATCTACCTTCTTCCAACCATCAAATCCTTCATCCAAGTAGCTAGAGAAGCAAGGAAGAGAGGTGAATTGCAAGGGGGAGAAGAAGATCACCATTGGAGACATCCAAGGGAGTTTTCATCTACACTTTGTATTAAAACCTATTGTTTATCATGTTTTGTAAGGATTTTAATGTCTATGTTGGATTCCTTGTGACCATGAGAGGCTAATCTCCCTTGTGAGATTAGCAATATGAATTGTGTTGGATAATTTTGGGTATTTTGCAATTGAATGATTATGTTGAATGGGTTAATTGATTTTCTATCATTGATTATTAATTGCTTGATTTGTTTTGTTGATTTGTGTGTTTAGTTGTTCTAGATTTGTGATTAGATTGAGAAATCAATTGCATGCTTAGGATAATTGAGTGAATCATTTCATCAAACACCTCATGTGCATTATAAATTGTGAAGAGATTGAGAAGTCTTTCATAGTTTAGAACCCTTTGGTAGGACATGCAATTGGTTTGATCGAGAGGTTGATTAATTGTGTGAAGGGACTCTCATTTAAGCTTAGTACCTAGTTGGAATTGTTTAAGTGAGAACCAATCTATTGAGCTATGTTTAGAACCATATCCTATTCATTCCGAGAGGGAGTGTAGGTGATCTTAGTGTTAGCCCTTAGTCTCTTACCCATGACACATATGAATTCATTGCATGATACCTAGATTTTCCATGCTTTAAGTATTGCTAATCTTATCTCTATCTACTTGGCTCATTCATCCATCTTCCATTCATCTATCCTTTTATTTTATTGTCATTTCTTGATTATCTCCCCTTCTCGTTCATCTCTATAATACTATGACAAACACGAGATCGCTTAGACCCTAGTAACTTCCTCCATGTGGTTTGATAATTTCTTTAATTGGTCATGCCCACTATATTATGGCTAATCAAGAAGCCTTGAGAAGGTTCATATCTCTACTATATATATAAGACATCTCAATGTAATTTAGTAGAAAGAATAATACATTAGTTCTTTCTCTCCACCCACTAAGTCTATCAAACATCCTCCCTTCTCCATATTTCCTACCCTACTAATTCACTCTTCACTCACGCCACTCATCCAATTCAATCTTCTACCAACAGTAAATCTGATCTACAAGAGATTAACTCATTGCTAGGAGGGAGAGAGAGAGATCTTGCAAATCTTTGTCTAATCGTCTCCTTTTGAATTTTTGATCTTATTTGGGCTTAAATTAAGTGGTATCAATCACTTTTACCGTTTTACATTTATGTACAAATTATGAATTAAAATTAATAATAAAGAATTACTTCCTCAATCTCAATTATCAGTTTATATTGTACCACTATTGTGGACACAAGGTTTAAGAATTTTTTCTTTTTTACTTACTCTTTTAATTTATGGAAGCAATATAGTCTATTTAGGTAAATGCTATGTGTAGTAAATAAAAGTGACAATTAAAAAAAAACAGAGTTCGTCTAGGATATAACTCAAGTGGTAGAAGAAATTGAGTAAAAATATATAGAAATATACTGAGAACTATTATAACATGTTTTTGTGCATCAGCCAAAGATATATACTATCGTTCAAATGGTCACACAAATAAGTTAAGACATGACACGAAATTTTTGAATCACAAGCATCGCATTTTACGATAAAGCTAAATAGCAATCAATTCACATTTTTACAATTTTTATACTCATATATATATATATATATATATATATATATATATATATATATATATATATTCGTATTTGTTTGATGTTAGAAATGGGCGTGAATGCATTGAATTGAGTGTTTGATTTTGGTAGTTGATAGTTAAAAGAAAACAGAAATTCTAGAAGCAATTGTTGATTGTGAGTGTGGTCCATGTTTCATATATATATATATATATATATATAATAACTTCTAAAACAATTATAATAAATTTCCACATAATTAATCATTAAAATATCATATTAATTAATTAGGTGATAGAGACACTCTCTTGTGAAATGTGTTATTTGTGAGAACCCATCATTAAAATATGCTTACTGTATAGATAAAGTATGTTAAATTGTAGTTAAAGTATATTAATAATAAATTATATTACTCCCTCCGTCCCACGTATTTTTACCCACTTTCCATTTTGGGGTGTCCCACGTATTTTTACCCATTCCATTTTTGGCAAAAATACATAATATTTTATTACCTACTTTTTACAATCCCAACAACTTTAATTATTTTTTTACACTTTATTCATCATTCTCAATAATTTTATTTACTTTTCTTTTTAAATTACTAATTTATCCCTACTTTCTCTTACATTATATATTAAAAAAATAAAACGTCTTAATCTCCGTGCCCGTACAAACGGGTAAAAATACCCGGGACGGAGGGAGTATAACATGCTAAAATCATACTTTAATGCATAATTTAGCAAAACATATTTTAATAATCATTAAACATACTTTAACTATACAATTAACATATTTACTGATGGGTCGATTCATCTTACAAATAATTCTTCTCACGAGAGAATTTCTCTATGGATAAATATATGTAGTTGCTGGAGTGTTAAAGCATTTTTTATGCAGAGACGCATAGTCATTATGTGAAATCGCTATATGGTGCACCATTTTGAGAAAAATTGCTCTTTTAAATATATATTGAGACAACTCGTTAGAATATAATATAAGGTTATTTTAAAGAGATTATTAACAATAATAAAATTACTCCAGAGTAAGCCATCTTTTACGCTATAGAGTAATTTATCGTTAATTAAAGAGTAATCTTATTTTACTGTGAAATAGGTTTCATGTTAGGTTTTGCGATTTTTATAATGCTAAAATTCCAATTCTTAATTTATATATAGGATTATTATTATTATTACAATTATTATTACAATTATTATTATTATTCACTAACTTTCGTTAATTTTAAAATTGATCTACTCATTTTAAGTTTTTTTGAAATTAGTCTATTAATTTTACAAAATTTATCAAAATCCTTCTCTGACCTGTTGTAGGGCAACCCATTTGGTTGTAGGGGGTTTCCCACCCTATTTCTGTTAACGTGGATTTATTTTTTATAATCAAATATTGTGTGTAGTTTAGTATTTATTAATAAATTATAGTAGTATATTGAAAGTATTGTCATGTGTTAAGGTGAGATAACAATTTGTAGCCATTGAATTGAGTATATTTATTAAAAATGTAAAAATAATATTAAAATAAACTAATAAAACAAGTGTGAGTTTATTTATGAAATGTAAGAAGTTTAATTCTTCCGTATCACGTTAAGTTTACATTTTTCATTTTTATTTGTTTTAAATTAATGTTTATATTATTTTTTTTGTCAAGTTGGGACCATACAAATCAATTATTTATTCTATATAGAGCTTATACATAACATTAATACAACTACATACACATTAAATATTCTCTAAACTCACTATCTACCTACTATCTACTATGCATTAGATATTATATTTCTCAACATACTTATATTTCTAAACTCACTATTTACCTACTATCGACTATGTATTAGATATTTCTCAACATACTATCTCTTAAAATATTAATCTCTTAATCTCCTTTAAAAAAACTTCTAACATTAACACGAGGGAAGCAGATGTTAATACAAATTAATTCACATAATTAGAACATCATAATTACGTGGTGTTAGATATTGTAACGGTGTGGAGTGATAGTATATTGATGGGTGAAAGAAAGATAAATTAACACAAGGAAATGTTGATTGGGGGGGAGTAAGTAGCATGAGTGGTCCATCAAACTAAAAAACATGTTTTATTCATCCCATTTTGTGTCCGCAGAAAACCTAATCTATTATCCATTTAATTAATTAATAATTAAATAATAATAACCCAAAAAAAAGTGTACCTATCGTCCTTCCTCGACCCCTCTCTATTTTATCCACGAGGAAATCAATTTCCCCACGTGCTCTATTTCCAACACCACCGCGTAGTCCAAACACAAACTCTCACACTTTTCATTCCCAGGTGTCACTTTTCATATATTTCAACACGCCCCCCCTTCCCCCCTGTTGACCCCCCACTGCCCCACTTCACTCCCCCCCACCCTACCCCACCCCCTACTCGGTTTCCACCCGCTTATATACGCGGGCGAGCCGCCATTTCTACACAACAATCAATCATCGATTATTCTGTTCTCCGAGCAAAACAGAGAAAGAGGAGAATTAATTAAAGCAATAATTAATTAATTAATTATTTTTTTGAAGTGGGTTTTTGATTTGAGTGTAGTGATATGGTTAAATCACCTGATCACAAGAGGCAATCTTCACCCTCCTCCACCGCCGCCGCCGGAATCTTGGAGCGGGTCATCGGAGATTCTCCGCCGTCGTCTTCTTCCTGCAAGTACAAAGGCGTGAGGAAGCGCAAGTGGGGCAAATACGTCTCCGAGATCCGGCTCCCCAACTGCCGGGAGAGAATCTGGCTCGGCTCCTACGACACGGCGGAGAAGGCGGCGCGTGCGTTCGACGCAGCCCTCTTCTGCCTCCGTGGCCGCAGCGCCAAGTTCAATTTTCCCGACAACCCGCCCGACATCGTCAACGGCCGGTCGATGAAGCCGGCCGAGATCCAGGTCGCGGCGGCCCGGTTCGCGCATGCTGAGCCGGATCCTAGAGCCGCCGGGCATTCGGGTCGGGTCGAGGATGCGGATTCGCAGTCTGACTCGCTGTCGTCGTCGGATCAGGTGTTTCTGCATGCGGAGTCCCCGTGTCCATCTGTGTCGGGTCAGCTGGATAGTGGAATTACGGAAATACCACTGGACACTGCGTTCTTGGACCAGTTTTTGAACATGGGCGCGGAGAATAACATTTCGGATTTCGGGTTATTTCCGGGATTTGACGAATTCTCAGCCGACTTCATGGCGCCGCCGCTGCCAGCCGCCGATTATAACTGGCCGGATAATAGCATCGAGGAATTTACGTCACAGGGTGGTTCATTTTTATGGAATTTTTAATTAAGAATTTATTTATATCCAATTAATATTTGGATTATACAATATTTTTTTGGGTCGGAAATTCTGGAAATTTTTAATGCTGGAATTTCTGACAATATTCCAAATAAAATAATTAAAATTGGATAAATGAACCACCCACCCCACTCCCTCTCTATTTTATTCTTTTCTATTTTTTTAATTAACTTTTTGTTAAAATATTAGGGATAGAGTGGATGGAACAGTTTTTTTGGTGTCACCATCAACTTCTTTGCACTTTTTCCAAGTTCTATTTCAGTAAGAATATGAACATTATGCTTAAAGGTACGTGTATGTAACGTTGCATTTATAATAATATAGGAACAAAGGTGTTCTCTTATTTCTTTTCCATTTTTTTTTTCATCAACATGATTGAAGAGTTATTTGTTAATACATATTCTAATGTAAAATTGTCTAAAATTCACATTTACATAACAAAACTCTAGAAAGAGATAGTTTCTTGTAATCCATGGATTCCATTCGAGAAATTATTACTCTTTTATAATAACAAGCTTACATTTTTTTAAAAAAATACTTCATAATATTAAGGGTAGGTTTTGAGTGAGACTATTTCAAAGATCTATTTTGTGAGACGGATCATCCTAAATAAAAAAAATTATATTTTAAATTCCATTAAAAAATAATTAAACATAAGTAAGGGCCTTGTTTCGCTATACTAATTAAAATTCCTTTAACTATCCATATATTTGGCCCATGTCTACTAACGCCTATAAAAAAGTGATAAACATCCAATTAAAATAATACTCTATTTTATAAAGAATTCATAGGAATTTTAAAAGTGATATTATTTTTAATAAAAATGACATCTAATAAGTAAAAGCGATACCCATTGAATTGAATTATTTCAAGATTTATAAGATGAATAAAAACTGATAATATTTTTAATAAAAGTGTTATTCGATCAAGGAATAAATATATTCTTTTAATTGAATTATTTAAAGAACATATAACAAATAAAAATTTATAAAATTTTTTAATAAAAAGTTATATCCAACAAAAAAAAGTGATAACTATTTACTGAACGATTTCATACTTGAATAATTTATAGTAGGGACCATTTTATATGTTTTAAAATAATTATCACTTTTATTATAAAAGGTTATCATTTTCACTATAAAATGTTATCATTTTTTTCATTTATACTATAAATTGTTTATGAAATAACATTATCACTTTTCATTAATTTAGTATCACTTTTCAATATAAAAGTTATTACTTTCTAACCGTCTCACGTAAGCCCTTACGTGAGAGGGTTTCGTACAAGTATTTCCCTTTATAATATACAAATAAAAAGTAATAACAAATATATAATTTTTTTTATTATTACTAAAAGTGATATCTTATCACCAAAAAGTAACATTTGAATTATTGCATTAGATAAATGGCAAAGACTTGTGTGAGACCGCCTTACGTAAGGGCTTACGTGAGACGACCAGAAAGTGATGACTTTTATAAAGGGAAATGATAATAAATTAATGAAAAGTGATAATGCTCTTTCATGAACAATTTATAGTATAAATAAAAAATGATAATATTTTATAGCGAAAGTGATAACGATTTTAAAAATTGAAAAATAGACTCACGTAAGACGATGTCACGCAAAACCTACCCTAGATAAATATATTAAATTAATTTGATAAATTTTAATTCGAATATTTATTTTATATTTTACTTAAAAATTAAATAAAAAGTTTATCACGCAATTAATGTAATTAACATTTAAAAAAAAAACTGGAAGAAAGAAAAAGGAAATATGAATAGATGAGAATTGAGAGTTGAGACAACAGCTAGCAGCTGCTCGCTTATGTTTAAGTTTTGGTTGGAGGGCATTAAAATAAATGGCAGCGCTATTGCCAATCGAACAAAATTACAAAGGGCACATAATTATTAAAATTTTAAAGATTGAATAGACTATAATAAGCTTGACATCAAACACCTTGAATAGTTTTTACTTTTAACATTTAAATCAAATACATCCAAAATTCACATCTAAAAATACGATTGATTATAATTTTCTCGGATTAAATTTTTATCTAAAATTCCATACCGTCATCATCGTTCATCTGCAAAGAAAAAGAAGCAAAGTGCTGCCGTTCATTTCATAAATTTCTACAAACTTTTCACCCAATAACAACTTCAAATTTTGGAACATTGATGATATATAATTTATTGAATAAGTAATCACCTATTTTCCAAACCTTTGTATTTAGAATTCTGAAAATGTAAAATTTAATAACTAAACTCAGGATTTTAGGGGAAAAAAAGTAAAATTTTGGGAGATGGACAATTTCTATTTCATTTTTCTATCCACCGTTTAAGAAACAAATTTTATTGGGTGGATTTAATAACTAAAATTACTTCAAGAAAAAAAAAATTGTACTCATCACCGCATTCACATATTCTCTTTATCAAAATCAAAATTCAAGAAAGATTAGAAGCAAGAGGGGAAAATTGATAGGAAGCCTTTTCTACCATTTTAAAATATCAAATTAAATTAATGAAATAAAATACTTTGTCGATTCAAACACTGACAATCTATTTTCTCTACTTTCATCTTTCAATCCTTGCTGTCTGGATTAGCCTAGGCTTCTCACTTTTTTGTTGCAGATGATTATCTGGTGTGATGCTGTAACTTAAAGGAGGAAGTATTTTCATAATTTCACGTACTGGATCTCTTCTTTTCATCTTCTTTAGAAGACGTGTTTCTGTAAATTTAAGTGAATTGGTTTTTGGGTGTATTAAAGTAATTTTTTTAAGTATATTTATATTAAGGTTATAAGAGTCAATTCAATCCTTAAAATTTTAATAATCGGATGCCCTTATTAATTTTTCGGGTGGCAATAGTACCGCTCTATAATAAAATGCAATAAGGCTATCAACTCTCTTTTTTAATCTTAAATCATATTATGGGTGGGGATGATCCGTCTCACGGAAAAGATCCGTGAGACGATCTCACACAATTCTTTGTCTGCTTAAAAATATTGTCACCTTTTAAGTATTATTATTTTATGTATAGTGGGTAGTTGTATTAGTGAGAGGTGTGAGCCCCATATTTTAGTTGTATTAGTAATGTGTGGGTCCCATATATCTAAAAAGAGAATGGATACGTTAAGAGTAGACGGCCAAAATAGTAAAATTGACACATTAACAATGGACAGAGGGAGTATAGTTTAATATACTCACTCCATCCCACCAAAAGGTCCAAATTTTACTATATTGGGCGTTCCATCTAAATGTCTCCATTTCTCACTTTTAGTAAAAAGACCCCACATATAACTCACCACTCACTACTAATACAATTACTCACTACATATAAAATAATAATATTTCTTAATCTACGTACAAAAAATAAATGGCCACCTTTAGGTGGGATGGAGGGAGTAATTTATTTGATCCAATTTGTATTTGCATTAATTAATGTAAAGATTTGCTTCTTTAATAATAAAAACCTAATTACTTGACATTAATTATTTTTATTAATTAAAATATAATTATTGTGTAAAATATAACTATTTTACACAATAATTATATTTTAATTAATAAAAATAATTAATGTCAAGTAATTAGGTTTTTATTATTAAAGAAGCAAATCTTTACATTAATTAATGCAAATACAAATTGGATCAAATAAATTACTCCCTCCATCCCACCTAAAGGTGGCCATTTATTTTTTGTACGTAGATTAAGAAATATTATTATTTTATATGTAGTGAGTAATTGTATTAGTAGTGAGTGGTGAGTTATATGTGGGGTCTTTTTACTAAAAGTGAGAAATGGAGACATTTAGATGGAACGCCCAATATAGTAAAATTTGGACCTTTTGGTGGGATGGAGTGAGTATATTAAACTATACTCCCTCTGTCCATTGTTAATGTGTCAATTTTACTATTTTGGCCGTCTACTCTTAACGTATCCATTCTCTTTTTAGATATATGGGACCCACACATTACTAATACAACTAAAATATGGGGCTCACACCTCTCACTAATACAACTACCCACTATACATAAAATAATAATACTTAAAAGGTGACAATATTTTTAAGCAGACAAAGAATTGTGTGAGATCGTCTCACGGATCTTTTCCGTGAGACGGATCATCCCCACCCATAATATGATTTAAGATTAAAAAAGAGAGTTGATAGCCTTATTGCATTTTATTATAGAGCGGTACTATTGCCACCCGAAAAATTAATAAGGGCATCCGATTATTAAAATTTTAAGGATTGAATTGACTCTTATAACCTTAATATAAATATACTTAAAAAAATTACTTTAATACACCCAAAAACCAATTCACTTAAATTTACAGAAACACGTCTTCTAAAGAAGATGAAAAGAAGAGATCCAGTACGTGAAATTATGAAAATACTTCCTCCTTTAAGTTACAGCATCACACCAGATAATCATCTGCAACAAAAAAGTGAGAAGCCTAGGCTAATCCAGACAGCAAGGATTGAAAGATGAAAGTAGAGAAAATAGATTGTCAGTGTTTGAATCGACAAAGTATTTTATTTCATTAATTTAATTTGATATTTTAAAATGGTAGAAAAGGCTTCCTATCAATTTTCCCCTCTTGCTTCTAATCTTTCTTGAATTTTGATTTTGATAAAGAGAATATGTGAATGCGGTGATGAGTACAATTTTTTTTTTCTTGAAGTAATTTTAGTTATTAAATCCACCCAATAAAATTTGTTTCTTAAACGGTGGATAGAAAAATGAAATAGAAATTGTCCATCTCCCAAAATTTTACTTTTTTTCCCCTAAAATCCTGAGTTTAGTTATTAAATTTTACATTTTCAGAATTCTAAATACAAAGGTTTGGAAAATAGGTGATTACTTATTCAATAAATTATATATCATCAATGTTCCAAAATTTGAAGTTGTTATTGGGTGAAAAGTTTGTAGAAATTTATGAAATGAACGGCAGCACTTTGCTTCTTTTTCTTTGCAGATGAACGATGATGACGGTATGGAATTTTAGATAAAAATTTAATCCGAGAAAATTATAATCAATCGTATTTTTAGATGTGAATTTTGGATGTATTTGATTTAAATGTTAAAAGTAAAAACTATTCAAGGTGTTTGATGTCAAGCTTATTATAGTCTATTCAATCTTTAAAATTTTAATAATTATGTGCCCTTTGTAATTTTGTTCGATTGGCAATAGCGCTGCCATTTATTTTAATGCCCTCCAACCAAAACTTAAACATAAGCGAGCAGCTGCTAGCTGTTGTCTCAACTCTCAATTCTCATCTATTCATATTTCCTTTTTCTTTCTTCCAGTTTTTTTTTTAAATGTTAATTACATTAATTGCGTGATAAACTTTTTATTTAATTTTTAAGTAAAATATAAAATAAATATTCGAATTAAAATTTATCAAATTAATTTAATATATTTATCTAGGGTAGGTTTTGCGTGACATCGTCTTACGTGAGTCTATTTTTCAATTTTTAAAATCGTTATCACTTTCGCTATAAAATATTATCATTTTTTATTTATACTATAAATTGTTCATGAAAGAGCATTATCACTTTTCATTAATTTATTATCATTTCCCTTTATAAAAGTCATCACTTTCTGGTCGTCTCACGTAAGCCCTTACGTAAGGCGGTCTCACACAAGTCTTTGCCATTTATCTAATGCAATAATTCAAATGTTACTTTTTGGTGATAAGATATCACTTTTAGTAATAATAAAAAAAATTATATATTTGTTATTACTTTTTATTTGTATATTATAAAGGGAAATACTTGTACGAAACCCTCTCACGTAAGGGCTTACGTGAGACGGTTAGAAAGTAATAACTTTTATATTGAAAAGTGATACTAAATTAATGAAAAGTGATAATGTTATTTCATAAACAATTTATAGTATAAATGAAAAAAATGATAACATTTTATAGTGAAAATGATAACCTTTTATAATAAAAGTGATAATTATTTTAAAACATATAAAATGGTCCCTACTATAAATTATTCAAGTATGAAATCGTTCAGTAAATAGTTATCACTTTTTTTTGTTGGATATAACTTTTTATTAAAAAATTTTATAAATTTTTATTTGTTATATGTTCTTTAAATAATTCAATTAAAAGAATATATTTATTCCTTGATCGAATAACACTTTTATTAAAAATATTATCAGTTTTTATTCATCTTATAAATCTTGAAATAATTCAATTCAATGGGTATCGCTTTTACTTATTAGATGTCATTTTTATTAAAAATAATATCACTTTTAAAATTCCTATGAATTCTTTATAAAATAGAGTATTATTTTAATTGGATGTTTATCACTTTTCCATGATGAGATATCACTTTTTATTATATAAGTTATCACTTTTTATTCGTTATACGAAATTTAAAATAATTCAATTGAAAGGGTATCACTTTTACTACATTATGTATCACTATTTATTAGAAATATTATTATCATTTCTTATTAGTCCCGTGAAATGTTTAAGAAATTTAAATCGGATAATTATCACTTTTCTTTAATCAGATCTAATTAAAAATTTTATCACTTTTTTATTCGTCATACGATGGTTTATTAAATAATTTAATTAGAGAACATCACTTTTCTCTTTTATCAAGTTATATCATTTTATTAATGGCAAGAATTTATATGAGAACCGTCTCACGAAGTGACTTTCGTGAGACGAATAAGAAGTGATAATATTTTAAGACAATGACAAAGGTGGGAAAGGGGTACCAATTTTGAAATGGACAATCTCCTTCTTTCACCTTCAGTGTGTGTTTTTCTTTTTTTTTTTTTTAATTTTTTTGTTTATTTTTCTTTTTTTATTTATTTAATTTTAGGGGTATAATTGTAATTTTACCCCTATGGTTTAGGGTATAATTTATCCCTTGGGTTTAGGGTTTAGAGTATAGGGTATAATTGTAATTTTACCCTTGTGGTTTAGGGTATAATTTAACCCTAGGGTTTAGGGTATAATTGTAATTTTACCCTTGTGGTTTAGGATATAATTTATCCCTAGAGTTTAGGGTATAATAATCATTTAAATACAATAAATTTAAAAATAAAATACTAAAAAACAACATTAATGAAGGAGCATGAGTTAATTAAGAAGAGTGTGGACCAAGGGGGTACCAATTCAATTGGTACCCTGTTTTACCCTAATCACTCTCATATTTTAATGAAAAATTATATTTCATTGAAAAATTATATTTCATTGGTGAGAAGTATTTATGTCATTAACAAATTATATTATAAATAAAAATTGACAACATTTTAAAGAAAAATGATAACATCTTAACATAAAGTGATAAGTAATTAAAGAAAAGTAAAATAGTATCACCAAAGACTCCCCCTTTATTAATAATGTAATTATTTTTTATCAATATATATATATATATATATATATATATATATATATATATATATATATATATATATATATATATATATATATACACACTAGTATAAAATTCGCGTACAACGCGGTATCATTTATTTAAATATTCATATTTTTTGTAATTAAATAATATGTGTTATATAATGTAACAATGAGAATTTTTTTTCTTATAACTAGACAATTTCTTTCATCAATGTAAAGAATTTGCTACAAATTATAACATTTGACTTCTAATAATGTAGCGTATAACTAAATCATATAAAAAGTTAATATATATGTACATATATTCTAATTATTTGAAATAATCTGACTTGTATATTTTTAAAATGTTACTTTATAACATAATACAATTGAAAACTATTTATTATTCATCATGTCTATCTAAAAAAATATGCAACCACATGGACAATTTTGTCTCTTTGTTCTATATTTATATAGTTGTTAGTATTTTATTTCTTCATTGTATTTAAGTGCAATTAAATCAAAATATGTAGTAACTCTTAGTAATAAATCCTTAATTTTACTATTTGTCTAAAATAAATATCAATTATATAAAAAAATCTCAATTTTTTTAATACATGATTTGATTTGATACAAATTAATTTATTTATATCGAATGATTTTTTTATTACTTGCAACTAATGATACTAAAGTAAATAAGTTATAATAATTGTATAGGAAAAATAAATAAATAGTAAGACTATACGTAAAGGAATCAAATGACAAAGGATTTTGCTATATTATACTTAATATATATATATATATATATATATATATATATATATATATATATATATATATATATTATTTATGAAAAATAAGGTCAAACATTTTATAATTAAATAAAACTAAATTATTAAAATATTTTAAATATTTGCTATATATATATATTTTAAAAATATACGTAATATTATAAATTATACTCCCTCCACCCGCTCGAAAGATGATATTTTTTCCATTTTGGTCGTCTGCTCCAAAGAGAGGCATTTCCTTTTTTACTCACATTAGACCTATACATACCCACTAATACAACTAAAATATGGGGTCCACACTCTCACTAATACAACTACCACTACAAATTAAATAATATGTATATATATATATATAACATAAATAAAATTACTTTATTATATAATATTCTTTTAAATATTCATAAATTTGTAATGGATTTTTTAATTTTTTTGTTTAATTTTATTAGTTTTAAATTATATAAACAACTAAAGAAAACAAATTTTATATTTCATATTTCATAATTGAATAACTAAGATATATGTAAATAAATAAATATTAATATACTAAATTTAAAAAATCAATAAATATTTACAAACTAAAATTTAATGTTATTTGATTTGAAATAATGATTTAACTTAAAGAACTTAAGTTTTCAATTTTATATATGAATTAGTTTTTGAACATCTTATTCTTTAGCGGTAAATCGATTCAAGAGTACTTGAATTGTCAATCCTCTTTCACTTGAATCAATACTTTAGAGGTAGATCTTTAAAATTGCTTGAATTAATTCTTAAGATGTAATACTTGAATCAATTTTTTTCCTCTTGAAAAATCGAATCTTAAGATGTAAATGGATTCAAGAATACTTGAATCGATCCTCTTACTCTTGAAAAATCGATTCTTAAGAGGTAAATCGATTTAAGAATACTTAAATAAATTCTCTTGAATTCTCTTCCTCTTTAAGAATACTTGAATCGATTTTTTAGAGGTAGATCGAATTTCTACTTGATTCGCTCTATCGAAATAAATTTTTATACTTTCATAAATCAATTATGTAGAGGAACCTGAAGAAAGCTCATATTCCTCTTGGCGAATTGAATATTTATTTAGAATGAATAACCAAAAGTCTTATTTATAGGTGGGGTGAGAGAGAATATTTTATGGAATATTATTTTTTCCTTTTATATATATGATTATTTAATTTGATATTAATTAATATATTGAATTAAAAGATTTAGTAATTAATTAATGATACCTAAATAAGTAAATAAAATATTTAAAATTCAATTATTATTAAAAATAAAAAAATACATTATTTAATGAAGAAAATATTAAATAAGAAATTTAATTAAAAGTAAATAAGGAAAATATTAAAAAAGTATTAAAAAATCAAAAAATTTGAGAAAATTACATGCCACATTGGAGTGGAGAGAGAATATTCCATGGAATATTATTTTTTCCTTTATATATATGATTTAATTTGATATTAATTAATTTATTGCATTAAAAGGCATAGTAATTAATTAATAGAGTTAATATCATTTTTAGTCTTCTAAGTATAACGATTTCCGAGTTTAGTCCTTTAATTATTGACTTTTCATTTTTCGTCCTTTATCTATTCCTCTTTTCTCACTATTAGTCCTTTATGTTTGAACTAGTTCATTTTTAGTCATATATGTTCATAAATGATCCAAATTTAGTCATATTTTGACTAAGTCAGCATTTATTTTGACTAAGTCAACTTTTGCTTTACTAAGATCAGTCCAATTATGCTATTACTAGAATTTTCAATATTATGCCCAATTTTTATGTAATACTTCATTCTAATTTTGATTTTCATCCATAATTTCTTCAAAATAGACATAGTCCATTACGACCATATTAGACCCAGCATGCTTTCGTTAATTAATTAAACAACATTAATCTCGTAATCAACCGACTTAAAACAGTAATAGTATCTTTTTTGACCGTTAATCCACCGGGTATCCGGGAGGTTTTATAGTTGCTCCTCACAGCCAACCACTCGCTCTGCAGTGTGATGGTTCAATCCCATTCCTTCAGTGGATCTCAACACAATCCTGGTTCATTTCCTACACCGGGTGTACAGGATGCTGCTACTGTTTCTTGTTGGAAAGTATGGAGATTAAGGTTGCAGAAGAATGGAAGGCTACATGCGGGCATATCCCCAAAATGATTTATTTATTGAATGAAAAATTTATTACACACTCATCCTCACAGAACAAGAGGAGATAACTCCTTTAGCTACCTATTGTAACTGCACTCAGAACACTCATACAAAGAAAAGAAAGGAATACAATATTTATTTAGAAAGAAAATAGAAGGGAATGGTCGATGCCTTCTGCTTTCTCAGCCCTGCTATTTATAGAGGCTTTCAGATGTGAAATTCAGATTTCAAAGCCTCTTTACTTTTGCTGACGTCACTGCTTACATCATTGTACTGATATCACTGCTTACGTTATTCCCATTGGATTCCAACTTTAGCAGCTGGCTGGTCCCTCTCTCTTCATTGGATGTCCTTATTTGGTCTATCCCTCTTTTGGCTTTCGCAGGAATCACATGGCTCCTTACCCCTTTGGAAAAGTCATCCGACTCTTGCTTTTTTGAAGAGTCATTTGTCTTCCTTGGTGCCTGAAGATTCTCCTGGCTCTTGGGTAATTTGAAGAGATTTTACCCTCTTCTTTCCACGTGTCTTTTTTGCTGGAGGTGGTTGAGCAATTCTGATAATCCCTATGCCCAACCTTATTCCTTTTTCAAACTCTTGTTTTGTTTGAGTGGAACAGCTTGTGCATATTTTATTTGTCCATTGCCCAAAATGGGCCTTGTTACAATATTTTCGATGAGTTTGTTTACTTACCGGAATCTTATTTTTCCAAAGAAGATCTTATTTTTCTTGGAAGGCCTTTTCAGCAAATACTGTCTTCTTCCCTGTTAAGGTATTAAACAAAAAAGATTCATTCAAAGACTTGTGCTCGAACTTGAATGAGAACTTTACCACGATCATTGCCTTAATGCAGGCATATAAATCCCTCGCTCTGCGCTTAGAGATTTGTTCCTCAGAAAATATAGAAACCAAGACTGGTTCCTTTCCAAAAGGCTCCCTAACTTTGTTTGATGCTGAAATATCGGGTCTTCTTAGCTTGATGAAATGAAAGGCCTCGTGGTTGCCTTTCCCGATTGGTTCTGGAGCCGCATTAGTGAAGTAAAGCTCCAATACATCTCCTCTGGATAGAGTTGTGTTATTTTCCCATGCCATAAAAACTATTTTTCCTAGCTACTCTGGCAATTTTGAAAGCTCTGGGAAGCTTGGTGCAATAGTATATATTGAAGTTAGCACCCCAAAATCATACCATTGCTTTACATCATTTGGATTTGAGCCTTCTCGCATCCAAATTCGGGGATATTCCCCAGATATATCCACCCGATATTTCTCCGGTTGGATTCCTTGTCTGGTGTTTAATTTCTCCCAGCTGGCCTGGTACTCTTGCCAATAAGAGAAATCAGCTAAGTTAATACCAACCTTAGCAGTGCCCGTCATAGGCCTAAGGTTGATCTCTGCCTCTTTGACCTCGGAGGTGCTAGGTTGACTCGTCAACTCTAGATGTGACTCTAGAGCCTCAATTTTTTCTTGGACTGGTTCTTTCTTTGGAAGTTTTAATCTAGGACTCGTGCTAAGGGTACTTGAATCCCTTGCTCCGGGTTTAGAGCCCCCATTCTCGACTACTCTCCTTTTGTCGATTGTTATTGCTATCAACAGCCCGGAGGAGTAGCTCTCATAATGACTCGAATAGATTCACATTACTGTGAATACAATCTTGTATGCGATTAGACACTTTGATCCGATCACTATCTTGTATTCTTCCAACATGCGTTGCATTGAGTGCCAGATTCTCGAATTTTCTTTGGAGCAGTTCAAGGTTGTCCATCAGGTGCCTTGAAACAGTCAGGATGGAGTCTATTTCAGCTCCCTCCATCTCTCGTCAGGAAATCTGCCAAAACATTATCAACAGATTTAATAATGAAAATATTAAAATCATAATATTGGCATTCTACTTGCCATCTTAAAAGTCTAGCCTTTTCTTGTTTAGATTCAATTTTATTTTTCAAAAAGGCTTTGACGCTTGTGTTATCAATTTTAAGGATAAATTTCTTCGCGAGAAGAAATAGCGGCTATTTTTTTAATGCCTTCCAAACCGCAAAGAACTTCTTTTCATTGATATGCCACCTCTTTGCTTCATTCTCCACAAAAAGTATGCTATAGTATCTGCATGACACTTCTCTTTCAGGTGTGGACTTAGTTAGAACCGCTGTCCAACAATGGTCACTGGCATCTGTGTAGAGTACCAATTCATCCTCGTCACTTGGTATAGCTAGCTTGGGGAGCTTCTTGCAAATCTCCTTTAATTACTTAACCATCTCTCGGTGTGGTTCCTCCTATTTAAATTCAGCATCTTTCTTTAATAGAGGACTGAACACCTTTCTGTATTATGCTAGATTGTTGATGAACATTCCAGCAAAGTTGACAACTCCTAAGAAGCTTTGGAGTTGTTTCTTGTCTTTGAGAACTTCTGGAAACCCTTGAACCTTTTCTACAATGTGTGACTGTAAAGTAATTCTGGACTCATCAATCTCTACTCCAAGAAACTCGATCTGTCTTGTTGCAATTACTGCCTTCTTTTTAGAAAGCACTAATCCTTCCTTGTGACGTACTTTTGAAAATATTTCCAGATGTGCTAAATGCTCTTTCATTCTTTTTGAGGATGTCATCCAAATAAACAAACATGAATGAGAAATAATATTTGAAAAGATTATCCATCTTTCTTTGGTATATCTGGGGTCGTTTGCTAAGCCCATAGGCATGACATTCCAAAAATAATGTCCTTGAGGTGTGGAGAAGGCTGTGAACTTCTTGCTTCCTTCTTCCATCATAATCTGATAGAACCCAAATTTGCAATCGAACTTTGAGAATACCTTGGCATTCTTGATACATTTGACCAAGTGTTCTCTACTTGGTATGTAGTATCTGTCGAACTCCAAAATGTTGATCCCTTTATAGTTGATAACAAGTCTCGGCTTCCCCCGCTTGACTTCTCTATGATTTCGAACCAGAAATCCTGGACTACTGTATGGAGATACTCCTAGTGATATCAACTTAAGGTCCAGATATTCCTTAAGTATTAGCTGCATATCCTTTCGATCCTCTTGGTTAATCAGGATAGGCTTGTATCTCACGAACTCATGCTCCTTTCCTTTTTTTACTTTGAGTGAGGCTTTGAGCTCGTTTTTATCCCACCAGGCAAGAGGATCCTCATTGAAGTTTCTCTGTATCTTTTTCTTGACGTCCTCCAAAGATGTTTATCTTCGGTTGTGACGTCTCTCTGTAGGTTTTCTCCTAAGCTTGCTTTGAGAAGGTGGATTGTATTTTCCTTTAGGTTTTCCATTTTTCATCCTCCTCTGGTCTCGATTCTCATTTGAAGGACCGCTTCGCCATATCTTCTTCGATCATTCATCTTTGGATGACTAAGTTTTTCTTTATTATCACCACGCTTGCTGCGAAATTTGATCAGCATTTTTCTTTGAAATGCATTATGCAGGCTTGGTGCAATGATCTTATGTTCACAAAGGGTTGTGAAAATAAGCCTCCTTATTGCGTTTTCCTGTATAAAATGCTTGAATGTCTATAGGAAATTATTTTCTAATAGAATATCTGTTCCGGTGTCGTGAAAATATATCGGTGGAGTTTTCACCTTGTACCATGGGGTACGATCCGCTCCTCCGATCATGATTTCTGCTTGCTTGATTCCTCTTTTAAGGATTAGCACCCTCTATGAGAAATCCTTTCCTAGTACAGTTGGCAAATCTTCGCCAGAGTCTTTAGGAAAGACTCATTCTTTTGCTGTGCAGATACCGACTCCTGAATCAATGTATGCCGCAAATACTCTGCACGATGCTCTTTATATATCATCCCGACGGTGATATATATCGAGAATAGACTTGTGGTCATGGGTAGATCAGAGCTTGTAAAGAGCCCTTCTAGTGAACTTTGTATCTTTTCCCTTTAACCATGAATTCCATTCCATCTTATAATCATTCCCAAGGTTTGTGATCCTCGAGAAACTCCAAACCCAGTACTAGTTGTTCTGGGAATCTTCCTGCAACTCTTTCAATTATCAGCTCAAGATCACCAAGTTTGAGCTGTCCTTGGTATCTCCAGTTGTTGGTTGTTGAAGATAATACAAGACATCAAAAGGAATAGAGTTTTCTTTTTTAGTGATATCGAATATTACTTCGACTCCTCTCTATCTTTCTGGGCATTTTAGCTCACCTTTAGTTGTGAACTTTTCTGGTTCTTGGATTACCTCCACGATTGGCTTCTTTCCCCATTTTTCACTTATCATTCTGTCTTCTTGGAAAGAAATCATCCTCTGTTCGAATCTGAGACTATCTTGCCTATTTCATACTGGCTTATCTCTAATTTTCAAATCCATGTCATGGATTGGTGGTAACTCCGTTATTTCTGACCTAGTCGCACATGCAACTCTCTCGAACACTTCTGGTATCTCAATATACTCCTTCATTTGGAATAAATCCGAATGATGGGTGTTTGACAGAGCATACGAGATAGTGTATGTGATAGAATAAGGCATATTCCCTTCTTTCATCAAGTCTTTGTTTTTGAAATCTTGATGAAGGATGAGTGCCCTATTGAAATCTCGATCCGCCACCTTTCCTGCGTATAAGTTTCCCGATAATTCTCCTAGGCATGCCTCTCTTGTATTCTTAATCCTCTTATCAAAGATAGCGATATCGATCGGTGTATTGATTCCTTCTTTGAATGTTGCCTTAATGAGGATCCGAATAGCTCCGATATGGACCCAAGACATGGTCTTAGATACCACTTTTGTGAGCTTGCTGAGTTCTCTCTTGATCTCCTCATAAGGAACCAACTGCATTTCCATCATATTTCCAGTGAGCTCCATAGGGATGGAAATTTCTCCTTCGGTTACCTTATATATGATGTTGTGCTTTCTTTTTTTGAAGCTGAGAAACCGCTCCAGTCATCCCATGGTAAATCCATCGTATAGATTGAGTCTTGGATCCTTCTTCATGATTCTCATAAGGGTCCTATGAGAAATGAACGTCTGGGAAAGAATCCTGACATGTCCTCTTGAATCTCCTGTCTGAAGTTTTCTTCTTCATTCCGACTCATCTTCAGAAGATTCGTCTAGACTGAGGTATCCTTCTTCGTAGATGCTCTCGTCTAAAGGTATATCTTCAAACTGATATACCTGTACCAGGTCTTGGAAGTAAACAACTTCCTCTATTTCTGGAGTGGTTTCAAACTATCTTACTCCTTGCTTTTGATTCTCCGGGCAATCTGGTAAGATATGCCCTCTAGCTTCACACGTGTAGCAGTTACAATTCTTGAATCTTTCATTGGCTCGTGTGGCTGCTCTCTAGAACGTCTTTCTTGTGGGAGTTCTTCCTGTACTCCTCTGGTTTGACCCTGAGGATGAGGCTTAACTCCTTGAACTCCATCTTGATGGTCCAGATCTTTGCCCTGATTTATAGCTTCGGGCCTTCTGTTTAGACCAAAAGAATCTTGGTCTTCTGGACCTCCATCCTCCACTCATTTGGGGGTAAGGATGATGTTTCTTCATCCTTTTCTGCTTTCTTGGGTTTCTTTCAATGATAGTTAGAAAATCATTATTTTCGCAGTATAAGGGGACTGTCTTGTTGATTTCTCTTAATCTCTTGTAGTTCTTGTGTAGCGATGCTTGATGACACCACTCCGTAATCTTAGCTTTGAGGAAGGACATCCTCATTGCTATTGAATCTAACTCACATGGTTCGCATTCTTTGATCAACATTTCTCTCCATGGGCTTGGAATCTATGCAAAAAACAGGTGGAATACTTCCTCCTCCTTGATCTTTAATTTCCATCTATACTCTATGAAGAGTTTGATGTACTCGTCTACATGACAGATGTAAAGTAACTCCAGGCTGTATAGAGCATTCTTATACTTCTTCTTCTTTTCTTCTTCCATTCCTTTGAAGTAACATGCTCCAATGAAATGGATCTTGAATATCTTGGCCATGCAATTGACAATATTGCCTAGGTCTTCTCCTTCCATGGCCTCCTTCTTAACTTCGTCTGAGAGTACCTCCCAGGTGCATTTTACTGATCCTTCCAGGCTCATAGTTACGAATCTTATGAACTCTTCTTTGTCCAGCTCCAATGCGCCTCCTGCATTCTTTATTGCATTTGTTCATTCATCGATCAAGGTCTCTCTATTCTTGAAGTCTAGAGTGTCGAGGTTTAAGATCAACCCGTATGGATTTATCGATTCAAGGTGAGACCGATCATATGGGGTGTTGTGTAGATTAGATCCTCGAACTCGGCTTGCTCCTGTTGACATTCCTATCGCCTTTATCTTGAAATTTCCCTGGTTATAGGATGTCTCTTCTTATCTTTCTTCATGGACTCCATGTATTCCAGAAGTTCCTTCATTTTGGCTCGTATCATGAGGAGCCTGAGACTGTTGTTGAGAGTTTGAAGTTTCTCCAACATTCATTTTTAGATCTACAATTGATAGTCCTTGGAATGACTCATATAGATCTTGTAGATCTTCAAGATTCGCTCTTTCCGTCCAGGGATATGAATTCTCCTCGAAGGATATCGATCATCTTCTCACTCTCCATCTTTGGCCTTGTGACCTCCTTCGTCTTTCCCTTTTGGTGTAAAAAAGGTTCTATTCCGAAGGTTGGTGGTAATCTTCCTCCTGGCCTTCTATCCGTCACCTTGGTTTCTAGGAACTCTATTTGCTTTATCAGCTTCTTGATGTGGTCGAGTTGTTTATTCTGCAACGTCTCCACCTTATCCATCTTGAGGCTGATCTCAAATATCGTCTTAGACATGTTTTGGTAATATTCTCCAAAGAATTTCACCATTTTCTATAATTCTCTAAGATCTTGGTTTATCTTAGAATTATCTGTCTCGATCTCTTTCCACTCTGTCATTTTGACCGCCATGAAAAGTGATAGGGCTTGCAGATCTCTTTTGGATCTTGATTTGGTCGTCTTCTCCATTGATTGTATCTGGGGACACGTCCATGGATTTCGGTGAAACTTTGGAGTTCCACTGTGTTTCTTGATACTTTTTTGGAGAATCTTATCTCCATCTGGCGGCTTTCTTACAGATGTTCTTCCTCTGTGTAATTGGCACGGGCTTCTGCCAGTTTTCATCTTCGGTCGAGACCATACCAGAAATGGTCGACAGCCTCTTCCTTCTTTTTAGCTTGTTGTCTATACAAAATATAATAGTATTGTTGTATAGAGCTGCTCATTTTGTCATATCCAATGGGCCAGAAGGCGCTGTTGCTCCAATTTTGAACAGGGCTTATAGTCCTCTCATTATCGGATGTCGAACTTTCGTTCAATCCATATTTCTTTGAAACTTTCCTCTCGTTAAGTGATATAAGTTTGTAATAAATTTTTCATTCATAAAAAAATAAACCTAGGCCTCTGATACCATTTTGAGAAAAAATCGAATGAAAATCAGCCTTATAATCAAGTATAGTCTTTTTTAGAAACCTAGTGGCATTTTCGTAAATAGCATGGTAAAATTTTTTTGGTTTGGAAATAGGAAAAGGATAATTTTCGGACTAAATGACCGATTTTGGACTTTTTAGGACTAAAATTGAGAATTCATATAGATAAAGGATCAAAAGTAGAAAATGTCATACTTACAAGACTAATTTTGAAATTAACCCTTAATTAATATACCTAAATAAGTAAATAAATATTAAAAATTTAATCATTATTAAAAATAAGAAATACATTATTTAATAAAGATAATATTAAACAAGGAAGTTAACTAGAAGTAAATAAGAAAAATATTAAGAAAAGTATTAAAAAATCTAAAAAATTGAGAAAAATACATGTCATATTGGAGCGCTCCGTCGACGACACGTCAGCAAGAAAAATTTCTGCTATGATATACTTAAGATATATATTATAATTTAAGTGTTAAAATTCATCTAAAATGAATTTTCGCTAATCTGTAACTAAAATAAGTTTTCGCTAATTTGCATGTCGGGACTAGATTATTGGCAATGATGTAATTTCAATTAAAATAAACTTTTGCTGATTAGCCTTCACCTTCGAGCTGCGGGTTGAGTATTCGTATTATTTTAAATGGGTCAAATTGAGATCCGTCTCACGATATAAGATACATGAGACGGTCTCACCCAAGATTCCCTTTTAGGCAAAGACTAGTGTACAACATTGTATGTTGCCAACCAAGTCTAGTTCTACCCAATTAAAATTTTGACCCGTCATATATATAAGTGATTTGAACCCTAATTTCATTCATTCTCGCTCACTCTCTTTCGTGTAAGATGAATAAGAAGTGATAATGTATCGAGTCAAGTTTTTTAAAAAGTCATAAACAAGTCAAAGTATATGTATCAAGTCAAATAAAAAATTTGACTCGATATCAAAAGTTAATATCGTGTCAATATCGAATCAAGAGTTTCTCTGTCATTTTGGGCATTTTTGCACATCTCTTTAAAATGTGGCGGTAAAGAATTTTATAAATTCTGACTGCCCACTGTAGCAAATCACTTGTTAAAATATGATTATTATATACTCCCTTCGTCTGCCAAAAAAGTTATATTTTACTAAGTAAGGCGCCCCACTAAAAGAATTATATTTTTTCTTTTTTGGCAGATTTGATTCACACATAACAATTAATATATCTCTATAGGGCCCACACCTAAAACTAATACACCTACCCACTGTACATTAAAATATTATATCTCTCAACTCACTATACATTAAAATATTATATTCATTAATCTCTGTGTAAACGTAATTCTTTAAATGTGAAGAATGAAGTATGTAAGTATGTCCTTAGATAATTAAAATACTCTTTCTATTCCGCTACAAAAGTTATATTTACTTTTGCTCATATATTAAGGAAAATAGAATTTTAATGCGTAGTGGACTGAGAAATATACTCCCTTCGTCCCGCACTAAGGTTTATATTTTTTATTTTGATTTGTTTCAAGTTAAGGTTTATATTTTTTTTTTCAAGTGGGACCCACATAAAATAATTAGTTACTTCACATAGGGTCCACACACAGTACTAATACAATTAATATTAAATATTATATTTTGCAATTCACTATCTATTAAAATATTATATCTCTTAATCTCCATGTATAAAACAAACGTTAATGTAAACGCGGAACGGAGGGAGTAATATTTTAATGTATACTATCTCTGTCCCATTTTAATGTTTATATTTGTTTTTTGCACGTTGATTAAGGAATATAATATTTTAATAGATAGTAGGATTAAAGGAGTAATATTTAATGTAAAATTGGTAGGTGTATTAGTGTTAGATGTGAGCCCCATGGTGATATATTAATTGTTTTAAGTGGATCCCATATACCAAAAAGAAAAACGTAAAGATTGAAATGAGACGACCAAAATAGAAATATGCAAAGATTGAAATGAGACAGATGGAGTAGTGGATAGTTGTATAAGTATTATGTGTAAGCCCTTTAAAAATATACTATTAATTATTTTGTGTGGGTCACTCTTTGGTATGACACCTTAATTAGTAAAATATAACTCTTGTGATGAGACGGAGGGAATATAAGTTATTAAAGTATGATGAATAATACATTAAAGTATGATTTTTGGATGTTATAGTAGATCTTGTTTGTTTTTAGTTCTAAGATCTAGATTTAGGAATAAGAAATCACTTCAATGTTTGTTTTTTGTTTGATTATTTAAATCTCAAATAAATCTCTTACACAAATCTGTTCTTAGTCGCTTTTCTTATAAATTGTTTAAGAGTAAGAGACTCTATCGTCAAGTACACGTGTGACCAAGTATAAAATTTATAAGATTGTCTTCCCAAGGGAAAGTAAACTCATGGTTGTATCCGAATTTTCCATTGATTTATGCTTTGTAAGAATGATAGATTGAATGTTTGGTATTTAGACTACTACTTATTGTTCTACTCAATTAACTAAGAATTTGAACTAACAACGTATTGGATCAAACAACTAACAAATGATGAATGAGATGGAGATAGAATTCATTTAAGAAGAGAGCAAGGCTAATCATAATCATGGTTAAGAATCTAGCTAGATATGCATAACTCTTGATGGTGAACTTCATTAATTTGTGGACTAAAAGCAATCACGTTTTTACCCCTAATCCCTATGGCCAAGGCAATTAGGTTCTCGACTCTTTTACCAGTTTAAATCTCCTAGGATTGTGCTTAATCTCAATTCCCTTAAGGTACTATGATCATAAGTTTGGTTCTTTTCACTCAATTTCTTAAGTGTCTCTCTATGAGTGTTCTAAGCATAAGAAGGGTATGTCTTACCTCCCCTCACACTAACATGCATGCTCACCTTAATATATGATTTAATTAAATATCTAATCATAACACTAGAATGATCATCCTAATACTATGAATAGATAATTTAATCACACAAGTATTGAAATGAAACATGATTCATTAATCATAAAAAGAAGTCCAAAATTAACTCAATTCAACATCTCAAATCCTACTTATCTAGCATTCTTCTCAACCAATCATATGATTAGCCCTACTATAGGACTAGTCACTACACATTGTATTTATATCAATACAGTCAAAGGTTTGCTCCATTTGAGCCAAATAATGAAGAAAATAACAAAATAAAGGTAAGTAGGCTCCCCTTTGATGGTGAACTTCCTCCTCCTTGATCATGCTAAAATCTTCAATCAATGATGAAATCCTCTTCTTAGATTGATGGATGGATGGATTTATGGATGAATTTGAGAAGATCAAGTGGATTGGATGGATGAAGTGAAGGATGGAAGAGATGGAGATGAATATGTATGATTTAGTTGTCTAGTGTGTGTGTGAAACTGATCTTAATTCAACTTCACACTTCTATAAAAAGAGAAAGCAATTAACTAATATCCATCTAACCTACTTTAATTTCAAATTTGCGATCACCTTTTTAACGCACATAACATACTTTATTATTTATTTATTACCCAAAAATATCATACTACCCTTAAAAGTAAGTCAAAAAGTAATTTTTTTAAACTTCGTATCTACGGTAAACGTGAAGATAAATTTGGAATGAAGAGAGTATTTCATAAATAATATGCGTAAAATAAAAATATTTTTATACTCTATGAAATTTGTAAAAAAAAATATTTTTTATTTGAAATAAATTTTATATTGTATTTAAAAATAACTATATACGCTAAATATGATGCATTTTGTTCAGTATATACAATTTTGCAAGACCACGTATTGATTTAGATTGTAAAATTATGGAGTATATATATGAATAAACCATAATTACACAAGAAAGACATTTTTCAATTTCATCAAAGCCACTTTTTTGGTCACGAAAAACCCCACAAAAACAAGAAAGAACTTTTTTTCCCTTTATTATTTATTGATTTTTTTTCTTAAATTACGAAGTCCAACCGTTTTTAAGTAAAATAACATCATTTTTTATGCACTTTCCTAATTAATTGTAATCATGTCATTATCATATCTTTAATGAATTCATCGTTTATTTCCTCTTGATTTTCTTTCCTAATTTACAAAATCTAACCAACAATAATACTACTAATGATAATATATAATAGTAAGTACAAAAAAAAACTATTACACATATTATCAATAAATTTCTTAGTCCCTACTGGGAAAAAAATACATATCAAATACTTTTGTATACATATAACTAGAACTATTATGTTACACAATACATTGCCTAAAATCAAGCAATCCACAAATCTCTCAGAAAATGGTCAAAAATCACAATCACAATCATGCTACAATTTCTTCTGCATAATAATGAGCAAACATAGCGAAGAAATCAACACAAGTATCGCATCAAAATGTGTGAACTTCCTCGAACTTCCAGACGATGGTCCAATGGGTCCAAGGGCCGAGGGTGGAAACAATCCACCCGTGCTCGAATTCAAACTGCATTCGGAGTTCAAGGCAATGTGTTAAAGAGGCAGATAAAAGAGTAAATTATGTTTCTATACTAAACATTATTATATATATACCCAAAAATTATCTTTCTTGTGTAATTATGATTTATTTTTATACTCCACATTGTATTGCCCTGCAGGTCTTGTCCCTTGATTCGACTTTGTTTAGATACAATACAGCAAGAGCAAGCTTTACCCTAGCGATATCCAATGAACTTATTTTTTATATTGACGAACCTATAAGTCAAGATACCAGATGAATTATCATGTATTATTGTTACATCTAGGGCTTGATTCTAAGTTATAGCATATTATGGGGTTAAATTCTACTTCACGTCAGCAAAAACCATGGTACTCCTATACGAGCTATAACCAAAGGGTTGATTTCTAATCACAGTGTTCATTTAGAAGATATAGTCTATCTAGAAAGTAATTCATAAATTAATATGTGCATATGACACTATTACACGTAAGTGTTTGCTTTAAATAGATTACAATAAAGTAAATTATATGTATTAAAAGTTTATGAAAATTTTGAAATTAAAATGGATGATATGCAGTGTTGAGTGACATTTTGTTTTTGTATGTGAACACAAGCATGGGGTAGAGAAAAAAAAGTGTGCAGGTAAGAAAAAAAGAGTGAAACATACCCAACTTCAGGCAAAAAAGGTCAACTGAAATGCATTCTGTAACATGAAAACAAAGTTTACAATGTCAATCAAGTAATTATGAGAGAGAAAGGAGTGGGCGATGAGTGAGAGAGTGGGGCATGAAAGAGCACAATTAATTAGTTTACTCCTATGCTATCTCATGTAAGACAATTCAAATTCATCTTTTGTATAGAAAGAATAAACACTGCAACAAAAAATTCTCCCAACTTTTAAACAAGCTATTTATTAATAACTTACTATTATTTTCAGATTAAAGAAACTGAAATACATACCCAAGAAAGTATCAAATACTAAAACAAGGTAAAAGCAGTCAGTAAAACAACATGAGTTGAGACTGCCACATCATTAGCAGCAACAAGTATCATTTGCAAACAACAACAATAAATAAACCTCAGTTCTTAAATCACAATTAATATAAGAAAAATCCATGTAAATTTGCTTCTTAATCACAACTAATCATGCAAAGGAAGGAATTATAATCTCATGAAGATCAAATTTCTCTCGATACTGCTTCTGCATAGTTGAGTAAAGAAGAGGGCACAATTGTAGATGAGATACGATGAATGCTTCATCAGATTTAGCAGCAAAAAATAAAAATTCAACCCCACCACACTTCCCGAATTATCAAAACAAGAACGTAAATCATAATGATAGCAATTTAAAAAAACCCAGTATAAAACAAGAAAAATTCAATAAAATTAAATCAAAAAGTGAAACCTTTTCCTTCAGAAGTTCAAGTAAACTTGAGGATAGAAACTGATGGACCAAGAAATAAAAGCAATCAATCCCAAAACTGTACTTGAGAATGTATAAGATGAGGTGAATAATGAAATAAGAAACCATGAAGACAATTCAGATTTGGATGACACTGATATGGATAGGATGGAGTCTTGAGATAGTTAAATGTTTTCTTTAAGCTTTCTGTGGTATTATTTATATTCACTAGAGTCTTATTTCGGGATCGTGAGTTGGGAGCCAATAATTAGTTCTCTATGTTGGTATTAGTATCTGCAAATATCAACTTGGTCAGTTTCAGGATCATATTTTGTTTTATATCAGGTTGTATGAGAAGTTTAGGGTTTTTTTCTTTCCTCCTCATTTCTCCTACTTTCTGGTTGTCCTTTCTTTACTTGGAGTTATGTTTTATCTTTATATATTTTTTTTAAGGACAATTTTTTTATTTTTGCTTGCACTTTAAACTACCCTCTTTATAGGTAATTACACGTTCCTTGGCAAAAAAAATTAAAAGGCACAACAATGAATATATCATTTATTATGTAAAGATAAATCATGTAAATTGTTCATATTAATGCAGTGAATAAACAATATATGATCAACTTAGTCACAACAACTTATGACAACAAAACAAATATAGTCATCAAATTTCTGTATAATAATTTAAAATGTAGCCATGAACAGGGGAAATCATACCTGATTTAGTTTGTATACTTTAAGAGATAACCATCCCTTATAAATTTCGCTTGATTATTTGGTGTGGAACAAGGCCAACCCTCTATCTTGACATGCATTGAGAACGTCGTGCAGGCTGTTTCTGTTGTCCAAGTTATAATTCTCACTTTGAGCCATCACCTAAACCAACAACCAAAAGTACGTGAAATTAAATAATATTACAAGTGAATCATATAAAGAAAGTGCGAATTTACATGTGTACATTCTATCATACAAATTCCTCAAATAACTCCTTCAATTTGAGATTTAAGTTGCTGTCTTCCCTGTAAAAGTTGATAACATATAATTAATCATATAACTGTTGGTGTTTTAGATCTTTAGGCTAACGTGAACAGTCAGGACTTCAAATAATTCTACTACAGTAGAAGAACAAAAGTAGAATTATCTTTTATCGGGTTTGATGTAGAGGATGAACAGTGAACGATATTTCGATCTTCTGTTGTATTTCTAAGCCTCTCTTTAACGTTGTGTGAGCAACGATCACCAAGGAGAACTCAATCTGCAGCCCCTTACGCCCTTGTGACTCTTAGACGTAAGTTGTGTGTGTTGTAAGTGAAGAGGCTGTTGAGGGTGGCTATATATAGACTACAACAGGTATCAGGAGGAGAAATTAGGATTTGAGCCTCCCATTGGCTTAAGCATCCAAGTTTAGCCCAAAATTTATACTTAAGTCCAATAATAATAAATCATTCCACTAAAGAAATATTATTAAACTGCCACTCTAATTCCAAATTATATTTATGGGCTCCTTCTTATTATGTGCTCGTTAATCTCCCAGTGTTTAAGATTCAATGCCCATTAATTAATTGAGTTACTGACAACTCCATTAATTAATATATTTATCGAGAGTAGTATAACTCAATCTTATTATCATATCGGAATAAATCCACCTACAGGGTTTACATGATAATTCTTATGAGTTCCTCAAGGGGACATCATCAACCAATTCCATTAGAATACGGATTCCTTCTATAATTAACAGCATACCATAGAGATAGCATTATCTCCCAATTCACCGAGCATATTGATTTAACTATTAAATCTCACTCATTGATGAATTAAAAAAATAAATACTGGCTCACATGTCGAGGTTATTGTATAGGGATTAAGAGTACGAACTTCCATAATAACAGAGATCAAGTTCTATTATATAGTCAGTATAAACTGAACGATCTCAACTACGGTCCTACTCAATACACTCAAAGTGTACTAGTGTAATTTTATAGTTAAGACAGACTAATGCCAAATTACACTACAACCATACCGATAGATAGTCCCCATCTATCTCGATTGTGAATATCTATTTATACTTTATAAGGAGCCGATAATATGATCTTCCATGTGACGCTGCACACCACATTATCTACAGTATAAAGTAAATAGACTTTTGCAAAAATTCATAAATAATTATGCAAAATATTTGATCACATGATTCTCATTTCAAATAAATTGTTTAAACATTGTTCATACAAAAAGCAAGACTTATAGTATACAATCTAACAATCTCCCACTTATACTAAAAGACTATCCTGCCATATCTGCTGACATACATCTAAGCCCCATTCCTTCAACATGCCTCTCAAAAGCTTTCGCCGGAAGGCCCTTAGTGAAAGGATCACCTAGGTTATCCTCCGATGCATTTTAGCAACAACAACTTCCCATCTTTTCATGATGGCTCGTATCAGGGGTACTTGCGCTCAATGTGTTTACTCGCTTTATGGGCTCGTGGTTCCTTCGAGTTTGCAACTGCACCACTGTTATCACAATAAATTGTGATTGAATTGGGCAAACCAGGAATCACATCTAAGTCCAACAAGAAGTTCCTGAGCCATACAGCTTCCTTAGTTGACTCAGAGGCTGCTACATATTCAGCTTCCATGTTGGAGTCAGAACACATTTCTGTTTAATACTCCACCATACTATGGCTCCTCCTCCAAGAGTATACACATAACCTGAGGTGGATTTACTGCTGTCCTTGTCTGATTGGAAATCTGAGTCTGTGTAACCCACAAGTAGCAAAGAATCTACCTGGTAAACCAACATATAATTCCTAGTCCTTCTCAGGTACTTTAAAATATATTTTACCGTAGTCCAATGCCCCTCTCCGAGATTAATTTGATACCTACTGACTATGCCTACGGCAAAACAGATATCTAGTCTCGTACATAGCATAGCATACATGAGGCTTCTTATTGCCGAAGCATAAGGAACCGCCTTCATGTCATCTATCTCCTTTTGTGTCATTGGACATATTTCCTTCGATAGATGTATTCCATGTCTAAAAGGTAGAAAACCTTTCTTGGAATCTTGCATATGAAAACGAGTAAGGATAGTATCAATGTATGAAGCTTGGGATAAGCATAACATTTTTTTCTTGCGATTTCTTATCACTTTAATTCCTAGAATGTGACCGTCTTCTCCTAAGTCCTTCATTTCAAACTGCTTAGATAACCATACCCTTACGCCAGATAATACCTTTATATTATTTTCAATGAGCAGGATATCATCCACGTAAAGTATAAGAAATACCACAACATTTCCGTTACACTTTTTGTACACACAAGACTCATCCGGACATTGAATAAATCCATATGAATGGATTACTTCATCAAAATGGATGTTCCAAGATCTTGAAGCTTGTTTAAGTCCATAAATGGACCTATTAAGCTTGCACAAAAAATGCTCTTTGCCCTTTTCAATGAATCCTTCTGGTTGCTTCATATGGATGTTTTCCTCAAGACTTCCATTCAGGAAAGCTGTCTTGACATCCATCTGCCATATCTCATAATCCATATGAGCAATAATAGACAAAAGAATACGGATTGACTTAAGCATGGCCACAGACGAGAAGATTTCTTCATAATCGATTCCCTCTTTCTGAGTATATCCTTTCGCGACAAGCCTTGCTTTAAAGGTTTCAACTTTACCATCAGATCCTCTTTTTCTTTTGTAGACCCACTTACATCCAATGGCTTTTACACCATTTGGTGGTTCTACAAGCTCCTAGACTTGGTTAGAATACATAGATTCTATCTCGAATTTCATTACTTTTTGCCAAGAATCTGCATCTTTATCTTGTAATGCTTCGTCGTAACTCCATGGGTCGATTTCATATTCACCTGAGACAAAGTCTGATGACTCTCCCAAAAATATAAATCTTCCTGGTTGTTTCACAACCCTCCCACTGCGAGAGGTACCACAGGCAATTGTGTATTGGATGTGACACGCGTTGCAGTTTCTTGTGGTATTTTCTCTTATACATTTGGTATTAAATTAGGTGTTTCCCCTCTAACTTCTTCTAAAACAATTCTACTCATGGGTTTATGATTCATTATATAATCCTCTTCCAAGAATCTAGCATTCGTGCTTATAATTATTCTTTGACTCTTAGGATCATAAAATAAACCACCCTTTGTTCCTATAGGATATCCCACAAACAGACAAATATTAGTACGTGATTCTAACTTATCAGCATCTCCCTTCAACACATGTGCCAGAGCACCCCATATCCAAATATGCTTTAGACTAGGCTTTCGCCCCATCCACAATTCTGAGGGTGTAGAGAATACTGATTTAGAAGGTACTAAATTCAAAATGTAAGCCGTTGTTTCCAAGGCATATCTCCAAAACGAATTTGGTAATTCAGAATAACTCATCATTGATCTAACCATTTCTATAAGAGTTCTATTCCTTCTTTCCGCTACACCATTCTGCTGGGGTGTGCCCAGTGCAGACAATTGGGATTCAATTCCTTCCTCTGATAAGTAGTCTCTAAACTCTCCCAAGAGATATTCACCATCACGATCAGATCGTAGTATTTTGATACATTTTTTATGACGTATTTCCACATCAGCCTTGACGAAATATTCAAATCCACCTCTTACTTGGATAGACATAGGACCATAAATCAGAATGAACCAATTCCAACACATCTTTGGCTCTATACCCCTTCACCTCAAAAGGCATTTTAGTCATTTTTCCTTCCAAGCATGATTCGCAAGTTGAAAAATTTTCGAGTTCTAATGAACTTAAAGGTCCTTCCTCGATTAACTTTTGAATCCTACTCAAGTTAATATGACCAAGTCTTAGATGCCAAAGATATCTGATTCTTTTTTGAAGGTTCTTTTCTCTTATTATGATTAGTAGATGCATTATTAATTTCCATTTGTTGTATTATAGGAGATATATGATTAAGAATATAGAGATTATCAACCAACGTACCACGACAGATAACAATTCCATTATTCTTAATAATAACCTTGTCATTAAAAGAAACAGAATATCCATCCATAAACAATTTAGAAACCAAAATTAAATTCTTTCTAAAAGAAGGTACGTAAAGACAATCTCTTAAAACAAGAGTTTTATTCATATCAAACGATAAATAAAAATCTCTCACTGCAACAGCCGCTACTTTCGTAGCATCTCCAATGAATATGGTAATCTCTCCATTACTTAGCTGTTGGGTTGGATGAAACCCCTGCAAAGAATTGCAGACATGATTAGTTACTCCCATATCTACACACCATGTGTAAGCAGATACAGCCGCTAAACATGATTCAACAACAAGTAAATGAGACATACCTTGCTTGTTTCCTTTAAGTAGAGGGCAGTTAGCCTTGTAATGACCCGACTGCTTGCATTTGAAGCACTTGCCTTTAGGCTTCTTGACCACACCACCTTGTGCTCCTCCTCTCGTGTTAGTTGCTGGCTTTCTTTGATGTTTCTTCTTCCTACCACCTTTCGGCTTAGGACAAGCAACATTTTTAGCAACATTCACTTGAGGACATTGACGAATAAGCCCTTCCGTCACCACAAGTTCTGTCAGTATTTCCGCCAATGAATACAATCTACGATTCATATTGTAGTTCAAGGGAAACTACTCAAAACTCCTAGGCAAGCTTTGGAGGATGAAATCGACTTGGGTTTCCCCATCGATTTAGGCTCCAAGGACTTCCAACTCATTGAGTTGGCCTATCATTTTGAGGACATGATCCCTTACAGAAGTACCCTCAGCCATTTTGGCATTCGCCAACGTAACCATGGCCTGTTGTCTAGCAGCCCTACTTTGATGACCGAAGAGTTCCCTGAGATTTAGCATCATGGCCGAAGCAGTCGCCATGTCATGATGTTGATGTTGCAGCACATTTGACATAAAAGCCAAAATGTAACACCGCGCCATCTCATCAGCCTTGATCCACTTCGCATGAGCTACAACCTCTGCTTCAGTCGATTCAACAGTAGGGGCTTTAGGACATGGAACATTGAGCACAAACTTATATCTTCAGCAGTAAGAACAATATCCAGGTTTCTTTTCCAATCAATATAGTTAGGACCAGTAAGTTTGTTATCTTTAAGTATCACAGCAAGTGGATTAAAAGCCATTTGAAAATCCTGAGAATCAAATGTATAAAAATAAACGATCAAACACTTTGAATTTAGAATTTATATTGATTCCCTCAATAAATAATATAAAATAAATTCACCGACATCTCAAGCACCATGAATTTGCAAGTCACGTTAGTGTGGATGTTTACAAACCCAAACATTCACAAGAGAAGATTTTACCCATTAATTCCATACGTCACAATTGATCTTATGACTCAATGATTAATAGTCGGTTGTCCTTTAGCCATGCAATTTAATAGCAGTGACTCCGTTGGGGAGGATACTTATTAATTGCATCTAAGTGTATACCATTATTTGATACAAGTACGTTACTCAATATTGTGTGTCTTACAGTTGGAGAAGTACACACACCCTCAAATAATTTCCTTTAATCATCAATTATTAATTTGTACCAGTGATCCGCAAATAAAACTCATCCATTGGGGAGGAAGGCACTATAGCCGACACATAAGCTTACTTGCATCACATTACAAATAATAATTATTTAATAAAATTTATTACAGTGATCTGCAAATAAAACTCATTCGTTGGGGAGGAAGGCACTATAGCCGACACATAAGCTTATTTGCATCACTTAATAAATCAATAATGGAGGCCGCGAGATCAAGAACAATTCCTCTCCCACTTAGTTATTTAACAAGAGGGTTTTTGCATGCATATAATATTCAAAATAAAATACGCAACTTAGCATGCTCATATTACGGCAAATAAGCAGTAAATTCCAGAGAATCATGCATAGCATATACAACAATAATCAAATAATTAAATCGATTATAAACAATTGTATATTGGCGAATTCGATTGTTCGCCTCCAATCACGAATGTAGATGGGAATCGAACTCAGGATGAACTGGTGATCAGAAACTATGTAACAGGTCGAATTGGAGGTCTCCTTGGCCTACTGTAAGTCCCAGACGCTCAATTCGACCAGAGACCCTGGTCGAATTGACATGACGTGGTTGAATTGCCTCTGTTGCCATCGGATTCGACCAGAAGGTCAGGTCGAATTCCCTTTGTCTTGGTCGAATCACCCTACTGGAAGTGTTGTGCTGCCAATTCGACCAAAAAAGCTGGTCGAATTCTCTTTCTTCTGGTTGAATTCACCTGCTGCTTCGCCCAAACGGATGGCTTCGACTTTCGTTCTTTAGTTTCCAATACTTCCACTCCGATTTCCATTTATGCATGCTTCCATTAACTCGCCCAACAACCAGAAGACTCGCTCGGGATACCATCAGACCCACCTGGAAAAATTGTTTAACTCGCCTGAGTTTGCTATAGTTCTCGTGGTTCACGACTTACGTCCCCACATTTTTGACATTCTATAGCCAGGCCTCGTCACCATCATGATGTTTGCCGGTCAGATTTCTCCAGCCGCGTGCACATCTTCGCAAGTCCAGCCACTATCAGGCCATCGTTGTCCAGTCTCGCTTTCATTGCTGGTATCAATCGTTACCAAAACCCACAATCGACAGTACTGTAGTGACCTTGCCGTCGGTCAATTTCTTGTAAGGTGATCGTCAGCAAGACATCCTCAACCACCAACGATCATCGTCTAACGTCGCCTGTCGTCCAATCGTATGGTGCTCATGTGTGTGGTGCAAGATAATGGTTGAGCAGCCATGAATTTAAAAGATAGGGCATATACAGATTGATCAAAACATCATGCGATCATAATTCATGTAATTCACATCAAACCCTTACCTAACATGTCACGTTTAGCCTTAGAATCTACGCTCTGATACCAATTGTTGGCGTTTTGGATCTTTAGGCTAACGTGAACTATCAGGAACTCAAATAATTCTACTACATCAGAAGAACAAGAGCAGAATTACCTTTCACCAGGTTTGATGCAGAGGATGAACAGTGAACGACCTTCCGATCTTTTGTTGTATTGCTAAGCTGTCCTTGACGTTGTGTGGGCAACGATCACCAAGGAGAACTCAATCTGCAGCCCCTTACGTCCTTTCGACTCTTAGACGTAAGTTGCATGTGTTGTAAGTGAAGAGGCTACTGAGGGTGGCTATATATAGACTACAACAGTGATCAGGAGGAGAAATTAGGGTTTTGGCCTCCCATTGGCTTAAGCATCCAAGTTTAGCCCAAAACTTATACTTAAGTCCAATAATAATAAATCATTCCACTAAAGAAATATAATTGAAATGCCACCCTAATCCCAAATTACGTTTATGGGCTCCTTCTTATTATGTGCTCGTTAATCTCCCCGTGTTTAAGATTTAATGCCCATTAATTAATTGAGTTACTGACAACTCCATTAATTAATATATTTACCGAGAGTAGTACCACTCAACCTTATTATCATGTCAGAATAAATTCACCTGTAGGGTTTACATGATAATCTTTATGAGTTCCTCAAGGGGACATCATCAACCAATTCTGTTAAGACACAGATTCCTTCTACAATCAACAGCACACCATAGAGACATCATTATCTCCCAATTCACTGAGCATATTGATTTAACTATTAAATCTCACTCATTAAAGAATTAAAGAAATAAATACTGGCTTACGTGTTGAGATTATTATATAGGGATTAAGAGTACGAACTTCCATAATAACAGAGATCAAGTTCTATTATATAGTCAGTATAAACTGAACGATCTCAACTGCGGTCCTGCTCAATACACTCAAAGTGTACTAGCATAATTTTATAGACAAGACAGACTAATGCCAAATTACACTACAACCATACCGATAGATAGCCCCCATCTATCTCGATTGTGAACATCTGTTTATACTTTATAAGGAGCCGATAATATGATATTCTGTGTGACGCCGCACACCATATTATCTACAGTATAAATTAAATGGACTTTTGCAACAATTCATAAATAATTATGCAAAATATTTGATCACATTATTCTAATTTCAAATAAATTGTTTAAACATTGTTCATACAAAAAGCAAGACTTATAGTATACAATCTAATAATAACAAACTAATGGCCAGCAACAATTGATGTTGAATATGATTACTTTGGAGCCATTGATGCATCAAACACCAAGACCTTCAAGAAACCTCGTCTCAAGGAGGTCTCTTAATTTGCAGGAGGCCTTTTGATTTTCAACTCGGACTGGCTCATCTCTATAGCTGCCTCTGCATACGCTCTTAACTATGTCTCCTTCTCCTACTGCTTGGAAGGAGAGGTTTTAAACCTCCTGTAATAAACCTGAATCACTTTCATTCCTGCTGCATCCTTCTTCTCATCCTTCCCTACATCTTCCCCACCCAATCTTTCTTTTTTATCCCTGTTCTGTTGCTTTGGGACTAGAACTTTTGACGCTTTGGGACTTCGTTGCTCTTCTTCTGCTAGCTGGAAGCTCCCCCATTTCAGGTTGCACCTTCATGATGAATGGAAAATTCCCTCTTTATGCTAAAAACACACAATTTAACTTTGATTTACCCATGAAACTTATAATACTAAAGCAGTTCCCGTTAAGGACAAAAAGAAATATAATATAATGAAATAGTAAATATTTCAATATTTTTAAGATTAATCACATTGATAATAAATTCCGTTCACGTGACCAACTAAACAAGTAGGACTAAAAGCAAAAACAAAGGAATAATTAGTACCTTCAAGAAGGGAACAAGAAGATCTCACCTGCTTTTGCTTTTGCTTTTCACTCTTACTGCACTTTTCGTCACATTGGTAACGTTCCTCAAACTCCCCATACCTGCTACAACCCAATCAGGTTTCGCCACCCTTAACGTCTCTTCCGCCCAGTATTACACCGTCATCCCACTATCCAACGGTCATGACATGACTACAATAAACAATAAACCCATGAATTTTGTTTCAAAGCAGCATACCTAACCTGTGCTACCTCTTCAACATCTTGGCATTGTAATTGTTATACCCCTGGACTTAGCATCTATAGTTTCTTAATTTGAAACAAATAAAAGAACAAAGTCAGCTCTGACTTTAACAAACACTTGTAAAATATTCATATCAATATATATCACATACGGCAAAAGTAGCCACAATAAGAAAAACTTAAAGAAAAATACAACAGCCTAATAAATAATGAACAAAGAAATATGAAACTAATTTTAAATCTCAAAACTCAAGTCCCTAAATATATATTTATGCACAGACTTAAGACAACTAAACAAATGAATATCAAAACTCAGGGAAAAAGAATAGTCAAAAGAGCATACAATCAACAAATCAGAATCAGGACTAGGTCGATAAAAATATATTGAGGAAGTGAGGATGTGTACTTAGGATATTGGTATTTATCAGGATGGTAAAATTGAGCCCATTGGCGATAAGCCCTTTGAAATTCTTCATCAGATGCTTCCGGCGATACCACATCTATATGATAAATAAGTATTCATCAGATGTTTCGGAATTCTTGAATCTAATATGAATTATGTTAAAGGCAACTTCAATTTCTGTGACTTCGGCGGAGAGAATGGACTTCATTTCAATTTGAAAAGGAAAGTAAAGGCAGAGATACTGATTCTTGGAAATAAAAAGGGAAAAGTAAATACCGAGTGGGTGTTGGTTTTATTTTTAATAATTCCGCTAAAATGGAAATGGAAATGGAAATGGAATGGAGGGTACTGTATTGAACAATGAAAATTAAGTAAGTTGTCATATTTTTTTCTTTTTATTTAATTAAATATACCTTGTTTTTTATAAATTATAAATAGTGCATAAATAATTAAAAAAATCGAAATTAAAATTTCATATATATAAATAAAAATTTTCAAATTAATAGCAATGAAATTATTTTTCATGATCAATAAAATTATTTTCATGTCATATATGAACTCAATAATGACATTTAACTATATACATTATTATATTATATTGGAATTATATAATGATTAGAGGTAGGGGCACGACATACCGAAAATGTTTTATTATACCAAATAATCGTACAATCCATAATAATCAAATCAAACAATAACGTAAATTTTGTAAACATTTTCCTTATACAAAATTTATGAATATTAATTTTATATATGTGATGATTGTTAAAAAAAAATCTTTTAATCTTTTCTGATCCTTGATTTATTTTACCTTAGTACGTAATTTATAACTTATTTTGCCTTTGTAATTCGTTTTCGTTTAAAGCAAATATTTATCCTATAATTGTTCATATATGTTATTGTATTTGTAGTTAATAATTTATATTCCTCACAGAAATTGGGCTTATTCTTGGAGTAAATTATTAGGTTTTTTTTTTTTTAACAAATTCTCTTTTAAAGACAAAAATTACACCGATTGTATTCACAACCTAGTAACCATACCAGTTTATATAAAAATATATACAATGAAAATAGTTTAAAATAGTTATAATTGGAATTATATCAATTCAAGGCCTGAAAAATGAGTAAACTTTCAATTCGGGGCCTGAATTATTTTTCTATCAATCTGGGCCCGAAATATGTAAAACTATCAATGCATGGCCTGAATTTATCCAATATTATCTCCTATTTTATCAATTGAGGGCCTAAATTTAGGTCTCGATTTGATAGTTATACATATTCAAAAATTAAATAAGATATATTTTAAATAAGGTATCAAATCAATGGCCAAGATCTAATCTCATAATTGTGATGAATGGATGAGATTCAATAATGTGATGAATTGATGAGATTCAAAATGGCAAATAGTAATCAAATCCAAGGGTGTAATTAAAAATTGGCTCAATTTTAACTTTTCATTTTGCTATTATATTACTTTATTAGATTAGATTAGATTAGATTGTACGCATTGATGTATATTACAACAATAAACTGTGCTTTTAGCTCTTTTTTTTATTAATTCATGCTAATATGTTATTCCAAATGTACCTATTATTGCGGGACGACTAATATATTTTATTAATATTTATGTCTTATACTACTTCCCCTGTCCATTTACTAGGTATCAATTTTACCATTTGGGCGTGCATTTCAAATGTATCCACATTCCTTAGTTAGTAAAAAGGTACACCATATGGCCCACCACTTCATTCTAATACAACTACCAACTACCCATATAAAAATAATATTCCTTAATCTACGCGTAAAAAGCAAAAAATTACATTTTAAGTGGCCGGGGGAGTATTAATTTTTAGAGTTAATTTGAAAAATAATCATGAACTTTACTTTTATTACAAATTAATCTTTACTTTTGAGAAATTAAAAAAAATAACATCACTTTTAGCATTGTTGCAAAACGCAATTAATTTGTAACTGAAAATGACATTTTTTTAAAAAAAAATTGGGTATGCTTTGAAAAATACTTATATAATACTCCATAGAAATTATTTTTCAATTCCAAAATACTATTATGATTTGACGCTTGGTAATAGAGTTGGTCTAATCTAACTATAATTAAATTGCATTTTGTATTATGAAATACTCCCTCTCTCCCATAAAACTCTTCACACTTTTCTCATTTGTTTGTCCCACAATATCCTTCACACCCCAAAAATGGAAAAATCATTTTATCCAATAACCTCAAAAGTTACTTTAATTTCAAATTTGCCACTCTTTTTTCACACACATACCATTATTTTATACTTTTTATTACCTAAAATACTACAATACCCTCTAAAGTCAATAAAGTTGATCAAAAAGTACAACTTTTCTTAAACAATGTGGAACAGTAAACGTGAAGTGTATTGTGGGATAGAGGGAGTAATGTACTTCTACTGAGAGTGTCATTATTATCACTCTACATATTACTAGTATAATTAATTAATTAATTAATTGGTGATGATGCAAAATACTAATAAAATACGATGTGAGATGGAGTACTACGAAGAATTAACAAATACTTCCTCCGTCCTACGTATTTTTATTCACTTTTTATTTTGGGTTGTTCCACGTATTTTTACCCATTCCATTAATGGTAAAAATACATAATTCATCTTATTACAATCCCAACAACTTTAATTACTTTTTTACATTTTATTCATCATTCCTAACAACTTTATTTACTTTTTCTTTTTTAAAATAGTAATTTATCCCTGCTTTTCTAATATTATATATTAAAAAAATAACACGTCTTAATCTCCGTGCCCGTACAAATGGGTAAAAATACCCGGGAAGGAGGGAATATAATAAATAAAACTCACCATGATTATCACTGTTAAATGGCCTCCATAGGTGGTGAGAATAGTTTATTCTAACAAATTATTCATCTTAATCCTAATTACCATTACCATAAAAAAATAAAAAAAATTAATCAAAGTGAGAGATATGAAATAAATACAAACATTATCGAAAAACTAAGAGCTACAATCTATGGTAATCAAACCATCAAAGAGAGGTTGATAATAAGAAATTAAGTCAAAATTAAAACAAAAATGCAGATGAATATATACACAGATATACACACAAAAGAGGGAGCATTCTATGATGAGAAAAAGAGTGTGGTATCTGAGCGGGTAAACAAAATTTTGCCAAAATGTGAAACAAATTCGAAGAAGGTAACCATGAATCTGCATGTTATCTGAGAGGGGGAAATTTTGGAATTCTATTGTGAATGGAATTTGAAGAAGCCTAGACAAATTCGAGGAAGGAAACCCAGGAATCTGCATAGGTTTGATTTAGAATGAAGCATCAAATATTGTTTACGTCGAGCCAATTAGGTATGAATCTTTCAATTTTTATCGTTTGTGTTTTTAATTCTGTGTGCATCAATTGCCTGCGTAACCAATGGGATCGGACCGATCCCACCTAGGTTTTCAATTTTACTATATTTAATCAATCTTCATTCACTTGTCCTTTTCTTTCTGTCATACTAAAAGTTCTTCTCCTATTTGATTAACTTCGTGTGTGCTGCAACTCTTTAAGAGTTAAGGATATGAAATTCATGATTTGTCTATGTTTCATTACTTCCGAGTTGCTTTAAATTTTTATTAAGGATTTTGATTATTCAAATATTGTGGGATTATTATCTTAGTTTCAATGATTCAATTTGCGAGATGCACATATCGATATTTTAAACTTGTTGGTGACCTTACAGTATGAGTTAGGGGTATAAAATTTTTCATAAAGGGATTAGTTGCACTTTCTTTGATACTTCTTGTGTTGCTGTAAGTGTTAACCATTTTGATTACTGTAGGAATGATTCCATGGATTGGAACTCAAGATTTCTTAGCTTAAAATGTATTCTCCACTCTGAGTCCTTTAATTCCTATATTATATAATCGAATTTGTAAATTTTTAACTAAAAATTGGGTAGTTGGTCTATTCCATGATATATGAAATCATGTAAAGAAACAGAAACTTGATGGAGAATTATGAGCAATTCATATTCATAACCAATTATATATAGATAGCATTTGGACTAGTTTGATAATTAACTGTGATTTTGAGAATCCAATCAATATATTTACCCACATTTGTAATACATGAGTAGTGACTTTATCAGGAATCTTTGCATATGTTCCATTTAGTCCTTGTTTAAGAATGGAGCATTGCTATGTCATTGTTCAGCCAATCATTCAAGTGGATGTGAGTTGTCTTTGGTTGGATTAATGGAGCACTTTAATTTGAAATACTTTAATCTGTCAACTGGTTTTAGTCAATTGATTTATTCAAATCTTTATATGATGACCTTAATTTGGATGAGAATCATTAATAAAATTGCTTTACTGTCTTTGATATTTTCATGTGTATAGAAGCTCTCTAAATTATCGTACTGCCCATTAATATTATGATTTTGTGTTTACGATGACTGAGAAACATTGTAGCATGTTATAAGCCTTCATTTGTATCTAAAATAGATAGCTAGCTGGCATAGTATAATTTGAGGCTATGCATCCAAATTTGTTGGAGCATTTCGCCAATTAAACCATGGATTGTATCTGTAAATTTCAAACTGCAAAGGATGACTAGTTACAGTTGTATGGTAGTTTTAGTTCATTCATATTTAGCTAGGACATTGATTTTGGAATTCTTTTTCACTCTTAGTTAGTCTATAGACTCACTTTTCACTACGTGGAGCATTGATTTGTATGTCGAATATGATGCAGGAACTAAGTTTACAAACTTATTGCTGCTAACTTTAAGAATATCATAATCGAAATGGAGGAATATGAGGGTCAGAGGTTGAAAAGGATCGAAGAAAATAAAAGAAAGATGGAAGAGTTAGGGATTAAGCCTATTGCCTATACAGCGGCACAATTAATGGCTCCCAAGAGACAAAAGGTTAATAAAATGAAAAAGATCTATCAAAGGAGGTTGAGTACCTTCCTGAAGAAGAAGGTTCAATACAGAAGTCAAATGATGATCAGGATAACAATGAGATTGTAAGAATCACTAGAAGTTTGAGCTCATGTCGTTCAAAGAAGGTTATGTGCATATACCTTATGAATTACTAAATAAGTATAGAAATTAGATATTTAATTAATAATCATTAATCTTGTTTCAGGTAATGGCAGACCAAGTAGGTTGTTATGTTGACAAACCTCAGTCCTCCTCAATCTCAATATCAACTATGATAAAAATGCACTCTCAAGAATGTGAAAAGAAAGAGCAGCAGGGGAAAGGAAAAGGGCACCAAAAAATCAAACTCCAACCTCAGTTGGTCAGAAAGAGGATTCAATACGAAATGAAGAAGTGTTTTCACATGCAGCTAAGAAGGTTATGTGCATATACCTTGTGAATTAGTAAATTAGTATACTAACTTGATATTTAATTAATAATCATTACTTATGTTTCAGGTAATGGCAAACCAAGTAGGTAATTCTGTTGACAAACCTCAATCTTCCTCCATATCAATGTCAACTATGATACATATACATTCTCAAGACTGTAAAAAGCAACAGCAGCAGAGGAAAGAAAAAGGGCATAAAAAAATCAGACTCCTGCCTCAGTTGGTCAGATAGAGGATTCAACGCGAAATGAAGAAGTGCTTTCCCGTGAACAATCTCTAAAAAGGACAAGTATATGGGTGATTCGACGAGAAAAAGAGATTGAAAAGAACAGCCCAAGAAGGAAGAGATAGAATATGGTTGCACCTGGATCACTCAATGCCTATATTAAGATGAAAGAAAATACTAAAATGAAAGAATAGTTATCAAAGACTGCTTGTCTAGGGGACCCCATGCTACTAGGAGATAACTTATCTGTTGAACAGCTGGTGGAACATTCAAAAAAGAAACAAGGGAGATATTTTGAGGAATAGTTTTTTGCTTTAAATGGTGGTGATATGCCTGGTCCAATAAAGATGAGGATTGTTAAAGCATAGATGGTTATATTTTGGAAAATGAAATGGCATCAGATCCGAAAGGGCAAGGAAGCGATCACTCTATAAACATAAATCCTACCAAGGAGCATCTTAGTGATGAATTCGGTAAGAACAGAAAATAGGTTATTATAATTTTAAATTATCTGTTAATGTTTGCTACTTACATTTCTTTTAAATATAGGTTAAATTTGTGGAATTAAGACTCGCGACATATTTTTCTAACTTTCTTTTGTTACTAATTGTAGTGATTTAGAAGAAAAAAAATGAGGGCCAAGTCTTTGCAAACAGGTACATGGAAGGTCAATTAAGAATCGCAGACTTATCATTTTGAATAGACTAGGTCAGCCAATTGGTTCAGATAAAGAAACTTTGGATGAATTAACCTATTTCTTAGGATCACTAGCTTGTGAATCCGGTCTTGCACCTCTAAATATGATCAACTGGCACCAGGTTCCTAACAAGGATGAGATTTGGAGTTATGTAAAGGTATTAGCATTTTAATTTAACACAGTAGTATATATTCATTTGTTGTTATTTTACACTAATTTACTATGTAGTTGAGTGTTTCTTAAGTATGCTGCCTGATCAAAATCCATTAAACATGCTGTACTTTTTAACAAATCATATTAGCTTTATTTACTAAAGATGTAGATACATATCAAGAATACGTGCATTCTCTAATGTCATGATTAATATCTTGCAGGCCAAGTTTGTAATTGCAAAAGAAGGAAAAAGTTATGTTCTAAAAATAGTTGCAGATCTTTGGCGTAATTATAAGTGTAGAATTAAAAGGCTTCACTACAAGGCGTATACAAATCAGGCCGATAGATGGGCTAATCGCCCATATTCGATTCCAGATGACCATTTTGAGGATTTAATTAAGTATTGAAACTTAAAAGTGATTCAGGTAAGTGTTGTGAATTATTGTTTACTGACATATATTTACAACAGGGTAAATAATCTCATATGCAGTTTCTTACACGGACCCCATATGTATAAAATGTAATTGAGATTACTTTTTATGTTGTAATTAATTAATTATCTTATCCTTGGATTGAATGACAGAAATAAATTATCACTGACAAGAGTTTAAAAGTTGAATATGTGGATCTTTAATCAATTCTAATAAAATAAGTAATAAATATATTTGATCATGAATAAAACTAGTGTAATAAGTAAGCAGCTATTGGAGAAGTTTTAGGTAATGTAATAAATATATGTTCCCCTTTGTATTGCCCGTCCTCTTCTTCGAGTTCTTCGTGTAGAATTGACATGTTTTGAAAAAAAATTATTTACTAGAATGACATGCAGGATCTTAGTGACAAGAAAAAAAAATTAGAGAAATTCAAAAGGACAGACACACTGCAGGTCCTATTTCTTTTGCGAGAAAGCATCTTGAGCTGGTAATTATGAATTATATATGATTTTTATACCATATGAGCACTATTACCTAATTACATTAATATTAAATCTATTAGTTACATCTAGCTCAGTCTCTTCTTGATATATTAGGATCCATCTCATGTCATGAGACTATATCATTATTGTAAATATTTTCTGTGCTGACTCTTACATTAAATTCCTTATCAATGAAAATAATGAATTTGTGAGTGAATATTATATTAAGTGAAACTTTGACTTTGTGCTTTGATCTAAGTTAGACCAATATCCACTCTTATCTATATTACAAATGTCTATAATATTATATAAAGATGTTCTGAGGATAGTTTATAGTGCTTCATCTAGCTTAGATCTACATCAATTACATGTGCTTGAGTATGTTCAATTATAATCTATTTTACCTATTTTTTCTAACATGATTTGTGGATATTTTATGGTAGGAACTAAGTGAAAAGACCTCACCATCATAAGCATCATTGTACAAAGAAACTCATAAAAGGAAAGCTGACAGAAAATAAAAAATTAATGAACTGATTCAGCATGACAATGTAAGTACAAGAGTTTTATATTATTGATTTTAATCATATAGCATAATATTATGATGAATTTTATCGAAATTACATGGAGGAACTGCTCGAAAGATGTGGTCGACTTACAGGCAAGTGTATCAAGAGACCAAAGGAAGCATTAAAACCCTCAAGTGTGTTAATTTCAGATGAGTTTCTACAGCCATATAAATCTGATGTCATTAAAGATATTGTCATTGGAGTTATGAAAGTCTTGCAAGAAGTTCTTCCCTCTGACATTCTTGTACCTGTCGCCCCATCCCTTGAGGATCCATCCAACTTTCTACTCAATGGAATTTCTACTAAAAGCATTAATCATTTTGAGCCATGTCAGGTAATCAGTTACATTTTATTAATTGTTATTTTTTATATTTCATTTGGCACATGAATACCCACCCTATTTATTTTTTCAACTGTTTAATTATTTAGTGGTTGGGGTATTGAGAGTAGCATACACTCATATTCTTGGTTTGGGTTTTGAGAATAGACAATGATTGTACAGTAGTGTTTACTTATTACTGGTTTGGGTATTGAGAGTAGATAGTGTCCTAGAATGTGGTGGAAAGTTGTGATTTACATGAAAGAATGGTACTGCTGTGAAGGAGACAAGATTAAAAAATTAAACTTCATAATAAAATATATAAACAACGAGCCAGAGGTTTAGAATCTAGCAGCAAAATAATGTAATGCTCTATTTTCGTGATCTATGATCTTTAATTGGTAGTTATTGGCATTGGTATGGCTACTACTTTTATTTTCTTATGAAAGGACTCAGAGGTTTTGAATCTTGCAGTTAAATAAAGGACTTGGTATTTTATAAAGTGAAATTGGCATCAGCCTACGTGTTATGCTTTTTTTTTTCACCATCACTTGAATATTTCGAAGCATGGTGTCAATATTTAGTATTGACGTTTCCATTTTGCGGGCCGTGGAGCCTTCATTGGCATTTTCCTTATGTGGATTGATATTCAAAATTGCTATATTAGTCAAGACTCACAACTGCAGTTTTGTTGTGTGTTTTGAGGGCAGAATTATATGGAATTGAAATAGAGTTGCATGATATGTAGATGGTAATATGCACTTAATACATCATTTGAAAATAATGTGTGTTTTTTATACATTTTAGCTATGTGAGTATTGCTCCTATCATAAATCTTTTTATTTATTCTCTTTCTATTTTGTTATCTTAATTTTTATCTGTATAATACTTATTATTCTCTATCTTAACCTAGATATCCCAATATAAAGTGTTGCTCATATAACCGAATGATAATTCTACAAAGTTATCTATTTATAGGGCATATCTAATTTTCATTGGTTGTTTTTAGTTATTGGGTACAAATTTTTTAAATTAACTGTTGCATATCATGTGCTTCTGCATTTCAAGTGCAGTTTCTTGATTTATATTGCGCTTCTTCTTAACTTACAGGACTTTTTGTATGTTATATTGGAATCTAAATAACAATGTTAAATTGAAACTAAGGAATGAACTTCTTTAAAAAGTTTTACCCTTGGAATTATTGAGAATATTTCTTATCTTAGTAAAACATTCTCCCCCTGCACTTCCCGTGAACCTTATGTTTCTCTTAACCAGGGAACTCCCTTAACATATAGTATACAGTTTTTAGGATTCTTGTTTAGCCAAAGTACTGAAGTAGATTTGATATTATAGCCCTAAATTTTGTCATTGAACAGTAAAAATATTCTGGTTTGCATTTCTCAGGCTTAAGTATGTAAAGGCTATGTTTGGTTGTGTTTTTCTTCTTTTATCTCAAAATATATTTGATGACTTTGACTGAACTTTCTTCATAATGTTTATGTTCTTCATTCAGGGTAATGAAGACAACGATGATGAAGCAAACACGGAAGATGAACTTAAGTGTGGTGATGATTGATTTTGGAACAAGAGAATTACAAGATGAATAGAATTTATTTTACTCCCTCCGTTCCAGGAAAGATTGCACCCCTTTCCTGGCACGGAGATTAATAAAGTGGTGACTTTTAGGGGTATTATTGTATTTTTTGGTAATAAATAAATGATAAAGTATGTTATGTGTATTAGATAGGGGTGGTTTTTTTGTAAATAAAGTGTATGGAGAAGGGTGATTGTGTTTGACTTTTTACTTTTTTACGAATGTGCAAACTTTTGTGGGACAACGTAAAATGGAAAGTGTGACATCTTTCCTGGGACAGATGGAGTATATATTATTGACATCAATACATAATTTTTCATAGTATATGAAGTTTAGATAACATTAAATATTTACCATGGTTTGGACAAATTGATGATTTAATATTTACTTTGGATATTTGTTGATATATATTAAATTAAGTTTATCATCTATTTTTATTTTACAGGTATATCATGGATAAATAATAATAATAATAATAATAATAATAATAATTCTTATTATTTATTTATTTATTATTAATAATAATATAATTATTAAATATTTGATAAATAATAAAAATGTAACTATATATGTTACGTAATTATTTTACAAAATTGTTACATTACATTTGGAAAGTGATACAATTATTATTTAATTAATGTTATATTTATATTTAAAAAATATTACCAAAATAATGTGATTAATGTTACGATATATTAAAAAGTGTTAACAAAATAATATAATTAGTGTTACGTTATAATTAAAAGTGTTAACAAAATATTGTACACAATGTTACATTATATTCAAAAGTGTAAATAAAAAAATATTACATTAGGAAAATTAAGTGTTACATTATAAGTATATGTAACATTTTAATAAGTGTTACAACGATATGTTACAATTGATATATTCCTATTTGAAGTGTTAACAAAAGTTAGAAATATATAACATTAGATATTAGGCTACAAGAGCATAGCGACATCGAAAAAAATGTTACTTAAGACCTATGATATCATTTTTTTACTATTAAGTAATATTTTTGAATATTACTTAATGTCACTTATGTTGTAGTGAAAATGATTTTTCTCGAATTTTGTGGTCAAAACATATATTTATACCCCCATGGAAGCTTCTAGAACACATATAGATCATAAAACTGACTTTTGTCAGAACACGTGTTGTGTACGGAGCACGGCCATTGGGGTGAGCGTGTAGCATTTTCTGGTGTCGGAACACGGCCATCCCTTACAGAGCCGTGTTCGGAACACGGCTCGTGTAGGTGCAGCGCCTGCAACGTAGTCTCACCGTTTCGTGCATAACTTTCTCGTTTGGGCTCCGATTCGAGTGATTCTTGCTCTCACGCGATTCTCTCTTCCATGGCTTTCCAATCATATATCACACGTCCAATGTTGAGCACCATATGAATACAGAAAAATTACACAAGTTGGATGTGAGTTTTTCAACTTTGCTTTGACTCGTTCTTCCTCATTTCAACTCCGAATTGAGTTTTGTTTTTTTTCCATATCTTTCTTATCGTGTCTAGAATCCACTTTTACCTGAATATCATACAAATTACACTAATTTACTAATTCTCTAAATATTCATAAATATAGCACAATTTAAGGCATTTTATCATGAAAATCACACATTTATCAGTTCAAAGCACACATCTCCATATCTTCATATAACACCACCAAATGATATACAAAATGACTAAAAATACTCAAAAATATATAATAATAATACTAAAATCTAGGTAAAAATGACACCGATCAATCTCCTAAACTTAAAGTGTTGCTCGTCCTCGAGCAACGAAAATGACAAAACGAGAGGGAAAATTTTTACCTAGAGAAAGACCTAAAGAATATAAGCAAAAACACATCATAAGTAACAAGGACTAAAAATCATATCAAGTCACACTACAATATTAAAATCATGACATAAAAAAATTAACAAGTTCAAGTCTAAGAAAATTAAGAGTAATAAAGTCCCTTTCGGTCCAAACCTCACGTCGGATATCAAAATGCACTCAACACTCTATGAAGTAGTGTAATTTTCACTCATCAATCGATTAAACCCGATGCACCATAGACTTGCTCACGGACTACATTCACAAGCCACCATAGCTTCAATTAGTGATCAAAAAGGTCTTTATCTTTGGATGTAATGTTAGACTCTTTGGTAGGGTAGGAAAATTTGGATAAAAGTGACTATTCAAGTGTAGATAATAGAAGAGATGATCATCTTCTTCAACTTCTTCACATTTCTATCTTCCTTTCTTTCCTTTTCTTATCACAAGCACTAATCATTATAATTCCTTTGATTTCTTGAGCTTCTTTTGATTTCATGCTTCCTTTCTTTCAACTTTTGAATTCCTCAAGCACATTTTTCTTGTTTTGCTCCTTTTTTACTTCGACGGTTGCATGTGTATTTGATTGAGCTCTTTTCATCCTTTTCTTGCTTGTTTACCATTTTCTTCTTTCTTTTGCACAATTCTCACATCAAACCTTGTAGACCATCATCTCCTGAATCACCCACATAAAGGTTATATATATAAGGCTTAAGTGGGTATTCAAGGATTACATTATGCTCAAATCACAATGAATAGGCTTTAAGGCTCAAAGTGGTTAACTAGGGATGATGTATAAAGTAAGAAAATATATGGCAATGACTTTAAAGTAACAAGGATGGCCTAAGATCATATCACTAACCTCCACCAATCGGGCTCATTCCCATAGTCCATGAGCAAGTTCTAGTTTACCAAGACTCAATCGATCCACTCATGAAAAACTAACCGTGGAGGCACGGTTGAGGCTTAAATGCGCACAAGCTTTTGCTTGGATCCTTAGGAACTCATTACATCTCAATTCATCTCAAAATTGAACAAGTTAAATAGTACATGTCACAATTTTAAAGAGTAGAGATTCTCAACATAGTTTATCATCACTTATCACAAACAACATGTCATTGCTCACATCCAAAAATGACTTACAATATCCCGAAATAAATCACCAAATAAACCTATACAAGAACAAAAATACAAACAAAACACATGAGCAAAGACTTACCAAACAAGGAACAAGACAACAACACAAAACATGCAAAAACAAAAATTCCATCTTTCAAAAGAAAATAAAGCACATATCCTCAATCATCCAATAACATGTAAGCTCAAGATTTGCCGCCTTATTCAAAAATAAGAAAAACTAATAAAGCAAGTAAAACTACCTAAATAAAGCAAGTAAACCTCCCATGTACATAACACATGAAGTTGCATACTAATCCAAATAATCCAAATCAAGTATATGCTAAGTGAATGGAAATGATAAGTAGTAAAGTGAACTCCCTGAAAAAGGCATATCCGGCTAACACGAGCTTCCGGATTGCATGCACAATGAATCTTGACATTGCTTTTTGGGCTCAATTCATGCTTCCACTACGCTTTATTTATACTCAACAACTCATCAAAACCATTAGCACAACAATTACTAGCAGATAATGAACTAGCATACACTTCAACACAACCAAATGATTCAAAATCATACCAATACTCATGAGAAAATTTTTAAAATTTATCCAATTTTACAAGAAGACCTCTCAATCATCATAATAAGCACACTCAAGCGGTCTCAATCATCATAATAAGCACACTCAAGTGGTGAGTCACACCACGCACTCTCCCCCCAAACTTAAATCGAAACAAGTTGAGAATTAAGTTTGTAAAAAGTGGTGGGACTTACCTTTGTAGTTTCCAACAATGAGCTTCTTGTAGAGAAGTATATGCATCACAACAATTCAAGGTATGTCCACTACGCACTATCCCCCCAAACTTAAAGTGAAACAAGAGTTGAATTTTAAGGTTGCAAGAAGTGGTGAGACGTACCTTCACACTTCAAATCGAGCACTTCTCGTATCTCAAATATGCATTCTCCTCACGAGCACAATCAACCTACACACCAAAAATGTAAGAAAACTAAATCAAAATAATTAAATGAAAGCATTAAAATAAACGATGGGTTGCCTCCCATCTAGCGCTAGTTTAACGTCATCAAGCCGGACGGATTATGGAGAACTCATCGGAATGGCCAAGGATAGCGTTCGTTCTTGCCATCAAATTTAAATCTTTGTGCTTCTTCCTCTATTCGGTATTTGTGGCAAGTAACGACCATAGTAGCATTCTTTGAGATTGGCTTTAAAAATTCCACTCTTTTGAGCTTGCATTCAATTGACCTTTCCTTTTGTGACCACTAGTTATTCCTTTTTATCAAGTATGTCCTGAACATCTCTTCAAGCTCTTTCTTGTACCTAAGGCTTTGAGAAGAATTAATAGATAAAACAAAGTCAATATAAATAATATTTTGAAAATCAATGCAACTTGAAGAGTTAAAAGATGTAGAAATGCTCATTTCACTCCCGAACTCATCATCAAGTGCTTCTAAACCTTGTTCCACTTCATCAAATTCATTCACCTCTTGTGATTCTTCATCTTCACTTAAACTTTCCTTATCATCAAGAGACAAGAAATCATAGATAATCTCTTCATCCTCAAAGCTCTCTTCTACCTTAGGCTCTTTACTCCTCTCACTTTCCTCCTCTAATCTTTCTTTCACCTTGTCTTCCTCATTCTCAATAAACTCAACATCTCTTGAGTCTTCTTCATTATCCCCCGAACACTCTTCTACCTTCAACTTTTCTTCAATCTTTTCATCACAATTCTCCATTTCACGAAGAGTGTTCCATTCTTGTATCATTCGACTCATTCGATGTTCTAAAGCTTTGAGTCTCGTATCTCTCAACTTTTTCTCTTGTTTCATAAAGTCAAATCTTTTATCATTCACCTCTTTCTCTTGTTTCATAAAATCAAATATCTTGGCCATTTGATCCTCTATTGTAGGCTTCCCTTCATTATATGGTGGATACTCTTCTTGGAAATTCTCTTGAACATACTATTTTTGCATACATATTTCATTCCCTATTTGGTAACTAAGCATGTTCCACACTTGTCCCCTATTAAAGTTGGAAGTAGGCATTAAGCAGGCATTTTGAGGCTCATAACTTGAAAAACTTGGTTGAAAACTTTGCCTCGTATCACTTTCATAAGCATATCTTCTAAGCATTTCCATCAAGGCATTATTTTCGGATAGAGGAGTAACCGTAGGAACTTGATTGTTGTAAGAACTTGGTACAGAATAAGTGTTTCCTTGATACGGTTAAAATGTATTCATATTGTAAGCTTCTTGCCATCCCCCATATATTCCATTATTGTAGCATTGATTCATTTTTGCTCTTCCTCTCAAGATCTACTACAATTCTTCTCCACTTACTATTTTTGGTTTGTTCCTTCTCCCCTTCTTTCAAGGTTGATGTATCTATCAAGAAGAACAAGTGAGAATAAGATTTTTCAAAATAAATATAAAATGCAAAAATAAAAAAAAATATTCTAAGTAGAGCTAACAAATCCAAACACATTACACCAAAGGCTTTCTCCCCGGCAACGATGCCAAGAACTTAGTCGTTTTTCTTGTAAAATGTTTAAGAGTAAGAGACTATATCGTCGAGTACACGTGTGACCAAGTACAAAATTTATAAGATTGTCGTCCCAAGGGAAAGTAAACTCATGGTTGTATCCGGATTTTCTATTGATTTATGCTTTATAAGAATGATAGATTGAAGGTATGGTATTTAGACTACTACTTATTGTTCTACTCAATTAACTAAGAATTTGAACTAACAACGTATTGGATCAAACAACAAACAAATAATGAATGAGATGGAGATAGAATTCACTTAAGAAGAGAGCAAGGCTAATCATAATCATGGTTAAGAATCTAGCTAGATATACATAACTCTTGATGGTGAACTTCATTAATTTATGGACTAAAAGCAATCACGTTTTTACCCCTAATCTCTATGGCTAAGGCAATTAGGTTCTCGACTCTTTTACTAGTCTAAATCTCCTAGGATTGTGCTTAATCTCAATTCCCTTAAGGTACTATGATCATAAGTTTGGTTCTTTTCACTCAATTTCTTAAGTGTCACTCTATGAGTGTTCTAAGCATAAGAAGGGTATGTCTTACCTCTCCTCACACTAACATGCATGCTCACCTTAATATATGATTCAATTAAACATCTAATCATAATATTGGAATGACCATCCTAACACTATGAATAGAGAATTTAATCACACAAGTATTGAAATGAAACATGATTCATTAATCATAAAAGGAAGTCTAAAGTTAACTCAATTCAACATCTCAAATCCTACATATCTAACATTCTTTTTAACCAATCATATGATTAGCCCTACTATAGGATTAGCCACTACACATTGTGTTTATATCAATACAATCAAAGGCTTGATCCATTTGAGCAAAATAATGAAGAAAATAACAAAATAAAGATAAGTAGGCTTCCCTTTGATGGTGAACTTTCTCCTCCTTGATCATGCTAAAATCTTCAACCAATGATGAATTCCTCTTCTTAGATTGGTGGATGGATGGATTTATGGATGGATTTGAGAAGATCAACTGGATTAGATGGATGAAGTGAAGGGTGGAAGAGATGGAGATGAATGTGTGTGATTTAGGTGTCTAGTATATATGTGAAACTGATCCAAAATGATTTCTCTCGGATGAAAGCTTCTAGAACACATAGAGATCATAAAATTGATTTTTGTCAGAACACGGGTCGTGTGCGGAACACGGCCATTGGGGTGGGCATGTAGTTTTATCTGGTGTCAGAACACGGCCACCCCTTACAGGGCCGTGTTCGAAACACGGCTCGTGTAGGTGTAGCGTCTGCACTGCAGTCTCACCGTTTTGCGCATAACTTTCTCATTTGAGCTCCGATTCGAGTGATTCTTGCGCTCACGAGATCCTCTCTTCCATGGCTTTCCAATCATATATCATACGTCTAATGTTGAGCACCACATGAATAGAAAAAAATTACACAATTTGAAAATCACACTAATTTACCAATTCTCTAAATCACACATTTACCAATTCTCTAAATATTCACCAATTTACCAATTCTCTAAATATTCACAAATATAGCACAATTTAAGGCATTATATCATGAAAATCACACATTTATCATTTCAAAGTACACATCTCCATATCTTCATATAACACCACCAAATGATATATAAAATGACTAAAAATACATAAAAATATATAATAAAGACACTAAAATTTAAGTGAAAATGACACCTATCAAAATCACATCATATCTTCTTACACACATGGTACCCTACTATTACATATTGATTTGACATAAAATTAAAATCAACTATATTTATATCACAAATCAAATATTCCCTTCCTCCTGTAAAGAAATTCTTAGTTACTGTAGATATAGAGTTCTAGACAAATTGTTTTTTGACTTGCTTTTTGGAGTAGTTTGGTATTTTTAGATAATAAATAAATTATAAAGTAAATTAGGTAGGTTGTAAATGGGTGACAATTTTAAAATAAGTGTTGTGGGATTGTTGGACGGTGTCTAATTCTTCGCAAAGACTTGAGTAAGATCGTCTCACGTAAGGGTTTACGTGAGATGGACAGAAAATGATAACTTTTATAATGAAAAGTGATACTAAATTAATGAAAAGTGATAATGTTATTTCATGAACAATTTATAGTATAAATAAAAAGTTATAGCATTTTATAGCGAGTTACATGATAACATTTTATAGCGAAAGTGATAACTATTTTAAAAATATATAAAATGGTCTTACGTGAAACGGTCTCATGCAAGACCTACCCCTAATTCTTTATTTGAGGTTATAAATTTGTTTTATGTAACGACAAAAATAGTAAGTACTCCCTCCGTCCCATTTCAATCTTTGCATATTTCTATTTTGGGCATCATTTCAATATTTACATTTCTCTTTTTGGTATATGGGACTCACCTAAAATAATTAATATATCACTATGGAACCCACATCCAACACTAATACACATACCCACTTTACATTAAATATTATATCTTTCCACCCACTATATATTAAAATACTATTTTTCTACCCACTATCTATTAAAATTTTATACTCCTTAATCAACGTGCAAAAAATAAATATAAGCATTGAAATGAGATGGATGGAGTATGAATTTATTTATAGTAAAGAGGGAGTATAGATAAATACTATTCTAATTTTAAATCTAACTTTCTTATTCCTAACTTAATCCAAAACAATCGTCTTGACAAATCTTATTAAAACACTTTATATTTTAATGTATTATTTAACATATTTTAGTAAATCATAATTTCATTATCCTTATAATAATCATAATATATATATATATACTAGTATGAAACCCGCGTACTACGCGAGATCATTTAATTATTACTTTTATTTTATTTTTTATAATTAAATAATATGTGTAATATAACAATTCAACATTAATTAGAAAGATTTTTTTTTATTTAAGCTAGGCAACTACTTTCATTAATATAAAAAATTTACAATAAATTATAACTTTTAAGTTTTAATAATGTGACATGTAATTAAATCATGTGTATAGTTAATATATATGTACATATATTCTAATTTTTTGAAAGAATATTGACTTGTATTTTTTTTAAAATATTACCTTATAACATAATACAATTGAGAACTATTTATTACTCCCCCGTCTCGCTAAAATAATATGCAACAACATAGGGGCAATTTTGTCTCTTTGCTTTATATTTATATAGTTGATAGTATTTTATTTTTTTATTATATTTAAGTGAAGTATGGACCTCTTAATAATAAATCCTTAATTTTATTATTTGTTTAAAATAAATATCAAATATTTCATATTTAGATTAAAATAGTCCTTATAAATTTATATTAAAAAATTTACTTTATTCTTTTTTTCTATACATGATTTGATTTAATACTAATTAATTTATTTATATTGAAAGATTTATTTATTAATTGAAATTAATTATACTAAAGTAAATAAATCAAAATAAGTGTTCCCTCTGTCTAGTCTTAATAGTTAGGTTTGCTTTTTGCATGGCAATTAAAGAATAATAAAGTATGATTTGCTTTTTGCATAGCGATTAAGGAATAATAAAGTATTTTAATGTGTATTTAGGTGAGAGAAATAATATTAATAAAATATTTTAATATTTATTGAGGTGGAAGAAATAATATTTTATTGTACGGTAGTTGTATTAGTGTTGTAGGTGGGTCCCATAGATATATTTTAATTATTTTGTGTGGGTCTCATATATCAAAAAGGGAAATGTAACCATTAGGATAAGATGCCCAAAAAGAAAATATGTAACCATTAGGATGGGATTATTGGAGTATATAAAAAATTTTTTTAAAAAAATATGTTCATACATTATTTTGAAAAAGTAAATATTGAATAAGGAAAATAATTGGATGCAAATAATTAAAATATATAAAAATAAATTCAGAAATTCAAAAAATTAAGAAAATTACTCTTGTATCGATACTTTAGAGGTAGATATTAAAAAATACTTGAATTAATTAATCTTAAGAAGTAGATCGATTCAAGTCAAGGTTCGTTAAAGAATACTTGAATTGATTTTTAAGAAGCACTCCCTCCATCCCACACAATGGTTACGCTTCCTTTGTAATTTACAAAGGAAGCGTAACCATTGATGTGGGATGGAGGGAGTAGATCGATTTAAGAATACTTGAATCGATTCTCTTTCTCTTAAAGAACCGATTCTTTAGAATATGTATAGATTGAAACTCTACTTGATTCGCTCTATCGAAATAAATTTTTATTGTTTCATAAATCAATTCTCTAGAGAAACTTGAAGAAAGCTTATATTTCTCTTACAAAATGAAATGTGTGTTTTTAGAATGAATAACCAGAAAGTTTTATTTATATGTAGTGTGAAAGTGAATATTAAATGCAATATTCTTTTTTCCTTTATATATGATTTAATTTGATTCTAATTAATTTATTAATTTGCATAAAGATTTAATAAAGTAATTAATAATGATATCCAAATAAATAAATAAAATATAAAAAATTTATATTTTTTTAAAGAAATATTTTTCTATGGTAAATTATTGAGGTGCCATCGTGCATAGGTCGTCCTTGATGAGGCATGACAACGTTCTTAATATTTTAATTAATAAATATATTTTTAATTAAAATTTGTTATAATTATATACATTTTTTATTTGTTACCATATATATAAATAATTAAATAAATATTTTTAATTAATATCATTTTCTTAATTTCTATATTTTTTTAAAAATTTATTACCCAATTGAGATTCATTATTAAAAATAAGAAACATATTATTTTAAAAAGAAATGTTAAATAAAGAAGCTAATTGAAAGTAAATAAGACAATTAAATAAATATTTTTGTTTTAATTTCTATAATTTTTTTAAAATTTATTACCTAATTGAGATTCATTATTAAAATAAGAAACACATTATTTTTAAAAAAATATTAAATAAGGAAATTTATTAAAAGTAAAGAAGGGATATATATATATTTTTTAAATATATGTAATATTATAAATAATATTTAAATAGAGTATTACTTTTTACTCATGACTATGATTTAATATTTCGGGGACATCTGATAAAATTGTGAACTTTAGCACTTGGCGTGTTGAGAAAGAATATTAATGTACCAGTTTTTTCTCCAGATACGGCTTTAGGAGGTTCTATTTCTCGAGGTGCACTTTTTATACCTGATTTGGTGAAAGCAGTTGAAAACATGGGGACTTCAAAATTTGACGGATCCATTGACGAGATTGTATAGTTTATATTTGGTGACCCCTTTGATGTTCTTTTGTACCTTCTCGATGTTATATCGTTCATGTACATTTTCTTTAAACTAAGTTACATCGTTTTATTTTGTACCTTTGTAAATCCTTGTTGATACTTTATGAGATGATGTCCTCGGGTTATACCCATTGTTATCAGTTGTTCAGTTCTACAGGTACTTGATAGCAAGCCTTACGTTTTCTATAAACTTTGTGGAGTGGAGTGCACCCATTCCGCGAAATTTATGGTTAACGTGGCAGTTGTCACGTTCTGTCTGGGGTCGGGGCGTGACAACTTTTAATTAACTATATAATAATAATAATTTTATTTCCATTAATTATTATTATTTTTAAGAAACTAATGTAATATATATGTATAATTTACATATAATATTTTTTTAAATATTCATAAATTTATAATGTAATTTTATTTTTTTTAATTTTATTAGTTTCAAATTATATAAACAACTAAAGAAAATAAATTTTAAAATTCATATGTCATAATTGAATAATTAAGATATATGTAAATAAATAATTATTAATATACTAAATTTAAAAAATTAATAAATATTTACAAACTCAATTTTAATGTTATTTGATATGAAATAATGATTTAACTTAAAAACTTAAACTATTCATGAATTAATTTTTCAACCTTCTATTCTTTAGAGGTAAATCGATTCAAGAGTACTTGAATCGTCGATCCTCCCTTTACTTGAAGAATACTTGAATCAATACTTTAGAAGTAGATCTTAAAGAATATTTGAATCGATTATTAAGAAGTTATACATGAATCAATTTTTTTCCTCTTGAATAATCAATTCTTAAAATATAAATCGATTCAAGTATTCTTGAATTGATCCTCTTACTCTTGAAAAATTAATTTTTAAGATATAAATCTATTCAAGAATACTTGAATCGATTCTCCATACTTGAATTGATTTTCTTTCTTGTTAGAAAAATAGGCTCGTGTGTGCTGATGTTCTTACTGATGTAAGAACTCAAAAGTAATGTTCTTACTGATGTAAGAACTCAGAAGTGCGTTTTAATAAAGCATAAACAAAATATCAGCGGAAGACATTAAAACACACGATCTAAACAAATACGGGATAGGTTTCGCCTCATCCCTCAAATCTATTTCATTAGAATTGTACAAATACTTCGATCTATGATAAGTCATAGTTTAGAATAATTATTTGGTTGAAATTCATATTTATTTGATTAACTTATGTGCTAATTGGGTGCTAAATTGACTTATCTTGTCTTTTGAAAATTAGAGCTTTAATTATTTATATTAGTGTAGAGATAGGGTGTTTTGGTGGAAGAAATTTGTTGCTTGCAGAATTAGACTGATATTGAACTATTCAGTGTCAGTGGGGCCCACAAAAATTCAGAAAAGCTATTTTGTGGAAGAAATTGGTTGCTGCCAGAAAATTCAGACTGACACTGAACCCTTCAGTGTCAGAAGGGACCTATGAAAATTCAGCTTAAATAAGAAATGGTGCATCTGGAAATACACGCACATCTTCTCACATTCCACAATCATATCAGATCAGGCCTACATCTTTTGGAGATCAAGAGGAGAGGGAGCATTGAAGCATTGGTCTCTTTATCAAAGGCAGGATTGGCATGAAGTTCATCATCAACAAGAACCACCTGTTTTTATATTTTAATTATGTTTTTGCTATGAACATGCGGGGTTAATCCCCTTCTCTAGTTTAGGATTTCGTGAACCTCCCGTTGAAATTTAGATGAATTATTAAGGTTTTACTTTGAATCTTTTGTGCAAGTTTATTCTATTACATGCTTTGATGTTCTTAATGGCTGTTTGATAATTAATTTAGCCTGATCAACTATTTAATTATTTTACCGCTGAATGTTATTCTATGAACTACAATCCGTAATTGTTGTAGGAATTTGATTAAGTAACAAATAGAGATTATTCCCTCTATGTGTAATAGAATCTAGGTTGTATGATTGCTAGCCGAATTTCGTAGCTTAGTAATTCTATGTTTAGAGTTTTAATGCGTTTACGAGTTTGAATCCATAGGGTCACTCGTAGATAGTTTAATTTAGTGGTCATACCCTAATTGATAAACATAAGAACATTCAGGTTGATTGGTCGTACCGTCAACCTAGGGATTTGAGTTTGCACATTAGTTTAGTTCCTGAAATTAATTAATTTAGTAAACGGGAGGGGATCGACATCCTAAACTAGGCTTTTATCACTTGTTAATTTAAATATTAATTTTTGTATACTTTGTTATTTAAAAATTGATTTGATTTATTACTTGAGTTTTTATCGATTTTTCACAAACAAAACCCTCCCTTTTATTTATTTTATTGTTTTCAACACTTTAATTTATTTAAAATTCATTATACTCTCTTGGGTTCTACCCGTACTTGCCATTATACTAAGTATTATAGTAAGTCAGAAATAAATTATATTTTGGTAGGTCGGCGACAACTTATCAATCTAGCATCTAAGAACTCCGTTCTATGCTAATTAATCGATATTACCTACAACTTTTAAATACTTATCTGGCCACCATGTGGACTTGACAATGTACAATGGACTCCCTCCAACCCTGCTGCTATGAGATCTCCCGATCTTGACAGACAAACTCCCTCCCGGAATTCGTATCACATGAATAATTGTTTCTTTACAAGAAGGAATCAGAATAACTAAACCAAATCTAATTCTATCTCTCCAAATATAATTATTACATGAAAAACAATGGAGAGAGAAAACAAAATAATATATGTGGGAGACTTGCACAAAGGAGATGCGTTCTTCAATTGACTGGATCGCTACTTATAGATAAACGAAGAAGTAGAACAGAAACTGATCCGTAATCTCAGAACGCGTGAGTGAGTGCGTAATCTGCTCCAAGAAGCCCAATCAGATTTCACTTACGTGAATTACTATTTCCATGAATATCTCCAAATCTTGATCAAATCTTAAATATGGAAACTCAATATCTTGTTGATCAAATCGTGTAGATATCATCCCTAATATTCTCTTCAATCAGTAATTAATTTAAACTTATCCAAATATAAATTATTTGATTAAATGCCAATAAAGGAAAATGAAGGAAATTATATCAAACTATAATATATCAAATATAATTTTTCAACAAACTCCCTCTTGGCATTTGAATAAAAAATTTATAATTGGATGAAGAATAAAATAACTAAATCCTGCAAAAATAACACAAAACCAATCTGCCATGTTTTTGAAAACTGGTCAGATGTTAGAACTCAAAGACAAGAACAATATTGGTGACATGAAAGAACTTCAGACAAGAACAAGACATTCGATAAGGAACAGAGCATCAAAGGCCATCACTAAAAACAAGTTCCTAAATCAAATGCAATGTAGAACCATTCACCAAGCCATCAAGCAATAAAACAGAAATCAAGTTCTTATGTTAACAGAACTACAGCAAAAAAATCTCCCCCATAATCTGATAACTCCCCCATGACAAAACAATCAATCATATAAATGAATAGCACAAGTCATCCAACTATATTATCTCCCCCTTTTTGATTCAAAAGCACAAGTAAATAACTTCCAATTATCATAAAATTTATAATTTAACAAAATTAATCCACAAGTCTAAAAGAGCTCAAACTGTATTATCCAAGACTTTCAAAGTCAATCAAAACCAACCAAATATTCAATAGTTCATTCTCATAAGGAAACAATGCAGCATGTCTAATAAACATAGAAAAGATGAGAACACATAAATCTCCATAGATTATCCATGTCTCTCATAGAGGATTTTGTCTTTTGATCACCATAATTCACTTCTCCCCCTTTCTTTTATACTGTTTCAACATACGAACTCTTGAATTTTTTTCAAGTGCAAGAACACCAAACTTCTGGACAAGTATAATACCAAATCCTTTTACTGATGATCGATTCTCTTCTAAGTTCTTACATCAGTAAGAACATTACTTTTGAATAAAAAACTCAGTTCTGATGATCGATTCTCTTCTGGACAAGTATAATACCAAATCCACAAAACTCCCTCTTGATCGATTCTCCATATTGAATCGATTCTCTTCCACTTGAAGAATCGACTCTTAAGAGATAAATCGATTCAAGAATATTTGAATCAATTCTCTTCTTCTTGAAGAATACCTGAATCGATTTTTTAGAGCTAGATCGAATCTCTACTTGATTTGCTCTATCGAAATAAATTTTTATACTTTCATAAATTAATTCTCCAGAGGAATTTAAAGAAAGCTCTTATTCCTCTTCGGAGAAATCGAAGGTGAGCTCGGCCTCCAAAGCTCTCATTGCCAAAGGTGAGCTCGGTCCTTTAAAACTATCCACGCCAAAGGTGAGCTCGGCCTCCTAAACTCTCCACGTGCTCGGCCTCCCAAGCTCCCCGCACCAGAGATGAGCTTGGCCTCCCAAGCTCTCCATGCGCTCGGACTCTCCAAGCACCCCACGCCAGGGGTGAGCTCGGCCTCCCAAGCTCTCCATGCGCTCAAACTCCCAATCTCCCCACGCCAGAGGTGAGCTCGGCCTCCAAAAATCTCCACGTGCTCGGCCTCCCAAGCTCCACATGCCAGAGCTGAGTTCGGCCTCCCAAGCTCTCCATGCGCTCGGCCACTCCAAGCTCCCCACGCTAGGGTGAGCTCGGCCTCCCAAGCTCTCCACGCGCTCGGCCCTCCTAAGCTCCCCACGCCAGAGGTAAGCTCAGCCTCCCAATCTCTCCACGTGCTCGGCCTTCCAAGCTCCCCACACCAGAAGCGAGCTCGGCCTCCCAAGCTCTCCATGCACTCGGCCTCTCCAAGCTCTCCATGCCGCCAGAGGTGAGCTCGGCGCCTCCAAGCTCTCCATGCCACCAGAGGTGAGCTCAGCCACTCCAAGCTCTCCATGCCACCAGAGGTGAGATCGGCTTTTTCAAGCTCTCCACGCGCTTGGTCCTTACGTGCTCTTCTTGCCGAAGCTAGACCTATCTTGGCAAGGTCTTCCGAGCTCTCCTTGATGAAGCCGAGCCCTGTCGTATCTCCCACATTTAATGCTAACTTGCTATTAGCCTATAGCATTTATTGCTAGAATAGCAAGCTCACCCCACTTATATAATAGGGGAGCCGCATTCTCATCTTCACCATCATCTTCAACCTCAAGCTCAACCTCACCTGCATTTTCACCACTGTAAAGGAGAATTATCTCCCTCTACCATAAAACAAAAAAAAATAAAGAGAAACAGACTCTCTACTTTAAACTCCCACAAACGTGAGAGGAATTCTTGTGTCTTCTTCTTCTATACTTTCTCTATATTATGTATGATTAGTCCGATTAAACCATATAACAAACATATTAAATACTCACCTCACCCATTAAAAATCGACTATCTATATTTGGCACTAGAGGAAGGACCAACTCTCCTCTGCAACTCCAAGAAGTCATGGCATCCAATCCCACCAAACCAGCTCAAGTTCAAAGACTTCTAAATCTAAAGAGAAGCAAGCAACTCATAGCAGGGGTCATGCCCACAAAATGGCCTTAATGGATGAACTGGATGCAGAAATGATAGCCTTGAAAAAGAGGCTGGACGATTTAGAAAGGGACAACAGTGGGGGTGAATGAACCACCTCTGGGCGAAAACCCATTCACACCGAACATCACCTCTCAACCATACCAACCAGAGGTGAAGATCCTACAAATTGGCACATATGAGGGTAAATCCGACCCCATGGTGCATCTAAAAAAGTTCACGGGATGGACAACCACCCAAGGGAGCTCAGAAGCTACCAAGTGCCGACTATTCTAGTTAACTCTCAAGGACACGGCCTACACATAGTGCAACTCACTCTCCCCAGCCTCTATCGGTAGCTGGGATGAGCTCTCTAAGATATTTCTATCTCAATTTGTCTACTTGGTCCAATTGAAGAGCTCTAAGCTAAAGCTAGCCAGCATAAAATAATATCCTGAAGAGTCCCTCCAAAGTTTCCTCAAAAGATTCAACGATCAAAAGGCAATAGGAGAAAGGATGAGCGATGAGACATACACCATGCTGGCTACTACCGCCTTACAGCCAGGGTCAGACATGTGGGTAACCGTCCGACGGAACCCCCCACCATTTTACGAAGCATTCATGGCAATGGCACACCATTTCATCCTACTGGAACAAGCTTGGGAAGGGATTAGAGAAAATTGGCCTACCCATGAATAAAAATCCGACATAAAGAAGATCCAACCCACTAGAAGGCGAATTCAATCCACTCAATAGATCCGACCAAGAGCAGACCAGCTCGTGGTTAGATCAAACATGTCCAAAGGCAGATTTGACCGATCCACAGGCAGATCCGACCGAGTGGACCATTTCATGGACAGATCCGACATGTCCAAAAGGCAGAGCTGGCCTACCCAAGGCAAAGATGACCTATCCAAAAGTAGAAACTCTCTACACACTCGGTCCCATATGGACCCACAAGACGAGCCACCATGAGGATATTCGATAGCATGGAGACTCAAAAATCATCCTAGGCCAAAAGCTCCCGAGTAGCCGAGGCGTAGATGATTAGCCATAACTTGTAGTCGGGTTGACCAATTCAAGAATTTATCGAACCATAGGAGGTCGATGCTAGAACTTAAGCGAGATCAAGTTAATCACAATTTTATAGAGACTAAACATCAATGATTAATTTTCGAAACACAAATAAATAACAAGTACTAAAGCAAGTAAAGATAACAAATAAGAGAGTAAAAGATGAGTGATTTTCCAAGTTGAGTAGAAGTGAGATTAACAACACTAATGAAGTGAAAATTCAAGGATTCATGCATTAAATTCATACGTATCAAGGGTCAAGACTAAGGGCCAACACATATACCATCTACACTTCCTATCGAAATGTATATGATGTAGATTATTTTCAAAATCTCAAAAGAGCTCAAAGATTGGTTCTCAATTAAACTATTCCAACTAGGTACTAAGTTCAATTAAAGAATTCCTTCATATGATTAATTGACTTCTCAATCTAACTAATCACATGTTCTATTAATGGGTTCTAAATCCTAAAGGATTTCTCAATCTCTTTACAATTTATAATGCACATGAGATGTTTGATGAAATGATTCACTCAATTATCCTAAGCACACAATTGATCTCTCAATCTAATCACATAATTAGAACAATCAAACACACAAAACATCATAGTTCTCAAAATATTAACATCAATGATAGAAAATTAAATATCCCAATCAACACATGAATTTAATTACATAGATCCACAAATTATCCAACAACTTTCATGTTGCTAATCTCACAAGGGAGTTAGCCTACAATCTTCATAAGATCCTTAACATAGATATTAGAAACCTTACAAATCATGGTAAACTAGAGGAATAACACAAAATTGGAATGAAAACTCTCTTGGATTGGATCCAATTGAATCTCCTTTCTTCCTTTGGTGATCACCCACTCTTCCTTGCTTCTTCACTTAATTTGGATGGTAGAATTTATGGAGAGATGATGTAGGATCAAAATATAGATGAATGGGATGAAGAATATGGTGTAAAATCAAAGAAATTGTCTGTGAGGTGTGTGAGCAACCAATAATTCGGTTCTTCTTCTCAAATGTTGAATGGAGTGATATTTTTACCCTTGGAGATCTTCTAGAAGGAATCTGAAAATTTTTTGAATTTTAACACCTACACGGCTCGAGTCCAGTATACGGCCCGAGTCGTGTTTAGGGCTTCTGGTCAACGGCGAGCTTTAGACAGCACACGGCTCGTGCGCAGCACACGGCTACAGGGGTGGCCGTGTTTGTGATTTTGGACAACCGCGCATGGCCAACTCTTACAAGCCCGTGCGCGGTATACGCCATGTGTACCAAACACGGCTGGCCGTGTTTTTGCAGCTTTGCTTCCTTCTTTCTCCCGACTTCGTTTTTGCTCCATTTTTCACCTATTTTAACATTTAAATGTTCATTCACACAAAATTCTATAAAAACATATAACACCACCAAAATATACATAAAAACGGATAAAACAACACGGAAAACACACACAAAAAGGCACTATAATCTAGGTGAAAATATCGACAATCACACCCCCAAACTTAAAGTGTTGTGCGTACCCGAACAATGAAAATGATAAACCGAGGGAGATATTTTTCACCTAGAAAAAGACTAAATGAATGCATGTAACAACACATCAATAGCAACAAGGGCTGCACATCATACTAAGTTATCCTACTATCATTAGAAACATGATATGAGAAATTACTAAGTTCAATTAAAAGAGAACAATGTGCAATATAGCCCCTTATAATCTAAGCCTCACTTAAGTTTATCAATTTCACTCTTCACTCTTTAAGTAAGGTAAATCAACACTCATCAATCAATTGGTTTGACTCACCACACACTTGCTCGTAGACTCTATTCACAAACTACCAAAGTTTTAATCAATGATCAAAAAGGTCTTTGATTACGGATATAATGATAGGTTCTTTGGTAAGGTAGGAAGAATTTAGGTAAGAGTGACTAATCATGTGTAAGCAATCGAAGAGGTAACTACTTTTTCCATTCCTTAACTATTTCTTTCTTACTTTCTTTTCTTAATTGATCACAAGCACTATCCATCAACTTTCCTTGAATTGATCTTCTTTCGATGCATGCTTCCTTCTTTGAATTTTTTTTTTCTTGAGCACCTTATTATTTCCTTGCTCATTTTCTTGTTATGAGGTTACATGTTCACTCTTGTTTTTGATTTTTTTCATCATTTTTCTTACTTGTTTACCATTTCCTTTCTTGTTTTGCACAATCAATCCTTTCTAGCTACCATCTCCTCAATCACTCACACAAAAAGGTAAATATGTATTAAGTGGGTAATTAAGGCTTGTAGTGTGCAAGCTCAAAAGTGGTTAACTAAGGATGAAGTTAAAGGTAAGGAAATGTTTGGCAATGACTATTCATGACAAGGTCGGCCTTAAATCATATCATCAATCTCTACTAATCGGGTTCATTCCTAAAGTCTTTGAGCAAGCATTTAGTTTATTAAAACTCAACTGATCCACTCATGAAAAGAATAAACCATTTATCGATGGTCGAGGCACAAATTCTCACAAGTTATTGCTTGACTTAAAAGGACTTATTGCAACACATTCATCTAATAATTGAACCAATTAAATAAAATATATCACAATTTGAAAGTGTAGAGATTCTTAATTATGATTCGATATCACCTATCACCACAATGCATCATCACTCGCACCCAAAATGACTCACGACCTTCCAAATAAACCACCAAACAAAACCTTAACAAGAATAAAAATACAAACAAACATAAATAAATAAAAGGCAATGCAAAGACTAAAACAAAAAGCACAAAACAACACTAAAAGAAGTAAAACAAAAAGATCACCCCATCCATGATCAATGCAAATCAACAATCATCTCAATCCTTAATTGAAAATAAACCCTAAATTACGAAATCAAACATCTCAAAACAAAACAATAAAAAGTCTCAAATCCAACACAATTCAATCCAACTAAAATAGATAAACTAATAAAGTGATAAGCACTAGAAGTACTCCCTCAATTATCCAGACGAGGAGGGGGACGAGGCTGGCATGGTGCCCAAGGGATGTAGGCACGAGGTGAGGCAGGGAACTGAAAGTTAAACATCATCGTGAGCATTTCTTCCATATTGTTCAAATGTGCTCGAATATTCTCTTCATAGTACTCCCTTCTACGTTGCCCCTCGTAGATATCCTCAATCTGCACTTCTTGCCTCTGCTGCTCTTCTCTCATTTGTCTAATTTGCTCTCCATGCAGGTTCTGAGCGTGCCTTATATCTCGCATCTCCCCTTCAAAGAAATTCCAGTTTGCTTCTCCTATCCCTTGTCCTATGAACTGCTGCTGTTGTTGCTCTTGTTCCTGTTCTTCTTCAAACTGTGGAGGTTCAGGAACGTGTTCTTCAAATTCCACTTGCTGATGCTGAGGATCTTCTTAATCTCCCTCTTTCATAGCCATGGGCTCGGCTCTCAAATTTGCCAACTCACGATTTTCTTCAACTCGCATTTGCCTTAGCACTGCTTCCACTCCTTCTCGATTTCTTCGATAAAATTCCCTCACGACAGTGGAGTGTTGAGCACTTGCCATTGCAAAATTGGCATTTTTCCTTCGAGCAAAAACTGATGTTAGCTCTGGAGCAGGTAAAGGGAATGGGGCTCATTTGTCTTGCCTCAAGCAATATCTGTCTCCTACCACAGCTAAGAACTCCATCCTCATTAACTGATTGTAATTGGGCCCCTCACTATTCATCCTATTTTTCATTCCTTTGAGATCAATCCCTAATCCTTGGGCTATCATTGTAACTATCCCTCCTAACATCACTCATTGTGAAGTTTGTCTCTTCGCTACCCATTCCACATGATGGATAAAGTGGGCTGCCATATTCAACTCAAGCTCATGGTACAAACAACACATGATGTAAAGTTGTTTCTGTCCTACTGATCCACCTTCGTAATGAGCCACAACTGTGTTCGAGATAATTTTCTCCAAATATCTCATCACGGGATTCCTAATAGCCGTCCCCTTTGATGCACTAGGGATATAATCTGTCGGTTCTGTTCCATCATTGATTAACAACTTCCACCAACTTTGCTAATTAAACCCCCTCCTTCATAAAAATGACCATGATTTTCACATGGGGGGCATCCCATAAACCTATTCAGTACATGGATGGGTACCTTCTCTCTCAACTCATTATTCAATTGGAAGGTCACTGAAGTGGGGAAGCCGTTCCCATTCTTATTCACTTGAAGGGTGCTCAAAAATTCAGCTGTAAGGTAATGATATGTAGGAGGTCTCTTGTCAAAGAATTCTTCCATGCCTCTCCTACTGAACATTCTTCTCAAATCAGCTTCTATCCCTAACCCAGTCATAGTTTCTTGATTCTGAAATCTAGTTGGCCTGATCTTAGGGAATATAGCTTGCCACCTCAAGATGTATTTCTCCCAACCTTCCTCAAATTCTACTCCAAAGTACTTAGGATGTATCCCATCCTCCATCAATTTAGTATCCAAGTCTGACAATTCTGCATTAGTTCCCACAATGATAAAGTCTTCATTGCGTTTTCGAACTCTTCTTTCGGCCATCTGCAATTTTCAAAATTTTCAAATTACACTCAACTTCATCATAATTTCGGTACTAAGCATAGAATCATCACTTGTTATTCAACTAAGTGCTAATCCTAATCATGCTTTGATGTTTCATGACAACACACCTTTTTAAACTACAATCCTCATGCTTAATCATTAAGAAGTTTTGAACAAGCAACAACATAACATTCTTAATCAATCCAATAAGAGCACCTTTTCATTTTTAAGAATTTCACCACATATTCCCCTCATCTTTGCATTATTTATTTAGAAATTGATCAACAATGCTTCATTGTTAATGTAAAGTTCTCAAATTGACTCACAAATTTACTAAAGCATTTTATCGAACACTTAGCATGCATAAATTTCAAAGCAAATTTTAAAAAGAATTTCAACATCTTTATGCTCAAATCCTCAATACTCAAGCTATTTCTTATCAACACAATCATCATATAAACATCATCAATCAATCTATCTCATCATTCAAACTTAAGTTCATCAAAATTCAACAATTCCCCAAATTCAAACCATATGAACCCTAACCTTGCAACATTCCAATTAATTCATCAATAAAACCTACAAGATTAATGTATTTCACAATCTAAAAACATGCTTCAAACACATCTCATATAAGACCAACACAAAAATTTTGAAATTCAAACCTTTAATTGAAAACTAGGGTAGGGAATTCATACCTTGAGAAATATACTCTATACCTCTTAATCTTACCACTTGTATGTTGCTCTCAATCGAATTTGTGGCTTTGGAGAAGGGAAAAACGGGGATGATGCGTTTTAGGGCAAGGAAGAATGAAAGGGCGTGTTCTGCAATTCGACTTTATAAAACTGACTTCAGACACAACACGCCTCGTGTCTGGTACACGGCCACAGGGGTGGCCATGTTTGGTCAGCTGATGATGACGCACGACTTTTCTGGACAGGGCCGTGCGCGGTACACTGCCCGTGTTCTTGCTCTGAACAGGGCTCGAGTTCAGAACTCGACCTCGATCTGGGCGTGTCCAGATTTCTGACGACAGTACATGGCCATCCCACACAGGGTTGTGTACTGTACATGCCCCGTGTACCTGCACCCTGTTTTCTTAAATTTTATATTTTTTTTAACTTCAAACATTGCCTTCCCTTGCGTATATGCTTCATATGCTCCCTATATGTGCTGAAAACTCAATCACTTCATTAGCTCAACAATTGTTATCAAAATTAATAGGATTATCAACTTCAACACTACCAAAACAAACAAAAACTACACCGAACTTATGAGAAAATTTTTAAATTTGATCAAAACACAAGAATACATGCCAACATATATCATAACCAATCGTACCACACCATATTCCCCCAAACTTAAATTGAAACAAGAGTTTCAAGGTAAGTTTGCAAAAAGTGGTACGACATACCATTACACTTGTACGAGGTATTCCTTATATCTTCAATATATCATCTTCTCACAAGCACAATCCATCTACAAGACCGAAATATATATATATATATATATATATATATATATATATATATATATATATATATATATATATATATATATATATACAACCTACAACTACTAAAAGGATACGAGCTTTCAAGAGGTGAAAGTGTCAACATAAACCAATTCCCGTTGAGAGGGAGAATGGTAATGTTTCACTCTATGACCATTAACCACAAAAGCATTTCCATCTGATCCTTCAAGTTTTATTGAGCCATCACCTCTCACTTCGATTACCAAGTATGGACCGGTCCATTTCGAACGAAATTTTTTGGGGAATAGTTTAAGTCTTGAATTAAATAATAGAACCTTATCCCCCGGAATAAACTCCTTAGTTTTGATCCTTTCATCTTGCCATCTCTTCAGCCTTTCCTTCAAAATCCTTGAGCTTGAGTAAGCTTCTTCTCTAAACTCTTCTAGTTTAACCAATTAGAGACACCTTTTCTTTTTGGATTGTTTCTCATCAAAATTCAACTTCTGAAGTGCCCACAGTGCTTTATGCTCCAACTCCACGGGTAAATGGCATGTCTTCCCATAAACAAGCTTATATGGGGAAAATCCAAGAGCGATCTTGTAAGCCATTCAATAAGCCCATAAAGCATCGTCTAGCTTAGAAGACCAATCTTTTCGATTCCCATTGACCGTCTTTTCAAGAACAAGCTTCACTTGCCTATTTGACACCTCCGCCAAGCCATTTGTTTGAGGATGGTACGGTGTAGACACTTTATGCTTCACTCCATAGCCACTTAAAAGCTTCTCAATAAGCTTATTTATGAAGTGTGATCCCCCGTCACTAATTATGGCTCTCGGCACTCCAAACCTAGCAAAGATGTTCTTCTTTAAGAAACCCTTGACCACTAAAGTATCATTTGTTCTTGTCGGGATTGCTTCTACCCATTTAGACACATAATCTACCGCAAGCAATATGTAGAGGTAACCATTGGAAGGCGGAAATGGGCCCATGAAATCCATCTCCCATACATCAAACACTTCAACTTCAAAAATGTTCCTCATGGGCATCTCATCACGTTGCCCTATACTTCCAATCCTTTGGCACTGGTCACATCCCTTGATATACTCCTTGCAATCCTTGAACAAGGTTGGCCAAAATAAACCCGACTGTAGAACTTTACCCCCGTCTTTGAAATTCAAAATGCCTTCCACATGGTGAACTATGGCACATCTCCATGACACTTAACTTTTCTTCTTCCGGGATACATCTCCTTATGATTCCATCCGGACAATTTTTAAACAAAAGGGGATCATCCCATAGGTACTCCCTAACATCATGATAGAATTTCTTCCTTTGAGATTCGGTGAGATGATCCGGCTTGAGTCCACAAGCTAGATAATTCACGTAATCCGCATACCACGGTCTTCCGGTCTCACACAAAGTGTACATTATTTGAAAATCAACTAGAAGAATCTCTTCATCCGGAAATACATTCTTGATAAACTCCATAGTGCCCTCTTCATCAACATTTTCCAAACGTGACAAGTGGTCGGCAATGACATTTTCTACCCCTTTATTGTCACGTATCTCCACATCGAACTCCTGCAACAAAATAATCCAACAGATTAGACTAGGTTTAACATCTTTCTTACTAATCAAATACCTAATGTCGGCATGATCCGTATACATAATGGTTTTCGTGCCAACTAGGTATGGATGAAATTTCTCAAAAGCATAAACCACGGATAAAAACTCTTTTTCCGTTGTGGTATAGTTCTTTTGATTTGCATTGAACGTTTTGGATGCATAGTAGATGGCTCGAAAATTCTTCTCCCTCACTTGACCAAGCACCACTCCCAATGCATTGTCACTTGCATCACAATGAAGCTCAAAAGGTTTACTCCAATTGGGAGAGACAAGGATTGGAGACGAAATTAAGGCTTCCTTGAGCACCCTAAAAGCATCAAGACATTCATCATTAAATTCAAACAGAGTATCTTTTTCAAGCAATTTACACAAAGGTTTGGCTATATTAGAAAATTCCTTTATAAAACGTCGATAGAACCCGACGTGACCAAGAAACGATCTCACCCCTTTTTTATTTTTTGGTAGGGGAAGATGTTCAATGGCTACTACCTTCGCCCTATCAACTCTCAAACTTTTCTCCGAAATATGATGACCAAGTACGATACCCTCTTGAATCATAAAATGACATTTTTCCCAATTCAAGACTAGGTTCGTATCTTGATATCACTGCAAAACCTTAGAAAGATTAGCCAAGCATTTATCAAATGAAGATCCAAATACCAAAAAGTCATCCATAAAAACCTCCATTATATTTTCTATTAATCCCCCGAAAATGGCCATCATGCAACGTTAAAAGGTGGCGGGGGCATTGCACAATCCAAAAAGCAATTTATAGAAAGCAAACGTGCCATACGGACAAGTAAAAGTTGTTTTCTCTTGATTCTCGGGGTCTATCATGATTTGGTTGTATCCCGAGTAACCATCTAGAAAATAATAATACTTGTATCCCGCCAACCTATCAAGCATTTGATCAATAAAAGGCAAAGGGAAATGATCTTTATGAGTGTTTTCATTAAGCTTCCTATAATCACAACAAACTCTCCACCCCATTTTCACCCTTGTAGCAAGTTCTTCATCAAATTCCGTTTTAACAATGGTCAATCCCCCTTTCTTTGCCACAACATGCAAGGAACTCACATGCGGACTATCACTTATGGCATAAATAATTCGAGCATCCAACCATTTCAAGACTTCTTTCCTAACAACCTCTTGCATAATAGGGTTCAAACGACGTTGAGGTTGTATGCATGATTTGTTCTCATCAATCAACCTAATATGATGCATACAAATAGTGGGACTTATACCTTTCAAATCATCAAGACTCCACCCTATAGCACTTTTATGATCTCTAAGCACCCTCAACAATTTATCAACTCCTAGAGGTGAAAGGGAAGATGATACAATTACCGGAAAGGTCTTTTCGTCCCCCAAATATGCATACATAAGGTGATCGGGTAGTGGTTTCAATTCTTCTTTCCCTTTTTCCACTTTTGACTCTTCATTCTCAATCTCCAATGGAAAATACTCCCTCTTTCCATAGTCCATTAACTTGGCTTCATCTTCTTGCATTTCCCTACAAGTATTTAAATCATGTAAGCAATCATTTATATCATCATCTTCTTAACAATAAAAAGAAGAGTTAGAGTTAAGAGATAAAGTAAGAGAGTGTCTTATGCTTGTTTCAAGAGGATCATTTGATAAGAAAAATGGCAAGTTCTCTTGAACAATCTCATCAATCAAGTCAATCCTTCTACATTCTTCTTTCTCATCCGGATGCCTCATAGCACTTCTTAATGAGAATACCACTTCTTCTTCATTTACTCTCAATGTCAATTCTCCCTTGTACACATCAATTAAAGCTCTTCCCATGGCAAAAAATGGATGCCCCAAAATCAATAGAACATTTGCATCCTCATCCATGTCAAGCACTACAAAATCCACCGGGAATATGAACTTTCCAACTTTAACTAACACATCCTCAACTACTCCCTTAGGATAAGTCAAAGACCTATCCGCAAGTTGTAATATCACGGATGTAGGCTTTACTTCCCCTATACCAAGTTTCTTGAAGATAAACAAAGGCATCAAGTTGATACTTGCTCCAAGATCACAAAGGGCTTTGTGCACTTCATTCTTCCCGATTTTGCATGGTATGACAAAACTCCCCGGATCTTTGAGCTTTGGAGGCAACTTCTTTTGAATTATGGCACTACACTCCTCCATCAAGTTGACGGTCTTATTCTCCACTAAGCTCCTCTTCTTGCCATTATGTCTTTCAAAAACATAGCATAGTGAGGCATTTGTCTCAAGGCATCCGAAAAGGGTATATTTATGTGAATTTTCTTGAAGATCTCCAAAAACTTTGCAAATGTCTCATCCAACCCCTTCTTTAAAAATCGATGCGGAAAGGGAATAGGTACTTGTGTTTTTGGAATTCCCCAACTATCCCTTTCCACTTCAATTTCTTCTTCTTTCTTTTTCATTGCCTTGGCTTTTTGCCATTTCTTTTCAACAACATCCGGCACAACCACATCCGTTCTTTATTATCTTTTGCTTCAACTTCACTTTCCTCCACAAGCTCTTCTTCAACTAAATTTTCCTCAATCTCCTTCTCTTCTATCTTCTCATCTTCCATGGGCATGAAAGGTCCCTCATAATTCATTCCACTCCTCAAGGTGATTGCCTTGCATTGTTCCTTAGGATTCACGATGGTGGTAGAAGGAAATTTTCATTTCTCATTCATACTCAACGCATTGGCAATTTGCCCCACTTGATACTCCAAGGCTATGAATCTCTTCTCATTAGCTTCATCGGCCTTTCTTCTCAATTCATCTTGAGCTCATTTTGTCATCTTGAGCTTTATTAGATGATATCAACTTCTCAATCAACTCCTCGGTTGTTGCCTTACCCTCTTGATTTGGTGCTTTAGCTCCCAGATGATACCGTGGAGGGTAAGCAATCCCATTGTTCGGATTAGAATATGAGAAATTACCTTGTCTTTGTAGTTGTGGGTAAGAGCTTCCACTAGCTTGACTATTAAAACCTCCTTGCCTTGGTGGATAGTTTCCTTAGTTTTGGTTGAAATTACCTTGGTAATTATTTTGATAATTCCCATGGCAATTTCTTCCTTGCATGTATTGCACATCTTCCACTCGTGGCATTGACATAACCTATTGTTCCCCACTCACAACATTCGGAGGTAGCACACCTTGATCAATTTGGCCTTCAACCATACTAACTCCTTGAGTATTCACATCTTGACTCAAGCTCATTTGCCTCATTACCTCAGCCGCTATCATCTCAACACTAGGCATGCTTGGCTCCACACTAGCACTCTTCACACTAAACTGTTGCCCTTGATCGAAGCTCTCATATCCATAGCATCCACTAACTCTCTCTGATGGCCATTGGTAGACATTTGTAGAAATCTCATCAAAAATCATTATAGCCCTTTCCGGAGTCACTCCAAGTACGGATCCACCTTCCGAAGCATCAACAAGCACTCTTTGACCATTCACCAAACCTTGGTAGAAAATCCCCACTTGTTGATTTTTTGGAAAACCATGTTGTGGGCACTTGCGTAGCATATCATTAAACTGTTCCCATGCTTCATAAAAGCTCTCTTGAGGCATTTTCTTGAATTGGGTGATTAAGCTCTTCATTTGAAGTGTCTTAGAAGGCAGAAAATATTTGTTCAAAAATATTTGTGCAAGCTCCTCCCAAGTGTTACATGTACCCGGAGTAATAGTGGAGAGCCATGTTCTAGCACGATCTCTCGTGGAGAATGAGAATAACCTTATCTTTAGACAATCATCGCTCTCACCGTTCATCTTCACAGTATTGGCAATCTCAATAAATTGAGCAAGATGTGCATTAGTATCCTCATTCGGTAAACCACCAAATTGTTTGTCTCTCACCATGTTGATTAGGTCCACCTTAATCTCAAAATTATTGGCATTGATTAGTGGACCCATCATTTGTGGAATTGCTCTTGGCATGAAAAAATCCCAGATCACCCTTGGATCAACATGAGGCCCTCGATGCACCGGAGGTGGTGGTGGTGGCGCATAAGCTTTTTGTGGAGGTGCGTAAGCATGTTGAAATCCTTGTTGAAGTATTGCTTGTTGCACCATTTGTTGAAGCAAAGCTTGATTGTTAAGCTCTCCAAATTGTTGATGAGCTTGTTGAGGGTGATTAGCATTGACTTGGGGTGCTTGTGCGTTGTCTTGCACATTTTGCACTTCGTCTCCACCATTCCTAACATCAACACGTTCATCATCTTGATTGTTCTCCATTAGATCATTCTTTTTGGTTTTGTGCTCCTTTCTCCTTCTCTAGAAAGTGTGTTTAATTTCTAAGTCAATTGGTTCAACTTGTTTCCCTTTTGTTTGCATACACCTTCAAGACAAAAGAAGTTAGAACAAGATTTTAGAAAGCAAATACAAATAACAAATAAAATAAAAATGTCTCTAGTAAGATTATTCAAAATGTTCCTTCTTTAAGTTTCTAGCAACCGTTACCTCCCCGACAACGGCGCCATTTGATTAGCCATAACTTGTAGTCGGGTTGACCAATTCAAGAATTTATCGAACCACAGGGAGGTCGATGCTAGAACTTAAGCGAGATCATGTTTATCGCAATTTTATAGAGACTAAACATCAATGATTGGTTTTCGAAACACAAATAAATAACAAGTACTAAAGCAAGTAAAGATAACAAATAAGAGAGTAAAAGATGAGTGATTTTTCAAGTTGAGTAGAAGTGAGATTAACAACACTAATGAAGTGGAAATTCAAGGATTCATGCATTAAATTCATATGTATCAAGGGTCAAGACTAAGGGCCAACACATATACTACCTACACTTCCTCTCGAAATGTATAGGATGTAGATTATTTTCAAAATCTCAAAAGAGCTCAAAGGTTGGTTCTCAATTAAACTATTCCAATTATGTACTAAGTTCAATTAAAGAATCCTTCATATGATTAATTGACTTCTCAATCTAACTAATCACATGTTCTATCAATGGGTTCTAAATCCTAAAGGATTTCTCAATCTCTTTACAATTTATAATGCACATGAGATGTTTGATGAAATGATTCACTCAATTATCCTAAGCACACAATTGATCTCTCAATCTAATCACATAATTAGAACAATCAAACACACAAAACATCATAGATCTCAAGATATTAATCATCAATGATAGAAAATCAAATATCCCAATCAACACATGAATTTAATTACATAGTTCCACAAATTATCCAACAACTTTCATGTTGCTAATCTCACAAGGGAGATTAGCCTACAATCTTCATAAGATCCTTAACATAGACATTAGAAACCTTACAAATCATGGTAAACTAGAGGAATAACACAAAATTAGAATGAAAACTCCCTAGGATTGGATCCAATTGAATCTCCTTTCTTCCTTTGGTGATCACCCATTCTTCCTTGTTTCTTCACTTGATTTGGATGGTAGAATTTATGGAGATATGATGTAGGATCAAAATATAGATGAATGGGATGAAGAATATGGTGTAAAATCAAAGGAATTGTGTGTGAGGTGTGTGAGTAGCTAATAATTCGGTTCTTCTTCTCAAATATTGAATGGAGTGGTATTTATACCCTTGGAGATCTTCTAGAAGGAATCTGAAAATTTTCTGAATTTTAACACCTACACGGCTCGAGTCCAGTACACGGCCTGAGTCGTGTCTAGGGCTTCTGGTCAATAGCGAGCTTTAGATAGCACACGGCTCGTGTGCAGCACATGGCCATAGGGGTGGCCGTGTTTGTGATTTCGGACGACCGCGCACGGCCAACTCTTACAGGCCCGTGCGCGGTAGATGCCCCGTGCACCGTACATGCCCCATGTACCAAACATGGCTGACCGTGTTTTTGCAGCTTTGCTTTCTTTTTTCACCTGACTCCGTTTTTCACCTATTTTAATATTTAAAAGTTCATTCATACAAAATTCTATAAAAACACATAACACCACCAAAATACACATAAAAATGGATAAAACAACACAGAAAATACACACAAAAAGGCACTAAAATTTAGGTGAAAATATCGACAATCAGTAGACCCAAAGAAGCTAAGCTCAGGGGCTAAGGCCCAACAGCCAAGGGGAAAGCTCAAGATGCCTTACTCAACCTCGAGCATAGATGCCGAAGCCCCCTAAGCAACCAAGGCATAGACCCAAAGGCTAAGCTCTGGGGCTAAGGCCCGATAGCCGAGAGAGTAAGCTCAAAGAGCCCTATTAAATAGGCTAAAAAGCTCCCGAGTAGCCAAGGCATGAACCCAAAAGGCTAAGCTCGGGTGCTAAGGCCCAATAGCCAAAGGGTAAACTCAAGAAGCCATACCAAACCCCAGGCAAAGGCCTAGATGCATGTCCGAGAAAGGCCCTTACAGGAGGTTCACACCTTGCGAGCTCACCAAAATATAAGCCACAACTTGCAAAAAGGTCATCGAACCACTAGGTGACTGCGAGCCCTAGTGCCCGAGCTCCATCATTCAAATGACTAAAGATAAGTCAAGGGACAATAGACCCTTTGATAAATCTCAAATAATTTAAGCCTCCATATATTTTATTTGGCAATAACAGTGCATTAACCACTATGCCTATCTCTGTAGCCACCTCTTCCTTTGTCTGGGACCACAATCAAATTTCGGAGGGTAAAAAATATGAGGCAAGTCAGATCCGACCAACGTAGTTAACCTCCAATCTATAGCATGTGCCCGGAGCAAGAACGAGAGTCCCAGAAGGATGTTCCACATGACAGAAGACTGGGGGGCTCACGCTTCCGAAATTGAACCCTCTGGATGAGCTACCACATAATTGAAGTGAGCAGAAGAGCTACATCCAGGATTATTGACCCGCCGACAAGTTGGTACTCTTTTTTCCTACTTGCTGTTTTTTTCCACTGGGTTTTTCCGCATATAGCTTTTTTAATAGGCCAACAAAGGGTCATCTGTAGCCGAGAGACTAATCACTTCTATGTGAGGTTACTCCTTATAATTCCATTACAAGCAGCAATCTCGGGGGCTAATGTGATAGGTGGTCAACACCTAACCCACCACACAACACATAAGACAAGGCTGAAGTCCCACATGTCTACCTTGCCAATGTCGAGCTCTGCCTTGCCAAGCTCTCATTGCCAAAGGTGAGATCGATCCTTTCAAACTATCCACGCTAAAGGTGAGCTCGGCCTCGCAAGCTCTCCACGCGCTCGACCACTCCAATCTCCCCACGCCAAAGGTGAGCTCGGTCTCCCAAGCTCCCCACGCCAGAGGTGAGCTCAGCCTCCCAAACTCACCACGTGCTCGGTTCTCCATGCCGCCAGAGGTGGCTCTGCTCCTCCAAGCTCTCCATGCCGCCAGAGGTAAGCTCGGCTTCTCCAAGCTCTCCACGAACTCGGCCCTTCCGATCTTTTCTTGCCAAAGTCGAGCCCTGTCTTGCCGAGGTCTTCCAGATATGGAGTCTTTAGGATGGCTAGTGGATGACTTGTCAAGTCATCTGTTACATCATTGCCAGGCTTTTCCATCTCCCAAAGCAACCTTTTACAATCCTAAATGTCAAGAGCAAGATTCGTATCTCCCTCATTTAATGCTCACTTGCTATTAGCCTATAGCATCTATTGCTAGAATAGCAAGCTCACCCCACTTGTATAATAGGGGAGCCGCATCCTTATCTTCACCATCATCATCAATCTCAAGCTCAACCTCACCTGCGTTTTCACCACTGTAAAGGAGAATTATGTCCCTCTACTACACAAACAAAAAAAAAAAGCTAAGAGAAACAAACTCTCTACTTTAAACTCCCACAAACATGGTAGGAATTCTTGTGTCTTCTTCTTCCATGCTTTCTCCATATTATGTATGATTAGTCCGATTAAACCATATAACATCCACATTAAATACTCACATCACCCATTAAAAATTAACTATCTACAAAAGTCATTTAATATTTTAAAATACTATGTCTTTTAGAACCACACTTCTATGGAACCGTCTCACGTGAGATTTTTTTTAATTAATGTATTATTAATTTTTATGAAATGTCATCACTTTTTATTAAAACTATAAATTATTCATGAAATAATTAACCGTCAATGGTCACTTTTCAACAATTACATATAACTTTTTTATTAAAAATGACGAGATGAGTTCCACGTTGTCTTTGTCGTTACTAAAAATAACCACCACAAAAATTACTACTAGATTCCTTACACGTAATTTTTCACATTTATGCGGGTATAGAATGATTTAAAAAGTAATCTCTCGGTGAAATGTAAAAAATACCTTATTATAAACATTAGGTAACTGTTCACATGTCATTGAGACGGAGGGAGTATACTCAATTTATTTTAGAACAAGAGACCAACTCTTTACTTATTTCTATACTTTACTCCTTTTTTTCTATCTGTACGCTTGTAATGTATCAATTTTATCACTTTAATTCATCCTACCACAAAGTATTTTTTTTTTTAAATCAACATGAGTCTCATATCTAATAACAAAACTGTAAAAAAATTACTCAAAATTACATAATATATCACCAATTTAATTCAAAAGATGAGAGCAAGTGTGTAAAATAAAATTTAAAATATACCCTCTACATATTAAATATTATACTCCATCCGTTACATAATAAACTCCTCACTTTCAATTTTCGTCTCTTCCACATTAAACATTCACCACCTAAAAAAGGAAATATTACATCAATCTTCACCCTTAAAAATATACTTTTAAATTACAAATTTATCATTCCCACATAATACAAATAATATATGTTATAATTTATTTATAATCTAAAAATACTACATTACCATTCCAAAGTCAATAAAGTTGGTCAAAAAATAACTTTTCTTAACTTCATGTCTATAGTAATGGTTAAGTTTTGTTTGCCTATTTTTAGCACTCACGAGTAAGAATACTCGATCGTTGTAGTAGTATATCCCAAGAAAAATTATCAATCCAATAAGGAGTTATATTCGTACTAGCAAAATACGTGAGCTCATGTTCATTGTTGTTTTTGTAAAGATGATCGGGGGTTTTGAGATTGATTAACAACTAAAACAAATAACAAGTAAATAACAATATCAAATAAGTAGAATGACAAGAATAGAAAATGGGTGCTTAAGTTCAAGTATGAAAAAACATGGGATTAGAAACATCCAAGCACACTCAATTCATATTATCATGCAAACGGAATTCAACTCAATTGATGTAGACTAAGGGTGATCACGATTGTATCCTAAGCTCCCTTTCGGGTTACAAAGGTTGTTGATCCATTTTGGACTCCCAAAAGCACTTAAGATCAAAGCCCAACATTAACCCCTTCCATCTAGGTACTAGTTAGACTAAACTCTCCCTTTTTGTGTACTAAGGCCAACGAATGGATTGGTTCCCCTCATTGAATTCAAATATCCTTTCGGTCAAACCCAAACTCAATGTCTATTCATGCCTTCCTAATACTATAGAGGGTCGTTTCCGTCTCACTCCAAGCAATACATACATGAAGATCATGATAGCATTTAATTACCACAAATAATCCATTGATCAACAATCCATTAAACCAATAAACATTTATGAATAACAAACCATGCCATCACAACATCAAGACAATTAAACTCCATGAATAGAAATCAACATCAATTAAATCAAAAACCAATTTAATCCACATGATAATATAAATCTAATACGCTCTTCATGTTCCTAATCCCACTAGAGGGATTAGCCTATCATAGTAAAAGTAACAAAACAATTAAATGATTCATTACAATTACCCATAGTCTAAGATCTAAAGAAATACAAAATGAATGGATTCTTCCCTATCAATTTCTTGAAGAGAATCTTCTATTCTTCTTGATCTCCACCTCTAGCTCTTGATTCCTTGAGATCTCTCACACCCAATGGAAGGGATGAAGTTTTGATGGAGAATTAATGGAGATGATGAAGATGGATCAAAATGGATGAAGGTGGATGAAGATGATGGTGGGAAATGGAAGAAATGGTGTGTGAGGTGTGTGTAGATGATAGGATTTTCGGATTCTTTTGCAATTGTTGAATAAAGGGGTATTTATACCCCTTTTGAGGCTTCTAGAAGGATCTGGAAATTTCTGCAGAAAAATACCCGGCACGAGTCGTGCTCTGCAACACGGCCACGAGGTGGCCGTGTTGTGTCTTCTGATGCTTCCGCACGGCCTCGCCTTACAGGGCCGTGTTACGCAACACGGCTCGTGTGCTGCAACACGAGTCGTGTGTTGTAACACGGGCACAGGTGTGGTCGTGTTGGCTCTTCTGATGTCGCCACACGGCCACCTTCTTACAGGGCCGTGTTGGCGACACGGCTCGTGCTCCCGACTCGACTCGTGCAACTGGACACGACCTGAAGTTGCCCGTGTTGAGTGACTAGATGTCGCCACACGGCCAACTCTTACAGGGCCGTGTTGGCTACACGGCTCGTGTGCTGGCTCCTGCATTTCTTCACTGTTTTGGCTCGTTCTCCCTCGTTTCAACTCCGAATTGAGATCCGCTTTTTCCTACATCTTCCTTATCAAGTTTAGCATCCAATAAAAAAGTGAAAATCTTACGTTTAAGCTCATTCACACACATTTCAATAAAAATACAAAACACAACCAAATAACATATAAAATACGGATAAAATAATACGAAAATATATATAAAAAGACACTAAAATCTAGGTGAAAATAGCTCTAATCAAGTTTATTATGGGACGGAAGGAGAACTATTTAATTTGTGTGAGAGAAAATAAATACTCCCTCCGTCCCGTTTCAATGTTTATGTTTCTATTTTGCGCGTCTGATTTCAATGTTTACGTTTTTCTTTTTGGAATATGGGACCCACCTAAAATAATTAATATATCATCCAACACTAATACACCTACTCACTTTACATTAAATATTATATCTTTCCACCCACTATCTATTAAAATATTATACTCCTTCATCAACATGCAAAAAACAAACGTAAACATTGAAATGGAACGGATGGAGTATATATAAAGATAAAATCACTTGTGAGACGATAATATTTTGGAACCAGTCAACCCATTATTAAAGTATAATTGTTATATAAATAAAATATGTTAATTCGTAGTTATAGTACGTTTTTTAAAATATGATGAATAATTAATTAAAGAATATTTTTAAAGTGTTATAGTACTTTAAGTATTAATAAACATATTTTATTTATATAACTATACTTTAACAATTGATCAATCTATCTTACAATTCACCAACTTCTTCTTACAATCCATCTCATATATAACCGTATTCAAAAAAAGTATTCATCTTTTATTTATTTTTTATTTATTATCTGCGGACGGGTAAAGAAATATATGGTACGTAGAGGTGCAATATTAATGAAGAGAAACGTAGAGAGGGGGCCTGTTACATGAATTTGCATGATCATAAGTTAAATAGTCCTATCCTATATAAAGCATATTCACTTATTTTCATTGAAATTCAAAAAGCCTATTTATTACAGGTAATGTTACGATTTCGTAGGCATTGTGGTCCTTTCTTTCTTATCATATTATTTTCATGCACAAGTCATCTGAATTAAATTTAATTATAAAGCGTTATAAAACCATAAAAATTCAACTTAGTAGAATGGTCCACTTTATATGGATATTTTTGTTTATTTTTAATGAGTTTTTTTCCACGTGGCGCAGCCTTATCGATTTTTGACGTGCAGCGCCTCATTGATTTACGATGAAGTAATGTTTTTTCTTTTTTAAATTAATATTTTTATTTATTTATTTATTTAAAAATAAAATGTACTTATTTTTAATTACTAAATCTTTTAATTCTATAAATAAATTGATCAGTATCAAATCAAAATTATATATATATTGGAAAAAATTCATAATACTCCCTCCGTCCCCTTTAAAGAGGGTATTTTTTTTATTTTGGGCGTCCCACTCAAATAGTCCCCTTTCCTTTTTTACACACATGAGACTCACACACCCCCACTAATACAATTAAAATATGGAACTCACACTCCTACTAATACAATTACTAACTACACATTAAATAATAATACTCCTTAATCCACGTGTCAAAAAGCAAAAGTCCCTCTTAGTGAGGGACGGAGGGAGTATTTCATATCACCCCACCTATAAATAAGACTTTCTGGCCATTTATTCAAAATACACATATTCAATTCTTAAAGAGGAACTGGACTTTTCTTCAAGTTCCTCTAGAGAATCGATACATGCAAGTATAAAATTTTATTTCGATGATGCGATAAAGTAAAAAATTTATTCATCTCTAGAGAGAATCGATTTAAGTATTTTTTTAAAGAGGAATAAGACACAATTTATATAATAAAAAGTGATAATATTTTTTATAAACAATTTATAATATAAATAAAAAGTGATAACATAGAAGTGATAACATTTCACTAATAATTTGCCTTGTAAATAGCCGTTGATATTTGAATTATTTATGGGCAAATACCATGACCTCTATAGAAACATCATGAGGCATAATTGTAAGATACATCATGAATTATTTGAGCATGATTTACTATTAAATATAATAGTGAAATTTCAATTATCTTAAAAATTAAATATTAAATTCTAAAAATAAAAATTAAACACTTAATAAATTATAAAGAGTTTCATAGTCATGTTTGTTTTGGTTTTTTATATGATAAATTGTAATTCTATATCCAATCAATCAATATGTAATGAGTATGTAATTATGTATAAGATAATATTAATAATTTATATGAGAGAAGAGATGGATGGAGATAGAGAAAGGAAGAAAGAGTATTAATTCAAAAGAAAAAAACATACATAAAATGTGGGAAGATTAAATATTAATAATAGGACTTGTGGGTGTATTGGGCGATTTTTATAATTTATATGTGGATTTTAAAATTATAAACCTAAAATTATTGAATCCCAATCAAAATCAAATGTAGCCTAAAAATTATGATAAGAGATGAACCATTAGTACGCATCATTCATTTTTATGTATCAACGGGTGCAATAAATATTTTTTCAAATACTTGGAATGACTTTATAAGGTTAATAAGAAATGATAGTCCTAATAAAAAGTAATACTCAATTAATGAAAAATAATAACAATTTTGTGAACTATTTTATGAATAATTTGTAGTATAAATAAAAAGTGATACTCCCTCCGTCCCAAATTCATTTTCACGTTTACTGTAGATACGGAGTTTAAGAAAATTCACTTTTTGACTTACTTTTGGGGATAGTATGGTATTTTTAGGTAATATATAAATGATAAAGTATGTTATGTGTGTTAAAAAGGTGATGGCGAATTTGAAATTAAAATGTGTTAGAGGGATATTAGTTAATTGTTTTTTTTCCTTTTATGAAAGTGTGAAGTTGAATTTGGGACGAATCAAGATGGAAAGTGTAAAGTTGAAGTTGGGACGAAATGAGTGATATTTTTAATGGGAGTGACTATTCACACCCCCAAATATGCTAAACGTACTCCATAAGTAAACAAGACTAAAATATCCTTAATTAAAAAGACAAACTAACCTTATGAAATTTTTAACATACCCCATAAACTCTAATACGTAAACTCTGCATCGTCATTCAATATAATACCAATTTTTAATTTTTTAATGAAGCAAGAAAACGTCAAGAATGAGAATAATCAAGAAATTTAAATTATTTCCTTTGCGTATTCAGCAGATTTACACCCAGTGAATAAAATTAAACTATATACCCAACGTGTTCGTTGACTGTAATCGATCAATCTCCAAGTATATGATTGTAGCAACCGAACATTGATTGTGATTCATTAGCTTGAGTAACATATATTAAACCACATCCGCAATCCCCACTTTTCTCTGCGCACAATAATCTATACAGTCACCACTGAATTAAAGAGGATGATGCCACTCATATAAACTACATTTATAATTTATATTATAATTTGGGATTAAGGGCACACATGGATTTGGCAGTGAATACGCAAATGGACGTCATATACTTGCACACAATTTTAGGATGTCTCTCCTACAAAACAATATAAGTAACATGCTAGAGTTTATTTTGTACCACTGTCTTCAACAAATACAAGTGTGATCTCTCTTAAACTTCAATTGGCTTTCTCTCTTGTGTGGTTTTGCAGATTCTTATGAATGGGTGAATGTTTAAATTTAAGGGTAAATATGTTTTTAGTGAGGTATGTTTAGTATTATGCATGTATGTTAATCAATTATATTGGGGTATATATAGTAATTTGTCCGTTCCAAATTCAACTTCATACTTCCATAAAAGAAAAAAGTATCTAATTAATATCCCTCTAACATATTTTAATTTCAAATTTCTCATCACCTTTTTAACACACATAACATATTTTATCATTTATTTATTACCCAAAAATACCATAATACCCTCAAAAGTAAGTTAGAAAGTAACTTTTCTTAAACTCCGTATCTACAGTAAACGTGAAATTCAATTTGGGACGGAGGGAGTAACTAATTACAAATATACAAAATTGTCGAGTTTAAAATCAAAAAACATCCCACAACTTTTTACTTTTTTCAAAACGATCCCAAAATAGTTAAAGTTTTCGATATAGTCCCACAATTTTTCAAAAAGTTTTGATTTCATCCCGTACTTTATTTTTTCTCCAAATTAGTCTCATAACTTTTAAAAATTCTCCAAAACCATCCCAAATTTTAGAATCTTTCAAAATTTTGCTAAGTGCCATCCACTCCTTTTACTATCTTGTTCTAAAATTTGGGATGGTTTTGGAGAATTTTCAAAAGTTATGGAGATTAATTTGGAGAAAAAATAAAATACGGGACTAAATCGAAACTTCTGAATAAGTTGTGAGACTAAATCAAAATTTTAAAATATTTGGGAACCATTTTGAAAAAAAAGTAAAAAGTTGTGGGATATTTTAATTTTAAACTCTAAAATTGTCTCATCATAACATGTCACCAGTGACATCCTACTCTTTCCAAATAAAAAGGGTATATCCGAAGCAATCCATGAAACTTTAACACTACCAATTGCCAATCCAAATTGATAAAAATCTTATTCTATGATATGAATCATGAATACTTTAGGTTCAAATAGGATTTTTCCTTTCATTTTTTGAACGTCTTTTTTACTTTGTAATTTTGTAACTTTTCTCTTTTATCTTTTATAATATGATCTATTCGCCAATCCAAGGAACTTTAATACATGGGAAATTAAAATATGTTTTCTGGTAAATTAAACTTGAATTAGGCTTTGGCTTCTATTTATACTCCATCTGTCCAGCATTAAAATTTATATTTTCTATTTTGGGTTTTCTCAAGTTATAGTTTACATTTTTTTTTGTCATGTTGGGCTCATACAAAATAATTAATTATTTCATGCAGGGTCCACACACAACATTAATACAACTAGTCACTTTACATTAAATATTATTTATCTCACCCCACTACATATTAAAATATTATATCTCTTAATCTCCGTGCAAAAAACAAACGTCATTGTTGTTAACGCGGGACGGAGGGAGTATATGATTACGGGCTTTATTAAGAATTTTGAAAAACTGCCTGATTTAATATAAAAAAAATAATACTTCCTCCGTCCCACGTATTTTTACCTATTTTCCATTTTGGGGTATCCCACGTATTTTTACCCATTCCATTTTTGTCAAAATACATAATATTTTATTACCTACTTTTTACAATCCCAACAACTTTAATTATTTTTTTACACTTTATTCATCACTCACAATAACTTTATTCACTTTTTCTTTTTAAATTACTAATTTATCCCTACTTTCTCTTACATTATATATTAAAAAAATAAAACGTCTTAATCTCCGTATACGTACAAATGGATAAAAATACCCGGGACGGAGGGAGTAGTTCATTTTAAAAAATGACACCCACTATAATTTTTACGGAAAAATGTCAGTTTTAAAAAAATTGGACATAATTAACCTGAGACCTCAGCAAGCATCCTTTCGAGAATTAACCTGAAACCTCAGCAAGTATTCTTTCGAGTTCTTCGAAAGGTTTGTCTGAGTTCTTTGAAAGGTTTAAAACAAAATGCTTGGTTAAATTAACAGTGTTAATCACACGAACAAGCTTATCTTTGGTAACACCATACTGAAGCAGTAAGCTCACTTTTTTCTCGAACCCTAGCAGAAACATTGGAGTTGTTGCATTCAACAGCTTCTCTATTTGGATAGGATCAATTTTCCCTTTCAATTCTAAATCATTAAGAAAAAATCATAAAAGCCCATCAATTTCTTTAGCTGCTAACACATCAGGTCGTTTGGCAACTAATCTCAAAAGAGCAAGACCATTTAATCCCGCAGATTGCAACAATTGAATTCTACAGCGAATAGATTCAAAGGGAGTAAATTCTAGAGATGGATTGGCATCAAAAATTGCTTCAGTATCTTTCTCATTGAGTCCCATTTCTTGAAACAAAGAATATAGCATTATACCTAAACAAAATAGCAAGTAATAAGAGATGTTGGAGCAAATTAGTCCATTATTCTACTTCCAATCAAATTAAATGGAAGGTAGTAAGTCTTACTGGAGTTGGAAAGCAGGGTTGTGGCGTTGAGAGCGAGAGCGTCACAACGGCATCTGAGAAATAGACGGGTGTCAGCGAACTTGAGGCGGAGAGGGGTGAAAGCACAAGTTGTGGAGTAAAGCGATGGCGTTTGAAGTCGAGAAGTAATGGGCAGAGAGATAGAATAGGTAGCCATTGATAAGAATTTAAGGTTGAAGACTGAAGGATGGATGGATACTGTCTGCCATCGGTTTGGTTCTTTTTCTAATTTCTCTGCGTTTTTTATTTTTTTATTATTCTCTTTAAATTTAAATAAACATGTTTTTTATTAAGAGTTAGTCTCTTGTAAATCAGATTTACATTAAAAACCCTTGAAAACATCTGTGGGAGGATCATAGGGTTTACATCATAAACTCGATTTATATAAGTGTTGATGTCTCAGTAAAGATTATTCTTGTGAGTTGTGCGTAGAGATCGTCGGCAAGCCAGCCGGCCACTAGCACGGTGGGAATGGGCTTCCCAAAATGCCAGCTCGGGCGGGGAGTGTTAGGAAATTTATAATTTCCAATATAATCTAATTGTGGGCAATATATTATTATGCAATTGTATTAGCTATTCAATTATTTTATGGACTTAATTAAGTGATCCAATTAAAGTGTAAAGTCCATGAGCTATAATAATATTGATATGGGCCAATTGAGTAGATATCCAATACTATATGACTGCGTGATTATTGGTGGCCCAGTTGTATAGTATATAAAGGCTCTGGTCCCAAATACACTAAGTCGAACATAGTCTTCCATTCTCCCCATCGGGAGGGATTACTACGGTCCCCATAAGGAAGTCGAACATTGTCTTCCCTTCTCCCCATCGGGAGGGATTACTACGGTCCCCCATAAGGAATAAGGAGGCTTAGTTGAGGAATGTCATATAACCTCCTTGACCTCCTTAGTTGAGGAAGGTCATATAACCACTGATCGGGAGGGATTACTACGGTCAAGAACTCTACGGATCAAGGTACGCTTCCGCATTACGGTTTGATCTCAGTTTATCATAATAGGGTTAAGGTTTTAGGATTTATGGATTTATTTCCAACTATCAGAGTCACCCTATTTATGATTCTCTAAGATCTAATGGAATTAAAATTTTAATTATATACTATGTTTGATTATTAATTTAATTTTTCGTTGCGATTAATTATTCAAATTCAGTTTAATCGCATAAATTGGATCTAGTTTCGAAATTCTAAGGTTAAATTTCAGCGAATTATGTTTGAAATAAATGATCAACCTTTTTGATTTGATAATCGAGATATACAATGTTTACGTGATTGAATGAGGTAACGCAATTATACTTGTTCGTTAATCCTTGGAGATCAACTAATGGTCAAAAGTTGACTAATTGTTATAGAATTGTATTTAATAAATTATTGGTTACTTACAATTGGACATGCAAATATTACATGGTAATATTGTATTTATTGCATTCTTGTTTTGGCAAATATTGTTTTACAGTGATTATGATTTTAAGCATATTATATTAATTACCCAGTACATTTATACGCACCATATTTTGATTGTATTGAAAAGAATATTTGCCAATTTTGTAATGAAAAGAATATTTGCCAATTTCAGTTTATATTAAATTAGGATTTAGAATCCTTATTTAAATTAGGATATCTTTCATTAATTTAAATATATAAGAATCATGTCAAATTCCTATTTAATTTGTGAAATTTAATTAATTAAAATTAGGGAGACATTTTTTAGATTTTTGTTAAAGGATAATTAAAATTGGAGCACGTCAACTTCTACTGTAATTGAGAATTGTTGTTTAAGAATAATCAAATTCGAGCTCGAGATCAAAATTGTAAAAAAAATATATATCGAATTCGAGGTTGAACTGAATGTTTTGTTAAGACTCGCACGAAGTCTCACAAATATGTAAAGTAATTTGTTCATGATGTTTGATCATATTTAAATATTTCATTCGTAGACATAAGAACATTTCGTTTATAAGTACTTAATGTTATTAGTAAATATTAAATAAATAAACCAACAAAAAATAATTATAAAATTTTTTAAAAAATATTTAAATATTCAAATAATCACCTAAATTAGGCAAAGACTTGTTTGAGACCGTCTCACGTAAGGACTTACGTGAGACGGTCGAAAAGTGATTACTTCTATAACGAAAAGTGATACTAAATTAATGAAAAATGATAATGCAATTTTATGAGTAATTTATAGTGTAAATGGAAAGTGATAACATATAGCAAAAGTGATAATATTTTATAGCGAAAATAATAACTATTTTAAAAAGTGTAAAATGGTCTCATGTGGGACGGTCTCACGCAAGACCTACCCCTAAATTATTATTATATTTGTGTTTTTAATATATAATTATTAAATACTAATAATAAATAATAATATATACTAATGAAACATAGTAATAGAAAATCATTAACGAGCCCAACGTTCAAGAGCTTTTGAGTCGAGTAATTAGAGGCTTGAGTTTGGTTTGATAAATTATTCGAGCTCAAAATTCGAGCTTAGCTGGCTCTTTAAGATTAACGAACGAATTAGAACAAACATTTTATTGAATCAAAACTCGATTAGTCCACGAACTGTTTAATTTGCTTACGTCCTTAGTTGTACGCAATGGTTTGCTGATTTATTGTTGATTTTTTAGGGTATAATTCTCTTTTTAATTATAATTGAAAGTTAGCAGATAAATATTAACCAATGGTCCGATTCCATAATTTAACGAAACCGTGGTGGTGTTACTCGAGACACCGAAAAATCCAACACTAAGGTAATGAGTGAGGTTAAAGGAAATGGAGGTATATTTATTTTTATTGTTAATGCTTGTTTGACCTAATAAAAATTAAAATTTCTCAATCATTCTCATTAATTAATTAAATAATAACTACCCTCCACACTTCAATAAGTATCAATATCATGGTGAATTACCTCTTTAATGATAATCATTACCATTAAGAATTCGAAACATGCAAACCCTAAATATTTAGCATGCGTAGTTGAGATTTGAGTGTGATTACAAATAACAGCAAAGCAAATGGGCAATTTATGTTTGGCCTGCCCATTGGGCTTGTTTCATCAGTTTAATTTTTGTTGGATTTTGCAAAACACATTCATTAATAAAAACTACCATATTTAATCGGATCCAAAATGTTCCATTTATGTCCAATTCCACTACAATTGCATAGTAACATGTTATCTTATATGCACTTAAACAATAAGGCATCACCAAATTAGTATGCCCAAAACCCAACCCGAAGATGACAGGCAAGGACAAAACAATTGTACAAAGCAGAAAATTTTGCAAAATAATCTGAACTCTTTGGGAGGGCCATGACCTGAAAGCCTCTCGATACGTGCTCCTTGAAATTAATTTGGAGCTCAGTTGACTTCTGGTCAGGATTCGCCGAATAGCTTTCTCATGTTTTCTTCTGACAAGGCTTCAGATAGCTTTTGGAAACACTTGTTCTATTTTTCTTACTGTTATCTATGCTCTTATTAAGAATAACAGATAAGCTTCCATTTTCTAACTTCCTGCTAAACCAAAATATGCAGCCAATGTAAAAAAACACACGTTATTGAAAGTTCTTGAGAAGGAAAAAAAATGCATCTCCCTTACGAGTCTGACTGCTTCTTTTGAACAGCGCCAACAACTTTGATCTCCGCAGGATTGTGAATATCTGATGTGTTGGCCTGATAAAATACCTGCAGAGCATATAATAATATGCAACGGATGAAGATTGAAAATAAAATCATATAAACAACTTTGAAACATGCTCTTATTTCCTTGGCATTATCCAGGTGCAACAAAAAGGGATACATGACTTGAATATGGCATTTTTCAAGTGTCACAGACTAAATAAATAATATTGTGTCTCAACAAATAAATGGCATAAAGGAGAAGGTACTTTGCTAGAGAAAATAAAATGCAAAATATAACAGATTCAAAGCATCAACAAATGATTTCTTCCATCATGCATTGCGCAACCGAAGCAATTATTTCAATGAAAAGCATTTCAAAATCCAATTTTCAATGAAGCTCCCCTATATCAGGATGCATCAGAGAGAATTGTTAGATCTTGTTAACCATTGTCAACGTAAACCACACAATTAGTAATTAACCTAGGCTGAAAGAAATACTAATCAGTAAATTGATCGTCACCATTCAACCTTGCAAACACATGAACGTCTTATTATAAACTACTGGAGCTACAACCTCAATGCATTTACCAGAAAGCCAGAAGTTGATTCCTCAAAATCCATGCAATACTCTAAATAGTTTACAAAGATTGTGTTTTGGCCTCATAAATGCAAGATCAATCAAAATCTAATCGCTATGGGCATATACAACTAAAGACCCACTTTGTATAATTGCATCACATTGAACAATTTAACGATGAAACTAGCATGATCCTTATTCAAATAAGGAATGCACATTGATCATGTATCCAATCCCCGTAGACCGCAGAATATAGTCCTGCAGTATAGACTTCATATTAACATTAAAAAATCTATGAATCTTCTCATTTAATGACACCCCCTCTTCCCGACAAACAACTACTCCATAATCTGCACAAAGCAAATTACTGTTTATATACCAAAACTAGGCATCACTATCTATACCAATGGAATCTTCACATCAACCTACTCCATCAAAGTAGAAAGCTAACGAAATCATTAAATATGTGCTTGAAACAAAATATCTACGAGGCAAATACAACTGAACAAGAAAGCATAATCAACAATAGCTACTAAACTTACTTCATTCAATGGTATCCCACAATGCTCTCCACTCTTGTCCGTTTTATCTGATTTCCATTTCTTACCTCTGTCTGGATCCTCCTCGGATCCCCCAGTCAATTTCCTCTTCTTCTGCCTTCCCACAAATGTACTCTTCCCCTTTCTATCTCTCACTTTCCACACATTTTTCTTCCTATACAACAATTTCTCGAATTTCCATGACTCGAAGCTAGTATCAATAACCATTACTTCTGTCCGCGAGAATCCCACCAAATTCGCATCCCTGGCGACCCCATCTCCTTCATTTTCCCATTCATCAACCTTTTTCACGCCCTCCACTACGCTACTATCGCCACTCCGCAAGAGTGTGACCTTTCCCAAAGCCACATTGTCATTATTGGAAAATGCACAGAGCCTAGGGTTTGTCTGTTTCCGAGCGGATTTTTTGAATTTTGTTGAATTACGGCATTTATCCCCAAAATAGAATAACTCCTTGAGAACATTGCTCATTATATTGAACAGTTGTGTATCCTCATTTTGAGCCGAATCGGATATCGAGACGGAATTGGATTTCTTGTCCGGTACTTGAGGGGCCCGAGAATAAGTGTTGTTGAGGAACTGTTCGAGATTGGTGACGCTGTCCTCCGGGAAGCCTTTGGCGCTCCGTAGCCGGTCCAACCAGCTGGACCTGGATTTTCCGCAAGTCAAGAGTGTGAGAAAGCGTTGGTGTTAAATAGGCAGAGACTCGACTGTCGAAAAAAAGTCAGTGCTGGTTGCTGTGGATTCTCTCGAAATTGTTATATTCATTAGTAAATAATACAGAAGTTTTGATGAAAGGAAGTACTACCTGATGAACTACTGCAGTTCTGCAATACAAGACTTGAAGTACAATGGATAGAAGTTCCTTTATTTCTCCTCACAGATTATCATAAGTCAGCAAACATGTTGACAATAAGACTTATGCAATCATCTGGCCATATGTTGTGGGTAAGTGACCGCATGAAAATGGACGGAAAAATAAAATAAAATCAAAGTTAACCACAAAAAAAAATAGAGTAGAGAGAGAGATGTATCTAAAACTGTTAGAGTGACTTGATTGATTAAATATTAAACGGTTCGTCTCTCTACAAGCTTAAACTTTTAGATGAGGTGGTAGTTTAATAAAAACCATATGTAATGTAGAGAGAGCTAGAGAGGGCCATGCATAACATAACTCAAGGTAGTCATATAAGAATATATTGTGCATAATAAGAGAAAATTTCACAAAATATAATTCAAGTTTCAGTGAGATATCAACAAAATTAAGGTAACACGACTCAGGAGAAAAGTGGCACTAGATAGACCCAATTAGCTACATGATAGACATAATAGCATTTAGTTTTATCTATGACATTGAAGAACCCATCTTTGTCTGTTATGACAAAGTGTTGATGGTCCAACAGCCATAACAGTCCACTGATCATTGATCAAAATACTCTATTAATGCACAGAATACAATATTAATAATCCAAAAGTGAAATATATAAAATGTTGTCCAGAAGCACGTATAGCCTCAAATCTATCCACTCCAAACAAACCCAAATCAGATAATGTGAAAAGTCCTATATGCTAACCATTTGAGGAAAGTTCTAATATGACCGCCCTCCGAACATTAAAATATATTTTGTCTTAGAATTTAAAACATACATTTTTGATCAAGTACCTGAATTGTACTTTAGGGGTTGAAGTTGCTTTGTCCGAGCCTTCTCAACGAGCTCCTTCCTTTTTTTGGACAACAGATAGAGATCAAACTATTAAGTATTAAAAATAGCAAGCTAATCAGAAAAAGATGATTAGTTAATAAATCAAAATGATTATAATACTAACTTTTAAATTTTACATTCAAATCAATTTTGAGAATTATGCATAAGAGAAAACTTACTTTCATTTTTTAGAGGCTTTATTTTTTTTTTTCAAAAGTAAACAGAAAAAGGGTGCTTTGTTCATTTTCAGGCTTTATATTTGTTGTGACATTTTAATTTTATTTTCTATAATTTTATCAATTATGAAACTATCTAATGATTGAGATTTGTTTCTAAATTAGGGAAATCCTTTGTAAAAAAAATTAAAAAAATTAAATATACGGGTGAGTTCAACAGTTGAGCCATTTTTAAGATTTAATGTGTTGTGGATTTAGGTTAGTGCATTATCGTATAGCAATATACCTCCATCAAATGTCGGATCAGGGGCAGCTTTTTTGGATTTAAGTAGTAACCCAGCTTGAAGCAGTAAAAACGCTCCATGCACATTCATATATATGAACCATTGAACTTGACATGGGAATTTTTGGTGAAGATTTGAAGCCTGCAGTATTGAAAAGCTACCCATCAATGAAGACCTTAAACTCAGCACCTTTGAACAAAATGGTCCAACTATAAAGCATTAACTCAGCAGGAGGTATCAAACAGTCAGTCAACTTTGATAATTAATCTGATTTGACTAGGAAGGAGTTATGGTGCAAACTTTATATGGTTGGAAAGCTCTTGAAGTCTAGTTTTCAACAAAATTTACAGATCTCAAAAATAATATTTCTACATGAAGTTATGATCATTTGACTGAAGTATGGCAGGCTGGTGCATCATATGAAAGATACTGGACCAATTCGACTTTGCTGATTTTTGATGGTTCGTCTACTCACTATGGACCTTCCTATCTACATATTCTTAGTATTTATCTATATTTCATTAAGTTTATATTTATTAGAGTCTAAGTTCTTATTTTCTATGTGCATTGAGAATGTTTAATCTCATTTATTTCCTTTGACTCACTTGGAGGGTTGTTCCAAGTCTTGCCTATATAATGGCATCATTTGTAAGCTCTTAAGGAACCAATTTTGAAAATTAAACTTATCTTGAGCTTTTAAGCTTGTTTAGAAGATGTTATCTTCTTGTATCTTACTCTAAACTCTTTTGGTGGATTCCTAGAGTGGTGAGTGCACCTCTTAGTCTTTCGGTGGATTCCTTAAGACGACGAGTTTATTCCAAACTTGTGGTGGATTCCATAGGTGAGGAATTGTATCCGAGTGTGTGCTTGTGTTGCCTCCTACTTCTCTAAAATCCCGGTATCAAAGTGGTATCAGAGCTTTGGTTAGCAATGGCAACTCATGATATTGAGTTAGAAGATTTAAGGAGACAAGTGCAACAACTCAAGCAACGCCTTGCGCGTGGCGAACATCTTGAACGTGATGTTGAGTGTCATGGTTCAGATGGTGGTTCTGCAAGTTATGATTTGGATTTCAATCCATTTCATGGTGATAGAAGTAACGATTCAAGTGGCAATACATCTCGAAGTGTACGGGTTCGAAGGAGCAGTGTTCGTAGGAAATCTTTTGTTTTCAATATTGATGTTCCAGACTTTGAAGGAAGAAATGATCCCGAAGAATTCATTGATTGGCTCAATTCGGTTGAGAGAGTCTTTGAATTCGAAGATATTCAAGAAGAATGCAAGGTGAAACTTGTGGCCATCAGATTGAAGAAATATGCATCCTTATGGTGGGAGCACCTTAAGAAGCAGCGTGCTCATGATGGCAAGAGGAAGATTAGAACATGGGAAAAAATGAAGAAGGAGTTGAGGAAGAAATTCTTGCCAGATTATTATCTACGAGATGTTTTTCCTCACAACTCCAAACAAAAAGATTCAAGTCATTTCGGTGGACGTTTCTCGTCAAGTGGTGGTGCTTCTAACCGGGGGAGTGCTTCTACTTCAAAGAACAGTCCAACCACAAAGGATACAAGACAAATAGTTGCTGCAAGTAAAGAAGGTAGTGCTAAATTTTTGAAACCAAGTGCTGCAACTAATCAAAAAATTTGTTTCAAGTGCAAGGGGTTTGGACACATTGCTGTCGATTGTCCAAATCGGAGGATCATTACTCCTGTTGAGAAAGAGCAAGAAGAGGTGAAGCTAGTTTATGACAAAAGTGAAGATGAGTATGAAGAAGAGGAGCATGATGAATCAATACCAATTTATGATGAGTATGATGAAGATGTTGATTACGAGGATCATGGTGAAGATTTGGTGTTACGGCGTAGCCTCGATGCCACCTATGTGGAGGATGATCCATGGCTTCACAACAATATCTTTCAAACAAGTTTCATGACAAATGACGAGGTACGTGATATTATTGTTGATGAGGGAAGCTGTGAAGATGTTGTTACTACTATGGTGGAGAAGTTGAAATCGAAAGATCATTCTTACGAGTTGTTATGGCTTCGTGATTATGTTGATGAGAAAATAATTTTTGGGGATTCAAAGCTGCAGAGTATTCTTGAACCATCAAAAGTGATGATCTCTTATTCACAAATTCATGAAAATCCTTTATATGAATCAATGGAGTCTGAATCGATGGCTTTAGAGGAGAAATCTTTAAAAGCTACATTCAAGCTTTTCTTGATTCATCATGGTTATCTCTTCAAAGGGAACTTGCTATGTGTTCTTGATTGTTCTTTAAAGCTAACAAGTATTGATAAAGCAAATAGTGGAGGTCAGCTTGCTGGATATTTTGGAAGAGATGTCAAGAAGAAGTATGTTGAAAGATGCATGAGTACTTGTCATGAAAAAAATTCAGGTCTGTACATTCTTTTGCCATTATTGCTATATCCATGGGAAGATATAAGTATGGAGTTTGTTGTTGGGCTGTATTGCACCCAAATGAACAAAGATTCGGTAGTGGTGTTTGTTGATTGGTTCTTAAAGATGGGACATTTCATTCATTGCATCAAAATAATGGATGCAACTCATGATGTTTACTTCAAGGAATTGCATGAGAAGGTTTGCAGAGAGATTGACAAGCAAAATATAAGATTCAAGATGAATGCTGATAAGAATCGACATATGAAGGAAATTCAGAAGCAAGTTTGTGTGCTGTGGAAGCAGATGATGCATTGCATATGGGGTAACTTCAAAATAATTCTGGTACTGATTGGTAAGGATTCAGAAAGTGAGCAGTATATAGATAGAAAGCTCTTTCAGTCTAGTTTCAAATGCAACAAACGGAGAGTCATTTGGAATTTTATACAAGAAGTTATGTCTATTCTTCTGGAAGGTGGCAGAAGCACTCGAAGATCTGCCAAGTTCATGCAACGGAAGTTTTTGAAGTTTTTTCAACAATCCTTTCTTGAAGGTTCAGATTCGAGGACGAATCTTTTCCAACCAGGGGAGAATGACATGGGAATTTTTGGTGAAGATTTGAAGCCTGCAGTATTGAAAAGCTACCCATCAATGAAGACCTTAAACTCAGCACCTTTGAACAAAATGGTCCAACTATAAAGCATTAACTCAGCAGGAGGTATCAAACAGTCAGTCAACTTTGATAATTAATCTGATTTGACTGGGAAGGAGTTATGGTGCAAACTTTATATGGTTGGAAAGCTCTTGAAGTCTAGTTTTCAACAAAATTTACAGATCTCAAAAATAATATTTCTACATGAAGTTATGATCATTTGACTGAAGTATGGCAGGCTGGTGCATCATATGAAAGATACTGGACCAATTCGACTTTGCTGATTTTTGATGGTTCGTCTACTCACTATGGACCTTCCTATCTACATATTCTTAGTATTTATCTATATTTCATTAAGTTTATATTTATTAGAGTCTAAGTTCTTATTTTCTATGTGCATTGAGAATGTTTAATCTCATTTATTTCCTTTGACTCACTTGGAGGGTTGTTCCAAGTCTTGCCTATATAATGGCATCATTTGTAAGCTCTTAAGGAACCAATTTTGAAAATTAAACTTATCTTGAGCTTTTAAGCTTGTTTAGAAGATGTTATCTTCTTGTATCTTACTCTAAACTCTTTTGGTGGATTCCTAGAGTGGTGAGTGCACCTCTTAGTCTTTCGGTGGATTCCTTAAGACGACGAGTTTATTCCAAACTTGTGGTGGATTCCATAGGTGAGGAATTGTATCCGAGTGTGTGCTTGTGTTGCCTCCTACTTCTCTAAAATCCCGGTATCAGAACTAAAAATGCATTATTCTTGTCTTGGAAAAAAAAAAAAAGAACTAAGCATAGAAACAATAGAACAAGCATAATGATTCTCCGAATTCAAAGAGCTTATCTTCTATTGTACACTAAATAGGATAACCCCATATAAGTGAAATACTATGCCATGCAGAATCTGTTCTAATGCAAAATTAGTCTTATTTATTTAATTAACTTAGCATGCACTAGTTTTCATGTATTGTTAAAACTCTAAGCATACCACCATAGGAGTACCATTTTGAATTATTATAAGACACTATTTCTTTGCAGATCAACAATGACCTTGATTGACCTCAAACAAGTATAAATATAAATCAATGATACCAGGAATCTGGTGCACAAATAAACTTATAGTACCACACTCTGTCCTTCCTTTTCTAATGTTTTCTTTCTTTTCTTCACCTTTTCTCCCAATCCAGCAAATCAAACATGTTAGTCATGTCCAAGGCATCCTAGACCCAGACTCAACGACTACATTAGCTACATCATTCATTTCTAATAAGGTGCAATGCTCCTATAACCTATCACTTCATATCTACAAGTTGATTCTAGTTAAGCTACAATATGAAAATTATCAATATGTAATATTGACTTCAACCTCATGTTTTAGTAACAACTAACAGGGAATCAAATTAAGAACTTCAAATTACTTTATACCATATGTTTCTAGAGATACATATCATTATTTCCAAGTTTGAATGCAGTTCATCTTATGAGTTCATCATTGATTTTATATAGTCATGCACTTTCAAATTAGAAGGAAGTGAGAAACTTGCAAGAACATAGATTATATGGTCATTCAACCATAGTTATTAAGGGCGCAAGGCGCACCGATGCATATCTGTGCCCGAGGCGCAAGGCGCACGCCTGAGGCGCGCCTCGGAAATAAATCTGTAATATAACACCATTATTTATTCTACACTAAATATAACCTATATACAACACATTTACCTAATAAAATAAGTCTAAAAGGCATATAATATAACATTTTATAAGAGTGTGACATATAATTTTATATTTTTGAAATTAATAATTTTTTATTAAAAATATTACTCTACTTATATTTTAAGTGTCGGTAATTTTCGCAAAATAGTACACCATTTTTCATTAATTTGATTACATCCATGAATATTATTGTTTTTTATCCTTCATTTATTTATTTTAGTTTATGCGTTTGAAAGAATCTTTCCTTAAGTTCTGAGCATAAAAACAAGAGTGAGACTCTTGTGTGTTTGGACATACGGATCTAATTATGTTCGCCCGGATCGACCCATAAGAAAACAGGTTATATATAAGTTAAAATAAAATAAAAAAAAACTAATTCTTCCTGTTTGCTCTGCATTTCCAGGCAAATAATCGAACCTCCTCTCTCCAATCAATTTCCCCATCATAACAGTATCTTCTCTCCAATCAATTTCCCCACCATAGCAGTACCTTCCTTCGCTCACTATGGTTAGGGATGGCAATGAGACGGGTATTTCCGGATACCCAGCCTACCCGAACCCTAATTGGAAGGGACGGGTAGTTGTAAATGGGTTTGGGACGAGTACGGGTAGTTGTGAAAAATACCATTAGGGTTTGAAACGGTTACAGGTCAAATATCCGCGGGTACCCTGTTTATATATATTTTTTTTATAAAATTTAATATATATTATATAATTTATATATTATGAGATATTTTATATATTTAATTAATAGTTATAAATTTTATTTAATCATATTAATTAAATATTTATTTAAAATAATAGAATTTATATTATATTTAATTAATAATAATATAATTTTTATTATTATATTTATTTAAACAATAAAAATATATAAATATATATTATATAAATTAATATTAAATGGGTACGGGTACCCGCGGGTATTAATAAAAGATTATGAAATGGGTACGAGTACCATAATAAAAATTTTAAACGGGACGAATACGGATACGAGTAGTTATTTTTTAATCGGATACGGGTACGGGTACCATACCCGTTGCCATCTCTAACTATGGTTCCCCTCCGCCGTCATCCGGTGCTCCCTCACCCGCCCTCACTACATCCCCAATCACATCCCTAACCCTAACTACATATGCATATTCAACACCACCCCCCGCGACGGTGAGCCGAGTTCCGGCGCCACCATGACCACCAAGGAGAAGCTTGACATAGCACGATAGTTCGCGCGCCTCGGCATCGGCGTGATTGAGGTGGATTCCTAGCCTCATCAGACGTTGATTTTGCGGCGGTGGAGCTGATCGCGCATGAGGTGGATGGCGATGACATTTCGATGATCTTCGGGATGTGTTCAGCACGAAAATTCATGCTTTTCATAGGTCGTTTTCATATAATTTTTGCATTATTTTAGCATTGTTTGTGGAGTTTATTGCTTATTTTATAATTTTTATGACTTCACAGGTATTATTGAGATTTTGCAGATTTTAGGAATATTTTGGATGAAGTTGGTAAAATATGAGAAGGGCCTAATTAAGGATAACAATAGTTACATATTAAAGAGGAGAGAAGTTGACCATGAAACACATACTAATTGATTTGCAAAGTAAGTAGGAAAATTTGGATAGTGTTGATCACGTGATTGTAAGTGATGGGGCCATATGAGTTAAACATGAGTTGAGAAATAATTAATGGTGGCCCATGACTCCAAATCCATAACTTGTGCTGCAAAGTCCACTATCCACAGCATCCTAAATTAAAAAGCCCATGAGCTAATGACTAATTCATTACTTCTGAAGCCCATCAGGCACATACACGCCACATCACTATTCAGCGTGGAACAAAAAGAAACAGAATACACCCTGTTGGGCGGAAGAAGCAGAACACGCCTCTATTCAGATGCCACCATCGCCCCACACACACCCAAATTGCCCATTCACCCACTTCATTCACTCCATTATTCAGGTGTGTGCATTCAAGGAGGGGAGATCATACAATTGGAGGAGACAAAGAGAAGAGCATCAACAATTCTTCAATCCAGGGTTTTATCTTTGAACTCAATTTCCTTTCAATAAATATGAACATTGGTAAGATCATTCTTACATCCATGGTAGTTGTCTGTAACTTCATGGGGTAAATACTTTGAGTAGTTCTAGGGTTAGATGGATTATGTTTATTTGATTTGATACTTGATGTAGGGTTCAAAACTGCAGAATGTTTATTTGCTTTTTCTATGAATTTATTGGAGACTATTTAATTTAAATTGCGTAACGTTTATTGTTATTTCATTATATTACTAATACTTGGGATAATTATAACTTGTGTGCATAATTAAATTAATTGGTTATTTTGTATAAGTTAAAGTAGTTGACTTGATTCTTTAACTTATTAGACATAGGAATTGTGATGGGTGTTATTGATATTGATGAATTGTCATATTAGTAATATTCAGGAAATTATGTAATAAAATTATAGTACCTAAAAAGGGAACACGCATTAGTTCTAGTACCTGACGAGGGAGGGAATAATATAGTAAGTACCTAGAGAGGGAGATAATTAACCTAGAGTCCTAGGAGATGAACCACATAAATTACTAATTTGCTTAGACCAAATAAGTGGATTAGTAAAGTATAGTGACTCTTCCATAAGTATCTATAAGAATTGAACCCGACCATCAAAATGTTAAATTAATTAGCTTAATTCAGAACCCCCTAGAGCTACTATTTCTCATTCTTGAATTTTCGTATTTTATTTATTGCTTTTATTTAATTTTTCAAGTATTTATTAGTTTAATAATTATCAAACAATTGAATTTGTCACATGTCTTATATACTTTAGTGATTATAGAAAATAAATAATTTATCGTCCCTAGGATTCGATATTAAAATTTGGTTGCCTACTACTACAGTCGATATCCCTACACTTGGGGATTTATTTGTGTGCATTAAAAAACACGCAACAAGTTTTTGGCGCCGTTGCCGGGGAAAAGGGACTTCCATTGAAATTTGATCCAGAAATTGAAGCATCTGCGAGGAGGAAGAAAGGGAAAGGGAAAGGGAAAGTTGCTAATACAACTCCTAAGACTGCAAAGGGGAGCCAAAAAAGAACAATAAAATGGAATCATCAGTGCAGTCTACAGTGTTAGAAGTGGAAGGAGAAACTGAGAACCGCGACTTGCCAGAAGTCAAAGAGGAAACTGAGAACCTTACATTGCCAGAAGTTGAAAAGGAACTAGATACAGTGATCATGGCAGGCGCTAGACAGCAAGATGAGGATGACATAATACTTCGCGAGACTTTTAAATCCACCAATTTGGGAGGGACAGGCGTAGTTGGAGGTGTCAATGAAACAAATGACATCAGACCAGCCCTGATCTCTAGGGGAAAGAAATCCTTTAATGGGAGATGTGTTTGATGAGCCGTATAGGCACTTGAAGCGTTATAACAGCTATGTCAACACGGTGAAGATGGCGGATGCCAATGATGATACTTGGAAAATGAGGTTGTTTTAGTTCTCCTTGGCTGATAAGGTAAGAGAATGGTACGATAACCTGGAGCAAGGGAGCTGCACCAATTGGACTGAACTTCAACAGCATTTTGTGGAACGCTGCATGCCACCATCAAAAGTGATGACTCTCAAGCAAGAGATAAACCAGTTTAAGAAGCGAAGAGATGAGACATTCAATGAGGCATGAGAGAGATTTAAAGAAGCTTTGAGGAGATGCTCACAACATGGCCTCAAGAAGTCTCAAATTATCAGTGTGTTCTACAATGGTCTAGATAATGATTTGAGAGTCTTAGTAGATGCATCTGCTAGTGGAACCATCTTTGGAAAGAGCTCGAGAGATGTTGAGAAGCACTTTGATGACATATCCATGAACTCAAGAGACTGGCCCTCAGATAGAATTCGTGGAAGCTATGTGCTTGGAAAGGCTGCACGAGTAGAGGAAAAAGTGGCTGAAGCAGATAAGTTTGATAAGGTTGCTACTCAGTTGAAAGAAATGAATAAGCACTTAAGCAATCTTTACAGTGGGGAAAGCAGTCAAGGAAGTAACAGTGATGACATATTAATGAACTTGCAAGAAGTTGAGGGTGCTAACTGGGCCATGGGTCAGAGCACACAAGGATACAGAGGGCCACCTAATAACTAAGGTGGAAATTGGCAAGGGAATAGGAATAACCAAGGAAATTTCAACAATAAGAATTTCCAGGGGGTAACTATTAGAATCAATGTGACAATCAGAACAATCAAAGTGGAGGTCGAAATTGGCAAGGACAAAGAAGGCATGAGAATTTCTCATATTCAAATCAGAATAATGCAGTTCAGTTTCCAGCCAACTTTGATCATGGAGGAAAGACTGAGGAAGGAAAATCGGATTTTGAAGATTTGGTCAAGCAATACATGGTGAATAATGAAGCAACCCATAAGGCTCATATCAAGAATCACCAAGTTGGAAGGAGTGACTGTGGGGATGAACTCATCAATGTCCAAGCAGTTAAAGGATTGGAGCACTCAATTGGTGTTGGATTGTATACTAAAAGTTTAGCTTTTTGTATGAACAATGCTTTGATAATTTTTGAAATGAGAATCATGTGATCAAACATTTGCAATAATAATGTTATTGCAAAAGTCCATTTACTTTATACTATAGAAAATGTGGTGTGCGGCATCACACGGAAGATCATATTATCGGCTCCTTATAAAGTATAAACATATATTCACAACTGAGATAGACAGGGACTATCTATCGGTATGGTTGTAGTACGATTTGGCATTAGTCTGTCTTGACTATAAAATTACACTAGTGCACTTTGAGTGTATTGAGCAGGACCGCAGTTGAGATCGTTCAGTTTATACTGACTATATAATAGAATTTGATCTCTATTATTATGGAAGTTCGTACTCTTAATCCCTATACAATAAGCTCGACACGTAAGCTAATATTTATTTCTTTAATTCAACAATGAGTGAGATTTAATAGTTAAATCAATATGCTCGGTGAATTGAGAGATAGTGCTGTCTCTATGGTGTGCTGTTGATTGTAGAAGGAATCCGTGTCCTAACTAAATTGGTTGAGGATGTCCCCTTGAGGAGCTCATAAAGATTATCATGTAAACCCTACAGGTAGATTTATTCCGGCATGATAATAAGGTTGAGTGGTACTACTCTCGGTAAATATATTAATTAATTGAATTGTCAGTAACTTAATTAATTAATGGGCATTGAATCTTAAACACGGGGAGATTAACGGGCTCATAATAAGAAGGAGCCCATAAACGTAATTTGGGATTAGGGTGGCAGTGCAATAATATTTCTTTAGTAGAATGATTTATTATTATTGGACTTAAGTATAAGTTTTGGGCTAAACTTGGATACTTAACCAATGGGAGGCCCAAACCCTAATTTCTTCTCCTGGTCCCTGTTGTAGTCTATATATAGCCACTCTCAGTAGCCTATTCACTTGCAACTCACAACGATAACACCACTCACGTCCACAATCGTGATGAGAGTCGATAATCGTGATGAGAGTGATAGGGCAGCAGATTGAGTTCACCTTGGTGATCGTTGCCCACACAACGTCAAGGAGAGGCTTAGAAATACAACAGAAGATCAGAAAGTTGTTCACATTTCATCCTCTATATCAAACCCAGTGAAAGGTAATTCTGCTCTTGTACTTCCGCTGCAGTAGAATTATATAAAGTCCTAACGGTTCATATTAGCCTAAAGATCCAAAACACCAACAATTGGTCAGCTGGCTTCTACATTAGGTTCACAGCAGCAAAAGGGTAAATTTCCATCTACAACGGAAATCAACCCAAAAGAGTGCAAAGCTATCACATTGAGGTCTGGGAAGCAGTATGAGGGACCAGAGATGCCAATGGACAAACAGAGGATACAGTGGGTAACACTGCGCCAATTCCGCTTGATAGTGAGCCAACTCAAGTTGAGTTGGAGTCAAGTAGTGATGCATTTATTCCAGAAATTCCAGATTCATCTCAGATTCAAGTTGAAAAGGAAATTCCTGAGAAAAATTGGGAAGTGGCTAAGAGGATGAGGGAAAAAAAGTAGAAGGTTGAGGAACCAGAGAGAGATAGTTGGGGGATTCCAAAAATAAAAATACCCCTTCCATTTCCTCAACTTTACCTCAAGAAATGGCTTGATGAGAAATTTAAGAGATTCTTGAAAATTTTTAGGAAAATTCAGATTAATATCCCTTTTGCAGAGGCTTTGGAGCAGATGCCTCACTATGCCCGGTTCATCATGGATATTATATCCAAGAAGAGAAGTTTGACTGGTATGGAGATAGTGAATCTTACTGAAAATTACAGTTCAATCATTCAGAGGAAGTTACCTGAAAAGCTTAAAGATCTTGGCAGTTTTACAATTCCGTGTGAAATTGGGAGAGGGCCTGAGAAGAGAGCCTAATGCGATCTTGGAGCCAGCATCAACCTGATGCCATACACCATGTTCAAAAAGTTAGGTTTGGGGGAGTTGAAGCCGACATCAATAGCACTTCAGTTGACTGATCAATCTCTAACCTATCCAAAGGGGGTAATAGAGGATGTATTAGTAAAGGTCGATAAGTTCATCTTTCCAGTGGACTTCTTGGTGCTCGACATGGAGGACGACAATAATGTACCTCTTATCCTAGGAAGACCTTTCTTAGCTACTGGTGGAGCATTAATTGATGTCCAAAATGGAGAATTGAAACTGAGGGTTAATGATAAAGAGATTGTCTTTTCCCTAGAGAAACCGATGAGATAGCCAAAAGATAAGGAAGAGTGCAAGAGCTTGGAAGTGGTGGAGGAGAGTGTAAATGAAAACATGGCTCTTATCCTGTCTAAGGATCCTCTGGAGACTTGTATCAGCGAGTCTCTCACTTTTTCTACCGCGGAGTTGGATAACTTATCTAATGAACTTTGTGTTGAATATCTTGAGTACTTATATAATTTGAATAACTGCAGGGGCACTAAGGAAGAAATGGCGAGTCTGGAGCCAGTAAGATGGAAGCAGCAGTTTCTGCCTTTGAAGAAAGATGAACCTGAGGAGAATGAGGAAAAGAGAGTACAAATGGAGCAACTTCCAGGTCATGTCATGAGTACGTACCTGGAGAATGCTAAGGAGTTGAGGAAGCTAGACAAGTTCAGAGAGAAAGCCTGTGAGAAGTCAAGGCTCTACAAAGCAAGGATAAAAATGTGGCATGAAACAAAGATCCGCTACAAGGAGTTACATGAAGGAAGGAATTATGAGTTGAAAGACAAGGAAGGAGAATTCTCGGTGGCTAAGGATCATGGTTTGAAGCACTACAAGTTGCCACCAGAAAGGGAAGTTCTTTTTCTTAATTACTTTAATTGATTGTGCATTACGTCGTGCTCAACGACGTTAAAAATGAGCGCCTGTTGGGGGCTACCCTCCCATTTTATTTGCTTTAATTTTATTTTATTTCATGTTGTGTGTTGAAAATTTGATAACTGGTGCATAATTTCGCTTAAGGCAATCACATCATTTTCAAACTTATTTTCAAACTTTGTTAGAAATAAGTTTGGGGGGAGGGTGATGTTCTTACCTTGTCTCATATGCACCGGGGATAAAATTTCTTCGTAATGTCTTGTTGTGTGAGTACGGAGATTGGAGGTAATGATTTTGTTGATGATTGGTAAGAGTGTGAGTTTTCTCCTTATGTTTGATTTGTAATGAGATATTTGATGTTGGATGAGTTATGTAGATGTTAGTTCATGCATGTAAAGTATCATTAATTCATAAAAGTGACCATGAGCTAGAAAGGAAGGAGAAGTCGACTGTAACTAATTCGAGGTAAGTATTTTATTTTTTCTTTCTCTCATTATTTTTCACTTTAAAATTTTTATATTTTAAGACCCCTATACTCTTTCTTAAACTTATTTTGATATTTACTACAAGAAACTGCTGGATTACCGACGGATTTACCGACAGAAATAAATGGTCGGTGATTATCGACGGTTTACCGACGAATTACCGACGTTTTATTGATTAAATATGATTCATTTTTAAAAAAATCATCAATAGAAATTACCGACGGAATTAGCGACGGATTACCGACAGAATTAGCGACGGATTTGTTTTCCATCGATATATCCATCGTTATTTTGGAGGAAATAAATCCCGAAAGATTACCGACGGAATTAATCAGTCGGTAGATATATAAAATTTTATTTAAAAAATTTTAATTTTAGTTTTTAATTACCGACAAATTAATTCCGTCGGTAAATATATTTAATTTTATTTTAAAAAAAATATTTTAGTCTTTAATTTACCGACGGATTTAATCCGTCGGGTAATTATATATAATTTTATTTTTTTTAAAAAAATAATTTTAGTTTTTAATTACCGACGGATTTATTCTATCGGTAATATATTAAATTTTATTTTTTAAAAAAATAAATATAAGCAATCACGCTTTCAAATGAAATGAAACACGATTTCAACATATCTCTGTATTCTCAATTTAATTGTGCTATGACCAAAAATCAAATGAAAATAGATTAATCCCATACTTAGAAACTTATCTGCCTGTCCAAATCGAAATCACACCGATCAAACCCAATACCCTTTGAACTCTAAAAATCGAACCCTCCATATGAACTCCCAAAATCGAACCCTAGCACACCGACGAAATCAATCTACCGCCATCAGTTATCACCGGCCCCCGCACTTCCGGTAGCTGCGCGCTCGCGAGGCGGCATCATCAGTCGCGTCTCGCGAGTCCTCTGTTCGCCCGCCGACGAATTCAAGCTACCGCCACCAGTTGTCGCCGGCACCAGCAGTTTCGGTCGCTGCCCGCTTGCGACGCGGCCTCATCGGTAGCGACTCGCGAGTCCTGTTGTTCGCTACGTCATCAGCGGCGAGCCCTTTCTGCTCTCCCGTTCCCAGTTGCTCAACGCTGGCCTTGCTATTTCTGCCCTCACAAAGACTTGGTACCCCTCTTTAAGAGTCTCACGATGTGTATGTTTATCCATCAGATGTGTATGTTTTGTGTCAGCAATGTAATATGTGTTGGATTGATCCAGATCTTCAAAGCCTATCAAAGTCAACTTCTTTCATTAAATTAATTTTAGTTAACCATTTCATTTTCAGTCTAGTACCTGCCCTACTCCTTTACAGTTTGTGATCAACCTCTTTAAACTTGGTCACGTGCTAGGGCACTTGTTCACAGCCTTGTTAATGGAGTTCTTTTTTTATCTAAGTTGCTGACGCCGTACCCTTGCCAATCTGACCCAGCAGCCGGCATTCTTATAGCGTGGAGAGTTCGTTTTGTTCTTCGAGAAAATGCTCTAACTCTCTCCATCTTCTGATTCTCAATGCCGTATACAGTTTGACTTATCACTAGATTATATTTGAGTTTATTTTCTTATGCAAATTCCATATACTTCCTATTGAGACTAGAATACATTGGATCATGATGTTTAATATTCTTTTGATTAGAAGCAGCTTGTAATTGATCTTTCTTGTATGCAGAATAACATATTGTATGTTGATTCTAATAAAGATGGAAACATGGATTTGGGATCTTCAAGGTTAGAAAATGAAGGTTGTTTCCTCATCTTATCTAAAATAATTTCATAACATCAATGGGGAAATAATTTCCATTACTCCATTTCTGTTTTAGCAACCATTTTGAATTATGTGTCTCATGGCTCTTTTTCATGGCCACTTAAGGATAGATCAATAGAAGACGGCACTGACAATAATGAATGTGTTAGTGCATTACTGCAAAATTACTTTGATACAGATGTATGGAGATATATGTTGCTTTATATGTTGTGTAACTGTTCTAATTTAAGATTTATGAATTATAATACCTTCTATAGTATGATTTTATTATCACACGTAATTCAACTTCTTTGGTAGTGCTATTGTTGTGATATTGTAAATATATCTTTTACTTTAGTTCTGATAATAAAGGATACAAAATTTAATTTGTCTTGTAGTCATGTTATTAGAATTCAATATTATTATTTAATTCTTCTTTGATGATATTCAAATTTAAAAAATTGGGTCATCTTTTGTAGTTATTATAATTCAGATTGTAATAAAAGTCTTCTATAAAAGTTGAGCTTTGTTTAATTTTCCTTGCATAGTATATATATGCTAAAAAGTAACTTCTCATACAATATAATGATGTACATAATTTTTTCTGCTTTCTAGTTTTTATATCTTTTTTATAAGAATATCTTATACATCATTTATGTATTGTATAAGTTTCCGCTTATTATTCGTCCCTTTTTCTGCAGGAAGCAGTGGTAGTTGTTACGCCCTGTTATGTTAAATATGGTAAAATGTGTTATACCAGCTGCCTTCTGTTTTTCTCTCGAAAAACAATCAGACTGAAGGAATTACCCCTTTGTGATAGAAAGATTACTCATTTTCTTGAATGGTCAACCTTTGATATTATAAAGATCGAGAGTCAGCAATTGGAAAGTGTGAGCATAGTTAACCTGTTGAAGTACAGTTTACAAGATTTCTGTGTGGATGGTAGCATTGTTATAATTTCTTTTTTGAATTGCTGAATTTAGGTTAAAGAAGAAGTTGTGTGCCTTAACATGAAGTCCGAGTGCACAGTTTGGAGAACCGGTGATTGGAATTCAGGTCATTGTTTAATGTTTCAATTATTTTCAGCAGATTCACCTTTGCTTCTATTTTCTTAATTTGTGTATGTATAGATTCCTACATTTGTTTAAATTTTTGTTCAATAGTCATGTGTTGTTTAAGACATTCCTTTGTCATTCTTTGAAAAATCAATTTCTTAACTGATTGTTGTTTTTTTTGCTTCCTATTACTATTTGTTATAACAGCCATAATAATATACTATATTTGTTGTCAAGAACTGACAAAAACCATGGTTGAGATCAAGCTGCTCAAATGGATTAATCTCTGAAGTACCCACCACCTTTAGTGTTTTTCTTCATATAATTTAATGCATGTTTCAACTTAATATGCAAGTGTAAGTTTTTATTTATTTATTTATAAATGATATACATACATTGTGTTTAATATTCATTGCGTTTCTTATCTGTTTTCTTCCCAATGAACTGTCAATTTGATTGTCTGAAGAAGTTTTTGAAGTGATACCCACATGCAATGCATACTGAAATGCTATTACTTTGGTTCTCTACCCTAGGATTTCAATATTGAGCTGGATGATGTGGCCATCACTCATTTGTCATATGGTGCTGAATTCTCAAAGGTTGTGGAGCAGAAGCAAGTAGCTTAGCAGGAGGCGGAGCAGAAGAGAAAGGCTGCCATCATTAAGACCGAGGGAGAAAGTGAGTCTGCTAAGATGATTTGTGATGCAACAGCAGTTGCAGAGATGAGATTGATCAAGCTGAGGAAAATCGAAGCAGCTAAAGAAAATGCAACTTCGATGTCAAGGAATGGAAACGTTGTTTATCTACCTAACAATAACATGATTCTTGGTCTTAATGCTGGGCGTTAATAGGTTGCTATTACTGTAATCATGTTAAAATTTTGTATCCATGATTTTGTAAAATTATTAGAATTGAATACTTTGTGGTGAATTTGGATTGTGGAGATTTTATAATTTAAATATTAAATTAGATGAATAATTTATGTTAAGTAGTGTTTTGAAGGGTTATTTAATATGAAATTTTAATTATTTTATGGGTATTTATTTTTTAAATATAATATGGTAATTTATATTTAAATTACCGACGGAGAATTTCGTTAGTAAATTTAAAAAAATTATAAAAACATACATAATTTATCGACGGATTTTTCCGTCGGTAATTTACCGACGGAATAATCTGTTGGTAAAATCATCGCTATATTGTCACTTTCGACGAATTTGTATTGTATGATTACCGACAGATATCTTTCTTTACTGACGAAAAATTCCATCGATAATTACCGACGGATTTAAAATTTTGTCGCAAAAAAGTTACCGACGCAGGTTTTCGCGATAAATTAATTTCCGTCGGTAACTAAGTTACCGATGAATTTTTCATAGTTTACCGACGGATTTTTAGTGATTCTATCAAAAATAAGTTTGTGGAGGAGGAGGTGGTTTCTTGGAATTATTCTTTTGATGAAAAGAGTGGAGGAGACTACTGAGAGAGATTGCTAGCCGAGGTAAGTAAGCTAAACTTTTTGAGTTGACTATGAGTTGAGTTTTTTTATAGGTGAGATAATGCAGTGATTAGAGAAACATAATTTTCTATTGACTACTCCATGAACTTGACCACTTCTGATAGAATTTTAGGTATGTGACATGATTTGGTTTATGATGAAAATATTTTATGCTTAACTTGAAAATTCTTATTGATTAGGTGGATAAAATTGTGTTGTTGTATAAATCATGAATTGATAGATAGTCTTGGTTGTTGGAATTATTTCACACCTAGTGAGCTTTTGAGCCTTTTGAAAATCATGAACATTCTACATGATTATTTTTATTCTGGTGAGTCTCTTGATTACTTGTGATGTGTTTCTAGAACTTGCCCTTAGTCTCCTTGAATATTCAAGAATAGTTTAGTGGATTAAGAAAATGATATTAGGCCATCTTTGATTTTTAACTTATCTTTTTCATATACTTTACCTGAATTCATTGAATCCCCAGTCAACCAGTTGAACCTTGAAAAACCATTCTTTGAATAACCTTTTGAGCTTTATCTATATTTGATTTTTCCTTGTTTTACTTGGATTAATTGAGTAATTGTTGAGGATGTTAGAAGAGGAATGTGAATAATTTGGAGTTAAAAAGGATGATGAAAAAAGGAGTAGAAAAAGGATATAAAAATCCTATTGAGTCAAAAAAGAAAAAAATGGAAAAAGAAAGAGAGGAGAAGAAAAAAAAGTGAGAGAAAGAAAAATATTAGTGGGGCAGTGCACAAGTTTAGTATCCCTGATGCTGAAAGAAAAGAAGAAATTATAATCTCATTCTTTGGTTGAGAAAATAATTGAATAAATTAGAGTTGAGGAGGAGTTGTGTTTTAATGAAAGTAATGAGGAAAAATGAATAATAATGATGGACGGTCGCTTGATTTATCAGAGTTTTGAGTTACTTGTCCATATTTATCCTTCCCTAACCAAAGAGCCTACATTACAACCAATTACAATGTCCTTTTTGATCCATAATTTTGCTAGATGCAAGTAAAAGGAGAGTTGAGACAATGGGCAAGCCTATGGATAAACACTGCATTTAAATCATGTTGAATGTTTTGAAGCCTATATACTTGAGAGTTGAGTGATATACTTATCCTAGTGAGTTTTCATGTACTAAGGCATTAAATCTAGTTAGTAGTGATTCTGTGATGTATCACATGCTTGTCTGCTTGATTGGTTTGAATATATTTTTCTGAAAATTTTCTGAAACTAATATAATCATATGTCATGTCCTATTTTTCTTTTATTCTTTTTATTGCCTCGGGACGAGCAATAGTTAAGTTTGGGGAGTTTATTCAGCACGAAAATTCATGCTTTTCATAGGTCGTTTTCATATAATTTTTGTATTATTTTAGCATTGTTTGTGGAGTTTATTGCTTATTTTATAATTTTTATGATTTCACGGGTGTTATTGAGATTTTGCAGATTTTAGGCATATTTTGGATGAAGTTGGTGAAATATGAGAAGGGCCTAATTAAGGATAACATTAGTTACCTATTGACGAGGAGAGAAGTTGACCATGAAACACATAATTGATTTGCAAACTAATTAGGAAAATTTGGGTAGTGTTGATCACGTGATTGCAAGTGGTGGGGCCATATGAGTTAAACATGAGTTGAGAAATAATTAATTTTGGCCCATGACTCCAAATCCATCACTTGTGCTGCAAAGTCCACTATCCACTGCATCCTAAATTAAAAAGCCCATGAGCTAATGACTAATGCATTACTTCCTCCGTCCTGTTTCAATGTTTACGTTTGTGTTTTGCACGTTGGTAAAGGAGTATAATATTTTAATAGATAGTGGGTAGAAATATATAATTTTTAATGTAAAGTGGGTATGTGTATTAGTGTTAGATGATATATTAATTATTTTAGGTGGGTCCCATATTCCAAAAAGGAAAACGTAAGCATTGAAATGAGACGCGCAAAATAGAAACATAAATATTGAAACGGGAAAGAGGGAATACTTCTGAAGCCCATCAATCTACTGGCCCATCAGACATATACACGCCACATCACTATTCAGCGTGGAACAAAAAGGAGCAGAATACACCCTATGGGGTGGAAGAAGCAGAACACGCCTCTGTTCAGACGCCACCATCATCCCACACACTCCCAAATCGCCCATTCACCTACTTCATTCACTCCATCATTCTGGTGTGTGCATTCAAGGAGGGGAGATCATACAATTGAAGGAGACAAAGAGAAGAGCATCAATAATTCTTCAATCCAGGGTTTTATTTTTGAACTCAATTTCCTTTCAATAAATATGAACATTGGTAAGATCATTCTTACACCCATGGTAGTTGTTTGTATTCAAGATCTTTCGATATTAAAACTTGGTTGCCTGCTACTACAGTCGATATCCCTACACTTGGGGATTTATTTGTGTGCATTAAAAAACACGCAACAGGATGGCGAGGTGTAACTAAAAGGACATTGAAAGAGAGTGGGAGGCGGTAAGGCTGGCGAAGAAGCCAAGGATTCTTGCATTCATCGCGATGAGTGAAATCCACATGAAGTACATTCCAGAAGGGGGTTCCATTTGTGATTTCAAATGCTCGTTCAATAATTTAGTAATGTAAATGTAAATGGTTAAAAATTGTAACAAATTTTGATGAATTATTACATTTTTTGGATTTTGGATGAGGAAATATAATGTAATTACAAAATACTTTTGTTGAAAACACATTATTAAATGCAGGTATTAGATTATTCGAATTCCAAACATTACACGACAAACAACATACCTTCCATTAAGTTCTAATTGTTTAAATTATTTAGTATTGAATGCTACACCCTTTAGTATTGAGTGTCTTACCCTTTAGCCTAAAATTATATACCATTTGCACCATGTTATTATACTTTAATAACATAAACTTGAAACACTGTCAATAACAAATGTTCTAAAATCAATACTCTTTACAAGACGACAGTATACTCCTTAATCATCTGTAATATACCATTTGTCTCATGTCATAATAATACCTTAACAATATAATCTCAAAATACTTTAAACTTCGTATCCTTTACATGACAATAATATATTCTTTACTCATCCGCAATATACGCTTTGCACCATGCCATAATACCTTAACATAAACTTAAAACACCTTAAACTCCATACCCTTTACATGACAATAATGTATCTTTTACATAGAAACAATGTACCCTTTAGTTATTAACAATGTACCCTTTTCAACTCCATAAAGTTTACATGACCATAACATATCCTTTACATGACAACAATATACACTTTACTCATCCGCAATATACCCTTTGCACCATTTCATTATACCTTAACATAAACTTAAAACACCTTAAAATCCATGCCCTTTGTATGACAATAATGTACCCTTTACACATAAAAATGTATCCTTTACTCATTAACAATATACCCCTTTCGCAACTCCATAAAGTTTACATGACCACAATATACCCTTTACATGACAACAATATACCTCTTACTCATCCGCAATGTACCCTTTGCACCATACCATAATACCTTACATAAACTTGAAACACCCTAAACTCCATACCCTTTACATGACCATAATATACTCTTTACTTATCAATAATATACCCTTTGTAACTCTATACAGTTTACATGATGACGACATATCTTTTACATGACAATAGCATACCCTTTACTCATCTGCAATGTACCTTTTACATGACCATAATGTACCCTTTACTCATCAACAATATACCCTTTGCAACTCCATATAGTTTACATAATAACAATATACCCTTTACATGAACGACAACATACTCTTTCCAGTGAACAATCACATTGATTGAATTCAAATATAGGTTAGCAAAGTGTAAATGAAAAACCAAAATATACGATATTTTCTTCATATATAAAATAAAAACTGTCTCACTGTACTAATTCAACAAGTTATATATCGATAATATACCATAGAAAAAACTAATCATTTACAACATGTAGATTTATAGCTCCAACTTGATTAAAATTACCTTCATATACTAGTTATCAAAACAACGTATCTAAAAAAGTAAAGCAACCAAGAAAAACTATCAAATATGCCTCTTCCCCATATTAATTTTCTCCAATTCTTTCCATTTTCCTCAGCAGCCATTTTCTTCTCTTGTACAATCTTTAGTGCTTTTTCCTTGTTCTTCTCAACTTTTTCCTTTAAAACACAAGGCTTATCCTTATAGAATTCAATGCAAATTTAGTAACTCGAACCCACATCTCATTTTGATTTGACAGTAAAATTGTTGCGCAAATCTCAGTCCTTAGTATAAGCTGGAATCTCAGGCTTCAGGAAAATAAAAGTCATAATAAGTAAGCTTCATGGAAAACAAAAGTCATAATAAGTACTAATTAATTGTATAAATAAACTATAAAATTTAACACCATTGAAGCAGGTTGGCAGTCAAATTCCTTTTATTTTCCATTACACACTGAATTAATTTGCTTAATTACAAGACTCTTAAATATGAGCATTAATTAATGTGACAACGGTAGAATATACACATATAGATCTAAGAAATAGTAGAAATATTTATAATTTGTATTTATGATTCTTTTTATCATTGTTTGCAATAGATGTGATTAATAAATATGCATGTGATAACGCAATATCATTAATGGGTCGACATTTCTATGCCACTGAGGGACACCACTATTCACATACTATATCAACACCTCTTTTGTTCACCCCAAAACCCCCATCAACCTTATTAATCTAATTATATACAAATACTCCTATATTAATTGCTCCACTATTTATTTTTTTTTTGAAAGAGTGAATGTGCCTATAGTTTCCACTGTTTTTTCTCATGTACTAATTGCCACAATTATTTCCTTCTCCCTTCCAAGTTTCTGATTGGCGCTATTTTCACCTAGATTTTAGTGTCTTTTTATATGTGTTTTCGTATTATTTTATCCGTATTTATATGTTATTTGATTGTGTTTTGTGTTTTTATGGAAATGTATGTGAATGAGCTTAAACTTAATATTTTTAATTTTTATTGGATGCTAGATATGATAAGGAAGGCATAGGAAAAAATAGATCTAAATTTGGAGTTGAAACGAGGAAGATCGAGCCGAAACAGTGAGAGAGGAGAAGAAGCTGCATAACACGGGCCGTGTGCAGCGCACGACCCTGTCAGAATGGCCATGCGCTGACACCCGAAACACCAACTCGGCCACGCTTGTGGCCGAGTGCAGAACACGACCCGTGCCCAGTACAGACACACGGCGCGTGCACCGCGCACGGGCCTGTCCAATAAGCCGTGTTAGGACGTCAGATTATACAACACGGCCACCCCTGTGGCCGAGTGCGGAACACGACTCGTGCGCTGTGTTAGAACACGGGGCGTGCGGCGGAGCTCGAGCCGTGTTGGTGCAAAAACGCAGAAAATTGCTGAAATCTTCTAGAAGGCCCAAATGGGGTATAAATAGACCCCATTTCAACATTTTGAGAGGATAAGATCGGATTTTCCATCCTCTACACACACATCACACACCTTTCCTTCAATTTCACACCATAATCTCCATCCACCTTCATCCATCTTGATCCATCTTCATCATCTCCATTAATTCTCCATCAAAACTTCATCCCTTCCATTGGGTGTGAGAGATCTCAAGAAATCAATAGCTAGAGAAGAAGATCCATGAGTATTGAAGATCTCCTACAAGAAATTGTTGGGGAAGATTTACATCTCCTTTGATTTTCTTTTGGATTTAGACTATGGATATTTGTAATGAATCATTTATGTGTTTTGTTACTTTTATCATGATAGGCTAATCCCTCTAGTGGGATTGGGGACATGAAGAGCATATGAGATTTATATTATCATGTGGATTAAATTGGTTTTTGATTTAATTGATGTTGATTTCTATTCATAGAGTTTAATTGTCTTGATGTTGTGATGGCATGGTTTGTTATTCATAATTGATTATTGGTTTAATGGATTGTTGATCAATGAATTGATTTATGGTAATTAAATGCTATCATGATGCTCATGTATGTATTGCTTGGAGTGAGACGGAAACGACCCTCTATAGTATTAGGAAGGCATGAATAGACATTGAGTTTGGGTTTGACCGAAATGATATTTGAATTCAATGAGGGGAACCAATCCATTCGTTGGCCTTAGTACACAAAAAGGGAGAGTTTAATCTAACTAGTACCTAGATGGAAGGGGTTAATGTTGGGCTTTGATCTCAAGTGCTTTTGGGAGTCTAAAATGGATCAACAACCTTTGTAACCCGAAAGGGAGCTTAGGATACAATCGTGATCACCCTTAGTCTACATCAATTGAGTTGAATTCCTTTTGCATGATAATATGAATCGAGTGTGCTTGGATGTTTCTAATCCCATGTTTTTCCATACTTGAACTTTAGCACCCATTTTCTTTACTTGTTATTCATCTTTACTTGTCATTTCTCCTATTAGCTCTCTTATTTACTTGCTACTTGCTTTAGTTGTTAATCATCTCAAAACCCCCGATCATCTTTACAAAAATAACATGAACATGAGCTCGCGTATTTTGCTAGTCCGAACATAACTCCTTTGTGGATTGATAATTTTTCTTGGGATATACTACTACAACGATCGAGTATTCTTGCTCGTGAGTGCTTCAAAAATAGGCAAACAAGAAAATGGCGCCGTTGCCAAAGGGGAGTTTGACGGACTAGTCGAGTACTGTGTTATTGTTTTAGTTGTTCTTGATAAGGATTCTTTTTATTTTCTTTTATTTACTATTTTTGTGGTCTCACTCTTTGACTTTTCGTAGGTGTTTTATGATCACAAGATCAAAGGGAAATCAATTGATCATTCCTTTGAATTTGGAGATAGAAAAGACCACACGACAAAGGAAGCGAGAGAGACGTAAAGCTAGAAAAGGAACAAATATGGAGAATCAATGTGGAGACAATGCTAATCATAACCTACCACAAGATCCATTACAAGATCAAAGGGGGGTACAAGAAGGAGTGCAAGAGAATCAAGCGGAGATGTTTAGGAATTTCATTGCTCAAAATCAAGAATATATGCAATTGCTTGCCAATCAAGAAGCTCAAAGGATACTCCAACAACAAGAGGCACAACCACATGTTCGTAGAAATGTCCAAGAGATGGTTAATATGTTCAATAACCAAGCTATGCAAGGAAATGTGCAAATACCTCAAAGAGAGGCCAAGGCCTAGAGCAATTCGGGATTACTTCCAACCAAGAGCCGTGCACAATATGGTTCCCCCGGTTCAAGCCAATAATTATGAAATTAAGACCGGATTGATCAACATGGTCAAAGCAAATCAGTTTGGGGGAGGTCCTCTTGAAGACCCGAACACTCATCTATCTACTTTCTTAGAGGTTGCGAATACCGTCAAGATGAAGGGAGTGTCGGAAGATGCTATTCGAATGAGGTTGTTCTCTTTTTCTTTAAGAGACAAGGCTAAAGCATGGTATAATACAATTCCTTTGGGAAGTTGTAATACATGGGAAGATCTTGAGCAAAGGTTCCTAAATAAGTACTTTCCTCCTTCGAAGACTCTCCAATTGAAAAGCCTTATCACTCAATTTAGGCAACTTCCGGATGAAAGTTTTTATGAAGCATGGGAACGCTACAAGGAGATGCTACGAAAGTGTCCTCAACATGATTTTCATGAGAATCAACAAGTGGCTTTCTTCTATCAAGGGTTGAGTGGACAACATCGGATGCATGTAGATGCCTCATCCGGAGGGTCTATATTTGGAGTGGATGCTATGAAAGCCATGGATATTTTTGAAGATATTGCAATGAATGCTTATCAATGGCCTTCCGAGAGAGTAATGGGAGGTTATGCATTTGGAAAGGTAGCTCAAGTAGAAAGTGTGAACAAAGTGAAGAGTGATGTGTTTCAAAATGAAGGAATGAAAGAATTCAATGAGAGCATTCAAGCTTTAACAAAGCAATTGAATTTGATCACGCAAGGAGTGAGTCAAGGGGAAAGTACAAGTGCTATTGTGAATGATGAGAACAATGTTTTGCAAAGCGTAGAGGATGTTGCCTATTTAGATAGGCAAAATTACCAAGGGAATTTCCAACATCGAGGGAATTTTCAAGGTAATTATCCTTCTAATCAAGGAAATTTTCATGGAGGTTATCAAGGTCCGAGGAAGCATGAAAATCTTTCCTACTCTAATCCTCAAGCCGCAGTTGCATTTCCTCTGGGATTCGATCCAAGTGTCAAGCCATTGAATGGAGAAGGTAAGTCATCATTGGAAGAGACATTGCTAGCATTTATGAAAGATACAAGGGCTCAAATGGAAAAGAGAGATGCTCAGCTTGAGGCTAGAATGGAGGAGAATGAACGAAAATCCGACAATAGAATGAGATTTTTTGAGTATCAAATGGGACAAATTGCTTCTTCCGTGGGATCACAACACCAACAAGGAAAATTCCCATCTACCACGGAAATAAATCCAAAAGAGCATTGCATGTGCATAAAGGTGAAAGAGGATAGCTTGGTTGAAGAAGGATTGGTGGATTGCACGGTGGATGAAGAAAAAGAAGAAGCAAAGAGAATAAAAATTGAGTTAGAAAAAAAGAGGAAGAAATGGAAAGAAGAGCACGTACCTAAGTGGAAAAAGGCTAAGGAGAAAAGGGAAAAAGAAGAGGAATATGAACGTGATTATTGGGGAATTCCTATTACTCCTTATCCAATACCGTATCCTCAAAGATTTGTTAAAAAAGAAAAGATGGAGGAATTTCAAAAGTTTGTTGAAACTTTGAAGAAGAAATATGAGGAGAGAAAGAAAGCAAAGCTAGTTGAAACAAATGAACCATTGCATGAGGAACCTTCTATGAAAGTTGGTGATCCGGGGAAGTTTGTTATCCCTTGTGAAGTTGAAGGAAAGAAGGTGGTGAATGCATTGTGTGACTTGGGAGCTAGTGTGAATGTTATGCCTCATTCTCTCTTTGAAGAATTGGATATTGGAGAGCTCAAGCCTTCCACTACATGCCTTCAAGTGGCGGATGGATCAACTATTAAGCCCTTAGGGGTGGTGGAGGATGTAGTGGTTGAAGTGAAGAAGTTGACTTTTTCGGTGGATTTTGTTGTCTTGGAGATGAAGGTTGATCTTCAAACACCTATGATCTTGGGAAGACCATTCTTAGCCACGGGAAAAGCTCATATTGATGTGGAAAGAGGAGAACTTTCTTTGAGTTCAAATACGGAGAGTGTTACATTTTCATGTAACAAGGCAAGAAATAAGGATGATTCTTACCTCAAGCCTCCAATCCTACCTCCGGATGATCTTCATGGATTTGAAAATTCTTACTCTTTTAAATCTTCTAATTCTCTTTTCCATGATTATATTGACGATTTTAATCTTAACTTGTCTTTGCTTGATATTTATAGGAACGAGGACTCAGACATCGAATGGAAGGTTGATAAGGGAGAAATTCAACTGCCTTATGGAGACGAAGCATTCCTATCTAAAATTCTTCCGGATTATTTGATAATTATAAGCAAGAATGGAGAAATCATGTTGATGGAAAAGAAAAGAGCCAAGAAATTTCTCAAAGTGAAGATGAGGCCAGATGGGGTCTTGGATTTCTCCGACTGTTAAGAGCTTACATTCGTCCGGCTTGAAGACATTAAACTTAGCGCTAAATGGGAGGCAACCCATTCTTTTTATCTTTGATGCTTGTTTGTTTTGGCCTTATAGGTTGATTGTGCTCATGGAAAAAAATACAAAGAAAAGAGAAGTGCTCCATGGATTCGAGTAAGGATGTCACATCAATTTTTGCAAACTTAAGTCTTAACTCTTGTTTCGATTTAAGTTTGGGGGGAGAGTGTGTGGTGTGACTCACCACTTGAGTATGATTCTTGTAAAATTGGGTCAATTTTAAAAATTTTCTCATGCGTTTGGGTTTGATTTTGGTATGATTGGCGATGTTGAAGTGCATGATAGTCCATATTTATAATGAAATTGTTGAACTAATGGTGTTTGTTGAGTGTTTGAGCATGAATGAGAGGTATTGGAAGCATGATTGAGCTTGAAGCTAACGCTTTCCTTACCAAATGCCTATTGAGGGAGTACTCTACACCTTATCATTTTATTACTTGAAATGAATTGATTTTGATTTGGATTGTTGTGACTAGCATGCTACTTCATGTGTTATGTTTGTGGGAGGTTTACTTTTGTAAATTAGGATTTCCTTTTCAATAAAGGTTGGGATGAATGTGTGCTTAATTTTCTTATGGATGATGGTATTTTGTGTTTTTGCATGTTTTGTGTTTTTGTTGTGTCTTGTTTGTTGAGTCTTGTTTGTTGAGTCCTTTTTTTTTTGTGTGTACTTTCATTCTTGTCTTGGGATGTTTGGTGGTTTGTTTAGGGATGTCGTGAGTCATTTTTGAACGTGAGTGATGATAGGTTGTGGTGATAAGTGATGACAAACTATGATTAAGAATCTCTACACTTTCAAATTGTGACATGTTTTACTTAACTTGTTCAATTTTGAGATGAATGTGGTGTAATAAGTTCCTTAAGGTCCGAGCACAAGCTTGTGAGCATTTGAGCCTCAACCATGCATACATGGTATTTCTTCATGAGTGGATCGGTTGTGTTTGATAAGTTAGAACTTGCTCAAGGACTATAGGAACGAGCTCGATTAGTGGAGATTGGTGAAATGATCTAGGGTCATCCTTGTTATTATAGTCATTGCCATATATGTTCCTACCTTGAACATTATCCTTAGTCAACCACTTTGAGCCTATAAGCCTATTTCTTGTGAATTTAGCACATTACAAGACTTAATTACCCATTCAAGCTTATATATACCTTTGTGTGGGTGATTGAGGAGATGGTAGCTAGAAAGGATTGATTGATTAGCAAAAGAAGAAAAGGGAATGGTAAACAAGCAAGAAAAAGGATGAAAAGAGCAAAAGTAAGAAATGGACATGCAACCTCAAAGCAAGAGAAAGAGTAAAGCAACATCAAAATGCTCAAGTAAACAAAATTCAAAGAAAGGAAGCATGCAACAAAAGAAACTCAATCCTAGAGAAGTTAATGAATAGTGCTTGAGATTTGTAAAGATAAGCAAGGAAGAAAAGAAAGTGAAGAAGTTGAGGAAATTGGCCATCTCTTTGATTACTTACACATGATTAGTCACTCTTATCCATATACTTCCTACCCTACCAAAAAGCCTATCATTACATCCTTAATGAAAGACCTTTTTGATCATTGATTGAAACTTTGGTGGTTTGTGAATGTAGTCCACGAGCAAGCTTATAACGAGTCAAGCCAATCGGTTGATGAGTGTTGCTTTACCCTACTTTAAAGAGTGTTGAGAGACATTTATAACATATGTGAGGCTTGGACCAAAAGAAAAAGGGACTATATTACATTTTATTCTCTTGTGATTGAACTTGCTAATTCTTCATGTTATGATTTTAATGTTGTAGGATGACTTAGCATAGTTTGTAGTTGTTATCGCTAACGATGTGTTATTACTTATGTTCATTTAGTCTTTTTCTAGGTGAAAATTTCTCCTTTTGGTTTGTCATTTTCGTTGCTCGGGGACGAGCAACACCTTAAGTTTGGGGGTTTGATTGGCACTATTTTCACCTAGATTTTAGTATCTTTTTATATGTGTTTTCGTATTATTTTATCCGTATTTGTATGTTATTTCTTTGTGTTTTGTGTTTTTATGGAAATGTGTGTGAATGAGCTTAAAATTAATATTTTCAATTTTTATTGGATGCTAGATATGATAAGGAAGGCATAGGAAAAAGCAGATCTAAAATTAGAGTTGAAACGAGGAAGATCGAGCCGAAACAGTGAGAGAGGAGAAGAAGCTGCACAACACGGGCCGTGTGCAGCGCACGACCCTGTCAGAATGGCCGTACGCTGACACCCGAAACACCAACTCGGCCACGCCTGTGGCCGAGTGCAGAACACGACCCGTGCCCAGTACAGACACACGGCCCATGCACCGCGCACGGGCCTGTCCAGAAAGCCGTGTTAGGACGTTAGATTACATAACACGGCCACTCCTGTGACCGAGTGTGGAACACGACTCGTGTGCTGTGTTAGAACACGGGGCGTGCGGCGGAGCTCGAGCCGTGTTGGTGCAAAAATGCAGAAAATTGCTGAAATCTTCTAGAAGGCCCACATGGGGTATAAATAGACCCCATTTCAACATTTTGAGAGGATAAGATCGGATTTCCCATCCTCTACACACACATCACACACCTTTCCTTCAATTTCATACCATAATCTCCATCCACCTTCATCCATCTTGATCCATCTTCATCTTCTCCATTAATTCTCCATCAAAACTTCATCCCTTCCATTGGGTGTGAGAGATCTCAAGAAATCAATAGCTAGAGAAGAAGATCCATGAGTATTGAAGATCTCCTACAAGAAATTGTTGGGGAAGATTTACATCTCCTTTGATTTTCTTTTGGATTTAGACTATGGATATTTGTAATGAATCATTTATGTGTTTTGTTACTTTTATCATGATAGGCTAATCCCTCTAGTGGGATTGGGGACATGAAGAGCATATGAGATTTATATTATCATGTGGATTAAATTGGTTTTTGATTTAATTGATGTTGATTTCTATTCATGGAGTTTAATTGTCTTGATGTTGTGATGGCATGGTTTGTTATTCATAATTGATTATTGGTTTAATGGATTGTTGATCAATGAATTGATTTATGGTAATTAAATGCTATCATGATGCTCATGTATGTATTGCTTGGAGTGAGACGGAAATGACCCTCTATAGTATTAGGAAGGCATGAATAGACATTGAGTTTGGGTTTGACCGAAAGGATATTTGAATTCAATGAGGGGAACCAATCCATTCGTTGGCTTTAGTACACAAAAAAGGGAGAGTTTAATCTAACTAGTACCTAGATGGAAGGGGTTAATGTTGAGCTTTGATCTCAAGTGCTTTTGGGAGTCTAAAATGGATCAACAACCTTTGTAACCCGAAAGGGAGCTTAGGATACAATCATGATCACCCTTAGTCTACATCAATTGAGTTGAATTCCTTTTGCATGATAATATGAATCGAGTGTGCTTGGATGTTTCTAATCCCATGTTTTTCCATACTTGAACTTTAGCACCCATTTTCTTTACTTGTTATTCATCTTTACTTGTCATTTCTCCTATTAGCTCTCTTATTTACTTGCTACTTGCTTTAGTTGTTAATCATCTTAAAACCCCCGATCATCTTTACAAAAATAACATGAACATGAGTTCGCGTATTTTGCTAGTCCGAACATAACTCCTTTGTGGATTGATAATTTTTCTTGGGATATACTACTTCAACGATCGAGTATTCTTGCTCGTGAGTGCTACAAAAGTAGGCAAACAGTTTCCAACTCATTATTATCCATTGTAAACATTATTTGTATAGTATTGTAGCTAGCACATTAATTTTAAAAAAAACACATTATCAACATTCATTAATTGTTGCAATACAGAGCAATTAAACATAACATTAACTTAAGCAAGATCGCAAGTGAATAAGTAATACTAATATTTTAGAGAACTTAGCCCAATTATTTCACTACCTACTTTTTTTCCTTATAATAATAAGGATTCAGCCACCAAAAGTCTACAACATTTACTAAAAATAAAGAAAATTTGATTTAAGAGCAAAACAACATAACAAGAGAAACAATAGAATAATAAAATGGTGACTAACCTAAGAATAAGAAAATAGTAGTTGCTGGTCTGGCCTCCACCCTTCTGGTGGCTGCCGTAACAGTAAGCTCCCGCAAAAGCAGCAGCAGCGACAACGTTGACGCAAAGGCGGTGCAGAGCATCTACTCCCCCACTGACTATAAGGAACCTGTGAGAAGAGTCTGGCCAAAGCCAACACCACTGACCCTAAGGAGCTCATCGCCCATCGACCTGGCCTTCGATGCCACTGTTAATAACGATGAGAATTATAGACAGGAGTGTGGGAGTGAGGGAGAAAGAGTGCACAGTGTGAAGAATGTAAATGAATTTAGGTTTTTTTTCCTTATGTACTATGGGTCGAGTTTCTAATATGGGTAGAGTTGGACTAAGGCGCACGGGTCTATATCCGTGCGCCCGGGGACACAAGAGTTTTTGCGTAAAAACAAATGTGTAAATTGGTGAGACATGCTATTATAAATTAATACTATTGTTTATTAGTTTTAAATCATCTTATCTTATCTTAATATATTAAAAGTGGCTTACATTTAAGAAATTTTTTCTTCCAATTTTATCCCTATTTATTTTTTTAATTTGCATCTGTAACATTTCCCTATGCCACATGAGCAATACATGATACATTTCTGAAATGACTTTTCGGTAGAATCATAAATCATAAATATCCCACATTATTCATTTCACATTTTGACTAATTCATTGTATTTACGCAGATTGTCCAGGTACTGCATGATAAATTATGACTCCATGTATTCATAAAATTTAACCTACTTTGTAAAAGGATTAATGGGTTGGCCCTGCAATTCTGCAATGAAACTCATGGAATCTTAGTTATTCATTATTATTTATAAATACCAACACAACAAGATGAGAAAAAAATTCTATAAGCAAATGGCAATCAAAGACCTTCCATGTTTCTTAGATGATGGAAAAACAATGATAGGTACTTTCAATCATTTATTTAATACTATTAAATTAAATTTTTAGATGGAACACTGTGATGGATATTCAGTATTTCTTTCCTTTTAATTCAAAACTATTATTTTCTTATTGAAGACAGATGTTACGGGTTTAGTATTGAGGGTAAAACCTTGTCATTCCTGTAAAAGCTTTACCAAACTGAAAGGGCAACTACAAAACACGAAGTCACCCTTCTACACAACATGTAAACATTAGAAATTTTAACAAAGTTAAAGCATTATTAACCTTATTGTATTTTTTAGCTTTTCCTTGACTCTTTATATATAATTCCAACACAATGGAGTCTATCTATGGGTGGACTTAGCAATCAATGAGGGCATACAGTTGGATCAAATGAGTGTTAAGAACCACAATCACCTCATTGAATGTTGAAGTCAACAAGTATGAAGGTACGTTAAGATTTAAAAAGTATCTTTCTGTTAAAATTTAAGTACTGTCTTTCTGTAAAAATATATTACTACAAAATATGTTAGTATAACATTATATTAAAAATTACCAGATGAAATCAATTTAACTTCAAATGCAAGTTTCATTGAGATCAACCAAGAATTGGAAGTGATTGAAGCTCTTCTAAAAAGGTATGTAAAAGTTGCAAGAAATTTTGAATTTAATGAAGAAATTAAAGATGAGACCTTATAGCATATAAAAGTACATATCAATCCCTACTGTCAAAACTCCAAAAAAAAAATCCCTACTGTCAAACACCTCTTGAACCAAATAATAAAGTATACCAATCATAAAACCCAATTGGAATAAAATAAGTCCTCAAATTAGGATTTTAAACTTTAAACCAAAAGTAAACACCCTCTTAATAATGGTGTCCTACATGTAGGGACACAGGAACGAACAAAAATTAAATATTAGCAAAACTTCTGCAGCAATTGAGATGTATACTTAAAGCAATTGTAGAAGCAACTGATTTCTCATGTTGGTCAATTCTTGAACAAATAGAAAGCACTACTGCAAAGTACAAAGGAATTGCAACAAGAAAAAATCCAATCATAAACCTACAAAGAGTAGCATTTCAGTTAGCACATTTAGGCATTTTACAGGAGAAATCTAGATATAACTTTAGTAGCAATCAGGTTCTGAAAACTGAACTTCATAACAAATACCATGCAAGCAAGTATTTGCAATTGTAAACAATCCCCACTACACATTACTAACTAATTAAAATTAAAATATTTGAAAAAGGATTGTAGAATTTTAGTTGTCTTTCTTTTAAATTAAAAATCATAAGTTCAGCAAATTTGTTGATTGAGTTGCTAAATTTAAACAAAATGAATTCATTATAATGTACTTATAAAAGACATTATACTTTTAATGGTGTTATGAGTCTATACAATAGATCTGAAACCTTAGGAGAAGAGAAGACGTAGAATACCTGTAACAACAAAATTTGTATTTATTAAATAATAAACACAAAAGAAATTACAATAATAATCCGAGATGGATTGAACTTGAGAATTGAGTGAACAACTTCTATTTATCCTCTGATTCCTCTCTTGAGTTGACTTTCTTGACTTTATCAACTTTTGGAGCCGGATCTTCGGATGAAGCTTGTCCGAGCTTGGGTTTAAGGTTTGAAAACGTTTATCCAGAGGCGTCAAGCCTTTGTTTGGTTCAAACGTTTGACTTGAATATTTTTTGTGAAGTTTGCCGCTCAATTTGGTAGAACGTTGACTTCACGGAGACTGCTGGATTAATTTGATGAAGAACACCGGATCGAAGAGGCTTAACACCTTGGACTTTGATCGGATGTGGTTCTTGACTTGAATATATCTTGAACTTGACTTGAAGATCTTGAGCTTTTGCTTGGATCTTGATCTTGCTCTTCACTTGAATCTTCGCTTGATCTTGATCTTCAGAATTCTTCACTTGACTTGATCGAACTTGGATCTGCGCTTGATCTTCAGAATTCTGCAGGTCTTCAGGATTTTCAGAGGTGTCTCGAATGAGGACTGAAGGTCCCTATTTATAGGTGGAGAAAATAACCACCCGAGAGATATTTTCTCCTTTAAAAGATATGTTGGAATTTTCTCCTTTAATCAAGCCTGCTGGACTGGATACGGGCCTATTTAATTTAATTAGGTCTGCTGGATTTGATATTATTTAATTTAATTAGGCCTGCTGGATTTGATTTGGGCCTATTTAATTTGGATCAGGCCCACATGACTTGAATTGAGCCCATTTGACTTGAATTTAGGCTCAAATAACTATATTAATTATCATTTATTTATTTATTTCAGGAATTAATTTATTTAAATTCCTTAATAAATAAATATTTAATCAATAATTAATATATTTTCCTTTGCATTATTTTATTAGGCAATAAAATTTAATTGTCTACAAATGCCCCTTGCATTTTGTTTACTGAAATTTATTTTGAAGTGGACAAATTGCAACAATATTTGCATATGTTTTGGAGCATCTTTCCCTGTTGACTCATTATTTTCCTTAGCTTTTTTCTTTCACTATTTCTAGCCCAATAATAATGAGGCTCAAAATAAACTGTTGTGGCCCTATTTCTGGCCCAAGAATTATAATGCTCAAAATAGATTTGGTAGCCAAACCCTTGAACTCTTAATCACGCTACAGACTTGCACAAATAAGGTGCAAGATACGATCAAATCTTATCCATATTAAACTTATGAATCCTTCATATTAATCTCCATAAATTAATAAAGGGATAGCACTTATATTGCCCTATATCACCCATGCAATATTTTTTTTGCCCTTACTTTTTAAAAATATCTAATTTGCCCAGTTTTTAGTGTATATCCTTGATTTACCCCCCTGACACATGTCATATCTTTTTTCTTCTTTTTGGAATCTCTGAATAGTCGCGCAGCAGTTACCTTTTTACCGCTTTTAGAAGCGTTGAAATTGGGGACAGAATCTTTGACTCCTTTATCTCAAATTTTTATTTTTTACTCTCTGTCTCTCTCTGTGTCATCGCACCCATACTTTCCCCCTCTCTCTCTCAAACTCTCGATTTTTCTCGCGGACACAGCTCTCTGTCTGAGCCTCCGCCGTATCGTCCAATTCCTCCTCATCTCCACGTCAGAAAGTAGCAGAAGCAAATATAGATAATCAGGTACTCCGTCCAGCCGTATATCAATTTGGGGGTTTAGGATTTTAGGGTATGGGCGGAATTTCGATTAATTAAAGTATAGTGAATTGTTTTTTTATTTACGTAGTCGTTTGTGTACTGTGCTAATGTAGTGTAAATAAAATTCGAGTATAATTTGAGCTTGTCCGCCAAAATTTCAGCACCCTATCTTAGCAAAATTTAGCTTGTCCGCCAAAATTTGTACTTTAATTGAGCGTGTCCGCATATTTTTCTAATCTTTTTGAGCTTGTCCACCGATAATTCTAGCTTAATTGAACATGTCTGCCGATATTTCTAGCCTAGTTGAACATGTACACCAATAATTGTACTATAATTGAGCTTGTCCGCCAATATATGTAGTACAATTGAGCATGTCTGCCAATTTTTTGGCCCTAATTGAGCTTGTCCACCGATTTTGTGTGTTAATTGAGCCTGTCCGCTGAATTTCTCAGCATTATTTAGCATAATTTGCCATTATTTCTACATAAGATAGCTTGTCCGTTGTTTTTGTGCCTTTATTGAGGTTGTCCGCCGATGAATAAGTGTTTAATTTGCATCACCGCTGATACTTGAAGCTTTAAATAGTCTATTCGCCGAATTTCTTAGCATTATCTAGCTTAATTTGCCATTGTTTCTGCATAAAATAGCTTGTCCGCCGATGTTGTGCCTTAATTGAGCTTGTCCGCCGATGAATAAGTGTTTAATTTGCATCACCGCTGATACTTGAAGCTTTAAATAGTCTATTCGCCGAATTTCTTAGCATTATCTAGCTTAATTTGCCATTGTTTCTGCATAAAATAGCTTGTCCGTCGATGTTGTGCCTTAATTGAGCTTGTCCGCCAATGAATAAGTGTTTAATTTGCATCACCGCTGATACTTCAAGCTTTAAATAGCCTGTCCACCGAATTTATTAGCATTATTTAGCTTAATTTGCCGTTATTTCTTCATAAAAAAGCTTGTCCGCCGATGTTGTGCCTTAATTGAGCATGTCCGCCGATGAATAAGTGTTTTATTTGCATCACTGCTGATACTTCAAGCTTTAAATAGCTTGTCCACCGAATTTCTTAGCATTATTTAGCTTAATTTGCCATTATTTCTTCATAAAATAGCTTGTCCACCGATTTTGTGCTTTAATTGAGCTTGTCTACCGATGAATAAGTGTTTAATTTGCATCACCGCTGATACTTCAAGCTTTAAATAACATGGCAGTTGGTAAATTAAGGCATAATTTTAGTGTAATTAGATACCTATTCATAAAAATATGTATTGTATTATTTAAATTGTAGGAATATAATAATAATTTTAATTATTTTTTATCAGAAATTTTTATGTATAAAATGTAGTCACGTCGTATATCTAATCGAGTTATCATGCACTGTAGTGGAGCTGGAAACGATGTGGACTTCAATCACAAAAAGTTGGGATTAAAGGGGTATTGTAGGCCTACGAAAGTTTTGAATTGCATATGCGAGGTGCTTACAAAGAGTGGCGATCAAACAGTACAGATGTTCAGAAGATCGTGTTTCGATCATTTTTGGGATTTGGATTCAGATTATGGGTCTCCGAAAGCTTTATTTCAGCTTATGGCTCAGGAGTTTGTAATCCCTGGTTCAGATATGTACACCTGGTACTTCAGGGTGTCTGATACAATTCTTAGCTTCACACCACTGGAGTTTATACGTGTTATTGGACTAGGGCTTAGGACGGTGGGGATATTGACCCGAATGCTTCATTTCAGCCACCAGCAGACAGTTTGTTTGCTAGCTTTCGTACGAAGAGGGTCCTAGTTGATGAACTTATGAGAAGATTCAATGAAAACAAATATAAGGGCCATACTGCGGTGAAGGCGGCCAACATTCTACTCCTGTACTACTTTTCGCTAGGCCGGGATACGTCCAAAGTATACATAGAGCCCTGGGCATGGTATTTAGCTGAAAATGATCACCAGTGGAACTCTTTCCCATGGGAGAAGTACACATACCTAACCCTATTGCATCATATGGACTCTGTGAAGACTACGGTGTAAGAGTTAGGCAGACAGCAGCGCATCAACTTTTATGGATGCTCATTTGCCCTAGCAGTAAGTGATACCGAATTTATGTGACCGGTTTTTATTCTTATATTAAATGTATTTAAAAAGATATATGTTGACATCAAATTACTTTGATGTTTGGTCACAAGTTTGGGCCTCCGAGCGTATCGAAGGTTTTCCAGCACACTTCACCGATGGACAGCTCAGCCTGATGTCAGATCTCTGTGTATTCGCTGGACATATACAACTGCCAAAAAAATTGACGATATTAAGTTTTTTAGACAGGTTTGTCAATTATTTTTTTGTACGAGTTTAAGCTTTTGATTATCTAAATTGGATGCATTTGGATATTATTTTGGTCATCGGAGTATATATCTTTATATTTTATTATTTTACTTTCAGGACCCGAGAGTTATTGATTTACCTGCCATCCTCCCTAAGGAGTCCCGCCGATCATATTTTAGGAGAATACATTCTGATTGGAGTTCTGGTTTTCAAATTCAGTTTAGGGTCTTTGGGGATCTAAAACGAAAAGGGAAGGCTAAGGGTAAGAAACAGGTGGTGCGCTCTAGTTCTGATTCTGAAGATGAAATTAGTGGTCAGGCCATTCCAGTGGAAGTGAACATTTCTTCAAATTATGCTGGCGGCGAGCAATACTGTGGAAGGATAAATGTTGAGGTTGATGATGATACAGCATTAGGGGGGCAACACAGAACAGCAGAGGACTTACTACGTGATTTTCATACCGTCAGAGGGGATGACGAAGATGATGACGATAAGGTAATGGGTGATCAGGATGACACCTCTTACATACCATTTGAGGATTCACCCCCGCGGCCATCTCAGTCTGCTCTAGAGTAAAGCACTCACATGCCTCCTACACATGGCCCCCATAATGCTATAGTTCCACACCCGCTGATGGCCATTCCGGAGAGATCATAGCCTCCGTGTTTGGAAAACCATATTTTTCTTCTGCTGGATTTCAACCACCATCTTACTCTTCTCCTTTTTGTGCATTTCAGGGCCCACATCAATCTCATCCGTATGGTGGAAGTGAAGGGTCATAGCAGGGTCATTATAGTGGGTTTGGAGGATCTGTCTATAATCAATGAGGTTTAGGGTTTCACGGATCACCTGGTAGCCCTCCATCTACCCAGGATGATTACCATCCTCAATCCAGATCAAGTCCACAGTGGGATCATTCCGTGCCTCATCAGCAGAGACAAGACAGGGGAGGTCTATCTCAAGAAAAGTACGATCAGATTATGAGGAGAATGGATGATCATGACCAAAAATTTTTCGAACATGATGCCCTTCTCACTCAGCAGCTGGATCGAGACGACAGATGGGAGAAGAGGTTTGACACATAGGATACAGAGCTAGTTAATAGGAGCCAGGAGGAGGGCTGCAGTGAAATTAAAAGGGTTGCTGATGGTTAATTGGAGCACAGACCCAGGTGCACTGTAGCCACGAGAGGTCTATTATTGGTTCGATATATAAAATGTTTAAGGAGGGATTCAAGGGTCCACCACTTGAGCCATCTACGTACGAAGTACCAAGTATTCCTGCTACATTTGAGGAACAATGGAGTGCTCAGACTACACCCCCACAGAGTAGTTATGCAACACCAGGAGGCCTCTTTGCTGGAGATGTGCAATTGGTACCAGGTGCTTCAACAAGATTACCTGAGGCACCCGAATCACACAGACAATATGGTTATACTACTCCCGGAGCCTCAACTTCTGCAGGGCCCGGTACAAGATTTCGTTGAGACATTGGTTTTAGTATGGTGTCAGCTGAGAAGCATTTCCAACGTCGTCCGCAATGTCCAAAGAGAAAAGTGACGACAATCCAATCCCCATACACAACTGTGGATGACGCCAAGGTCAACAGAGCGTGGGAAAAGTTCATGATATCCCCTGTAACATAAGAAATGTCCTTAATATTTTCTTCTTTTAGGGTTTAGGGTTTTTTATTATGTAAAGGTTTTCACATACATGTGCAGGATAGACGTTGGCATAGGGTTCCAAGTGAAGAATGATTTCTTCGTGAGAATGATGACGCCAAAAGTTTGGATGGAGGATGAGGTATGTCAATAAAACTTAAAATTATTTACACACTAATCTTATATATCTCATCGTTGAAATATTTTCTTTCTAGCACATTGATGCCTGTTTGGCTATACTGACACAAGCCCCTGATTACGTCGGTGTTTACCGGATCGTCGAATGCAATCGTATGCTATTCTACCGTGTCAGTTTTCGGTAAGTTTTTATGTGCAATACGGCGTATGATTTTTATTCATATTACAACCTTTTATATTATAATTCTTTCTTTATCAGGTGACTCTAAAAGTAATTTGGGATGAGCATGTTGCGGCACATGGCGATGACCCCTCCGAGTTGGCCAAATTACCTCAAGAGAAATTACAAGTTTTGGATAGGTGGTGGAAAGGAGAGCTGTCGTACTGGAGGCCTCCGTAATGGACCTGGGCATAAAGCCTGGGATAAGGTTGAACGGGTGAGTATGTCATTATTATTTAATTTTTCGGGGAGAACTACATCGTTACTGTCATAATTCGGATTTCATTCTACAGCTACTGTTCGTAGTGCATTCGCATTTGTACCATTTCACTGTGTGTGTTTATTTAAGGTCTTTGAAGATCGCTGTCTTCGATTCTTTGTTTCACACGTGGGAAAAAATAAAGTCCGTTGAAGATAGTAGAAAGGAGAGCACAATGCACTTGCGAAGGTTGCTGCCTTTGATGTTCCATTGAAGTGGTGCCCTGTATGACACTCCAGAACAGAAGTATAGAGCTACTCTGAAGTGGGCTAGACCACTAGCATCCATGTATATAATCAGGATGGCAGTTGGTGTTGTGGTCAGGCTAGTGTCAGAGAAATACAGTATCTACTCACAAGCGACATTTCATGGGGAAATGATCCACACCTGATGGAGTAACGTAAAAAATAGGCTTGTGATATTTTTGCGTACAACCTTTACGTGAGAAAGGGTGCGAATACGGACCTTTTTTTTTGTTAGTCTATTCTTTTTTTCATGTTGTATTATACGAAATTAGTGTACTAAAACATTATGACAAGGAAAGTAAGGGGCATTTCACCTGTTCTCATAATACATTATACTTAAACCATAAAAACAAACAGCAGGACCAAACTGTTTTTTCCACCAACATTGCATTTCAATCATTTGATCAACAGTTCCCCTTTGTGTGAAATGAAATATTGGCTCGACATTTCACTTTGTTGTGTCCTGGCTCTCTGCATTTGCTGCAATGCTGATGCCCCCGAGTACCCCTCGAAGTCTCTACTGCAGAACGCAGACGGGTGGTACAAGGTCTGCCTGCTTGTCGATGTGCTGGTGGCTCATTCACACGGACACTACTCACATGCTCTAGTATTGACCAATCGGATGGATCGGGCACAGGCATAACAACATCTTGCCATAATGAAAGGATAGTCGTTCGATGATACCACTATGCAACAAATGCACTAGTCGCAAGTTTGCAATGGCTGTTACACACACACATTGATAATTATCATATTATTACAACTACTGAATATGAAAGATTATAATATACGCATAATAGCATTTCAACTTACTCTATAGCCTTCAATGCGTGAATACATGGGTATTGATGGTACTGGAGTCTGCCACATGAGCAAGTACACTCCCTTAAATCAACAGTGAAGTTTCTTGTGGTGGAAGTGACCTGGAATGTTGTCGCTGTAAGATTCTCCACTTTAAGTTTCCATGCCTCACCATTCAACGCTGCCAACTCGCTATGTACTCGTGTGCAAAGTATATCCCGACTGTTCTCTGTGATTAGAGCTATTTTCACCTCTATTTTAGTGTCTTTTTATATGTGTTTTCGTATTATTTTATCCGTATTTTATGTGTTATTTGGTTGTGTTTTGTGTTTTTATTGAAATGTGTGTGAATGAGCTTAAATTTAAGATTTTCACTTTTTATTTGATGCTAAACATGATAAGGAAGATGTAGGAAAAAGCGGATCTCAATTCGGAGTTGAAACGAGGGAGAACGAGCCAAAACAGTGAAAAGAGGAAGTAGGGCAGCACGCGCACGGCCCTGTCAGCATGGCCGTGCGGTAACACCCGAAACGCCAACTCGGCCACGCCTGTGGCCGAGTACAGAACATGCCCCGTGCTGAGTACAGAAACACGGCCCGTGCACCGCGCACGGGCCTGTCGAGAAAGCCGTGCGCGAATGTCAGAAAACACAACACGGCCACCCCTGTGGCCGTGTGCTGCGCATGAGGCGTGCGCTGTGAGTGCACAAAATTAGGCAAACAAGAAAATGGCGCCGTTGCCAAAGGGGAGTTTGACGGACTAGTCGAGTACTGTGTTATTGTTTTAGTTGTTCTTGATAAGGATTCTTTTTATTTTCTTTTATTTATTATTTGTGTTTGTGGTCTCACTCTTTGACTTTTCGTATGTGTTTTATGATCACAAGATCAAAGGGAAATCAATCGATCATTCCTTTGAATTTGGAGATTGAAAGGACCGCACGACAAAGGAAACGAGAGAGGCGTAAAGCTAGAAAAGAAAAAAATATGGAGAATCAACGGGGAGAGAATGCTAATTTTAACCCACCCCAAGATCCTTTACAAGATCAAAGGGGGGTACAAGAAGGAGTGCAAGAGAATCAAGCGGAGATAATGAGGAATGTCTTTGCTCAAAATCAAGAGTATATGCAATTGCTTGCCAATCAAGAAGCTCAAAGGATATTTCAACAACAAGAGTTGCCAAGGCCTAGAGCAATTCGAGATTACTTCCAACCGAGAGCCGTACACAATATGGTTCCTCCGGTTCAAGCCAATGATTATGAAATCAAGACCGGATTGATCAACATGGTTAAAGCAAATCAGTTTGGGGGAGGTCCTCTTGAAGACCCGAACACTCATCTATCTACTTTCTTGGAGGTTGCAAATACCGTCAAGATGAAGGGAGTGTCGGAGGATGCTATTCGAATGAGGTTGTTCTCTTTCTCTTTAAGAGACAAGGCTAAAGCATGGTACAATACAATTCCTTTGGGAAGTTGTAATACATGGGAAGATCTTGAGCAAAGGTTCCTAAACAAGTACTTTCCTCCTTCAAAGACGCTCCAATTGAAAAGCCTTATCACTCAATTTAGGCAACTTCCGGATGAAAATTTTTATGAAGCATGGGAACGCTACAAAGAGATGCTCCGAAAGTGTCCTCAACACGATTTTCATGAGAATCAACAAGTGGCTTTCTTTTACCAAGGGTTGAATCAACAAAATCGGATGCATGTAGATGCCTCATCCGGAGGGTCTATATTTGGAGTGGATGCTATGAAAGCCATGGATATTTTTGAAGACATTGCGATGAATGCTTATCAATGGCCTTCCGAGCGAGTAATGGGAGGTTATGCATTTGGAAAGGTAGCCCAAGTGGAGAGTGTGAACAAAGTGAAGAGTGATATGTTCCAAAGTAAAGGAATGAAATAATTCAATGAGAGCATTCAAGCTTTAACAAAGCAATTGAATTTGATCACTCAAGGAGTAACTCAAGGGGGAAGCACAAGTGCTATTGTGAATGATGAGAGCCATGTTATGCAAAGTATAGAGGATGTTGCCTACTTAGATAGGAGAAATTACCAAGGTAATTTTCAACGTCAAGGGAATTTCCAAGGTAATTATCCTTCTAATCAAGGTAATTTTCAAGGAGGATATCAAGGACAAGCTCGGGGAAGCAATTTCAATCAATCAAGTGGAAATTATCAAGCTCCGAGGAAGCATGAGAATCTTTCTTACTCTAATCCTCAAGCCGCCGTGTCATATCCTCCGGGATTCGATCCGAGTGCTAAACCACCAAATGGAGAGGGGAAAGCATCGGTGGAAGAGACATTGCTAACATTCATGAAAAAGATGGAGGCTAGAATGGAGGAAAATGAGAAGAAATCCGACAATAGGATGAGAGCTTTTGAGTATCAAATGGGTCAAATTGCTTCTTCCGTGGGATCTCAACACCAACAAGGAAAGTTTCCATCTACCACGGTAACTAATCCTAAAGAAGATTGCAAAGCTATCACTCTTAGAAGTGGAAAAGAGTATGAGGAACCTCCTATGCCTAAAGAAGATAGTATTGTCATTGAAAGGGAAGTGGAAAGCAAGGTGGAAGAAGGGTTGGTGCAAGAAGAGATTGGAATGGAGAAAGTAAGCAAGAAAAAAGAAATTGTTGAGCAAAAGAAAGATGAAGAGAAGATAGAGAAAATTCCAAAGTGGAAGAAAGCAAAGGAGTTAAGGGAAAAGGAAGTTGAAGTTGAAAGAGATAGTTGGGGAATACCCAAGACTCAAGTACCGGTTCCTTTTCCTCAAAGGTCTTGAAGAAGGGTTTGGATGAAAGGTTCAAAAAGTTTCTTGAAATCTTCAAGAAGATTCAAATCAATATCCCTTTCGCCGATGCTTTGGATCAAATGCCTCATTATGCTCGTTTCTTGAAGGACATCATGGGAAAGAAAAGAAGTCTTGTGGACAATGAAACGGTTAATCTAACCGAAGAGTGTAGTGCCATTCTACAATGGAAACTTCCACAAAAATTGAAGGATCCAGGTAGTTTCATTATACCATGTGAAATTGGAAAGAACAAGAAGAACAAGGCTCTTTGTGACCTCGGTGCAAGCATTAATCTAATGCCTCTCTCCATATTCAAGAAGCTTGGATTAGGTGAAGTAAAATCAACTTCCATCACACTTCAATTGGCGGATCGATCTATGACACATCCAAAAGGAGTAGTTGAAGATGTGTTGGTAAAAGTTGATAAGTTCATCTTTCCGGTGGATTTTATTGTTCTAGATATGGAGGAGGATGAAAATGTGCCATTAATTTTTGGGAGACCATTTCTTGCTACCGGAAGAGCTCTTATTGATGTCTACAAAGGAGAATTGAAGTTGAGAGTTAATGATGAGGAAGTGGTATTTCCTCTACACAAGGCCATGCAATATCCAATGAATGATGAAGAATGTAAAAGTGTGGATGTTGTAAAGGGAAGTGTCGAGGAGAGTTGGCCGTCCATTGTAACCAAGGATCCACTTGAACTTTGCTTGAGCAATTCTTTATCTCTTTCTAATATTTCTACTACTTCTCTTGATTTAAATGAAGAATTGATTAATTGTTTACTTGATCTAGGCGATTGTAGTGAAGCTCAAGAGGTTGCAGCCGCCATATCAAGGGGAAATGAAAAGTTCTTACTACTTAGAGATCTACTCGAGCAAGAAGAGAAAAAGGAAAAGAAGGTGGAGTTGAAGCCTCTACCCGATCATCTTACTTATGCCTACCTTGGTGAAAATGAGACATATCCGGTAATTGTATCATCATCTCTAACCTCTAGTCAACTTGATAAATTGCTTAATGTCCTTAAAGAGCATAAGTCGGCTATTGGTTGGTGTATTGATGATTTGAAGGGAATTAGTCCAACAATTTGCATGCATAAGATAAGACTTGAGGATGAAGGGAAAGCTTGTGTTCAAAACCAAAGAAGACTTAATCCTATCATGCAAGAAGTGGTAAAAAAAGAGGTTCTTAAGTGGTTAGACTCCGATATGATTTTTCCTATTAGTGATAGCCCCTATGTGAGCCCGTTGCATGTAGTATCTAAAAAAGGGGGTATGACTATAGTGAAGACCGATAAAGATGAGACCATAGCCACTAGGACGGTGACGGGGTGGCGTGTGTGTGTTGATTATAGAAAGCTTAATGAAAACACACGTAAAGATCATTTCCCCTTACCTTTCTTGGATCAAATGTTGGATAGGTTGGCCGGATATGAGTTTTATTGCTTTCTTGATGGGTATTCCGGGTATAACCAAATTCTCATAGCACCCGAAGACCAAGAAAAGACCGCTTTCACTTGTCCTTATGGAATATTTGCTTTTCGAAGATTGCCATTTGGACTTTGCAATGCACCGGCCACCTTTCAAAGGTGTATGATGGCAATCTTTGAAGGATTAATTGAGAATATAATGGAAGTGTTCATGGATGACTTTTCGGTGTTTGGTTCTTCTTTTGATAATTGTTTGTCTAACCTTGCTATTGTTTTGAAGCGATGTCAAGACACTAATTTAGTGTTGAATTGGGAGAAGTGCCATTTCATGGTAAATGATGGCATTATACTTGGACATCACATCTCTTCAAAGGGATTGCAAGTTGACCGAGCCAAAGTTGTTGCTATAGAGAAGCTTCCACCGCCAACAAATGAGAAGGGAGTACGATCGTTCCTTGGTCATGCCGGGTTCTATCGTAGATTCATCAAGGATTTTTCTTCATTTTCTAAACCTCTATCTCATCTCCTTGAAAAAGATGTACCATTTAAGTTTGATGATAATTGTTTAAATGCTTTTCAGGTGCTAAAGGAAGCTTTGATTTCATCACCCATCTTGATCACCCCCGATTGGAAGGAGCCATTTATATTGATGTGTGATGCAAGTGACGTAGCTCTTGGAGTGGTTTTGGGGCAACTAAGAGAAAAAAAATTCCGAGCTATTTACTATGCAAGCAAGACATTTGATGCGGCTCAAAGGAACTACACTACTACCGAAAAAGAGTTCTTGTCGGTAGTATACGCATTTGATAAGTTTCGTCCTTATTTGGTAGGAACGAAAACTATTGTATACACCGACCATGTCGCTATCAAGTATCTCATGGCAAAGAAGGATGCAAAGCCAAGGGTGATAAGATGGGTACTACTTCTTCAAGAATTTGATATTGAAGTGAGAGATAAGAAGGGCACGGAGAATGTGATAGCCGACCATCTTTCAAGGTTAGAGTCGAGGGAGCATTGTGAAAGTACTTATGAGTTAATCAAGGAGGTTTTTCCCGATGAAGAAATCTTGGAGTGTGATTGCTATCAAATTGAGGCTTTAGTGGAGCAAGAAGGAAGCCCGTTGTATGCGGACTATGTGAATTACTTGGCGAGTGGAAAGAGGCCTTATGAGCTTAATAAGTATCAATCCAAGAAGTTCTTTCATGATGTTAAAAGTTACTTGTGGGATGATCCATTCTTATACAAGATGTGTAATGATTCTCTTGTGCGAAGATGTGTGCCCGAGGAAGAATGAAATAGTGTGTTGGAGTTTTGCCACTCTTCACCTAGTGGAGGCCATTTTGGAGCTCAAAAGACCGCTGCAAAAGTCTTACAATCGGGGTTGTATTGGCCATTTTTGTTCAAGAGTTGTAAGAAATTTGTAGAGGGTTGTGATCGATGTCAAAGGATGGGAGGAATCTCCAAGTGGGATGAGATGCCCTTAAGAGCTTTCAAGAAGTGGAGATATTTGATGTGTGGGGCATCGATTTCATGGGACCATTTCCTCAATCTAATGGATTCCTATACATCCTATTGGCGGTCGACTATGTATCGAAATGAGTTGAGGCCATACCTTCGAGAACAAGTGATGCTAGAGTGGTCATGGGGTTTCTAAAGAAGCATATCTTCACAAGATTTGGAGTACCTAGAGTGTTGGTAAGTGATGGGGGTAGTCACTTCATAAATAAGCTCATGGAGAACATTCTCAAGACTTATGGAGTGAAGCATCGAGTGTCTACTCCGTATCACCCTCAAACGAATGGTCAAGCTGAAATTTCCAATCGACAAATCAAACAAGACTTGGAGAAAACAGTGAGTGTGAGTAGAAAGGATTGGTCAAATAAACTTGATGATGCATTGTGGGCCTTTCGAACCGCATTCAAGACCACTCTTGGTATGTCTCCTTTTCAAATTGTCTATGGTAAGTCTTGTCATCTTCCGGTGGAGTTAGAGCATAAAGCTTATTGGGCCATTAAGAAGTTGAATTTTGACATGAAAGCTTCGAAGAAGGTAAGATTCTTACAATTGAATGAGCTTGAGGAATTTAGAGAAAATGCTTATGAAAACTCAAGGATTTTTAAGGAGAAAACCAAGAGGTGGCATGATGCTCGTTTGAGGAAGAAGAGCTTTGAAAAGGGTGAGAAGGTGTTGGTATTCAATTCTCGACTAAGACTTTTCCCGGGTAAGTTGAAGTCCAAATGGAGAGGACCTTATGTGGTAAAGGAAGTACTTGATGGGGGAGCTATAAAGGTTATGGATGAGAACGGGGGAGAGTTCTTGATCAATGGTCATCGTGTGAAGCACTATGTGGATCCATCACAAAGGGAGACCCTCTTTGTGGATACTTTATGTGAAAGATGAGCTAAAAATTCATCTAGCTTGAAGACGTTAAACTTAGCGCTCGATGGGAGGCACCCCATCACTATCTTTATTGCTTTGTTTTAGTGCATTCAATAAATGTTGTGGTTTTGTTGTTTTGTATTTTGGACTTGTAGGTTGATTGTGCTCATGAAAAAAAAATGCTCATTGAAGAAAAGAGAAATGCTTCATGGATTCAAGTTGACATGTTCCACCATTTGTTGCAAACTTAATTCGTGACTCTTGTCTCGAGTTAAGTTTGGGGGGTGATAGTGCGTGGTGGACATAGCTTGAGTCGTGTGGATGCAGTTACTTCTCAACAAGAAGATCATCAATGGAAACTACAAGGGTAAGTCTCACCATTTTTTGCAAACTTAAGTCTCAACTCTTGTTTCGATTTAAGTTTGGGGGGAGAGTGTGTGGTGTGACTCACCACTTGAGTATGATTCTTGTAAAATTGGGTTAATTTTAAAATTTTTCTCATGAGTTTGGTTTGATTTTGGCATGATTGGTGGTGTTGAAGTGCATGATAGTCCATATTTATAATGAAATTGTTGAAATAATGGTGTTTGTTGAGTGTTTGAGCATGAATGAGAGGTATTGGAAGCAAGATGGAGCTTGGAGCTAACGCTTTCCTTATCAAATGCCTATTGAGGGAGTACTCTACACCTTATCATTTTATTACTTGAAATGAATTGATTTTGATTTGGATTGTTGTGACTAGCATGATACTTCATTTGTTATGTTTGTGGGAGGTTTACTTTCGTATATTAGGATTTCCTTTTCAATAAAGGTTGGGATGAATGTGTGCTTAATTTTCTTATGGATGATGGTATTTTGTGTTTTTGCGTGTTTTGTGTTTGTGTTGTGTCTTGTTTGTTGAGTCCTCATTTGTATGTTTTATGTATTTTCATTCTTGTCTTGGGATGTTTGGTGGTTTGTTTAGGGATGTCGTGAGTCATTTTTGAATGTGAGTGATGATAGGTTGTGGTGATAAGTGATGACAAATTATGATTAAGAATCTCTACACTTTCAAATTGTGACATGTTTTACTTAACTTATTCAATTTTGAGATGAATGTGGTGTAATAAGTTCCTTAAGGTCCGAGCACAAGCTTGTGAGCATTTGAGCCTCAACCATGCATACATGGTATTTCTTCATGAGTGGATCGGTTGTGTTTGATAAGTTAGAACTTGCTCAAGGACTATAGGAACGAGCCCGATTAGTGGAGATTGGTGAAATGATCTAAGGCCATCCTTGTTATTATAGTCATTGCCATATATGTTCCCTATCATGAACATCATCCTTAGTCAACCACTTTGAGCCTATAAACCTATTTCTTGTGAATTTAGCACATTACAAGCCTTAATTACCCATTCAAGCTTATATGTACCTTTGTGTGGGTGATTGAGGAGATGGTAGTTAGAAATGATTGATTGATTAGCAAAAGAAGAAAAAGGACATGGTAAACAAGCAAGAAAAAGGATGAAAAGAGCAAAACAAGAATGCACATGCAACCTCAAAGTAAGAAAGGAGCAAATCAACATCAAAATGCTCAAGTAAACAAAATTCAAAGAAAGGAAGCATGCAACAAAAGAAATTCAATCCTAGGGAAGTTAATGAATAGTGCTTGAGATTTGTAAAGATAAGCAAGGAGGAAAAGAAAGTGAAGAAGTTGAGGAAATTGGTCATCTCTTTGATTACTTACACTTGTTGAGTCACTCTTATCCATATACTTCCTACCCTACCAAAGAGCCTATCATTACATCCGAATTAAAGACCTTTTTGATCATTAATTGAAACTTTGGTGGTTTGTGAATATAGTCCGCGAGCAAGCTTATAGCGAGTCGAGCCAATCGATTAATGAATGTGATTTATCCGAGTTCAAAAGAGTGTTGAGAGACATCGATATACATTGTGAGGCTTGGACTAAAAGGAACTATATTACACTTTATTCTCTTTTGATTGAACTTATTAATTTCTCATGTCATGATTTTAATATTGTAGGATGACTTAGCATAGTTTGTAGTTATTATTGCTAACGATATGTTATTGCTTATGTTCATTTAGTCTTTTTCTAGGTGAAAATTTCTCTTTTTGCTTTGTCATTTTCGTTGCTCGGGGACGAGCAACACCTTAAGTTTGGGGGGTTGATTAGAGCTATTTTCACCTATATTTTAGTGTCTTTTTATATGTGTTTTCGTATTATTTTATCCGTATTTTATGTGTTATTTGGTTGTGTTTTGTGTTTTTATTGAAATGTGTGTGAATGAGCTTAAATTTAATATTTTCACTTTTTATTTGATGCTAAACATGATAAGGAAGATGTAGGAAAAAGCGGATCTCAATTCGGAGTTGAAACGAGGGAGAACGAGCCAAAACAGTGAAAAGAGGAAGTAGGGCAGCACGCGCACTGGCCGTGTACAGCGCACGGCCCTGTCAGCATGGCCATGCGGTAACACCCGAAATGCCAACTCGGCCACGCCTGTGACCGAGTACAGAACACGCCCCATGCTGAGTACAGAAACACGGCCCATGCACCGCGCACGGGCCTGTCGAGAAAGCCATGCGCGAACGTCAGAAAATACAACACGGCCACCCCTGTGGCCGTGTGCTGCGCACGAGGCGTGCGCTGTGTTAGAACATGGGTCGTGCGGCGGAGCTCGAGCCGTGTTGGTGCAAAAACGCAGGAAATTGCTGGAATCTTCTAGAAGGCCCACATGGGGTATAAATAGACCCCATTTCAACACTTTGAGGATCAGATCCGAAATCCTATCATCTACACACACATCACACACCATTTCTTCCATTTTCCACCATCATCTTCATCCATCTTCATCCACCCATCATATCTTCCATTTTTGGTGCTAAAGACTTCAAAATCAAGAGCTAGAGGTGGAGATCAAGAAGAATAGAAGATTCTCTTCAAGAAATTGATAGGGAAGAATCCATTCATTTTGTATTTCTTTAGATCTAAGACTATGGGTAATTGTAATGAATCATTTATTTGTTTTGTTACTTTTATCATGTTAGGCTAATCCCTCTAGTGGGATTAGGAATATGAAGAGCATATTAGATTTATATTATCATGTGTATTAAATTAGTTTTTGATTTAATTGATGTTGATTTCTATTCATGGAGTTTAATTGTCTTGATGTTGTGATGGCATGGTTTGTTATTCATGAATGTTTATTGGTTTAATGGATTGTTGATCAATGGATTATTTGTGGTAATTAAATGCTATCATGATGTTCATGTATGTATTGCTTGGAGTGAGACGGAAACGACCCTCTATAGTATTAGGAAGGCATGAATAGACATTGAGTTTGGGTTTGACCGAAAGGATATTTGAATTCAATGAGGGTAACCAATCCATTCGTTGGCCTTAGTACACAAAAAGGGAGAGTTTAATTTAACTAGTACCTAGATGGAAGGGGTTAATGTTGGGCTTTGATCTTAAGTGCTTTTGGGAGTCTAAAATGGATCAACAACATTTGTAACCCGAAAGGGAGCTTAGGATACAATCGTGATCACCCTTAGTCTACATCAATTGAGTTGAATTCCTTTTGCATGATAATATGAATTGAGTATGCTTGGATGTTTCTAATCCCATGTTTTTCCATACTTGAACTTTAGCACCCATTATCTTTACTTGTCAATTTTCTTATTTGCTATCCTTATTTACTTGTTACTTGTTTTAGTTATTAATCATCTCAAAACCCCCGATCATCTTTACAAAAACGACATGAACATGAGCTCGCGTATTTGCTAGTCCGAAAATAACTCCTTATTGGATTGATAATTTTTCTTGGGATATACTACTACAACGATCGAGTATTCTTGCTCGTGAGTGCACAAAATTAGGCAAACACTCTGCACTCGTTCTTCTATCATAAAACCATCTTTGAATGAGAGCACGTACAACCTCTAACAAACTACAAATGGGTAGTGTCCTAGCCCATAGGATAGCCTTGTTAAAGGTCTCAGCTGCGTTCGATAATGTGAACTCATAACGAGTGACCGGGCAGTGAAACCTCGACCATTTATTATAATCCCACCCCTCCAGCAAAGCCATCAATCAAGCATTATTATGGTTGTGCAGCTTTCCTTCCCATCTGTAGAGTATGGTAATGTGATAAATTAAATTAAAACTGCATACTAATACTAAAAAGTGAAATATACCTCTTGAATTCACGCTTCGTGTATGCCTCCACAGCCATATTGAACTGATACAACACATCCTTTCTAAAACCTTTGAGTCATTTCTTCAGATGATAACAATATAAACCATGGTGTGCCTCAGGGTAGACAGTATGTATAGTGTGTGATATACTTTTATGCGCGTCAGAGACAATAACTAGCCCATGAGGATCGCCGTACGATTCCTTCAACCTTTAAAGAAACCAGCACCATGACTCATTATTTTCAGTGTCACCTATACCAACCGCCAGGGGAAAAATATTGTGGTTGCCATCCTGAGTGACTGCAATAAACACGATCCCACGGTACTATTGGCAATTGGATCGTGTGGATCAACGTGATCGTTAGGATAACAGGTAAACAAAATCAGCGGAAGCATAAAAAAAATATGTTTACCGTACTTCTGGGTTGATGTAGAGGATGAACAGCAGAGAACCACCTCTCAATCTTCTGCTATATGTCCCAAGTCGAATCCTGTTATTGTGTGGGCAACAATCCACATGATTCTCTCAATCTGCTCCTGTTCTTTTCAAACTGTCAAATGAGGCACTGACTTAGGGTTAACAGGAGCTGAGATGACTTATATAGTTGGGCAAAGCAGGGACCAGGAGGACAAATTGGGCTGGGCCTCAATTGAACTTAATTAACCAAGCTTAGCCCAAAGCTTTTAATTAAATCCAATAATAATAATATAGTCCACTAAAATATTATTACTGCACTACCCGTCCAATCCCAAAATTATGTTATGGGCTCCTTCTTATTATGAGCCCGAGAGTCTCCCCATGTTTAATATATACAATGCTCATTAATTAATTAAGTTACTGATAACTCAAATTAATTAATATCTCATCCGAGAGTAGTACCACTCAACCTTATTATCATGCCGAAAATTAATTCACTTGCAAGATTTACATGATAAACCTTATGAGCTCCTCAAGGGGACATCATCAACCTATTTCGGACATGGATTCCTTCTACAATCAACAGCACACCATAGAGATAGCACTACTTCCCAACTCACCGAGTATATTGATTTAATACTTTTAAATCTCACCCATTGATGAATCAAAGAAATACATACTGCCCTACGTGTCGAGATTATTGTATAGGGATTAAGAGCACGGACTTCCATAATAACAGAGATCAAGTTCTACTATATAGTTAGTATAAGAAGAACGATCTCAAGCGGTCCTGCTCAATACACACAAGTGCACTAATGTGATTCTATAGCCAAGACAAGCTAATACCAAATCACGCTACAACCATACCGATAGAAAGTCCCCGTCTATCTCAGTTGTGAGCATCTGTTTATACTTTATAAGGAAACCGATAATATGATCTTCTGCGTGTTGTCGCACAACATATTATCTACAATATAAAGTAAATGGACTATTGCATCATGCATATAAAATAAATTATAAGATGCAATCATTTGATCAATGATTCTCATTTTAAATATTGTTATGACATTGTTCATACTAAAGCTAGACTTTTAGTATACAATCCAACAATCTCCCACTTATACTGAAAGACTATGCTGTCATGTCTTCTGCCATACATCTGATTCCTACTCCCACTACACGACCATTAAAATCTCTCGCCTTAAGGTCCTTGTAAATGGTTTACTAGGTCATCATCCGATGCAATCTAGGTGACAACAATCTTCCCCTCATCATACGATTTCTCGTAACAGGTGGTACTCGCGCTCCATGTGTTTAATTGCCTTATGGACTTATGATTTCTTCAAGTTTACAACTGCACCAATATCATCAATGTAAATTGTGATTACCTTGGGCAAACTTAGAAACACTTCAAAGTCCATCATGAAGTCTCTAGAGTCATATAGATACTTTGGCTGCCTCATAGGCTCCAATTCATCATCTTTCCATGATGGAGTCCGGAGTCTGAAATATATTTCTATATAACACTCCTCCACATTATGACTCTACTTCCTAAGATTAAACACATAACCTTTGAGGTGAATTTACTGCCGTCCAATCTGACTAAAAAATCTGAATCTACGTAATCCACAAGAAGCAGTGAATTTGTCCAGTAAGTCCACATATAATTTCCAGTCCTTCTCAGGCACTTTATAAATATCTTACCACAGTTCATCATTCTTGTTCCGGGTTACGTTGATACCCACTGTTCATGCATTTATCAAAACAGATATCCAACATCGTTCATAGCATTCCTTAGATTAAGCTTCCATATTCACCGAAGCATAAGGAACCGCTTTCATCCTCTTTATCTTCTTCTTGTGTCTCAAAGACACATTCACTTAGATAAATTTACATGCTAAACGAGTATGGACTGTATCATTTTATGAAACTTGAGATAAGCATAATATCCTTTCTTGTGATCCGTATTACCGTGATCAAAAGGATATATTTTGCCTTTCTTAAGTCCTTCATCTCTACTGCTTTATTAACCGTACCCATACGCCCGATAATACTCTTTCATTGTCTCCAATGAGCAATATACTATCTACGTATAGTACAAGAAACACCACCACGTTTCTGTCACTCTTTACAACACACAAGACTCATCCGCTCATTGATTTAAATTCATGCCACTGGATTACCTAATCAAAACAGATGCTTCACGATCTTAAAGCTTGCTTTAGTCCATCGCTGGACAATTTTAAGCTTACTATCAAAATGCTATTAGTACTTTGCAATGAATCACTCTGGTTGCTTCGCATAGATGTTTTCCTCAAGACTTCCAATCAGGAAAGCTGTCTTTGACATCTATTTGATGTTCCTCATAGCAGCAATAAAAGAATCCGGATCAACATAAGCATACCTACCAGCGAACATTTGTCCTCATAATCGAACCATTTCTTTCTGAGTACACCTTTTCGCAACAAGCTTTGCTTCCAAGGGTTTTCACCTTACCGTATGATCCTCTTTTATTTCCTATGACCACTTCCAATGGCTTTTACACTATTTAGTGGTCCTTCAAGTTCCCATACTTAATTTAGAATCCGTAGATTCTATTTCAACATTCATTGCAACTTACTAAGATTCCGTATTTTCATCTTGCAGTGCTGCGTCGTATCCGTGGGACAATACCATGTTCACTAGGGATCAAGTCTTACGACTTTCCCAAAACATATATTTTATGGGTTGTCAAACAATCCTCCCACTATGATAAGGCACTACAAGTAATTGTGTATCAGACGTGACACACGTTGCAGTTTACCTTGTGGTATATCCTCTTGTACACTTGGTACTTTTACTTAGTGTTTTCCTCTCACTTCCTTTAGAACAACTTATACATGGGCTTGTGATTTATTACATAGTCCTTTTCCAAAAATTTGGTGTTTGTGTTAACAGTCACCCTTCGATCTTTTGGACTAAATAAATCAACCTTCATTTTTCCAGGATGTCCCACAAACAGATAAATATTTTACGAATTACTGTTTCTAGGGCATATCCATAAAATGAATTTTAATTATTCCAATTAATTCATCATCTATCTAATCATAACCATAAGAGCCTTATTCCTTCTATCCACCACACCATTCAGATTGGGGCATACCCGGTGTAGTCAACTTGAGATTTAATCTCAACTTCTGATCAATAGCTCCTAACTATCCCAAGAGGTATTCGCCATCATGATTGAATCGTAATGACTTAATATATTTTCCATGACGCTTCACTGTACCAGCCTTACAATTCTTGAATTAATCAAAGAACTTAGACATGCAGTGCATCATATAAATATATTGGTTTCCAGAATAATCTTCGAATATTCATAACCACCTCTCGCCTGGATAATATTAGGTTCGCTTGAATCAGAATGAACTAATTCCAACATATATATCTTTGGCTCTACACCCCACAACCTTGAAAAGCAGTTAATCATTTTTACTTCCAAGCAAGACTCGCAAGTCCGATAGTTTCCACTTCAGATAAACCTTACGGTCTATTGGCTATCAACTTTTGAATCATACTCAAGTAAAATGAATTAGTCATAGAAGCCAAATGTATGTTTAGTTCATTTCCGAAGGTTCCTTTCTCTTACTAATATTAGAAGATGCATTATTTAATTACTATTTATTGCATCTGTGGGATGTACATGATTCAAGAGTATACTTTTTATCCACCAACGTACTTTAACAGATTATAGTCTCATTCCTCATTACTATGACCATGTCATTTAATTGAAATGAAGTATCCATCCGTTAATGCATAGAAACCAAAATTAAATTCTTTCTATGAAACGTACGTAAAGACAATTTCTCATAATCAATCGTTTATTCTTATCATGAGATAAATAAACAACTCCCACTGCAATAGCCACTATCTTTGTAGTTTTACCCATGTTATTAACAATCTTATCCTTACTCAGTGATAAACATTTAGTGATTCCAGTATCTACATACTTCGTGTCAGTAGATGCCATCACTAATCATGTTTAAACCACTAGTAAATAAGATATTAAACTTGTTCACATCATGATGAAAAATGGCTTTCTTTTGCCACATGTTTTGTTAGAAGTTTACCACCATATACAACCTCTCGTATTTCAGGTAGAACTTGCTCAAAACATCCAGGCAAATTGTGAAGAATAAATTGATTTAGGTTTCCCTTTCAATTTCTATTCCAAGCTTTTCCAATTCATTTATCAATTAAACCATGATCTTCTGCCTTTTAATTTACTCAAGTATCCGAAGAGTTACATGAGATCATCATATTTCTATGAACCTCTCATCTCTTCACTAGAGACTTTAATAGGCATAATGAGACGTCCTTTGTGAGAATACACATGTATTTTCTTAAGCAGTAATTTTCAAAACCAAGATTCTTTTCTGATCAACTAATTTGGACAAGTAAATATAATTTCTTTTAGTAAACAAATAGTGAGATGAAACCATTCGAAATTCAGAGAATCACAAATAAATTTACCGATCAAATCTTCGAATTTTATTCTTTTATATTGATTCCCTCAAAACAATATAAAATAAAATTCACCGACATCTCAAGCACCGTGAGTCTACAAGCCACGATAGTGTGGACGTTTACAAACTCGAACATTTACAAGAGAAGGTTTTACCCATTAATTTCATTTGTCAACCTAACTTTATGACAAAATAATTAATAGTCGGTTCCTCTTTAGCCATGTAAATAAAAGCAGTGACTCCGATGGGGAGGATACTTATTATTTACATCTAAGTGTACACCATTATTTGACCCCAAGTCCGCGGCCCAAGCTTATGTGCCTTACAGATAGAGAAGTGCACACGCGCTCGGATAACTTCCTACAGTCATCAATTACAAGTTTGTACCAGTGAACCGCATATAAACTCATCCGATAGGGAGGAAGGTCTATGCCAACGCGCAAGTTCATATGCATCACATTACAAACGTAATTATTTAATGAAGTCTGTTCCAGTAATCCATGAATAAAACTCATCCGATGGGGAGGAAGGCTCTAATGCCGATACGCAAGTCTATTCACATTGCTTAACAAACCAATAATGGAGGCCGCTGAAATTTATTACCAATCCCCTCTCCCACTTAGTTATTTAATTACCGAGGGTTTTTAACATGCATATAATATTCCAGAATAAAATATACAACTAAGACATGCTTCTATTAACAGCAATTTAAATAAATAAATTACATAGAACATGTCTTTCACATATACAACAATAATTGATAATTAAATCAATTAATCAGTTATATAACATTAATTAATTGCATAAAATATTGGATCAATTAAATAGGCCCAGCTGACCCAAACATTATTAGCATAAAATGAGCAGCCCATTAATTAAATAATTAAGCCCATTTACCCTGCCAATTTATGCATTAAGGTCTAGCCCAATATTTAAATACGGCCCAATATTATTCCCACAATTAATTAAAACTAGCATTAACCCAGCAGCCCATTACCATTTTAATCAAAATTGGACCCAACAGCCCAAAACCAAATTAAAATTAAGAGCAGCCCACTATTAATCCACAGCCCATTAGCATTTTAATTAAATATGAGCCCAACAGCCCATAACCAAATTAAAATTGAGCCTAGCAGGGAGCCCAAAACCAATTAAAATTGAGCCCATCAGGCACCCCCACAAGAAAAATTTGGCCAACAGTCCATAAATAATTAAAAGGCCCAACATCACAAACTGCTGCCCTATTCCAGCCGCCACACACACACACCTCCAGACTTAGGCACCGGCGGCCGCGCCCACATCCATCGGAATCGAGCGCTTAGCTCTCCGGCTATGTTTTCGGCGACCGCGCCCAGCTATCGCCCGCTGCCAGCCACCTGCCGTACACGACTCCAATCATAACCGCACGACTCAGTGCCAGCTGCACACGGTGGTGGTTCCGTCAGCCCACCGAAGTCGTGCCTACTACTCTCATCCACGTCGATTAAACAGATCGGGAACAGGGAGTGAAAGAAACGCGATGGAAATGAGTTGGAATCCACCGCTGACCTACTGGAACCCGCTGTAGATACGCCACCTTGCAGCCGAGCGACGACAATCCAGAAGCAAGCTCCGTCGCCGTCCACAAGAGTGCTGTCGCCGATCTGCGCCGATCCGACCGTAATCGGGTGGGACTCACCTGGATCCGCGTCAGCAGTAGGGCAGAAATGCCTCCGTTGAACAGCGTCGCCCACCCCTACTTTCAGACGCGACCAGAACGCAGTCAGATCCATCGTACACGCTTCGAATCTCTGAAGGACCCGATCGGACAACATCCTGGCATGACCAGAATGCCAATGTAAAGATACGACATATTGCCCTCCGCCCAGATTCTTTTCCAATCGCCTGAACAGCACCGGTCAGTGGCAGACAACTGCCATCATCCATAGAGCCTCGCACACCACGCCACCAGCCCCATCGCGGTCGACAATCAGCATCCAGTCTCACTAACAGGCACCAGTCGACTTGGCAAGAAGACTTTCACAATGAAGTATGGCCAGCATCAGACTTCTGCCCATCGTCAATCATCAGATCGTGCCAACGTCTGACTCTGAGATTCTCCATCGTCGACCAGCAGGCTATGATCAGCTATTTTTTTCTCCCGTCAGGAACAGCCGTGTGTTGGTGTGGAACAGGGTGTGCAATTAACAATGATCACACGCTCATAATAATTGACCAAGCACATAGGATTAATCAACACATATGCAACCCTAATATCATGCTCTGATATTGATAATTGAAACACGAGAAGTAAAAAAATTATGATTACATCTAGATCATTCACATATTCATATAATCACAATAACCCTAACCAACGTCTCACATCTCACCACGAAACCAACGCTCTGATACCAATTGTCGGCAATTGGATCGTGTGGATCAACGTGATCGTTAGGATAACAGGTAAACAAAATCAGCGGAAGCATAAAAAAATATGTTTACCGTACTTCTGGGTTGATGTAGAGGATGAACAGCAGAGAACCACCTCTCAATCTTCTGCTGTATGTCCCAAGTCGAATCATGTTGTTGTGTGGGCAACAATCCGCAGGATTCTCTCAATCTGCTCCTGTTCTTTTCTAACTGTCAAATGAGGCACTGACTTAGGGTTAACAAGAGCTGAGATGACTTATATATTTAGGCTACAGCAGGGACCAGGAGGTGAAATTGGGCTGGGCATCAATTGAATTTAATTAACCAAGCTTAGCCCAAAGCTTTTAATTAAATCCAATAATAATAATATAGTCCACTAAAATATTATTACTGCACTACCCGTCCAATCCCAAAATTATGTTCTGGGCTCCTTCTTATTATGAGCCCGACAGTCTCCCCATGTTTAAGATGTACAATGCCCATTAATTAATTAAGTTACTGACAACTCAAATTAATTAATATCTCATCCGAGAGTAGTACCACTCAACCTTATTATCATGCCGGAAATTAATCCATTTGCAAGATTTACATGATAAACCTTATGAGCTCCTCAAGGGGACATCATCAACCTATGTCGGACATGGATTCCTTCTACAATCAACAGCACACCATAGAGACAGCACTACTTCCCAACTCACTGAGTATATTGATTTAATACTTTTAAATCTCACCCATTGATGAATCAAAGAAATACATACTGCCCTACGTGTCGATGTTATTGTATAGTGATTAAGAGCACGAACTTCCATAATAACAGAGATCAAGTTCTACTATATAGTCAGTATAAGAAGAACGATCTCAAGCGGTCCTGCTCAATACACACAAGTGCACTAATGTGATTCTATAGCCAAGAAAAGCTAATACCAAACCACACTACAACCATACCGATAGAGAGTCCCCGTCTATCTCAGTTGTGAGCATCTGTTTATACTTTATAAGAAAACCGATAATATGATCTTCTGCGTGTTGTCGCACAACATATTATCTACAGTATAAAGTAAATGGACTATTGCATCATGCATATAAAATAAATTATAAGATGTAATCATTTGATCAATGATTCTCATTTCAAATATTGTTATGACATTGTTCATACTAAAGCTAGACTTTTAGTATACAATCCAACAGGTACATCACTCTCATATGTGTACCATCAATGACAATCACGGGACGGCCCGCTCTGGCAAAACCCCATATCGAATCACCAAGTGTGTAGTAGACATACTTGCATGGAAGTATTTAGTACACCTATATACCTAATAATTTAAAAAAAGTGTGTATTGACTTACTTGAAAGAATTGTCATCTGCAGTTGCCAATGCTGTGTGCGTGCCTGGGTTTTTCAACTTAAGGTGATGCAAGTACGAAGTAGGGAACTGAAGAAAGAATGATGGTCTCCGTACGTGTGTCCCACATCAATATGTTTTGATTTGAGGGCCAAATTATAGGAGATGTCGAAACCAAATTCTTTACGTATCTCATCTGCCATTCCAGCAGGACACAATGTTGTGGTTTTATTGAACTGTCGAGCTGTATAGTATCTACCAACAATTTTCGAACCAATTTGCCTTGGCGCATTAGTGTCTGGATTCAAACGACATACATGTGGAGGTCTGAACTTGATTACCATCCATACTCCACCTAGGCCACTGGAATGCATCTCAAACATACCATCATGCTCCAATTGGTACTTGCAGACGACGTTGAGCCTGTACTTGTCAGATTTCTTGACCCGTGTCGCAACTTGATTCCGCAAGTTGTACATACCCAATGCAAACTGGCAATCACCTTTTTTATCGAATGCACTTTTTTCATGAATCTCCACTGAAGTATCAATGTTGTTGTTGTCTTCAACTTTATTGTCCACATTACACTATTTCAAGAACCCTGCAACAATGGATTAGTTATTCTTCAATTGGTATTAGAATACAATAAGGTTCAGTAAATTACTGGGTACTATATTGAACACATACCTAGAATGCTCCATGGACGGCTACAAGAACTATCTGTGTCTAGACTAGGATGTACCGGTGTGGGCATCTGCATGTGTGTCATAACGTGGTCCAAGAAACTCATTCCTCCATTGGCTCTGATGTATGAACAAAATCTCTCAAACATAGCAGTTTCAGGATCCTCATCTTCTGCATTGAGTTGATCGCCATTACGCCCCTCATCTTGCGAAGTCTCAGCACCCTCAGAATCCTCACGCTGCGGACCCTCAAATGAATCATACCCATCGCCTTGCGATCCATCAGACCCATCATCCTGAGAATCACGCTGCGGACCCTCAAACGCATCAGTTAGAGAACATTCATTTGAATTGTCTTCCTCTTCATTTTCTTTAGAGAAGCACATCTCATCTCCATTCTCCACCTCTTCCTCAACCTGTTCTTCACCAACGTACTCACTGTTCAAATCAATATTTATCGTACGACTCGAAAGGTCTACACATGTACTCCTACTTGGTCTGGCCAAATCTACGGGACTAGGAATATTGACAGATGTAATTTTTGAACGAAGCAAGTCGGTCCAATAACTGCTCCCCGACGGCACCGCACTAGTACAACAATTATCAACTGATTGTTGTGGTATGGCCTTAACTAGGACAAATAGCATCGGCTCATCAACCTGCTGATACAAGCCCCTAATATCCAGATCATCCTTCACCTTATGTTTTGTTATACAACCAGCGATGTCCACAAGTATGTGCATAACATATTTACAATGATTCACATCGGCACAAACTAAACTGTGCACATGCCCAATAATAAAATCTAATGTCAACTGATCTGAATTTAAAACTAAGCTCGTGTGTTGGCCACGTACATACTCTAAACCTTTCCACCAGCCGTCCCACCATATAAAAAAATTTCTCATTTCCAATCCAAAGCCTAAACCTTTCAACAAAAGGACAATTAATTGTTATATTGACACATGATTTATTAAAGTATTTTTATGATACGCGTGTTTAATAGGTACACACAAATTAAGCCTTAAATTATCAGCACACATGCAAGTTAAACATTGAGTCGTACGCGGACAAGCTCAATTAAGCTCCATAAATTGACGGAAAGGTCTATTATACTAAAAAAATAATGACTTACATGCTGAATTATGCTCAAACTTGACGGACATGCTCAATTAGCCAAATATAATCGGAGGACATGACATAATATGCATAAAAAATAGCCAAACATGCCCAATTATGCAATAAAACTTGGCGAACAGGTTCAAAAAATAGTAACAATTCGGCGAACATGCTCAATTTGGGTCAAATAATCAGTTTACATGCCCAATTACGCTAGGAATATTGCGAACATACTCAATTACGCCCAAATAATCGGCGGACATGCTCAATTAGGGTGAAAAATTGGCGGACATGACCAATTAGGGTGAAAGAATCGGCGGACATGATCAATTAGAGTCAAAACATCGGCGGACATGACCAATTAATGTTAAAACATCGGCGGACATGCTCATATAGGGTCAAATAATAGGCGGACAGGGTCATATACACTTCAAAATCGGCGGAGATGCGCAACTATGGTCAACTTATCGGCGGACATGCTCATTCATGGTCAAATTATCGCCGGCGGTGTTCAATTATAGTCAAATTTTCGGCGGACAGGCTCAACTGGGCTACTACTTTCGGCAAACAAGCTCACTTAGTCAACAAAAATGGCGGATAAGTTCAATTAGTGTCAAATAATAGGCGGACACACTCTATTAGGCTACAGAAATCAGCGGACATGTTCGATAAGGCTCAAATAATGGGCGGACAAGCACAATTAACCATGCATATTAGCGGACAAGTCTACAGTTGGTGTATGTAGTGGTATTCATGCATATTACATGCATAGTTTACCTTTTTCCTCGGCGGACAAGCATATTATATGCATACTTCACCATTTTCTTCAGCGGGCATGGATATATATAACTATTTTACTCAGCGGACATGCATTTTTAAAATCCTAAAATCGTAAAAACCCTAAAACCGATACATTATAATCCACAAAGAAATTAACAGCAAGATTGAAAGAACAATTTAACCATTAAATAAAATACAATGGAAATAGTGTTCGTATCTTACCTTTGGCTCTAACTATGGATCCGTCGACAAAAACGGTGGGTAAATAGGGGAGCCAATCACCTTTTTATGCTCAAATAATTTGTGAAACAAGAGGAATGAAGTTTGAATCCACTGTGTCCAATTTTGTTATTTGTTGGTGGTGAAGTTATTTGGTTGGTGGGGATATGTGAGAGTTTAATGTGATAAAAATTTACATAAATGAACTGATTGTGAATGCAGTGCCTTAATTTTCACCCCATTTAATGAAGTGTGTTTAGGTGACAGTGGTAGGTAGTTAATGTATGTTTTTATTCTAACAATTTAAGGAATTTAAAAATGATATTTGCTGAATTTTAAATAGTTCGTGTCCGCTTACAATTTTCTTTTTTCAATTAACTGAGCTTGTCCGCCGAGTTTATTTTTTGGAGGTGATAACTTTTAATATATTTATTTATTTATTTTTTACTATGTCATCCCTTAAAAAATCTACATATTCCCTAACACATGGATTTGCCTGCAACTTACTTGTCAACTCATTCTCAATATAAAAGATGGGTCATCCTTGAGGGTATTCATGACATTGCACGTATTTTTATGGTAAATTAGATGTATTAAAAAAGTAGGGCAAATTAGATGTTCACCTCTCCATATAGGGCAACCTGTGGTATTTTCCATTAATAAAATATCTAATGGAAAGATATTTTCCTTTGCACCTAACACCAAAGCCTGGAGATAAATTCGAATATACAGGCAAATCTACTCAACATAGTAATCACCTTCCTTTTCCTTAATCACTTCACTTTTACTGCTGCTGCTTTTTTACTTTATTTCTGCATATACATGCATGTTGCTTTTCTTGTTTCTTTATTTCTGCACATATCTGTTTCTTTGCTTCTTGTTGTTTCTGCTATATACATCGGCTCCCTTCAAGATTCCGTTGAACGAAGTTGGTTGCCTTCTCCTTGAATCCCCAACAGTGGTGTTTCAAACCCACGGCAGCGGTAGTTAGTTACAGACCCGCGCTGGCCTGGCGAATATAGCGGTAGTTACAGACCCGCTTCTTCGATGATGGAGGCGGTAGTTACAAATCCGCTTCTTTGATGATGGAGGCGGTAGTTACAAATCCGCTTCTTCGATGATGGAGGCGGTAGTTACAAACCCGCTTTTGATGATGGAGGTGGTAGTTACAGACCCGCGCTGGCGAATATAGTAGCTACAGACCCGCGCTGCGGTAGTTACAAACCCGCTTCTTCGATGATGGAGGCAGTAGTTACAGACCGCTTCGATGATGGAGGCGGTAGTTACAGACCCGCTTTTGATGATGGAGGCGGCGGTAGTTACAGACCCGTGAAGACGATGTGATGCTTCAAACCCACGCCTTCAATTTGCAATGGTCTCCGTCGGTGGGGCTGTTAGCATTGAGAACGAGCAGCCGGTTCGCGAAATCTAAAGCTAAGGGTGGAACCCGTGAGTCGATCACTGTTGGAGGTCAAGGCAGGCGGCGGTCATGTGCGGCGGTAACGATGGCGGCGCGATTTTCGGCAAGGGGCTGCTATTTCCAGCGACAGCAGTGACAGATCCGGTGGTGGACGGCGACGGCCAACTTGAGGCCAAGGGATAGGATCTGACAGCTGAACCACGTCGGGGCTCGGTCGACGGCGTTCATGACCTTGGCGGACGAAATTATAGCGAGAGGCGGAACAAATCTGCTATGAAGCGGGGGCGTATGTGATTCCGGCTTGCGGCGGTTCTGTCTGACGACAACTGGCTGCGGCCAACCGGTCGTGAGGTGTTGACGAACTCCGAAGCTCGTGTTAGCCGAAAAGTGGCAAGAGATGAAGAACGTCTGTATTTTTTAGAAAGAAGTCGTTTCTGACTTTCCAACCTTATTTTCCAACTCAGGCTGCCTGTTTGAGGTTAATTCTTATTTCCCATTTTATTTCTGCTTGTATCAATCACGTGATTTGCTAGTTGAATTTGAATTAACTTTGACTTCTTTAATGTAAATATTTGGGCCTCAAATTTCAGCATGAGATTTTTTTTTAATTTATTTTTCTTTCCACTTTAATACAACCCATACATTTGGACTTTAAAATAAATGTTATAATTTGGGCTCGTATAATGTCCAGCTTATTAGTTTGGACTCAAATTAAGTCCATAATCATATTAAGCTTTCATTAATTAAATGAGCAGTCTTGATGCAGATTATCCCACTAATTTTTCCTTGAAATGGAACTGACGGAGTAACATCAACATCACCACTCTTACTTGAGATGGAATCGACGGAGTAACATCAACATCACCACTCTTCCTTGAGATGGAATCGACGGAGTAATATCAATATTGACACTCTTCCTTAAGATGGAATCGATGAAGCAACATCAACCTCGTCACTTTTCCTTGAGATGGAATCGACGGAGCAACATCAACATCGCCACTCTTCCTTGAGATGGAATCGACAGAGCAACATCAACCTCGCCACTCTTTCTTGAGATGGAATTGACGGAGCAACATCAACATTACCACTCTTCTTTGAGATGGAATCAACAGAGTAACATCAACATCGCCACTTTTCTTTAAGATGGAATTGACGGAGCAACATCAACATTGCCACTCTTCCTTGAAATGGAATCGACAGAGCAATATGAGCCTAGCCACTCTTCCATGAGATGGAATCGACAGAGCAACATCAACATCGCCACTTTTCTTTAAGATGGAATTGACGTAGCAACATCAACATCGCCACTCTTCCTTGGGATGATACTTCTGCTTCTTTTCCATTCTGGCGACTGTTTGACGAGGCATGGAGCTGTCAACAAGATTCCGTTAAATGGAATAATGTGAAGCATTTGCGAACTTTGGTGGCTCATTGTTGGGAGGTAACTTCATCACTTTACTGCTATAAGATTCGGGATTATTTCAACACTCCAAGAAGTTGAACTTCTTTTACTACTTTAATTATTTGAATTTCATTATCCAATGTTGTGTTCATCCATCGTCTTCTCCTTGTCAACCTTTTTCTTCTCAACTACTTCATGTTCTAATGTAGTGCTTGCCTCAAAAACTTGATGCAAATTGCCTAAATTATGACTGAACTTAGCAGAGCGTTAAGCTGCCTACGTACCCATTTGCAGAGGATCAAGTCATTACGTAGTTCAAAGGGACTTGGTTTGATTTAGGTGGTGCCGTGCACAGTTTATACTCATGCGGGCCAGGAGTTTATCGTACACAATTTATACTCATACGGACCAGGAGTTTGTCGTACACAATTTATACTTGTGCGGACCAGGAGTTTGTCGTACATAGTTTATACTCATGCGGACCAAGAGTAACATGCAATTTAGGCTCGTGCGTCATGGAGCATTCCTTGGGTTTGACTGGATTATGCATAGTAGCGTTTCAGGAATTTGCTATTTATGGGGCCAATTCCCACTCCATCTTCAGATATCAACTTGTATGCACCATTTGTATACACTTCTTTCACAATATATGGGCCATCCCACTTGGGCAAGAATTTATTTCCAACTCGGTGAGTGATGACAATAGGCATTCTCACAGCAAGGACTAAGCTTCCGACTTGAAAAGAACGTATCTTCACTTTCTTGTTAAACGTTCTGGAGAGGCGAGCTTGATAGCACTCAAGTCTCTGTTGTGCTTCCAATCTCTTTTCATCAAGTGCCTCTAATTATTCGAGATGCAGTCGTGCGTTCTCTTCTTCAGTCAAACCTTCTTGTATGGTTATTCTCAAAGATGGGAATTGCTTTTCAAGGGGCACCACAGCTTCAACCCCATATACAAGAGAATACAGAGTAGCTTGAGTAGGCATTTTGTAAGTGGTTCGGTATGCCCATAAAGCTTCATAAATCCTTTCATGCCAGTCTCGCTTTGACTTTGAAACTACCTTCTTCAACAGATTACATAGTGTCTTGTTGAAGGCTTCCACGAGCCCATTAGCTGCTGCATTGTACATAGAAGATTTTCTTTGCTTGAAGTCAAACTTCTCACAAAGTTTGTCAATCAAAGAGTTGCTGAATGGCCTTCCATTATCAGTTATGATGTATCGAGGCACTCCATACCTGTATATGATGTTGATGCAGATGCAATCAACAACATTTTCTTTTTTTACTTCTCTCAAGGGTACAACTTCAGCCCACTTGGAAAAGTAATCAGTGGCAGCCAGAATATAAAGATGGCCTCCAGAAGACTTCGTTAATGGCCCCACCACATCTAAGCTCCATGCGTCAAATGGCCACGAAGATACTATTGGATGTAATAGTTCAGGAGGTTGATGAATGAGATTTGCATGAAACTGACATGGCTGACATCTTTGTGCATAGTCTATGCAATCTTTCACCATAGAAGGCCAATAATATCCTATCCTCTTTTTCTGAAATGTAGCTTGAGTCCAGACTGATGGGCACCACATACTCTAGAATGAGCTTCCTCCATAGCCCGAAGAGCTTCTTCATCACTTAAGCATCTCAAGAGAATACCATCAAATGATCTTCTATAGAGTGTATCTTTATAATCGAAGAATCGCGGTGCTCTACGTCGGACATCAACCCCTAGATGTGGATCATTGAGAAGCTTATCATATTTCATATAATCAACGAACTGTTGTCGCCAATCTTCCTTCTCAATATTGAACACCTCTATGGCACAATACTCAACTTCTTCATCATCTTCCTTTTCGAGGAAGGGAGGCACCACCCAACTTTTGCAGATTGGTATTTGAAAATATGCTTCGGGCATTGCTATGGTTGATGCTAGCTTTGCCAAAGCATCGACTTGCTTGTTCTTGCTCCTTGGTAAATGTTCAATCTATACATCTCCAAGCCAATTCATAAGCCTTTGAGCATAGTTATAGTATGGGATTAGCTCGGGCTTCTTAACCTCATATAAGCCAAGCAACTGGTTGATTATCAACAATGAATCTCCATATACCTTAAGGTGTTATTGCCTAACATCTACTGCCATCTCCAGACCAAGTATAAGAGCTTGATATTCAGCTACATTGTTAGAACAATTCTCATTTAGACTGAATGAATATGGCAAAACTCCTCCGTCTGAGGTCACAAATACTACTCCGGCACCGGCTCCTTCTCTATGAGCAACTCCATTGAAATACACCTTCCAAGGAGGACTGATTTCAATAGCCAATATATCTTCATCAAGGAAATCATCAGACAACTGTCATTCGGCGGGTATAGGATGATCAGCTAAGAAATCTGCCAATTTCATTGCCTTTTGAGGGACGTAGATTATTTCAAATTTTTATAGTTGGAGATACCATCTTGCAAGCCTATTAGAGAGCACTGGCCTTGACATAACAAACTTTAATGAGTTAGCCTTTGATACCAAGTAAACAGTATGAGCTTGAAAGTAGTATCTTAATTTCTGAATTTCTGAATTGCAAAGATGAGAGCAAGACATATCTTTTCAATTGGTGAGTACTTTAACTCATTTGGGGTCATTGTCCAACTTAGATAGTACAACGCACACTCCTTTCTTTCATCATTATTTTGCCCAAGCAGGGCTCCAACTGATCTTTTTTGAGAAGATATGTGGAGAATTAATGGATGTCCGGCTATCGGAGCAGCCAACACTGGCGGCTTCATCAAATATGCTTTAATGTTGTTAAAAGCATTAGTGCAAGCTTCATCCTATTCAAATGGGCTGTCTTTCTTCATAAGATGGCTGAATGGTTGGCACTGGCTGGACAAGTTTGATATGAATCTTCTTAAGTATGCCAACTTACCTTGCAAACTCTTGAGCTCATGTATGTTTCGGGGCACCTGCATCTTCATGATTGCATTAATTTTTGCTTTGTCGATTTCAATGCTACGATGTCGGACAATGAATCCAAGGAACTTTCCAGAAGAGACTCCGAATATGCACTTAAGTGGGTTCATCTTGAGTTGGAATTTTCTAAGACGCTCAAATATTTGTCTTAAATCTTGGAGATGGTCATTTTTCTTCTTTGATTTCACTACGATGTCATCAACATAACATTCGACATTCTTATGGAGCATGTCATCAAATATCTTTTGCATGGCTTGTTGGTAAGTAGCGCCAGCATTTCTCAAGCCGAACGACATAACATTGTAGCAAAATATTCCTTTTAGAGTGCGGAAGGCTATTTTCTCTTGGTCTTCTGGAGCAAGACTAATTTGATTATAGCCGGATGAGCCATCCATAAATGAAAGAACTTCATGACCAGTTGTTGCATCAATCATAAGTTCAGTAATTGGAAGTGGAAAATCATCTTTTGGGCATGCCAAGTTCAAATCCCGGAAGTCAACACACACTCTAAGTTGCCCATTTGTCTTTCTTACTGGCACAATGTTAGAGAGTCAAGTGGGATACTTAACTTCTCGTATCTTCCCCATCTCAAGGAGCTTATTTACCTCAGCTTCAATCAGTGGAACCAACTCTGGTCTAAATCGACGTTGCATCTGCTTAACTGGCTTGGCTCCTCCCTTTACTGCCAAATGATGAACTGTCACTTTTGGATCTAATCCGGGCATCTCCTTGAATGACCATGCGAACACATCTCTAAACTCTTGAAGAAGCTCAATGTAAGCTTTTTCTTCATCAGCTGTCAACAAAGGACTTATATAGGTTGGACGTGGATCATTAGCATCACCCAAATTAATCTCCTTCAATTGATCAACAGTAGATTTGACACCCTCTTCAAATTCTGGAGGAGCATCACTAGCATCTTCCTCTTCAGTTGAGATCTCTTCTCGTATAGTGACATGATTTACCGTGGCAACTCCCTCTAGGAATTCTTACCTTTGAAAATGTGAATTAGACCCAACTTGTTCATTCTCTCCCACTTTAACAATGCTCTCTACTATATAACCATCTCTCCTCATTTCGACAATCTTGCTACGTAGATTTCTTTCTGCACTGTGCAGGTTTGTTTGCATGATAATGGAATGGACAACATCTGATGAGCCTACACTTTCATGATCATCTTCTTCACTTCGAGTGAAGATTACTGTTCGCTTCTTAGCTTTCAACATTGTATCACATGATATAGTCAGAAAATATCATCTTTTCATGCGAGATGGGATCCGACTATGTATCTTTGGGAACCTGGTAGTCTCGGATCTTTGGCGATTTTCAATTCCAGCTGGTCTGAGTCTTTCGAAGACTGAGATTCTTTTTGTCTTTCTATCCTCCTCATAAGATTCTTCTTCTTTAGAAAGAACTTCATCTTCAGTGATGTAGTTCGTGTTTGCCCTTTTGATCGCAATGCGAATAGGTTTTTGTAGAACGTATCCCAAACTTATTCTAGTATGCTTGGAAGTGCGACTATTACTTTTCAATGTCTCTTAAGTGGTATTAAATCCACTAGGAATCTTATAAGACGGTTCATTCATCAAAGCTTTTTCTTGAAGGTCATATCCAGCTTTCATAAGAAGTTTGTAAGCTTGAGGGCTATATAATTTGGAAACTGCAGCCTCAAGTACATCTCCATGCTCAGTTTTATCCCCTTGAACTGGACGAGTGAACCCTTTGAGTGGAGGAGGAGAAGGCTTCTCAGTGTCAACCTTAGTCAGGGGTAGTGTCAACTCTTCTACTATCTCAAAAAACTGCTTGCTTTCACCAGACCGTGTAGAAAAAACATTATCCTTACTTTCTTTTTCTAGCTTTTCATTATTTTTCTCTTGCAATGAACTTTCTTCTTGCTTGACAGCCTTGCTACTTTTCAGAAAATATCTAGCATCTGCAAAATATGACTCTGCTTCTGTGAATGGCCTTTCATCACCAAGTACCTTTTTTATGTTACCTCCATCGCAGTATTTGAAGCATTGATGTAGCGTAGAAGAAATCACTCCATTTTCATACAACCATGGGCGCCCCAAGAGCATATTATATGATGTTTTAGCATCAATGACATGAAATAGAACTGTTGAGACCATCTCATCTATCATTAAGTCCAAGACTATTGTACTAAGTGTTCTCTGACCTTCTTGATTGAACCCATGAATCGTCAACCGGCTACTGCCGAGTTCATTGGTTGAAATCCCTAACTTCTTCAACGTCATTAGAGGTAAGATATTGACCGCTGAACCTCCATTAATCAATATTCGATTCACCCTTTTCTCTTGAGTGCAACCAGCTACAAACAAGGATCGGTTGTGAGATTGTGAACTGAGCAGTAAGTCTTCCTTTGTGAAGGTAATCTTCATAGCATGAGCCTTGCTTTCAACTCCAGGCACAACAACTTCGCTTGCCATATGACATGAATAATTATTTCCACCATCTGCAGAAGTAGAGTTTGTAGTTGCATCTTCATCTAGAAAGATCTTCCCTTGCTCAACTAATTGCATAACTTTGTCTTTAAAGATAAAGCAATCTTTGATAGAATGACCCACAAGTCTATGATACTTGCAGTATTTTGGATTGTCCGTTTGTCCCATTTCTTTTGGTAGCTTCATTTTAGGAAGCTCAATAAGTTTATCTTTAAACAGATCGTCTAATATGCATGGGACATCCAAATCAAGAAATGGATACTTTCTTTCTTGCATCTCTTTTGAGGTCAATCTTCTTTGTCCCATTTCTTGAGAATCATTCTTTACTTTATCATCTTTTTCGTTCTCATTCTTTCAAAACCTGACGGTTGATGCATTTTTTGCCATGAATTCCTTTTCAGAAGATTTGTTGTAGGGTTTGTTCCCTTTCCTGGTCTATTGCTTTTTTTTATACTTGTAGGATCCAGGAATCAGTGGCTCTACAACTCCATTTATCCCCATACTTAGCTCCATGTCGTGAGCTCTTGTGGCCAAGTCTTCAAAGGTTTTAGGTTTAATCCCTTGAAGTATGTAACGAATGCTCCACTGCATTCCTTGTGTGCACATCTCGATGGCAGAGACTTCAGATAGTCAATCTTTACAATTTAAGCTCAAATTTCTCCATCGATTGATGTACTCAATTACTGGCTCTTTTTTTAATTGATGAGTGTTAGTCAATTCTATCATACTAACTGTTCTCCTAGTGCTATAAAAACAGTTAAGGAATTGATATTCCATCTGATCCTAACTGTCTATAGAATCGGCCTCTAAGTTGGTGTACCATTCAAAAGCATTTTCTTTTAGTGAACGAACGAATTGTCTTACCATATGATCTCCGTCAGTGCCAGCATCATTGCACGTTTCAATGAAATGTGCTATATGTTGTCTTGGATTACCTTTGCCATCAAACTGTTGGAACTTGGGGGGTTGATAGTTTGGCGGCATCTTCAAGTTGTCAATCCTTCTAGTAAAAGGCTTAGCATACATGAATGAAGGTTTGGAGCTCTCTTCAAATTGGTCCTTCATTGTCCCAAGTATAATGCTTTTTAACTGGCTGATAGGAACCATTCTATCATGGGAAATGTTCAATTCTTCTTCAATCACCCTTTTCCTGACGACTGACGTTTCGCGGAGTCATTTACTTCGTTTTCAGCATCTTCATCTTGCTTTTTGTTTGCCTGGCTTGTTTTGGCACCAGCCATTTTCTCCATTAATTTGAAGATCAAAGTACTTTGTTCTTGATTCTGTTTGGCAAGTGCAACAATGGATTCAGTTAAGCTTGCCAATTACTCTTCGACAGATGACGTGTTTGTTACCATAGCTAAGGCTACGGATGAATCAGATGATGAACTTTCTTCAAGTAGAGGAGTTGAGCTAGCAGAGTCGCTTTCCTCATCTTTATCATCATATGGTATTACTCTAGAGGTAACTCCAACTAAAGAATTTATCTCTGAAGAGACTTCAGATCGTGCCATCTTCGACATGCTTCTGATTGTAACATTAACATCTTCAACTTGTAATTCTAACGACTTGAAGACAGAAGCTGGCTTGGTGACTCTGAGTGGAGTCATCATGCTTTGTGTATGTGAAGAGGAGATGAGAGGTAGAAACTATCCCACTGGGCGTGCTAAAATTTGTAACAAAAAATTTTTATTTATTAAATAATAAACACAAAAGAAATTACAATGATAATCCGAGATGGATTAAACTTGAGAATTGAGTGAACAGCTTCTATTCATCCTCTGATTCCTCTCTTGAGTTGATTTTCTTGACCTTATCAACTTTTGGAGCCGGATCTTCAGATGAAGCTTGTCCGAGCTTGGGTTTAAGGTTTGAAAATGTTTATCCAGAGGCGTCAAGCCTTTGTTTGGATCAAACGTTTGACTTGAATATTTGTCGTGAAGTATGCCGCTCAATTTGGTATAACGTTGACTTCATGGAGACTGCTGGATGAATTTGATGAAGAACACCGGATCGAAGAGGCTTAGCACCTTGGTCTTTGATCGGATGTGGTTCTTGACTTGAATATATCTTAAACTTGACTTGAAGATCTTGAGCTTGGGCTTGGATCTTGATCTTGCTCTTCACTTGAATCTTCGCTTGATCTTGATCTTCAGAATTCTTCACTTGACTTGATCGAACTTGGATCTTCGCTTGATCTTCAGAATTCTACAGGTCTTCAGGATTTTTAAAGGTATCTGGAATGAGGACTGAAGGTCCCTATTTATAGTTGGAGAAAATAACCACCCGAGAGATATTTTATCCTTTAAAAGATATGTTGGACTTTTCTCCTTTAATTAAGCCTGTTGGACTGGATACGGGCCTATTTAATTTAATTAGACCTGCTGAATTTGATACGGGCCTATTTAATTTAATTAGGTCTGCTGAATTTGATTTGGGCCTATTTAATTTGGATCAGGCCCACATGACTTGGATTGAGCCCATTTAATTTGAATTGAGCCCATTTGACTTGAATTGAGCCCATTTGACTTGAATTTAGGCTCAATTAACTATATTAATTATCAATTATTTATTTATTTATTTTAAGAATTAATTTATTTAAATTCCTTAATAAATAAATATTTAATCAATATTTAATATATTTTTCTTTGCATTTATTTTATTAGGCAATAAAACTTAATTGCCTACAATACCAACATCATCCTATCAGGGTATTCTTCTCTGATCTTGGAGATCAGCAGGGTACACATTCCAGAACCAGTTCCACCACTAGAAGAGTATCTAACTTGAAAAGCTAGCTGTAGAATAAAAAAAATCAGAATCCATACTTTTAATTCGACCATTTAGCTGTAACAACAGGCCACTGAAAATCAAATACCGTATCAAATCAAGTACAAGAGCCAACTAAGTACATGCAAGGAAAAAAAAATATTACTAGTTTATTCCACAAACCTATAAGGATGAGCCATATAAGAGAGATAAAACTGTAACAGAAGGACAGAGGGAGAGAGAATGATCGATAAGCTTTATAAATGAGGAACATTTTTTTCTCTCATCTCTCTCTAGAATTCAAATATGAGATCCCTCCCTCTCTCCACCCCAACCACCCTCCCCTCTCCCTCCCCTCCCTCCGCCGACGAGCCTTCCCATGAGAGTATCGGTAAGCACCTCTCTCTCCCTCTCATCCTAATCTTGGTTTTTCACCGGAGGATGTCGATGGAGTACTTTCAGATCTGGGTCCCTCTCGTCCTAATCTTGGTCTCTTCACTGGAGTTCGCCAATGGAGTTTCAGAACTGGGTTATGATGGTTGTAGAGAAGGGCTGCAGTGGAGTACTGTTGGTGTTGGAAGAGGTGCAGGTGTGGTGGTTGGATGGAGAGGAGGCTCATTTTCTTGTTGTTTTTCTTTAGATTTGTTATTGTAGTCTGTTTTTGGTGTTTATTTCAGTATTTTTTCTCATTGTTGTGTGATTGGAGGTTTCATTCATGGGTTTAACTAGCATAGGTTGCGTTGTTCAATAATTTGTATTTGTTAGTCCTGATGTTCCTTTCTCTTGCTCGACTGTTTGAGCTTTGTTTTTATGGTTTGTCTCCTTCATGGAGTGTTGGGTCCTCTATACGAGGTGTAAAAGTCTCCTTTACGGAGTTGTAATCTCCCTCGTGGAGGGACTGGTCTCTCGGTTATTTACCCTAGAGTCCGACGTTAGTTTATTGAGCTAGTATATAAATGAAATCTATCGTTTTTGATAAAAAAAGGAATCCACAAGTCCCTATGAATGGTTATCAAATAGAGAAAATTCTAATTTTAACTAAAATTGCAATTTTAATTTTTTCTTTTAAATTAGTTTTGGCCTAAAATAATTTGTACTTATATTTATTAAAATTAAAATTAAATAACAAATAAACATGAATTTTCCTATTATTAAATAAAATTATATACAAGTCGCTACTCCGTATTATTTCTTTAATCGACTTTCATTAGATTGGATTGAGTATTAAATATGAATTTTGTTATTAAAAAGTATTTAAATCAACAAATTTATTCTGCATATAATATTGATAAAATACACCCACTTTTTTATTTCAATTATAAACTTTGCTTTAAAATATATTACATACTTAGAATTACTACATATTTACATATTTATGTATTTAGAATTAGGTTTTAGAGTTCTAAAAAAAAGATTAGAGTTCTCCTTCAAAATTTTTATCATAAAATAAGTTAATTATCATATGTTTTACTTATACAATAATAATAATAATAATAATAATAATAATAATAATAATAATAATAATAATAATAATAATAATAATAATAAGGGCCACTTACTATTGGATACATAAAATAATGCATAATTTCTATAAACTACATGACTCAAAGCACTAATACTCATAACTACACAATTATGATTGTGATACCATAAATACCCCTATGTGCTTGCATAATTTGTTTGCACAAATTTATATTTGTACATTTTAAGTTCCGGTGGTAGTCCGGCAAAGGTCCGGCGACCGGCCGCCGGAGGTCCGGTAGTGGGTGGGTGGGTGAGTTTGCACAAATTTATTTTTGCACAAATTTATTTTTGCACATTTTATTTTCACATTTTAAGTTTCGGTGATGGTCCGGCAGAGGTCCGGCGATCAGCCGCAGGTGGACTGGTAGTGGGTGGATGGGTGAGGGATAGGATTTGCAAAATTTGTTTTTGTACATTTTGCATTGCAAATTTTTGTTTGCACATTTTATGTTTGCACATTTTATTTTTGCACATTTTGTTTTGCACAATTTTTTTCACATTTTGTTTTGCTTATTTTTTGTACAATATCTTTGCACTATTTTTTCACATTTATTCTTTATAATTTTTTTGCTACTCAATATCAAGCATTGTTCAACACCAGTAGATGGTATATGTCAGATTAGTTAAGTCAATTATCACACTTGTGTAGACAATGCCTTCCAAACTGATGTCTTTCCAGCCAAATGTGTGAATATTGGATTGGGGTTGTGATGATGGAGAACCAATCCATGCCATCAGGATCAGCAATCTTTGACACCACACAGAACCGTGGAACTATGAACAGATTACCAGCCTCAAGTTTTGTTTCTAGCACTCATTACCCATCTACTCCGACTACTTGAACTCAACCGCTTCCCCTTACAATGTAAGTCACCTGCAGAGCCGGTCGCAAGAGAACACCTTGGAGAGCACATAGCATTCCCATTCAACCTAACAAGATCAGCACCAAGTCCAACTTCACCAACCAATGGAAATTCTTGGTGTTCAGAACCACCACCTTTCCACCATTCTTCATATCTACATCAAGTGGAGCTTCCTCACAGTTCAATGCCATCCCGTTGTAGTACTCCTTCTTGGGATCCTGCATCTTTAAGCTTGGGTCGAGCTTCATGATTTCATTGTCTTTTTGGCTTCTAACTAGGGATTTCACAACGCTCTTTTCCAAGTCCCATGCTCTGCCTACAAACTCAGTTGAGCAACAAGATGAGTCAAGGCAAAAGATGCACCATAGAAATAATAAAAGAGAACACAGAATGCATCATCAAACTATGCAGGAGGAACGACATATTTAGAACAATAACATACTCAAACAAGTTCGGGTCTCCCATGGATTAAGAAAATCAAACTCAATAAAAGAGTGAAAATATAACATCAAGGTACTTGCTGTGAGCAGGAGACCCTGAACATAAGCAACATACACCATTAAAGAAGAGCAAACTGAAGCAGAATACCTCTTAAAAGATCAAAATATGAAGCTGTCATTACAAGTTCATAGGACACATTCTGGAGGAAGTATGAGCAACAAAGGCCTGTTCATAACTAACTGTCATATGGCAGTACCAACCTTATAGGAATAGGGTAGACATCTGAATTAATGGCGAGGCTGCCAGATTCTACAAATCATGCTAGGCGAAGACGATTGCTGGAAAAGCGACGAGAGGTCGCGCACCGGTAACATCCAACAATGAGCAAAATGAGGGAGAATTCCTTATCTGGAATGGGGAGTCATCCACAAGATTTGGCAGTGAGTAACTACCCACATCTGGAAAATTCGGCGAAGAAGATGGCTCACCTGCGGAGGCCGGCAGACATTAATAAACTTCATGGCCACCGTCCACAAGCCCCACCTTCGCTTGGAACCAGACGACGCCGCCGATGATGATTTCCCCAACTTTTGCCCCATCGTCGTCGATCCAAAATCTCTCTCCATCAGCTTTACCAAGTTCTTCAGAAAATCCATGATCACATACCCCGTCAGTTTCTCCAGCGGGATTGGCTTCCTTCGCTTCCATTCGATCTCGAAATTGAGGGGGTCGGGTTTCACCAGTCCTCACTAGGCGGCTCTGTCGCGGATTATTTTCGATTTTTGCCATTTTCGATGGGGAAGTTGTCAGCGCTGATGGTAGTTTAAGAATCTGGAGTGGGGAAATCAGATGTGGATTCGGCGGTGCATTTCAGCGTGAAGGTGGTTCTGCGGGGAAGGGGTAGCAATCCCTGATTTTTATGGATAATTTGGAGAAATCACCATGTAATTTTGTACCTAGTTATTTCTTTTTTTCAATGTATTTGACTGTAATTAACGTTTAAAATGTGTATCCGACAATAATAATCCCTAATAATAATAATAATAATAATAATAATAATAATTATTATTATTATTATTATTATTAGGGAGGATTACTACTAGGTAAAAAAAATTCTTAATTACTATGAGATACAAACATATAAAAATATTATTACTAACCATATAAATATATAGTGATATATATTCCAATATTACTCCTACAATATGCTGCACATAAATGTTGTGTGCAGCAAATGTGTGTGCAGTAAAAAAATATGTGCAACAAAAAAGTGTAGTGGTCCGGCAGAGCTCCGGCGGCGGTCCAGTGACTTTCCTGCGGCCAGCCGGCGGAGCTTCGGCGGCGGGAGCAGTTTTCTGGTGATCGGATGCTGGCGGTCCGACAGCAGCGGCGGCGGTCCAGCGATGGGTGAGGATTTAGGGTTTGTGGTTTAAAAGTATATGGGGGTTATATTTGGTATTTTACTTTAATATTTTGTATGTGAGAGTAATTATTTTAAATTAATATATCTCATAGTAATTAGGGGTACAAAGTGTGTACCTAGTAGTAATTATTCCTTATTATTATTATTATTTTAAAATTTTTAGTTGTTATGTAGACACAAATAAACTCATAATTAAAAAATATTAATAATAATAGTTTAACTAGAAAATACGAGGGATATTATATCTACTTATTTTATCTACCTCTATTGAATTTATACAATTTAAACTCGTATTTTACAATAACTATTGTAAAGTAACTATTGCTCATCTTATATTAATCTATTTGTTACTCTATATTGAGTACATGTATATAGAACATGAACATGTAAATGGAATGACATATTAATTAAATCAGATAAACTTATATTATTGTTAATTAATTAAATTTAATAATACTAATATTAATAAATTAAAATATATATCTAAACAATAAAAATAAAAATAAAACATGTAAAAGACTGTAAACTAATTTTCACAATAACATTCAAATGAAAAACATGTAAAAGAATACAAAAGACACATCCTCATAGAAAATATAAAGGTTTTGATTATATCGAAGAATATTGTGTGACAAAAAAAAAATCATAGAAACTTTAATGTGAAAATTAAGTAGAAGATTTACTTAAATTATACGTTATTATTTTAGAAAAAAAGCATTAGAAAGAAAGAAAAAAAACTCACTATACAGTATTACGTTTATTTGACGTGCAACGCAGTGAACGCACGTCTTATATTATAGTATAAATTAAATATTCTTCCCATCCCTTACAATATTCACCATGTTTTTTATTAATTTGTCCTGAGATAATCCTCACCTTTTAAAAGATATTCTCTTATGAGATGGGTATATATAAAACGGATTGTGAGACGAGTTGATCCAATGTTAAAATATACTTATATAGGTAAAATATATTTTTAATAATTAAAGTATGTCTATAATAATCATACTATAATACTTTAAAAATATACTTTAATTCATTATTTATCATACTTTCTAAAAAATATACTTTAACTATAAATTAGCATACTTTATTTATATAGCAATGATACATTAACAATGAATCGATCCGTCTCACATAATTACTGTATCACAAGAGGCTTTGCCTTAAACAATAGTAAATATTTCAAAACAAATACTCACCCCGTCTCGTCTGAATATTTACATTTATTTTATTTGAAAATTAAAGAATATAGTATTTTAATGTGTATTGAGATTATTAACATAATATATATATATATATATATATATATATATATATATATATATATATATATATATATATATATAATGATAATTGTATTAATATTGTGTACGTGTCTCATTTCTTATAAATGGAATTGTGAACCTTTTGAAGAGACCCCAATATAAAAATGCATAAATAAACGCAATAATGGGATAAGGTAGTAACATCTAAATATGTTATGGAATATTTTAAAAATTCTCATTTCCACCTAATATATATAACAGAATGTATTACTTATAAATATCACACTACTTTCAAAAGTCAATAAAATTAATTAAAAAATAATATTTTTTAAATTTCATATATATTTAAAATAAAGGTAAAGAGCTAGAGGGAGTAGTATTTTTTTTTTAATAAAAATGAATGCCTTAATTTTATAATTGAAATGTATTATTCTTAGTTAATGATATATATATATATATATATATATATATATGGGTCAAAAACTTATAATGAGAAGTAACTTTTTAGGATTCATTAAAATAAAATACACATTATCAATTGCCATTTAGTTTAATTTTTGAGATTTAGTAAAAAAATGATTATCTTTGAATTGTTTAATATAAATATTATTATTTTTTATTTATTATACTAGTCATGAAATAATTCAATCGAATGATATATCACTATTAATTGAATGGCTATAATTTAAATAAAAATAACCTATCCATTGTTTTATAGAAAATACTGCGTGGAATGATCTCACATTAAGTTAAAATTAAATAAAAAATAAAAAGACAATATGGAGAATCTATATATTTTTTAAGTTTTTGTTAAAAGTAACACAAGTCTCACACCATTATTTGGATAAGAAAAAATATTTATTTATATTCATAATTAAATATTTAAATTTAGGTAAGTTTTTTTTGAGACCGTGAGCAAGGTTTTAAATTTCCAGAAATATCCATTATATTTCCACAATATATTCATATTTGGAAAGTACCGATATCGATATTGGAAAAAAAGATATATCATTTCTAATGTCGAGGATATATTGGAAAATATCGATAACAATATCGATATCGATTTGCCATAGTTCAAATTTTTTCAGATGTCAAGATATATCAAGGAAATATCGCTAAAATATCGATAAAATATCGAAAATATCAAAAAATTATCCATATTTTAATAAAATTTTTAATGATTTTTTATATTACTTTTACCAACTAAACACAAATTTTTTCATTAATTTGATCATTAAAAAAAAAAAGGAGCAACATTTGCATGAAATTATAAAGACTGTTTTATTTTATTTAATTAATTATCACATATTATCACTCTTCATTAAAATTATTACTATTAAGTAAATGAGGAGTTCCCATTCATGTACACAGTGTGATAGTATATTCTGATTAAAAATATAATTACTTTGGTACAATCAATCGAATCGGGACGGAGGGAGTATTTTATTGGTACATAACAATATTACTGGCGCATTCAAAACTATGTTCAAAATTTCTCTAATTCGATGAGTTGATACATATATTTTTTAGATCAAGATGACATCACATGTTTTACATTTGAGTATTATAGATTATCATTTTGGTATTAGTTATTAAGTATTGTATGACTTTAGACTATTATCACATGTTAAGAGTTTTATTGAGATTTTAAATTGTATTTATACATTAAAATTAATTAAAATATATTGTAAAGTTAAATAATTAATTTTTTCTTTTTTTTTCAAGTTTTCGTGATTTTTTTAATTTTTACCGATATCGATATTGATATTCGATATATCCATCAATATATCTGTAAATTTGAGGTACCGATATTTCTACCGATATCGATATTTTAAACCTTGACCGTGAGATGTGAGATAGTGTTTAAAGTTTCTTAAATAGTTATCACTTTTAATAAAATATATTAAGTTGGTCTTGTGTACCCCCGGGGCACACCGTGCGCCTTTGGAATTTAATATTATAGGTAAGGGTACATTATTTTATACTAAAGGGTATACATTTTAATTAATAAGGGTACATTATTTTGTTCTAAAGGGTATATACTTTTCATTAATATTTTTTTATTTTTCTTCAGAAAATAAAGAGTACTCATATTTATATTAAAGGGTATACAATTTAACACAAAATTCTAAAGGTGCACGGAGTGTGCCCCATGCGCCCGGGTGCATACAAGTTTTTGCCAAATATATTATCACTCTGCATTAAAAGTATTATCACTTTTTATTTATACTTTAATTTATTTATAAAATAAGACAAATTCTTGCGTGAGATATCCATTTAGGTGAGACGAGTCTAAAACAGGTACTCAAGTGCAATTTAATTTATTTTCATTAATAAATTAATTTGTTTAGTCCCTTAAAAACAGCTTGATTAGTTTAGATACAGGAGAGAAAAAAAGAATCTTTCCAAATTAAATACATCCCTCCATCCATCGAGGAGAGAGAAAAAGTCTTTCTAAATTCATTACATCCCTCCATCGATCGTTTAGAAGAAGGTAAAGAGTAATTACAGAGTTTTCTCAAATTCCTAACATCCCTTCGTTGAAGATTGAACGAAGAAACATAGAAATGGAAATTCCACGTTCATGCTGGATAGTCCAAAGTCCATTTTTCAACCGGCGAATGGACCGTGGACGTTGATATTTTGTTATTGGTTGTCGATATTGATATGAATTCGGCGAACAAACATATAACCTAGTTGGTCGTCCTCGTCTAGTGTTTCTCCGATGAATCGTCTCCAATTTTGTTATAACATAAAAGGGGATTTCATGAATATTGTTCCGTATTACGAGATCGATGAAAATATCGTTGAAGGTGTGTTAATGCTTTCATGTCGCGAATTGGTGTAATATTTTTATTTGCATGTTATTGTATGTGAAATGTCATTATATGAGTTGAATGTTGTAGTGTGTTAGTTTTATGTTATAATATGTCATTTGATCATTGTAGTATGTCATAGTTTGTTAGAGAGACATGAGTGTGATTTTACCATGTGAAAGCTATAGTATGTTATTTTTGTGTTAAAATATGTTATTTGTTCGCTATAATATGTTAGAGTTTATTAGACAGAAATAAATGTGATTTTATCATGTGAAGGACATACTATGATACATATGTAATATATTTTTATATTAGAACATACTGTAACATGAAAATGACGTATTGTGAGACACATGAAATACACTTTTAGATAAGATATTACAACATAAATATAATATATTATAACACGGGATCGACGATTACAACATCAATGAAATATTATTTTAGGTAACCTCAATAACACAAAAATTACATACTATAACGCAGATTTGATACTATAAAAAATATAGTATACATTTTATCTGACATATTACATATGAAAACATCATACTATAATACCAACGAAATATTCTTCCAGGTAAGACACAATAATACAAAAATTACATACTATAACTCATCCACAACATACTATAACATATGTAATGTACACAAGCATTGATGAGGATTATTTATGTTTTGCAACGACAATTCATGCAAAAAAATTTAAATATTTGCATTAATCCCATAAATGTAGGAACTACTAAAAATAAATGAGCATTAATTAGTCATTCTTCATCCCATAAATCACATAGATAACATTAATGATTGAGTTGACTAACCATATATAATAATAATATTTAATATAATATTAAATTATAGAAAATAAGGTGGGTTAAACCGTCTCACGACCCGTCTCTCTAATGTCCCTTCTCACAAGTGACTAGCTCATATAATAATCATTTGCATCACTATTACTTTTTAGAAATTTATCAATTCAAGGCCTGAAAAATGGGTAAATTATTAATCCAGGGTCTGAATTATTTTTTCTATTAATTTGGGCCTGAAATATATAAAACTATCAATTCAGGGCCTGAATTTATCAAATATTATCTCCTATTTTATCAATTTAGGACCTAAATTCAGGCCCCAAATTGATAGTTATACATATTTCAGGGCCCGAATTGATAGAAAAATATTTCAGGCCCCAAATTGATAGTTTACTTATTTTTCAGGCCTTGGATTAATTTTCATTAATTCGAGTATCACTTTTAATAAAAATGTTACTTTTTCTTAAAAATGTTATTACTTTTTATCCATCTCACATTACGTCTCACATGAGTCTTTATATGAGACGGAAGTCTTTGCCTAAACTTTATTAAGTGTGGTATTTTAATGGTTGATGTTTCTTAAAGAACAAGTAGGAAAATAAAAATAGTACTTAATTAAAATTTTAATTGAAAATAATGAAAATTCTATAATAAGATGAATGAATATTATATTGTTAGACGAGTATATGTGAGATGGGTCAATCTATTATCAAAATATATTTATTATATTTGTAAACGAGTTGTATGTATTGATTGTTATAATAAATCATAGGGCGACACTATTGCCACCCGGGGTTTTGCTTAAGGCACCTGTATTGAAGACGAAAGACATGTGAAATATCATTTATATCCCTACCCATTTTAAAAATTATAATTTATTTATTAATTAAAAAAAATTACTTCTAGCACCCATCACTTAAAAGACACACACAAAACATACACTCACACACATCTCACAGAGCGCATAAAACACACACTCACACACGTTTCACACGCATACAAAACAGTAGAAATCGAAAGAAGAATGGAGAGAAGAAGACTAGAAGAAAAAAGAAAGAATAGAGAAGACAAAAGGAGACTTAATTTCACACCCAATATGAAAAAAGGAAAAAAAACTGATCTACGGTAAGCAATTTTTCACTGTATTCTTTGTCAAAATCGTACTTGGATTCGTGGATTTTGAAAATATGAACATAGTTGTCAAATAATTCATGGGTTAGTGAATTCTAGATGTAATGTGGATTTAATAGTTGGTAGCAACATGAATTTGAGTTGTATATTGTCAGGAGTTGAAAATTAGGGTTGAAAATTTCAGAACTGGTCCGTCGAAAGTTTAACTAAGCTTTGATAGATTATGGACGAAAATTTTGTAAATAAGTTTGCTGGTATGGTGCCGAAATTTTTGCCAAAAAATTTAATTGGATGCTATCGAAATTTTGTCAAATTTCATGTAAAGAATAATTGCTGAAATTAAATTTCTCAATTCGAAGTTTTATTTAAGAAGTATTATGTTTTCCTAAACTCTTATATTCATAATGTGTCAACTATTTAATTTGTAAATACTTGCGCATATATATAATGGTGCATATATAAACTTCTCATATATGAGGTGTGTATTCAAATGAGACTTTTAATTGCAGAAGTCATTAAACTGTTCTCTTTTATTTTTATTTAAGTGAGATGGAACACATGTTGGCTTCATTAAAAGTAAAAATAAATTCTATGATTTTTTCTATTTTATTAGCATACCTTATTTGCTCTGCTCTGCCCCTAGTTAGTAGTTACCATCTTGGCTTGAAATAAGTGTTGATATACACACATCTCTATCAACCACTTGTTCTGATTTCTAAAGTTTGTACAAAAAACCATCATTGCTGCATAAATGCAGTTTTTCTTTTACTAATTTCAGATTTATGTTGTACAGTTAATTGGGGAACAGTAGGAGAAGTGAAAGCAGTTGCAGATATGCATCAAATGAAAGCTGAGATGGCTAAGCATTTTGATGCTTTTATTGCATTACCAGGTCTCTCTCTCTCATCACCAAATAAATGGAGTGGAGACAACTTATCCAAACATATATAAGTCATGCTTTTGATTCTGTGATCATATTTTTATCCTTGTCACTCCACTATTTCTCTGCACTTGAGTGTTTAAATTCTTATTACTAGTACAATTATAGTCTACTAGAAAGAATATAACCCTAAATATATTCTCAATTTTAGTAGCTGCCCAATTATTGATGAAATGTTGATTGATGAAATGGAAAACACTTATTGATGAGTTTGCTGTATGAATTTATTTTATGATTTTCATTTCAATGTTAATAGATAGAAGCAAAAATGAGATGACAACTCAAGATTAATTATTTTTTTCCATTTTATCTTTTCTTTGTATAATGTTAAACATCGAGTGGAATTTATTAGTTGACCTGAAATTTAGGCAGACTTTCGATGATCTCAAAGGATATCATAATATATATGCAATTTCTCCTCTTCTTAAAAATACTATGGAATGCTTTTCTTAGTTTTGATCACCACCAGACATTTTTATCTTGAATATAATTGTACTAATAAATGTTTGTAAAAAATAAATAAGTTTCAAACCTCTCTAGTACTTGTTCTAATAAATTTTTTCTATTATAGTTGTTTAGAAACGGAAAAGACATACAACATCTGAACGTAAAAGGAGGGTAGAAGAGGTCCTACCTCAATCACATCCACCTCCCTCTATATATATGGGTCAAAATGAGCTCTAGCTGTGTATTGCACAAACAACTTCCAAAAATCACCTCCCTCTATATAGATTTTCTAGCTGTGCTTTCTGATCATGATGAGTTGTGTTTCTCTTTTTGATTTGCATGGAAAGAGATTAATTTGCATGACAGAAATGTCCATTTGGCGAGTTGAGAACAAATATTACTCTTATTAATGTACTGTTGGCCAAACTTTGCCATGGTAATGTCTACTACATCTTATGATGTTTTTTTTTCTAGGCAGAGAATAATGGAAGCTTTCATTATAATACTGTCAGCCAATCAACTCTTCTACTTGCTATCCATGGAGCTGCTTTAAGAAGAAGACTTTGATAATTTACTTCCATCTTGACATTTGTAATTATGTATATATTTTTCTCTTTTCTGTTCATAATGTTCATACAGGGGAAGCATAAGAGAATTCATGATTTTGTGATTAATGTGTGATTAATTGATTTATCTGTTTAAACAATTAAAGAAGTGAGTACATCTGTTGGAGATTTGTCTTACATACTACTTGCTCTTCTACTATGATGTTTTTCTAGCTTCTTGAAATCTTGGTAGGGATGGCAATGGGTAGGGTAGGGTACGGGTATGGTTAACCCACATACTACCCTATACCCTACCCTCCCTACCCATACCCTACCCTATTACCCTAAAATAGAGTTTTGGATAGGATACGGATATATCCACCGAGTATATAGATAATCCACGGGTAAATGGATACCCGCAATCTTGGTAGATTTTGCGGATAATCCACGATTAACCAAACCCACCCGAGCCTACCCACCCAATTTTTTTTAAACAATAATCCACCAAAAATATAGTTATAATACATACATAAATAAATAACCTAAAATAAAACATGTAAATTAGAAAACAAAGTCAATAATAAAAACGTCTAAGTCTATGTGCGTTAACAAGAAACATCATAAATTCATAGTTAGTCAAATAAATCATAACACAAACATCATAATCCAATAATTGCTTTCATAGTTTTTGAGAACATTTTAAAATAAAGTGATAACATTTTTAATAAAAATTGATAATTTATTATGAAAACAGAAAGCATAATATGGTTTCTGCGCGAAACGGTCTCAAACAAGACAGTTCCTTTCTTAAATAGCTATTACTACTTTTTTATCAAAGATATTAATATTATTTTCTTTAAAAATATTATTATCTTTTATTTATACACATAGATTATTCATAAAATAATTCACCGAACCACTATCATTTTTATTAATTCAAATATCATTTTTTGTTAAAATATTAAAAAATAATTATAATTTTTAATTAATGTAAATAAGTATTATTATATTATTTTTAATTAAAAATAATTATTAATAACACATAATATTATAACATAGAAGAAGATTTATTATAATTCTTAATTACTTATATTTATATTAGGACAAGAATATAAATTTTAATTAAAAATATTAAACATATTATAATAAATAAATATTATATAAATCATAAATTTTACATCAACAATAAAATAAGAGAACTCGTACCCTACCCTTACCCGCATAGTTCTATTTCGGGTTCAAGTACTACCCGATCCGTTACCCGATTTTACCTAATTTTTTCATACTCGATATACGGGTACCTGATGCGCCTTTTTTTGCACGCAAAATTTAATTCCCAAGTATTAAGGATATCAATTGCAGTTTAAGCAAGCGACCAAGTGAAATATCGAACCCAAAGGATGTCGTATTATCAATTTAATTATAAACTAAGTTAATTAAGATAGGTGACAATAAGGTTGATGTATGGAATTATTAACTACTAAAATACTAAAATTAAATAACCAATAAAATAAAATAGCACTAGAAGAATACGAATGTGACAAGAATGGAGAATAGATAGCCCTAGGGTAATCCGATTTTCCTCATTAATTTCCTTTGCGTGTATCAATGTTCGACTTTGCCTTGTGAAATATGGACGCATCACTAAGCCATGCAAATCTACTCTATAGACACAAGTAAATATGCATGTAACACGTGTGAATAACCTTGGAGTAAGAGATATAATTTCACCCCCCTTTCTAGATACTATCAGTATCAATTATTCCCCCCTAGAATTGATACTCTAACCCGATATGATCTCCCTTTATAGGTATTATAAAATTAACCTCTTTATCCTACTTATCAACTCGAATCCAATTCAATTAATAGGTATTCATATAAGATAGTTCTAATGAAGTTTCAGAGTCCCCTCACTTAGAATCATAACATGGAATCTTGCTCAGCAGTGAATGCACTCAATCAATAACCAAGATATGTACTCAAACTCTACATAACAGTTAATGATGCACAAAACAATCCTGAGTATGAATTAAAAGCGTATAGTTATATATAAAATAAATCCACAAGTAGTGTTGTATGGAGTATACACACGAAAGTTCAATTAATTCATAAAAACCTTCAAAACCCTAGATCTACCAAAATAATTCTAGCCCATGATGTTGCGAAGAATAATTACGGGGTTGGATAAATCTTACCCATATGTCTGGAAAATTAGAAAGTAGAAGAAAAGAATTAGGAAAACCCTTGGTGTAGAAGTCTCATTCCTTCTCTCTTCCATCTCTTCAAATCCTCTTGGTTCTCCTTCTTGATTGCACAGATGAATCTTCAAAGTGATGGATGGTTGGAGGAAAGGATGTTGATGATGGTTGGGGGGTGATCCCCCCTGTGGGGTGTAGGATGATTGTGTTGTTCTTCTCTCCAATTCAATGAATTATGATGTGATCTACATCCCTTTTATAATTATAAGCTCTCCTTATGAACCTAGGATGAACTTTTTCTTGGAAAACACGAAAATACATGCAGACACACTAGGAGTGTAAAACACGCACAAATTCGGAAATTCTCAGAAATTCTCGCTGACAGCTGCGCGACTTTACGATTTTGAGCATAACTTCCACATCCAACCTCTGATTTGAGTAATTCTTACGCTCACGTGATCCTCTTTTCCTTGGATTTCAATCCATATGAAGAAATTACAGAAACTCTAATATTTGAATATATAAAAAGTCATGCAAAGTGGAACAATCATGTTGAATAGGAACAACTTGTGCAACGTCACCATTTGGATCATAACTTTCTCGTTTGGAATCCGATTGAGGTGTTCTTTATACCAAAACGATCCTCTCTTCTATGGCTTTCCAAACATGTATTACAATTCCAATTCAGAGTTCTACGTAAACATAGAAAAATTACACAAATTGGACGTACATTTTTCAGTATTCATACACAAGTTGCACATTTTCTCCAACTTGACACTTTTGATCCTTTTCCACCTAAAACACAATAAAACACCTCAAACGTATATTTTTCTTACATATATCGAATACAAGACACTTGTGCTAAAATATAACAACAATTCTCATCAAAAAGGTGTTAAATTGGACACTCAAATACGCTAATTTCCACTCTCATCTATCCCCAACCTTACCCGTTGCTCGTCCCGAGGAAACAAAATAAAAATAAAGAGAAAAAGAGTAAGAAAATTAGAGGGAAAACAAGGACTATGACCAATACCCCCTTCAAAATACAATTGTCCTCAACTTAGTTCATGCAACTTTCATTACATGTAATAATCAATTCATAGCATACAAGATAAGACAATCACCACCAATTAAAACGCTCCATTGACATGTTCTCACGGGAAGTATATATCATTTGCACTCAAGTGTAAAAGATGTACACTTATGGGTTATGGTGTTTACTCTCAAATTCAATTCAATGCGTAATCATAAGCTTGCCAAATATCTCAAACTCTCCACTACTAAAAGTATGATTCGACAATAAGATCAAATGGACTTTTCTTTTAGATGTAATGTTGGATCTTTGGTTAAGGTGGGAAACATATGGATAAGTAACTCAAAACTCGGATTAATCAAGCGCGCCTATCATGATCTTTCATTCTTCCTCTTCACTTCAATTAAGCACAATATCCTCCTCAACTCTCACACTTTTCTTTTTCTTTATAGCACAACATCCTTTCCTTCTTTTTTTTCTCATTTTTTTTCTCTCGAGGTACCAGTTTTGGGCACTACCTCACGCGTCCTCCATAGGGTACTAGATTTAAGCACTACCCTAGGGTGTTTTATTCCATGGAATACTAGATTTATGCACTACTTCATGATTTTTCTTTGATGCATTTTCAAGCTAAATCACTGTTTCAACACCAATTTCATTCCTTCCCAAGCTATTATCAAGCTCCATCAACACACTTTGAAAAGCCATTAATTTTCTTCTAGAAGGACAATCAAGGCTCAAAAAATTCAGAAGCTCAAAGTGGCTATTTTTCGTAGGCTACCAAAGAATGAGGTTTTTAGGCTCAACGGGGCTAACTACAGATAAATATTATTTGGTAGGGAATTATTCAGCTAAGTGACTTATAAATTCAAGGATGGCCTAAAATCATCTCCCATTATCTAACACACATGTAATTACAAGTAAGACCAGAGGCAAGTTCTAGAATACACACACAATAATGATACACACCAGAAAAGAAATATTATGTGAATATGTACATGATCCATGAGGCTCAAAATCTGACATGGTTTTAACAAGTAACAGAGCATTTTTCATGGTAAGCAATATCCCACAAGTACACATAGATCTTCATACCACAATATAACTCAAGTACAATTCCTTCGTCAATTTCAAGAGCATATGAATTTCAGGCACAATTTAAAATATAAGTTCACATGGATCACCAAAACCAATTAGATCTCAATCCTTCCACTCCTACTAATTAAAAACACACATAAAAATTAGAATAAAGAAACGAGGGCACCTGATTTTTCTTCAATGTATGCACGAGCTCCTCGAGTTGTTCAACTCGGTCAGGTCAAAGAATCAGTGTAGAACTCATCTTGCCACCTAGTTACCTTTTTATTATCATCAAAGCTCAAACATACTCATCATCATAGGATTCATCATTAATAAAATAGGAGAACTATAAGAAAGAGTCAATTTACTATCTAATCGACTCCACACACTAGATACACTAACACAACATACTAACATTAGGTAAGTTGCGAAAAATTGACATACTAACACTAGTTAAAGTATTAATATACCACAAAAAATAACCCCCTAACAAACAAACAACCAACGAAAGGAAAAAATTTACCCTTGGTGCTCATATAGTGCTCATAAGACGAGGTAAGTACATCACACCCCCCAAACTTAGTAAAAATATTAGTCGAAACTAAGTTTGAAAAAAGATGTAATTGCCAAAACTTGAGCACCTCAAATATAATAAATCCTCACTCACACGAAAGAAATAATAAAGTAATAAAATGGAAGGGACAGGCCCCCAACAAGCGCTTATGTTTAATATCGGAGAGTCACGATGGATGTAACCTTTTGAACTACTGGATTAGATGGCGGTCTTCTCGTATCCTCACCTTCAAGTACTTTCTTTCCCTTTTGTTGTCTACACTCAGCACCTCACCTTTCTTGGTCACAAAAATATGATTCTTGAAATTTCCTTCCTCACATGGCTGTCTAGACACCTCCTTGTTAATATTCCACTCAATTTCAGAGTCATCTGTCCTATTAAAATCAAGATTAAACAAGTTAGAAATCACATCTATGCTCTTGCATGATTGAGTCTCCATGGGAATCTTCATTGCTTGAAGGTTCGACTCGAACAGCTGATATAATGGACCTCTTGGGCATGACTGCATAGTCTCACAGTTTCGAGCATAACTTTCGCATCCGACCTCTAATTGAGGTGATTCATGCACGAAAGCAATCCTCTCTTCCGTGGCTTTCCGTTCAAACTCTTTACGAGCTGGTTTGACCAAGACCTTGGTCGAACCAAGGTTGAACCGGCCATCGGCAATCTCCTGAACGTTCCCAGGTGCTTTGTTCGACTTGTGAGAGATGATTCGACCAAGGGTCTTGATCGAACTAGGGTCAAACTGACTTTTTGAAGCTCCAGAATCCATTTCTAGCATCATCGATCTCTCATACTACATTCCGAACCTCAACATGATGGCTTTGCACTCTTTTGGGTTCATTATGCCATGTATTGATTGAAGGTAGCTTCAACACTCTTCACTTCTCGCTGCTGGATACTAGGCCCTCTTTGTGTCAACTCTGTAATTTGCCTCTGCTGGGATTCTAGCAGCTTGTTGATATTAGCTAAACTAGAGATGATCTCATCATCCCTATTCGGCTTCACCACTTGATGATCAACCTGTGCCACCTTACCCACTATATAAGTTCCTCTAACGCTCTCTGTAAGCCAGTCACGTGAATTCATAGAGATATTTTCAAATAACTTTTCTGCTTCAAGTGTTGTCTTAGATGACAGCGCTCCTCCTGATGATGCATCAATAAGAATACATGACTCACAATCCAATCCATAGTAGAAGATGCTTATATACTGAGCTTTAGACATTCCATGCTGTTGGCATCTCCTGAGCATGTCTTTAAACCTATCCCACGCCTCATAGAACGTCTCATCCTAATTCGTCACAAATTGGGTGACGTCTTGCTTCATTCTTAATATCCTTGAGGGTGGCATGTATCTCTCCAAGAACTTCTCTTGCAGTTGGTCCCATGTAGTGCAATCAGTGGCATCAAGGGTCTCATACCAAGCTTCTGCCTTATCAATCAAAGAGAACTTGAATAGGGCGATCTGTCTAGCATGATCATTAGCTCTAGAACCCTTGCGCAGCGTCACCATTTTGATCATAACTTTCTCGTTTAGATTCCAATTGAGGTTTTCTTAAGCCAAAACGACCCTCTCTTCTGTGGATTTTCAATCATTTATCACACATCTAGTTTTGAGCTCCACAACAACACAGAAAAATTACATAAGTTGGACGTGCATTTTTCAGCATTCATACACAAGTTGCACCTTTTTTCCAACTTAAAACTTTTGATCTTTTCCACCTAAAACACAATAAAACACCTCAAACATACCTTTTTTCTTACATATATCGAATATAAGACACTTGTGCTAATATATAACAATAATTTTCATAAAAAAATGTTAAATTGGACACTCAAACACACTAATTTCTACTTTCTTCAGTACCCATCGAGTAACCCGATCTGACAGGTAAAATTGACATCCCTAAATCTTGGGATCTCATTGTATGCTATTCATAGCCATCGAACCCATGACAAAGAACCAAAGAGATGGAAACAATCAAAGAATAATTAACCGAAATAAATCCAAAGTTTCATTATACAGTGTAAAATTTCTGAACCATTGCACTTGATAATGAAGTCTGAATTATCCAGCAAGAAAGCATTCTATCTTAAATGCTAATTCTATTGAAATTTAAATACAAAAATCACTTCTTTGCTGCACATTGGTTGTGTATTGCACAAAACCCACTCTCTGTTGGCGTTCTATCGTTTGGTTAGCGTGAATCGTTAAGGTTCCATGCATTTCTAATCTAGTGGAAGTATTAAGGTAGAAACGTATTATCTTTCACCAGGGTATGTTGATGATAAAAAGTTACAGAAAACAACCACTTGATCTTTTGCTGTATTTTCAAGTCCAATCCTGACGTCGTGTGGACGACGATCTTCTGAATCTTCTCAATCTGCTCATTTTCTCTCTTTCACGTCAAAAGTGGTGATCAAGTTAGGGTTCCAGGATGCTAAGATAACTTATTTATGGGTTACGACATGGACCAGGAGGAGAAATTAGAGTTGGGCCTCCATTAGGATTAAGTATCCAAGTTTAGCCCAAAACTTATACTTAAGTCCAATAATAATAATATAGTCCACTAAAATATTATTACTTCACTGCCTCTCCAATTCCATAATTACGTTATGGGCTCCTTCTTATTATTAGCCCGACAGTATCCCTATGTTTAAAATATACAATGCCCATTAATTAATTAAGTTACTGACAACTCCATTAATTAATATCTCATTCGAGAGTAGTACCACTCAACCTTATTATCATGCCGGAATTAATCCACTTGCAAGATTTATATGATAATCCTTTTGAACTACTTAAGGGGACATCATCAACCTATTTAATAGGACACAGATTCCTTCTACAATCAACATCACACTATAGAGACAATACTATTTCCCAACTCACCGAGTTTATTGATTTAATATATAAATCTCACCAATTGATGAATCAAAGAGATAAATACTGGCTTACGTGTCGAGGTTATTGTATAGGGATTAAGAACACGAACATCCATAATAACTGAGATCATGTTCTCCTATATAGTCAGTATAAATCAAATGATCTCAAGTGGTCTTGCTCAATACACATAACGCATACTAATGTGATTTTATAGTTAAGACAAATTAATACCAAATCAAACTACAACCATCCTGATATATTATCCCCGTCTATCTCGATTGTGAGCATCTGTTCATACTTTATAACACTACACTAGAAATGCTGATAGACATCACCGAATAGACATCAGGTATTCTTAAAATCTGATGTCGTATTTTAAGAAACTGATGTATTTTCTAAAATTGATGTCTATCAGCGAAAAAAAAAGCTAATAGACATCAGTTTTCATTGAAAAAGTGCTGATAGACATTGATTTTTAATAACCGATGTCTTTTCAGCGATATGTATTTACAACTCTAAATAAAATCTGCTGATAGATATCAGTTGCTTGATGTTTATTCCCTAATAGACATTGGATCCTTTGAAAATAAGCTGATAGACATCGATTTTGTAAAATCGATGTCGTTTCCCCCGATATTTAATGTCGGTTGGAAACTTGATAAATTTAAATAGCGCTAATAGACATCGGTTTTGCGAAAATGATGTCTTTTCTCCGATGTCTTTTTAAATTTAAAATTAAAAAAAATTCTGGGATTCAAACTTGACACAAAAGCCTTGCATTCCCAACACTTAACCAGAAATGCTAATTTATTTATGTTTCATATTTTGGAAAGAATAAAATTAAATCTTAGATTCAGGGATTCCCACCACATCAGTTAAACAGTGATTCCACCAAAACCTCATCCTCTCTCATGTCGTTGCCAGGATGAGCGAGAGGCCAACGGAGCCCAATGCTACTCATCGCTTCTCATATCGTGCTCCTCCAGATCAACTGACCCCCATCGCTACTCACCATGCCATTCCTCCCAAATTTGCATAAAAAGCACTCTCTCTGGAAAGAAAGACCCGCCGTGTCAATATGCCCTCAGCCATCATTCAGCAATCCCTTTCATCATATTTTCGTCGTTCGGGTGGCCAGAAAAAGGTGTGAAGGTTTCCCCTTTTAGCTTCGCTGTGGAGTGTTCATTGGGACAAATTTCTAAACAATTCGAGCACAATAGCTTATGGAATCTAAATGAAAGATTAGGTAATCTCTATTTTCAGTACTTTTTTGGGACAAGGTTTTCCCCTTTTGAAATTGCGTTTAATTTGTGCAACAACTCACATTGTGGTGATAAATACTCCCTCCGTCCTAGACTTATGTTCATACTTTTCGTTTTCGTCCGTCCCACACTTATGTTCACCACCCAAAAAAGGAAACTTCACATTAACCAAAAACCTCAAAAGTTATCTTAATTTCAAAAATACTACTCCAACCTAACACATATAACATATTTTATAATTTATTTATTATCTAAAAATACCACAATACCCCCTAAAAAATCAATAAAGTTGGTCAAAAAATAACTTTTCTTAAACTCTGTATCTACAGTGTTGGTGAACTTAACTATGGGACGGAGGAAGTATTATTTTAGAATTGAGTAATTGTCCTCTTGTGAGAGCTAATTGTTCTGATTTTTGTAAAATTGTTACAGCCTTTGTTTCTCTATTTGATTTGATGTTTTAGGATATCTTCTTTTATATCTCATGGCCAGTCCTTTCATGTCTCTCCTTTGGAGATGATCATTTTACTCTTATTTTTGTGTATTAGTTTCTCCGCAATCTTCTCTTGTGTTATTAAAATGTCACTTTAATCTGGTATTTATGGAGAATCCCAAAGTTCTGCTCGTTTATTGAATATTGGTCATTATTTGCTGATGTATGCCACTCAAAGCTTATGCTGCTATTCCTATTTGACACTGCACTTGCTATGACTCTTTTCTTTCTGTTGATGGCTTATGTGGTCTGTCATCCCATATATGCTGTCAAAATTCTAGTCTTATCTACATTATAGATGGTCTTTATTATACTTTTTCAAAATTTTAGTGGTTTATTTTGATCTGCCCTTTTCTTTTGAGGTAAATAGTTTGCTATGCAGAATAATTCTTGATTTTCTTATTTAATTTATCTTCCATTGTTAGCTTGGATCGCAACTTTCATAAATCTCTAGAGTCTGGCCTCACACTTACATTCAAGGATGGTATGTCTCATTATTTTCGTTTGACTGAAATTTCTTTTTAAAATCAATTTAACTTTAAAATGAATATATTAAAAATAAATTTGGACATTCACTTATATATTGTGGTATTACTTTTTCCATTGTCACTGTATTCTTGATTTTGGGATATCAAAAGGGTAAGGGAAGGAGAAGTACAAACATGAACTCTTCACTTGCTTGTTGGAGTTCGCTTTATTCTTTTAAAACTTATTCACTAGTAGAGCCTGTGTATTTGGTGTTTTCAACAATGTTTCTAAGTTAATGATGGATTATATATTATTTTACTTAGAAATATGTAGTATTTTATATGCATTTTTCTTTTGATGATATTTTACTTAAAAGATATACAATAATCCTAATTTAGTTTTTATAATGCGGAAACTGAACTATTTTTTAAGCAGCAGATATGACTCGGCCATGTAGATCCTTAATTAATTTATATTCATTTATTAGCATATTTGGTTCATATTCTACTGATCCTTGATTAATTTATTTGTTTTGCAAGTATATTTTTAGATAATATTTATCTTCCTCAAAATATGATTATTTATGACTTCTTACATCTATGATAAGTTTTGTAGGACATTACGTGAGAGTGTCAAAGGAATGGTTTAAAATGAAACTGTATCCAAGCTAATTTGGTGTTGCAATTTTTAATGCAGCAAACTACTAGGTCATTCACTGGCTTTCACTTTCCTCATTATTTTGTGAAAGATGCTCCATTCTTTTGTTAAATTATTACATTTCTGTTAGGACATTGCATTCAATGAATCTATATCTTGTCTCCTTATCAATCTATTTTTGCTGCCAATTGATATTTCTCTCTTTATACGGAGTTCAACTAAAAGTTAGATATTGATTCTATGCTGACTCTTCTAATGGTTGTTTTCATTTTCCTTGATTACTTGGTATCTCTTTCTGATTTATGCATTACTGTTGTACTAAATTATGTTTTAGGTGTTAAAAGAGACATTAGTTCGACGTAGTTTTACTTTTGAATTTGAAACTGATACAGAAGTTATACCAAAGATTGCAAAGTTCATCTTTGACAATTCAAAAGAAGAAGGTATCTTGCTTCCATGCCTATAAAGCAACCTTTATTTATTGCTTTAATTAATTAATTAATTTTTTAGGGTTAATTATTGGATAAATTACACCTTATTTGATTGCAAACAAAATCAAACTTTTGGAATTTAGCAAATTAAGAAATGTGGGCGGCTATTTTCACCCGAATCTACTAAATGAACCCCAATTGATAAATATACCCCACTAAAATTACAATAAATTAACATCAATCACTAAACATACCCCATTTATTACTATTTTATCCTTTTAATTAAAATTAAACATATATATATATATATATATATATATATATATATATATATATATATATATAATATAATAGCAGAAAATTCAAATTATTAATAAACTGTCTCCTCTTGCTGCAAAACACGCACAACACAAAACATTGAAAGAAAAACAACGACAACAAAAATCTGCAGTGTTGTGTTGAGTGATTGAATTCCCCCATTTTCCCACTTTCTTCCACACCCCAACAGGAATTATCAAAAATTGTATTTTTTTCTTAAACCTCGATCGAATTTCCCATTGGCATTTTAATTTCCTTCACGCTATCGACCAGTATTTGCTGTGATTTGTTGGAAAGAAAGAGTGTTTGGTGGGTTACATTTTTGCCCATTTGATGTTGTTAGGCTTTCTATCGCATGCAATGTTGAAGCCGGTTGATTTCTTGGGTTTGCAATCGATCAGGAAGAGAGGATTTACCGTAATTGAATTTCGCTTCATGAATTGAATTATTTCGCTTCGTGGGATTTCACGGTGGACCCGATAGTTTTTTCGGCATTTATTGCGATGGAGATAGAGTGATAGCGCTTAATCTCGGTGATCCTCCCCTAGTTTAACGGGCCGTATAGACCCGGCGATCGGCAAGCTCTCCGCTCTCACCGAGCATATTTAGCAATCTAATTGGGGTACATTTAGAGATTTAATTGGGGTCTGTATAACAATTTATATAACTAATCTTATTTTATAATTTATACTAAGGGTATTTATGTCTTTTCACATAAGTATATTTTAAATGTATAAATAATGGGGTTCGTTTAACAAATCTGGGGTGCAAATAATCGTCCCCTTAAGAAATAACTTTAAATATTTATTGCATCTCAAATAAATGAGTTGTTTTGTTGAAGGGTTGCTGTTTTATCTTTTCTTTCTTATTTTTTTTGTACTTTTATATCTTTCTTTACATTTTTTGGCTCTCAATTGATCTTGGTGTGAATTTCTTACTCTTTTCTAGTAGGTGACAGTAGTGTGACGTTTAGTCTTGTGCTTGAAGTTTGAGACATTTTGAAGGTGCATATGCTCTCATTCTTAAAAGCTGTCATTTTCCTATTGAATAGAGTCCATTGTTCCTTGGAGTAAAAGTAAGTTCTATTGACCCTTCTTGCTAAAATAAGCTCTTTTTTTATTATTTTTTTTAACATTGATGAACTTTAGCGAAGTTATTCCTATACAAAAAATTTAAGCCTTTCTCATACTCAGTTTACATATATTTGTAGATCTGTAATATACTTAAAATGGTAGAAGTTATCTTTTTCTGCATTATAGAATTCTTCTCTGACTTTCTGAATTTGCATTTTTTGGAATCAATATCTTGCTCATCCTTTTTGTGCCCTAGGACTAGTAATACGCCAAACTAAAAAAAGTGATATTTTGCATGCCCTATTCTGATATTCTACGCTGAAAATGATGAATTTATACTGGCAGCTAACACATATTGATTCAGCTTACTTGTGATGGTTGCAAAATACCCTAAGACTTCATATTGTGTCAACTTATATTTGATATATGCAATTAATTTATCATTTGTGCAAAGTGTGGCTTTTTATGAGAATTTATTTGCTTTTCTTGGATGTCTCCAGGAACTAACAACATGAAGCAGTTCTTCTTTCCATCTTAAGTAGGCTGGATCGCTAGGCATTAAGTTAGTTTTCTGCTAGAGGTTGCCTCCAACTATGCCTTCACTTCAGCTTCTACAGTTGACTGAACATGGTCGGGGTCTTCTATCCTCTAGAAGGTCAATCATCTTAACAACTATTTCTTTAGATGAAACTTTGGTGGTACTGTTGTACTTTCAATGTGACAATTATGATTTAGATCTTTGCTTATTATTGAAATTGTTGGGTTTCTTCTATACTTCTGGAGGTTCAGATACTGATAATAAATAATGACAAGGAAAAAAAGGGACGGGAAAAAATAGTTTGAAAATGAGGTCGTCCCCCCCACCCCGAAAAAAAAGGAATAATTGGACTCTACAGTTGTTTCTGAATTTTTTTAAACGGTGTTGTAGTTATTCCTACTAAGGCAGTGAAATGTATGATTCTTGATTTCCCTTGGATATTGGAGTTTTGTGGTTTGCCCTTTGGAACATTGAATCTTGACATTGTTCTTCCTTTTCATTAATTCTCATTACTGCTGTGCCTGTATTACATTCATATATATTATTTTATTTTTAGAAAATTCTTGCAGGAATGCTCTACTGCTTGTCACTAGTATTGTTGCTGTTGGTGGAACTGTTGCTGCTGTTTATGTGCAGTCACGCAGCTGTAGAAGAGTTAATTCTTTTATTCATTCTAATGGAGTCAACAATAATAATGAATCCGACCAGCTAACTATAAATAATAAGAATGTCAAAAAGTGTAGGCAAAAGTGAGTAAATTTGAGGTCTCTCCAAGTTTTTGGCATCAATATCTTTAATGGTATTCATGCAATGTCTCTCAATACGTGGATTGAAAACACTAGGTTGTGTATCTCTTGATCAGGAGGTTTTAGTATAAATTTATTTATTTTAAAATGATGTTTGGATTTAATTAATTAGGATAGTCTTGTACTTTTAGATTTAAAGGATGATTTACTGTGTATTTTAAATTAAATATTTGAATTTTTTTTAAAAAAATTCATAATTTTTTAGTTATATTGCATAATTGGGTTTAATCTTAAATAAATAATATAATAAATTTATGCATAAAATTAAATAAAAATAAAAATAAAAATATGAAAGACATCATGTAAAAATCGATGTCTATTGGTGTAAAACTGATGTCTATGTTATGTAAGACAACAATGTAAAAACAATGTCAAATAAGTGCAACTGATGTCTTTACATGGAAAGACATCGGTTAATAATCGATGTCCAATGTGTCTTCGCCGATGTCTTTGTCGATAAAGACATTGGTTTATATCCGATGTTTTTTTATCCTATGCTATATCTTTTCAAGAAAAGACATCGGTGGATAACCGATGTCAAAGAATGCAACCGATGTCTTTCCGTTGAAAGACATTGGTGGATAACCGATGTCAAAGAGTACAATCGATGTCTATACAACGGAAAAGACATTGGTTAAAAACTGATATCTATCAGCGTCCACTTTCGACATTGGGGGCTTCAATATCGGCTACTTGGTGAAATAGACATTGGTTTTTAACAGATGTCTATCAGCATTTTTGGTGTAGTGTAAAAAAATCGAAAATATGATCTTCCGCGTGTTGTCGCATAATATATTATCTACAATATAAAGTAAATGGACTTTTGCACAAAACATATAAATAAATTATAATATGCAAAAACGTTTGATCATATGATTCTCATTTCAAATAAATTCTTAAAATATTATTCATACTAAAAGTTAGGCTTTTAGTATACAATCTAATAATCTCCCACTTATACTAAAAGACTATGCTGCCATATCTGCTGACACGCATCTAATCTCCATTCATTCTACGCCCATCGAGCGCTTTCACTGGAAGGCTCTTAGTAAAAGGATCAGCTAGGTTATCCTCAGATGCAATCTTAGCGACAACGACCTCTCCTCCTCTAAGGATGTCTCGTATCAGGAGGTACTTGCGCTCAATGTGTTTACTCGTCTTATGTGCTCGTGGTTCCTTCGAGTTTGCTACTGCACCACTGTTATTATAATAAATTGTGATTACTTTGAGCAAACCAGAAATCACATCCAAGTCCATTATGAAGCTCCTCAGCCATACTGCTTCTTTAGCTGCCTCAGAGACTGCTACATATTCAGCTTGCATGGTGGAGTTTGCAATGTATTTCTGCTTTACACTCCTCCATATTATGGCTCCTCCTCCAAGAGTAAACACATAACCCGAGGTGGATTTACTAGCATCCCTATCTAACTGAAAATCCGAATCAGTATAACCCAAAGGTAACAAAGTATCTGCATGGTAAACTAGCAAATAATCTCTAGTCCTTCGCAGGTACTTCAAAATATGCTTTACTGCAGTCCAATGCCCTTGTCCTGGATTACTTTGATACCTACTGACCATGCCCACGGCATAACAGATATCCGGCCTCGTACATATCATTGCATACATGAGGCTACCTACTGCCGAAGAATAAGGAACTAGCTTCATCTCCTCTATTTCCTGTTGTGTCTTAGGACACATTTCCTTAGATAGAGGTATTCCATGTCTGAAAGGTAGAAAACCTTTCTTGGAATCTTGCATACTAAAACGAGCCAGGATTGTATCAATATATGGAGCTTGGAACAAGCACAACATTCTCTTCTTGCAATCCCTTATTAGTTTGATTCCTAGAATGTGTCTGGCTTCTCCTAAGTTCCTCATCTCAAACTGTTTAGACAACTATACCCTTCGCCCGATAATACCTTTACATTATTTTCAATGAGAAGAATATCATCCACGTGAGTACAAGAAATACCACTACATTTCCGTCACACTTCTTGTGCACACATGATTCATCCGGACATTGAATAAATCCATATGACTGGATTACTTCATCAAAACAGAAGTTCCATGATCTAGAAGCTTGTCTTAATCCATAAATGTTCCTATTAAGCTTACACACAAGATGCTCTTCGCTCTTTTCAATGAATCCCTCTGGTTGCTTCATATAGATATTTTCCTCAAGACTTCCATTCAGGAAAGTTGTCTTGACATCCATTTGTCATACCTCATAATCCATATGAGTAGCAATAGATAAAAGAATCCGGATTGACTTAAGCATGGCCACAGGTGAGAAGGTTTCCTCATAATCGATTCCTTCTTTATGAGTATATTCTTTAGCGACAAGCCTTGCTTTAAAGGTTTCCACCTTACCGTCAGATCCCCTTTTCCTTTTATAGACCCACTTACATCCAATGGCTTTTACGCTGTTGGTTGGTTCTACAAGCTCCCAGACTTGATTAGAATACATAGATTCTATTTTAGATTTCATTACCTTTTGCCATGATTGTGCATCTTTATTATACAGAGTTTCGTTGTAATTCCATGAATTGATTTCGTGTTCACCTGGAACCAAGTCGGATGACTCTCCCAATCTCATGAATCTGTCGGGTAGTCTCACAATCCTCCCACTATAACGAGGCTCCACAGGTAATTGTGTATCAGTTGTGATACGCTGTGTAGTGTCCTGTGGTATATCCTCTTGTACAGTTGGTATTATGTTTCGTGTTTCCCCTCTTACTTCTTCTAGAATATTTTTACTCATAGGTTTGTGGTTCATTACATAATCCTCTTCCAAAAATCTGACGTTCGTGCTAACGATCACCTTTTGGTCCTTAGGACTATAAAATAAACACCCTTTGTTCCTCTAGGATACCCTATAAACAAACAAACATCAATACGCGATTCTAACTTATCAGCATCTATCTTTGACACATGCACTGGAGCATCCCAAATTCGAATGTGTTTCAGACTAAGCTTACGCCAGGTCCACAATTCTGTGGGTGTGCAGGCTACCGATTTAGAAGGTACTAAGTTCAGAATGTAAGTTGCTGTTTCTAAGGCATATCCCCAGAACGAATTTGGTAATTCCAAATTTCATCATTGATCTTACCATTTCCATAAGAGTCCTATTCCTTCTTTCTGCTACACTATTCTGTTGGGCCATGCCCGGTACAGACAATTGGGATTCAATCCCTTCCTCCGATAAATAATTCCTAAACTCTCCTAAGAGGTATTCGCCACTACGATTAGATCGTAGTATCTTGATATATTTTACAAGTTGCTTTTCCACATCAGCCTTGTACTCTTTGAAGTTATCAAAGCATTCAGAATTGTGGCGCATCAAATAAATATATCCATATCTAAAATAATTGTCAATGAAAGTGACGAAGTATTCATAACCACTTCTTTCTTGGACAGACATAGGACCACATAAATCAGAATGAACTAATTCCAACAGATCCTTGGCTCTATACCCTTTTGCCTTAAAAAGCCTTTTGGTCTTTTCCTTCCAAGCAGGATTCGCAAGTTGGATAATTTTCTACTACTAATGAACTCAGAGGTCCATCAGCTATCAACTTTTAAATCCTACTCAAGTTATTATGACCAAGCCTTAGATGCCATATATATGTTTGATTCATTTTCGAAGGTTCTTTTCTCTTATTAGTAGATGTATCACTCAATTTAATTTGTTGCACTGTGGGAGAAATTGGATTAAGAGTATACAAATTATCTATCAATGTACCATCACAGATAAAAATTTCATTTTTCCTTAAAACAACCTTGTCATTAAAGGAAACTGAATATCCATCCATAAACAATTTAGACACCGAAATTAAATTCTTTCTAAAATGAAGTACATAACGACAATTCCTCAAAATAAGAGTTTTATTCTTATTGAAAAATAAATAAACGTCTCCCACTGCAACGACCGCTACTTTCGTAGCATTCCCCATAAGTATGATAATCTCCCCATCACTAAGCTATTGGGTTTGGTGGAACCCATGAAAAGAATTGCAGACATGGTCAGTGGCTCCCGTATCTACACACCAAGCGTCAGTAGATACAACCGCTAAATACGATTCAACAACTAGTATAAAAGACTTACCATTCATGTTCCCCTTCAAAAGAGGGCAGTCAGCCTTGTAATGTCCCGACTGCTTGCATTTAAAGAACATTCCTTTAGGCTTCCTGACCGCACCTCACTTTGCTTTCACTTAGTTCACCGGTGCTGAATTTCCTTGCTTCTTCTTATTCCTACAACCTCTCCGCCTAGGATAAGCAGCATTTTATCAACATGAACCTGAGGAGCTCGACGAAATGATCCTTCTGCCGCCACAAGTTCTATAAGAAGCTCCTGATGTGTATTTTCTTTGCACGCAAAATTAATCCCCAAGTATGAAGGATATCAGTTGCAGTTTAAGCAAGCGACCAAGTTAAATATCGAACCCAAAGGACGACGTATTATCAATTTAATTATTTACTATATTAATTAGGTCTAAAGGCAATAAGAGTTGTGGAATTAATTATCAACTAAATTACTAAAATTAAATAAAAAATTAAATAAAATAGCACTAGAAGAATACGAAAGTGGATCAAATAGGAGAATAGGTAGCTCTAGGGTAATCCAGTTTTACTACTTAACTTTCCTCTCAAGTGCATGCCGACTCTGCCTTGTGGATTATGGATGCATAACTAAACCATGCAAATCTACTTTATAGACACAAGTAAATATTCGTGTAACACATGTGAATAACCTCAGAGTAAGAGACATAATTTCACCCCCTTTCTAGGTACTATTAGCATCAATTATTTCCCATGTTTGGAATCTAACCCAATATGATCTCCCTTTATAGGTACTATAAAATTACCCTCTTTATCCTTCTTACTAACCCGAATTCAATTTAATTAATAAATATTCATATATGATAGTTTTAATGAAGTTTTGGAGTCCCCTCACTTAGAATCATAACATGGAATCTGCTTGCCAATCCACAAATTAACAAGAACGCTGTTGATCAGCCTTCTTCTATGACTGATCAACATGCCGTGCCACCCAAGTCATCAGGCTTGGAGAATCAGCCCTCCACCCCTCCGAATGGTCTGACTGAAGCCTCCAGTCTGCCTTCTTTTGAAGAGCTGCTTCGAAGTAATGCAACATTTGCATGTGCGACACCTTCTATGAACAGCACAAGCCGAATCCACATTGGATCAACAGCGCCGCCGCCCACCAAACCTGTTGGTGGAGGGTTCGCTCCGGCCCAGCAACAAACCCCCGATGTAAATCAGACAGGTTTTTCAAACCCTAATCGCAGCATTCCACCAACTATTGGTGGATCATAAGCGGCAAAAGCTGCCAGTAATCGAGAGGACCCAATCTCTTGTCTCAAATTGGCCATATGAAAGGGATCCTTCCCAGATCCTATGGCGAGGCCAGTAGACAAGACAGGTGATATCGCTACTTTGTCGATAACTAAGTCCTTTTATGAAAAACGTAAAACCCTTTTCTTCTAATTTGTCATTGTCAGGGTTTTGAATGAAAGATGTTCTAATCCGCTTACTCAATTGAAGATTGACTGTATTTTTGTTCGCATATTCAACATTCCCACTGTTGATCTTTTGAACATCCCCTTAGGCCATGGATATTATTCCTGTTTGGTTTCTGATGATAAAATCAGGGCTGGTTTGCTAAAAAAATGAATTTTTGAAGTTGGAAGGGTTCTACTCAGGGTGCAGAGATGGACGCAGATGTTTAATCCCTATAAGATTAAATCGTCGATTGTTCCAATTTGGATGCGTATCTACGACCTCCCTCTGGAGCTCTGGCATGAAGAGGTTATTAAGAATATTGCAAGGACTGTCGAATCTCCCATTCGCATTGATGACAAGGCATTGGATGGATCCACAGGGCATTTTGCCTGGGTTCTGGTAGAAATTGATATTCAGGAGAAGATCCCAACGTCTATGAATATAGACACTTCTGAGAGCATGATTCGTATTTCTTTTGGCTTTGAAAATATCCTAGAATACTATAAATCATATCATATATTGGGTCATAGTGTTCAGAATTATTTGAAGAAGCAGGGGATAAAGAAGCAGCGTAAAGAAAAAAAGAGAAAAGAAAAGGCTTCGAATGAAGGATTTTCTTTCCCCAAAAATGTATGGAAACGAAAGGAGGGGCCTTCAGTGAAGGTTCATACCTCTAACGTGTTATATAATCTTAATAATGGAATGGAATAGGAGGCCTTGGATGTGCATAATGATGAGCTTAATAAAAACCCAGAATATCAAAAAGATGAGAGTCAGAAAGAGGATGATAATCAGCAAAAGGGTCAAGATAAGGAGGACTCTGACATTGATAAGGATGATGGGATGGATCAGGATAGTGATTCTCACGGTGTTGATCAGGACTCGGACAATGACGGGAATGATCATAATGAAGTCATTGAAGACTTACAGGAACAGTCCCTTGCATTGGTCATAGCAGAATCTATTTCGCTCGGTGTTCGTGGCGCGGAGAAGCATGAGACTTCCTCTACTTCTACTTCAGGAAAACAGATAGTGGTGGCTAAGAAATCTGTTAGGGGCACTGCTAATAGTGCTATGCATTACAACAGATCGAATCCCCCAGTTACTAGGTCTCGCACACCAGGTGACCCGGGGATAAAGCATGTGGAGCCAACCAAGAAGTATTCTAAAACTATGCATGCTTCTGCTAACCAGGATTGGGATTCTTTGCCACCGAAGTATGGCCATACGTCATGTTTTAAATTAATGTTCTCTTTTGGAATGTAATGGGAAACGAGAGAGCCTCTGCCCAGATGGCCCTTCGTGAATTTTGCAGGAAAAGTCGACCTTTGTGGCTTGCAATTGTAGGAAAAATTGACCTTTGTAGTCGTTTAGCTACCAGGAGCATCTAGGATTGATAGAATCATAGTGGACAATGCTTTTATAGATAAATGGGATGTGGTGACAGGGTTGGCTCAGACGAGGCACTGCTCGGATCATGCGCCTATTCTAGCTACTTGTAAAATGAACGAGATTGTCCCCCGACCATTCCACTTCCAAACCATGCGGCTCTCGGACATGAGTTTCTTTGTCGCTGAAACTTCATGGAAAAATTCCATCCCTAGATGAAACCCTTTGATTCTTTTTGCTATGAAATTGAAAAGACTAAAGTTCGACATCAAAAAATGGAATGGCCATGAGTTTGGAAACATTTTTGATTCAGTTGATGTGTCCAGGAAGCTCTTAAGAGTGTTCAGATTAGAATTGGGGAAGAGGGGGATAGTGAAGAATCATTTTATGAAGAGCTAGAAGCCCACATTAAATTGAACAGAAGATTGGAAAGCAAACACTAATTTTTTGGTCAAAAGAATAGAAATAATTGGCTGAAGAATGGTGATAGAAACACAGAATTCTTTCATAGATTCCAATGTATCCAGCGTGCCAAAATAGCTATCACGACTATGGAAGTGGATGGGGCTATCACGGAAGATATGGCCCAAATCTCTCGGCATGTGGTGGGATACTATTCTAGCCTTTTCATAAAACCGGAAGAGGACCGAGATTTTGAGCAGTTGGACTTTATGAACAGCTTTGTTAGCACGGAGGATAATACTAAGCTGACAGCTATACCTATGATGGAGGAAATTAAAAATGTAGTCATGGAGCTTTCTGGAGATAGTTCACCAGGGCCGGATGGTTTTGGTGGCTCATTTTACCAAAGTTGTTGGCACTTCATTGGAGAAGATCGTTGCAGGGCAATACAATATTTTTTCTCTGCGAGTGATATGCCTTTGGAAATAAATTGTAACTTCATTGTTTTGGCTCCAAAAACTGAGGGTGCGATGGAAGTGGAGGACTTCAGGCCGGTTAATCTGTGCAACTTTCTTTTCAAGATTATCACTAAAATTCTGTCAAACATATTGGGACCTTTACTGAGTGAAAATCTTAGCAGCTGTCAGTTTGGGTATATTTCAGGGCGAAATATTCATCACTTTATTGTGGTGGCGTCGGAAAGTTTCAATAGTCTTAATAATTCTTTTGCTGGTGGTATTGGTTTTAAAATTGATATAAAAAAGGCTTTTGATACTTTGAGATGGGATTTCATCATGCATGTGCTTGAAATAATGGGCTTCAACAGGGTTTTCATCAACTGGATACATGCCATTTTTCATTCGGTGAGAGTTTTATTTCTTATTAATAGAAAGCCGGAGGAATTCTTTGAACGTGGAAAAGGAGTTCGGCAAGGGAATCCCCTCTCACCCCTTCTATTCTGCGTAGCGGAAGAAGTACTTAGTAAATGGATTGACAAAGAAATAGTTGCTGGAAATATCTCTCTTGCAAAAGCTAACAGGTCCACGTCTATTCCCCCTATTTATTCTATGCTGACGACATTGTATTATTCTGTAAGGGTGATGAAAATTAAGTGGAGGGGCTTAGGGCGGTCCTGCAGAATTATGCAATTCAATTGGGCTAGGTTTTCAGCCCATTGAAGTCTAAAGTGTTTTTTGGGAAACATGTTAAATTTGTCATCAAGAGAAAAGTGTTGTCTACTCTTGGTATACAAGAAGGTAAATTCCCCTTCATGTATTTAGGTGCTCCGATCTTTATTGGAGTGCTTAAAATGGAATACTTCAATCAAGCCACGGATAAAATCCTTGCAAAGTTTCAAAGGTGGAAAGTGAGTATGTTGTCAATGGCAGGGAAGATTTACTTGGTGAATTATGTTATTATATCGTCCGAAGTACACATTATGATGGTGTACAAGTGGCCAAGGCATCTTATTAAAAAGATAGAGTCTTCTTTCTGGAATTTCATCTGGTCAGGGGATGTGTCTACACAACATCGCTTCACGGTGGGTGGAATAGAGTTTGTAGACCGCTCTCAGAAGGAGGTTTGTGGGTAAGAAACATCAGAACAGCTAATAAAGCTTATTTAATGAAGCTTGCATGGGACATTCTGCAAAGCAAATGGCCGTGGGCTTGTATTAAGGGCAGATGGTTTGAAGGTTACAACATCAAATCAGGATACATCCAATCTTCCATTAGGAGTGCGTGCATTGAGCATATTAAAAGACTAATGTAGGATGAGATATGGATTGTGGGATATGACTCTAAGGTGAGATTTTAGTTAGACAACTGGATTGGCTCCCCTATAGCGTATTTAGTTGGTATTCCTCATGAACATTGCCATTATTTTGATCAAAAGATAGGAGATTATCTTTATGATGAATATTGGCATTTTTCGGAAAGTTTCACAGCGACTTTCCCTAATATTGTTGACACCATTCTAGAGACAAGGATGGCACCTGACGTGGTGGATTGCAGGGTTTGGAGCAAGTCAATACAAGGGAAAGTCACCTCCCAAATTTCATACATGCATGCACGACATTTCTTTATCGAGCCAGCCTGGGGTTCTTGGATTTGGGATAGATTTATCCCAAGAAAGAGATCGCAGGCTATATTGAAAGTCATCAAAGGCATTGCTACGACTTGGGATGTCATAAGGGATCGAGGGTTCTTTGGGCCCTCGCGATGTTATCTCTGCAAAAAACATGAGGAAACCACAGATCACATATTTCTAACATGCCCAGTATCTTTGCAGGTGCTCTCTAAATTATTGGCAGGTTTCTCTTTTGGTCACAAGCTGTATGTGGATCAGACTTTTGTTGGATTCCTTCTACAAGCTATGGGGATGAAGTGCAGCAAACAAATTACATCAGTGTAGAGGCTGGCGATTACTACTTTTGTCTGGATAATATGGCAAAAACGCAATGAGACCATGCATCAAGGTTACGAGGTTAAGTAGGATGGAGATGAAGTAAAGTTGGTGGACAAGGACATTAGAGTTTCAGGTATCATGGCTAGACTTATGTCTCTCATTCAGGAAGGAAATTTGTTCGATCTTGGACCAATGAATAATACGGTGGAAGACTTGATCACGCTGAAATATTTTGAGATTAAGGGAAAACACCGCAAGGCACCGTAAGTTATACCTGTCAAATGGAGGCCGCTGATACCTGGATGGGTAAAAGTCAATATAGATGGATACGCTGCAGGGTCACTGAGCCACATCTCTGGAGGTGGAGTGTCACCAGTGACTTTGATATTGGATTCCCGCTGGAGGCAGAGCTTGCAGCTGCTTGTTTGGACATTGAATTCTCTTCAGCCAGGGGTTGGAAGAATATTTGGTTAGAATTAGACTCCACTTATGTTGTTCATGTATTTACGCATCCTTCGCCCGTGATTCCTTGGCGGGTTTATTCTAGGTGGAAAAGGGTGAAACACATTCTCAGGAATAATGATTTCATGGTATCGCACATCTATCGTGAAGGCAACGCAGCAGCGGACCTCATTTCAAACATAGGGGCTGAAACAACATGGTATTTAGAAGCGTCTGCAGCCCTATCTAGACAACTATTTTGTGATATGAACCGCGAGTTCTTTAAATTTAGATAGATTGTATCTTGCTTTTCCATTACATATTTTTAGATTGTTCTTTGTACGGTTTTGATTTTAATTTAATACATCACTTATTTGCCTAAATCTACCAAAATGGTTCTAGCCTATGATGTTGCAAAGAACAATAATGGGAGTTGGATAGATCTTACCCACACGTCTGGAAAATACAAGATAAATTAGGAAATGAATAAAACCCTAGATGCGGGAGTCGTCGCATCCTTCTCCATCTTGAATCCTCCTCTTGGTTCTCCTCTAGATTTCATAGACGAATCTTCACAGTGATGAATGGATGGAGGAAAGGATGTGGATGATGGTTGGGGGGTGATCCCCTCTTGTGGGATGTAGGATGATTGTGTTGCGGTCTCACCAATAATGATTTGATCTGTATCCCCTTTTATACTTGTAAGCTCTCCTTATAGACCCTGGATGGGCTTTTCTTGGAAAACATAAAAATACATGGAGAGTGGATGAAAAACCCGTTGAAAACAGATCTACGTGTCTCAGTTCGACCAAAGTGGTTCTGGTTGAACTGGAGGCCTTGGTCGAACTGCATTGCGCAGTCTCACCATTCCGCGTATAACTTCCACATCTAAGCTCTGATTTGAGTGATTCTTATGATCATGCCATCCTCTCTTCCTTAGTTTTCTATCCATATAAAGAAATCATATAAACTATAATATTTGAATATGTAACAAGTCATGCAAATTGGCATAGCCGTTCTGTTCGGCACAGCTTGCACAACGTTACCACTTTGATCATAACTTTCTCGTTTGGAGTCCGATTGAAGTGTTCCTTATGCCAAAACGATCCTCTCTTCTGTGGCTTTCCAACTATATATCACAATTTCAGTTCAGAACTCCACACAAATACAGAAAAATTATACAAGTTGGACGTGAGTTTTTCAGCATTCTTACACAAGTGGCACCTTTTCATAAACTTGGCTCTTTTGATCCTTTTTCCATCTAAAACATAATAAAACACCTCAAGTGCACCTATTTCTTAAATATATCGAATATAAGACAATTGTGCTAATATATAATAACAATTCACATCAAAAAGGTGTTAAATTAGATACTAAAAATGCTTATTTTCACTCTCATCAGCTCCGCCAACGTGTACAAATGTTTGTTCATACCATAGTTGAGATGAAACTGCTCAAAACTCCTAGGCAAACTTTGGAGTATGATATCGACTTGAGTTTTCCCATCGATTTCAGCTCCAAGGACCTCCAACTCATTGAGTTGGCTCATCATTCTAAGAACATGCTCCCTTACGGGAGTGCCCTCAGTCATTTTGGTGTTCATCAGTACACTCTCCGATTTAGCAGGACGACTCTGGTCTCCGAAGAGTTCCCTAAGATTTAGCATCATATCATATGCAGAGTTCATAGCTTGATGTTGATGCTGAAGCACGCTTGACATTAAAGCCAATATATAGCACTTAGCCATCCTATCAGCTTTGGTCCACCTATTATAAACAACTCTTTGCTCTTCAATAGATACATTAGTAGGTTTCGCAGGACATTCCTCAGTGAGTACAAAGATGTAATTTTCAACAGTTAAACCAATATCCATGTTTCGTTTCCAGTCAACGTAATTTGTGCCAGTAAGTTTGTGTTCTTTAAGTATAACAGAAAGTGAGTTGCCATTTTAAAATCCTGAGAATCATAAATAATAAACAGATCAAACACTTCGAATTTATCAATTTATATTGATTCCCTCAAAATAATATAAAATAAAATTCACCAACATCTCAAGCACCGTGAGTATGCATGCACGATATTGTGGATGCATACAAACCCGAACATTTACAAGAGAAGGTTTTACCCATTAATTTCATTTGTCAACCTAACTTTATGACAAAATAATTAATAGTCGGTTTCTCTTTAGCCATGCAAATAACAGCAGTGACTCCGATGGGGAGTATACTTATTATTTACACCTAAGTGTACACCATTATTTGATTCCAAGTCCGCGGCCCAAGCTTGTGTGCCTTATAGATGGAGAAGTACACACGCACTCAGATAACTTCCTACAATCATCATAAAGAAGTTTGTACTAGTGATCCGTGAGTAAACTCATCCGATGTGGAGGAAGGCCCTATTGTCAACGTGCAAGTTTACTCACATCACTTACAAACCAATAATGGAGGCTGCATGAATTAATTACCAATCCCCTCTCCCACTTAGTTATTTAACACCGAGGGTTTTTAACATGCATATAATATTCAAATATAATACGTAACTTATCATGCTTCTATTACGGCAATTAAATTCAAATAGAACATGCATCCTCATTCATAACAATAATAGATAATTAAATCAATTAATACAGTTATATATCGGCAAATTTGATCATTCGTCACCAAGCATAAAATTGAGCAGCTACGACTATGCGGGGTTCGACCTAAACTCGAGTGGCAAGCTGATCAACGAGAGTCCTAACTTGCGCGCCAAGACATCAGCGTGGCTCGAGCAGACAAAACTAAAATTAACGAGCCACGCTGGAGAGCTGAACTCGACTCAAGTGGCATCCATCGCTTGAACTCGAGTCGAGCCATCTCCTGGCCATCAGCTTGATTCGAGTGCAAGCTGATCGGCGAGAGCCCTAATTTGCATGCCAAGACATCCCGTCACCGTACCTGCACCAACGCCGGCCAGGGCTCAATCTGAGTACGACCACTCACTGCCAGACATGTCTAACCCGCACAGCCTCCGTCCACATGATGTGCCGCAAGTGTTGCCATCATCAGTTGTGACTTGACCGAAATTGGCTGAGACCCGATCAGAAACGAAGAAAGACGTGCCTGTAACAACAAATATTGTATTTATAATAAAATAAACACAAAAGAATTACAATGATAATCCAGAATGATTAAACTTGATAATTTAGGAAACAATCTCTACTATCCTCTAATTCTTCTCTCGAATCAATTTGGCTTTACTTTGACTTGTGTTGACCGCATTGACCGCGTTGATAGTGTGTGTTGAGTCGAATCTTCAGTTGAAGCTTGTCCGAACTCGGATTTGGATTTTATAACGTTAATCCAGAGGCGTCGAGCCTTTGTTTGGATTAAACGTGCTTTATTTGAAAAACACTCGATCTGGGGGCTTAGCACCTTAATCCCGGGTCGTATGCTATTCTTGGCGCGAAGAACACCGAAGAACTTAGTATATGAAGAATGCTTGATTTGGGGGGCTCCGCACCTTAATCCCGAATCGTTTTCCGTTCTTGACTTGAAGATGCTTGAAGATCTCAAGGGAGTACTGCTCGTGTTCTTGATCTCTTCAGAGCGTTTGTGTCTTCACGTCTTTGAATGTGTGTGTCTGGAATGAATGGAGGAGAGCTTCTTATATAGGTGAGGAATGAGCATGCCCCATAAATAACTCGCAGTCTGATTGACCAAGGGCTGATTTGACCTGATTCTGCGGGCTTGGGCCTTTCACTTTCTTAAGCCTCAAGTCAGGTTTATTTGTCTTGAACTTGCCTTATTTAATTTAAACCCCATTTAATTTATTGGTTTTAAATTAATTATCTATTATTTATTAATCTATTTTAGGATTTTATTTATTTAAATCCCTTAATAAATAAATAATTAATTGATAATTATTGCATTAATTTGCCACATATTTTCCTTTAATAGGCAAAAAAATTCAAGTGCTTACAAATGCCCCCTCGCATTTTGTTCACGGACGCCTTTGTGTTGAAGTGAACAAATTGCGATAATCCATTCTTGATCAACATGATTGAATTTTATTGCTTGCTTTACCAACTTGATATGAATAGCCTGAATTATGACTGAATTTAGTGAAGTGCTAAGCTGCCTACGTACCTCTTTGAAGAGGATCAAGTCATAACATAGTTCAAAGAGACATGATTTGATTTGAATGGGGGGCCGTACACATTTTATACTTATGCGGGCCAGGAGTAACATGCAGTTTAAGCTCGTGCGTCGAGGAGCGTCATATATATAGATAGTTTTAGCTCATATCAAGGAGCATGATGTAGACAGTTTTCGCTCGTGTCAGGGAGCATTGTGTGGACAGTTTTCTCTCATGTCCAGGAGTATTGTGTGGATAGTTTTCTCTCATATCAAGGAGCTTTGTGTGTAGATAGTTTATACTCATATCAAGAAGCATTGTGTGTAGATAGTTTTAACTCGTATCAAGGAGCTTAGTTTGAGATTTTTTAGATAGTTTAAACTCGTATCAAGGAGCGTAATGTAGACAGTTTTCGCTCGTACCAAGGAGCTTTGACTTGAGGATTTTAGAAAGTTTAAGCTCATATCAAGGAGCATGACTTGAGGCTTTTTATATAGTTTAAGCTCGTATCAAGGAGCATAATGCAGATAGTTTTAGCTTGTATCAAGGACCATCGTGTATGGTGAATTTTAGATAGTTTTAGCTCATATCAAGGAACGTAATGCAGACAGTTTTAGCTCATGTCAAGGAGCTTTGACTTGATTTATCAACAGTTTATTGCCCCTAATCTTCGGATGCACTATTTTCTCTTTCTTCAACTTCATTTCTGTTAATCTTTATAGAAACTGCAGCCTTTGTTTGTGGTTTCTCTTCCAAGGGATCATCGAAGGACATGTATTCAAACTCGTAAGAGTCTTGAATAGAGGGCCATTTGATGTCATTTGATGTTAGGCTTAACTCCATGTCGTGAGCTCTTGAAGCCAACTCTTCAAAAGTTTTAGGCCGAATTCCTTGTAGTATGTAGCTAAGATTCCATTGCATCCCTTGAATGCACATTTCTATAGTTGAAGTTTTTGACAGCTTTTCTTTATAATTTAGGCTTAGGCTCCTCCATCTGTTGATGTAGTCGATGACATATTCTTCATCACTTTGACGAGTATTTGTCAACTCTATCATGTTAACAGTTCTTCGTGTGCTATAGAAGCGATTGAGGAATACTTTTTCCATTTGCCCCCAACTGTCAATGGAGTTGGCTTCCAAGTCGATATACCACTCAAAGGCATTTCCTTTTAGAGATCGAACAAATTGTCTCACCATGTGATCTTCGTAGGTCCCAGCATCATTGCATGTCTCGATGAAATGCGCCATATGTTGTCTTGGATTGCCTTTGTCATCGAATTGTTGAAACTTTGGAGGTTGGTAGTCAGTTGGCATCCTCAAGTTGTCAATCCTCTTTGTATATGGCTTGACGTAGGTTGAAGAAGATTTGGAGCTCCCTTCAAACTTATCATTTATCGTCTCCAACACGATGTTCTTTAATTGGTTGATAGAAAGCATTCCATCAGTTGAAACTTGTATCGTATCCTCAGCTAGCTTTTCTTCAGATAGATGATGCTTCGTTGAGTCTTCCTCCCCATGTTCATCCTCAACTTGTTTCTCATTTGTACGATTTATCTCCACATTCTCCATTTTCTTCATAAGTACAGAGATTTTTACGTCTTCAGCTTCCATATGCTTCGTGAGTCCTTCAATGGCTCTCATCATACTTGCTAGTTGTTCCTCAATGGTCATATCATTTATTGTCATCACTGCAGCTGCAGCTGAGGTAGATGGTGAGCTTGGTATTGAGTGAGGAGTTGAGTAGGTAGAATCATCTTCACTATTTTTGTCTCCGTGCAATGGCTTGTTAAGAGCAATCCCAACCACATGGTTTGTCTCTGAGGAGGCTTCAGACATACTTCTTGTAACGAGTTCAGCATTTTTAATTTGCAACTCTTGAGGCTTTGATGCAGTTTGCCTTCGTATCGCAATCTTTAGCGGAGTCATAACTTGCATCTTCGCAGCTTGTAGCTCTAAAGGCTTTGAGGTAGATGACCTTTTTATCGCGATCCTAAGAGGAGTCATACTTTGTATCTTCGAGGTTGTTGAGAGAAGAGATGAGAGGTAGAGACTGTCCCACTGGGCGTGCCAAAATTTGTAACAACAAATATTGTATTTATAATAAAATAAACACAAAAGAATTACAATGATAATCCAGAAGGATTAAACTTGATAATTTAGGAAACAATCTCTACTATCCTCTGATTCTTCTCTCAAATCAATTTGGCTTTACTTTGGCGTGTGTTGACCGCATTGACCGCGTTGACAGTGTGTGTTGAGTCGGATCTTCAGTTGAAGCTTGTCCAAACTCGGATTTGGATTTTATAACGTTAATCCAGAGACGTCGAGCCTTTGTTTGGATTAAATGTGCTTTATTTGAAAAACACTCGATCTGGGGGCTTAGCACCTTAATCCCGGGTCGTATGCTGTTCTTGGCACGAAGAACACCAAAGAACTTAGTATATGAAGAACGCTTGATTTGGGGGGCTCCGCACCTTAATCCCGAATCATTTTCCGTTCTTGACTTGAAGATGCTTGAAGATCTCAAGGGAGCACTGCTCGTGTTCTTGATCTCTTCAGAGCATTTGTGTCTTCAGGTCTTTGAATGTGTGTGTCTGGAATGAATGGAGGAGAGCTCCTTATATAGGTGAGGAATGAGCATGCCCCATAAATAACTCGCAGTCTGATTGGCCCAGGGCTGATTTGACCTGATTCTGCGGGCTTGGGTCTTTCACTTTCTTAAGCCTCAAGTCAGGTTTATTGGTCTTGAACTTGCCTTATTTAATTTAAACCCCATTTAATTTATTGGGTTTTAAATTAATTATCTATTATTTATTAATCTATTTTAGGAATTTATTTATTTAAATCCCTTAATAAATAAATAATTAATTGATAATTATTGCATTAATTTGCCACATATTTTCCTTTAATAGGCAATAAAATTCAAGTGCTTACAGTGCCCAAACCTGCAGTTGACTCGCCTAGAACCACCATCAGACGAGCTTCGAATGTCGAGTCGACTCACCCGGAACCATGCGCTGCAAGTCTGACATTGCTGGCTCCAGCATCATCATCCCCTACAGGTTTTTTTCAGTCGGCGTCGTGCTGTCTCCGATCATCAGTATCGTCCAGCCGCGCCACCCGTCGGCTAACATTGAATTTGTCTAGTAACGCGTTTGTCTCCACCTCATTCCCTAGTCACGACTTCCATAAGCCTGCCACTGGGTTCACATGCCTAGCGATCGTCGTCCTTCATGATTGCACCGTAGACCTTCATCATATAGCCCTTTTATGCCAAGGCCCACCAATTTCCGTCGCTTGCCACACACGTTACTGTCGAACGCAGGCATCGCACAAGTAGGGTTTTCATAGAATAATTCAACAAATCTATAAACCCTAATTCTCATGCTTTTCTATACGATAATTAAATCACGTATAACACATAAACCCTAGCCTAACGTGTCATGTTTTACCACAAAATTGAAGCTCTGATACCAATTATTGGCGTTCGATCATTTGGTTAGCGTGAACTATTAGGGTTCCATGTGTTTCTAATCCAGCAGAAGTATTAAGATAGAAACATATTACCTTTCACCAGGGTATGTTGATGATGAAAAACTGCAGAAAACAACCTCTTGATCTTTTGCTGTATTCCCAAGTTCAATCCTGATATCGTGTGGGCGACGATCTTCTGAATCTTCTTAATCTGCTACTTTCCTCTCTTTCACGTCAAAAGTGGCGATCAAGTTAGGGTTCTAGGAAGTTGAGATGACTTATTTATGGGCTATGACAGGGACCAGGAGGAGAAATTAGAGTCGGGCCTCCGTTGGGCTTAAGTATCCAAGTTTAGCCTAAAATTTATACTTAAGTCTAATAATAATAATATAGTCCGCTAAAATATTATTACTGCACTGCCGCTCCAATCCCATAATTACGTTGTGGGCTCCTTCTTATTATGAGCTCGACAGTCTCCCCATGTTTAAGATATACAATGCCTATTAATTAATTAAGTACTGACAACTCCATTAATTAATATCTCATCCGAGAGTAGTACCACTCAACCTCATTATCATGCCGGAATTAATCCACTTGCAAGATTTACATGATAATCCTTTTGAGCTCCTCAAGGGACATCTTCAACCTATTTAATAAAACATAGATTCATGTTACAATCAACTGCACACCATAGAGACAATACTATTTCCCAACTCACCGAGTTCATTGATTTAATATATAAATCTCTCCCATTGATGAATCAAAGAGATAAATACGGGCTTATGTGTCAAGGTTATTGTATAGGGATTAAGGGCATGAACATCCATAAAAACTGAGATAAAGTTCTCCTATATAGTCAGTATAAGTCGAACGATCTCAAGTGGTCCTGCTCAATACACACAATGCATACTAATGTGATTTTATAGTAAAGACAAACTAATACCAAATCACTCTACAACTATCTATATAGATTATCCTCGTCTATCTCGATTGTGAGCATTTGTTTATACTTTATAAGGAAACCGATAATATGATCTTTCGCGTGTTGTCGCACACATATTATCTATAGAATAAAGTAAATGAACTTCTGCATAAAACATATAAATAAATTATAATATGCAAAAATGTTTGATCATATGATTCTCATTTCAAATAAATTGTTAAAACATTGTTCATACAAAAAGCTAAATTTTAGTATACAATCTAATACTCTCCCATAGGCTCTAGTTGCCTAGCTTTCAATAGAAAGAGACATCCGCATTTCTTTGTTCCAGTATCCCTCTTCCTTCCATCTTTATCTTTTTTCATATTAATATCAAATTCATCCACTTCATCATTTGCTAAAACGATGGCCATTTTAGGTATTCTATCACGATATTCCCCTCCTCTTTCGCAACCAGGGCATAAGCGACCCACCCTTATATTTATTATTCCCTCCATCAGACCTCTTAACAACAATAACCATCCATCTTCGTTTCTAACTTTTCTAACCCAATTTAGAAGATCATCTCTAGTACCAAATAAAGTATGATTGGTCACTAGAAAAAAAATATTTCTCTCTCTAGAATTTTTTTCTCCTTTCTCTCTAAAATTCTTCTTGTTGATTACGTTTGATCGTGTTTCTTCCAATATGGAGGTGCATCTGTTGGCAATTGGATCGTGTGGATCAACCGTGATCTTCTACTGTATGTCCCAAGTGTGATCCTGCTGTTGTGTGGGCAACAGTCTGCAGGATCTCTCAATCTGCTTCTCTTCCCTTCTCTCCCCAAAAGAGGCGCAGGAATAATCTTAGGGTTCCAGGAAGCTGAGTTCACTTATATATTGGGCTACAGCAGGGACCATGAGGAGAAATTGGGCTGGGCCTCAATTGAATTTAATTAACCAAGCTTAGCCCAAAGCTTTTAATTAAATCCAATAATAATAATATAGTCCACTAAAATATTATTATTGCACTACCCGTCCAATCCCAAATTATGTTCTGGGCTCCTTCTTATTATGAGCCCGAAAGTCTCCCCATGTTTAAGATATACAATGCCCATTAATTAATTAAGTTACTGACAACTCAAATTAATTAATATCTCATCCGAGAGTAGTACCACTCAACCTTATTATCATGCCAGAAATTAATCCACTTGCAAGATTTACATGATAAACCTTATGAGCTCCTCAAGGGGACATCATCAACCTATGACGGACATGGATTCCTTCTACAATCAACAGCACACCATAGATACAGCACTACTTCCCAACTCACCGAGTTTGTTGATTTAATACTTATAAATCTCACCCATTGATGAATCAAAGAAATACATACTGCCCTACGTGTCGAGGTTATTGTATAGGGATTAAGAGCACGGACTTCCATAATAACAGAGATCAAGTTCTTCTATAAGTCAGTATAAGCCGAATGATCTCAGGCGGTCCTGCTCAATACACACAAGTGCACTAATGTGATTCTATAGCCAAGACAAGCTAATACCGAACCACACTACAACCATACCGATAGAGAGTCCCCGTCTTTCTCGGTTGTGAGCATCTGTTTATACTTTATAAGGAAACCGATAATATGATCTTCCGCGTGTTGTCGCACAACATATTATCTACAGAATAAAGTAAATGGACTATCGCATCATTCATATAATTAAATTACAAGATGCAATCATTTGATCAATGATTCTCATTTCAAATAAATTGTTATAACAGTGTTCATACTAAAGCTAGACTTTTAGTATACAATCCAACAATCTCCCACTTATACTAAAAGACTATGCTGTCATGTTTTCTGCCATACATCTGATTCCCTCTTCCACTACACGACCATTAAAAGCTCTCGCCTTAAGGTCCTTGTAAATGGATTTACTAGGTCATCATCCGATGCAATCTAGTCGACAACAACCTTCCCCTCATCATACGATTTCTCGTAACAGGTGGTACTGGCGCTCCATGTGTTTAATTGCCTTATGGACTCGTGATTCCTTCAAGTTTGCAACTGCACCAATATCAGCAATATAAATTGTGATAATCTTGGGCAAACTTAGAAACACTTCAAAGTCCATCATGAAGTCTCTAGAGTCATATAGATACTTTGGTTGCCTCATAGGCTCCAATTTATCATCTTTCCATGATGGAGTCCGGAGTCTGAAATATATTTCTATATAACACTCCTCCACATTATGACTCTACTTCCTAAAATTAAACACATAACCTTTGAGGAGAATTTACTGCCGTCCAATCTGACTAAAAATCCGAATCTACGTAATCCACAAGAAGCAGTGAATCTGTCCAGTAAGTGTATATATGATAACCAGTCCTTCTCAGGCACTTCATATATATCTTACCACAGTTCATCATTCTTGTTCCGGGTTACGTTGATACCCACTGTTCATGCATTCAGCAAAACAAATATCCAATCTCGTTCATAGCATTCTTTAGATTAAGCTTCCTTATTTGCCGAAACATAAGGAACCGCTTTCATCTCCTTTATCTTCATTTATGTCTCAAGACACATCCAATAAAATAAATTTATATGCTAAACGAGTATGGACTGTATCATTTTATGAAACTTGAGATAAGCGTAATATCCTTTCTTGTGATCCGTATTACCGTGATCAAAAGGATATATTTCGCCTTTCTTAAGTCCTTCATCTCTACCGCTTTATTAACCGTACCCATACGCCCGATAATACTCTTTCATTGTCTCCAATGAGCAAGATACTATCTACGTATAGTATAAGAAATACCACCATGTTTCTGTCACTCTTTACAACACACAAGACTCATCCGCTCATTGATTTAAATCCATGCCACTGGATTACCTAATCAAAACAGATGATTCACAATCTCAAAGCTTGGTTTAGTCCATTGATGGACACCTATAAGCTTACTATTAAAATGCACTTAGCCCTTTGCAATGAATTATTTTGATTGCTCCACATAGATGTTTTTCTCAAGACTTCCAATCAGGAAAGCTGTCTTGACATCTATTTGTTGTTCCTCATAATTCAATATGAGCAGCAAAATTTAAAAGAATCTGGATCAACTAAGCATAGCTACAAGCGAACAGGTTTTCTCATAATCGAACCATTTCTTTCTGAGTACACCTTTTCGCAACAAGCTTTGCTTCCAAGGTTTTCACCTTACCGTATGATCCTCTTTTATTTCATCATTCATTACAACTTACTAAGATTCCGCATTTTAATCTTGTAGTGCTAAGTCGTATCCATGGGATAATACCATATTTACTAGGGACCAAGTCTCACGACTCTCCCAAAATATATATTTTACGAGTTGTCGAACAACCCTCCCACTACGACAAGGTACTACATGTAATTGTGTATCAGATGTGACACGCGTTGCAGTTTACCTTGTGGCATATCCTCTTGTACACTTGGTACTTATACTTAGTGTTTTCTCTCTCATTTCCTTTAGAACAACTTTTACATTGGTTTGTGATTTATTACATAGTCCTTTTCCAAAAATCTACTGTTTCTAGGGCTTATCCATAAAATGAATTTATTCATTTTTAATAATTCTTCATCTATCTAATCATTACTATAAGAGATTATACCTTCTATTCACCACACCATTCCACTGGGGAATGTCCGGTGTTGCCATCTTGAGATTTAATCTCAACTTCTGATTAATAGCTCCTAACTATCCTAAAAGGTATTTACCACCACGGTTAAACCGTAATGACTACCTCTTGCCTGGATAATATTAGGTCCGCTTGAATCAGAATGAACTTATTCCAACATATATATCTTTGGCTCTACACTCCACAGCTTTGAAAAGGCAGTTAATCATTTTTACTTTCAAGCAGGACTCGCAAGTTTGATAGTTTCCACTTCAGATAAACTTTACGGTCCATCGGCTATCAACTTTTGAATCCTACTCAAGTAAAATGAATTAGTCTTAGACGCCAAATGTATGTTTAGTTCATCTCCGAAGGTTCCTTTCTCTTACTAATATTAGAAGATGCATTATTAATTACTATTTCTTGCATCTGTGGGATGAACATGATTCAAGAGTATAATTATTATCCACCAACGTACTATAACGGATTATACCCCCATTCCTCATCATTATGACCATGTCATATAAATGAAATGAAGTATCCATCCGTTAATGCATAGAAACCGAAATTAAATTCTTTCCATGAAAACGTACGTAAAGATAATTTCTCATAATCAATCATTTATTCCTATCATAAGATAGATAAATAACTCCCACTGCAATAGCCACTACCTTCGTAGTTTTACCCATGTCATAACTATCTTATCCTCACTTAGTAATAAACATTTAGTGATTCCAGTATCTACACACTTCGTGTTAATAGATGCCATCACTAATCATGTTTAAACAACTAGTGAATAAGATATTAAACTTGTTCACTTTATGATGAAAATGGCTTTCCTTTGCCACATGTTTTGTCAGAAGTCTCCCACCATATACATCCTCTAGTATTTCAGGTAGAACTTTCTCAAAACATCAAGGCTAAACATGGAGAATAAAATTGATCTAGGTTTCCCTTTCAATTTATACTCCAAGCTTTTCCAATTCATTCATCAAATTCTATCATGATCTTGCGCCTTTTAAATTACTCAAGTATCTGAAGAGTTACATGAGTTCATCATATTTCTATGATCCTCTCATCTCTTCACTAAAGACTTTAATAGGCATCATGAGCCGTCCTTTGAGAGAACACATGTATTTTCTTAAGCAGTAAGTTTCAAAATTAAGATTCTTTTCTAATCAGTTAATTTGGACAAGTAAATATAATTTCTTTTAGTTAACAATTAGTGAGACTAAAACTATTCGAAATACAGAGAATCACGATTAAATTTACTGATCAAAACTTCGAATTTTATCCTTTATATTGTTTCCCTCAAAACAATATAAAATAAAATTCACCGACATCTCAAGCACCGTGAGTCTGCAAGCCACGTTAGTGTGGACGTTTACAAACCCGAACATTTACAAGAGAAGATTTTACCCATTAATTTCATTTGTCAACCTAACTTTATGACAAAATAATTAATAGTCGGTTACTCTTTAGCCATGCAAATAATAGCAGTGACTCCGTTGGGGAGGATACTAATTATTTACACCTAAGTGTACACCATTATTTGATCCCAAGTCCACTGCGCGAGCTTATGTGCCTTACAGTTGGAGAAGTACACACGCGCTCGGGTAGCTTCCTACTATCATCAATTATAAGTTTGTACCAGTGTACCGCACACAAACTCATCCGTTAGGGAGGAAGGCCTATGCCAACACGCAAGTTTATGTGCCACATTACAAACAATAATTATTTATGAAGTCTGTACCAGTGATCCGTGAATAAACTCATCCGTTAGGGAGGAAGGCCTATGCCAACACGCAAGTTTACTCACATCACTTACTAACCAATAATGGAGGCCACGGGAATTTATTACCAATCCCCTCTCTCACTTAGTTATTTAATTACCGAGGGATTTTAACATGCATATAATATTCCAGAATAAAATATACAACTTAGACATGCTTCTATTAACAGCAATTTAAATAAATAAATCACATAGAACATGCCTATCATATATAACAATTAATTGTCAAGTTAAAACAATTAAATCAGTTACATAACATAATTAATTGCATAATAAATAGTGGATCAATTAAATGGGCCCTAGAGCAACAAATAAGCACAAAATGAGCAGCAGATTAATTAATTAATCATGCTCATTATCTATGGCCCATAATCTTAGCCCAAAACCAAATTAAATCCACCAAGCCCACAAGCACAAAATTAGCCCATAAATAAATAACTAATTTATCATGCTTGGCCCAATACACACAATTAATTAAAACCAGCAATTAATATTGGCCCAGCAGCCCACAAGCATTTTAATTAAAATTGGGCCCAACAGCCCAAAACCAAATTAAAATAGAGCAGCATTGAATCCACAGCCCATTAGCATTTTAATTAAATATGGGCCCAACAGCCCATAACCAAATTAAAATTGAGCCCAATAATCCAACATTAAAATATGCATAACAACCCACATAAGCTTTTCAATTAAAAATTGGGCCAAATAGCCCAAAACCTAATTAAATAAAGCCCAGTGGGGCAGCCCATACACAACTTCTGCCCTTCTCCTCCTGCCAGCCGCAATTGAAACCACACGGCGAGTCAACACGGGCGCTACCCGGCACCACCGCTGCCGGCCGATGTACCCACAGCCCACAGGAGCCGCTTCGTCAGTCCTCTGACTGCCAGCCGCCAGCCGCTGGCGACCAACTGCCGTGCGTCATTCAGCAGCGCCTGTCGAATCACCCGCCTGTCGTCGACCACTGCCGCCGCCCGCGCCGCTCACGCTCGCCTGGAAGCTGCCGGAGACTGCCACCTCCCGCACTCGCCTGGAACCGTCAAGGCCCGACAGATTCGCCACGCTACGTCTGTCCATCAGCAACGCCACCAATACATTCAGAAGCCGCCAACGATTCGTCTGGAACCCAGCTGCATCTCGCCCGGAAGTAGCCTGTTCTCGTACGGATGCTTCAACAGCCGAGCCCAGAACATCACCGATCCGTCAGACGCCGCCTGTTTTCAATCGCCTGAACAGCACCATCGCAATTTGATCCAGCCGATGCCGCCATCCATTACCGCTGACTGGAGTCGCTCGCCTTGCGCCGGACTCCTTTGACACGTATTGGTGAATGCTGGATCCCGTATCAGACGTGTCGATCTGCCGCGTGCCACCACCAGCGCCGCCGATCTTCTGGGCGGATCAGCTCCGACCCGATCGGTAATGGGTTTGACTCGCCCGGGTCCTGCTGTCCAGATCTGCCGTCGTGGTGGCTGCCCACTTCGGCGCCGCCGCGCACAAGCCATCAACCGGCCGTCGGGCTCCACACCCCTCGTCGAACAAGGCCCAGCCTCCAGTGCCTCGTCGATTGTTCATTCGATTTCTCCAGTCGCCCATCGGCGTTTGTGTTCAGATCGCAATGAACCCAGCCACCACAAGCACACGTGTGTGAAACAACGTGTCTAAACAGAAAGCATACAGGAAAATAACATCCAACAAAACCATAGGATTTCATGGATAATTCAAAAAAAAAAGATCCAAAACCCTTCTGATTATTTACAGATTAATCCATGTAATCATATAATCAATATAATACATGCTTTCAATGAACCACGATAAGCAATTACAACTAGATTATTACAAATAACCACATAATCACTTAAACCCAACTTTACGATTCACGTATCACCACAAAACCAACGCTCTGATACCAATTGTTGGCAATTGGATCGTGTGGATCAACCGTGATCGTTAGTAAAACAGGTAAACAATAAGCAGCGGAAGCAATTAAACCGTTTACCTTACTTCTGGGTTGGTGTAGAGGATGAACTGCAGAGAACTACCTCTGATCTTCTACTGTATGTCCCAAGTGTGATCCTGCTGTTGTGTGGGCAACAGTCTGCAGGATCTCTCAATCTGCTTCTCTTCCCTTCTCTCCCCAAAAGAGGCGCAGGAATAATCTTAGGGTTCCAGGAAGCTGAGTTCACTTATATATTGGGCTACAGCAGGGACCAGGAGGAGAAATTGGGATGGGCCTCAATTGAATTTAATTAACCAAGCTTAGCCCAAAGCTTTTAATTAAATCCAATAATAATAATATAGTCCACTAAAATATTATTATTGCACTACCCGTCCAATCCCAAATTATGTTCTGGGCTCCTTCTTATTACGAGCCCGAAAGTCTCCCCATGTTTAAGATATACAATGCCCATTAATTAATTAAGTTACTGACAACTCAAATTAATTAATATCTCATCCGAGAGTAGTACCACTCAACCTTATTATCATGCCGGAAATTAATCCACTTGCAAGATTTACATGATAAACCTTATGAGCTCCTCAAGGGGACATCATCAACCTATGACGGGCATGGATTCCTTCTACAATCAACAGCACACCATAGATACAGCACTACTTCCCAACTCACCGAGTTTGTTGATTTAATACTTATAAATCTCACCCAATGATGAATCAAAGAAATACATACTGCCCTACGTGTCGAGGTTATTGTATAGGGATTAAGAGCACGGACTTCCATAATAACAGAGATCAAGTTCTTCTATAAGTCAGTATAAGCCGAACGATCTCAGGCGGTCCTGCTCAATACACACAAGTGTACTAATGTGATTCTATAGCCAAGACAAGCTAATACCGAACCACACTACAACCATACCGATAGAGAGTCCCCGTCTATCTCGGTTGTGAGCATCTGTTTATACTTTATAAGGAAACCGATAATATGATCTTCCGCGTGTTGTCGCATAACATATTATCTACAGAATAAAGTAAATGGACTATCGCATCATTCATATAATTAAATTACAAGATGCAATCATTTGATCAATGATTCTCATTTCAAATAAATTGTTATAACATTGTTCATACTAAAGCTAGACTTTTAGTATACAATCCAACAGCCTCCGCTCGGCGAAGGCACTTCTCGGCCTCTTCTTTCATATGATCAGAATATTGATCAGGCTGACCTCTCTTCGAATCCATAGTTTGAGGAGCTATTGCATCACAACCGTGCCTACGTCGGATAGCATATGCTACCCAGCGATGGTACCGACCGTATAAATCTCGGCTCACACAATAACACCACAAGGAATCCTGACTGTGTGGCTCCAGGGTTAGCATCGAACCCTAACTTGCATGGTAAGTCGAAACCCAACTTGCAGGACAAGTCTGCTAGAAACCCTAATTTGTAGGGGTTTTCTTCAAACCCTTCGACACAGGGTGGCTCTTCCGCCACTGATCGTTCCTCACCGATCAGAAACCGTACTGATCCTAGATCATACGCAGTGAAGGTTGGTAGTGATACTGACCCTATCTCACTCATCAAATCAACCATATGCAAGGGGCCTTTCCCCAGCCCTGTGACAAGGCCAATCAACAAAACAGGTTATATCCCTACTTTATCAATTTCCAATGAATTCTATGAGAGTTGTAAAAAGCTTTTCTCGCAATTTGTTATTATTAGGGTTCTTAAGACCAAGGGAACCAAGCCTCTTTCTCAGACAGAGGTTGAAAACCTATTTCAAAAGGCCTTTCTTCTGAAGAAGATTCTTGCAATTCATATTGGAATAGGGTACTTCACTATTCTTATTCCGAATGATAATATGAAGGTTAGGAACCTGAAGAAGAGATTTTTTTAGGATGGCAATATACAGCTTTGGGTTCAAAAGTGGATGCCAATATTAAATCCCTACAAGATTAAATCATCTTTGGTATCTATTTGGGTTCACATTTATGAGCTCCCAATGGAGCTATGGCATGGGGAGGTTATAAAAAAGATTGCTTCGGCTATAGGTACTCCAATCTGGGTGGATGACAGGTCACTAAATGGATCTATGGGTCACTTTGCAAGGGTGCTAGTGGAGGCAGATATCTTGGAGGAGCTTCCAGAATACATGAATATTGACACCTCTGAAGCTGTCATTCGTATATCTTTTGGATATAAAAGTATACCAGAATATTGCAAATCTTGTCATATTCTTGGACATAGTGTGGTAAACTGCTTAAAGGAATAAGGAAAAAAGGATAATCAAAAGAGGAAGCAGGAGGCTCACACAACAAAAAAATCGGTTGTTTCGGAGGGTTTCACAGCTCTAAAAAAATCTTGGACAAGGTAGGAGCCTATCCCGAACCTAGTGGATGTTTCTAATACATTCCAAGATCTTTCTGAGGAGGATGACGGGATGGAAGGTCAAAAACAACATATAACTAAGTGAGAGGAGAAGAAAGAACTCAGTGATATTAATGAAGAGTCAGACGAGAACAAGGATGTTAGTGATGAGGATGATGGGTCTGAACACGAATCATTTGATGATAATGAACTGGAGGAGGAACATGATGACAAGAATAATAATCTGAACGAGCTAGCTTTAGTGGTTAAAGATGATGAGCATATTCCGGTTGCAGTAGCTAGTCCACTAAGAAGTGAGGATATGGTGTTGTTTACTCTGGTGAATCACCCTGATTTAGTTATTGGAACTGAAAACAGTGCCTCTCAATTTGTTAGACAGGAGGCTCCTGTTACCAGATTGCGCACACCCGGGGTGAAGCATGTTGAGGCCAAAACTACAAATACTAAGAATATGACTACATCTGCCAGGAAAGCGTGGAAGGATTTGCCTAAAGACCCTTTGAAGCAAGGGAAGAATGCTCGTAAAAAATGAAGTTTCTTTCCTGGAATATCCGAGGTATTGGGAATGAAGGATCCCAGGAGGTTCTTAAAGAGCTTTGTCTCCACCATAAACCTTTATGGCTGGCCATTGCTGAGCCTAAGGTTCTCTTCTCTTCCATTCCCTCTTACTATTGGCGTAGTTTACACCTTACTTTTGTTGGCTCTAATGAAAGGGAGGGGCTGCGTCCTAATATATAGGTGTTCTACAACCCTATTCTTGTTTCAAACATCAGATGGATTTTTTCCTCTCCTCAGGTTATTATCTATGATTTTACATTTGATTCTTTTGACTATAGATGTGGCTTCGTGCATGCTAGTAATGATCAAATTATTGGAAGGTTGCTTTGGCTGGATATATACGCATTCTTAAATCAGTCTATGAATATTATGGGGGATTTTAACTATAGATGTGGCTTCGTGAATGCATGAAAGACTTAATGCGACAAGGAATGATAATCTCAGCTCCGTCGAATTTCAAGAGTTTCTTGACGTCACAGAGTTACATGATTTGGAGTTGCATGGCACTCGTTACACATGGGTCAGTCGCTCAGCTACTCGAGATATGAGGGCCTCAAGAATTGATAGAGTCCTGGTTGCAGATGGGGCTCTTGACAGATGAGATTCAGTGGTTGCCAATGCTCAAGCTAGGCACTCATCGGATCACAATCCCATTATTCTTAGTTGTAGCAGCAATGTCTTCTCTCTGAAACCTTTTCAAAAACATATGCGGCTTAAAGATACAAGGTTCTTTGTCATGGCTGCTACTTCATAGAAAAAACTCATACGGGCAGTAAATTCGATCTCTCGATTTGCATCAAAGCTTAGGAGATTGAAACTTGACATCAAGCACTAGAATTCAAGTGAGTAAGGGAATATTTTTGATGTGGTTAAAGCTGTTTTCGATTAGCTGAGAAATATACAAAACTACATAGATTCAGATGGAGACAGCCTGAAGCTTTTTACGGATGAGGTGGATGCTCATTTGTCCCTTAATGGTAAACTTTTGGAGCAACACCAATTTTATTCTCAGAAACACAAAACTGCTTGGCTTAAGGATGGGGATCGCAACACCGATTTCTTTTATCGAAGTCAGCATGCTGCGAAAACCAGATCGAGCATCAAATCTATGATGATTGATGGCTTGATGACGGATAATATGGAGGTTATTGAGAAGCATGTGGTGGAGTTTTATTCTAAACTCTTTCAAATCCCGACTAACTCGCCTGATTTTGGAACTCTGGACTTTGTTCAGAAAACTATTGATACCTCAGAAAACCTTGCTCTAACTCGGATTCCTTTTGAAGATGAGATAAGAAGTGCTGTGATGGAACTATCTGAGGATAGCGCTCCAGGTCCTGATGAGTTTGGAGGTAATTTCTATCACAAGTGTTGACATTTTATTGGTGACAACCTTTGTTTAACTTTGCAATACTTCTTTACTCATGCATTTATTCCTTCGGGGATTAACTGCAACTTCATGGTGCTTGTGCCTAAGTTGGAGGGAGCCAACAAGGTTGAGGACTTCATACCTATTACTCTCTTTAACTTCTTCTTCAAAATATTCACAAAGATTATAGCTAGCAGACTCGGTCCAATCCTTCACAAAAAGTTGGGATCTCATCAGTTTGGTTTCGTTCCAAATCGTAGCATTCATCACTGTACTGCCCTTGCTTCGGAAAGTTTGAATTGTCTTGACATCTCTAGGGATGGCAGCGTTGCATTCAAAATTGATATTACAAAGGCGTTCGATACGATCAGATGGGATTTTCTTCTTGAAGTGCTTTGGCGTATGGGTTTTTCTTCGACGTTTGTGGAATTGATCAAAACTAATTTTACTTCCTCTAGAATATCTATTTTGATCAATGGTACTCCGAAAGGGTTCTTTGAATGTGGAAGGGGAGTTCAGAAGGGGGATCCTCTATCTCCTTTATTGTTTTGCATTGTAGAAGAAGTTCTTGGCTCATGGATACTCAAATTGACAAATGACAGAATTATATCTAGAGCCAAGGGAAGTCATAACTGTCTTCTACCATCCTATTTGTTTTATGCTGATGACATTATATTTTTTTGTAAAGAAGATAGTATCTATATTGAGGGAGGGTTTGAAGCAAGCCCTTATTAGTTATGCAAACATTTCAGGATAGGTCTTAATTCTCACAAATCAAAGGTGTTCTTCAGAAAGTATGCAAAGGAGGATATCAAAGGACGAATAAATGAGGATCTTGCCATCCCTGAGGGCACTCTTCCTTTCAAATATTTAGATGTTCCAATTTTTCATGGGGCTTCTAAGAACACTTACTTTAAGGATGCAACAGATTCAATCATTGCTAAATTTCTAAGATGGAAGGGTAATACACTCTCTATGGCGGGGAGAATTTATCTTGTCAATTCGGTGATTGTATCTTCAGCGGTGCATATAATGATAATATATAGATGGCCAAGATATCAAATCAAAAGAATAGAGACAACTTGCAGGAATTTTATATGGACTGGAGATGCCTCCAAGCAGCATCATTTCACTATGGCATGGAGTAGAATATGCAGCCCAACAGCAGAGGATGATTTGGTATTCGATCAATTAAAGAAGCAAATGAAGTTTACCTTATTAAACTATCTTAGGACATTATTAGCGGTGTTGGTGCCTTGGAGTTTCTTCAACATAGGTGGTTTGAAGGGGGTGTATTCAGGCACACATATATTCGCTCTTCCATTAGATCAGCTTGTTCTCTACACATTTCACGACTTATGGAGAAGGAGGTATGGATTGTTGGTTATGATTCTAAGGTTCGATTTTGGCTAGATAATTGGATAGACAGGCCCATTGCTGATATAATTAGAATTCATATGGAATATATGAAACATTATGAACAATCTATTTGAGACTACTTTTATGAAGGGAACTGGCACTTCACTTCAGAGTTCACGAATGCTTATCCGTTCCTAGTGGATGCGATTCTTGTCACCTGAGGAGTCTGTAAATTCACGTGTTTCGAGCCCAAATTCATGTAATAATGGTGTGTTAGATGGTTGTAATTCGATATACATGGTGCAAAGTCACGAATCAGGTGTCTTCAAGGCTATTAGAGTTGATTTTCGAAGGAAAAAGAGTTGGAAGTGATCGGATCCGGAAAAGAGAGATTTAGAGGAGGATTTGACCAAGCAAGCATGGGATTCGACTAAGAATGAGGTGGTTCGACTAGCACCTATGGTCAAACCGATGGAGAAAAAATGACAGAAGTGACGTTCGACCATGATATTGTGGTTCGACCAATCCATTTGGTCAAACTGTGGTCGAACCAGAAGCCTAAAGAGACGCACCTACAGTTCGACCAAAGAGTATCTGATTCCACTAGGATTCTGGTCGAATCCAGGACCCGCAACCAACTTACAGGTCGATTCGACCTGGAGTTCGACCAGGGGAGGATGATTCGACCTTGCATATTGGTTGAACTGAAGTGCGGAAACTTAACATATTCATATTTTTACACTTTTAATGCGTGTGTTCGCTCAAGAGGCCCATCCAAGGCATGTAAGGAGAGTTTACAAGTATAAAAGAAGAGCTTTCGCAGGAAAAGAAGATCATTCATCATCCATTCACCACCGAAACCCTACCATCATCCCGAGAAGTCGTGAAGAGAGGTTCGTCTGGCGAGTCAAGTAAGATCATACCAATTAACCATGATTGTTCCTAGATCAATCATGGGCTAGAACCACTCTGGTAGTTCTAGGGTTATGAAAGTTTTATGAGTTAATTGAATTTCCATGTGAAAACTCCATACAACACTACTTATGGTTTATTTTATATAAGATTATGCTTTTTCAATTCATACTCACAGTCGTTTTGTGCATCATTAACTGTTATGTAGAGTCTGAATACATATCTTGGTTATTGATTGAGTGTGTTCACTGCTGCGCAGGATTATATGTTATAATTCTAAGTGAAGGTATTCTGAATTCTTATTAGAACTCTCTTATATAAATACTTGTTAATTAAATATTATTTGGGTTAATAAGTAGGATAAAGAGTATAAAGTCATAGTACCTATAAAGGGAGATCATATCGGGTTATAGTACTAAGTGCACGGAAAATAATTGATACTGATAGTACCTAGAAAGTGGGTGAATTATATCTCTTGCTCCAAGGATATTCACACGTGTCATACGCATGTTTACTTATGTCTATAGAGTGAACTTGCATAGTTTAGTGATGCGTCCATAGACCACAAGGCAGAGTCGGACAACAACACATGGAAAGGAAATTAATAAGTAAAACTGGATGACCCGAAGAACTACCCAATTTTTTACTCGATCACAGTCGTATTTTCTCTATTGCTTATTTATTTAATTTGTTATTTAAGTTATATGCTATTTAGTTCGTAACAATTCCAAACCAGATTTGCCAACATAGCCTCAGTTAATTAGAATATAATTAAATTAATAATAATCCGTCCCTTGGGTTATATAATCACTTGGTCGACTATCGAAACTACAATTGATATCCTTTATACTGGGGGATAATATTATGTGTTGAGAAAATGCTCATCAAGTTCTTGGCGCCGTTGTCGGGGATGGCATTAATTATTAGTTTATTATTTCTAGTTAATTGAGATTATATAATTCTTGTCTTTAATTTCTAACACTTATTTTTCTTAGGTGAATGCTCACAAGATCGAAGACAGGTGAATTAGCGCCTTATAATCCGGAGATTGGAGCATTGTCGAGGAAGAAAAAGAAGAACAAGAACAAGAACAAGAACGTAGACCCAACTGAGGCTCTTAATTTAGGAGTTGAAGTTGACGTGCTGAATTCGCAAATGATTGAAGCTGTAACCGAAGTTAATTTGGAAGTAGAGGCAGTCAACATGGCAGCGAATCCTAATACACTTGCTATTCGTGAAGTCTTTAAGAATAACAGAGGAGGCAATGCGGGGTTGTTAGAAGCAAAAGGGACCGGAGCCAATTTTGATTTACACCCTGCTCTTATCAGCATAATTGAAAGGAGTCCATTCTCTGGGGGAACATTTGAAGATCCTCAACAACATCTAAATAAGTTCATTGGGTACGTAAGTACATAAAAAGATACAGGAGCTCATGAGGAGGCGAGAAAGATCATATTGTTTACGTTCTCGCTGAATGAAAAAGCGAGAGATTGGTACGATATTCTTGATACTGCTAAATGTGATACTTGGGAGAAGTTAAAAGTGAAATTCTTGGAGCGATACATGCCACATTCAAAGGTGTTCAAGATGAAGCAAGAAATCAATCAATTTGCTATCCATGATAATGAGAAGTTTCATGAAGCTTGGGACAGATTCAAGGACATGCTTCAGAAGTGTCCACAACATGGGCTATCTAAAGCTCAATATATCAGTATTTTCTACAATGGATTGGATTGCGATTCTCGTGTTTTACTTGATGCTTCTTCTAATGGAGCATTGCTTACGAAGTCACCCATTGAGGCAGAGAAGCTTTTTGAGGATATTTTGATGAATTCAAGAGATTGACCGACTGATAGAGTGAGGGGGATTTATGTCCTTGGTAAAGTAGCACAGGTTGAGCATACTATGGTGAAGTGGGGCAGAGATGATGAGATCGTCTCTAGTTTGACTAACATTAGCAAGCTACTAGAGTCTCAGCAAAAGAAGATCACAGATTTATCTCAGAGAGTACCAATAATGTAGCAGGATGGTGGCTATGAAGGAGCTAGCCTAGAGGAGATCGAGGAGGCTAACCATGCCATGGGTTAAAGTATTCAAGGAACTAGGTATCCAAATCAAGGAACCCAGAATTATTAGGGGAATTACAATAATCATGGTCCCCCAGGTAATTACCAACAACCAAGGCGGCCGGAGTTTTCATAGAGCAATCTGAATAATGCAGTGCAACCTCCTATCAGTGTTGATCCGGGAGCTAAGGTAGAAGAAGGGAAGGCGGGTTTTGAGGATACTGTGAACAGGTACATGGCGAGGAATGATGCAAGAGTGGATTGGCTTGAGGCCAACTTAGAGAAGAGCTAATCACGAGGATTTGTCTAAGCAAGTGAAAGAGCTTACTTTATTGATGGGGGAGATGACAGGAAATGTGAACAAGTTAACTCAAACTATTGAGAAGGGGAAGTTTCCGTCTCAAAGTATTGAGAATCTAAAGTCTTGTCACGCTAATACATTAAGGTCTGGAACCCATTACGAGGGACCAATAAGGCCGGAATCAAAAGTCGAAGCCACAGGAGCCTGATTCGACCACAATTCGACCAACACATGTGGTTGATTAGCCATTTTATAGTAGGTATGACCAATTAAAATAATTTATTAGGGAGGTAGGCACTAGAGACGAATCATCAATGTATATGTGTTCAAACAAGTAATAAAATCAATCAAAGCAAGCAAGCGGACAATGATCAACAAACAAGATAGATAAATGGGTGAGTAGTTTTCCAAGTTAAGTAAAAGTGAGATTAACAACAATAAAGAAGTGAAAATCCTAGGATAAATGCATCAAATTCATATGATCATGGGTATAAGACTAAGGGCCAATACTAAGTTTACCTAAACTCCCTCTCGAGATGGATAGGATATGAATATCGAATAGCTCAATGGATTGGTTCTCACTCAAACAATTCCAACTAGGTACTAAGCTTGAAATGAGAGTCCCTTCACACAATTAATCATCCTCTCGATCAAACCAATCACATGTTCTATCAAAGGGTTCTAAATTCCAAAGGACTTCTCAATCTCTTTACAATTTATAATACACATGAAGTGTTTGATGAAATGATTCACTCAATTATGCTAAGCACATAATTGATTACTTAATCTAATCACATATTTAGAACAACTAAACACACAAATCATCATAAATATCAAGATCTTAAACATTAATGATAGAAAATGCATTTAACCAACCAACATATGAATTCAAATACACAAATCCAAAAATATCCAACAACTCTCATGTTGCTAATCTCACAAGGGAGACTAGCCTACCATATTCAAAAGAAAATCAACATAGACATTAAGGTCCTTACAAAACATGATAAACAATAAAGTTTCACTACAAAATATGAATGAAAACTCCCTTGAAGTGCTTCACTGGTGATATCCTTCCTTCCCTTACAATTCTCATCTCTTCCTTGCTTCTTTTCCTCAATTGGATGAAGGTTTTGATGGTGGGATGATGGTAGATGGTATAGATGAAGAATGGATGAAGATGATGGTGTAAAATGGAAGAAATGGTTTGTGATGTGTGTGTGCAGGGCAAAACCACTGAATTCCCACGAAATATTGAAGTATTGGGTACTTATACCCTTTTGTTGAGCACTCAAAGTACTTGCAATTTGTCCAACATTGTACTCCAAAGCTTTAAGCCTCTTTTCATTTGCTTCTTCTACCTTTTTCAATGCTTCATCTCGAGCTTTGTCAGATGCTTCTCGAGCTTTGTTTGACGCAATCAATTGTTAAAGTAGCTCATCAATCGATGTTCTTCCCTCATTGTTTGGTGCCTTAGTCCCCGGATGGTATCCCGGAGGATAAGCAACCGCATTGCTCGAGTTGGAATATGAAAAGTTACCTTGCCTTAGTTGTTGTGGGTAAGAGCTTCCACTAGCTTGACTATTAAAGCCCCCTTGCCTTGGTGGATAGTTCCCTTGACTTTGGTTGAAACTACCTTGAAAATTATTTTGGTAATTCCCTTGGTAGTTTCTTCCTTGCATGTATGACACATCTTCCATACGTGGTATAGAGTTGGCCCATTGTTCCCCACTCACAACATTCGGAGGTGGCATACCTTCCTCAACTTGTAGCCCTTCAACCATATTTGCTCCTTGATTATTCATACCTTGGTTCAAGCTTATTTGTTTCATGACCTCCGCCACTATCTTTTCCATGCTTGGCATACTTGGATCAATACTAGCACTCTTCACACTAAATTGTTGCCCTTGATCAAAATTCTCAAACCCATAACATCCACTCATTCTCTCCAATGGCCATTGATAGACATTTGTGGCAATCTCATCAAAAATCCTTATAGCTCTTTCCAGAGTCACACCAAGTACGAATCCCCCCGCCGAAGCATCAACAAGCACTCTTTGACCATTCACCAAAACTTGGTAGAAAAACCTAACTTGTTGATTTTCCGGAAAATCATGTTGTGGACACGTGCGAAGCATATCCTTAAACCTTTCTCACGCTTCGTAGAAACTCTCTTGAGGCATTTGCTTGAATTGAGTGATCAAGCTCTTCATTTAAAGCGTCTTGGAAGATGGAAAATACTTGTTCAAGAACATTTTTGCAAGCTCATCCCATGTGATGCACGTACCCGGAGTAATAGTAGAGAGCCATGTTCGAGCTCTATCCCTCAACGAAAATGGAAACAACCTCATTCTTATACAATCCTCACTCACCCCATTCATCTTCACGGTTTTCGCAATCTCAATGAATTGAGCTAGATGAGCATTGGGATCTTCATTCGGGATTCCACTAAATTATTGTTCTCTCACCATAGAAATCAAGCCCGCTTTAAATTCAAAGTTGTTGGCATTGATTGGTGGACCCATCATTTGTGGCATCACCCTTGGCATAAAGAAGTCCCGGATCACCCTTTGATCATTATGAATCATGTTGCACCGGAGGTGGTGGTGGTGGCACATATGCTTGTTGAGGAGGAGCAAAAGCTTGTGGATATCCTTGTTGAAGTAAAGCTTGTTGCAGCATTTGTTGAAGCAATGCTTGGTTATTGAAAGCTCCATGATTTTGATAGGCATGTTGAGGAGGGTTGGCATTGAATTGAGGTGCTTGTACGTTTTCTTGCACGTGCACATTCTGTTCACCTCCCCCATTATGCTCTATATCCACACGATCTTCTCCTTGAAAATTCTCCATTGAATTACTATTTTTGGCTTTGTTCTCCTTCCTCCTTCTTCTTAAAGTATGCTAAATCTCCCAATCAATAGGTTCCACTTATTTCCCCTTGGATCTTGTTTGCATATACCTTCAAAAATGAGAGAAGTTTGAACAAGATTTTCAAAGCAAATACAAGTAAATAAATAAAATAAAAAAATGTCTCTAGTAAGATTACTCAAAATGATCCTTCTTCAAGCTACTAGCAACCGTTGCCTCCCCGGCAACGGCGCCATTTGATTAGCCATTTTGTAGTAGGGATGACGAATTAAAACAATTTATCTTGTAATTTTATAGAGACGAATCATCAATGGATAGGTGTTCAAACAAGTAATAAAATCAATCAAAGCAAGCAAGCAAGCAATGATCAACAAACAAGATAGATAAATGGATGAGTGGTTTTCCAAGTTAAGTAAAAGTGAGATTAACAACAATTATGAAGTGGAAATCCTAGGATAAATGCATCAAATTCATATGATCATGGGTATAAGACTAAGAGCATATATTAAGTTCACCTAAACTCCCTCTCGAGTTGGATAGGATATGAATATCGAATAGCTCAATGGATTAGTTCTCACTCAAACAATTCCAACTAGGTACTAAGCTTGAAATGAGAGTCCCTTCACACAATTAATCATCCTCTCAATCAAACCAATCACATGTTCTATCAAAGTGTTCTAAATTCCAAAGGACTTCTCAATCTCTTTACAATTTATAATGCACATGAAGTGTTTGATTAAATGATTCACTCAATTATCCTAAGCACATAATTGATTTCTCAATCTAATCATATATTTAGAACAACTAAACACACAAATTATCATAAACCTCAAGAACTTAAATATCAATGATAGAAAATCCATTTACCCAATCAACATATGAATTCAAATACACAAATCCAAAATTATCCAACATCTCTCATGTTGTTAATCTCACAAGGGAGATTAGCCTATCATATTATAAAAAAAATCAACATAGACATTAAGATCCTTACAAAACATGATAAACAATAAGGTTTCACTACAAAGTATGGATGAAAACTCCCTTGAAGTGCTTTAATGGTGATCTCCTTCATTTCCTTACACTTCTCCTCTTTTCCTTGCTTCTTTTCCTCAATTGGATGATGGTTTTGATGGTGGGATGATGGTAGATGGTATAGATGAAGAATGGATGAAGATAATGGTGTAAAATGGAAGAAATGGTATGTGATGTGTGTGTGCAGGGCAAAACCACCGAATTCTCATGAAATATTGAAGTATTGGGTATTTATACCCCTTGGGAAGCTTCTAGAAGAATTCTATTTTTTTTTGAATTTTTGCACCTACACAACTCGTGTGCTGCAACACGGCTAAGGAGTGATCGTGTTGTGCGTTCTGATGTCATCGCACGACCATCTCTTACATGCCCGTTTATAGTACATGGTTCGTGTAGCACGACACGGCTCGTGTACTTGAAACAGTCTGCTGTGTTGGTGCAACCCCTATTTTTACAATTTTGTTTCGGCTCGTTCTCCCTCGTTTCAACTCCGAATTGAGATTCGCCTTTTCCTACGTCTTCCTTTTCGCGTCTAGGATCTATTTTTGCTTGAAAATCATACGTTTAAACTCATTTACATATATTTCCACAAAAATACAAAACATAACCAAAATACACATAAATATGGATAAAAATATATGAAAACACACATAAAAAGACACTAAAATCTAGGTGAAAATATCACTCATCAGTGGTCGAACTACACATGAGAGGTCGAACCAGGTACCTGGGCGACATCCGGAGGTTGCAAAAGACCAGCTCAACCAAAAATAAGTCGATTCGACTAAAAGCTCTGGTCGAACTCAGGTCGAACTACATTATCCAGAACGCTCTATTTTGTCTGAAGCCCGATTCGACCACGATCACTATGGTTCGACCAACCCTGTTGGTCAAACCATGGTCGAACTGTCCTGTAAGGGGGAGAACGAACTTTTAAGTGCTCAATTCGACCATTATTCACCCAGTTCGACCAGCAACCCTGGTTGAACCCAGGTCAATCTGTACCGTTCTGTATCATTTTCTGGTTGAATGCTCCACATAATGTTGATGCTACTCCAGTACCTTCCAAAGAGCAGAATACAGAGATTACAACGGAAAAGAAGTGGGAAAAGCTAAGAGATTGAGAGCCGAAAAGATAAGATGGAGAAGGTTGAACATGATGAATGAGGGATTCCCAAAACAAAAATACCTCCGCCGTTTCCTTTCAAGCTAGTTAAGAAGGGATTGGAAAAGAAGTTCAAGAAGTTTTCAGAGATCATAATCAAAATAAGATTGAACATTGCTTTCTCTGAAGTGATATTGGAGATGCCATATTATGCTCGTTTTCTAAAGGATATACTTTTAAAGAAGATAAGTTTGAATAGAATTGAAATTGTGAATTTGTCTGAGAATTATAGCTCTATCATTCAGAGAAAGATGCAGCTAAGTTGAAGGATCCGGGAGCTTCACGATCTTGTGTGAGATTGGAAAGGGGCCGGCACGTAGAACCTTGTGTGATCTTGGGACAAGCATCAATTTGATGCCTTTGTCTATTTTTCAAAGGCTTGGTTTGGGGGAGTTAAATCCCACAACAGTTTCTCTACAACTAGCGGATAGGTCTATGACTTTTTCAAAGGGTGTTATTGAAGACATTCTTGTTAAAGTAGAGAAGCTAGTATTTTCTATGGGTTTTCTTGTGCAAGAGATGGAAGATGACAAGGATAATGTCCCTCTTATCTTAGGGAGACCTTTCCTTGCTACTGCGGGAGCTATGATAGATGTGCAGAAGGGTGAGTTATGGCTGCGGATGGATAAAAATGAGGTTTTATTTAACCTTGACAAAGCAATAAAGATGTCAATGGAGATGCAATGTCACAGTATTGATGTGGTGGAGGAGATCGTGAAGGAAGATATGTCTTTGATCTTTTAGAAGGATCCTCTTGAGACATGCTTGGCAGAGTCTCTTACTTTTCCCACTACGGAGCTAGATGAACTCTCCAATGAGGTATGTATTGAATTTTTTAAAACTTTCTTACTTTGGGTGATGACAGGTATGAATCGGAGAGGACAAATGTTGAAGAGGTCAAGTGGACTAGGTAGTACCTACCATTGGATAGAGAGAGCGCACCTCAAGTAGAGAAGAAATAGGAGTTGAAACCGCTACCGGAGCACTTGAAGTATGCCTTCCTAGGTGACAATGAAAAATATCCGATAATTATTTCTTCTTTCCTTGATGATAATCAACTTGAGGAATTATTAGATGTGCTTAGAAAATATAAGTCTGCGATTGGTTGGTCTCTTGATGATTTAAAAGGCATTAATCCTTCATATTACATGCATAGAATAAGATTGTTAGATGAGGCTAAGAATAGCATTCAGAATCAGCGGAGGGTGAATCCCGCTATTCAAGAAGTAATTAGGAAGCAAATCCTAACGTGGCTAGATGCTGGAATTATTTATCCAATTAGTGATAGTCCCCCATGTGAGACCATTGCATGTAGTAGCTAAGAAGGGGAGCATGACAGTTGCTAAAGCCGAGGATGGTGAGACATTAGCCACTAGGATTCCTACGGGATGGCGTGTGTGTACGGATTACATGAAATTAAATGAAAATACATGCAAAGGCCATTTTTCCCTTCCTTTCATGGATTAAATGCTTGATCGTCTTGCAGGGTATGAGTTTTATTGTTTCTTGGATGGGTACTCGGGTTATAATCAAATTATGATTGCACTCGAGGATCAGGAAAAGATTACTTTTACTTGCCATTATGGAACTTTTGCCTTTAAAAAGATGCCTTTTGGATTATGTAATGCGTCTGCTACATTTCAGCGTTGGATGATGGCCATATTTGGTGGGTTGATAGAAAAGATCATGGAGGTGTTTATGGATGATTTTTCTGTGTTTGGTTCCTCCTTTGATATTTGTTTATCTAACCTTGCTACTGTTTTGAAGAGATGCCAAGAAACTAATCTTGTCTTGAATTGGGAGAAGTGCCACTTCATGGTAAGAGATGGGATTGTTCTTGGCCATCGTATTTCGGCTAAGGGATTGCAGGTGGATAGAGCAAAGGTGGTGATAATTGAGAAGCTCATCCACCTACTAATGAAAAGGGAGTGCGGTCTTTTCTTGGAGACGCCAGTTTTTATAGAAGATTCATAAAAGACTTCTCGAAATACTCTAAGCCCTTATCTCATTTATTTGAAAAAGGATATTCCTTTTGTTTTTGATGAAGAATGTCTAACAACTTTTCAGGTTTTGAAAGAGGGGCTTATTACTGCACCTATCTTGATCACACCAAATTGGACTTAGCCATTTGTACTTATATATGATGCAAGTGACTTAGCACTTGGAGTGGTACTTGGGCAGTTGAGGGAAAAGAAGTTTTGTGCCATTTACTATGCGAGTAAAACTTTTGATGCTGCACAAAAGAACTACACAGTGACTGAAAAGGAGTTTCTAGCTGTGGTGTATGCATTCAATAAGTTTTGACAGTATTTGGGTGGCATGAAGACTATAGTGTATACAGATCATTATGCGATCCGATACTTGATGGAGAAGAAGGGAACAAAGCCAAGGATCATTAGGTGGATTCTTTTTCTGTAGGAATTTGATATGGAGATTTGAGATAAGAAGGGTACGGAGAATGTTTTGGCGGATCACCTATAAAGGTTGGAGACAACGGAGCACTGTGATGATTCTTTCGATTACATAGAAGAGATGTTCCCTGATGAGAAGATAATGGCAGTGTTTGTTGAAGGAGCGGAAAGAGCATGTGTGGTGGCTGCCCAAGGGATGGATCCATGGTATGCGGATTATGTGAATTACATTGTCGTAGGAGAAATTCTGAGAGATCTCAACCGATATCAACTTGCGAAATTCAAGAGGGATGTTGAGACATTTATATGGTATGATCCATTTGTCTATAAGATATATACGAATTCCATAGTCCATAGGTGTGTGCCCGAGATGGAGATGGAGAGCGTTCTTGATTTTTGCCTTGCACAACCTAACGGGGGCACTTCGGAGCTCAAAAGACGGCAGCAAAGGTACTTCAATCTGCTCTTTATTGGCCTACCTTGTTTAAAGATTGTGAAACCTATATGGCGACATACGATAGATGTCAGAGAATGTGGAACATAAGTCAAAGAGATGAGATGCCACTTCAGCTAAGCATTGTTGTTAAGATCTTCGATGTATGAGGGATCGATTTTATGGGGCCTTTTCTCCCATTTAATGGATTTCTCTACATTCTTTTAGCAGTGGATTATGTTTTTAAGTGGGTGGAAGCCATTCCCACTCGCGTGAATGATTCAATGACTGTGTTGTCTTTCTTAAAGAAACATATCTTTGCCCGCTATGGAGTTCCTAAAGCACTAGTGAGTGATGGGGGTACCCACTTTGTTAATAAACTTCTTGAAAAGGTGCTTAAGGATTATGGAGTCAAGCATAGGGTTACTACAACCTATAATCCTTAAGCGAATGGGCAGGCTGAAGTCTTCAACCGACAAGTGAAACAAATATTGGAGAAGGTAGTAGGAACCAACAGAAAGGATTAGGCTATGAAGCTTGATGATGTTTTGTGGCGATTACGGACTGCTTATAAGACGGTGTTGGATATGTCACTGTATTAAATTGTCTATGGGAAGCCGTACCACTTACCCGTAGAGATTCAGCATAAAGCTTTTTGGGCATTGAGGAGTTTGAACTTGTCTTTAAAGGATCAAAAGGAGTTGAGGATGACTCATATCAATCAATTGGATGAGTTCAGAAATCGAACTTACAAGAACTCGGAGATCTACAAGGAGAGAATGAAAAAATGGCATGATTCGAAGATCTCATACAAGTAGTTCAAGCAAGGTGATGAGGTATTACCTTTTAACTCTTGTTTGAAGATTTTAGCAGGAAAATTGAAATTGAAGTGGATGGGGCAGTTCATTATCCATAGATCCTGCGGAGGGGGGAGTTTTGAGCTTATGGACAAAGACGGAGATATTATCACGGTAAATAGGCATCGATTGAAGCATTACAAGTCATCGGATGATGCTTGCGTCGTCTTTGAGGATACCTTGCACTAGATTGGTATCGTCGTGACTCTACGACGTTAAACAAGAGTGCCTGGGCTTTCCCTCCTATTTTATTGCTTTATTTCTTTGGTGTGGGTAAGAAATTTTTATATTTGACGTGCTTAATATTCAGAAATTACATCTCTTTTTAAACTTAGTTTCCACTATAGTTTCTACTAAGTTTGGGAGGGTGTGATGTACTTACCTCATGGAAGCACCGAGAGTATAATCTTTTCTTTGTAATGTTTGTTAGCGGAGCTGATTTTTTGTGGCATATTGAAACTTTAACCGATTTTAGTACGTCAATTTTTTGCAATTTGACTAATGCTTAGTGGTGCTTTGTGTTTTTTTAGTGTCGTATGCGGAGTTACACATAAATATTGAGTTTTAAGATTGATTCTCAAGCTAAATTTTGCTCTGTTTTGGTACATAATATTCATTTTTGAGCTTGAAGTGTGCAGGGGATGAAGAAAATTCAACTTTGGAGCATCAAGTGTTCGATTCGACCAAAGGTGCAGGTCGAACTGAAGAGCTCAAGTCGAACAGGTGATCAAAGACTTCGTTACAGGTCGATTCGACCACAAAGAGGTGATTCAACCAAAGCTTCGACCAAGATGGAGGCCGAACTGGAGATCAGAGAATTTGTACAAGCCGATTTGACCACGATGGGTTTGGGTAGACCAAGGAGTAAGTTGAACCGAGGTCGAATCGCGAACCTGAAAGTTTGAACAGAGGAGTTCGACCATGACATTGTGGTTTGACCAAGTGATTTGGTTGAACTCTGGTCGAACTGAGATGCTGAAGCCTCCAAAAATGTGGTTCGACCACGTCAATTCCATTTGACCACTCCAGTTGGTCGAATCGTACCAGGTAAGTCAGTTTTTAAACGTGTTTTTCACCCCCATTCGATCACCTTGCATACCACCTTCACTCGAATTCATCCTGGATCAAAAACCCTTCCTTCTAATCTTCGATTCCACTCGATTTTGGCCCGATTAAACCACATTCCACACTCCTTCCACTAAATTCGTCGTGATTAGGAAACAATCTAGTTGCAAAACTATGGTTTTGAAGCGAATTTGAGGATTTTGTCACCTTTGTTCATCTTAAGCCATGGCCAGTTCAAAAGGTACATTTTCTCGACTCTATTACCCTAGGATTGAAGTTCTAAGTGTTGATTACTAGTGGATAAGTTGATTGAATTAGTTTATATAGGAATTCATGGTGTAATTTGAGTTTTTATATACAATTTCATATGAACAATTGATGGGTTCGATTTTGATTGTTTAATTGTTGTCAAACCTTAATGTTTATGTGAAGTTGGGAGTAATTTGAGTAGTGTGAGATGAAGCATGTTAGATTTTGAGTAATTGCTTGAATTTGAGTTCTTTGAGTAGTTATTTATGTTGGATTTGAGTAATTTGAGTAGTAATGCATGCTTGTGGTTGATAGCATCATTGATTGTTCTTATTGCATACTTGATGTTGGGATGGAGTTGAGTAAGCATGAGAATTGAAGTATTGAATTATGAGGGAGGAACATGCTTGTTTGGAGTGACTATGCATTGAAAAACTTGAAGTCTTGAGTAGAGTTGAATGCTAGTTGATTATGAATTAGCTTGGTTTTCTTTTCTTGTTTGTTGGTATTGAAGTATTGATTTCAGGGAAAGGAAAGGAAGCCGAGGCTTGATCTAAAAAGAGGCAAGATAGGCCATCTCGTGACGATGCCGTAACAAAGAAGTTAAGATTTCAAGGGAGGTTGCCTATGAATTTTAGGATTCGGATGAATGATTGGGAAGATATCAAGGATAAATGGGGTGATATATCGGACAAGATTGCTAGAACGAGGAATCAGAATGATGGGGTGATGGTTACAATGCGCATCCGAGATAATATCCTGTGGATGTTTGATCAAGTAGGATTCGTCGCTTCATGGAATTGAAGAAGCCGACATACTTTTATGTGACTGCTGAGGTGCTATTTTTGATGACTATTAAGAAGGGTTTGAGCCATCTCCCATATGAGTGTGCATTCCAGCTTGGAGGTGAGATGAGGACGTGGTAGACTGAGGAGTTTAATGCGCTGTTTTAGACTCCGAGAGGGATCTCGAGGAATGAGAATGGATTTTTCAATACAAATAACTTCTGGAGAGAGATTTCTGGGAAGGATATGAATTTCAAGACTAGTAGTGCTCGTGCTTCGATGATTCAAAATCTGGTGCTCCGATATATGGATAGAAAGTTGAGCAACACACTATTTGCTTGATCTGAGGAGAGCTGTGTGTCGAGGGGAGAGTTGTATGCCCTCTGGTGTTTGCTCAATGGAGTGAGGTTCAATGTGGGATCATATCTTATTCATCAGCTATACAGGTTCAGGAGCTCTCCATTTCAGAGAGTTAATATGGGAGGTTTGCTTACTTCTATGGCTGAGTATTATCACATGGACTTCGCCGGTATTACACCCATCCTTGAGGATCCAGACTTGGTTATGAGTACGTGTTGAAAGGTGGATTTGCTCATCTTCGCGATGGAGATTGGTTCTACACGAGGGGATCTAAGCCCTTTACTTTTATGTTTCCGTTTGATGTGAGTGAGCTGACTTCTCTCCAGAATGAGGGCAACAAGCTGATGAACACATTGGCGTATGATGTTATTTCCATCACTTGCTTGACGAAAGGTGATTGGAGGACTGTAGCTCAGATGTACACTGAGGGGATGAATGAGAAGCTTCAGAGGATTGTAGATGAAGGGCGGTTTCAGCCACATCCTCGGCCACATCTACAGCAGCAGCAGGAGCATGGAGCGGATCAGGTGGATCCAGAGATGAAAGATCCGCAGCCGCACGATATGCCACCACGACCCATTCTAGTAGTGCCACAGCAGCAGTGGACTGGTCCTGATACTTATTATCAGGAGTAGTTTCGATTGATTCATGATCATTTCGCCACACTGGATGTGAACCAGCAGGAGACAAATAGATAGCTGGCCTTGGCGAATGCGAACTATGCAGCACTGGATGGGAGGTACAACATACTGCAGAATAATTATGTGGAGATGGATAGGAGATTGGGGAGAATGTATGCTTATGAGCATGAATTGGAAAGGAAACTGGATAGTCTGCATAGAGATTTAGAACGATTGCGCACAGAGATGAGTGATGGTGATGGTGATGATGAAAAGGGTGCGAGCGATAATGATGCTCCGGAGGAGTAGGGTGCATCAGGTTTTTTGCTCTTTTTCTGTTTCATCTCATCTCCCTTCTCTTTTTCTCTTTACATGATGGGTATTTGTGGTGTGAGTGGCATGTACATATATTGGTATGATTGGATGTAGATTGAGATGTGATGATTAATACTTGAGGGAGGAATTGGTTAGAGATATTTGTATGAATTGTCATTATATGTGGGTTCTTGGCATGAGTATGTTGCATTCATATTTTGCATGTGTTAATTTTTATTGATGAGAAGCATGTACAACTTGATAAGTATGTGGGGTTCATTGTGAAATTAATCTTGATTATATGCTATGAGGAGTACTTAGGAGTCTATTTACCATGTGAGAGTTTGAGCCATTTGAATCATGCTAGTTCATGATAGTTTATTCTTGAGAGAATCGTTCATATGACCGTATTCAAGAACTTGGCTTGGAGTCTTGTGTGAAACTTATGATTGATGAGTTGCTAAGACATGATCTTAGGCCATTATTGTGTATTTGAGTCACTTAGCCAAAATTTTACCTCACCTGTTAATATATGTATCATTGGAAGCCCTTTTGAGCTTAAAAAAGCTTTTTCTTTGGCAGGCCTTGATAGAAAAGCCTTTTTTAACCTTTACTTGAGCCTTGTTGGATACCCTATTCATTAGTAGAGAGTTGAGGTGAATAAGTACTTGCAAGAATGAAGAAGGTAGGAGATTGGTTGAGAAGCATGAAAAAGATAAAGTATGGTTAAATCTTGTTTAGGGGTAGTGTCTGAAACTGGTAACCCGACTGCTTAGAAGGGTAGTGCCCGAAATTGACACCCTTGCTCATTGAAGAAAGATGATGTTGATGCTAAGGAAGAGAAGGAAAATTCTAACCATGAAGATTATGAGAAGAAGATAGAGAAAAAGATGAAGCTGTATGACGAAAAACAAAACTCCAAGGTAATTCTCTACTAGTGAATTAATCACTTTACCTAAATTTTTCTACCTTTACCAAAGAACCAACATTACAACCAAAAAACCAGTCCTTTGTGATCCTAGTAATTAGTTAATTTTAAGTTGATTTTTGAGAACCTTGCCAAGCTTATGGTTACGCAGAAATATGAATTGATTATGAGCGTATATTAACCTATTGAAGTGTACATATTTTACACTAGAGAGTGAGAGTAAATACTTATCATGTGAGCTAGATGACTTCGTACTCCGAATTGCGTTATAATTGAGTGATGTTTCGCATGAATGATATATATAATGCTAGTGATACTTGTTTTTGATTGATGAAATTGCATGTGTGGATATGAATTGGATTGAATGTGGTAGCTGAGTGAATTTTACACTACTCTATGGTTTTTAATTTCGTTGCCTCGGGACGAGCAACGTGCAACTTTGGGGGTTTGATGAGGTGTAAATTCACGTGTTTTCGAGCCCAGATTCATGTAATAATGGTGTATTAGATGGTTGTAATTCGATATGAATCGATATACATGGTGGAAAATCACGAATCAGGTGTCTTCAAGGCTATTTGAGTTGATTTTCGAAGGAAAACGAGTTGGAAGTGATTGGATCCAAAAAAAGGAAGATTTAGAGGTGGATTCGACCGAGCAAGCATGAGATTCGACCAAGAAGGAGGTGGTTCGACCAGCACCTGTGATCAAACAGATGGAGAAAAAATGCCAGAAGTGCCGTTCGACCATGACATTGTGGTTCGACCAAGCCATTTGGTCAAACCGTGGTCGAACCAGAAGCCTGAAGAGACGCACCTGCAGTTCGACCAGAGAGTATGTGATTCGACCAGGATTCTGGTCGAATCTGGGACCCACAACCAACTTACAGGTCAATTCGACCTGGAGTTCATCCAGGGGAGGATGATTCGACCTGGCGTGTTGGTCGAACTGACGTTCGGAAACTACCATATTCATATTTTTACACCTTTAATATGTGTGTCCGCTCAAGAAGCCCATCCAAGGCCCGTAAGGAGAGTTTACAAGTATAAAAGAAAAGATTTCGCATGAGAAGGAGATCATTCATCATCCATTCACCACCGAAACCCTACCATCATCCCGAGGAGTCGTGAAGAGAGGTTCGTCTGGCGAGTCAAGTAAGATCATACCAATTAACCATGATTGTTCCTAGATCAATCATGGGCTAGAACGCTCCGATAGTTCTAGGGTTATGAAAGTTTTATGAGTTAATTGAATTTTCATGTGTAAACTCCGTACAACACTACTTGTGGTTTATTTTATATAAGATTGTGCTTTTTCAATTCAGACTCACAGTCGTTTTGTGCATCATTAACTATTATGTAGAGTTTGAATACATATATTGGTTATTGATTGAGTGCATTCACTGCTGAGCAGGATTACATAGTATAATTCTAAGTGAAGGAATTCCGAAGTCTTATTAGAACTCTCTTATATAAATACTTGTTAACTGTATATTATTCGGGTTAATAAGTAGGATAAAGAGTATAAAGTCATAGTACCTATAAAGAGAGATCATATCGAGTTAGAGTACTAAGTGCACAGGAAATAATTGATACTGATAGTGCCTAGAAAGAGGGGTGAATTATATCTCTTGCTCCAAGGATATTGACACGTTTCATACGCATTTACTTGTGTCTATAGAGTGAACTTGCATGGTTTAGTGATGCGTCCATTGACCACAAGGCAGAGTCGGACAACAACACATGAAAAGAAAATTAATAAGTAAAACTGGATGACCCAAAGAACTACCTAATTTCTTACTTGATCACAGTCGTATTTTCTCTATTGTTTATTTATTTAATTTGCTATTTAAGTTATTTGCTATTTAGTTCATAACAATTCCAAACCAAATTTGCCAACATAGTCTTAGTTAATTAGAATATAATTAAATTAATAATACCTTGGGTTCGATAATCACTTGATCGCCTATCGAAACTACGGTTGATATTCTTCATACTTGGGAATAATTTTTTGTTTTGAGAAAACGCTCATCATCACCCGCATGTCGCCTAATCTGGATGATCGCAGGCTTTGGAAAAAATCTTTGCATGGGACAGTAATGTCCAAGCTGGCTTATTCTCATCTACGGCCTTCATTCCCTGCTACAAACTGGGGGTCGTGGATTTGTGCAAACTATATACCTACTCGACGGTCTATTACGCTTTGGAAAGCTATAAAAGGGATTCTTATTACATGGGATATTTTGATAAGTAGAGGGTTTCATGGACCATCTCGTTGCTATCTATGTGAATCAAAGTTAGAGTCTATTGACCATTTATTTGTACATTGCAGGATATCCTCTGAGGTATTGAGATATTTGCTGGCAGGTTTCCGCTTTGAGGGGCTCATTCCATTGGATCAGAGCTTCGTTGGTGTGCTTCTACAAGCCATGCATATGAATGGCAGTTCATAGGTTTTACACTTATGGAAGGCTGCTATTGTTTCTTATTTTTAGACCATTTGGACGACTAAAAATAATATGCAAAATATGGAACTTGATTCAGAAGGACGGAACAGGCCATTGAGGGTATCAAACATCATTGCGGTTCTTGCATCCTTGATTAAAGAAGCGGGTTTGTTACCCATTGGCACGATGAATAACACCATGGAGGACTTTATAACTCTCCATTTCTTTGGTGTTAAAGGAGTACCCAAGAAAGCTCCTAATATTATCTCCCTGCGTTGGCAACCCCCTCCCCCAGGTTGGATCAAAGTGAACATGGATAGGCATGCTGCAGGTGCACCAGCTATTATCTTCGGAGCAGGGATTTTTTGTAACAGTGGAGGATTTGCTAGAGGCAGCTTCACATGTGGATAAGGGAATGGATTTGCTATTAAGGCAGAATTGGCAGTGGCCTTCACTGCAGTTGAGCTAGCGAATTACAAGAACTGGAAATCGGTTTAGCTGTAAACGGACTCTACATTCGTAGATTATGCGTTTCAGGACCCGTCCCCAAAGATCCCTTGGCATCTATTGGCTAGGTGGAGAAGAGCTAAGGACATTGTTGCTTCCATGGATTTTCATATTTCACATATCTTTAGGGAGGGCAACACTGTTGTTGATGCTTTGTCAGACATCGGTGGGGATCTGGATTGGCATGATTCGGAGCCGGCACTTGTACATCATCTAATGTTTAATGATATGAACTTGGAGTATTTTCGTTTTAGGTAGATACTTTCATAACCGCATGTGGCTATTTCCTTTATAACATCTACTCCTCTCTGTATTTTTGTTTTCACTTTATATATCATCATCTATTTAATAAAGTATGATTGGTGAAGAGATCCATAAAATCCATCACCATCTCATTCAAAGGAAATGTACCATTAGTAGATTATTTTATTTCTATCTTATCTTCCTGAAAAAAAAAATTAATGTATAAAAGGATGAATAAACACTAAAGCTAGTAAAAATAAAAATTTGATTGTAGGTGTAAAAATTTCAATCAATTGTGACTGAAATTTTACACAAAATTCGTTTACCTATTGCCAAAATTTTATGATATATTTCAAACAGTATCAGCCGAATTTATTAGCAAAAATTTCTATCACCACTGGCCGAAATTTATAAACTTTTTCAGCTGACCAGAAATGAATTTTCTTTGCGATTTTCATAAAAATGAACTGGGAAGAAAACGTAAAAATTGTACAATACATATTTTGTTTAGTAAAAAATAGTCTAAAACTTACCATTTCTAGCGGGTAATCACCTTCATAACCCGTATTGCTAAGAAATAATCTCTTTCAAGCCCAAAACCAAAAACTAGGGCTTTCAAAATATGAATCATGGATCGCATTATTCTTGATTGGATGAAAACAAATCTTTTGATAATAAGCCAAAATTTTGTATACTTAGACTAACTCAATAAGTTTGCAAAGATTATGGGAATAAATTGGATTTAGTGTTAGTTTCTTCAAAATCTTTTTTCTTCATTCTTCTCTACTCTTCCTCCTCGTTCATTAGCGTGTGATGTGTGTATGATCAATGTGTATTTTTGGTGTATTGTGTGTGAGTGTGTATTTTTAGTTTGTGTTTTAGGTGTTGGGCATGCAAAGCAATTTTTTTTTATTTAACAAATGGATTAGTTTTTTTTAAATGGGGTATGGATATAAATGACATTTTATATATTAATACGGGTGACTTAAGTAATATTTCGGGTAGTAATAGTGCCGCCCTTTAAATAATGAATTCCCAAAATTTTTGGCTCCATGTTTCTCTCTTTTATTACCTTCCCGCTATCCGCACCTACCCGATAATATATTTTAGGGTAATATGGTAGGATGAGGGTATGAAAATATAATTGAGGGTAGTATGTGGAGTAGTCATACACGTACCCTACCTTACCCATTTACACCCCTAATTTTATGATGTATATAGGATAAATAATTAAGTAAATAAATAAATAAATAAAAGTAAAATGGATTACTCCTCTTTGGGACTTTTGCTTTTTGCATGTGAATTAAGAAATATTATTAATTAATGTGTAGTGAGTATTTATATTAATGAGTGTGTAGGCCCACATTTTAATTGTATTAGTGAATGTATATGGGTCCTATATGTGTAAAAAAAGAAAATGAACAGTTTAAGTGGGGCGCCCCAAAATGAAACCAAACAAAAAAGTAATTCATAAAAATACCCGTCAGGGTTTAACAATATTCTTTGTTGCCCCAAATATAAGAGCAATTCTTTTATTACCTGAAATGACGGATTTAACCTTAACACGAATTGGTAATTTTGTACTCGAAATTGAAACACGAATTGTGTCAACACAAATTGATTTTTTTTTAAAAATTTTGTTTTAACACAAATTATTTTGAGTTTACACGAATAGATCTTGAGTTACACGAAACATTTTTTTTAACATAAAAAAATAATGAATTCGTGTAATGAATTCGTGTCAAATTATTCGAGTAATATTTTTTAATAATTTTTCAAGTAAAAATTATTTTACTTGAACATTTTACTCGAATATATTACTCGAATATTCGAGTAAAGTGTATTTTGATCAATTTGAGTATAAAAAGATATAATGTAAAATTAGAATAAAAAAGTAAATGTTTAAAAAAAATAGAATAATATATTATTTTTTTCCCCAAAAAAAATGCCTGCATAGGACACAGGGGGTACCACACCTCCATAGGCGCACACGTGTCCACACCATATGATAATTGAGTCACAGCTGTCTATTAAACCTTCGCCGCCTTAAACTACCATATCTCGTGGCGCACCTAACCCATCTCCACGTGTCCCTCTCCGTGCCGTCTTTAAGACCGAGTTGGGCCAAGCTAGCCCACAACATACGAAAATGGTGAGACCTCAATCCAGAAGGGAGGGCCGTTACAAGGGCGTGAGGATGCGGAAGTGGGGCAAGTGGGTGGCGGAGGTCCGCCAGCCCAACAGCCGCCACAGGATCTGGCTCGGCTCCTACGACACCGCCGAGGAGGCCGCCAGGGCCTACGACGCCGCCCTTTACTGCCTGCGCGGCCCATCCGCCGTCCTCAATTTCCCTGATGATCCGCCGGATGTACGGTCGCCGGAGGAGCTGTCGCCTTCGCAGATTCGGGTGGCGGCGACGAGGCACGCGCGGAGGTCGGTGGTGGATGGAGGTCAGGTGGCGGAGGGGGAGCCGAAGCAACGTCCGTTGTTTGAGGAGCCTCCGGAGTTGGGGTGTTCGTCTTTCGGGGAGGGTTTTCTTGTGGCGGAGGAGAGGGGCGGAGGAGGTGGCGGCGGCGGTGGTGGTGGTGATGGTGGAGGTGTGTTTTTTGATTCATCTCGTATGTGGAGTTTTTGAAAACATGTTATTGAGTAGTTAGAGGTAGTGTAATATATTGAGAGTGAGAAAAAAAAATGTATTAATGGATGCTTTGACTTTTTTTCCACTTACAACGTTATGTTATACCTTCTCCTTCCACAGGTAAAAAGCATAATTTATTTACTCTATTTTTTAGAACATAGATCAAGGTTTTATGTCTTTTCACCCATGTATTAAAAAAACTCCTATTGATGGATTAATCACGAGTTCCATAGTGGGTAGTATTGGCTTCTTGGTGCTACTTTGGTTGGATACTAATCTTGGTGTTACTTCTTTGTCAGAAGAGGTAATTGCATGACATGTAAACGAGTCTAAATATATAAGCTAGATGAGCTGGGCTGAGCACACTGTTGGGCCTTAATTAATGGATTAGTCCAGGTCAAGCGGTTGGGCCTTAATTAACAGATTGGGCCACCTTGCACTATTTTCTCTGAAGGGATCACTTGTTTCCTATAATTAAATATATAGAAACAAGAATCAACATACTTTGTCTGGTTTTACATTTCCTACAAATATTAGTAGATCTAATATATACTGATCTCAATTCATGCATTAAGATAATAGATTACTGCTATAACCCATTTATCTGAATTATCATCAAGTAAAACAACCTCATCAACTACATCATTGCACATATAAATTCTGAGGGTAAGACGTGGATCGATTACTAAAAGCCAAAGAAAAATAGAAGTCAAATATATACGAGGGTTTAATTCTAGATGTTCAAGAAAAATTAAACAAAGACATTTAGCTAGAATACTCAGAAGACTAAGCTAAATATTGCACTTTGCCTCCACCACAAGCTTTTTCGAAACGCTGTCGTCGCAATTTGTTTCCCCTAGTATACTCTCACTAGCTGATACTGTGCAACTTTCTTTTCCAACACATTCCTACAATCAACAATAACATAGTCAAATATGGTATTTGTAGGAGTTAATAACATATACGGTGCCGTATCTGTTTATTCTTTTCAAAAAGGTTGCAAAAATTTTCATTTCAATCTTTTAGTTTTGTTTCAATTTCATCTCAAAACTCTATTTTTTTTATCAATTTTGTCTCATAACTTTGTAAAAGTACCAATCAATTCATTCTCAGGAATTGAAAAAATTGAACATTTTTAACTAAAAAGAACCATTTTAGAGATAATTTAAAAGTTATTCAACTGTCAGACAAATTAGATTTTTTGGGGCTATTTTGAAAATGCAAATTTGTCTGTAACGATTTTATTTTAAATTTGTACTTATAGCTTATATACTATGTATTAAGCCTATAATACACTTGTGCTAGTAAAATAGAACACGAGATTGGTAGAAGAATATTAATACACTTACCTGATGAATAATAGACAGGGTTTCATTTTTGGATTCACAAGTTCCCTTGTGGAAGGAGCCACATGTGCCTTGTGGATCACCAAAGCTTGCAAATTCAATGGAGGAAATTGTGTGCCCGTCGCACGAAAGACTGATGCTTTTGTTTTCGTATGCGCTGCCACAAACACTTCCGACCACGACGGTTTGGAAGTTAACAAACGTCGGGTTGCCTCCCAACTCTTCGAAAAGAACCAACTCGTTGATATCCTCGTTCATGAAAGATCGTGGAACATGGTACCTTTCAACCAAACTTGCATGTTTACAATCCAATGGTTTTCAATTAATAAGTAGTATTAGATGAGAAGTCATGATATATCTTACCATCTTTGTGAAGGTTTGCCACAGTCAGAAGCACATTTGTCTGCCCCGTACGAGCCTCGATAGTCGCATGGCTCAACGGAACAAACACTGTCTGGGACTATGTAACTTGGCCAATACCTTCCGATACTTCTACCATTCACCCATGCTAGCCCTTTTCCTAACCCTTGCAAGTCTAAAACTACGGGAGCTTCTCCTAGTGGAGCCTTGAAACTTGCCTAAAATCAAACTCAATTAGTATTTTCTTTATACTAATTCGTTTATAAGTAAACATATTTATGTGTGTGAAACGGTGGAAGATCGCCTACTCCACTTGGTGTTCCATTTGAAGTTTCAAACACATCATATAGACAACACTTCTAAATTTTGAAAATGCTGAGGTGTTATCTATCTGATGAATCTGAAACACTAGATGGAACATAAAGTGGGGAATTTGGACTCATGTGAACCAATGCATGCATACTCATAATAAACTCCTAAACATTTTCATCTCATATTGAACTTTTCAGCTTATTATTACATTCAAAATAAATCTTTTTAACCTTTTATGAGCTAAAAATCTAATAAGTGGATTCCGGGTTAAGTTTTAATTACCTTAAAATAATAAGGGTAAAAAAAAATTATTAAATCAACATGTAATATATATACCTTATATCAAGTCATCATTCTGTTGATCGGAAGTTCTTGAGATTGCCAGAGATTATATTTGTTGTGGTGGTCGAAGTATTCATTACTTAATCCTTGCAAACCAACCTTGTAAGACCATTTATGCTTTGTTAAATCCTTTACAATTGTCTCATCCTCTTTTCTTCCAACAATCTCGACTGGTCCAGGCAATCCCACTCCTTTCAAATCGAAATAAGCACCGTAGTTCTGGAGGAATTTAATTAACACGATTTAGTCACTCGTGCAACTAGTTGCACGAATCTAAGTTCAAATGAATCTTAGATTAGTATATTCAAGTTAACCCGATTTATTTTAAAGATACTATACCTTTAATCCAATGCTGGAACTAAGCAACGTAATTTGATTTTTCCCATGTTTAAACTCGACATTCTTCTCGAAAACATATTCAGGATTATCGTATCCAGCCCAGTGAGATCCTGTAAAAAAAAAGAGTATATAATATGCATGAGTATTATACTTATCTATATATATATATATATATATATATATTTCTAAATCTATTAATTTATTTTATTATTTTGAAAAGGAAAAAAAAATTACGTACCAATATGCTTGCCGTTGACATAAGCATGCAATACAGTGCCAGTTACATTAACTCGAATACTCATATTGCCACTCCAAACGTCGTCGTTTTTCTTCAGATTCGCACTGTTTAATAAGTAAAATTAATTATCTATATTTAAAAAAAAAATTAAAAAAAAAACTGAAAATTGAAAATAAAAACTTAAAAAATATACCTTGTCATGTACCACAAATAATCACTAGCATCGTTGATGAATTTTTGGTCCAAAAGTTGGTCAGCTGAAATATTTCCTTTACCAAGAAGAACAGTTTCACCAACAAATTCAGGTTTCCAACGCCATTTTAGTGCATCTTCAGCTTCATTTGACTTCTTCAACATCACATTAGTCTGAGTGTTTATCTATAAGATAAATAAAATAGCTATTTAGTTCATGTTTTCATTAAATAAAAATATAAAACCATTATATATTAATGAATTCTAGAATTTTCAAAGTTAATTTGTTAATTGTACCTTGGCTGTGTTGTAAAATTCATTCTTACAATCCGGAAGTATGCTGACGGACCATGCTGGGATACTGTACTCGACGCCCCGATAGCTTATCGTGCTATCGGACGTCGAGTTTGTGTTTCCGAAGAAACAACTTGCGTTGCTCTCATCAAGTGAATAAATTGTTCCCTGCATGCAGTAGTGCCAAAATTGTTCTAACGTATCGAAAAAAACTCAATTTTGTAAAAAGATTTGTTGTATATAAAATATTTAAAAATAATAATAATAAGATTTAGATCGAATTACATGTACGGAATTTCCAAAATCAATAGTGGAAATATTGCCATAGGTGAGGGCCTTCTCAATGGAATGCAACACATCATGAAGCTCCTTCAAGTGCCCATATTTTGGTTGGCTCAAACTACCTGCATTCATCGTTCAATAATTAAATTAACAAATTAATTTATATATTTATTGTTTCTTTGAAATTATTTGATGTGAAGATTGTATAAGAGATAATTAATTACCATATTCATTTAGTGGGGCATCATAGTCATATGTTGTGGTGATGTACGGTCCACCAGCCGTTCTACCAAAATTTGTTCCTCCATGATACTAAAAAACATTAAATAACAATATTAAGAAATTAATAAATATAGGAAATTTTAATTTTGAATTAATGGAATATATAAATTTTGCAAAGTACCATGTAATAGTTTGAGAGGGTTCCTCCATTTTGGAAAAACCTAGCAACAGCATATGCTACATCCTCAGTTGGCCTATGTGGATCTTTACCACCCCAGTACTTAAACCTGAACATTCAAATTAAATTAATTATATTCATTTATATATATTTATATTTTTATTAATATAAATTTGAAATTAATTAACTAACCATCCAAGCCATAACTCTGTCCAAATTTTAGGGGTATCTGGATGATTTGGAGTGAACTGGTCGCAGTAAAAGCCATTGCATGTATTTAACTGTTGGATCAATAAATTAAATTAAATTTAGCATTACTAATTAAATAACATAAAATAATAAATAAATTATTAAAAAAAATAATACCATTGGTTGAGGTGCATCATCTTGTTGGCACATGATCCAGGGAACCCCTATGTTTTGTGATACAGCCATGTTTGCACACCAATCCATGTATGCTTTTCCAGCATCTCCATATGAAGACATTACATTTCCATATTCATTCTCAATCTAATTCAAATATTTAATTTAATTATATGCCATATATATATAAATTAAAGATTTTGGAATATTAATTAAATTAGTTAAGAAAAACCTGTGCTAGGATAATTGGACCTCCTTGTGAGGCAAAGAGCTTCTCTTTTTTCACCATATTCACAATTAAAGTTGTGAAGTTTTGCATCTCATTCTGCAATATTTTAACATAGTTTGAATAAACATATAAAATTTTTAAGGTATAGAGAAGAAACCAATAAAGCTGTTTAAAAAAACAAAATAAAAGCATGGTGTCTTCACAATCAATTTTAAAAGTAGAAAAATTACTATACTATATCTTTCCAAGATTGGTGATTGGTGTTCTAATAGTAGACTATGTTGGGCTTAGTTTGGTATTGCTACTCTTATTTACTTTGTATTCCTGTAAGTAACTCTACTTTTCTAGTACCAATGGTATTCTTTTAATAAAATTTATTTTTTCGTCCCAAAAAAATAAAACATATATAAATAACGAATAGTCCCATTTTAATAAAGAATAAAATCCCATAGTTTCATATTAATTGTCTCGTTCAAGAGGGGAAAATGCAGGTTTTAAGACTAGTTTAACACATTTATAAAATGTACTAATATTTTTTTCAATAAATAAATGCACATATAATTAATTAATTCACATGCTTTAATTTACCATGAAGACGTCATTTGCCGTACGAAGTTCAACTCCTGGGAGATTGTGTAACCAAACAGGAAATCCTCTACAAATAATAGAAAGAGTAAACCTAGTTAATTAATATGTATATACTATAATACATAAACTCAAAGAAATACTAAGTAATTTAATTGTGTATGCATGGAGTAGTACTATATATATTGAGCATCAATGTAGCAAAACTGAAATACGTATATTATACGCGTACCCGTAGTTCCATTCTGCACAAACATACGGTCCAATACGAAGGATTACATAAAGGCCTTCATCTTGAATGGTTTTGATAAACCTTATGAGGTCTAAATTACCAGTGAAATGCGTCGAGCTGGTTCGTGGCCGTTCCAGAATACATACGTCTCGATGGCGTCTAGTCCACCTGCTTTGGCTTTCTTTATCAAATCGGGCCATATCTGATCAATTTAATTAGAAATTAGATCAAAAGTACATTAAAGTATAACATATAGTATTAAAATTTGAGAAAATAGAGAGTATTATAAAAATATATATTTAAGAAAAACCAAAATAGGATTAATCCAAAAGTGATTCAGAGTCGGAACTCCAACACTAATTGGTAAACAAGATTAGGCAAAAGTGATTCAGAGTCGGAACTCCAACACTAATTGGTAAACAAGATTAGGCCTCATTTGTAATAGTGGCAAATGAGTACCTACCGATTAAACAAATCAACCATATATGTTAGAATTAAGATTATAGTTTTTCTTTAGAGTAGTGTGATAAGTCTATTGTAACTAGCTCGACAATACAAATAAAACTTTTCGAACTTAATATATTGAAATTGAAGTACCATTTGTATTCCACTTTTTATAATATATTTTGTCTGATTAAAAAAAAAATGCAAGGGTTGAAGAATCATCCCTATTTCAATGTCATATGAATTATAATTTGCTTGATAAAAATAAATAAAATAAAATAAAAGAACATAAACAAAAAAGATCTTCATTTAAGTCCTTCAATAATTTAAAGAAGGCAGAGTATAACTTATTCATTAAATTCTAAGGTAAAACCATAGTGTAGTTAAAGAAGAAAAAACACTTTCAAACTAAATAGTACAAAAATTTAAAAAGTTTTGAGATGCAATCTTAAACAAAAAAGTAAAAAATCAATCGATAAGTGGTGAAAAAAATAAAATAAAAATAAAAATAGAAAATGGTGTTAGAGAGAGACATCAGTAGTGCTCCTAGGATAGTGTATGGAGCCAGAGAGGATGATTCTACGTTGGCCATCGATGTTTATACCCCTTCCATCATGTGACACTTGGCTGCCCAAAGTGTTACTACTCAAACTTAATAGCAATAGGAATGCTGAAATCAGAACAAAGATTAATTTAGTCTTCATAATTTTTATTTGTGAGTAATGAAGAGTAATCGTTTGTGTGGTTTTAAAATTGTCGTAGGTGTTCTTTTATATAGGAAGAGGATCATTGAATTTGGATAGGGCTAGACATTATCGGATTAGGTTAATCAAATCCCTTAAAATCCTAGCTATAATTTAGAACAATTAATTGATTAGATAGGATATTATCATATATATATAGAAGTTTAAACGTTTAATTTGGCGGATGCATATAATATTAATTAATCGTAAATATTTATTGGATAATTTAATTTGCGGATATGATTTTCAAACATTTTGAAGTGGATAATTTGAATTTGGAGATGCGATGTTCATGAACTTAATTAAGTTAGTGCCAATGGTGAAAAATACCCATTCTGATTTTTTCACTTTTAATACCAACATTCTCATTACAACTTTATCAATTTTACCATTCTTCAAATTTTTAGACAAAAAAAATCCTTGATGATGTTTTTCTTAAGTTACCAGGGAGGTGGTTTAACCCCCTTCCCCTCCACCCCCAAATCACCACGCACACACTCTCCCCCCCCCCCACCCACGTTACCCCACAGTCCCCCCCACCACCCTACCCCAATGTAAAAACACATATTAGCTGCACCTCCTCCACCATACCCCAATCTCCTTCACCCGACCCCAAAGTCTGCTCCCACACCATCATTAAACTCCTTCATCCGGTCTGCTATCTCAGAAATTCGTACAACTCTCCAACTCATCTGTGAATCTCCTTCATCTGCCCGTTTGCAATCTTCCTGAACCCAGTAGTTAGCAGCGGAATAATCAGACGGGGGTATTGAATGAGGCGCAATATAGCTCATGTTGTTGCTGGCATCCCTGATCAGCACTCTCAGTAGTATCCTCTCAGGAGCCGAGGCATCAACCCCCTTCCCTTTTCCCTATTTTCGGCCTCCAATTTAACCCAAGTCTATTCAACCGTGGATTTCGACATCCTCCAGTCGTCGTTCAACCCACAATAGGTCAGTAATAATTCCTACACTGCGTACCGTAGTGTACATTCTTCTAATGGATATGCAATGTGTTTAATGGATCGAGTTAAAGCCCTAAATTTTGTATTGCAAGTTCTTTAATTTTCCGCTTATAATCTATACTGAATTCAGGACACCTGTTAAACTTTGGATGATTTTTTTCTCAATATTATTTATTTTGACTATAATTGTTAGTCCAATTGAATGTCAACTGTATTTATTAAATGTGAGGTAATTGATGCCTTTTTGTAATGGAAAATTTTGTCTAGTATGATCTAAATGGGTTATTTGAGAAAAGTTGAATACTGAAATTTGGTCATAATTTATGAAAAAAATTTAATAGAAGTCTGACAGTGATGCAGTTGGAGTTTTCCATACATAGTTTATTCAACCTTTAACAATCGAATTATGGCCAAAGTTTGTGTAAACATTGGGCACAATTGGATTAGACTGTGGAAGTTTGAAGGAAGTTTTTTGAAAACATTCGAATTCTGCTTTTGAAGGAAGTTTGAATCTGGTTCTTCATGACATTCTCAAACATGTATTATCTTCACAACATAATATACAGGGACAAACTTCTTTACCTTTGTCATAAAGGAAAAGAAAATTGTTTATCAAAATATGTTATGTGTCCAATTTGTGCTTTTTTGGTGGTTTTGACTGTGAACAATGTTGGTGCATGGCATTAGAGAGTTTAATGTGGGCATTCATTTACACTTTGTTTCTGTAACATGATGATGACACCTTTTCCGTAGAACTATATCCTAAAATGTCTGTTAAGGCACTAGTGCATCAAAATTTCCTTATTTTGCTTTTAACTTGCACCAATTAACATAGATCTTGTGGAATCCAACACTATTTTTTAAACTAGTTTAACCATTCGTAGACTAATATTTGGAGTTGTCGATAATTTTAGTGTATATCCTTTACATATTTTGCATTTGTCGTTTATAATTTTTGACGTGTTTTCTGTTAATGTGATTTGTTTGTGCAGTGTGATGGCCCCCTTTCCAATCATTCTTGTGAACGTTAACGCTCAGTGGAACGACTTTGAGAATGTTGGTGGCATTAAGTTAGGGTGTGCGTTTGCTTAGCACTGTCTATAATGTGGAGTCACTTAGAGAAGCAGTGCACATGGTTTTGAAGACGAATCCTGAGACTACTAACTTTGACATATACCAAGTAGAAAAAATTAATGACAAGAATATTCATCTTTGAATCTTGAACGATGTCGATGTTAATTGTCTCTTAGGCACACATGGTACCCCGCGGGTATATGTGGATAGAACCAGTGGTTGTATTCCCTTGACAAGCAGTCAAGGGAATAGGGGCAATGGTTTAAGGAGCCGGGATACGACAATGTTAGACCTATTGAATAATATGGAGTGTGGGGTCGTCCCAAACTGCATGGTTGACAATGTTAGTCCAAACAACGTAGTAGACTTGTCGGTGAACTCGCATGAAGACGACGTTGAAGGTGGTTCGTCTTGGGATGGGGATAGTGTTTCCAAATCTAGTGATGGTGTAGGGGAATCCGAGAATGATCATGCCGGTCCCAGGATGAACTTTTCCACAACAATGCCTAATGACTCCACATTTTCTAGTTACCCTGATAATGAATCCATGTATAACCTCCCCGTTTTCAGAACACCTAGCAATGACTCCATATCCCAACCCAATGTACCAATTCATGATTCGGAGGAAGGAGCAATGAATGATTTGTCCCTGAAAAAGATTTACATGAGCAAAGATGAGATTGTAGTCGATGTTTCCATTTATCATCTTACTAGGGGTGTTGATTTTTGAGTGAAACGTTGAGAGCCTGTTAGATGGCAGGCTGTTTGCAAAGACAAAGTTCCCTGCACGTTCTTGTTTGGTGCTCAGAGTGAGCATGGAATTTGGAGGTGTACAAGTCTATGTCCTCACTCGTACGTCGTTAATCCTGAACGTCAAAAACCCTTTCTTACTACTCGAAGGTCATTGCGAAATTGTATTTCGACAAGCAAAGGCATCAGTCTACATCACTCACACCCATTGGTATTGTTTACGACATGAAGCAGCGATATGATATTCAAATAAAGTATGGTCATGCAGTTAGGGCTCATAAACTAGCTAACACATATATTTATGGGACTACGACCGATTGCTTCAAATTGCTTCTAGCCTATCTCCACATGCTCGAGAAATACAACCCAGGAACTATAACACATCACTTGACTAATCTTGACGGGAAGTTTAAATTTTCCTTCTTTGCCTTGGGCGCGTGTGTGGTTGGTTTCAAGAACTTTGCTCGCCCTGTTATAGTCGTTGATGCCGCTCACTTAAAGGGAAACTACAAGGGCATTGTATTTGTGGCCGTCACCCAAGATCCCAATAGGCAGATCTATCCACTAGCTACCGATGTTGGTGATCAAGAGAACACGGAACTTTGAAGTTTATTTTTGTCCAAAGTTCGTAGTGCACTCAGCTGCCCTACTGACATGTTGATTGTATCTGACCAGCACCAAGCGATTATCAATGCGGTGGAGCATGTTTTCCCAAGTGTTGCACATGGTCTATGTCAGTGTCATTTAGGCAAGAAGTTTGTCCCATTTGGGGAAGGCATTGTTAACATATTTTGAGAGGGCTGCTAGTACATACCTAGAGGCGGATTTTGATAGGTAACATATCCTATACCATTGATTAATTTTATTGTGATAACAGTATTGATATATATGATTCGTGAAAGTTTCCTTTTTAGGTAAGTTGGACAAAGTATTTTTTCTTGTAACATAATCTTTTTTCTAAACAGGTTGGTAGGCGCATTGAGTGCATCTGATAGTGGCTCCCATATTGGGACCATTCTCCTCAGGGCCAAGAAAGAGCGTTGGAGTAGATTTCACTGTCCCGTTCTTCGCTACGAGTTTATGACATCCAACACTGCAGAGTCTCAGAACAATTATCTTAAATGGCCCCGCCATTTTCCAGTCATATATATATTCAAGAAGGTACGTGAATTGACCCAGGAATGGCATGCTGATCAGAGCCTCGAGGTTGAAAAGTATGGTGGTGTTTTATGCGCCAGAGTCACTAATCAACTCGCAAAGTTGGTGCACAGGGCAGACCACATCGAAGTTGAACATATAGTTAGCGGACACTTCAAGGTTGTGGCTGGTGCTGATACATTTCTTCTTGATCTCGAAAAGTGGTTGTGTGACTGTGGATATTACCAACACGAGCTGATTCCATGCATTTGCTGCGATTAGGTACTATCACATCATCTTTTATACTGAATTTATGTAGGTAATATTGATTTATTATACATCACCTCACCCTTAATTTATTTTACGTCTTGAAGGAACAAGTGCTTTGATGTGAATTTATATGTGGGGAATGTTTTCAGAATGAGATGGTTAGATCGATGTGGGGCGGTTCAGTGTATCCCTTGCATGATAGGAAGGATTAGGATGTTCCTATACTTGTACGTGATCGGGTATGCAAACCTCCTGATTGCCCAAAGCAATCCGGCAGGCCCAAACAAAGTCGAATGAAGAGTGCCCTAGAACCTAGTCGGAGTGTGCGTAGAGCAAAAAAGTATACAAATTATGGTGGGAAGAATCACAATAGGGCTACCTATACTAATAGTCCTGTTGTACCACACAATGTTGATTTTTTACCACCTTCTGAGCAGGCCCCAGCAATACGTCATGCTTCCAGAAAGTGCTCAATTTGCCACGTGGCAGGCCATACAAAAAATGCATGTCCTAATTGTTGGCAATTGGATCGTGTGGATCAAGCGTGATCGTTAGTAAAACAGGTAAACAATAAGCAGCGGAAGCAATTAAACCGTTTACCGTACTTCTGGGTTGGTGTAGAGGATGAACTGCAGAGAACTACCTCTGATCTTCTACTGTATGTCCCAAGTGTGATCCTGCTGTTGTGTGGGCAACAGTCTGCAGGATCTCTCAATCTGCTTCTCTTCCCTTCTCTCACCAAAAGAGGCGCAGGAATAATCTCAGGGTTCCAGGAAGCTGAGTTCACTTATATATTGGGCTACAGCAGGGACCAGGAGGAGAAATTGGGCTGGGCCTCAATTGAATTTAATTAACCAAGCTTAGCCCAAAGCTTTTAATTAAATCCAATAATAATAATATAGTCCACTAAAATATTATTACTGCACTACCCGTCCAATCCCAAAATTATGTTCTGGGCTCCTTCTTATTATAAGCCCGACAGTCTCCCCATGTTTAAGATATTCAATGTCCATTAATTAATTAAGTTACTGACAACTCAAATTAATTAATATCTCATCCGAGAGTAGTACCACTCAACCTTATTATCATGCCGGAAATTAATCCACTTGCAAGATTTACATGATAAACCTTATGAGCTCCTCAAGGGGACATCATCAACCTATGACGGACATGGATTCCTTCTACAATCAACAGCACACCATAGATACAGCACTACTTCCCAACTCACCGAGTTTGTTGATTTAATACTTATAAATCTCACCCATTGATGAATCAAAGAAATACATACTGCCCTACGTGTCGAGGTTATTGTATAGGGATTAAGAGCACGAACTTCCATAATAACAGAGATCAAGTTCTACTATATAGTCAGTATAAGAAGAACGACCTCAAGCGGTCCTGCTCAATACACACAAGTGCACTAATGTGATTCTATAGCCAAGACAAGCTAATACCAAACCACACTACAACCATACCGATAGAGAGTCCCCGTCTATCTCAGTTGTGAGCATCTGTTTATACTTTATAAGGAAAACGATAATATGATCTTCCGCGTGTTGTCGCACAACATATTATCTACAGTATAAAGTAAATGGACTATTGCACCGTGCATATAAATAAATTATAAGATGCAATCATTTGATCATATGATTCTCATTGCAAATATTGTTATAACATTGTTCATACTAAAGCTAGACTTTTAGTATACAATCCAACAATCTCCCACTTATACTAAAAGACTATGTTGTCATGTCTTCTGCATACATCTGATTCCTACTCCCACTACACGACCATTAAAAGCTCTCGCCTTAAGGTCCTTGTAAATGGATTTACTAGGTCATCATCCGATGCAATCTAGGCGACAACAACCTTCCCCTCATCATACGATTTCTCGTAACAGGTGGTACTCGCGCTCCATGTGTTTAATTGCCTTATGGACTCGTGATTCCTTCAAGTTTGCAACTGCACCAATTTCAACAATGTAAATTGTGATTACCTTGGGCAAACTTAGAAACACTTCAAATTCCATCTTGAAGTTTCTAGAGTCATATAGATACTTTGGTTGCCTCATAGGCTCCAATTTATCATCTTTCCATGATGGAGTCCGGAGTCTGAAATATATTTCTATATAACACTCCTCCACATTATGACTCTACTTCCTAAGATTAAACACATAACATTTGAGGAGAATTTACTACTGTTCAATCTGACTAAAAATTTTGAATCTCCGTAATCCACAAGAAGCAGTGAATCTGCTCAGTAAGTCTATATATGATTTCTAGTCCTTCTCAGGTACTTCATATATGTCTTACCACAGATCATCATTCTTGTTCCGGATTACCTTGATACCCACTGTTCTTGCATTCAGCAAAACAGATATCCAACTTCGTTCATAGCATTCCTTAGATTAAGCTTCCTTATTCGCCGAAGCATAAGGAACTGCTTTCATTTACTTTATCTTCTTTTTGTATCTCAAAGACACATTCACTAAGATAAATTCACATGCTAAACGAGTATGGACTGTATCATTTATGAAACTTGAGATAAGCATAATGTCCTTTCTTGTGATCCGTATTACCGTGATCAAAAGGATATATTTGCCTTTCTTAAGTCCTTCATATCTACCGCTTTATTAACCGTACCCATACGCCCGATAATACTCTTTCATTGTCTCCAATGAGCAAGATACTACCTACGTATAGTACAAAAACCACCACCACGTTTCCGTCACTCTTTACAATACACAAGATACATCCGCTGATTGATTTAAATCCGTGCCACTGGATTACCTAATCAAAACAGATGCTTCACGATCTCAAAGCTTGCTTTAGTCCATCGCTGGACACTTTTAAGCTTACTATCAAAATGCTATTAGTACTTTGCAATGAATCACTCTGGTTGCTTCACATAGATGTTTTCCTCAAGACTTCCAATCAGGAAAGCTGTCTTGACATCTATTTGCTGTTCCTCATAATTCAATATGAGCAGCAAAAGAATCCGGATCAATTTAAGCATAGCTACCAGCGAATATGTTCCCTCATAATCGAACCATTTCTTTCTGAGTACATCTTTTCGCAACAAGTTTTGCTTCCAAGATTTTCACCTTTTCGTATGATCCTCTTTTATTTCCTATGATCACTTGCAATGGTTTTTACACCATTTAGTGGTCATACAAGTTCCCAGACTTAATATAGAATCCGTAGATTCTATTTCAATATACATTGCAACTTACTAAGATTCCGCATTTTAATCTTGTAGTGCTATGTCGTATCCGTGGAATAATACCATGTTCACTAGGGATCAAATCTCACGACTCTCCCAAACATATATTTATGGGTTGTCACACAACCCTCCCACTACGACAAGGCACTACATGTAATTGTGTATCAGACGTGACACGCATTGCAGTTTACCTTGTGGTATGTCCTCTTGAACACTTGGTACTTATACTTAGTGTTTTCCTCTCACTACCTTTAGAACAACTTATACATGGGCTTGTGATTTATTACATAGTCCTTTTCCAAAAATTTGGTTATTGTGTTAACAATTATCCTTCGATATTTTGGACTAAATAAATCACCCTCCATTTTTCTAGGATATCCCATATACAGACAAACGTTTCACGAATTACTGTATCTAGGGCATATCCATAAAATGAATTTAATTATTCCAAATAATTCATCATCTATCTAATCATAACCATAAGAGCCTTATTCCTTCTATCCACCACACCATTCAGTTTGGGGCATACCCGGTGTAGTCAACTTGAGATTTAATCTCAATTTCTGATCAATAGCTCCTAACTATCCCAAGAGGTATTCGCCATCATGATGGAATCGTAATGACTTAACATATTTTCCATGACGCTTCACTGTACCAGCCTTACAATTCTTGAATTAATCAAAGAACTTAGACATGCAGTGCATCATATAAATATATTGGTTTCCAGAATAATTTTCGAATATTCATAACCACCTCTCGCCTGGATAATATTAGGTTCGCTTGAATCAGAATGAACTAATTCCAACATATATATCTTTGGCTCTACACCCCACAGCCTTGAAAAGGCAGTTAATCATTTTTACTTCCAAGCAAGACTCGCAAGTCCGATAGTTTCCACTTCAGATAAACCTTACGGTCTATCGGCTATCAACTTTTGAATCCTACTTAAGTAAAATGAATTAGTCATAGACGCCAAATGTATGTTTAGTTCATTTCCGAAGGTTCCTTTCTCTTACTAATATTAGAAGATGCATTATTTAATTACTATTTATTGCATCTGTGGGATGTACATTATTCAAGAGTATACTTTTTCTCCACCAACATACTTTAACGGATTATAGCCTCATTCCTCATTACTATGACCATGTCATTTAAATGAAATGAAGTATCCATCCGTTAATGCATAGAAACTGAAATTAAATTCTTTCTATGAAACGTACGTAAAGGCAATTTCTCATAATCAATCGTTTATTCTTATCATGAGATAAATAAACAACTCCCACTGCCATAGCCACTACCTTTGTAGTTTTATCCATGTTATTAACAATCTTATTCTTACTCAGTGATAAACATTTAGTGATTCCAGTATCTACATACTTCGTGTCAGTAGATGCCATCACTAATCATGTTTAAACCATTAGTAAATAAGATATTAACCTTGTTCAGATCATGATGAAAATTGGCTTTCTTTTGCCACATGTTTTGTGAGAAGTTTCCCACCATATACAACCTTTCGTATTTTAGGTAAAACTTGCTCAAAACATCCAGGCAAATTGTGAAGAATAAATTGATTTAGGTTTCCCTTTCAATTTCTATTCCAAGCTCTTCCAATTCATTCATCAATTTAACCATGATCTTCTGCCTTTTTAATTTACTCAAGTATCCGAAGAGTTACATGAGACCATCATATTTCTATGAACCTCTCATCTCTTCACTAGAGACTTTAATAGGCATCATGAGACGTCCTTTGTGAGAATACACATGTATTTTCTTAAGCAGTAATTTTCAAAACCAAGATTCTTTTCTAATCATTTAATATGGACGAGTAAATATAATGTCTTTTAGTTAACAATTAGTGAAATAAAATTATTCGAAATTCAGAGAATCACAAATAAATTTACTGATCAAATCTTCGAATTTTATTCTTTTATATTGATTTCCCTCAAAACAATATAAAATAAAATTCACCGACATCTCAAGCACCGTGAGTCTGCAAGCCACGTTAGGGTGGACGTTTACAAACCCGAACATTTACAAGAGAAGGTTTTACCCATTAATTTCATTTGTCAACCTAACTTTATGACAAAATAATTAATAGTCGGTTCCTCTTTAGCCATGCAAATAATAGCAGTGACTCCGTTGGGGAGGATACTAATTATTTACACCTAAGTGTACACCATTATTTGATCCCAAGTCCACTGCGCGAGCTTATGTGCCTTACAGTTGGAGAAGTACACACGCGCTCGGGTAGCTTCCTACAATCATCAATTATAAGTTTGTACCAGTGTACCGCACACAAACTCATCCGTTAGGGAGGAAGGCCTATGCCAACACGCAAGTTTATGTGCCACATTACAAACAATAATTATTTATGAAGTCTGTACCAGTGATCCGTGAATAAACTCATCCGTTAGGGAGGAAGGCCTATGCCAACACGCAAGTTTACTCACATCACTTACAAACCAATAATGGAGGCCGCGAGAATTTATTACCAATCCCCTCTCCCACTTAGTTATTTAACACCGAGGGTTTTAAACATGCATATAATATTTCATAAATAAAATATACATCTTAGCATGCTTCTATTAACAGCAATTTAAATAAATAAATCACATAGAACATGCCTTTCACATATACAACAATAATTGATAATTAAATCAATTAATCAGTTATATAACATTAATTAATTGCATAATAAGTGGATCAATTAAATGGGCCCAAGAGCAACAAATAAGCACAAAATGAGTAGCAGATTAAATTAATTAATCAAGCTCATTGTCCATGGCCCATAATCTTAGCCCAAAATAAATTAATTCCACCAAGCCCACTAGCACAAAATTAGCCCATAAAAAAATAACTACATGCTTGGCCCATTACCCACAATTAATTAAAACCAGCAGCCCAAAACCATTTTAATTAAAATTGAGCCCAAAAGCCCAAAACCATTTAATTAAAATTGGGCCATGAGAACAGCCCAAACCATAATTAAACACAAGGCCCTAAAGGCTTCCTGCTTATAATGGATGGCCCAAAACCCATTGTTATGAAATTAAGCCCAGCAGCCCAATCACCACATAACAAAAATTGAGCCCAAACTCATTAGCTGCCCTAACATTTCATCAGCCGCAAAGGCTTCTAGAATCTTCCAGCCGCAGCAGCCTCACACGACAAGCCACCCAACGCTGTCTCCGGCGTCCCAAGCCGCAGCTGCTGCAAACGGCGGCCAACTATGATAGCCACCTCCGCCGACGAGCCGCAAGCCACCGGAGTCGCGCCGTACACTTCGTGTCCTGCAAGTCGCAACAACGCCGCCAGTGATCATCGGTGGAAATTGACACCGCAGCAGCAACCGGTGGCCGCGCACACAGCCCAACGCTGTCGTGCCGTCGAGCCGCCCGAAAAATGCGTCGTCCGCCTATTCCTCGCACTCGCCAGCGCCGTCGCCTGCAGCATCCGCCGCGCAGCCGCCAGGAAGACCTCAGCCCAGAACATGCAGCCGGTGAAATAAGCCGCCGCTACCGCCTAGTTGCCACCGGAATCCTCCAGTCTGACGCCTCTTACCGTCACACCCCGGAACTGCCTCGACAGTCGTGTGAATCCCGGTGGTCGCTGCCCTCGGCATTTACGCCGTCAGCCCACCGGTCGGGATCCACCACGGATCGCATCTCCCAAGGCCGCAGGCGCTTCGATCATGCTCTTGGCATCCGAATCGTCAGGGGACCCGCCTGGAATAGAGCTTCCCAAGTCCGCCGCCATCACCGATCCGTTCCGCCGCGACCAAAACGAGGTGGAATCCGCCACCGTCCAGACTGTCTGAAGGAACGAAGACCGGTGGTCGCCGCTCTCGGCATAAACGCCGTCAGCCCACCGGTTGGGATCCGCCACGGATCGCGCCGCCCGACACCGAACGTCAACCATCCGTCGCGCAGCCGCCAATCAGAACCCGCTGTGACGCTGCTCCAACTGCCGCCGGTTGGCGGTCTCGGAACCGGCTCGGAAAAGACCTCAGACACACCGGCAGCACCAACTGACGCATCCCGAAATCGAAGCAGACTCGCCTTGAAATACAGTAACAGCGCCGTCTCCAACAGCCCATCGCGACCATGGAAAGACTCGACTCGCCGGAATCGTACTTCTCCGCCCCGACCACGCGCAGCCTTCACCGCCAGCGACCAACACGCCGCCGTCTCCGTCAGCGACCACGCGCCGCCGTCACCGACCGAGCAGTGTGTGTGTGTGAAAAAAAAAATTACAGTGTACAGTGAATTCAATTTAAAAAATCACACACGCAATTTTTCATAATTAAAATTGATTATTTCCAGATTAATTAGCATAATCATATAATCAAAACCTTACGATTCACGTTTCACCACGAAACCAACGCTCTGATACCAATTGTTGGCAAATGGATCGTGTGGATCAAGCGTGATCGTTAGTAAAACAGGTAAACAATAAGCAGCGGAAGCAATTAAACCGTTTACCATACTTCTGGGTTGGTGTAGAGGATGAACTGCAGAGAACTACCTCTGATCTTCTACTATATGTCCCAAGTGTGATCCTGCTGTTGTGTGGGCAACAGTCTGCAGGATCTCTCAATCTGCTTCTCTTCCCTTCTCTCACCAAAAGAGGCGCAGGAATAATCTCAGGGTTCCAGGAAGCTGAGTTCACTTATATATTGGGCTACAGCAGGGACCAGGAGGAGAAATTAGGTTGGGCCTCAATTGAATTTAATTAACCAAGCTTAGCCCAAAGCTTTTAATTAAATCCAATAATAATAATATAGTCCACTAAAATATTATTACTGCACTACCCGTCCAATCCCAAAATTATGTTCTGGGCTCCTTCTTATTATAAGCCCGACAGTCTCCTCATGTTTAAGATATTCAATGTCCATTAATTAATTAAGTTACTGACAACTCAAATTAATTAATATCTCATCCGAGAGTAGTACCACTCAACCTTATTATCATGCCGGAAATTAATCCACTTGCAAGATTTACATGATAAACCTTATGAGCTCCTCAAGGGGACATCATCAACCTATGACGGACATGGATTCCTTCTACAATCAACAGCACACCATAGATACAGCACTACTTCCCAACTCACCGAGTTTGTTGATTTAATACTTATAAATCTCACCCATTGATGAATCAAAGAAATACATACTGCCCTACGTGTCGAGGTTATTGTATAGGGATTAAGAGCACGAACTTCCATAATAACAGAGATCAAGTTCTACTATATAGTCAGTATAAGAAGAACGATCTCAAGCGGTCCTGCTCAATACACACAAGTGCACTAATGTGATTCTATAGCCAAGACAAGCTAATACCAAACCACACTACAACCATACCGATAGAGAGTCCCCGTCTATCTCAGTTGTGAGCATCTGTTTATACTTTATAAGGAAAACGATAATATGATCTTCTGCGTGTTGTCGCACAACATATTATCTACAGTATAAAGTAAATGGACTATTGCACCGTGCATATAAATAAATTATAAGATGCAATCATTTGATCATATGATTCTCATTGCAAATATTGTTATAACATTGTTCATACTAAAGCTAGACTTTTAGTATACAATCCAACACTAATCATGGATTGCGAGATATTACTGATGATGAGAATTAGTGTAGTTTGCTTTGTTATTCGGAGTCGTATTTATGGAATACTTGATTTAAACTTGTTTGTTTGTATTTTACTTTAAGAATTGCTCTAAATAGCAGGATTGTGATGCTGTGTTCATCTATATATCATGACTCATCCTATTGTTTGCTAGGTTATGTTCACAGGCACGCTCAAAAAAGTACGCGGAAGTTTTCAGATATATGACTATGTTAAAAGGCGAGCATGTAGGTGAGCAGATAGGTTTGCATGTAGGTGGGCATGTAGGTGAGCATGTAGATGAGCATGTAAGTGAGCATGTAGATGAGCATGTAGGTGAGCATGTAGGTATAATGCTGGGGAGGTAATCGTGCTTGCTTACAAATAGACATTGAACATTGCAGTTCAAAATTGATAGGTGTTTCGTGTAATTGTGCCCCCCATGAGGAATAAATGATATTGTATATTGCACACACCACATCGATATTAAATATTGCACACCAAAACTGATATTCAATATATCTCATGTATGTTTGCTTTAATTGTAAACCAAAAAATGATATTGAATATTGCACGCACTTTGGATGATATTGAATATTGCACACACTTTGGATGTGATTTTGTTTTATGTACTATATCCGATCCTGCCATTGAAATACCAGTGAGTTTTGGATTGGAAAAAGAAAATGCATACAATCATCAGACTTTTGCAATATCATAAACGTTAGAGAACAACTACTACTCACAATTGGTATTCCTACAATTTCTAAGTAGTTTTAATGAATCCGCCAACGTTGAGACTGAACTCTTTGTTTCTTCCACGATGGCGGCCATTCGTTCAAATTGATTGGATAATGTACTGACCAAGTTGGTCAGTCCATTGTGTAAGTCGGACTCACTAGTACAACAGTGTGCTTGTCCGAAAGGTTTTGCAGCACTCAAATCCAATGGAAGAAAGGCAGGCTCCAATGACTCTGTTACATCAATCGGTGACACAACTTGATGAAGTAATAATCTCCAAATTACGGTAGGAAAGGGTAGTCTTCATTGGACATCGATGGTCCCTGCGAATTGCATTACGTGCTCATATACCATCAATCCAAAGTCTAGTCGCCTACCAATAGCAACGGCATGGATAACTCTATTCTATTAGTAGACAAGATGTATCCGAAGGTATCCATTTGCTGTTTGCGATGGCAGAAAGGGCCCTGAAAGGTTCACGTACATAGTAGATAGGAAGTCCAGCTGCTGGCCAACTCATTCCACACACGCCTGTTAGAAATGCCGCAACAATATCCAAATCGGGCTCATATCCGTTATTTCTCTCGAATGAGGGCAAACAAGAGCAACATTAATTTTATGAGGAGTGAAATGGATGATTTTATTTCTAAAAAATATTCTTTCAAACTGACCTGATTCTGGGTCGGTAATTGCGTACGACATATTTGCATAGAACTCAAGCATGACTTTTCTGTTATAAATACCCACATCAATTAGGGAGCTCTTTAATCCAGAACGCTCGATGATGTTGGACAAGTTGAACTCCACAATTTGGTCTTCAGCGACATCGCGTTCTGGAAAAATGCCATCATCTTCAGAGTATTATAACGATGCCTCGCTTGCCTGTTATAGAAAGATGCAGACAGCTCCCGACTTATACAAATAGCTTCGTAATCTTCATCTGGGGATGGTGACCTTGACCGCTTCAAATTAACCTGCATTTCTTTGTAAGAGTGTGTAGATCTGCTTAATCCCTCTTGAGGTTTTTTATCAGGGTATCAACAAGGGTAGACGGTGAGAGGCGACGACACGTATTCTTAAGGATTTTTTTGATGGGTAGAAATATCCTATTTTAAACCAAGGAAAGTATTAGGCCCTCTAAAATAATTATTTGCCATGTTTTCACAATTGAGGCCCACATCAGCGTCCAACTGGGCACCAAGAAAAAATATTAATTCAGGCTCAAAACCAGTGGATTATCAATTTATATCATCTTCGGCCGACATGTATATACATACATTTTTGTAAAGTTCCATTATTAATGTTATTATTACTCCAAATCCAACCATACTTTTTTTGTTAATTTTTGTAGATAGGTGATATTTACTATTTCCTCTCTCCTATCAAAGGGTTTATTTTTCCATTTTGGTCGTCCAAACGAAAGGGTCCCTTCTTCATTTTTTACACACATGGGATCCATCCCCCGTCTAAAGTACACTTAAAATATGGGGCCGAAACTCTCACTGATACAACTACCCACTTAAAATAATAACACTCCTTAATAAAATGGGGCATATACCCTCACTAATAAAACTACCCCATTCCTTAACTTTTTTTGGATGATCTGGGTATCATTCCATTTGATATATAACCATTATACTTCTCCTTATCTGTTCTTCTTCTTTTTTTTTTCCTGTTAAAATATTTTTTCATAAAATTATTTAAAACAAAATATGAAATGTTTTATTTGTAAAAAAGAAAATAAAAGAATACATAATATTGATTCTATTCCGATATAATTTTGAAACATTCCCAACAAAATTAATAGTAATAATAGACATTCTCATTCATATCCAAACAAAATCATTTTACATAACAAACATCTTACCATACCACCATACTCTCATTCACTTTCCAATTCCCATTCATGTAGGTGGCCACGTAGGTGATCACGTAGATTACTAAAATAAAATCTATTTCTGCCATCCATACATGCTCTCTGAAAATTAAAGAATGTTACTATAATTATTAATAATTTACACCAATTCTAATACTAATTTATTTTTTTATGTATAATAAATAAATTAATTAATTAATTAATTCGAAAAGAATATTATAAACACGTTTTATTTTCCCAATTAAAATCGTGTTAGCACTTGATAGTTCCCACAAAAATTAAAATCTCAGAACATTAATTCAAATTCCTAAATTGTTCATCCTCGTGTTTGTCCTAACTTTTCCAAGTCGATCGACCATTGGCTTTTCCTTTTCATCTCACCGCGCCAGAGGAAGTCGCCGGTCGACATCGCTCCCGAACCCGCTGTACCTACCTCCAGCTCACGCTTCTAAACACGCCTTCAGCTGGCGCTGCCGCACCTGAAAGCTTCTTCATTCTATCTACTCCATCGCCTTTTTAATTTTCAGTGCTCTTATGCAGCTTTTAGTGGGTAGGTATTTTCTTGTCGGAAAACGTTCATCAGTGTTCGAGTTCATCAAGTGTTTGTGAGCAAAATGAATATTTATTGTTTGCTTGTGATGTGTTTTTGCAGAGATGGCTGGGAAAGATGAAGTCATGGAAGCTCTCAAGAGATAAGTAAGTGATGTTGTACATTTTTCCCCTCAATTCTGCTCATGTGTTTTCTTTGTAGTAATTGATTCTGTCTTTATTTTTTGTGTGTATTTTGCGCCGTCAAAAAAAAATAAAGTAGATGAGTTATCTATTTTTGTGTTAAATTAATCGTCAGTTATCACTTTTTAATCAACTAGTTGTTGGCTTAATTACTGCTTTTACTACTGCTTCTTATAATTTGTGTGGTATGAGTATATGCCATGTCCCTGATATATGAATGTAGCTTAGTTGTTTAGTAGTTCAAACCTTACTTGTTCACTTCTTTTCATCTAACTCTGGCTGATATTTTAAAGAAGCCCTAAACCAACATCCTTGTAAAAATCCCATTGATGTTCACTGTAATACTCATTCACTGCAATTCAATCAACCCAATATACCTATATACAAGTCAACACCAAAATGCATTCTGCTCTCATTAATCCATTCTCGAAAAATCCCAAATATTGTGGATATAATATATAAATTTCTGGGATCAATAATATCCAAAATCACCACATCGCCTGACCCTATTATACAGAATTCAGGAAAAGATCCCTCCTTCGAGATCACCATCTCCAGACATGTATTGCGAAGCCTTTTCCGTGAATCGATCCTTCCCCGAGCGTTTCTATAACAGGTAAGCGAGTCATCGGTATGATACTCTGAAGCTCATGGAATTTTATCCAGAACACATTGTGGATGAGGGCCAAATTGCGCGGTTCAAGTTTATCGAAATCATCGAACTTTGTGGGTTGAAGAGAATCCTATTTAATGTTGGTACTTTTAACAGAGAGGCTGTACTGGAGATTTATGCTAATTTATCGGATGAAATGACTGACCCCGAATCGGTTCGTTTCAAAAAATTATTTTTTAGAAATGAAATCGTCCATTTCACTCCTTCCAAAATTAATGCTGCTTTTGGTTAGCCTTCATTTGTCGGAGATAATCGGTACGAGTACAATTTGGATAGTGTTGCCAAATTCCTGACAGGGCTGAGTGGAATGAGATGGCCAGAGAGAGGACTATCAGTACACCATTTGCGTGTACCTTTCAAAACTCTTTCCGTCATTGCACTATGCAACTGAGTACCTTGGGAAAAAAATGCTGACTAGAACCTCTTCAGGCTAGGGTCATCCACGCTATTGCTATTGGTAAACGATTAAATTTTGGCATAATGGTGTATGAACAAATAATGCAGTTTGCGTGGACCATCGAATTCCAACGTAGTTTGTCATTTCCTACTATCATTTGGCATTTTATAATGTGTCAGAGTGTGTGCCCAATTAGTGACTTAGAGCCTTTGGTACCCAAATATCCACCACTGGATTTGAAGGTTGCAATACATGTACCTCATATTTCTTGCTTTCTTGGTGATTGTGAACTACACAATGGTTCAAACAACATTTAGTTTTTTGTTTCCCCCAAAATTACAAGAAATCGCAACAGTTCACTGTATTTGGATGTGTAATTCGTGAAACATGGTAGACCAAAATCATGAGAATTTGTTAAGACTTTGTTGATTGATATGAATTTATTTTTTTCAAATCTTCGATTTATGTTCTGAAATAAGGGTTTCACTACATATCAACGTACACAAAGTATTATCTAAGTTTCTGAAATAGGTTTTCAAAAGTATGGTTTCATTTCATTATTGAAACATGATGGATATAAAAAAAAGGTATTATCATATAAGGTAAGAATCAATGAGTGTATTCAAAATATTACATTCCGTGGTATAGCATAATATCTATTTTGCTTCGTAAATATTTTATGTATCTTCTTGTATCTTTATTACAAATCTATTTCCTTATTTTGTAATAATAAATAGGTTATATATATCGACTAGGGATAATATGTATTTGATTAAGATTTGATATAATCAAATCTTATTGTATCTCTTCTAATATAGATAGTTGTATTCTTCGATTATATATACAATAAGATTTGATTACATCAAACATTAATTAATTACATATTATCCCTATTAATATGGATGTCATATTTTCAAAATCCCTAAAATTGGGTGATATTCAATTGTTACATGACGCTGGGTGAATAGCTAACAAAATCCTGGGTGAAGATAAATGATGTTAATCATATTTGAGAGAGAGAATAGCAGATAGGATCCACCTAAAGTAATGGTAATTTGATTCCTTGCTTTTCATTGATAGTGTTCGGTCATATATGTAAACTCACATGAGGGAATACAAACTTACGTTCTTTATATCTTTACAGCTCACGCCTGCAAAGATATCAACATCACCTTAAAATTAACCTCTACAGTTCTTGGTTGTTATTGATTACTTGGCACGCGTATCCCTATATTTCCCATCTTTATAGTCTATCTTTCCTACCCTTACAGGTCTTCAACAGACGCTATTCATTTGAAGATTTGGTTAGTTCACTGATGATATGACGAAACAGAACTAGGTAGCCTATGTCCTTTAAATTTATGATTTGTTTGCACGTGTACCTTTTTTAACTTTAGCACAACTATTACAATTCATCCACCATGAAGCCAGCGCGGTGCTTTTCCTTATTTGAGTCCTTCTCGCTGTGCTAGGGTTTCAAGTTATATCTATATATACCAAGATGTGCTCATAAGACAACTAGAATCCAAAGTTACTATCTTCTTCTTTCTGAACCAAGTATGGTTTCATTTCATCGAGTAGACGAGATATGAGCCAACTATGTTTGGGGAGATAAAGACAAACACACTCTTTGTGAAATCATCTACGATATGAAGAAGGTTGGTTCATGGAAAGAAGTAAGCATCTCTGAGAAATTACTTCGAGAGATTACGAGTGCACTAAACAAGAAGCAAGGGCGGATGTTCTCTGTGAGAAATGTACGACTCAAACTCAAACAATTTGAGGCTCGCTGGCAGACCTATGCTCATGCTTTAAACTTTCCTGGCGCAACAGTGCATTACCAAACTGGTGTTGTTACCGCCGATGAGGAAACATGGGCAAATTTAGTCGAGGGGGCATTTTACCCTTACACTATTTTATGTTGTTGTATGTTAAAACTCTCATCCTAAAATATGACTTGTGTAGGCGGATAAGGGTGTAGAAAGGCTAAGATCGCATCTCGAGAAGTTATGTCATCTTCTCGATTCTATGTTCAGAAGTTTTCATTGTGAAAATATCAAGGCCAAAGACGACAAGATGTGGGAAGATGAATTTGGAAGCGACACCTACTGTGGTGTTGAAAGTTCCAACAATTGAATCCGAAAGAGCATCATCTTGCATTTTGATATTTTTTTCTCTATGGGAACGAATTATTCAACTACTCTATTGTAATTCAAATGCAGGAATGTATATGGGTCTACGATTACATCCTCGGTACGGTGTGTTAGCGGTTTATTTTTTTCAAGGCTGATTAAAAATACAAATAATTTAGACGTGGAAATAAAATAGCCTTAACACGCTGAATTTCAAAATCCTTGTCACGGATAAAATTCTTTTTTTCTAGATTAAGGCTTCAAATAACCGCTCACACGACTATGTGGTTGCGTTGTTTCGAAGTCCTACTAAAAATAGCCATTATGTAATTATTATTCTATATATTAGCACTTGTATTAATGCACTTCGTATCCCAATCACACAATATTATCTCTTCTTCTTCCCCCAAAATATCCTTGAAGATGAACAACATTCTCTTACCAAGAACGACTTTGTACGATGGAAAATGGAATGCCGAGATGGATGCTTGTTTTCTTAACACTCTCATACATCAGAAGAATATTGGTGAGTATGATCCTGATATGGATCCTACGGGATATGCATTAGGGGTGGCCAAGGACGCTGTCAATCTGTCAATGCACAAGTGCCTCACGTGGAAAGATTCGTATGATAGAAGAAACTTCCTAGGGAAACACTATGAAACTTTTACTTATGTGCTCTAGAGGATGCGCCAAAGAGGCATTCACTCAAGAAATGACATGAATTTCCAGGCAGACAGACTCCTTTGGATATCCATAATTCGTGTAAACAGTTGAAGTATTAGTCATATATATGTAATTCATTCAGTTGCACAAATGATATAATAATGATATTTTTCCTAAATTTCATATCATAGGAAAACACATTTGCAAGTACATATGTGCCGGCGATGATCCCGAGTATGAAAGAATGCACGTGCTGTTTGGGCCGACCCTGATTGGTGAAAGAAGACGCATAGCGGCGATTAGAGGTGGTCTAATGATGGGTGTCAATTTGATTTGTTAATTTTTTAGAATAAACGACTATGTTCCCTTTTTGGTACTAATATCATAATGTATTACTTTTACTTTTTCTACCCTAATTTTCAATTACGATATTGGTGTGCATTACCAATAACATAATTTCTTGGCATTTTAAATTAAATAATGTGAGAGTTGCATTACTATATCTCATGTACCGGTCTATCTTGCAAATCAAGTAATTAGTTGAATCATACAAATAATGGAATTTAATAAAATAGAAAAGTTAAGTTAAATACAATAAATTGCAAAATAAATATTAATTAGTGAAAACATTTCAAACGAGAATCCGTACAAAAAATAAATTTTCAATTTCAGTGAAGAGTTGTTGGTGATAACCAAGGGTGATCATATATGTGATCATGATTTTATTTACTTCATTACCAAATGATTGTGTAACATGTCTCCTTTCACTGTACTACGTCTCGAAGAAGAACCTGTGTCCTCGATCATGTAGGTTATCATATAGGTAATCATATCGGTCATCAAATAGGTTTTCATGTTATGTAGGTGCTCAAATAGGTTGTCATGTAGGTAGTTAAGTAGGTGATCTTGTAGGGTATTATGTAGGTAATAGTACAAGTTAAAATCTGGTTACAAATACATTTTAGTATTAGAAAAATGATCATGAACTACTACTCCAACAACCCAATACACCAATATGAAATGCCTACAATAGTTACAAGGAGTTCTTATTAATCCGCTCACCCAAAATTCTCATACATTTTTGATGAATGTACTATTGTTTTTTAATTAATTGTATTATTAAATGACTATCATTACAGGCAATACACTAATGTAACTCATAGTAACAGAATTACATCTTTTGAATCTAATTAATAGATGGTTACAATGATTAATTTTATCAATGATGTATTATTGGAGCGGTGGTAAAGGGTTTAGGGTAACCAACAAGAGAAATTAATAAGGGAATATCTTCCAGGGTTAATAAAAGATGCTCTGAATAGTTTAGATCTATTCTCATACATATTTTTTGTCGTCACTAATGGATATTAGTGAATATCTTCCAAGATTACTACCATTTTCAAAACATTAATGACATTAGGTATGACGTACTACCTCAACCTGCAAATTTGTATTTACAGACCCATGTATGTATATATATTTGCAGTGCTACAAATTAATTTTGAATGTTTATAGTGTAGTCATATTAGTGATTGATCCTATGAGATCAAAAAGCATTTATGGAGGAGTATGGGTAAGTTTTTCCAATGAGATAAATGACCATTAATTTTTTTGGTTGAATGAAATTTGGTGGTTGATGCATTTCCTAATGGTACACACATATAGGGTTTCACTTCACACCGTTATATATCAAGTTTTGAACCATAACCCCTCTATACCCTAATCTTACTATCTTTTCATTTCTGAACCACGTATGGCCTCGTTTCATCATGTTGACGACATGTGGGCCAAGTTTGTTTGGGATGATGAAGACGAATACATTCTTGGTAAGATCATCTATGAGAAGAAAGAAGAGGGTATATGGAAAGAAAAAAACATCTCTGCAACACTATTGAAAGAGTTTACCAATGAATTAAACAAGAGGCGAGGTCGGGATTTCTCCATCAAAAATGTACAAGGAAAGCTCAATCAGTTCGAGGCTCATTGGAAAACATATAAACATGCTTGCAATTTTCCAGGTGCAAGAGAGGAATACGTCACTGGACGCGTTATAGCTGAAGACAACACATGGGAAAGTATACTCAAGGTAGGGCCTTACTAACACTGTGAATTACTAATACTATAATATAGTAGTATGCTTTAGTTCAAAACTTAACTTACAACATTTGTAGGCAGATAAGGGTGCACAGAAACTGAGAGTGGCTCCGGAGAAGTTATGGATTTATCTCTACTGCACTTTTGGAAATTTCGAACACCAAGAATATCTCCGCGATTTTAAGGACATGTGGGATGCAATTTCCCACAACTAAAATCGAAATGCTCCAATTTCTTTTCTGGTTCTGTATTGTGTAATAGTGATCAGAGATTAGGGTCAAAACCTCTTTCGAATTTCATATTTAAGCGATTTGGCACAGGCGTTAACCGGGTTATTGCTCAATAATTAATGAAAAATGAACTATAAATTATTAGAAACATCAATAATTAACAAATATCAGAGTTGAACGTATATTATATAAATATATACAAGAAAAATATGAACCTAACTACATTATACAAGGTACGAAAAAAGTAAAAAGAATAAATGATATCCCTTAATTTTAGCTAGATTAATTACAGTTTAATGCTATTACAAAAGGAAGTGTATGTGTGGGAGTTGACAATAGAAGTAATTACCCTTTGTTTGATGCATTTCATAAGGTTAAATGTAGATCATTGTTCTCCAATGGGCTCCAATTGATTAAACTATTATTGTTGAGGCCCAAGTTGAACCGTAGGTAATTCGGGCCTAAAATATTTTTGAAACCCATATGAATTTTGAGTTTTTAATTTTGGGATTTATATTTGAGGCCCAAATATGCATCAAAGTGGCCTACTATTTATTACCATGGCGAATTCCGGCCCAGTACAGTGGACTTATTGGTTAACTACATGACAACCAGCTTCGTTACCTACATGACACCCAGCGTAGTCCAATTGAGCACCCCTCGAATGGTCAAAGAAGTGGATTTTTATTTTTATTAGTGGGCCTCGAGTACATGATTAATATACAAGACCAACTTCTTAGTATAAGTTGTAACCTCCGTTAATTCAGGCCCGAACCATTTAACATGATGATGACCTATATAGGTACCAGCATGGGTACTTACATGTTTACCATGATATTTTTTAAGACATTACTTGTTTATTCCTACTTTGAACTTACATGTTTACCATGGTAGTGTTCAAAGAACTTGCCTATGATTATTAGCCATATAATTTAAAATCGCTACTTGCATTGGCAGCCCACGACTGGTCAAAGAAATGGATTTTTAATTCCATTAGTGGGCCTTGGGAACATGATTAATTCAGGCAGTAACCAGTTAACATGATTATGCCCTTTATAGTCACCAGCATGGAAACCTACATGGGTACCATTATGCCTGTCACGAAGCTAAACATACATCTGGTTATAAATCTTAAAACCGTATCAGTTTAGAAATCGAAACACAACTACATCGAGATACACGATAATAATTCAAACAAGTTCAACTAGTAAAAGGCCTTATGTAGTGATCCCTAAGCAGCTCCGCACACCAACGCAGTCTTGCCCTTGGACACGTTGTTGGTTCTACAGATTGTACAGATCCACAGGCCTGATAAGCCTGTCAAGGAACATAATTGTCAGCGGGCCACAATCATCTCTGTTACACTGAATTTGACACTTCGGATACTTCTCAACTATGAAGGGTTTATTTGCGTTGTCTTCAGTGGTCAGGTTGTAGTGAACCAACATACTAGGCAATATGCGGCATAGGAGGTCAAACTTGGGCAAATATTTTCATTTGGTTGCCCTGGCACTTGAATCATATACGTAGATGTGTCGACGAGATAGCTAGATCACGTATAAAACCCAATGGTTGTCATTGACAAAAGCAATCCCATGGATGGCAGCTGATTCAATCCATTTTCATTTGGGGCACCAATCGGGCAATTCAACTGCGACATAACGCCCGAGACCCTTGAAACGCTTATCCCACTCACATCTCACCTTATTCAACATTGCATCATTGAAATCATTCCCCAATAACTGCAGTTTGTTCTGTGGATAAAACGAAGGGAGATTTTAAAAAAAATTATATACAACACAAATATTGTTGAAGGCAAATCAGACGTCTACACATATAGAAGATTACCCAAAAATCTAAGTCGACAACTGTCCAATCCTGAAGAAACTTCTCAGGCCATCTCAGAGATTTATGCACACATAAGACCATCAGCCAATTCAAATTCTACACAAGAAAACATATTAAAAAGTTTGGGACGTATAATCAAATGCCTAACAACTCCATGAGATGCTTATATGGGGTAGAACATCATTTAAGGGATACATACTAACCTCATCAGAAAACCAGCCATCCGCCCTACTGATGGTGTCCATGAACTCCAAATTCAAATGCTCTCTTTTTGAATCTATGCACAACATTATACTGCTCGAACTCCCTACCCGGTTTCCCACCACTTCACACAGAAATCAATCATGTCCTGAGGGTACTTATCATCTTGTTGCAAATCGGCCTCTTCACCTGCTACCTTGTCCCCCAATGCCTCATTTGATCATTTTTTCTTCTTCTTATCATCCTCAACCGTGTATGGGGTCAACGTCTATGGACCGGGCTTCTTTGTCCGCTGACTGGCACGCAATTGCGGTTTTTTTTACCCTACAGGATATCACAGACATTAATATTAGAGTAAATATCTCTATGATAAATCATGAGATATTATTTAGGTGTAATAGGTACTCAACTAAAACAATCAGGCTTTGTACAAGTTTTTGCATTTTACCTTTTTAGAACTTACTGCAACTTTCTTTGTCCAGCTTCTCACTTTTGTAACATCAAATCTAGGTAATAATGGATTAGATTGTGCCACAACACTTCCAACAAGCGTCTCATCCCCTGCCATGTTGTCCCCATCCTCTATTTTTTTGACAACGTCAAACTGCTCATGCATCGTGGCATGTGGAGGGGCTACAGAAGTGCCATCAATATCCTTTTGAGGGGAATACGTTGGTGGCGTTGACACTGGTGAACTGGTTGGGTATCGCTCAACACACCCAAACAGTGCATCCGTATTTTCACCATCACCCTCGGATGCCTTAAGTTCTTCATCGTGGATGTGATCAGGCCCGATGGCATTAGGATTTGATGTAGGAGGATCAACACTATAATTTGTTGGGATGGTGGCTGGTAGAGTTGTACTGGGGATATGCTAGCGATAACCGCTTGGGTCACTAGAGCCTTCATCGTCTAACCTCCCGAGTAAGGTGGGCTCTGCTCTCTTTTCCTATTGGACTGACCAGCTGTCATCGAATGGGTACAACTGTCTAGACACCATCCTATTCGTCTCAAATCATCAAATATGGATAACTGAGTATTCTTAATATCTGCGAGTTCACTCTTAACTTCAGCGAGTTCAGCTTGAACCTCTGCAAATTTTCTCTTCCACGCCGCTTTCTTCGACCGCGGAGCTGCATACTGATCATCAGAACAGCATTGCGCATCCGCAGCCGGCGCTGACCCTGAAGGTATCGGGCTTCTGTAAAGACATGTAGCAGAATCCTCCTCTCACGTTACGGTGCTAGCATACGAAGTAGTGCCGCGCTAACTCTCCGAGGGCTCAACAGGTTCGTGAACCACCACCTGCAAGATAAAATCAGTTACATATTAAAATTTATTAAAAGAATTAACGATGAACTGAGAATGAAAACTTACGTTTGAAGCATTCTTATCCCCGCCACGCAGATTAAAAAATATTTTCTTCTTCAAATCCATGTACATGACCCGCACAGTCGATGACCATCGCAGAATAAGTGGCATAACACCGCGCTTATCTTCCAACAGACCTCCGTATTTATCTCCCAGTGAGGGGATAGCATCATAAGCCCAGCAGAGCAGAGCAATTGCAAAGCCATTGGCGTCGAGCATCACTCTACCTCCTGGAGCATCACCGTACTTTTCCCCTTTTCCGACAACCCTATTCCTCAGCAATCGAAACTCAGAATGAAGGTGATTGTACGCGACACGGCCCCATGGAAACGAGTTGAAATTATCCAAATTGTCGACAAGGTCTACATATTTGAAATCTAGATTACCACACTTTGAACCCGGCGGCAGCTGCACACAGCCCAACACTACCAACAGAGCTACCCTTAGCTGGTCTTCATCGTCTAACCAATCCGAAAGCTTGCTCCGAATATCACTCATTGAAAGTGTAGCCAAGTCACTAAATATCCAACTCCGAAATGCACTTCCTTTAGGAATTGTGGTGTAAGGGCCAAATACTAACCCCGTGACCAAGGTAAATTCTCTAGGGCCACAACGTGAAATGGAGTTATTGACACGAAAGGTGAGGACGTCAGACGATGATTCCACATCAAGACATAATAATATTTGAAGATAGATCTGACCTTGGAACTGAATATCAGTCAATCCCAAAAGATGCCCAAAGCAACTTTCGAGGAACCTCAGTAGCAATGTAGGGTGGAGTTTATCCCGGATCTCATTAAATACTACAAGATCGGCCCTCTTCAAAATTGATGATGGAATGGGATTTTGAATGTGGGACCTGCCCATCCTGTTCTTCGCTATGGGTCAACTGCAAACATAAAAAATGACATTAGGCTTATTTTAATGAGTATATAACACATGAACTCTACGAAAACAATCCCAATACATGAATACAATATATGAACGGAATAGGCACAAGGTTAGTGATTGATGGGCACAAACTTCTACAAAGTAATAATTTGTTAAATGAATATGCAGGCTTGAAAATTCCAAAACAGTGGGCATGCTGTTAACCACGATAAACAGTGGTTGCATTATGGATAATAATGAACAAAACGGCTACCGTGTAGGTTAGAGTGTAGGTGAACAAGTACGTAGGTAAAAATATGACACCAAATTTCTAAATAACCTGATATTATTGAATTATTGCTATTTTTAAAATCCCATTTTCAATCGAGAGAGAAGAAGATATATGAATTAAAAATCAACCTGAATAATAAAGAATTTTTGCTACTTCTAACATCCTATTTCCACTCAACAGAGAGGAAGTTATATGAATTCAAAACCAAATTGAAAGTAAATACATCACAGAAAAAAAAAATTCATCAATATCATTTATACTCCAAAATGTACACCATATTCGTAATATAACAATAACAAGTTTTCAACATTTGAACAGAAATACTTCAAAGAGAACAAAAATAACAATGCAGCCATGTTCCCTTCTCTATCTTCACAACTGTATTGATGATGTTAACGCAACATCACATCAAATACGTCAAGAACTAAGAACCTCTTTCAAAACAAATTATACTAAAGTTTAATCAGCACCCAATTCTAAGTACTAAATTCACACTACATGCAATAAAGAATACATTTTTATTCCCTACCCATATTCCCCCAAATTTATTCACACGGACAACGCATTGTCAGTGCAGAATACCAAAAAATTTTAAATCAAATCTTTCTGGCAGTAGGGCAGTTAATAAAGGTTAATAAATAGGGAAATTAATCTCTGTAGCTCCATATCACAATACAAATCTTGTACTCAGAGGAAATAGTATATGGCGCACACAATTTTTGAGAAAAAAATCTCACTTTTCTGTAGCACTCAAACTTCAATAAAAATACACATACACGGATGAGTTAACATCATTTGGAATCAAAAAATAAAAAAATAAAGGTTAAACTGGAAAGCCTCGCAGAACACAAACAAATTCTATTAACGAACCATACCTTCGAAATGGCTCAGCTGAGGAGGGCACAAAGAATAATTCGATGAGTTTGAATCGGACAGATTCAGAATCTATGAGGACACCACCAAATATTTCTACCAGAATCGATTCAACAAGGGGAAAGCTTGGGCTTCGAGATTCAGTCGAACTGGTATCGACTTTAGCCGACTTTAGCATATGCAAGCGGTTTGGCATCGACTTTAGCCTGGTTTATGCTCAATAATTAATGCAAAATGAACTATAAATTATTTGAAACATCAGTACCTAACACATACCAAAGTTGTACGTATAGTATTTGAATATAGATAAGAAAAATATCAATCTAACTATATTATACATGGAAAGAATAAATTAGTAGAATAAATGAAATCCCTTAATTTTAGCTAAATAAATGACGGTTTAATGATATTACGAAAGAAAGTGTATGTGTGGGTGTTAACAATAGAAGTAAATGCAAATCATAAGGTTAAAGGCAAATCATGGTTCTCCAATGACCTCCAATTGATTAAACAAATACTACTGAGGCCCAAGTAGAATCATAGCTTATTCAGGCCTAACACACTTTTGAGGCTCAAATGGATTTCGAGTGTTTAAGGTTGGTTTTATATTAAAAGGGCTGGATATATGTCAAAGGATCCAACAAGTTTAAACTATTGCCAATTCAGGCCCAGAACAGGGAATACACTGTTAGCCTATATGACTACCAGCTTGGTTACCTACGATGAAAAAATAAAAATTATGAAATCCCTATATAATGTGCTATTAATCTCATATAAATGAAAATTGATAAGCAATTTTGGAACCGTAGAGTGATCTCATTTATTGCTAGAAATAGTCGAGTACTAAATTTGAATAAATAGAAATGATAAAAATGCAGCACTATTTGTATAAAAGGACGATTGGGCACCCAATTCAATTGTTGCAAGTTAAATGGATTTCGAGTGTTTAAGATTGGGGTTTATATTAGAAGGGCCGGATACGTGTCAAAGGGTCCAACAAGTTGAAATGATTGCCAATTCAGGCCCAGAACAGGGAATACACTGTTAACCTATATGACTACCAACTTGGTTACCTACGATGAAAAAATAAAATTTATGAAATCCTTATATATTGTGTTATTAATCTCATATAAATGAGTATTATAGATATATTTATTTAAATCATGAAGTTTAACGAATGAAACAGCTATTAATTGCAGAAATTCATGGACATCAAAATGTACTATAAAAAAAACTATAATGACTAATCCAATATACTACACCAAGTTATAAAACCAAAATACTCTATCAGTTTAGAAACAAATCCTTGAATCATTCCATATATCCCCATTAAATGGCACTAATGAACAAAAATTTTAACCAAAATGTCCATCAAATCTGTCTTGTGAAGTCATCTTTATAAAGTTCAGCACACCACCTTACTCGAGCATGTGGGCAAATTCGAACGTCAATATCATCAATGATACCACCGACCCTTATTAGTCTGTCAAAAAACAAGACACTTAGTGGTTCACAGTCATTGCCGGTCTCCTGCTGGGGACACTTGGGATACCACTCCACCTTGAAAGGTTTTTTTGCATCCTTGTCGGGGGTCAACTTATACTGATTTAATAAGGATTGAAGCATCGTAGATAGTGTGTCAAATTACTGTTGGTACCTTCTTTTCATTGTCCTCACGCTGGAGTCATAGATGACGATGTTGTTGGATTGTATATGAAAAGTCTAGCTTTTTGTATAAATAATATTTTGATAATATTTGAAATGAGAATCATGTGATCAAACATTTGCAATAATGATGTTGCAAAAGTCCATTTACTTTAATACTGTAGATAATGTGGTGTGCGGCGTCATACGGAAGATCATATTATCGGCTCCTTATAAAGTATAAATAGATATTCACAACTAAGATAGAATGAGACTATCTATCGGTATGGTTGTAGTGTAATTTGGCATTAGTCTGTCTTGACTATAAAATTGCACTAGTGCACTTTCTGTGTATTGAATAGGACTGCCGTTGAGATCATTCGGTTTATACTGACTATATAATAGAACTTGATCTCTGTTATTATGGATGTTCGTACTCTTAATCCCTATACAATAACCTCAACATGTAAGCCAGTATTTATTTCCTAGATTCATCAATGGTGAGATTTAATTATTAAATCAATATGCTTAGTAAGTCGGGAGATGATATTGTCTCTATGGTGTGCTGTTTATTGTATAAGGAATCTGTGTCCTAACGGAATTGGTTGATGATGTCCTCTTGAGGAGCTCATAATGATTATCATGTAAACCCTGCAGGTGGATTTATTCCGACATGATAATAAGGTTGAGTGGTACTACTCTCTGTAAATATATTAATTAATGGAGTTGTCAGTAACTCAATTAATTAATGGGTATTGAATCTTAAACACGAGGAGATTAATGAGCTCATAATAAGAAGGAGCCCATATAGGTGGCCATGTAGGGGATTATGTAGGTAATCAAGTAACTTAAATCTGGTTACAAATGCCATTCGTTATTAGGAAGATGCTCATTAACTCCTACTCCAACAACCAATTACACCAATATACGTGGCCTTTATGACGGTGTATGTTGCATAAATGTGAGTTACAAGGAGCCGTTGCGTGAGCATTCAGCGCTGGAATTGGGAAATTATCAATTTAGGAATGATTAATCTCCACCAAATAAAAGAGGTACTCTCACAATTTCTAATGATAATATATTTTATACTATGACTATTTTTATCACTTTATGTTTTTTATTTAGAAAACACCTCACCACATGCAAAATAAAATATCAAAATTCAGCATTAGGTTTCTCAAAAATATGATTTCAAATTTTCTAAAAAAGCTGATAATATTGAATTATTGCATCTTCTAACATCCCATTTTCACTCATCAGAGAAGAATATATATGAATTAAAAAAACTAATTGAAAATAAAATTTGCTACTTCCATCATTCCATTCTAAATCAACAGAAAAGAAGATATATACATTCGACACCTACTTCCAAGTAAATCCATCACAGAATAATAGAAAATCAAGTTATTAAAAATTAAGCACTACCATTCTAATCCAAAATCTACATTATTGTTGTAGTATAACAAGTTTTCACCCTTTGAACAGAAAAACTACAAAGAGAACAAAGAATATCAATGCACTCATATTCCCTCCCCTAGATCAGAACTGTATTGATGATGTTAAGGCTACATCAGATCAAATATGACAAGATCTAAGAACCTCTTTCAAAATAATTTGGCTTACACTTTAATCAGCAGCCACTTCTAAATACTCATTTCACACTACATGCATTAAAAGATACATTTTAATTCCCTTCACCTACTGTCCCCCCATTATATTCGAGATCCAAAAGGTTTCCAGTGAGAAATTAACAATAGGTAAGCACTTAATGATATGTGTGACCAATATTATATGAACCTTGCTCACAGCGTAATGTAATTGAAAATAACCACAATTATGCAATTGGTGCCTTCAAAAAAAGGGGAATTATTCTCTATAGCTCCATATCACAATAAAAAACTTGTATTCAGAGGAAATTGTATACAACTCACACAATTTTAGAGTAAAATTCCCCCTTCTCTATAGCACTCAAACTTAAATAACAATACACAGAAACAGATGATTCAACATCACTTGGAATCACAAATTGAACAAAAAAAATTAAAGATGAAAGCCTCGCAGAGCACAAACAGATTCTATAAGCAAAGCATACCTTCGAAATGAATGGCAAGATTGAGGAGGGCGCAAGGAATACTTTGACGAGATTATACCGGAGAGCTTCAGAAACTAAGAGGAGAGCACGAAATACTTCTACCAGAATCGATTCAACAAGGGCGAAGATTGGGATTCAAGATTCAGTCGACGGGAAAATAGGGCGAACTCCAGATTGTAGATGTGATTCGAGATGTAGATGTACTTCGAAATCAGTTTCAAAATCTAATTGTGGATGTGCTTCGTGATTTCAGTTCAAGTATGTTGGATTTCTGAATTTTGAAAGAACAAAAATGAGATTGATAGTTTGAATTTTGAAAGAAAAAAAACTGATTTAGGGCGCGGTGGGTTTAAAAAATAACACGTGTGATTGGGGTGAGGGGTGAATTGGTTTTGGGTCGGGGTCGTGGGTAGGGTTCCGGGAGGGGGGGTTGGGGGTCCTAACCCACCGGGAAAAATTGATAGTTTGCAATTAAGGGTATTACGGTCATAATTTTGACTATTGGGTAGATTTAATAAGTTGTTTCTAAAAATGTCGGTATTAGTTTTGGTTTGAACATTTTGTATAAAAAAAAAAAAGTCTCCTGTTAAGTTATTTGTGGGGCTATTAATTAAAGGCTAATTCTTACCTAATCGGTGTAATATATGACCCAAAGATATAGGAACAGTAGGGTTCAAGCACCACCGCTAGATAAAGAAAAATATTTAAAAAGAAATTAAATTATTTACCTGAGCAGCCAGTTATCATAGTTTTCTTTCACATGCACATGACTTTAATTTTTGTGAGGGCATGATTCAATTAAAATTAGTTAAATTAAAATATTAAATTATTTGTTAATCTAATTTTTATTTTTTAAATAAATTATACTCATTTCATAAAATTTATAAGCATTCTAATTTAACTGACTCCTATATCTTTTTAATTTTTTATATTTCTAAAGAGATACGAATTTTTTTTAAAGAAAAAAATAAAATTACATATAATTAAAATAACACATATCTTTATCTTATATACTAATCCGAATACGCTCCTATAAATAACTTTTAAAAATATAATGTATTATGACGTAATTAATTATTGTATTTTTTATATTTTTTTATTTTAATATTTACATATATAATCTTTCTATTTTTATTTTTATTATTATATATTAACAATTATCATTATATCACTATTATATATTTGAAAAATATTTTTTCTAATCTAAAAAAAATCTGATAAGTCTTTATTAATTATTTCAAGAAGATAATTATTTAAATATCATAATATATTGAATAAAAAATTAGATCCACCATTTTATTTATAAATAATTTTAAAAATTAAATTACACTCTCCTTTCATTTCATTATAAGACTACAATTAAAAATTCCTTTTCAATTCAAAGTAAATATATTTTGAATATTGGGCGCATATGATATTTTAAAAATTTTAAACATAAAAGATTAAAATTGAAATTCCAAATTTAAAATTTAAAATGGTCAAAATTGAAAAAAAATATTAAATTTGAAATTGAAATATAAAAATTATCAGATATGTATTCTTCATTTCATATCATATTTAAATATAAAAGATCAACTGTTATAACTTTTAAATTTTTTTTTATAAATGAATATGAAAATTTTATTTAAAATAATGAACAATTATTAAAAATCAATTTAATATTAAAAAATATTTTCTTAAATTAATTTTATCATCTCATCAATAAAAAATAAAATTATAAAACAAAATAATTACAAATGTACGAGTAAAAATAATAAATTAGAATACATTACGTGGCAATTAATTGAAAATAATATATAGCGATAGATTAGAGATTTAATTTACTAAATTAAATGATAAAGAAATTATATTATACCGATAACTCGGTAAATATTTGGGTGATGGGTGATCAGACCCAAATTTTTACCCTTAAACAACAGGTCAAATATTATTCCTTATAAAATTCTGCTTGGCAGATTCTTGACTTTAGTTATATATAATTCAAGATCACAACCACCTTCACATGTGAATGAATAAAAAGAAATAACACAGTTGGATAAATAAACTTGAAAAGAATAATAAGTAGTGAAATACTTAAATAATCGGTTGCCTTTCTTTTGTTAATTTTAACTTTTTTTTATTTATTTATAGTATAAATATTTAATTTTTTTTTCAAAAAATTAAAGATATAAATTCTTACACGTATGAACTTAAATCCATTTCTCTGTGCACACATGCCTTTACCTAATATTTTTATTTTTACTTTATATTTTTAATTTAATTGTAATTTTAAAAAAAATTAATTATAGTAAAGATTAATAGATAAATTATTTTAGATTATTTTAATTGGGATATCATAATATTACAAGTTTCAAGGACACGTAATTAAAGAAATGGCTATTGATCAGGTGGACGGTTAATTTTAAAATGAAATAATTACTGATAGGTACACACTTTGTACCCCTAATTACTACTAGATACATTGATTTAAAATAATTATTATTTAATACAAAATATTAAAGTAAAATACCAAATATACCCCTAAACCCATATACCTTTAAAATACTAACCCCAACCTCCACCCACCACCGGACCACCGCTGCCGCTGCCGGACCGCCGCCGCCGGCGGCGGAGCTCCGGCGGCCGATCGCAGGAAAATCTGTTCGTCAAAAAAAAAAAAAAAAAAAAATGGTCGCCGGAAAGCTGCCGCGCCGCCGCCGCCGGAGCTCCGGCAGCCGGTCGCCGGAAAAACTGTTCGTCCAAAAAAAAAAAAACTGGTCGCCGGAAAAACTGCCGCCGCCGGAAAAGCTGCCGGACCGCCGCCGCCGGACCACCACATTTTTTTGCTGCACACACTTTTTTTTTCCTGCACACACTTTTTTTGCTGCACACACTTTGCTGCACATGAACTTTTGCTGCACACAATATTTATGTGCAGCACATTAATAGGGGTAATATTGGAATATCACTATATATTTTTGTACCTAGTAGTAATACTTTTGTATGTTTGTATCTCATAGTAATTTAGGGTTTTTTTGTGTACCTAGTAGTAATCCTCCCTAAATAAAAAGTGGTAACTAAATAATAAAAAGTAAAATTATTATCCAATAATAGTATATGTTCTAAAATAAAAAGTCTAACTCAATTGTGAATATATAAAAAAGGAAAAAAAAAAGAGAGGTAGACGGCAAAATGAACTAGTTAAGTTAACTTAATCACATATCTATAGCAGGTAATAAGTCAGATGAAGATCCGCGAGTTTTACTTCAATTTAACCCGTTTCACGGAATGAGATTTATAAGACGGTCTCACACAAGTCTTTGCCTAAATTAAAAAAAAAAAACTTTATTTTAGCAACAAAATTTATCAAAAGACACAATCCATTAATTAATAATTACTAACAGAATGCAAAAGATATTATATTTTTCTTTTATTTACTGAATGCAAAAAATATTATACTCCTTTTATCCCATCTTAATAGTTACATATTTTATATTTTTAATTTGGGCATCCATTTAATGTTTATATTTATCTTTTTGGTATATATGGGGCCCATACAAAATAATAAAATATCTTCATATGACCTACCTACAACAATAATACAACTACTCACTATAGTCTCTTGTGATCCCGGTTTACATCATAAACTCTTGTAAATCATGTGTCTACCTTAATTTATACACCCTAACAATATTTCAAAAACGACTCACAATATCCCTAAACAAACCACCAAACTTCACTAAACAAAAGTAAAAATACACACAAAACATATAAGAAAATACTCACCAAACAAGAAATAATACGAAAACACGTAACATGCAAAAACAAAAATTACATCCATCTTTAGAAAATTAATCACACATTCAAATCATCCATAATCAATTAAGCTCACAAATATCCTCATCTTAATTTGATTAAAAATAGAAATCCTAAATTACGAAAGTAAACCTCCCACATACATAACAAATGAAATAACATGCTAATCACATCAATCCAAATCCAAATCAAAATCAAGTCATGTCAAGGGAATGGAAATGACGGAGTATAAAGTAAACTCCCTGAAAAGGCATTTGGTAGTGGAAGTAGTTAGCACGGGTATCAGGACGACAGGCTTAACGAGCTAAAATCAGCATGAATTTTGAACCAGACTCGACCCGTGTCGCCAGCTCGATTCGTGTTCTCCAGCTGGGCTCAACTCGAGTGTCGAACTCGAACAAGAGATGGTCGAGTCGATGCCTCTAATGTAAATCCTTGGCCTCTTGTACAGACTCGTTTTCCACACTCGAGTCATGTTCCGATACCCAGCTTGAGTTGAGTTGCAAACTCGACCAAGAGGTGGTTGAGCATCCTTCTTTGATGTTTGAGCTAGACTCCATTACAGGGTCGAGCCCAGGACTCGACTCAAGCTCAGCCTGCTCTGCATTGTATTTTCTTGTTAGATTGTATATTAAAAGTCTAGCTTTTGTATGGAACAATGTTTTAACAATTTATTTGAAATAAGAATCATATGATCAAACATTTTGCATATTATAATTTATTTATATGTTTTGTGCAAAAGTCTATTTACTATATGCTATAGATAATATATTATGCGAAAACATGTGGAAGATCATATATCAGTTTCCTTATTAAGTATAAACAGATGCTCACAATCGAGATAGATGGGGACTCTCTATCTGAATGGTTGTAGTATGATTTGGTATTAGTTTGTCTTGACTATAAAATCACATTAGTATGCTTTGGGTATATTGAGCAGGACCGCCTGAGATCGTTCGTCTTATACTGACTATATAGAAGAACTTGATCTTTGTTATTATGGATGTTCGTGCTCTTAATTCCTATATAATAACCTCGACACATAATCCAGTATTTATCTCTTTGATTCATCAATAGGTGAGATTTATATATTAAATCAATAAACTCGGTGAGTTGGGAAATAGTATTGCCTCTATGGTGTGCTGTTGATTGTAGAAAGATTCCAAGTCTGCTATAGGCTGATGATGTTCGCTTGAGGAGCTCATAAGGTTTATTATGTAAATCTTGCAAGTGGATTAATTCTGGCATGATAATAAGTTTGATTGGTACTACTCTCGGATGAGATATTAATTAATAGAGTTGTCAGTAACTTAATTAATTAATGGGCATTGTATATCTTAAACATGGAGAGACTGTCGAGCTCATAATAAGAAGGAGCCCATAACGTAATTATGGGATTGGAGCGGCAGTGCAGTAATAATATTTTAGTGGACTATATTATTATTGTTGGACTTAAGTATAAGTTTTGGGCTAAATTTGGATACTTAAGCCCAAAGGAGGCCCGACTCTAATTTCTCCTCCTGGTCCCTGCTGTAGCCCATATATAAGTCATATCAACTTCCTAGAACCCTAATTCAGTCGCCTCTTTTGACGTGAGAAGTAGGAAATGAGCAGATTGAGAAGATCTTGAAGATCGTCGCTCACACGACGTCAGGATTAGACTTGGAGAATACAGTTTATTCTATGCAGTTGTTCTTCAACAACATACCCTGGTGAAAGGTAATGCGAACTTTGAATACTTATTGCTTCCGCTGATTAAGTTTGCATGGAATCCTAACGGTTCACGCTAACCAAACGATTGAACGCCAATATTTCTGAACTTCCAGCCCTGTTTTGTCCTGTTTAATTCCTTCTAATACACCTTATGCATGCTCAAAAACTTATCACACATTATTAGCTCAACAATTTCAATAAAAATATGGACTAACATGCACTTCAACACCACCAATCGAATAAAACTCAACTAAAACACATGAGAAAATTTTAAAATTGACCAAATTTTACAAGAAGACCTCTCAATCAACATAATACCATAAACACACTCAAGTGGTGAGTCACACCACGCACTCTCCCTGCAAACTTAAATCGAGACAAGAGTCGAGAATTGAGTTTGCAAAAAGTGGTGGAACTTACCCTTGTAGTTTCCATTAATGATCTTCTTTTGGAGAAGCATACACATCATAACGACTAAAGTATGTCCACCACACACTCTTTGTTGGATTGTATACTAAAAGCCTAGCTTTAGTATGAATAATATTTTAATAATATTTGAAATGAGAATCATTGATCAAATGATTGTATCTTATAATTTATTTATATGTTGATGCAGTAGTCTATTTACTTTATATTGTAGATAATATGGTGTGTGGCGTCGCACGAAAGATTATATTATCAGCTCCTAATAAAGTATAAACAGATGCTTACAATTGAGATAGATGGGGACAATCTATCAGGATGGTTGTAGTGTGATTTGGTATTAGTTTATCTTGACTATAAAATTACACTAGTGCACTTTGTGTGTATTGAGCAGGATCACGTGAGGTTGTTCGATTTATACTGACTATATAAAAGAACTAATCCTCAGTAGTTATGGATGTTCACACTCTTAATCCCTATACAATAACCTCAACACATAATTCAGTATTTATTTCTTTGATTCATCAATGGGTGAGATTTAATTGTAAATTAATATGCTCGGTAAGTTGGGAGGTGGTACAGCCTCTATGGTGTGCTGTTGATTGTAGAAGGAATCCGTGTCCTAATAAATTAGGTTGATGATGTCCCCTTCCTTGAGGAGCTCATAAGGATTATCATGTAAACCCTACAGTGGATTTGATCTGGCATGATAATAAGGTTGAGTGGTACTACTATTTGATAAGAGATTAATTAACTGAGTTGTCAGTAACTCATTTAATTTATGGGCATTGTATATCTTGAACATGGGGAGTCAAATGGGCTCATAATAAGAAGGAGCCCATAACGTAATTTGGGATTAGGGTGAAAGTGCAATAATAATTCTTTAGTGGTCTGATTTATTATTATTGGGCTTAAGTATAAGTTTTGGGCTAAACTTGAATGCTTAAACCCAATGGGAGCTCAACCCCAATTCTCATCCTGGTCCCTGTTGAAGCCTATAAATAAGCCATCCCAATAGTTTCAGAAAGACGATTTACACGCAATGTCAAAAAATTAGATGAGAAATTAGATTTCTCATCGGATAAGAGAAAACGTGAGAAAATCATGTAGACCACAGATTGGGATCGCCTAGAGGATTGTCGTGTTGGATTATATACTAAAAGTCTAGCTTTTATATGAACAATGTTTTAACAATTATTTGAAAATGAGAATCAGATGATCAAATATTTTACATATTATAATTTATTTATATGTCATTGCAAAAGTCCAATTACTTTATACTGTAGATTATATGGTGTGCGGCGTCGCATGCAAGATCATATTGTCGGCTCCTTATAAAGTATAACCGGATGCTCACAATCGAGATAGATGGGGACAATCTATCAGGATGGTTATAGTGTGATTTGGTATTAGTTTGTCTTGACTATAAAATTACATTAGTGCACTTTGTGTGTATTGTGCAGGACCGCTTGAGATCGTTCGATTTATACATACTATATAGGAGAGCTAGATCTCAGTCATTCTGGATGTTCATGCTCTTAATCCCTATACAATAACATCGACACGTAAGTCAGTATTTGTTTATTTGATTCATCAATGGGTGAGATTTTTCATTAAATCAATAAACTTGGTGAGTTCGGAAGTATTGCTGTCTCTATAGTCTGCTATTGATTGTAGAAGAAATCTGTGTCCTACTAAATAGGCTGATGATGTCCCCTTGAGGAGCTCATAAGGATTATCATGTAAACCCTGCAGGTGGATTTATTCCAGCATGATAACAAGGTTGAGTGTACTACTCTTGGATAAGAGATTAATTAATGGAGTTATAAAAAACTTAATTAATTAATGGGCATTGTATATCTTAAACTTGGGGAGATTAACAGGCTCATAATAAGAAGGAACTCATAACGTAATTTGGGATTAGAGTGATAGTGCAGTAATAATACTTTAGTGGACTTTATTATTATTATTGGATTTAAGTATAAGTTTTGGGTTAAACTTGGATACTTAAGCCCAATGGGAGGCCCAACTTTAATTTCTCCTCCTGGTCCCTGTTGTAGCCCATAAATAAGCCACCTCATTAATTCGGAACTCTAATTTTCTGCGCCTAATACCGCAGAGAGAGTAGGGAGGATTGTAGATTGAGAATGTCTTGAAGATCGTCGCCCATACGACTTAAAACTAGGCTTGGAAATACAGCAGAAGATTGGAAGGTCGTTAGTTGATACTGATCGATTTCTTCACCAACATACCACAATGAAAGGTAATTTATTCTATTCGTTTCCGCTGCAATAGAATTACATGGAACCCGAACGAATCATGTGGACCATAAGATCCAAACGATAATAATTGGTATAAGAGCTGACGATTTCTTAGTCGTACGTGAAATATTTCGGCTAGGGTTTATGTGGAATATGTGATTTATTTTTGAATTAGAATTGCATGAGAATTAGGGTTTGGTATATTATTGTATGATTCAATTTAAACCCTATTTGTGTGGCGACTACTTCCAATGATTCATGGTGGTGATGTGTGGAGTGGATGTTGCTGGCCATTGGCGGTGTTGTGCACGGTGGGAGGCTGGCGAGATGATGTGACGGCGCTCGACGACAGCCCAAAATAATACAAGAAGGCCCATGGAAGTCATCCTGACGTGGCCATGGGCAGTGTGCAGACAGCGCACGAGATGATGCACAACTGAAGCATGGTTGGTGTGAGTCAGAACAGTGGGCAGCGCGAGTGAGATCGGCAGGCGGCGCGAGTCGGCAGGCAGACGGCTTCCTTGGCTGGACGTTGTTTATAGGCGCACTGGGTGGACTGCTTGGAAGGGAGCACGGGGTCGCGCACGCAGCTTGAAGTTGACGACTCACTGGTCAATTGTGTCCGGTGAGGCTGAGCATTGGTAGTGCCGGGAATGCATATTGATAATGCTGGAGCTGTGCGCCACTGATGTGTGCATAGGCACGAGTCAGACGTGAGTCAGGCAGTGTTTCGGGCAAGTCTCACAGCATTCCAGGCTAGTCAGACGGCATTCCAGGCGAGTCCTACAATTAGCCAGGTCGAGTCGGCCTAGTGGTTGGGTCGAGTCTGTGTGGTGGCCAAGCGAGTTGGCAGATGGTATGCACGCTAGGCAAGCAAGATCGTGCCGGTAGGAGAATAGTGCAGACGTGTTTTGGCATGATGGACACACACGGTAATAGGCTGTTTAGCGTGCGTATTCTCATGGTAGATGCCGGGTGTATGCTTGGAGTCGTGTGTGTTATGCTCATAGACGAACATAAACCTAGCAAGGGATGCGCGGTATCGAGCAAGGAGGCATGTGCTGCACATGGAGGTGCACTCGTTGCTGCGTAATAGTGAACGGAACCGGGCAGAATGGCATGCTTAGCGTGAGAATGGCGGGCGGGCACACTCGGATCGCGCAGAGGCGATTGAGGCAGCTCGAGTCAAGTTGCGTTGCTGGATCCCAAATTTTTTTTGGGGCACTGCCCCGAGCCTCGCTACCTGTCCAGGTAGGTCGATCCCCATGTGTGTTGCCTATATTCATACTTGGTGTTTCTGATATATAACTTGTTTATAATTGATGAAATATCTGATTATTGTTATATATGTATGCATGATTCTCTGTGATTTACTGCCTTATGTACTGTAATAGGAGCATACTAGGTTGCGTATTTTATTTTGAATATTTTATGCATATAAAACCCCTCGTTGTTAAATAACTAAGTGGGAGAGGGATTGATTAATAATTCTCGCGGCCTCCATTATTGATTTGTAAGTGATGTGAATAAACTTGCGTGTTGGCTATAGTGTCTTTCTCCCTATCGGATGAGTTTATTTGTGAATTATTGGTATAAATTTCTTTATGATGATAATAGAAAATTACTTAGGCGCGTGTGATCTTCTCAATCTGAAGGGACACAAGTTTAGGCAATGTACTTGGTATCAAATAATGGTGCACACTTAGGTGCAAATAATATGTATCCTCCCCATCGGAGTCACTGCTATTATTTGCATGGCTAAAGAGGAACCGACTATTAATTATTTTGTCATAAAGTTAGGTTGACGAATGAAATTAATAGGTAAAATCTTCTCTTGTAAATGTTAGTGTTTGTATACGTCCACACTATCGTGGCATGCAAATTCACGGTGCTTGAGATGTCGGTGAGTTTTATTTTATATTGTTTTGAGGAAATTAATATAAATTATTAAAATTCGAAGGATTTGATCGGTGTATTTATTTACGTGATTCTCAGTATTTTCAAATGGTTTATTTCACTTATTGTTAACTAAAAGAAAACATACTTACTGGTCCATAATTAGATGATAGAAAAGAATCTTGGTTTTAATTCTTACTGCTTAGGAAAATAAAAATGTGTTCACACTAAAGATGTCCTTTGGTGCCTATTAAAGTCTTTAGTGGAGAGGTGAAAGGTTCATAGAAATATGATGTTCTATGGGACTCTTCGAATACTTGAGTATGTTGGAAAGGCAAGGGGTCATGGTTGACTTGATGAATGAATTGAAAATCCTTGGAATAGAAATTGAAGGGGAAACCTAGGTCAATTTGATTCTCCATAGTTTGCCAAGATGTTTTGAGTAAGTTCCACCTGAGTTACGAGAGGTTGTACTTAGTGGGAAACTTCTGTCAAAGTATGTGGCGAAGGAAAATCAATCTCATCAAGGAGTGAACAAGGTTAGTATCTTATTCACTAGTTGTTGAAGCATGAATAGTGATGGCGTTTACATACATATTGTGTGTAGATACCGGAATCACTACATGTCTGTAACTAAGTGATGATGAGATTACTATGGACATGGGTAATTCTAAGAAAGTGATGGTTGTTACAGTGGGAGTTTTTTTATTTATCTTATGATTGGAATAAACGTTATATTTTGCGAAATTGTCTTTACGTACGTTTTCATAGAAAAATTTTGATTTCAGTTTCTATGTACTTACGAATCGATACTCTATTTCATTTAAATGACATTGTCATTATAATGAAGGATGGAGCTATAATATGTTGTTGTATGTTGGTGGTAATTTGTACACTCTTAAATCATGTTTATCCCACGAATGCAATGAATAGTAATTAATAATGCGTCTTCTAACCCTTATAAGAGAAAGGAACCTTCGAAAATGAACTAAATATACCTTTGGCATCTAAGATAAGATCAATTTTACTTGAGTAGGATTCAAAAATTGATAGTCAATAGACCGTTGGGTTTATCTGAAGTGGAAACTATCTGACTTGCGAGTCTTGCTTGGAAGTAAAAATGATTAAAGGCCTTTTAAGGCAAAGGGTGTAAAGCCAAAGATATGTTGTAAATGGTTTATTCTGATTTATGCGGTCCTTAGACTATCCAGATAAAATGTGGTTATGAATATTCGTCACCTTAATTGACGATTATTCTCGATACAGATATATTTATTTGATGCACCGCAAGTTTGAGTACTTTGATTAAATCAAGGAGTACAAGGCTGATGTGGTGAAGTGTCATGGAAAATATATCAAGTCATTACAATTTAATCTTGGTGGCGAGTACCTCTAAGGATAGTTTAGGAGCTATTTATCAGAATTTATCAGAAACGTATTATCTTTTACCCGGGTATATTGAAGACGATGAATTCTCGCCACTAGCCTGTGCAGCCTCACCGTTCTGGGCATAACTCTCTCATCCGATATCAGATTTGAGTAATCTATGTGCCAAAATGATCCTCTCTTTCATGGCTTTCCTTCAGTATATCACACGTCTAATTCTGAAGTCTATATGATTTTATAAATATCATACATGGTGGTGGACAGCAGCAGCAAACAACTTTCCAGTCTTCTGCTGTATTCCCAAGTCCAATCTCGACGTCGTGTGCGTGACGATCTTCAAGATTTTCTCAATCTGCTGTTCTCTAATCTCCCCTTACAGTGTTAGGCGTGAATTATCAATTGATTAAGATTTTTGGACAGCTGAGACGACTTATATATGGGCTACAGCAGGGACCAAGAGGAGAAATTAGAGTTGGGCCTCCATTGGGCTTAAATATCCAAGTTTAGCCCAAAGCTTATACTTAAGTCAATAATAATAATATATACCACTAAAATATTATTATTGCACTACCGTTCTAATCCCATAGTTACGTTATGGGCTCCTTCTTATTATGAGCCCGTTAGTCTACCGATGTTTAAGATATACAATGTCCATTAATTAATTAAGTTACTGACAACTCCATTAATTAATATATCATCCAAGAGTAGTACCACTCAACCTCATTATCATGCCGGAATAAATCCACCAACAGGATTAACATGATATTTCTTATGAGCTCCTCAAGGGGACATCATCAACCTATGACGGACACGGATTCCTTTTACAATCAACAACACACCATAGAGACAGCACTATTTCCTAACTCACCGAGTTTGTTGATTTAATTACATGTAAATCTCACCCATTAATTAATCAAAGAAATACATACTGCCCTACTTGTTGAGATTATTGTATAGGGATTAAGAGCACGAACATCCATAATAACATAGATCAAGTTCTTCTATAAGTCAGTATAAGTCGAACGATCTCAAGTGGTCCTGCTCAATACACACAAAGTGCACTAATGTGATTCTATAACCAAGACAAGCTAATACCAAACCACACTATAACCATCCCGATAGAGAGTCCCCGTCTACCTCAATTGTGAGCATCTATTTATACTTTATAAGGAAATCGATAATATGATCTTTCGCGTGTTGTCGCACAATATATTATCTACAGTATAAAGTAAGTGGACTATTGCATCGTGCATATAAATAAATTATAAGACATAATCATCTGATCATATGATTCTCATTTCAAATAAATTGTTATAGCATTGTTCATACTAAAGCTAGACTTTTAGTATTCAATCCAATAGAAAGTTCCGACGAAGAGACCCCTGACAGTACTGCTCTCGTCATTTGCCCTCCGAAGAAGGTTCGCAACGACAGTACTGGTGGCATCGGTGTCAGCTCCTCTAGTGTACCTGAGTCCTTTCCTCGGGAGACCGTGGATATCTGTGATATCAGCTTCTCTCCTTCTTCCAAAACCCCTGCTAATTCTCTGGCTAGTACTTTCGGCATTTTTGGTGCTTCCTCCCGTCGAGCCCCAAGCATCCTACTACTTTCGGTCCGAGTTTTCAAGGACCGCCCTTTGAGAGTCCCTTGGGTAACCCTGCTCCTTATTGTTCCCCTTCTGAGATTTGGCGATATTATCAGGGAAAGGTCCCTTTGCATTCTTGGGATTACGACCATTCATCAACCGAGGCCTCCTTTCCTACTTTACCCCTTTTGGAAGAGACTACTTCGTATCTCCCAGTAAACTTGGTAGTTGCTAGGGAACTTTCAGCGAAGTATGGTAATCTGGATGAAGCCGGTAGGACTTTCATTCATACTCAGGAGCCTCTGTTTGATTTCGATGCTCCTGCCTGTTTGGCACATGCCACTGCCTTTCCCTTCAAGGGGTGTACCAATTAGATACTTGCTCATGTGGAGAAGATGTCTGCTAGGGCCTCTCTCCACAGCGCCGCTAGTTATTTAGGTCGGCAAGCACTTCATGTAGCCAATGCCATGCATCGCATCTTTGAATTGGAGAGGCGTGAGTCCCAGTTGCAAGAGGCGGTTACCCAGCTCCTTAGTAAGATCAAAGACCATATCAGAAAGCCTTTAAAGTGAGCACCGCCGAGGCTCAAATCTGAGGGGAATTGAGGGTTAAGCAAGTGATGCACGTTTTCTTTGCATGCAAAATTAATCCCCAAGTATTAAGGATATCAATTGCAGCTTAAGCAAGCGACCAAGTGAATATCGAACCCAAAGAACGGCGTATTATTACTTAATTATTTACTAAATTAATTAAGAAAAGGCAATTCTGTTTTAGGATTTAATTATTAAACTAATAAATAATTAAGTAAAATAATAAATTAAATAAAATATCACTCGAAGAATACGAAAGTGGATAGAGTAGGAGAATAGGTAGCTCTAGGGTAATCCAGTTTTACTACTTAACTTCCCTTCCGTGTGTTGATGTCCGACTCTGCCTTATGAAATATAGACGCATCACTAAATCATGCATATCTACTCTATAGACAGAAGCAAACATGCGTGTAACATGTGCGAATAACCTCGGAGCAAGAGATATAATTTCACCCCCTTTCTAGATACTATCAGTATCAATTATTTTTCTGGTCAATTGGTACTCTAACCCGGTATGATCTCCCTTTATAGGTAGTATGAAGTTATCCTCTTTATCCTACTTAATAACCCGAATTCAATAAGTATTCATGTATGATATTTCTAATGAAGCTTCAGAGTCCCCTCACTTAGAATCATAACATGGAATCCTACACAGCAGTGAACACACTCAATCAATAACCAAGATACGTATTCAGACTCTACATAACAGTTAATGATGCACAAAATGACCGTGAGTATGAATTAAAAAAGCACAATCATATATAAAATAAATTCATAAGTAGTGTTGTACGGAGTTTACACATGAAAGTTCAATTAATTGGTAAAAAACCTTCACAACCCTAGTTCCACCAAAAAGGCTCTAGCTCATGATGTTAAGAAGAACAATCATGGGTGTTGGATAGATCTTACCCGGATGTCCGAAAAATACAAGATAAATTATGAAACGAATAAAACCCTAGATGTAGGTGTCGTCGCGTCCTTCTCCGTCTTGAATTCTCCTCTTGGTTCTCCTCTTGATTCCACGAACGAATCTTCAAAGTGATGGATGGATGGAGGAAAGGATGTGGATGATGGTTGGGGGGTGATTCCCCCTTGTGGGTGTAGTATTGTTGTGACCTCTCTCCAATTCAATCTCTATTGTAATGTATTGTCTTTTTGGTATGATCTACATCCCCTTTTATACTTGTAAGCTCTCCTCATGGACCTAGGATGAGCTTTTTTTTAAAAAACACGCAGAAACAAGCACTTGGTGAGTAAAAATCAGATCCAGACGTATCCCAGGCATGGAGTTCGACCTAGGATTCGACCTAAAGCTTGGTCGAACCCTAGTCGAATCGAAATCGGCGATAATTCGCACTTCAGGCATATGATTTGACCTTGGTTCGACCAACAGGGTTGGTCGAACCATGCTATCATTGTCGAACTACACTTGTGCTGTCTCACTATTTCGCGTATAACTTCCACATCCGGACTTCGATTTGAGTGATTCTTGTGCTCACGCGATCCTCTCTTCCTTGGCTTTCTGTCATAAAAAACTCGCAAAAACTCCAAGAGTTGGAGGTGTAACAAGCAATGGAAAGTAAAACAGCAGTTCTGTTCAGCACAGCTCGCGCGACGTCACCATCTTGATCATAACTTTCTAGTTATGAATCCGATTGAGGTGTTCTTGACGTCAAAACAATCCTCTTTTCAGTGGCTTTCCAATCATGTATCACAAAATCAGTTTTGATATCCACACAAACACAAAAATATTGCACAAGTTGGACGTGCAATTTTTAGTATTCATTGCACAAGTTGCACCTTTTCTCCAACTTTGCACTTTTGATCCTTTTTTCGCCTAAAACACAATAAATCACCTCAGACGCACCTTTTTCTCACATATATTGAATGTAAGGCACTTGTGCAAATATATAACAATAATTCTCATCAAATAGGTGTTAAATTGGACACTCAAGCACGTTAATTTTCACTCTCAACAGCAAGACAAGAAAGCCGAGCTCAAAGAGAGTTTCAAGACCCTATGCACTCAGTATGATAATTTGTTGGCCAGTTCTGAGAAGGAAAAGAGTGCCTTGGAGTGGGAAAACAAGGTACTTTCCGCAGGGGTTGCGGCCATGGAGGTTGAGCATCAAGAAGAGATTAAGATAAAAGACGATCAATTCCGTGCTGACATGACCCGGGTCCAAAACAGTCTTCATCCTCTTCAGATGTCTTCCGACAGAGAGGTAAAAAAGATGCGCCAGGAGAAAGAAGCTTTCGAGGCCATGCTTAATCAGAAGATCAGAGATGAGGCTATAGCCAACTTGGATCATGTCAAGGATGAGCTTCTCCTATCGCAGGCGGACAACCTTTGCTATAGGGATGTTGTTCTTCCTAAAGCCAAAATTTACTATTTCTGTTCCTCCTCTGCTACCATGGCGAAAGCTTCCTCCGAGAAACCTTACCCCAATTGCTTGGATGATATGCACGGTATCCTTCATCAAACCCTCAGTCAGGAGAAAATGCCTCCAGGTGAATCTTTGAAGAAGGAACTTGATTTGAGGTTACTTGGTGAGTATTCCGATTTTATTTTCGATATTGATCTTTCTGAGGAAGATTTCGACGAGGCTTCGGAAGTGGAGTCAGACGAGGCCTTTGCTGATGGTGCTCAGGAATTTGCTACAGCCAAATCTGAGGTTGAGGATCCTCTCACGGACCTTCCTACCGAATCTGAGAAAGTGCGTATCCAGAAACCACCTGTCGAGCCCGAGGCTCTCGGGTTTGACGCTATATGTGCATCTAACCAAGCTGCTACTGCTGTTGTTTCCGAACTTCAGCCTTCCGAGGCTGCTGCTATTATTCCCATGGTTCCTCCCTCTTTGGAAACCCTTCCCCCTCCTGGTAGTACTGAGATAGCCGATATCTCATTGGATTCGTGGCCTCTGAAGCCCCACTAGGCTCTTCCGAGGGTGTGCAGCCCGAAGGTGGTAGTCCGAGGTTTGCGGGTGTTACCAGTTCCGAAGGCATCCCTCTTGGCAAATGAAATTTTATTGAGCCCTTGATACCGAGCCGGATGTACTCCCCTATCTGAGTTTATTATGAATTTTCCTGGTATTTTTCTCTTTTTATTTTAATTGTAGGATTTTTCTATGAATTTTCAACACTCGTGTAATCCTTTCCATTATGAAATGAAGTATTTGATTTGAAGTTGTCTAACCTTGTGGGGGTATTATGGTAACTTTTCCTTTACTTTTGAGTGCAACTGCTGTTTTCTATCGTGGTGTGGCACGTCTTTGATCAGGAGCCACGTGGATTAATCCTGGCCCTTCCTTCTCCTTGGAAGTTGTAAAGTCCTATCTTTCCAGCCGTCTGATATTTGCCATTTTTGTTTCACCCTGTCTATTCATGACGTGGGTTTTATTTCTTTCTGTCAGATGTCTTTCGACTTCTGTCTTTGAAATTCAAATTGCTTGTATCTTTCTTTGTATTTCCCCCTTAACTTCTCTCCCCAATTTCCAGCATTCTCCAAAACCTCACTTATCTCCCCCTTTGCAAAACACTAACTTTTGTGCTCGTCGTTGTTAATGGCTGGTGAAAGTACTCCTCCGCCGGCTGATGTTCAAGAGGTTAACACTTCTGACTCCACGCCAGAAAGGCATGTGCGGCCTGGTGTTCGCAGTTCCAATCGCCTCCGGAGGCTGCCTTGTCCATATCTAAGGGATTTGTCTACTTCTTCATCGTCTGGTGGTAACCTACCTTCCGTTCCTTCACCTGACAGGCTGGGTGTTCCCGTCGTACCTGCTGTAGTCGCTGGCGATATGCGATACCCATTGATAAAGAATTCGGCGCTCTCTTACCCCTTAATCTGATGGATTATCTCCTAGTGCATTAGGATATTGGTGATATAGGGGCTGCCCTTAGCGGTGTGGCTCAGCGTCTCGAGTGGGCGCCGTCTTCCAAACTTTCTATTGAGCACCTTGAGAAAATTCACCAATTGTTCGATAATTCTGATGTAGCTTTCATTTCTCCTTGCAATGATGTTCCTACTACTGAGTCTCCTCCCGAGTAGATTGCCTTTTATTATTCTATATTTCTGGCTGGTTTGCACCTTCCTATTCTGCCTGTTATTGGTTTGCTGTTGCAGAGGTAGGACATGGCTATCAGACAATTATTGCCTTCTTCCTGGCTACGCTTGATATCTACCATGTCCCTGTTCCATGTTCTGGGCCATACCATCTAAGATCCTTTTGAGTTATAATATCTTTTTTTCTATGTTGCCTCTGGTCGTTCTGGCGGTTTCTATCACTTACTTCCTCATGACAACCATCGCTTTGTTGGTGCTTCCAATGTTATCGATAGAAGTTGGGAACAAGCTTGGTTTTAGTTGAAGGGTAATTATCATCTTCGAGTAAATGGTGTCCTCGTGACTTTTCCTTGCCGGTTCCTCCCATTGGGCAAGTGTAAGGTTCTTTCCTCTTTTCCGGGCTCTGAATTGCTCTGGGAAATTTCTAAGACTCTTTTAATACCTTGTACAGGTCCTCCTCCTCGTCCACTCATACATTTAACTGATGGATGTTGTCGCATTTATGAGATCTTATCCTCAAGCAGTAATGCTTATCGTGCCACCCCTTTGCTTCAAGAACCCATTCTCGTTTCTGCAAAGGAGATGAGAGAAATATTAGCTTTTGCTCGTGCTTCGTTGTCCTCTCTATGTCATTTTTATTCTCAGCAAAGTCATTCATTTGCAGATCCCCCTGCCGATGAACCCGAGAGTGAGGAAGATCCCGAGGAGGATCCTAAACTGAAAGATGCCCCCGACCTCGAGATGGGAAATGATTTCGAGCCTGAAGACTATGATATGATGGTTGGGCCCGATAGGAGAGCTGTTCCCCCAGACATTTCTGAGAAGGAAATTGATATCGGTATCCTTCAATCTAGTTCCCAGGCGATTCCTACCATTCCTCCAGTTAAACCAAACCATCCGAGTGTTGTCGAACGAGCTAATCCTGCTATTTCTGAGGGTGAGGCTGAAAGGGATCGTGAACGTGGGAAAAATATCATTGAGGAATTTGACGATCCTGATTTGCAGGAGTCAGGGAATTCGGGCTTCGTCCAAGGTGTTTCTCGTCCATTCAATCGCCGTGCTCCTATCATCATTGATCCAAGTTCCCTTCCTCGAAAGCCAAAATGGCCAGAGCTGCCGCTGCCTCTCTTTCTACCTCCTTACATATCATGGATCAATACTGACTGTTTGCCAATCAAGTGGTTGGCGGTACTGAATGATCTTCTGCTAATTTGGAGGAGAGATTGATTATTCTGGAGACTAAGAATGCTGAGTTGACCTCCCTGGTCGATTACCAGAAAGAGCGTCTAGAGGTTCTGGACTTTGAAGTAGGGTTGGAACAGGCCTCTCTCGCATCTGTTAGGATAAGTTTGACTGAGGCCGAAGTTCCCAGAGATGCTGCTGGAGTCGAAGCTGCGGAGGCCCGAGCTAGGTTGATGGAAACAGAAGCTCATGTAAGAGCATTGGAAGAACGTGTCAGCCATCCCCAAGCTGCAAAAGAGAGAGTTGCCCGTACCGAGATGCAATTGAAGGAAATGGAGGACAAAATGGCTAGCATCTTCCACTCTCTCAGCAGTCGTAAGAAAGGTTGATATCCCATCTCCAGCGTTGCAGGTTGACTTTTATTTTTATCTTGATTCCCTGTGTGGGTGAAAACTTCATTACATTGTTGGTTTGTAATTTGAATTCTGGATTTCTCCCTTCCCTTTTTCTTGTTCTCATTGGATGGTTGTTTTGGGATAATGCGTCCCGCCTTTTATGATTTATGAATTGCTGAATTGTCTGTTGCTAATTTGAGATTATGGATATGTGTTGACTTGTATTTATGAATACCTTTGCCTTGCTTGTCGATTATGCGCGTGTTTTTGTTCCTTTTCGAGACCCTCTCTTTTCATTTGAGTATCTGTTGTTCCGATGCTATCTAATTTGAGTTCCGCCAAACCCTATCTGATTATTAAATTTTTATTTCGGTTCTAATGAGGCTCCAAAAATCACCTCTTTATTATTCCGATCCCGATACCTCGACTTGCACCCCGAATTGCTTTTTTATTCTGATTCCAATGAGGCTCCAAAATTCACCCCTTTGTCTCGATTTCTTTCTTCCATTCCGATGAGGCTCCAAAACTCATCTCCTTTTTTCAATTTCGATACCTCGACCCCTTATCCCGAACTACATTTTTTTTTTATTCCGATGAGGCCCCAAAATTCACCCTTCGATTCCTTTCTTCCATTCCGATGAGGTTCCAAAATTTACCTCTTTAGTCCCATGCCGCTATTATATCTTTTTGTTCCAATACCAACGTCCATCCCCCTGTTTTTAGCATGTCCTTTTGAGATTTTTACCCTTTTATTCCGAGCCCATCCATTTTCATTTTTAATTCTATTTTAGCCATTGATACGCTACAACCCCTTTGTTTTATGTTGTGACATTCCTTCCGCGTTACCCGGGATCAAATTTAATGATTCATATTCCATGAGGTAAATAACCATAACCATATAATAAGAATTTCCATACAGTTTTCCTTTTTTGATATAGTCCATAAACCCATTACTCAAATTGGCCTAGTGACATGATCCTATTCAAGTATGGCCTAATACCTTGATTATAAACAGTAAGAGGTTGATTCACCAACCTCGTTTGTCCCCCTGTCTGGCTCATTGGTAGTATTTCTTTAGGTGCTGGACATTCCATAGGTGTGGCACCTTCTTTCCGTCCACTTCTTCAAGCTCGTACGCCCCTTTTTTCTAATACCCTTTTAATCACATATGAGCTTTCCCAGTTCTGTCTAATGCCTTGTGCCACCGGGCCTAAAACTTTTTGGAGCACCAATTCACCTCCTTTGAACTGTCTCAGTTTCACCCTTGAATTGTAGAACCATTCGGCCCTCTGTTTGTATATTGTGTTATGCACTTCTGCATTCAACCTTTTTTCCTCCAATAGGTCTATTCTCTCTTGGATCCATTCATCATTTATTTTCTCTTTGTGGAAAGTGATCCTTGGACTGGGCTCTCCGATTTCTACTGTGATCACTGCTTCCGTACCGAATGCCATTGAGAAGGGCGTCTCATTAGTGGAGGTTCTTGTGGTCGTTTTGTACGACCATATGACCCCGGGCAATTCCTCCAGCCAATTACCATCCAGCTTCTCCAGCCTGGCTTTCAAGGTGTGCTTGATTATCTTGTTGATCGCTTCGACTTGGCCTTTAGACTGAGGGTGGTAAGGTGTTGAGGACCATTTTTTGATGTTGTAGTCCTCACAGAACTTTCTCAGTTTGGCGTTATCAAATTGTTTGCCGTTGTCCGTGATGATCGCGTAAGGTATGCCGAATCGACACACAATGTTTTCCCAGATAAACTTTTCTACCCGAGCCTCTGTGATGGTCGTCAAAGCCTCGACCTCTACCCACTTTGTAAAATAATCCACAGCTACTATGGCAAATTTAACTCCCCTTTTGCCGATGGGTAATGGGCCTATCAAATTAATTCCCTATTTGGCGAAAGGCCAAGGGCTGAAGACTGATGTTAATTGTTTTGAGGGCATTCTTGTGATCGGTGCTAACCTTTGGCAAGTAGCGCAATCTCGTGCGTGCTGAGTGGCATCTTTTTTCAACGTCGGCCAGAAATATCCCTGTCTGATCACTTTATGAGCTAAAGTAATTCTGCCTGTATGGTACCCACAAATGCCCTCGTGTATCTTGGCCAGCACGTAACCCGCCTCCTCTAGGTTCAGATATTTTAAGAGTGGGGATGAATATCCCCTCTTATACAGCTTCCCCTCAATCAACACATATCTCGCCATTCTGAGTCTTATCTGGCGGGCTTCATTCTTATCCGAGGAGGTTGATCCCATTTCCAGATAGTTCCTGATCGGGTCATCCATGATTCTTCGGAAGGTTGGTCAGTTAAAACCCAAACGCTGGTATTCGACAGCTTTTTCTGCTTCACGATGTTGATGTTGTTGAGGTCTTCTGTATTTAATGTCGTGGCCAGCTTGGCTAACGCATCTGCCCGCATGTTCTCTCTCCGATCAATGCACTTTAAAAATACATGTTTAAATCTCTATAGCATGCCAGTAGCTAATCCTCTGTAGTGGCTCATCTGGTCATCTTTAGCTTTGTATTCCCCTCGCACCTGATTCATTACCAACTGAGAATCGCTATAAACCAGCAACTCGTAAGCGCCCATGGCTAATGCCATTCTTAACCCGTTCAGTAGGGCTTCATACTCCACCTCGTTGTTGGTAGCCAGGAAATCGAGCCTGACTGTCATTGAGAAGGTCTACCCAGATGGGGTTTGGATGATGATTCCAGCTCCCGAAGTCGATGCAGTAGCTGACCCATCCACGTGCATTATCCAGGGTTTTCTCATTTCTTCTCCAGTTGGCATAGGGAATGTTAGCTCCACTATGAAATTCGCCATGACCTGTCCTTTGACCGCGTTCCTCGGCAGGTATGCGATATCAAATTATCCTAATTCGACGTACCATTTAAGCAATCTTCCTACTGCATCCGGCCTCTGGAGTACTTGCCTCAAAGGAAATATCATCAGTACTTCTATTGTATGCTCCATGAAATACGGTCTTAGCTTTCTCAAACTCATAACGAGAGCGTAGGCTACTTTCTCTAGTATCGGGTACTTGAGTTCTGCATCCCTCAAAGATTGACTAACGAAATACACTGGTTTTTGGTTCTTCTCCTCCATTTTGACCAGTACTGAACTGATCACCGTCTCGACACTGCTAGATACACCTGTAGTGTTTCACTTGGTGATGGTTTAGAGAGAATCCTGGGATCCGATAGTTCCTTTCGATTTCATCAAATGCTTTTCCACATTCCTCTGTCCATTCAAACTTGGCCTTTTTGATGGCGTCGAAGAAAGGTTTTCACTTATCTGATGATTTTGACATGAACCCATTCAAGGCGGCCAACCTACTCGTCAGGTTTTGAGCCTCTTTCATGTGCTTCGGTGGATCCATCTTTAGGATCGCTTCCACTTTCTCTGGATTCATCTCGATCCCCCTCGAACTAACCAAGTATCCGAGGAAGCTCCCTTTGCTCACTCCGAATACTCTCTTTAGGTGATCAAAATGGTCTATTCTTTTTAGACTTTTCACCACGGTATCGTCCACGTATACCTCGACTATGTTCTTGATCTCTCTCTCAAACATCTTGTTCACCAACCTTTGATAGGTTGCCCCTGCATTCCTCAGACCGAATGGCATGTTGTTCCATTCGTAGACTCCAGTTCCACAAGAAAGCTGTATTTGCTTTGTCATTCGAGTGCATCGATCTGATGATACTCTGAGAATGCATCCATGAAGCTCATAACTTCATGTTCCGCCGTGGCATCAACCATCTGGTCAATTGATGGGAGAGGGCAACTATCCTTGGGGCATGCCTTGTTTAGATTTATGAAGTTGATGCACAATCTCCACGATACTTCTTTCTTTTTTACCATCACCAGATTTTGCACCCTTATAGGGTATTTGGATTCGCTGATCCTTCCGCTCGCCAACAGCTTGTGCACTTCCGATTCTATGGCCGTATTTTTCTCTGGGCTAAACTTTCTCTTCTTCTGATGGAAGGGTGGGATGATGGGATCGATGTTCAGTCTGTGACAAGCATATTTTGGGTGTACCCCTGGTGTTTCATTTGGATTTCAAGCAAATACATCCAAATTCTCTTTTAGTAGTTGGGTTAGTTCTTCTTTGTATTCGTTTTCCCATTCCATTCCGATCTTAACTTTGATGTCTGCATTCTCTGGGTTCAGTTGAACCACTTCTGTTTTTCCTGCTGCTGAGGCTCCTTCTCATAGTTTCATCCTTGGATCCTCGTCAAGTGTTAACGACTTTTGCCTCGACTCCTTCGCCATTTTCTCCCTCCTTTTCATTTTCTGGTCTACTGGATTTGGCTGTACTTCTGCTATCACAAGGAGGCCGTTATCTCCTTGCTCCTCTTCTTCTCCCCTTTTATAAATTTCCATGATCACCTCCTGTCCGTTCTCTCTTTGTTCCCCCTCTCGTGACTCTTCGATTCCCATTGGTATTTCGTGATTCACTTCTCCTTCCATGATGTCCTCAAAACTCAACATCTCATAATCCATATCATGATAGCTCAAACCCTCTACTCTTTCTATGAATGAACACTCTCTTGCTCTCCTTTGATTTCATACCACAGTCGTTACCCTACCATCTGCCGTGACAAAATTGAGGCATTGATGAAGGGTGGATGGAATGGCTCCGAAGGCATGGATCGGCAGGCACACTAAGATACAGTTGTATGTAGAGGCTTGATCCACAAACTTGAATGTTAGTTGTTTCTGTATCCGGGTCTTTCCATCCGAACCTTTCAGCTGGACGGACAAGTCAATCTCCATGGTCGTCCTGGTCAACAAATTGCCAAAGCCTTTAATTTCGTCGCCATAAGGCCTTACCTTATGGTTCCCTAGATTTTCAAATAAATCCTTGAAGATTATGTTGGCATATGCCCCAGTATCCACTAGACATCTATGGACCTTTACTCCAGACAGTATAGGTGAAATGACTAGAGGATGGGAATGTGAAGTACTTACCCCGTAAAAAATCTGCCTCAGTGAAGATGATGTCGGCCTTGGTTACGTCCTTTGTCTCTAATGCCAATGACCAAACTTGAGGGATTTGCTGGCTCAAATCTCTCAGCTCTGCCTTCCTTCTCCTTTTTGATGTTGTGGTGAATGCCTGCGAGGTTCCGATAAAAGGAATTTCTTCGGTGGGCTCCATAATGTGTATCTCCCCTGGTCTGTCACCTCTTTGAACTTGCCCTCCGATTCTGTCGAACACTAGTGGTCGGCCTGTAGGCAGAGGGGGTAGAGGCATCGCTTCTCCATTCCTTCCTCTATCCGGGGACCTCTGTCGATCTGGAGGAGGAGAAAGATTAGCGTCTCTCCAATACACCCTCGGCCTCGGAGCCTGCAGCATTCCTCTCAACTTCCCTTCCTTGAACAACTTCCATAATTCAGCAATTAAGTCTTGGCATTGATTGGTGTTGTGCCCATATGTCAGGTGATACATACAATACTTCCGAGGGTTGGTAAGTTCTGATGATCGCAATATAGGTCTCGGTATCCAAAGGATCTGTTGATCTTTCATGTAGTAAAAGACCTCGGCCACGTTCAAGTTGGTGCCCTACTTCAGTTCCTCATACATTTGGTGCACCTTGGTATCTTCTGCAAAAGGTTTGAACGTTGTAGGTGTTTTGTATTCCTTCGTCCCTCCGGTGCTTGCTTTCTTTCGGTTCGGGTAAGCGAGGTACTCTTGCCACTTGCCTTTTTTGCCAATTTCGAGATGTCCTCTGCCTGAATATATTCATTAGACATTACCATGAAAGCTGCATAAGATGTTGGTGGTTTAAGCTGCACTGCTTTCCACATGCTGGTCTGGGGATGCAGTGCCCCCATTACAGTAATGAGGCATACTTCATCTCCCATGACTTCTCTCATTGACCTTTGCTCATTGAACCTTCTTAGGAAATGCCTCAAGCTTTCTGTCGAACCCTGACGAATGTTAGCAAGTTTATGCTTCGATTCCTTAGGGGCTCCGAGGTACGAATACTGCATCAAAAATGCTTCCATGAGCTCTGTCCATCCTCTGATGGATGCTGCCGGAACTGCCCTAAACCACACATGCGCCTTGTTTCCAAGAGTTAGGGGGAACATCCGGCATAACGTGACCTCATTCACCACCTGACCCTCATCCACATCAGATATTTTTCTATATGGGAGTATGGATCATAATCACAGTCGAAAATCAAACTTGAGAGAAACTTGACTCCCTGTTGCCGAGGGGCATTACTGATTTTAGCTGTGAAAGGTGAGGAGGCCACCGCCTGTTGGAGGACTCCTCCCATTCCGGACATCTTCCTTTCTAGATCTGCAAAACGTTTGTTCACTTCCTCATTTACTAAGGCTTGCAAGTTCCGTTTCGGGGCATTTGAAAATGCTTCTCTATTCTCCGACCAAACTTCCGCATGGGTCTCCATTCGTCCTGCTCCTCTTCGGGAAGAAGGCCTCCTGTTCCACCCATTCCTTGGTAGGGACAGCTCAGTCGTGGGTAGGTCTTCCCATGAAGGGTCTCATCTCTCTTGTGAGTACGGTGCTGAAGATGAATATGACCTTTGGTTCATCGGCCTCCTACCTCGATTGCGCCTCCTTTGACCACTCCTCTGACGTACAGGGGGTGGTGAAGGATTCGGATGATGATGTCCTCTTTGGGAGACGAACGCTGTCCTTCGTGGAGCTTTATCTTCCACCGGCACTTCCCAGGTTGCGGGACGACCTCTCCTTTGGTATTGCGGGTGAGGCTGGTAGGATTCTTCTTCCCTTGGTATCTCCCTTGGTGGGAGGAACTCTATTTTTTGATTCCATCTGGGGCGTGGTTGTCTCCGGGTGTCACCCTCTTTGGACACTTCCTGGGGTGGCGGGTTTCTTGTCCTTTGGTTCCTCCCTGCTTGTGGCTACCTTCGGGCTTTCGTCTCCGGTAGGCGGAAGTATTCGCTGCATCTTCCTTCCGCGGGAGTTTCATTCACACTTTCCTTTTCTCCTGTGTTCCTCTTTCTTATGAAGTTGATAGTTTCTCTGGCATCATTTCCGCTGTGTTCTCTCCTCACTTCCTTTTTTCTTTCGAGATCCTCCCTCAGATCGCCATGGCTTCCCCTGTAAGGGCCGCTAAAGCTCAACCTCTCCGGTTGAACGGGGAGATCTCCCGCAGCGTACTCATTGATCACCCTTCTAATTTTTTTGTTCATTTCCTTCGTTTTCTGTGGGTTGCCTAGGTCTGGAACAAGAATAGATCTTGCCAAAGCGGGCACTTCTACAGTTGGTGTGCTAATCTGGATATTATTTCTCTGCCTTGTCACATTTCGCTGAGCCCTGGAACATTCTCCCCTTTCTTCGTTCCTGGGAGTCGTGAATCCTTCTCCCCCTATCTCTCAACAAAGAAAACAGAACAAGAATAAAAGAAGCTTAACAACTAAACAGAGCAAGAACAGCTAAGTGTCGCATTCCCACAGACGACGCCAACTGTTGATGCGTGTTCTTGGCTCGTTAATCTATGATTAAGGTATGAGAATTTATGATATAATTGTGCCAAGAATGACCACAATCAAATATTAACAAACAAGCAAATATGTGAGAGATGGGAGGTCCAACCAAAAAGCCTTAATCCAGTTTTTATTACTCTCCTTTAGAACAACACTCATAAACCTTCCCAATTACAAGTGTAATATCTAAAGTGATAATGAGTAGCATGCTTCTCTCTTGTGAGAGAAGTTATTTATACTACCAACAAAATCCTAATGATCGTCCAATCCCATGGTGCCACCTGGACGAAGACAAGCAACCATAAATGGAGGCTGCTGGTACATCGGCGACTTACAGCAGCCGGTGCAGAGTGCCACCAGGTGTCTCCCAGAGTTCAGCGGGTCTTTTTCTGTCCTTTGCTTGCTTTCTATTGGTAGATGACGAGAGATGTGTCTGTTGTGTGTTGTCCTCTAGTGTGAGAGTGCTGCCCAAGACATCCTTCTTACCGTTATTCTTGTCCTCTAGCCTGTCGCCACTAATCGTTCTCGCAGTTGTGTCTGTACTTTGCGTAACAGTTCTGATACTCCTCTCAGTCGTTGGAAAGGTCGACTTCCGAGGCTGTGTTGTTCGTCTGAGCTCTTAGATGTCTTCCTCGGCTTTGGAGCGGGGTGTACTGCCGAGGAGTCTCGGCTCTCTATCCTTTTAGTGGATTTTCTGCTCTTTCCCCCTTTTCCTGGCCCCATCTTCTTGGTTCTTCTTCGAGGTGCGTCTTTTGGGCTTGGGCCTTTTGCTGATGCCCCTTGATTCGTCATTCTCCTCGTCTTTGGACCTCCTCGTAGTTGGGCCTCTTTCTCGTGGCACATTAGCTTGTTGGTCTTCCGGACCATTAGGCATGGGGATATAATACCCATAATATATATATTTATATATAATTTAATAATATAAAAATTTGCTTATTTTATTAATGAACTATTAGTCATAAATAAAGAAAAAATTAAACTTAAATTAAAAAAAGGAAAGAAAAAATACCTCAAACACGAGTAAAAAATTAAACTAAAACCATTCAACCATTGGACCAACCATGTCATGTTTAACACGTGCATCATAATTCATATGTAATATATATGTATAAATTGCGGCTTCATTTCGGACTAAGTAATTAAAATTATTTAAAATAAAGTTTCATGAAATGATTCGTGAAACAATTTTCACTGGTGTTTATTCATATTATAGGAATAGTCTTATGTTATAGAGTATGAGATTCTCTTATAATGAGATTAATTATTCTTAATTAGTTGCCACTTTGTGAATAATGTTACTCCCTCCGTCCCACACTTATGTTCACACTTTCCGTTTTCGTCTGTCCCACACTTATATTTACCATCCAAAAAAGAAAACTTCACATTAACTAACAACATCAAAAGTTATCTTAATTTCAAAAATATCACTCCCACCTAACACACATAACATACTTTATAATTTATTTATTACCTAAAAATACCACAATACCCCTAAAAAGTCAATAAAGTTGGTCATAAAGCAACTTTTCTTAAACTCCGTATCTAGTGAACTTAACTATGAGAGGGAGGGAGTATTATTTTTATGTAAAAATGTTGTTATTTTTTTATTATTAATTATTATGAAATAGTTCAATGTCTTATTGTCACTTTTAATTACTTGAAGTACTACATCCGTCTCATTCTAATGATTACATATTTTCAATGGCAAAAGCTTCTGCGCCCCCGGGGACACGGAGGGATATTCCGTGTCCCTATGTGAACACAATCTCCCCCTCTAATTCCATTTAAATCTATGTATTGCTAGGGTTTTAAATTACAAAAGGGCATGAAAATTACAAAGGCGCACGAAATGTGTTCCGTGCGCCCGGGTGCATAGGAGCCTCACTCATTTTCAATTTGGAAGTTTCATCCTAATAGTTACATTTTCCTTTTAGATATATGCACAAAACAATTAAAAAATCTTTATGAATCCCACCTACAACACTAATGCAAGTATACAACTGTTCACTATACATTAAAATATTATTTCTCTCACTTCAATACATATTTAAATATTATATTCTTTAATACCCGTGCAACAAGCAAGCGTAACTATTAGAACGAGACGGAGAAAATATTACTTTTTATTAAAATGTTTCATTACTTACTCGTCTTATAAAAGTCATTCATACGTCTTTGCCTATATTATACTATTATGATTATTTTATTTGCATGACTTAGATTTTGCTGCTTAATTAATTCCCTCACAAACAATTCACTATAAAAATTTTTTTTTTTAAACGGTAATATTCCATTGGTAAAAACCTTAATTCCATTGTTAAATTGGTTTACCAACGGATTAGCAACGGAATCCGTCGGTAAATTTTCGTTGGTAAAATGATGGTTGATAATTTTTTTACAACGAAAAATCAATTTCGTTGGTAATCCGTTGCTAAAATTTCCGTTGGTAAATTATATAAAGATTCCTTGGATAATTAGTTGGTAATTACTAACGGATTGAATTTCATTGGTAAATTAGAAAATAAATCTGTTGGCATTCCATTGCTAATAAAAAATTATCATTTTGATTGCTAATCCATTGGTAATTACCAACGGATTGAATTTCGTCGGTAAATTCTATTTTTAAATAAATAAATATATATATATATATATATATATATATATATATATATATTTTTTTTTTTTATAGTGATTATTTCTGTAACATATTCCCTCCGTCCCGTTTCAAACTTTACGTTTACTTTTTGCATGTTGATGAAGGAATATAATATTTTAATAGATAGTGAATGGAAATATATAATATTTAATGTAAAGTGGATAAGTGTATTAGTGTTGGATGATATATTAATTGTTTTAGGTGGATCTCATATTCCAAAAAGAAAAACATAAACATTGAAATGAGATGCACAAAATAGAAATGTAAAGTTTGAAACGGAAAGGAGGGAATATTAATCTCTATATGCTAATTGAGGGGTAACTCGATCTGATGCTTGTTACTTACAAAGCAGTCAATATTTGCAGGTGCTATGAGAAAAAATTGAGTGGCAAGATTGGCTGCGAGAGTAAAATAAGAAGTTGGACGATCACCGTGTATTATACCGTAAAGTTATGTATTTATTCTATTCGTCACATAATAAATACTCTATTATAGAGTATTTATTTTGCTATTTGTATTGTTTCAATATAAAATATTTATTTATTTTTTTAATTGATGTGATCCACAAAATAATATTATTATATTCAATTCACTATATATGAGGCTCACATTTAACAATAATACAACTGCCTACTACACATTAAAATATTATAATATTCCTTAATCCACTAAACATTAAATAAATTATAAAAATATTATATCCTCAATTCACTAGACCAGTGCCGGTCCTGACATTTTCGAGGCTCGGGGCGAACAAAAATAATAGGCCCTCGTTGCTTTCTATATATTTATTAATTAAAATGTTTTCATTATTTTCTTCATTAACACTTTCTTTTCTTTCATAAAAAGCCAAAATTTTATTTCTAGCAAGGCATTTTATTATAGCAATTATTCTCAAAAGAAATTGTCTCCAATGTAATTTTTCTTTTGAAAATTTGTTCTTATAAATCTTTATTTATGGTTCTGTAAATCAATCAAACTATTCATATTAGTGATATATTCCAATACTTTTATGCATATTAAGTCTCTCACTAAGATATTCTAATCATTATATCATTTATTTGCTAAAGCATTATATCTTTCTAATCTTCCAAATTCTTTGAAAAATTTTATCTAATAATCTTCTTTGTGATAAGTGTTATGATCTTTTTTTTTCCTTTCTCATAATTGGGTTCATACTTTTTAATATCTAAATATAGAGCCCCTTTCAAAAGTTCAATAGATTGACAGAACAAATTTTATTAAAACTCTAATGACCTAATATAAAATATGTATTTTATTAAAATATAATTTTATCAAGTATTATATATATATATATATATATATATATATATATATATATATATATATATATATATATATATATATAAATTTTGGTCCCTTATATTTTTGGGGGCCCATGGCGGTCGCCCTTCTCGCCCCTCCTCAGGGCCACCACTGCACTAGACATTAAATTATTATACTCCTTAATTCACGTGCAAAAACAAATGAATACCTATCAATTAGACGAAGGGAGTATCACATTTTATGTTTCTGTTTGTTCAATAATAAATATCACATCTAAAAAATGAAAATATCACATCAATTTAAAACCTCAAAATACAACTTAATTTTAAATTTATAATTCTCACGTAACACACATAATATATCTTATAATTTATTTATTATATAAAAGATTACCGAGCCCTCTAATCGATAATAAAGTAATTAGTAAAAAATATTACGGTATGTGAGCACTTATTATGGGGAGGGAAGGATTACATAATCACAAAGAAAATAATCATAATAAGAAAAAAAAATAATATGACTGTACCCATCAGGAAAAAAAAACATCTTTTTTATTTATTTCCTATTTATAAAGAAAACTCTTTTTATGCTAGGAATGAAAAAATAAATAAATAAATAAATTATACACGAAATAATAGTGTGTATAACCTTATACAAAATTTTAAACACTTTTTATATTCATAGATAATGTTGTGTGTATATACGAATGCATATACACTTTAATACACGAGTGTGTATAAACGCGAATAATATTGTACTTATACGAATATATTGTATATATATACAAATTGTACACGAATAATGTTGTGTGTATATACGAATGCATATACACTTTAATACACGAGTGTGTATAAACGCGAATAATATTGTATTTACACGAATATATTGTGTGTATATACAAATTGTACACAAATATACACACATTCTTATACACATTTGATTACACAGATAATTTATACACAAGTGTATATACATTCTTATACATGCTTGATTATATATAGATAATTTATATACAACACAAGTATGTATAAGAAGGTGTGTATGCACAATTTTATACACGAATGTATATAAATTCGTATACGCAAATGCATACACATAATTAACACATTCTTATACACGCTTGTTTATACAATAAATTTTATATACGTGTTTCTTTTTTATTAATAAATACTTTCTCCGTCCCAGGTAATGAGGGCCGGAGACCTTATAGTTAACATAAGGTCTCCGACCCTCATTATCTGGGTCGGAGGGAGTATATGCATTAGTGTAAAAAGTTATTTTAATCAAATTTAACAAGAGTTGATTTTAAAATTATAAAATAAAAAAGTAAAATATTAAAGTGTAATGATAGGTATGATTTAAGTTTTTAACCCTTAGACATGGTCCAAATCCCATGTACCAAATCGTATTTCATACCATGTTTCATAACATAAATATATTTTGATAAAAATACGATAACCATATTTCATAACATAAATAAAATAAAGACACTATATCCTACTACTTCCTCCGTCCCATAAAAGTTGGTATAATTTTTTTTTGGTACGGAGATTAAGGAGTATAATAATTTAATATAAAGTGGAGTAAAATGAAGTGAGAAAAATAATATTTAATGTATAGTGGGTAGTTGTATTAGAGGTGATATATGAGACCCATGAGAATATATTAATTGTTTTTGTGTGGGTCACATATATTAAAAAGGAAATATGTTAATTTTAGTGGGACAAACTAAAAAGGAAAGTATGTCAACTTTTATGGACGAAGGGAGTAAATGATAATTAAACTCCAGCCCATTTAACGGTAATTTGAGGAATGATCGTGACACGTAAATAGGCAATCTCAATTGTCTTAGGACAAATATGGATGTGTACTGTTGCCACGTTTACATTGCTAAAGAATTAAAGCATTTTGTTCACTCTTTCATCGCCTTTTTCCATAATTCACCACTGTCTTTTACGTGCTTTGTAGTTAGTTTATTTATTTTTGTAAACAATTCATTATTAATCCTCGTTATTACTCTCATACTAAAAAATTATTTTTTATCAACTAAATATTCTGTTGGTAAAAATTTTAATTCTATTATTAAATTGACTTACAAACAGATTAGCAACAGAATTCGTTGGTAAAGTGGGGGTTGGTAAATTTTAGCAACGAAAAATCAAGTCTGCTGATAATCCGTTACTAATAAATCCGTTGGTAATTTATATAATGATTCCCTTAGTAATTCGTTGGTAATTATCAACGGATTGTATTTCGTTGCTAAAATAGAGAATAAATCCGTTGGCATTCTGTTACTAAAACAAAAATGTCATTTTTGTTGCTAATCCATTGGTCATTACCAACGGCTTGAATCTCGTTGGTAAATTCATTTGCTAAAAAATACTTTTTTTGTAGTGTCAATTTAGTCTAAAACAATACTCCCTCCGTCCCGCAATAATGCTTACGCTTCCTTTGTAATTTACAGAGGAAGCGTAAGCATTATTGTGGGACGAGAGGAGAATTTTTTTTATCCAACCCACTTTATTTTTTATTTTGAAAATTAGATTTTGATTTTCAAAATCAACATTATATTTATTTTCGGCTTACGTGGAATTAAGAAATTTAGGTTTGAAAATTTAGATTTTAAAATCCAAATAATCAATAATGATATATGTTTATTTTGGGTTTTTAAAACCACTCATATATACACCCACAAACATTTTTAATCCCTAACTCACACACATTTTATACATTTTTTTCTCAATTAATACTCTTTCTCTCTTATCTCTTATATTTTTTCACATAAATTAATACTCGATTCAATTTTTTAACACATATCACCTTAAAAATTAATTTACTTAAAGTTAAAATCTATCTATCTTATAAAAAATTCAAGAGATGGACTAGGGTACAACCGGGTGTACTAATTGAATTGATACACCCTTGATCTCCACCCTTCTTAATTAATTCGTGTCCATTAATGTTGCTTTTTATTTTATTTTAAATTTATTTTATTTAAATGACTATTATACCCTAAACCTTAAATCCTAAGGATAAATTATATTCTAAATCCCAAGGGTAAAATTACAATTATACCCTATATCCTAGGGATAAATTATATCCTAAACTAAAAGGGTAAAATTACAATTATACCATAAATCCTAAACCCTAGAGATAAATTATACCCTAAACCACAAGGGTAAAATTACAATTATACCCTAAACCATAGGGGATAAATTATACCATAAACCACAAAGGTAAAATTACAATTATACACTAAACCCTAGGGAATAAATTATACCCTAAACAACAAGGGTAAAATTACAATTATACCATAAACCCTAAATCCTAGAAATAAATTATATCCTAAATCACAAAGATAAAATTGCAATTATATCTCTAAAATTATATAATAAAAAAAATCAGTAACAGTAACAATTTAAAAAAAAAACACACACACACAATGAAGATAAAGGAAGGAGGTTGTACCGGATTGTAAAAAATGAAGGTGGTATACAACTCATTGTAAAAATTCAAATAAACATATATCACTATCTTTCACAATTTGTTATCACTTAGAATTAAAATATAAGAATAAAAAATAGTAACACACCTAAAAAGTCATCCACCACACATTTAATATTATATTCACTCCACTTATTTATTTACTTTTTTGCATATAAATTTAAGAATACAATATCTAATGAGTATAGGGTGAGTTTTGAAAGTTCTTTTACTTTTATGCCTTCCAGTTTTTAATTTAAAATGATGTCTATCTGTGATAATTTTTAAACTTTTGTTATGGAATGTAAGGCCTATTTACTAAAAAATACATATTTTATAATGAAACAAACTGAAATAAAAAATAATATATTTCGAACCTCATCAGATTATGTGTTAATGCAAATAGAGTATGAGATATTTCTAATCTCTTCTTAAACCTATATTATTAGTTAGTTAAGTGTAAAATATTTGTGGAAGACTTCTAAACAGTGATGACATACTCGTTTAATTAATTAATGTTTTTCTTTTGTAAAATAATGTTGGTATAAGTTATAACCAAATCTCCTTTTAAAAAAAAACTAAAAGTTATTTTCTCAAAGTGGGTGGGAAAAAAAATCACCTAGAGATTTGAGAATTGAAAATCAATGTGATGCTTTCATTTATTTTTTCCCCAATAAATAAACAAGATCACCCATCTTTTTCTTTAGGCAAAAGAATAATATCTTTAAAAGAGTAGGTTTGATTTGGTAAAAAAAAGTATTGGGGGGCAAATCCGTCATTCCACACGGAACAGCTCAACACAGTGAGTGAGAATTCAGCGGCACCACACATTACTCTCAGTGGGCCCACCGCAAGTGGGCTTAGTCCCAATAGTCCAAAAGCTCCGTGAAATTAAATTAATGAAAGGGCCCAATCGGTAGGGCCCAGCAATAATGACGCCCTGTCATATGCGGACACGTGTCCTCCCCGGCAACGTGTAGTCACCGGAATCTTGAAGCTGAGTCAGAAAACGGGGAGGTGGGCCCTACCCTTGGGATTGGGTCCCAATCATTAGAGAGAGACACTTCTTAAAATATTGGGCACTGACAAGTGACATATTTAAAAAACCACTATGGAATCCAATTTAATAATAATAGAATAAAGTGGTTCAATAGTTCAACTTTGGTCTAACACAATTTCGTAATTCTGTATATAATTTGTGAGTTCAAACCAAACCATGGGCTTTCTCTAACAACTCCATCAAACGAAGCCTCATAAAGGAGCTCCCCCTTTAAGAGATTAAAAGAGGGCTCTTTTCTTGAAATTAATCATGCTAGGGAAGACATCCAAGCCGGTGATCGAAATCCTCACCGGCTCGTTGGTTTCCGGCTACCGAGAAGTAGCCGGAATAACCCCGAGAGGGCTAAAGGGTTTTGATTTCGGTGGCGTGGGTTTAGGCATAGTGGCGGCGTTGGAAAAGTCCGGCGGCGGCGATCGGAGTGACAACAAGGCCTTGTTTGGCCGGAACTTGACCCGATCGAACCCGATTCCGGTGAAGAATCCGTGGCGGCATAGGAGGAGCTTGGAGGAAATGGAGAGGGACAGTCTAGAGGAATACACCATAGTCACATGCCACGACCCAAACAAGACCTGCACCACAAAGGTATACTCCGAGGCGGCGGCCGGAGGGAGGAAGGGCGACGGAAGAGCTCCTTTCAGAATACAGAGCTGTAGCCGCGCCACCGTGTTCGACATATCTCCGGCGAGTTGCTCGGAGGGATGTGGTGGGGTTCCGGGGCCGGATTTTCTCAGCTCGTGCAATCTCTGCCACAAAAAGCTCCACGGCAAAGACATATACATGTACAGGTACAAATAATTTCTTCCTAAAAACATAGATGATATAGATATGGATATATATATAGATAGATATGGAGATGCTGACGTGGATGGGAATATGTAACAGGGGAGAGAAGGCGTTCTGCAGTACAGAGTGCAGGTACAGGCAGATGGTGGTGGACGAGCGCACAGAGAAGTGCAGCTCGGAAGCGTCGAGGGGGGTGGTGGAGGTGGGGGTGGGGGTGGCAGGGTCGCCGTGCAAAGCCCAGATCTTCACAAAGGGGATTCTTGCAGTATAGCAGTTGTAGCATATGATCAATAAAGATATATATATAATTTGTAGAGATAGTATATAAATCTATATATATCTGTAACTGGCGGAAGTAATAGTGTAATGTAACACCACTATACATGTGAGAGAATATATCACTAATGGAGCTTCTTTTTTTTTGCCCAATATTATCAATCTGTGTGTATTGGTTTTGATCATGATGGATATTATTGCAAGTATTTTAATGGTAATAAAGTTAGAATTAAAGCTTTGATTTTGTAGAATTAAATGCAGAATTAGTAGTAGAGTGGTTAATCTGTTGATGTGATTGTGGAGAAGTGAAGAAGATGGAATAAATGGGCAATCCGAAGCTTCAACAATCCCCACCAATTTGAACAAACCTTTACAAAGTAAAGCACCGAAATATCACACTAAGAAAAGAAAAACACTAAGAAAAGAAAATAAAAAGTATGGAGTGTATAAACTTTTTTTTAATAATATTAATGAAATTAATCTCAGCAATTTTTGGGAGGAGCTATCGATCATATTCATGAATAATAACTTCTGTTTACATTTTTCTTTTATTGGGTCTCTTATTCGAAAAGCTTGCATAAAGTCACCTGTCTTTCAAAAATTGCATAATACCCTTTTATATTTTGAAAATTATGCGCACTTTCCATGATAAAGTTAATTTTTAGATCTTTTTTCTTTTAATTTTTTATGGGCTTGAATGGTTTGAAATTAGTTGTATCCGTGTAGGTAATTTCTATTTTGAAAAAGATTGGACGGTAAAATAAATAAAAGATATAATAATGTATAACAATATATAAAGACAGAACACGCTGTATAAACTTAAGTTAATACTGATTTGTTTCTAATTTGTTGAATTTCATATTATGTACAATAATGTTTATTGAAACAATTTAAATAGTGCCAATAGTCATTTGTGTCCAAAATACACTTAAACAATAACAATACCAACATCAAACAATTTTGGCAAATACTACTCCCTCCGTCTCTAAAAAGTTGGCACACTTTCCATTTTGGGTTGTCCCACAAAAGTTTGCACATCCCAAAAAAAGCAAAAAGTAAAAAACAATCACCCTTCCCCATACACTTTAATTATAAAAAAACCATCTCTACCTACCATACTTTATCATTTATATATTACATAAAAATACCATTATACCCCTAAAAGTTATCACTTTCTTAATCTCCGTGCCGAAAAGAGGTGTGCAAACTTTTTAGAGACGGAGGGAGTAGAATACAACTGTCCTACTAATTCCAAAATGTACAATCTCCTTCCTTCACCTTCAGTGTGTGTTTTCCTCATCTCTTTTTTTTCGTTTTTTTTGTTTTTTATTTATTTAATTTTAGGGATATAATTGTAATTTTACCCTTGTGGTTTAGGGTATAATTTATCCATAGGGTTTAGGATATAATTTTAATTTTACTTATCCCTAGGGTTTAGGGTACAATTTTAATTTTACCCTTATGGTTTAGGGTACAATTTATTCCTACGGTTTAGGGTATAATTGTAATTTTACCATTGTGGTTTAGGATATAATTTATCCCTAGGGTTTAGGATTTAGGGTTTAGAGTATAATTGTAATTTTAGGGTATAATTTATCCATAGGGTTTAGGATATAATAGTCATTTAAATAAAATAAATTTAAAAATAAAATAAAAAATAACATTAATGAAGGAGTAAGAATTATTTAAGAAGAGTGTGGACCAATGGTGTACCAATTGAATTGGTATCCCTGATTGTACCCTAGTCCCTCACAACAATTTTTATAACAATTCTAACCAATATTGCACTTTAAAAGATCCAAAATATCCCCCATCCCAAACAATCTTCACCTCTCTTACCTTCCTCTACTGCCACTGCCCGTCGCCGGCCATCGCCCCCGGTCGTCGGTATGATCACCGACATCCATACCCACATGGGACACTCACCGACACCGTCACCGACATCCATATCGTTATGGGACACTCACCGACACCCATACCGATATTCACCGACACCGTCACCGATATTCATACCGACATAGGCACTCACCGAAACCCCTACCAACATGAAACACATTGGGTATTATTAGTTGAATAATAGGGGCATTAAAGTACAAATTAGTATTGTTAATTTAATTAAATAAATAGATATTTTCTTAATTGGCTCATTTAAATATGCTATTACCTAATCTCAGAACCTGTCCAAGCTCTAATCTGCATACCGTTGTACATTACAACAAAATGAACGTTAGTACACAATTTGAGAACACCTAATCCCAAAACCTGTCTAGGCACTAATATGCACACCATTGTACATTACAACAACACGAACGCTAGTGTACAATTTCAGAACCACTAATCCCAGAATATGTCTAAGCACTAATTTGCACACCATTGAAACTGTACACCACCGTTTACATAATATCTTCAATTTATAATTATAATTGATTCGACAATATGAGAAATCCACGATTAGAAAAGAATGTGAGGGTTTGATTAGGGTATTAAGAATCTAGTTTTATTATACGGATATTAGTGAGATATTGAGGGGAGAAGTTATAGGGATATGTTGTAACTTACATTTTCTAGAGATTTTGCATATTTGTGTGAAAATGGGTAATTTGAGTAGTACAATATAAAATTTTGTATTTAAAAGTAATTTTGGGTGGTCAATGTATTATAAAGTAATTATAGAGAATATTTTGTACTTACTATTTAATGATAAAAAAATAGGGATTATTACTGATAGGTACTTGTATGTATAGGCTAATTACTAACTAAGCCATTGATCTAATATAATTATTGATGAATACATAATGTCTTTTTTGATTTCCAGCATTACACTTATTTACAGCGAATAATAATCAACGTTTGCACTTAACAATAATTTCACTGAACACTAATGTGCACTAAATCAGATAAAAATGGGTGAGAGATTTAAGAATAACTATAATAAAACTTTCTTCAATTTAATCGTGTATTTTCTGTTTCTCTCTCAAGGATGCACAATAATGTACATTCATAGAGTTCTTCAATTTAATCGCGTATTTTCTATTTCTCTTTTAAGAATACACACTAATGTATTTATCAATAGTTTCATTGAACACTAATGTGCATTCAATCAGATTAAAACAATGGGTGAGAAATATAAGGATAATTATAATAACTAATTCTTCAATTTAATCATATATTTTCTATTTCTCTCTCAAGGATGCACACTAATGTACACTCGTATGGTTCTTTAATTTAATCACGTATTTTTTATTTCTCTCAAAAATGCACACTAATGTACATTAGTAGGGTTTTTTAATTTAATCGCGTATTTTCTGTTGCTCTCTCAAGAATGCATTGTATTTTCTATATCTCTCTCAAGAATGCACATTAATGTACGCTCGTATAAATATTATATTTAATCGTCTATTTTGTTTCTATCTTAACAATGCATACTAATGTACGGATAAATAGGAATATTATGGGTAAAACAAAATATAATTTGTATTTATCAGTAATTTTTTGAAACGAATGTATCACTTAGTAATACTTAAAAACTTTTTGTACCTACTAATTAGTAACAAAAAAAAGATATTAATACATGTATCAATCTTGTACAAAAGAATAAAATTATTTGTACAGAAGAGTGAAAGAAAAATATACATAGCTTTAAATATTACCATTTCTTCATATTTCTCCAAAGATTATATATATATATATATATATATTACCTTTTCATAATTATGAGCAAGTTTTATGTAAAATCGTCTTAGGCAAAAACTTGTGTGCACCCGGGTGCACGAACCACACTCCGTGCGCCTTTAGAATTTTGTGTTAAATTGTATACCCTTTAGTATAAAGATATGTACCCTTTATTTTTTAAAGAAAAATAAAAAAATATTAATGAAAAGTGTATACCCTATACAACAAAATAGTGTACCCTTATTAATTAAAGTGTACAGAACAAAACAATGCACCCTTACTCATAATACTAAATTTTAAAGGCGTACGGTGTGTCCCCGGGCGCACGCAAGCTCACTCATCGTCTTATAGAAAGACAATTTCATATTTTTTTTTATTAATTTTTATTTTTCGTTAAAGATGTATTACTTTTCATTTACCCTACAAATTTTTCATAAATAATTCAATTTGAATGTTATTAATTTAATTTTTATTGATCATGTATCACTTCTTACGAAAATTATTGATTTTTTTAAGAGTAGTACTTTATAATTTTTTTTAAATAATAAATAAAATGTATAATATTTTATGTATGTAAGGAATAGATGACAATTATAAAATTAAAGTGTATTATGAGATGATTGTGTAGAATGCTTTTACCATTTTAGAATAGTTGATCAATATTTAGTTTGACAAATGATGAGTATAGAATCACATGAATTTAAGATCCATTTATGGGATTTTTTTTTTAAATATATATGCTTGATTTTAATTGTATAATACTTGATATTTGAAAATATTAGGAGAACTTGTATTTTTGTGTATTAATGTGATTTTCATGTAAAAATTGGCTCTAGAGGTAAAAGGAAGATGTGGGAAAAAAACGTTGCTCAATTTGAAGCTAAAACGAATGAGAACAAGTCAAAATAAAATTATTGAAAATTTGTCGAAACTCGCCCAGAGTTTCAAAACTCGACACGAGTTCTGTCCACCCAAAGCAATACGAGTTTGTTATTAGACCCTATAGAAGGACGAGTTTGGTACGCTCCGGATCAGAAATGCTTAATCGATCCTGCAGATGGTCGAGTTCCGCAACTTGACATGAGTTTGACTCAAACTCAACTAGAGTTCCGCAACTTGACACGAGATTGTGCAAAAATTGGGTCAGCTCACAAAAATTCCAGAATATTCATCCATTCACTATAAAAGGGGATTTGAAGAGCAGTTTCCAAAGAGATCACATTTTCGAAACAGATTTTGAGATCCAAAACACACACTTATTCTTCCCCCAAATTATTTCTCATCCATTGCACCCACAATCCTCCATCCAATTCATCAAATTCCTTCATAGCCCAATCTTTTAGATAAAGAAAACATTGGAGTGTTGAAGATTGCAAGAGAATAAAGGGTTTCAAGTGAAGAAATTTAAGGGAAGCATATTTCTTATTTTATAATTTTCTTTTGTTCATCTATATATGGAATTTTATATAACAATATTTTTTTTATACTTGAAACAATGTTTAGATAATCTTCTTTATTAGATTAACCATTATTATTGGTGTTAGTTGATTGGATTTCATACAGTTTAATTCTATTATTGAATGGGCTTTGTTAAATTCTATCTTAATTGCTATATTTCTTAATTTATATGATGAGTTGTGTGGTTGATTCTCCTTTGCATGTGGTCTAGATGGTCATTTCAATTATGTGTTTTGGAGATTGATTGAATCATTTCCGAGGATTTGCTTTTTATCATATAAATGAAATTCCCAAAATCTTAATAAGCTTATAAACTCAAGTCTTTAAACAAACAGTATGACTCTTAAAATCAATAACCTAGATTATGACTTCTATATTATACTATCTTCGAGTGACCTATAAAGGTTCGAACTCAAAATTCCATTACAATTTAGATATTAAAACGCTAAGCTATGAAAATAGAACGTCTAATTCATATGACATAGATCTTGTGATTTCTCTAGGTATCCCTCACTTTGCTACTTCATTTAAAAAAATATAACAATTATGAATTACGCAATATAAAATAGCTAATAAAATCAATCACATATAAAAATGGACTGTGATACCCGAACTTCTCACTACTCATGTGTCAATATACTTAAATTTGTGTTATGTGCATTTTATAATTATGTTATAATTATGTGGTAATTATTTATACATTTTATTTGTCGTTGTATTTTTATTTGATACATCCGTGATAAAAATGGTGACAATATTTGACTATATGTGTGCATAAATATTTACGTGCATTAATTTGAATATATATATATATATATAATTAAATTACTTTATGTGTATAAATACATTAATTCTTAATTATTAAGTATCACACGTGTTCTCGTAATAATAATAGTGGTGAGAAAGTGTCAACGTATGAGTATTAATTTGTAAATATTTTATATCTTACCTATTAAGTATTGCAAGTATTCTTAATGGATAATAATAATAATAATAATAATAATAATAAATTATACTTACTATAAATAGTTAGTGGTAATAAGGGCGGTGGAACCAGAAAAATTCCCACACGGGTTCGACTCTTGTGTGTGTAGTAATTATTTTTAATTTCTGTAGAGTATTTTTTATTTATTTTGAATGTAATTCGGATGGAATGGAATGAACTCATGAATGGAATAGAGATGAGAAAGGAATAACTGAAAAGAATAATTATCATGATTGGTATGGTTTAGATTTAACTCAAGTAATAGAATACACCTTTAACTAATTTCAGTTTCATTAATATATTTTTATAATGTTAAATTTAAATTATAAATTATATAAATAATTTTAAATTAATTAAAATCTATTGAAAGTCATATTTTTATATTAAAATTAAATTTAAAATTTATATTATTTATAATTAAAAAGTTATTAAATTATATATAAAAAATTAATATTTTATATTTAATATATTTATATTCAATTTAACAAATATATATATATATATATATATATATATATATATATATATATATATAATTTATTAATTTTTAAATTCAGTAAGTATTGAAAATTTTATTAAAATTTTAACGAATTAAAATATAAATAAAAATTTTATTTAATTAAATTTTTACGGAAATGAATAACAAAATATATGATTTTTATTGAAATTTTTCCTGAGTTAATAATTTTTTTTCTTAATAATTTTTAATTGAAAATTTTAAAATTACATGTTAAAGCAGAAAAAAATAATTAATTATAATTTTTTTATAATCATATAAATAAGGATGTAGAATATATATATATATATTCCACATAGATAAAAATAAATAAAATAAAAATAAAAATTTGATTCCTAAGCACATGGGAATACCCAATACCATGGGGGTGGGGGAATCACTATTCCTTATTGTAAGGAATTGTGATTCCAAATGGAATTGGGTTTTCATTCCCATTATACATACCAATCATATGATTAAGAATTAAACAAGGAATAATAATTCCATTCCTACTTGATTACATCCTACCAATCACCCCCTTAGTGCTTACGCTATTAACCTACACCATTAATATGCGGTAATCTTCTAATGTGCTTCAAATATATTTATTAATAATTTAATATTATATATAGATATAGATTTTTTTTCCTTTTATACCAAATTCATATTAATAATATCATATAAAATCATATGATTATATTTTAATACTATTATATATAGAAGTTCTTCCCCAATTGTATCAAATTCATATTAATATGATAAATATTCTTTGTGATTATAATTTTTTTTTCTTTATACGTCGTCTTCATTCATTTAAATTTTTTTCTATTTTTTTCAATTCGTCTTCTATAATATTTGTTCAACATAAATTTTGGTGACATTTTTGAGAATAATAGTGTATTGTCATTTTTTAAACAATGTATCTTAATTTTACATTACACATTCATATTTTAATTTTATTCTATAGTACGTATTTTTCTTTTCAATTTTTTTTTATAATTCTATCGAAATGATTTATTGCGTAAATTATTCTTTATAGTTAATTACCAATAATGATGTGATATATTTTATTATTATATGCCGAATATATTTAATACTAACCCGTCTGCTGATAAGGTATCAATTTTGTCATTTTGATCGTCCACTCTAAAGGTATTTATTTTTCTTTTTTAGCAAAATGACCCACATATGCCTCATCACTCACTACTAATACAACTACCCATTTTAATACTTCATAATCTAAAAAAATAAAATAAATGATTATTATCGTAACGAACGGAGGGAGTAGATTTTATTATTATTTTATACGTTGTATGAAAATAAAATGCCTAAAAAATATTTTGCACCGGGCCTCTCAAATCAATGGACCGGCCCTGCTCATATATATAACCCTTGTTGGGTTGAATAGTGAAACATAAGCTGCAAGCATGAAAAAAAAGAGAGAGAGAAAGAGAGGAAGATAGAAAGGGAAAAGAGGTGCATGCGTGTCGAAATGGGAGATATGTAGTTACAGTTCTTCATGAGGCCTGTGGTATTATTACTATCAGAGTCCAGGTAAGTAGAAATTCAACTACAATGCATAAACATGTTGTGTGAATTATTTATGATTAATATGTGATAATTCTATTATGAATTATTTGTGATTAGTTTAATTACGTTACAAATTATTTGAGATTAATTTGTGGTACCAGTTGTGGGTTTATGTGATTTGAGGAAAGTAGGTATTCATATGCCACTAAATATTATTTTATAAATTATTTGTGATAAATTTGTGATACAAGTTATGGATTTATGTGATTTGAGATAATGTCATTATCCTATATAGATCTATGTGATCGGAAATTATTGAATATAAATTTGTATGATCGGAGAAGATATCATTTATGAGGATATGTGTGATCCAAGGTGAAGTTGTTATTCGAAAAATGGATATGTGTGATTCGCGATGAAGTTGTTGTTCCAGAAGGGGATCTGTGTGATTTGAAACTTATTTATTATTTTATTTTGATTAAATGATGATATTGATATCGCAAATGAATTCTGAAGCATATTTAATTGCTCTTGTTGCATACCATGCATAATCAAGAAAAATGTTTTCCCCAATTCTAATAGATACTAATGGTGTGTGCGGCCACTATATATGCACTCTTTCAGGGACCGCCGAAAATTGGTTCGAGTCATGTGTTGACTCACCCTATTCAGAGATTGTGGAGCGATCTGAGTCATGTGTTGACTCAACAAGTCGCTTGTCGGCTCACTTTTATTCAGGAATCGCGGGGCGATCCGAGTCAAGTGTTGACACAACGAGTCGTTTATCGGCTCATCTTTATTCAGGTTTCAAAAAAATTATTCTCAACACTTTGTGTGTCTATTGAGCTCATTTGGAGTGCATATCTTAAGTGTGTCGTGGGAATCCCGCGACGTGAACAGTTTTCAAAAATAAAATAGACCAACTAGAAAAATAATTAGGAAATAGGTGATAAAAAATGAATGCATTTTCATGCACTTGCATGCATGCATGTTTTCTGCTTACTGAGATTTTATCTCACTAGTTTATGTATTGTAGGTGAGTCTGATGATGATTGAGTGTGTAATGTATGTTGGATTGTATACTAAAAGCCTAGCTTTAGTATGAACAATGTTTTAACAATATTTGAAATGAGAATCATTCATCAAATGATTGCATCTTATAATCTATTTATATGTCGATGCAATAGTCTATTTACTTTATATTGTAGATAATATGGTGTGCGGCGTCGCACGGAAGATCGTATTGTCGGCTCCTTATAAAGTACAAATAGATGCTCAAAATCGAGATAGACGCAGATAATCTATCGGGAAGGTTGTAGTGTGATTTGGTATTAGTTTGTCTTGACTATAAAATCACATTAGTGCACTTTGTGTGTATTGAGTAGGACCGCTTGAGATCGTTCAACTTGTATTGACTATATAGGAGAAATTGATCTCAATTATTATGGATGTTCATGCTCTTAATCCCCATAAAATAACCTCGATACGTAAGCCAGCATATATCTCTTTGATTCATCAATGGGTGAGATTTAAATATTAAATCAACAAACTCTGTGAGTTGGGAAATAATGTTGTCTTTATGGTGTGCTGTTGATTGTAGAATGAATATGTGTCCTATTAAATAGGTTGATGATGTCCCCTTGAGGAGCTCATAAGGATTATCATGCAAACCCTGCAGGTGGATTTATTCCGGCATGATAACAAGGTTGAGTGGTACTACTCTCAGGTTTGAGATATTAATTAATGGAGTTGTCAATAACTTAATTAATTAATGTGCATTGTATATCTTAAACATGGAGAGACTAACGGACTCATAATAAGAAGGAGCCCATAACATAATTTGGGATTAGAGCAGCAGTGCAGTAATAATAATTTTAGTGGACTATATTATTATTATTGGACTTAAGTATAAGTTTTGGGCTAAACTTGGATACTTAAGCCCAATAGAGGCCTAAATAAGTCATCTTAACTTCTTGGAACCCTAATTATGTCGCCTATTATCATGAGGAGAGTAGGGAGGAAGCAGATTGAGAAGATGTTGAAGATCGTCGCACACATGATGTCAAGATTGGACTTGGAAATACAGCAGAAGCTTAAGAGGTTGTTTTCTGTAGCTGTTCTTCCTCAACATACCCTAATGAAAGATAATACGATTCTGTATTCTTACTTTCGCTGATATAGAACGCATGGAACCCTAACGGTTCATGTTAACCAAACGATCAAATGCCAACAATGTGATATGCAAGCTATAGAGCTCCTTCAGGGTTTTGAGCGGATGTACATAGATGAGGACCTGTTGGGCAAGGCCGTGGCTTATTTTGTTTTTGCCGATGTTTTGTTATGTCATGTAAGAAATATTATCACAAGTTTCTGTGGTTCGAAGTGTGGTCAGAAACTAATTACGTATGTTGAATTGGTGTAATGGTTTTGGTTATAAATATATCATGTGAGAAAAAAAATATACACAGGTTTTTTATAATAATGATATTTATGTTAATTAGCATTTGAATTATAAATTATGTAAGGAGGATCGTGTCAGAATGGTATCAGAGCAGGGTTTGGGTCCTGCAGACTATCTATGTACATGAGCTCATTCCTTGGGAAGGCAGCCTTGCGTGTAAGTATTATTTTCATTCTATATTGTTATGTGGTTTATAAATTATATTGACCATGTGATGTAGGACTCGTAGTTAGTAGTGCAAAATGGTAAGGACTACTGGTGAGAGTTCTGAAGGGGATAGAGCTGTTGAGCAAGCAGCACCTACTGAAGGAAATAATCATGATGTAGTGATTACTCGACTGATGGAACTGGTAGAGTGTCAGTCCCAACAAATACAACAACTTATTCAGTAGAGAGATATGGGTGGACAGCCAGAGGCTAATGCTAATCAAGATAGACGTCAAGCAGAATGGGCAGAAATAGTTTGTGAGAGGTTTTGAAAGCTGAACCCTCCGATATTTGAGGATGCAGCAGATCCTACAGATTTAGAGGATTGGTTGCGTACACTTGAAAATATGTTTTAGTATAGCAGGATTCCAGATGGGGATAAGGTGTTGTGCTCCTCTTTCATGTCACGGGGGAGTGCTGGCCACTGGTGGGATATAATTAAAAGGTATCGAGGATGTCACGACTATGACATGGGAAAGGTTTAAAGAGCTATTCAGGAACAAGTACTTTACGGCACCAGTGAGAGTAATGAAGATGAACGAGTTCATACACTTGAAGCAGGGTGATATGTCAGTTATAGATTACGTACCTCCGAAAGTTTGAATAGTTTTCTAGGTTTGCGGAATATATGGTAAGTACGAAGGCACTGAAGGTGGAGAGGTTTGTGGAAGGTTTAATACCTGAGCTTTTTAGAGATGTGAGTATGGCGGATTTGCAGAGAGCGACATACTCACAAGTTGCAAAAAGGTCCTACATTGCTGAACAAGCGGAGATGAAGATCAGACATACGCAGGCTATTAGACGCCAGTTTCAGCAAAAACTAGTGCAGTAGTTTGGGAGAGATAATAAGAGGCCAATACTATTTCAGAGGCCAAAACCTAATGTTCCAGTGAATCACGAACAGGGACAGGGAGAACCAAACAAGCGTCCCAAGTTTGATTAGGGTAAGGCGTCACCACCGTCACTTCTAATATGTCCTAATTGTGCTAGGTCTCATGGTGGGGAGTGTCGCGCTACTCCAAGGACTTGTTACATATGCGGAGAGAAAGGGCATGTGACTACTACATGTCATAAGCAAGGACAACAGGGAAGAGCTCCGGCAAGGGTATACACATTGATGCAGGAAGAAGTAGATGCAAATCCCTCAGTTGTCACGGGTAAGTTTTCTATTTTTGGTACTTCTATATATGTGCTATTTGATTCCGGAGCAATACATTCATTTGTATCCACTAGGTATGTGAGGAAGTTGGGTAGAACATCTAACTTGATAGAAGCTAATTATGAAGTGATGATATCTTCTGGTGAATCAAAGCAAACTAATCAACTTCTTCGAGGCTGTGTTATTCCTATTGAAGGAAAAAAACTCCTCGCTGATTTGAGTGTGTTAAGTATGAATAATTATGATATCATATTGGGCATGGATTGGCTGTCAAAGTACGGTGCTACCATAGATTGTTAGAAGAATGGTATCACTTTTTAACAATTGGAAGGAGAACCGTTCACCTTTGTTGGGATTAAGAAAAACTTTAGATTTCTTGTAATATCAGCAGAAAAAGCACATTAGTTATTGGAAAGTGGTTGTGAGGGTTATTTGGTGAGCGTGATGAATGTTGAGGGACAGCAACGTCTAGTTCTCAGTGATGTACTAGTAGTTCGGGAATACCCAGAGGTGTTTCCAGATGATCTTCCAGGTTTGCCACCAGATCAGAAAATAGAGTTTGTTATTGAGCTGCAACCAGGAACTGCTCCTATATTTTAAAGTGCCATACAAAATGGCACCAGCTGAACTGAAGGAATTGAAGATACAGTTGTAAGAGTTGCTAGACAAATTATTCATCCGACCTATTTTCTCACCTTGGGGAGCACTAGTTCTATTTGTTCGTAAGAAGGATGGCACATTGAGGATGTGCATCGATTATTGGGAGCTCAATAAAGTTATAGTCAAGAATAAGTATCCATTGCCTTGCATTGATGATCTGTTCGATCAACTACATATCTTTTTGAAGATTGATTTGCGATTGGGGTATTTGAAGATTAAGGAGGAGGATATTCCGAAGACTGCATTCAGTAAAAGGTATGGACATTATGAGTTTTTGATGATGCCGTTCGGTTTGACGAATGCTCCAGCAGCATTTATGGATTTGATGAATAGAGTATTTCAGGAATTTCTCGATAAGTTTGTGATTGTGTTTATCTATGACATTCCAAATACGTTGTCTTGGTAATGCTCTAAACTGTAGAATCACCCCTTCTCTTCTTCTTTCAAAGCAGCCTTGTCTATAACTCATGTTTGAAAGAAATATTTGATCACATAGAATCGACTGCTTCGGAGGTTTGAAATAGCTTTTTACGGGTGAAAGCCTATGAGTTTAGCATTAATATCTTCCATAATGAAAGTGATAGAATAGAGAAAGCACTTTAAATACCTAAAGTGACTCCTTTTTTCTATTGAAAGAGCCTTGCTAAGGCTTGGCTGCTGATTTACTCTAAGAATAAGGAGGATCATGGTCTGCACTTAAGAAAGGTGTTGGATATTCTGAAGGAGAAGCAGTTATATGTGAAGTTTAAGAAGTGTAAATTTTAGTTAGACCGAGTTGTTTTCTTGGGATATGTGGTATCGGGTGAAGGAATTTCGATGGATCCAAGTAAGGTGAAAGCAATCCATGATTGGCCACAACCCTCAAATCCCACTGAGGTTCGTAGTTTTCTTGAATTGGCGGGATATTATCGAAGATTTGTTGAAGGATTCTCTAAGATCGCTTCACCATTAAAACAGTTGACCAGGAAAAATGTGAGGTTCACATGGACGGAGGTATGTGAACAATGTTTTCAAGAATTAAAGAAACGATTAACATCAGCACCTATCTTAACTATTCCTACGGAGATAAGAAACTTCAAGGTTTATAGTGATGCTTAGAAGAATGGTCTTGGATGTGTACTGACGCAAAATGAGAAAGTGATAGCATATGCATTCAGACAATTAAGGGAGTACGAGAAGAACTACCCAACTCATGATTTGGAGTTAGCTGTAGTGGTGTTTGCACTAAAAATTTAGAGGCACTATCTGTATGGGGAACGTTGTGAGATCTATACTGATCATAAGAGTTTAAAGTATTTCTTCACTCAGAAAGAGTTGAACATGAGGCAGAGAAGAAGGTTAGAGCTGGTAAAGGACTACGACTGTGTTATCAATTATCATCCGGGTAAAGCCAATGTGGTTGCATTGAGCCGAAAGGCAATACAGAGTGAGTTGCTATGATCCTAAATCATAAACCAGAGTTGCTTGATTTTCAAAGAATGGACGAGGAGATCATTCATGAAGGATTGTTGGAAGCAAAGATGGCAGCTTTGACACTTCGATCAACTTTGATTGATAAGATTCGATAAGGGCAAGATGTGGATAAGTGGTTTGATAAGATAAGGAATGACATCAGCTCTGGAAAGTCTTCTGACTTTCAAGTAACAAACAATGTTGTGATTCATTTTAGAGGTCGGTTGTGTCTACCTGAAGTGGATGACATTTGAAAGGAAGTGGTGGCAGAAGCTCATTCGACAACGTACTCAGTACATCCAAGGGCTACTAAGATGTATAGAGATTTGAAGTCACATTATTGGTGGCCAATGATGAAGAAAGATGTCACTCAATATGTGGAGCAATGTTTGACCTGTAAGCAAATCAAAGCCGAGCATCAGAGACCAGCAGGAACTTTACAGCCTCTATTTATTCTAGAGTAGAAATTGGAGATCACATGGATTTGTCACTGGACTACCAAAGACAGTAAAAGGTCATGATGCCATTTGGGTTATTGTGGATCTAATGACTAAGTCTGCTCATTTTATTCCTATTTGCTCTACGTATTCCATGGATCTTTATGCCCATCTATATATAAAAGAGATTGTCAGACTCCATGGAGTACCACTTACCATTGTGTCAGACAGAGATATGAGATTCTTGTCTGCTTTCTGGAAGAGTTTGCATAAGGCATTGGGGACACAATTATCTTTCAGCACAGAATCGACAGAAGAGTTATGCAGACAAACGGAGAAGAGAGCTGGAATTTGAAGTGGGTGATCAGGTATTCTTGAAAGTATCTCCAATGAAGGGGATAATATGGTTTGGAAAGAAAGAGAAATTCAGTCCAAGACATGTTGGTCCGTTCATTATCATTGAGAGAATTGGCAGTATTGCATATAGGTTGGACTTACCAGCGTCTATGTCAAAGTACACGACGTGTTTCATGTGTCTGTATAGAGGAAGTATGTTCCGAATCCATCTCATGTTCTCAGGCAGGAACCAGTTGAATTAAAAAAAATTGAGTTATGAGAAAATACCAGTTGAGATCTTGCGACTAGAAGTGAAGAAGCTCAGAAATAAAGAGATATAGTTAGTTAAAGTGTTATGGAAAAACCAACTAGTTGAGGAGGCTACTTGGGAAAGAAAGGATGAGATGATGGCTAAGTATCCAAAACTTTTCAGGTAAGTAAATTTCGAGGACGAAATTTTTATAAGGTGGGGAGGATGTGATACATGAGCTTCTCACTACTCATGTGCCAATATAATTAATTTCTGTTATGTGCATTTTATAATTATGTGATAATTATGTGACAATTATGTGGTAAATGTTTATACATTTTATTTGTCGTTGCATTTTTATTTGATACATCCGTGATAAAAATGGTGACAATATGTGACTATATGTGTGCATAAATATTTTCTTGCATTAATTTGGATATATATATATATATATAATTAAACTATTTTATGTGTATAAATACATTAATTCTTAATTATTAAGTATCACACGTGTTCTCGTAATTGTAATTGTGATAAGAAAGTGTACACGAATATATTCATTTGTAAATGTATTATATCTTAGCTATTAAGTATTGCATGTATATTCGTAATGGATCTTAATATATATAAAAGTAATAAATCTAATCCTAACCATCCATTTTTCAAATAAATCTCAGCCACCCATTATAAATAATTAAATAATTATAATTATCACTTTATCAAATTAAGAAATAAGATATTATTTATTAAAAAATTAATAATATTAATCCAATCCTGATTATCTATCAGCCACCCATTAAAATATTTAAATAATACTACCTCCGGCCACTTACAAGGTACTAGTTTCACTATTCCTGGCGTCCGCTTCAAAGGTATTAATTTTATCTATTTAGTAAAGAAAGTACACAATATGAACCACAACTTCCCTCTAATACAAGTACTCATTTTACCTATAATAATACTCCTTAATCCACGTGCAAAAAGCAAATAAAGACTTTAGAATTGTCCAAGTGCAAAGAGCAAATGGTTACCTTTCAAGTGGCGGGAGGGAGTAATATTTATTATTTTTTCAAATTAGGAAACAAGATATTATTATAAATCAAATCCTGACCATATATTTTTTAAACAAATCTCAGCCACATCTAATCCTGATCAACTATTTTCTTAAACAAATCTTCCAATCCTACCATCTATCAGTCACCCATTAAAACAATTAAATAATTATATTTATGATTTTTTTAAATCAGAAAATAAGATATTATTATAAATTCAATTATAACCATCTATTTATTAAATAAATCTCAGTCACATCCAATCCTGATCATCTATTTCTTAAACAAATCTCAACCACCCATTAAAATAATTAAATAATTATAATTATAATTAATTAGGAAATAATTATAATTACACCCATTAAAATAATTATAATTATAACTAATTAGGAAATAATTATAATTATGACTAATTAGGAAATAATTTAATGTTTCTAAAGGGTTTAGGGTTTTAGGGTTTATGGTTTTAGGGTTTTAGTTTATTAATCCAATTCTGACCATCTATCAGCCACCCATTAAAATAATTATATTTATAATTTTTTCAAAATAGGAAATAAGATATTATTATAAATCCAATACTAACCATCTATTTTTTAAATAAATCTCAGCCACATCTAATCCTGATCATCTATTTCTTAAACAAATCTCACCCACCCATTAAAATAATTAAATAATTATAATTATGAGTAATTAGGAAATAATTTAATATTTCTAAAGGGTTTAGGGTTTTAGGGTTTAGAATTTTAGGGGTTTAGAGTTTTAGTTTATTAATCCAACCAAAAAATATTAATTAAAATAATTAAATATTTATAGTTATGGTTTTTTCAAATTAGGAAATAAGATATTATTATAAATCCAATCCTAACCATCTATTTTTTAAACAAATTTCAGCCACATCCAATCCTGATCATCTATTTATTAAACAAATCTTCCAATCCTGATCATCTATCAGCCACCCATTAAAATAATTAAATAATTATATTTATGAATTTTTTCAAATTAGAAAATAAGATATTATTATAAATTAAATCCTAACCATCTATTTTTTAAACAAATCTCAGCCACATCCAATCCTGATCATCTATTTTTTAAACTAATCTCAGCCACCCATTAAAATAATTATAATTATAACTAATTTGGAAATAATTATAATTATAACTGATTAGGAAATAATTTAATGTTTCTAAAGGGTTTAGGATTTTAGGGGGTTTAAGCTTTTAGGGTTTAAGATTTTAGTTTATTAATCCAATCCTGACCATCTATCAGCCACCCATAAAAATAATTAAATAATTATATTTATGATATTTTCAAAATAGAAAATAAGATATTATTATAAATCCTATCCTGACCATCTATTTCTTAAACAAATCTCAGCCACATCATATATTTCTTAAACAAATTTCAGACAACTATTAAAATAATTAAATAATTATAATTATGATTAATTAGGAAATAATTTAATATTTCTAAAGTGTTTAGGGGGTTTAGGGTTTTAAGGTTTAGGGTTTTAGAATTTTAGGGTTTTAGTTTATTAATCCAACCAAAAAACATTAATTAAAATAATTAAATAATTATATTTATTATTTTTTCAAATTAGGAAATAAGATATCATTATAAATCCAATCCTAACTACTATTTATTATTTTAAACAAATCTCAGTCTCATCCAATCTTGATCATCTATTTCTTAAACAAATCTTCCAATCCTGACCATCTATCAGCCACCTATTAAAATAATTAAATAATTATATTTATGATTTTTTCAAATTAGGAAATAAGATATTATTATAAATCCAATCCTAACCATCTATTTCTTAAGCAAATCTCAGCCACATCCAATCCTGATCATCTATTTCCTAAACAAATCTCAGCCACCCATTAAAATAGTTAAATAATTATAATTATAACTAATTAGGAAATAATTATAATTATGACTAATTAGTAAATAATTTAATGTTTCTAAAGGGTTTAGGGTTTTAGTTTATTAATCCAATCCTGACCATCTGCCACCCATTAAAATAATTAAATAATTATATTTATGATTTTTTTTCTAAATAGGAAATAAGTTATTATTATAAACCTAACTCTGACCATCTATTTCTTAAACAAATCTCAACCACATTTAATCCTGATTATCTATTTCTTAAACAAATTTCAGTCACCCAATAAAATAATTAAATAATTATAATTATGACTAATTAGAAAATAATTTAATGTTTTTAAAGGGTTTAGGGGGTTTAGGGTTTATGATTTTAGGGTTTTAGTTTATTAATCCAACCTTTATATATATATATATATATATATATATATATATATATATATATATATATATATATATTACAACTTTATGGCCTATAAATAAATAAATATAATTTTCGTGAAATTACACTACACTGAGATATTTAATTTAAAACTTTAATAATCTCATTAAATCTTTAATTTAATTACTATAACAATAATAAACACAAAAAAAATCTAAAAATAAGTATATGCCAATTTTTTAATAATTTTATATGGCAAGAATATATACTCATTATTTTTGTGAATTTACATTACATTGAGATATTTAATTAAAAACTTTAATAATATCATTAAATCTTTATCTAATATAGTAGCAATAAACACAAAAAAAAATTAAAAAATATTAGTGTATGCAATTTTGTAAAATATAGTTAATAATCTCATTATTATATAATATGCACATCATTAACGACAATAAACACAAAAAAAATCAAAAAATAAATATATGCTAATTTTTTAATAATTTTATATGCCAAGAATATATACTCATTATTTTCGTGAATTTACATTACATTAAGATATTTAATTTAAAACTTTAATAATATCATTAAATCTTTATCTTTATCTAATATAGTAGCAATAAACACAAAAAAAATTAAAAAATAAATATATGAAATTTTGTAAAATATTGTTAATAATATCATTACTATATATACATATCATTAACGTAATATTTACATTGCAGTAAAGTTTCTTCATAATTCTCAATTTTTTTAAGAACATAAGTTTTACAATGGTTTCACAGTATACATTGATTAATTCTTACCAACTAACAAAACAAACATTGCCATCAAACTCAGATGCTTTAGATTGTTTAAGGTTCCTAATTATCAAATTCCTGGTTCAACCAATCTGGAAGGTGTTTATCACGATAGTGAGGTTTGTTAATATTTATTACTTTATTGTTATTTATTTTCTAATAATTCTAATGCATCATGTTGCTCCGCAACATTGACCATTCAAGAGGTTTATGGAACGAAACGAGGTTCCTCATAACAAAGTTGGGAGAACGTGTGCTTCAAGCTAAGGTATTGATTTGTAATAACGCCGGTAATATTATTTTGATATCGAGACTTTCGTTGACACCTACAGATATTAAATTGCCTTTCAAATTTCAAAGAAGGCAGTTTCCGTTGATTATGTCCTATGTGATGACAATTAATAAGAGTCAAGGACAATCGTTGGAGAATGTTGGTTTATTCTTGAGAAGGCCCATTTTTAGTCATGGTCAACTATACGTGGCGGTGTCGAGATCGACGATCAAAAAAGATTTGAAAATACTATTGAAAAAGCATGGGAGGCTCGATCGCAGTATGCAAGAATTATGCTTTCAGAGAAGTCTTCATAAATGTTTAATTTATTAAACATCATATAAAAGCTTTGAATAAATATTTTGCAATCTGATTATTTTTTATGTGAACAAAGATGATATAACTACTTTGAACTCAATACTTGACATTTTCATATCATCTTTACTAAATTAACCAACCAATCTGTCTAATCAATACTTAGTGCCAATGTTTGTCCACAAAAAAAACAACTGGTATGGATTTTTTAAGTTGAACTCAATAATATATTAGTTTTTCAAAATAATAAAATATTATCAGCTTAATTCGCAATAAACATAGAATGTCTAGATGTTTATGATGAAGCATTCTTTATTTATATTGTAATCAATGTAGCGCTCGAAAGGGTTTGTCAATTCACTGTGATGTGTTAACAATAAATGGTTCTGAATTGTGTAAATTTATAATATAGAATCTGGTCCTATAATTTAGAAAAATAAAAATTTTATTGTTACATTTTAATTTGTTGTATTAGCTTTAAAAATACCAGATTATAGTCGCAATTAAAACCATACCACAACTAAAATTATGGTTTCTAACCTCATCATAAAAAATATTAGTAAACTTAAAGAAATTGATCAACTTAAGAGTCTAGCACAGTTATATAAGTGTTGTTGCCCTAAAACTAACACATATCGTGCAACGCACGGGTTAGCTACTAATAATAATAATAATAAATTATACCTACTATAAATAGTAAGTGGCAATTAGGGTGGTAGAACCAACCCGTAAACCCTCAATACACTCATATATATATATATATATATATATATATATATATAACCCTTGTTGAGTTGAGTAGTGAAACAGAAGCTGCAAGCGTGAAAAAAAAATAAGAAGAGAGAGAAAAAGAGGAAGAGAGAAAGGGGAAAGAGGTTCGTGCGTGCCGGAATGGGAGATAGGTAGTTACAGTTCTTCACGAGGTCTGTGGTATTATTACTATCGGTGTCCAGGTAAGTAGAAGTCTAACTACAATGCATAAACATGTTGTGTGAATTATTTATGATTAATATGTGATAATTCTATTATGAATGATTTGTGATTAGTTTAATTACATTACTAATTATTTGGGATTAATTTGTGGTACAAGTTGTGGGTTTATGTGATTTGAGAAAAGTATTTATTCATATGCCACTAAATATTATTTTATAAATTATTTGTGATAAATTTGTGATACAAGTTGTGGATCTATGTGATTTGATATAATATCATTGTCCTATATAGATCTGTGTGATCGAAAATTATTGAATATAAATATATATGTGATCTGAGAAGATATCATTTATGAGGATTTATGTGATCCGAGGTAAAGTTGTTATTCGAAAAATGGATATGTGTGATTCGGGGTGAAGTTGTTGTTCCAAAAGTGGATCTATGTGATTTGAAACTTATTTGTTAAATGATGATATTGATATCGCAAATGAATTGTGAAGCATATTTAATTGCCCTTGTTGCATACCATGCATAATCATGAAAAGTGTTTTCCCCAAAAGTAATAAGATATTAATGGTGTGTGTGGCCACTATATGTACTCTTTTAGGGACCGTCGAAAATCGATCCTAGTCATGTGTTGACTCACTCTATTCAGGGATCACGGAGCGATTCGAGTCATGTGTTGACTCAACGAGTCGCTTGTTGGCTCACTTTTATTCAGGAATCGTGGGGCGATCCGAGTCATGTATTGACTCAACGAGTAGTTTATCGACTTATCTTTATTCAGGGTTCGAAAAAATCGCTCCCAACACTTTATTCAGGGTTAGAAAAAATCATTCCCAATACTTTGTGTGTCCATTGAGCTCATTTGGAGTGCATATCATAAGTGTGTCGTGGGAATCCCGCAACGTGAATAATTTTCAAAAATAAAAGAGACCTACTAAAAAAAAATTAGGAAATAGGTGATAGAAAAATTAATGCATTTTCATGCACTGGCATGCATGATTTCTTCTTACTGAGATATTATCTTACTAGTTTATGTATTATAGGTGAGCCTGATGATGATTGAGTATGTGGTGTGGTGTGCAAGCTGTGGAGCTCCTTCAGGGTTTTGAACGAATGTACGTAGATGACGACCTGTCGGGCTAGGCCGTGGGCTTATTTTGTTTCCGCTGATGTTTTGTTATGTCATGTAATAAATATTATCACAAGTTTGTATGGTTCGAAGTGTGGTCAGAAACTAGTTACATATGTTGAACTGGTGTAACGGTTTTGGTTATAAATATATTATATGAGAAAAAAAACATACGCAAGTTTTTATAATGATGATATTTATTTTAATTAGCATTTGAATTATAAGTTATATAAAGTGGGTCGTGTCATGGACAATCTAAACAAACAATATAATATCAAAATCGATATCAAATCCAATAACAAAATAATACCACAAGCAAGTTAGAATTTTAAATTTAAACAAACATGTAAAATAATCTACGAGTGTATCACCATCCTTGAATTAAAAAACAAAATTTCTTAATTAAACTAAAATAAATTTATAAACCCAATGTTCTTCCATTTTTTAAGGATGTTGCTCCGATCTTCTCTTCCTCTTCTAGTTCCCTGTGTTGGAGACTGTGTTCTTCTGATCTATAAAGATGGTGCTTCTCCTCCATTCACTGATGGTGTTCTTCTCTTAGGATGATGAATGTCCAGGAGGGATGCATCCCATCTAATCTTTTTCTCACAAATCATCCTTTATTGTGGTGATTGATTTAGATCATTTGATTTCTTGCAAAAAAAAATTCTTGAACTTGTTTTTTCTCTTTTGGACAGTCATTATTCAAATGATTAAGTTTATTGTTTGACATAAAATTTTATTTATTTTTTTTTCGCGGACAATGTTAGTTGTTAGTATAGTTAGTAGTTAGTTCACAATGCACTCATACTTCTCATCTCTTCAAGTCGTCTTATAACTCCATTTAGTAGTTAGTTCACCAAGCACCCGTACTTCCTCTATCTCCAAGCCTCCTTATAACTCCCCTTAGTAATTAGTTCACCAATCACTTATACTTTACCTCTCTCCGAGTCTCTTTATAACTTCGCTCCTATTCGTTCCCAATGGGAATCGAACTTGGGTCACTCACATTAGTAAAAAGTTCAGTGGCCAGGTGAGCTAAAAATAAGTCGTAAATAATATATATAATAGTTTAAAAATTCGCATAAAAATGTAAAATTATCTAAAATAAATATATAAAATTGCCACCATTCCTTGGGATCATTAAAAAAAAAAAGGAATAATTTGTATTGACATCCTTCATTGTGGAATTTGTGGTGATTGATTTAGCTCATTTGATTTCTTGCAAAAACTTTTTCTTGAACTAGTTTTTTCTCGTTTGGACACCCATTATTCAAATGATTAAGTTTATGTGTTTGACATAAAAATAAGTCAAAATTAATATATAATAATTCAAAATTCGCATAAAAATGTACATTTATTTAAAATAAATATATAAAATTACCATCAATCCTTGGGATCATTAAAAAATAAAGGAATAATTTGTAATGAAATGAAACGGATAAAAAGCAAAATAAACCCGTTTAAAAGGGAATGAGTGAATATATAAATAAAAACTGCATGATATATGAACATAACGTACAAAATTTTGCCCACGCCAAAATGATTATAAGTGCATTGGTAAAATTTATAAATACAAGTGTGGACAAAATACACTGTCGAAGAAATTATAATTACTACTATGAATCAAAATACTTATTCTAACAAACTGTTAAAGCAATTCCACACACACACATATTGATAATATTATTTCAAAAGAATTGATTGAACAATAATGTACAGACAATGACTGGAAGAAGAAGATGGACGTCTATCGATTAGGACAATTAAAAATCTAACTTTCCTAAAATAAAATAATGCTCCACAATAATAATAAAATCTCACCAATAAAATATCTTTACTAATATAATATCCCACTGCTCAGGGTCAAAGATTTAGGGAAAATAAACACAAAATAAAATAATCTTGGCAATTTTGATGTACTTTCAAAATAAGATGTTATTCCTCAAGAATTTATTTTTTAAAATTCTAATTGTTATGATTAATACTAGGTAGACTTGGATACTTGGCATAATAATCTACGAGCTCCAACTGCATAATTTTTCTGAGAATTTTAGGCCTCAATTTCTTAGATTTCGCCATTACTTTTGTCTTTCCTAATCCTTGGTGAAACACCCATGAAAACAAAGAGCAACAATATAGTGTAAGACAATATCCCATGATAATCATTTATTTTTTCCTAATTAAATATATCACTTTTTACATGTAGATATTTTTTTAAAATGTTATTACTTTTCACGTCTCCAAATATATTAAAGGTACCCATAAATCATCAAATTAAATTAATCTAAATTGATAAATTAAAGATATAAATACCCTTTAATTATCTCTCCTGCAAATTAATTCAAGAGTACATTGTCTTCTTCGTTCTTCATTCTTCCAGCACAAACATCCCCCGTCTGATCTCAATTACACTCACCATTGACAGCCTTAAGAACAAAACTTACAAGAATTAAACCTAAATTCATTAGAAAAATCAAAGACCAACCTGTCGATGAAGACCATCCCAGCACAAAAGCAAAAAATGTAGCGAAGAATAGTTAGTTTTCTAGAAACACCACTTTTGGAAGATGGCTCCACTCCTCTGCTCTTCATAACCATTATGCTCTTTTTTCACTAAATATTAACTTAAGCACAAATTCATCTCCAGTATGAAGATCCCAGCTACCAAAATCAAGAAAACAGATCTAAATAAAAGCTTTATAATTTCACTGGGCACCGACCAAATTGAAGTTCAAACCCCAATTCAACAAAAACGAAGACTGTAGAGAAGATTCCACAGCACCATTACACACTAGATATTAGCAGAAAGGAAAACCCTTCGTTACTCTCAAGTCAATGGGATTTCAATCAAAATAAGCTAATTCCACCTTCGTGTTCTTCAATTTAATGGTTAATTCACTGAGAATTGAATCTGAGATCGAAAAAAGTGGAAATGAAGAACACAGCCCTGCGTCGTTCCTCTTTTCTATTTTACAAGTTAACTTTTTTATTTTTTATTTTTGAATTTTCTGATTAATTAGTTTTTTTTTTAATTTGGATATAGTTTATTAAAAAGGGTAAGATTGTCTTCGCATGAGGTGTATTTAACTGTGGTTCATCTAACAATTGTGGGGATGCAAATAGCCGCACTCTTTAACAAATAATTCATAAAATATTTATTTGAACTACTATCACTTTTTATGTCATGAATAACGTATTTTCCAATGATAAATACTACTCCCTCCGGCCAAGAAGGTAATCTTTTGTTTTTTGAAAATAGATTAAAGAATATTATTATTATATGTGTAGTGGGTAGTTGTATTAAATGGAAGTGGTGGACCATGTGATGTACTTTTTTACTAAAAAGAAAATATGAATATCTTTGGATTGGACGCCCAAAATGATAAAATAGATACCTTTGCATTGGCCGGAGGGGGTATTATTGTGTTCAATGACGGAGGCGCAGTAGGACTGGGGGACTGGCCCCCTTGGAAAAATAATAAATGCTATATATTATATGTAGGTGGTCAAAGTAAGTTTGTCCTAGTGGATAGGTACTCCACCATTCTAACCATCGACGCAGGTTCAAACCCTGTAGTGGTATTTTACCTTTTTTTTTTTTTTTCTTTTTTAACCTCTAATGCATTTTACCTTTTTTTTTTGGTTTTTCTTTTTTAACCCCTCTAGTGCATTTTACCTTTTTTTTTTGTTTTTCTTATTATTATTATGAGGGATTTTACCATTTTTTTTGTTTTTTTATTATTATTTTTCATTTTAAATCTATTCTATTTATTTATATTTTGATATTTTATTCTCTATCGGTCTAACTACGTTTCCTTTATCTTTTATTTTTTATTTCTTTAATAATTGTTTTTTTTAATTTAAATCTTTTTAATTATTTAAATTTTAATATTTTATTCTTTTTTCGTTTAACATCATAAATTTTACGTATATTTAGTCCCTAACTAATTTTTACATATATTTGGCCCCTCCTACCTATTTTTTTGGCTCTGTCACTAATTGTGTTGAACCATTCTTGGATGCATTTGCTAGAAAATTTAAGGGTATTATTATCTTTTAACTATTAATTTTGTAAATCTTAAATTTTGATTTGATTCCAAAAAAAAAAAAAGGAATTATTACTTATATGTATAAATATAAACTAATATTATAACTCGATACAAAGTATCTATTATATTAGTATTAGGTACAAAAATATAAAGTAAAGTCTCAATTATCCCTTCATCTATAACTAGTTGAATACATAATTCATAATTAGTAAGGTAAAAAATCACGTATATATGATTATTTAAGTCCCTATATTTTAGTTTTCTCTCCACAAGAATCAATCTATTTCACGATTTCTCCCTCTGAAGTGAATACACATCAAAGTTAGAGTGTGGAAATCATTGACCACACATCGATTGGAAAATGGGTATTCGAATGAGTATGCAGAACGATATGCAAAATAGAATATAATTCTTTCATCAACGTCAGAATGAAATACAGTTCTTTTGTTGACGAGTATTCAAAAAAAGATATGCAAATTGGATTCAATGTTTGTTGTTTGTTGTTTGTTGTAAATACAGAACGGGTATGCAGACCCTTCTCTCTCTATAATCAAATGGAATATGGAGAACGGGAATGCAGAATGAGTATTCAGATTGGGTATACAAATTGGGTGCACAAATTGATTAATTTTCAAATGGGAAATAACTAACTTGACTCTAGTTTTTTTTGGAGAAATTAGTGGGATATTTATCTTTCTATTATTATTATTATTATAAATCATACTACTTTTTAGATTAATTTCTTAATATATTAAATTAGAGATAAAAGTAGTATTTCATGCATTCAATTTGTATTGATCAGTAATATAATTTACCTTGTGTATCTAGTAGTAATATAGGTACATAAATTGCACCTATTAATAAGGATTTTAAGAATATATTTTATAATTTTTTATTGTTAAAGTAAAATTTTAATTAATTACAAATTTATGATGCATTTAGGATAATGATGCACCTAGTTTGTAGGAACCATTAGATAAAAACTAAATTAATAACCACATTTGATCAAATAAAATAATTAAAATTTTAAAAAATAAAAATAAATGTATACCCTAAAAAACTACCTTATAATCCTAGGTGCATCAGTGTACCGATGCACTACAGAATAATCCTAAATTTATACGATCATATTATATAATTTTTAAAAATTTTAGATCCTAAATTAATAATTGGGTCAATAGATATTAGGTACAAAACGAATTTAGATATTACTAGTTCATACATTCACTATAGAAAATTATGCACAGATACAAAATTTACTTTTGTTTTTTTCATATTACTCATACTTACTGAATATCAGTGTGCATCGTGTGAAGCAAATTAAAAAAAAATACGATTAAGTATTTATATGTATATACATACTATGCACTCATTTGAGATAAATAATATTTGGGGAGAAAAAATGAATAAACTATTTATATGAATATACATCAGTGTATATTTAGGTGAGATAAATAATTATCGAAGATAGAGTCATTGAATACAACCTTAATTTGTACATACGTGTGCACAATGTACTTAATCAATGTGAACTTTGATTAATTATTTGGAAACTTGTCACAAAATGAAGAATGAAGTCACAATTAGAAGAACGAAGACAAATATGTACATTGGCGTGCATTTAGAGAGAGAAATAATAAAAAATGACAGCAGAGAGAACTAGTAAAATGATTTTTTCCTAAATTATTTCTTTCAAAATCTAACATTTAGAGAGAGGAATAAAAAAAGAGACCGAAGAGATAATTAGGAAAACGATTTTTCCTAAATTATTTCTTTCAAAATTTGTACATCAGCATGCATTTAGAGAGATGAATAAAAGAAAGTGACCGCGGAGAGAATTAGAAAAATGATTTTTCCTAAATTCTTTCTCCTAAAATCTCGTGTGATAAGTATAATAATAGTGTACATTGACAAAAGAAAGGTTAGTTCTGTATAAACGTTAAAGTGTACAATATTAGTGTACACTAATATTAAACGTTGAATATTAGTTTTGATGTAGTGTACATTAGTGTTCAACGAAATTATTGTTCTGTATAAACGTTGTGAACAACATTAATGTTGGGAGAAAAAATCGTTACGTATCACGCAGTAATTATATTAGATTAATGTAATTATTAATAATTAGGTTGTAAATACACGTACCTATAATTAATAAACCCTTAATAATGTTATATTTGAGTCTTAAATTAAAAGAAAAATTGTTCAAATTCATAATTGATAGTTAACATATTTTTCGAATCCTAAATTGATAAACTCCTTTATAATACTCCCTCCATTCCATTCAAAGAGGTTCTTTTTTTTTTTTTTTTTTGGTCGTCCCACCCAAAGGGTCCTCTTTCCCTTTTTACACAAATGGGACCCACACTCCCCTCTAATACAATTAAAATATGGAGTCCACACTCCAACTAATACAACTACCCATTACACATTAAATAATAATACTCCTTAATCTACGTGCAAAAAAATAAAAGACCCTGTTACATCGGGACGGAGGAAGTATTATGTTAAGTTTGATTTAAAAAAAAAAATTAAATAGAGTTGATATCATGTGCACCCGGGTGCACAAGTGCATCCATATGTATTACTTTTGATTTAATAATATTTTTTTTAATAATTGTATTTTTTTTACATTCAATTTTTCATAAAAAACTAACAGAAAATTCGCTGACAAATTGTATAAATTTTTATTCATTAATATATATGTTTTTTGAATGTAGGTGCACAGTGCATCCGGTATGGAATCGCCCACCCCAGGCACCCCTACACCCCGACCCGATAGAATGGTGGAGAAGTAAATTATGATAACTCAACTGATCAATAGGGGCTAGACCACTAGCCACTGCACACAAGGAGCCCCTTCATATAATGGTGACTCAACTTATCAATAGGGCTAGACCACAACCCACTGCACACAAGGAGCCCCTCATTTTTGAAAGGTTGCTCCTACACTGTGACTGTGGGATTCGATCTTTGGTCACTTGATGCAAGATGTCACTTCTTTAACCAATTGAGCTACCCATGCGAGCAATTAAATAATATTGTTGGGGTAGGTCTTGTGTGAGACCGTCTCACGTGAGACCATTTTACACTTTTTTAAATAGTTATCACTTTCGCTATAAAATGCAATAACTTTCGCTATGAAATGTTATCACTTTTTATTTATACTATAAATTGTTCATAAAATAGTATTATCACTTTTTATTAATTTAATATCACTTTCAATTATAAAAATTATCACTTTTTTTCCGTCTCATGTAACCCTTATGTGAGACGGTCTCACACAAGTCTTTGTCATATTGTTGATATTATAACGTGAAAAGTAACGCATACAATTTTTTTAATTATTATTATTTTTGCACTCTCTTGTGAGACGGTTAAATGTGAAACATGTCAATCTATTACTCCCTCCGTCTGCTTCTAAGGTATTCATTTCACTATTCCTGACGTCCATTTTAAAGGTATCAATTTCCTCTATTTAGTAAAAAAAGTACATAATATGACCCACTAATTCCCTCTAACACAACTACCCACTTTATCTGTAATAATAATACTCCTTAATCCACGTGCAAAAAGCAAATAAAGATCTTAGAATTGTCCACGTGCAAACAACAAATGGTTACTTTAGAAGCGGACAGAGTGAGTATTAAAATATGTTTATAATGAATTATTTTATAACACTATAGAATCCTGTTTTAATGTATCATTCATTATACTTTTAAAAAAAATACTTCATCCATCCCGCGTTAACATTGATGTTTGCTTTTTGCACGGAGATTAAGAGATATAATATTTTAATAAATAGTGGGTTGAGAAATGTAATATTTAATGCGTAGTGTGTAGTTGCATATGTGGAATAAATAATTGTTTTGTGTAAGTCTCACTTGATAAAAAAATAAATGTAATTCTTAATTTGGAACAAATCAAAATCGAAAACGTAAACTTTAACACGGGAACGAATGCAGTATATTTTAACTACTAATAAATATATTTTATTTACATTACAATCATACTTTAATATGTCTTATAAAAAATATTTGTCTTCTTTTTTCGTACTTTATTTGTTTAGTCCATTCCATTATTGTCATCACCAAAAAAAAAAAAAGAGCAAATGTTATTGAACACAAAAATTTTATAGTCCCTCCCTCCGTCTTACCTCATAAGTCACAATTCGTATTTTTTTACATGAATTTAAAAATATTATTATTTTATGTGTGGTAAGTTGTGATCATATATGAGACATTTTTACTAAAAGGAAAAAATATGAATATTTGAGAAGACACCTAATATAATATAATAAGGGCATTTCAAAGGACACAGTGAATTACTGCACTTCACATTACATGTAATATAACATATTTTTCACTCCCTCCGTCCAGTTAAAAGAGCCCTCTTTGCTTTTTGCACGTTGATTAAAGAATATTATTATTTAATAAGTATATAGTGAATAGTGGTATTAGTGAGTGTGTAAACACTATATTTTAATTGTATTAATAGGTGTATGTGGATCCATGTAAAAAATAAAATGTAACTCTTAAAATTTAAAGAGGAGCTTTAAAAATGAGACTCTTTATTGCCTAAAATAACAAATCACCCCAAAAATAATAAATAAGGTGAGCTTTCTTAAAACAAGTAAGGAGAAGTTAGCGAACGGTTATAGTGTAAGACAAATATGAGAAATAATGTGTTTTTACTAAAAAAAATTACTCCATTACTCCATATTTTAAAATGAAATAACGATTATAGAGTAAGATTTTAGGATTAGAATTCAGCTTTATAATCCGATCAAAACACTCGTTCAACTTCTCAAGTAAAGCATGAAACTAAAATAGCATAATTAAAATACCAAAAACCCAAATCCCATGTTCGAAAGCAATGGCTGGAGAACTTATTCTTGAAAACAATGTAAAATCATTTTAGGATTCAACACTAAAAACCAAAAAATCATAACAGCAAATAGCACAGAGACAGAAAATCAGAGAAGTTTGCTCGGATTTTAATAGCATCCCCGATTCATAAACTGGGAAGCAAGCTACAATGTCATGGCTCCAATTACATTGAAAAGAAAACAGTGAAGGATTTAAAAGGTAAACTTTATTGATAACTTGTGTACCTGTAAAGCAGTAGAGCTTCTATATAACCTACTGATAATACAATGGTGGATGGGAGGTGGCCATGCCTGGATATACACCCTCATAGATGGGTTGAGTAGCCGCTCTAAGACGGTGACCCTGAGCAGAAGCCATTTTCGATGCAAAGTGCCGTTGATAGGCAGCAAGGTCTGCGGCCGTAAAACTGCCTGTAAAACCAGGAATATGTGCTGCAGCTGGTGGAGGTAGTGGAGTGGAAGCCATGCCAGGTGGAGTTGGCTTACTACCCCATGAGCACTGCATAAAACATATATTGGTCAGAGAACAACAGATGTACACAGCATATCGATATTATAGTAGTTTAGATAAAAGCAAGCAAGAGAGAGGAGCTCTAGAAAATCAAGAAAAGTATGTTTTTCGTCACTTCTTGGGGTTTCAAGAAAAACCCATGTCATTGATGAACTTGTTCATACTACTAGTTGTAAAACAAATTACCCTCTCCTTGGCAGCATAGCATTACATCTAATGAGAAACAACTGGATTTTTTTGCCAGTGACTTTATATCTTTGCTCAACTTAAGTTATTACCTTCCACAAGGCACTCCCTTTGTTTGTAGGTTTAACCTATATTATCACTTATTTGACTGTCACTCTTAAACCATTTGGTTTACATGGACATTACAGATATTCCAATTAGAAACCAACTTCACTGTACACAAGATTTTTTTGGGGAAATTATGCATAGAATTCGGCATGAAGGGATTTGTTGAGTATCATATTAGTGTTGGCAGACTGCTACCCTGAATACATGGAGCAACTATACATATTACATCACATTTAGCTCTACGATTTGGTTCTAGAAGTAAACACGGAAAAGGAACCTGCTATAAAGATAGCATAACCCAAAGCGCAGATAATTTAAGACCTAATACCCTGGGTGCATTGCACCATTAATTAAAAATGTGTGAAACATTTTTGCAATGAAGAAAGACTACTCTCTACCTGTTAACTTGTCTTCCAAAAGCACATTATTGTCGCCATGATTTTGTGGCAAAATCACTGGTGTTAAATATGGTGAGCGAGTCAGCCATTGGATACAAGGCTTAGATTTCCCTCTAGCAGTTATTAGCATGTAGATGGTAGTCCAAGAGAGAGATTATGGTATAACATGTCAGGATTCCAATGGAATGTTTAGATGGAAGATAAATGGGAGATAAAAAGAAGACCATAGTAGGTGAGTTTGGAATGGTGTCATTTTCCTGAAGTCATCCGCAGGACACTTTTCGTTAATTTAATCATTTGAAATATAAAACATTCCAAGTTCGATATTCTAATAATTTAAGATCTCTTCTTGTATCTCGTACTAACTTTAAAATTTGTTATTCGCAAGTGGCAACCATAATGCAACCTTGAATAATACCCATCTAGCAAACTGGACGCTATACAATCCAGGTAGGGTAAACCAATTAAATAAACGTTCTTTTTTATTTTTTTTGGCTTGGTTCATACTCAGATTAAGCTACATGAGTTCACACTCAATTATTTATTTGCCTAAAATACCACCACCCCAGTACAAAATGGAAAAAAGAGATAAAAAGTAACCTTACCTTCATTGGTTTCCCATTAAGAAGTCGAGCATTTCCCATCTGGATAGCACGAGCAGCTTCAGCATGACTGCTGTACCTTATGAACCCAAATCCTTTGTCTCTCTGAATGCGAACATCTTCAATTACTCCAGCACCAAGTGCATGGAAATGACAGTGGAGATCAACAGATGTTATCTGCAACATGGTGAGCATCAGGAACATGGAGAAAACAAACTTGGCCAACCCCACACTATATAGAACACGAAAATAAAAGAAAACAAAGAAAATAAGAGAGAAAAAAAGAAAAAAAACACCAACAAACACACAGCTCTGCAACCCTAATAAGTGACAATTAAGAAAGGAAAAAGGCATGCGCCTCCAATGAGGCTCAGATCAATTCACCTATATTCCCTGAATTTTGATAAAAATAGGCGATGTTCAAGAGGCAGTCACCACTCTGTGCCTTACCATATCAAGGACACGACTTATATACATGTTCAAATATGCTTTAATTTTAAGGGTTTTTCGGTTGTAACTCTTTTTATAAGTAAAAACATTTTTTGCACTTCTTAGGTCTGGGGGAAATTTACTTGTACTTGGGGAATATTTGAATTACACCTACGGTTTACACAAACAATACACAAGGTAAATACTTTTAAGACCTAGGCAGGTTGTACAAGAGGCACGGGCCTCTGGCGTGCCTTGCACCTCGTGCCTCCAACAGGGCCATGCCCCTCTCACTTTAAACAACTATATTCAAACACAATGGCAACAAATTTATATTACTTTGGTCAGAAACTAAGCTAAAAGGAGACTGATGAAATCCAATTCACTTCTTTTTTGTTTTTTTAAACAAAACCATAGACAATTTAAAGCTAAGACATTGACAAGCTATTGCCAATATGTCGATATTAATTTCAGAAATAATAAACAAAGTTTCAGGTATTTCCAGTTTATTGTGTGTCTACAACAAAGAATAAATGAATATTCAGCTATTTTGGCCGCGCAAGGCTCAGTATAATGCAGAGGCATTCAACCACAATTGGAGGTTTCATGAATGACTAACAAACATAACTAGGAACAAACTTTACTTACTTCAGGAGCAAGATTGCCAACATAGACAGTGGTGTACTGTGGATTATTTTCAGGAGCATCCTCATTCCTCTTTTCTGGACCATCATCTGCAAAACAGATTACAAGCAATTAAGGGAATCAAATCTCAATCTCTTAAGCACTCCCAAATTTTATATAGAACAATTTGCAATTAGTATGGCTCACCAGATAAATAAAATCATCTAGTTTAAACGTCAATATTTCAAAATGACACATGGTACAGAGCTTCTAAGTACAATCCATTGGTCATAAAAATTTCTACTAAAAGTCTAATATGCATGGAAAAATGTCAATTTCACATTTATCAGTATTTTTAGCATCACAGCAGAATTTACATCAAATCATCAATCAAGCACTGAGATAATGATCTATATTTTACCTGATGCCCCATTAGTTAGTTCCACGACATTTTTTAAATCAGAACTCTGCTGATCATCACCACTAGCACTTTTAGTTGCCCAATTGCAGCGAATTTGTCTACTACCAAGCCACTTTCCTGAAATTTCAACCAGGGGAAAATCACATTCAGCCAAGATACAAACCATAATTCAACACTCAAGCATACATCTTGAATGGAAATGGAAAAAGGGATGCAACTCCAGATTCCTTAGAATCTGACGAATCATCAGCACCACTCAAGCTGCAGTCCTCAAAAATGTGTTTTTTTTTTTTTAGAATCAAATCGTTTTGTATAACTACATTACTTTTTGTATAGCTTCAAAAGAAAGAACAAATATGCTATAAAACCAGTAGTAGACTCTCTGGAAGCTTATTAAATTTTCATTCATCCCCTCTGTACATCCCTCCTCCATCACATAATTATACGTAGTAATCATAGCTGTTAAAGGCGAGAGGCGCAAAGGCCTTTTTGGAGCCTGAAGCGTGCGCCTGAGGTACAAGCTAATCTAGAACATATAAACATTAATATATCCAATTCAACACATAATTGTCCAACTAAATAAAGGTAAAAATTAAAAAAAAATATCAAATAATAATACAGAATAATAACTCATAAATAAAATAATCAAAAATAAAAAACCTGTGCATAATGTCAAAATGAACTTCACAATTCAAGTACTCAACACAAATAGACAATCACAAAAAGCAAATAAGCAGAATCCTACAAGTTTAAGAAAATATCCAATGTCAAAGACTCAAATGATTACCAATGAGATAAAATCATAAATATCATGGTCTATGGTCCTCATAATCTTCATTCTTTTCTTCACCATCAAATTGATCATTAAATTCATTAGGTTCTTATTCTTCATGAAAACTATAGGAAAAAAAAACCAAAATTCGGAAATGTACCCGAGGCACGCCTTTTACAACAAAAAAGGCGCACAAAGGCGAGGGTTTTTTGAACATCAACCTAAACCCCAAAAAACTATAAAAACTGTCGCCTTGGGCGCGCCTTTAACAACTATGGTAGTAATCTAGCCTATGAACTGTAAAACTGTTGATCAGCTTCGGAAGTAATCTTTTTCTCCTCCAAATATTTCTTAGTAAATTCATCCACTCAATATGCTACTGTAACTATCAATCAATTTCAGAAGTAAACAAAACTTTTAATAGGGTTTCTGTATACCCAAGTGTCAATTTGGGTTTATATTTACCATTCGAAATTAGAAAAAGCAATTGCAAGGTCCATTATAACCACAATTTACCTTCATTTTCAAATTTTATTCTGAAGCCTACGCCAACTAACACTTCCTGCAAAATATTTAACAGATTTAAATTTTCACTTATAATTTAAAAACACCATCACACACAAGATATTTCGGTCATCATTCACATATACTGTACCTCTTTTCCCCTTTAATTTCAGCAAATGTAGTATAGATTGTTGTCAACCACTGATACTACATATATATAATAAACTTAGGTGGAATTGAAAAGGACTACCTCCATCTTCAGCAAATATTAAAATATTCTGAGGGAAAAAAGATGAGAACAAAAAAGTACTAGGAGATCGAAGTAAGAAGATGTAGCAGAAGCCAGAAAAGATCAGCCTGATTATTGATTCATTAGCATGTAACAAATAGGAAAAAGAACGAAATGGAACAAGGGTTATCTCACCAGTCATGTCATTTATCGCACTTTGAGCCTCCTAAAAATTTTACGAAAGTCATCAATTGATATCTCTATCAGTAAATGCAAAATAAGAAAACAAAAATTTAAGCAATGGAATCAACAAAAATATATGCAGACCTGCTGATTGCGAAAAGACACAAAACCAAAACCCCTTGAACGGCCAGTCTTCTGATCCCACATGACCCTTGCATCTCTGCATTGATTGAGCAAGTTACCATTGTAAAAAAACGCCATAAAAATCACAGGTACAAGAAATGAGCAGAAAAATTTACTTACGAGCAAGTAGAATACTCAGAGAAGCATGCAAATAAGGCAGCATCAGTAACCTCTGGGCTAAGATCACCAACAAAAATGTTGAAATGATCTGCAAAGGATGTTTAAACTATCAGAAACCCATAATTCATGAAAACAAGAGATGACGCGCATATATATGATATAGATGTACACACTTGATGTGTCTTCTCGCTGAAGACTAGCATATGCCCAATTGACTTTTATTGGCTGTCCTAACCTGCCAAAATTGCAGATTAGGAAAAACAAGAACCAACTCAATCTCAAATGTCAATCAGACTTCAACTCACAATTGTCTGCCATTTAGAGTGATGATGGCATAGGCAGCTGATCGACGATCAAAGTAATCCACAAAACCATAGGATGACTGCATCACAAGGCAGTGTAAGCATACATTACAAAGAAGAACAAAACTCCATAATGTTGTGCATTTTTCTTCATAGAGAATAATAGCCTTGCCCTAGTTGCCTCGTCTGTATACAGATTTGATTCCATAATTCAGAGGTGATCTTTAGCATAAACTGAAGATCCTTTATCAATTCATTAAAAATCTCTCTATCTAATATCAGAAAATGTAGCAAATTTGATTTGATATCATGATAGTACTAATTTTCTACTGAAAAAATGGAGAAAAAGAGGATTGTGTTCTATTCAATAAAAACAAATTATCACTATTCATTTGGTTTTCAAAATCTACTAGACTGTGAAAACCAGATTTCAATACAAATATAAACCGAAAACAAAATAACGAGTCCATACTATTACTGCCAAACAGAGATGTGATGATGAGCGTGAATTGCCTTTTCTTTTCGGATGAGCTTGCAACCTTCAAGAGGACCAGTACTTGCGAAAACCTCTTGAAGAAGAGGTTCAGTAACCTGAGGGTGAATATTGCCAACATACCTGCATTGCATCATGCCATGGAACAGGTGCAGAAATTAGAAATGAACAATTTGATATTGTCAAAGACAGTATAACATGTTGACAGTCTCCCTTGCATTCCAAAGCTCCAGACTTCCAGAAGTTATTAAAAACATAAATAGAAAATTAGGTCAAAACAAAGAAAATCTATATACAGTAATATGCTGATTTTAAGGTAACATGGTTAGTGGCGGATCCTCATCAAGATAGCGCCACCATCGTACAAGGTTCAAAGGACCACTAAACCATAAAGGAATATCAGTTAAATGTATTATGAAACATATGTATAATATTCCGTTTCAGTTCACGACTTGATGAGATGTATTGCAGAAAAAGACTCCTTGTTATCTTTCAAGGGATGCATATTATATTGCAATGCTCCTTGGAAAATGGTTCATAGCTAAAAAAGGAAACCAATGAAATGGTATACAATAATAAGAAACTCTAAACCAGCAGCAGGTCTAAGTGCCATGTAGGGTTTTGTGTGAAATTTTATATTTTTATATGTTACACTATATCTGCGCAACTGAAAAGTGAAGACCAATCCAATTTCCAACGTAGAGATTTTGGAAATTGACATTTACATATTCCTTCAACCAACAAATAGATGAAAATCACATACCTTGGAATTGATTTCTTTAAATATCTCAAGATAAGCTTAGACATTGGAATGCAGGAAAACATTTAAAAAAAATTTAGAACCCATGGTGCTTTAATATGTTAATATAACTAATATGGTTCTTAAAAGTAATATTTTGAAAATAAAGTAAGTTACTTGGATTAACTAAAAACACTTCCAGCCCGACTTGTGTTCTAATAGTCCATCTCCTATGACCACTAAACAAGTCTCTGTAAAGTATTAACATATGGAAGCTAAATCACATTATTTTCATCTATACTTTCAAGAACTACACAGAAATCTTGATTCAGATATGGATTCCAATTTTATTCCGAAAAAATCAATGATGTCAGGCACTCAGCCACTTCCACTGCAGAGGCCGTTTAAGTAAAAAGGTACATCAACAATATCCCATAATATGGAAGTAGAAAATACTTAAATATCTAAAGCTTATGTTAAAGTCCATTAACACAAAAGCTGCATTTGAGACATCTGAATCCTATCTAGATTACAAGCATTAGCTAACAACTACAAACTCAAAGGGATCATAAATTATGAAAATGAGACAAAGAACCACCGCAAAATCAGGACTTAAATTGAAAAGGCGATGCTGGAAAAAAAAAAAAGGTGAACATGAATAATCTAGTGATTGTAAACACTCACACACTTCGGCATGTACTTGAATCGAATCCAGGTGGCAAGTTTCCACTCAAGATAGGCTCTATCTGCACATAAATTGAAAGTTCATAACAATTCAGATTAAGTATAAATGAAGCTCTTCAGTTGGAACTGAATAAAAACAAAAAAAAATGGTTGGATAGTCTTCAAATACTTGAATGATTAACTGGTTGTTCAGGCAACACATAAGCAATTAAAATTATTAATAAGCGGCTAACTGCACCTTCGGGAAGTGAAAACCATCACAACATAATCAATAAGCCATTATCAAGTCGGCTATATGAATTATCCTTCACCATCATATCTTACTGCACCTTTTGAAAGTGAGAATCATCAGAACGTATCACTAAGCCTATATCTTACTTTGTGAAGTCAGCTATATAGATTACAGTTCACCATCATATTCAGTCAAAAAAATGCTCTGGTTTATATTAAACATGATTTTCAATAGTTTCTTATTTATTCCGCGTAGATATTCACATTGCCTTCTTTTAATGATTCACTATTCACAGATACTGCACTGAAGTACTGAGACATCTAATTTTCTCCTGTACATGTCCAACCCAACAGAATAACATAGCCTCTCTAATTCTTTCTGTTTTTAGGGCAACCCCTAGTTTCTTCTAGTGCGTTAACTATATTATTTTTGCTAAAAGTGAGAACATGCATTAAATTATAGAAATTCTCCCATATGTTGTTCTTGGTCAATGTTTGTTTCTGGGAAATTCACTCAAATCATAATTTACTAATGAAAAGAGAGAATATGAATATGAATTCCTCGATCGCCAAAAGAAACGCACAGGTGCTTCAATGCGTTTAACTTAAAAACAAACGCTTTTATGAATTTACTATTTCCTTCATGTTAGGAGAAGAAAATAACTTGTACTATAATGCATCCCCAACTATGCAGATAGACTACTCTTCAAAAGCAAGACAGATGGCACCCTAGTTCTAAAAAGCAAAAGTGGTGAAGGATGCAACTCACAGGATTCAGGCAAAAATAACTTGAAGAGTAACCTAAGAAACAATGTGCATCCAACACTCATATTAAAAAAAAAAAAAGTTACAAATAATTAAAAAAAAAAGTGACTTCTTCAATAAATAAATAAAAAAAAAGAGTATTTCACTGTAATTTCACACATCTGAACAAGCGTTATCAAGTACATATTGATTTTTTAAGTTTAACAGCGATCAGGTTCATTAAAACTGTTGTCATAAAAGAACACTGGCATCCACACCCATATCAATGCATTTCACAGCACACCCAAATCAATGCATTTCACAGAAAGGAATTTTATCAAAAGTAAACCGCAATAGAACTTAAACCAATAACAACCGACCAGAATAGCACATCTCCAAACTTGATTACGCAAAACACGCACTAAAACGCCGCACATAATCCAACTTGAATATAACTTTTCAAACAAGGGGCATGAATTCGGCGAAAAAAAAAAAGCAAAAACAATTGAAGAGAAAATGAAAAACCTGAGGCGGAGCGATAGCACCGGTATGGTAAAGAGATTGTTGCATCATTGCTTGCTGTTTCAATCTCTGAAGTTGCTGTAGCATCTTCTGCTTTATTTCGTAACAGAAACAATACACATGAACGCGATAAACGGAGAATTGATAATCGCGGTTGGCGAGAACAATGAAGAGGAATTTCGAAACTAAAAAATTGAATAAGAAATCAAAAAAAAAAAAAGAAAAAAAAAACCCTCGGAGAGGGGGGGAAAGACAGAAGGCAAATGAGATGATGAGGGAGGGGGAAATGCGGGTAAGTAGACTAGCACTCGTCTTTTTCTTTTTCAGTCGGGAGGGTTTTGATTTGGTGCAATTGGCTCTGTGAACCACAGAGTTAATTTTGGTGAAAGAATTTTTTAGAGGGCAATCTTAAGCATAATTTCATGGAAATATGCATAATCCAATCCAATGTTTATATAGAAGATATGCATAATCCAATGAGTTACTGACCCAATAAAATAACATTGGAATTGAATGAACTCATGAATGAAATAGTAATGGGAATGTAATAAATAAAAATTATTTTTATCATGATTGGTATGTTCGAATAACTAATAGAATTTTTATTCCTTAATTAATTTCAATCATATTAATAGTATTTTTATAATATTATATTTAAAATTTTAGTAAAGATTTTATATATTTTAATAATTATAGAAAAATATTAAATTAAAAATAAAATAAAATATTAATATTTTAAAATATAAATAAAATTTAAAATACAAATAAAAAATTTATATATATTAAAAAATATTAGACTATGTATAAAAAATTATATTTATATTTATATTACATGTATATATTCAATTTAATTAATAATATAAAATTTTTATATATAATTTACTAATTTTTAAATATTAAAAAATAATTATATGCATCTATATTTAAAATTTTTAAGAATTAAATATAATTTTATATTTTTTTACTGAGTTGAGTATATAAAAATATTTTATTTTTTTATTTAGATTTTAAATGATTTAATATTTTATTTTTTATTAAATAATTTAATACAAATATTTTTAATAAATATTAGTACATGTTAAGTAGAAAAATAATAACATGTTTATAATTAAAATATAGGGTTAATTGAAAAAAACCACGAATTTTACTCCTATTGCAAATTAATCCTCACTTTAGAGAAATTGCAAAAAAAACCAAAACATTTAAGTATTGTTGCAAAAAATACCCAATTTGTGACTAAGAGTAGGTTTTTTTGGGTTTTTTTTCAACAATACTTAAGGGTTGTGGTTTTCTTTGCAATTTCTCAAAAGTGAGGATTAATTTGCAATAGGAGTAAAGTTCGTGGTTTTTTTGCAATTAACCCTAATATATATATGTATATATATGTATATATATATAGGGTGGGGTGGAGGGGAATAGGGAATGGAATGGGCAATACCATAGGGGATGGGAGGAATGCTCATTCCCACATATAAGGTAATACACATTCCTTTGGAATCGGTATTCCTATTCATAAAAATATACCAATCGCAAGAATGGGAATGAGATTAGGAATTATGATTCCATTCCCACCCCATTCCATCATACCAATCATGCCCTTAGTATCCAGTATTTTCCAGGTGTACGGGTTTGACCCGTGCGCCCAACTCGATCCATTGTTAAATGGATCGTATATAAATAAAAAAAATCCAAAACTCATTTTTCATTACGTGCGCTTCTCCCTCTCACAGCCAGCGATTCTTATCTCCAGGAACAGGAAATAGAGATTTCATACCTTTATCCTCTGATTTCATTTATTTCTCATAATTCATAGATTCAATACCTAACTTCATTGCCGACAATCCTTATTCAGGATCGAAATTCCGATAATTGTCGACAATCCAAATTTCATACTTTCATCTTTAGACTGATCTTTCTTGTTCTATAAATAGGTAATCTGAATTCTACAAAAATGAATTTCGTGTGTAATTAATTTTAAAGATGAACTGCAAGCCTATGCGACTCTCACGTCCTCATCAATAGTACTTTTTCATTTGCTCTCGGTGTGGTGACAATTGGTCTCGTTGTAGTGTTGGTCCTTCTCGATTTGTTTTGCATCATATATTCATTTTACTTCCCGCAGTCAGATCCGTGATCAAGCTCTTGGACGTTTCAATTATTTCAGTGGTCTTTGGATTATCAAGATCTTATTCATCATTTTCTTCATGTGGGTGGGTATTGGTGAAATTATTCGGTTGACTCTATTATGGCATCGAGGAAGCATTTTGGATGCAATCAACAATCTAAATGATAGCAAAATATTTGCAAATGCTTTATTGTGTCGAACTTGGAATTCGTGGAAAACCATGCCTATTTCTGACTCTGGTTTGTCTTCTTCATGCTTCTTTGCAGAGGCGGAGAAGTCTTGAGTTACAATTGGAATGCAAAATCAACTATTTATGTTCTCTTGTATTGCTTCCCAATGTTCATTCTTCAGCTTGTAGTTTGTTCTAGTTGAAATCAAGTACAAGGATCAAGACGTACGAAAACTATATTCTTATTTCATCCAAGCCAGCTTCTACTCCTTATGTAATGGTTGAATATGTTGTTATTTGAACCTACCATCTATTGAATACCCTGTTTCTCAGTCTCTTCACTCGGTACTTACCACCTACTTGTTTTGGCTTGAAAGTTGTATACTTCTTTTGGCAATCAACAAGGTTCAGCAAATGAGAGTGTGTACATTAATATTTTTTGTTTCAAGTTTTTTTACCATTAAGTGTTTGTTGTTCTGCTTGAATTATCAGTATTAGTGAAGCCTGAAAAGAACTTCTTTGATGCCCTTTTGTTCCTGGCTTTTCTTTTTTTTTTTTTATGTGAGGCTTTGGGGATGTGCATCCTTGTGGTTATTAATTGTTTAAATTGTTTAATTTATTGATATAACAAGTTAAATATTGTGGGAGATGTTAATAAATTATCACATTTTTTTTATTTTGAATGAGTTAATTCTAATAGTTTAAATTGTTTCTTTGACATTGATATTAAATATTATACCCTTGTGTATAAAATTATATACCCTTTGCACCATGCCATTATACCTTAACAAAACATTGTCAACAATAGATGTTCTAAACTCCATACCTTTATTCATCAATAATATACTCTTTGCACCATGCCATAATACCTTAACAACATAAACTCAAAATACTGTAAATTCCATACTCTTTACATGACCACGATGTACCCTTTACTCGTCAACAATATACTCTTTACTCATAAACTATATACCCTTTACACCATGCCATAATACCTTAACAACATAATCATTCCCCATTTCAACATTTATAGCCGGTGATTCTATATGGTCAATAATATATGCATCAAGATCACATTCATCTTCAATTTCATATTGTGCATAATTATGCATGCTGTCATTATATCTCCTAAAACTTCTTTACTCTAGAAACTTTCTAGATTTGTGATGATAGCAAATCGACTTTGGAGAACCCTAAATGCACGTTCCACATCTTTTTTACATGCTTCTTCCCTTTGTACAAAAAGTTTTTTTTAATGGCTACGTGGCTCATGAATGATTTGCACAAGAGTTGACCATTTTGGGTAGATACTATTAGCTAAATAGTACCCAATATCATATTCTTTTTCTTTAATGACATAATGCGTAGGAAAAGCAATACCTTTAGCAAGATTAGAGAAAATAGAAGAAGAATCTAATACGTTGATATCATTGTTGGATCCTGGCATACCAAAATATGCATGCCATATCCAAATATCATAGTCAGCAACAACTTTAAGAATAATACTCGGGTGTCCACTGCAACCTGCATATTGTCCCGCCCATCCGGTCAGACAATTTTTCATTTCCAATGCATACAATCAAGGCTACCTAACATACCTGGAAAACCATGCTGCTCACTAATATACTTTTTATGAAACTTAAGCAAGAAACTTGAATCTCCTCTCATGCTCTCACACACTATCTATCATATGATCACTCACTTAATCACTCATGTATTGAATTGCAAAGATGAAATCAAAACGAGGTGAACACGAAGATGTATAGTGGTTCGACGTAAGCCTACATCCACTCTTAAGGGTGAGAGATCTTTCACTGAATGAAGAAGAATACACGATTACAAGAACAAGCAACTCACTCCTATGAACCCTAATTCTTATTCTTCAAACTGATATCATGAAGACGTATTGAAGATGATGATCTGATCTAACTTCCAAGCACCAGCTTATAAACGTGTATTCACAGCTTAGATGCTCTTCCAACCAATCATCTCTAGCTTGTTGAATCAGTTGCAACCAACTGAATCTTCCAACTGCTTCAACCGTTCAGCTGCTTCTCAATGCTTTGCCATGTCATCAATCTGATCACATCAGCTTGCAAACTGATCCAACGGCGCATGTAACTTTAGCATGCAATCCAATTGCATGCTTGACAACCAATGCTTGAACTCCACGTGTCATGTTGTTGATCTTCATGCAACACACTTACATGCAAGTCTAAACTTCACAAATCTCCACCTTAGACCTTGCATCATCTTGTCTAGTTATTATCTCCTCCCATATTTCAAAGGTTGCAGCCACCTTTCCTCCTTATCTTCCTAGTTTAAACTGATTAAGCTCTTACATAGTTCAAATTTCTGAACTGGTAAGGCCTTAGTTAATGCATCAGCTGGATTATCCACTATGTTGATCTTCTTGACATCAACTAATCCCTTATCTATTATGTCCCTTATGAAGTATAACCTCTTATCAATGTGCTTGGTCCTTTCATGGTATCCCTGATGCTTTGAGAGATGTACTGTACTTTTGATTATCACAATACATGTCAATCCCTTCTTGTTGAATACTAAATTTATCTAATATTCCAATCAACCACACTCCCTCTTTGATTGCCTCTGTAAGACCAACCAATTCAGCCTCTGTAGTTGATTGAGCTACAATATGTTGATGTGTTGCCTTCTAACTCACTGCATTGCCAAATAAATTAAACACATAACCTGTAAGTGACTTTCTAGTATCAAGATTTGCTGCATAATCAGCATCAACATATCCAACTACTGCCTTATCCCATGTTGCCTTTCTCTGAAACTTTAAACCTATTGTGATGGTCCCTTTCACATATATGAGTGTCCACTTCACTAAATCCCAATGTAGTAGACCTGGATTACTCATAAACCTATTGATCATACTCATCACATAAGCTAAATCTGGCCTGCAACATACCATGGCATACATCAAGCTACCAACAACACTTGCATAAGGTATGTTGCTCATCTCTACCTTCTTTTTATCTTTCTGAGGTACTTGAAGTGATGAGAGGTTAACACCTTGCTTTGCTGGTGTTGTTACTGTCTTATAGAGATTCATATTGTATCTCTTAAGAACTTTGTCCAAGTATGATTCTTGAAACAGCTTCAATTAACCTGCTGATCTATTTCTTTCAATCTGCATACCAATAATCATCTTTGCTTCTCCTAGATCCTTCATATCAAACTCCTACTTGAGTATTTTCTTCACTTCATCTATACCAGCTTGATCCTTGCAAGCTATAAGAATGTCATCTACATACAAAAGTAAGTATGTATAGCATCATTCTTTGAATCTTACATAAACAAAGCTGTCATGTAAGCTTCTACTAAATCCATTTGATGTTATATAATCACCAAACTTTAAATACCATTGTCTTAGGCTTTGCTTCAAACCATATAGAGATTTCAATAGTAACCAAGCCTTATTATCAGCATTTTCAACACTTACACCCTCAGGGATCTTCATGTAAACGTCTTCCTCTAAATTTCCATGCAAAGTGACATCCATCTGATGCAACTCAAGATCAAACTGAGTAACTAGTGTTAATAGTATCCTAATAGAATAGTGCTTGACAACAGGTAAGAATATTTCATTATAATCTACACCCTCTTTCTGTGAAATCCCATTGCAACAAGCCTAGCTTGCTTTATATCTTATTCCTCCTTCTTTACTTGTAACTAGCTTCTTCTTATAAATCCATTTGCATCCTACTAATTTCTGATTCTTTGGTCTTTCAAGAATTTTCCAAGTCTTATTCTTATGCAATGATAGTAACTCTTCTTCCATAACAACTATCCACTTGCTGTTCTCACTTCCTGATATAGCTTCTTCATATGATCTTGTCTCATAGCTCTCTATGTCAGACTCAACATACAATGCATATGATACTATGTCAGCCTCCATGTATTTTATTGGTTCTTTTATCTACCTTCTCAACCTATCTCTGACAAATTGATAGGTACTTAAATCATACCTTGAGCTAGATGAGCCAGGTGAGCTTTCTTTATTCCTCTGATATGTATTCTTGTTATGTTCACTGTCTTGCTATGTTTCCTTTCCTGCTTGCTCCACCTGAGGCTCAGATGTATCTGTAATAACTGATACTACAAAATTCCTTTTAATTAATGGCATCACATTCTCATTAAATGTGACTTCTCTACTAACAATAAACTTGTTAGTTTCATAACACCACATCCTGTAACCTTTAACTTCCTTGGGTTATCCAACCATTACACATTTCACTGCTTTTAGTTCTAATTTGTCTTGCTTCACATGAGAGTACACTTGACAACCTATTGCTCTCAAGTGACTGTAATTTGGAGCCCTTCCTGACCACATCTCTTCAGGTAGTTTGAATTTTAGAGCTGCTGATGGACATAGGTTGATCAGATAAGCTGATGTAGTCACAAGTTCACCCCAGAACCCTTTTGTAATTCCTCCACTACTTAGCATACACCTTACTCTCTCAAGTAGTGATTGATTCATCCTTTCAGCAACACCGTTTTGTTGTGGAGTTCCAGTGTAGTCTTGTGCCTCTTTATCCCTTTATCTCTGCAGAAGGTATTAAACTCCTCTGAAACAACCTCTAATCCATTATCTAATCTCAGACACTTCAACTTATTCCCTGTTTGATTCTCCACCTCAACAAGACAATCTTTAAATGTAGTAAATGCTTGATCCTTGGACTTAAGGATCTTCATCCACACTTTTCTAGAATAATCATCTATAAAGGATATGAAGTATCTTCTTCCTCCCATGGTTGGATTTCTAGAGGGTCCCCATAGGTCTGTATGAACATATTGAAGCTTATCTGTTGTATTGTGTTCTGCAGAGCCAAACTTCAACCTCTTTGCCTTACTTAAAATACAATCTGCACACCGATCCAACTTACAGGTTGAACTAATCTTCAATGGTTTCTGTCTTGCTAGATAAATGAACATCTTCATCTTGTGAAGTGTTCAATTGTCCTGAGACTACTGATCCTTCAAGGAAATAAAGATCAGAGCTCTTAACACCCTTCATCACCACTGAATTCCATTTCATAATAGTGAGTATACCTCCTTTCAAATTGCATTCACACCCCTGAGTATCCAACATTAATAATGATATTAGATTCCTCCTTAATCCTAATACATATCTCACATTTGTCAGTAACTTGATAGTTCCATCAAACATTTTGAATTTCACATAACCAATCCCTTCATTCTTGATGGCTTGATCATTGCATAACAAGACTGATCCTTCATTGTATGGCTTCCATTCAGTAAACCAGTCCTTCACTGATGTCATATGGAATGTGCAACCTGAATCTAACACCTATTGATCTGATACAGAGCCTGTGACAATAATAAAAGCCTCAATATAATCTTGATCCTTATTGCCTTTGTTTTCTATTACCTGATTGGCATGAATTTTTTTATTTCTACCATTCTATGCAATCTTTCTTGCCACCATAGCTTTCCACTTGTGACATTGCTTCTTAAAGTAACCAGGTTTATTGCAATGAAAGTAATTATTATTTTCTTCATCTGCTGGTGTACTTTGGTTGCTCTTTTTAGGTTTCTTCTTATTTGCACCAGCCTTCTTATCATTCTTGTTCCACTTATTCTGCTTCTTGGCCGGAAGGCCTTCACCAGCAACTGAATTATCTAAATTCTTATGGATTTCTTTTGATTTCAGAGCTAACACAACCTGATCCAATGTAATGGACTCAATGTTACCAAACAGCAAAGTATCTTTCAAACTTTCAAAGGATTTAGGAAGTGCAGATAATAGTATCAATGCCTTATCTTCACTTTGCAACGCTACATCTATATTCTCTAAATCATCTATGATCTTATTGAAATCATCTAATTGGGCAAGAATAGACTTATCTTCTGTCATTCTCAAGGAATAGAGCTTTTGCTTCATGTACAACCGATTTGCCAAAGTCTTCACCATATAGAGGTCTTCAAGCTTCATCCACATGCCCATTGCAGTAGTTTCTTTAGAGATTTCTCTCAAAGCTTTGTCACCTATGCATAGAATGATTGCACTTCGAGCCTTTGACTGTTGTTCTTCATCTACAGCTTGTGCAACTGTATCAACTGCAGCTGCTTGATTTTCTGGAAAAGGCTTGATTGCATCTGCCAAACCTTGCTGAATCAGTATGGCCTCCATCTTCATCCTCCACAGACTGAAGTCTGTCTTTTCTGTAAACTTTTCAACATCAAACTTGGTTGTCACCATGTTGATTCTTCTATCTGATCTAACGTCTATGGCTTCTCCTTCCCACAGACAGTGCCAATTCTTATGAAACTTAAGCAAGAAACTTGAATCTCCTCTCAAGCTCTTACACACTAGCTATCTTATGATCACTCACTTAATCACTCACGTATTGAATTGCAAAGATGAAATCAAAACAAGATGAACACTAAGATGTATAGTGGTTCGGCGTAAGCCTACATCCACTCTTAAGGGTGAGAGATCATTCATTAAACGAAGAAGAATACACGATTACAAGAACAAGCAACTCACTCCTATGAACCCTAATTCTTATTCTTCAAACTGATATGATGAAGACGTATTGAAGATGATGATCTGATCTAACTTCCAAGCACCAGCTTATAAACATGTATTCACAGCTTAGATGCTCTTCCAACCAATAAGCTCCAGCTTGCTGAATCAGTTGCAACCAACTGAATCTTCCAACTGCTTCAACCGTTCAGTTGCTTCTCAATGCTTTGCCATGTCATCAATCTGATCACATTAGCTTGTAAACTGATCCAACGGCTCATGTAACTTCAGCATGCAATCCAATTGCATGCTTGACAACCAATGCTTGAACTCCACGTGTCATGTTGCTGATCTTCATGCAACACACTTACATGCAAGTCTAAACTTCACAATACAAGAGTATAACAATGTCTTCTTTAGTAGGAGATCTTAGGTAACGCTATCCAAATATCTCCACAATTGCAAAAATAGAATCTTTTCACACATTCAATAGCTGTTGATTCTCCGATTTTGATATATTCATCTATAGCATCAGCTGGCATAACATAGGCTAAAATATTAAAGGCAACTGTTACCTTTTGAAGTGTTGACAACCCATGTCTCTTTGCCGCATGCATTCATTGTATAAAATAGACATCATGATATTGGACTGCATTAACAATACGAATGAACAAACTTTGAGACATTCAAAATCTCCGACGAAATATTTTTTCATCGAATGTGGGATTTTCAGAAAAATAGTTGTTATACAAATTTGAGTTGTATTCTCTCGATCACGATTGACCATTCTATGCCTAAAGACTGAACCCCCAACAGAAGAATTGTTGTTTCGACTTTGCATCATCATTTACATCCAACAATTGTTATTACTCATTGATTGCATAAGAAATTATTGTTGACTATTGATACCAGTACATAAGGCTTCAAACTCATCATCATTAGAAGAGTGTGATGATGAGATTGATATATGTGAAGGGCCAGCTGAATTTTGTAGGTTCATCTTGAATAGCTTTTGTGACAAAAGAAATAAGAGAATTCTAAATGATGAGAAGAATATGGGAAGGTATATGTAGGATTAATGAGCAATGTACCCATTATATAATAAAAATTTTGGTGGTAGGTTTTGATCTCAACCCTTAATTTTGGTTGATGACTTTCGATCTCAACCATCCAATTTTGGTTGGTGACTTTCAATCCTGACCCTTGAGAATGATTGGTGGCTTTCAATCCTGGCTGTTAAGAATAGTTGGTGGCTTTAAATCCTGACTGTTTAGAATGGTTGGTTGAAGACATGGAAGCTCTATTTATAGATTGAATTTAGTGAGATCACACCCCATCTACTAATGGGATCGATGGTGGAGATTGAAAGCCACTAACCATTCTTAAGGGTCAAGATTAAAAGCCACCAACCTAACTAAATGGTTAGGATTTAAAGCTCTCTCTCTATATATATATATATATATCCAAAACTCGTGGTTCGGGTTTTACTCAAATCGAAGATAATCATCTTTGTGAGTGTTTTCTTGGAGCCTCCCACGATTTTATTGTTGATATAAATCAATCCTCAAAAAATTTTTAAAATTGTGTTAATCAAGAGTATGAGAAATTCTGTCATGATAAACGAGGTCAAAGAACACTTATAAAGCGTGTGTTCTTGATCAAAACACACGTCTCAATATTATTGAGAATAAATATTGTCTTGTTTTATTTTTATGTATTTGTGTTTGCATTTGTATTTTTTATTTATACTAGTAAGTTTTAGTGTATTTATTTATATGTCTAGTGTCTAATGTGTTAGTAAGTCTATCTTTTTTAATGTCCAATATAATTTTTTTAATGTAATATATAATTTTAATTGTGCTAAATTATTAAGATACATAATTTATTATATATTAATTATATAAAAAAAATATAACAATTAAAAATAATTATTAAGTGTGGTTAAAAATATATATAAATAATTATATTTAAAGTGAGCATTAAAAATAAATGTAAAATAAATTTTAAAAAAAAGGTGCTAAATTTGGTCCATGCTCAAATTGTATCAAATTTTAGGTGTTTTGATAACCATTAGAGAGAGGATACACCAAATCACCAAAAATTGCATCTATTGAAGATAGCCTAAAGATAGAAACATCTTATTTTTTAAACATGAAATAGGGGGAGGAAAAATCATAGAGAGAAAAATATATTTCTTTTTTGAAACATGGAAATGGGAGAAAAAAACCATAGGAGATAAACATCTTTTTTTTAAACATGGATAGGGAGAGGAAATAAATCCTAAAGAGAGAATGATCTTTTCTTTAAAAAATAGAAAAGGTAAAGGAAAAATTTTAGAGAGAAAACATCTTCTTTTTTAAACGTAGAAAAATGAGAGGAAAATCCATAAAGAGAGAAAGACATCATTCCCTAGAGAGAGAAAGACATCTTTTTTTTATAACATGGAAAAAGGAGAGAAAAACCCTATAGAGAGAAATATCTTTTTTTTTTAAAATATAGAAAAAGGAGAAAAAACCCTTGAGAGAGAAATATATATTTTTTTAACATGGAAAAGATAGAGGAAACCCCTAGAGAGAGAAACATATTTTCTTTTGAAACATAGAAAAATGGAGAATAAAAACCATGGAGAAAGAAACATCTTTTTTAATGAAACATCGAAAAAGTGAGAGAAAAAATCCTAGAGAGAGAAACATCATTTTAAAAAAAATTGAAAAAGGGAAAGAATAAACTATAGATAGAGAAATATTCTTTTTTTCTGAAATATGGAAAATGGAGAGAAAAAACCCTAGAGAGAGAAACATCTTTTTTTTTTAAACATGAAAAAGGGAGAGAGAAAACCCTAGAGCGAGAAATATTTTTTTTAACATTGAAAAGGGAGAGAAAAAACTCCAAAGAGAAACATATTTTTTAAAGATGGAAAAGAAGAGATAAAGATTTTCTTTTAAACATGAAAAAAAGAGAAAAAACCCTAGAGAGAGAAATAACATGAAAAAGAGATAGAAAAAACTCTTGAGCGAAAAATATTTTTTTAAACATAAAAAAGAGAGAGAAATAACTCTGGAGAGCAAAACATTTATTTTAAACAATGAAAAGAAGAGAGATATATATTTTTTTAAATGAAAAAAGGAGTGAAAAACTATAGAGAGAAACATTTTTTTAACATGGAAAAGGGAGAGAATAAATCCTAGAGAGAGAAACATTTTTTTTTAAAAAATAAAAATGGAGAGAAAAAAACCCTAAAGAGAGAAATATATATATATATATATATATATATATATATATAAAGTAATGAAAAAAGGAGAAAAAAAACCTTAAAGAAAGAAAAAGCTTTTATTCTGGAACATCAAAAATAGAGAAAAAAAACTCGAGAGAGTGAAACATGTTTTTTTTTATATAACATTGGAAAGGGGATAAAAAACCTAATATTGGAAAGGGAGAAAAAAATTATTGAGAGAGAAACATCTTTTTTTTCTTGAACATGGAAAAGAGAGGATAATAGTAAAGCAACCTATTCGGTTTATTTTAATGGCTAGTGAGAGAATTTTTAAAAAGGGGGTAGAGGGGGTGAGCGATCGGGTAGAATTTAAGACAAACCATTCCGAGTGGATTTCGGTGAGGCACAAATCTAAACCTTTGAGGAGCCTGAGGTGTGATAATAGTTTTAGAGTGGGGAATAGCTATCAAGGACAACTGGAAGAGAGAATAAGAGCAAATAATACGGATCTGGTTCAGACTTTCTATTTTCGAAATCTACCAAAGAATTTTGATGAGAAAAGCTATGGAAAGAATTTCAAAAAGCAGGCAGGATTGTTGATGCATTTTATCCTAAGATGCTTGACAAATCAGGTAATGTATTTGGGTTTGCAAGATTTAAACTCAACAAGGTAGAGGAAGCAGAGGAGGTTCTCACAAAACTGAATAATATTTGGATTAATTCTTTCAAGTTGAGAGCTTTCTACCCGAGGTTTGAGAGAAAAGTAAATTTAATCCCATAAAGTACTGCACTTCATGTCAGGAAGCCAAAAATGCCAAAAACTGCTACATTCCAAGCCAACACTAGTATGAGAAAGGAGGGTGTGACGTTCAAGGAAACACTTGAAGGAAAAAATAGAGAAAATAATATTGAGGCGGAAGAACATATCCAAATTAACTTCACAACATCATAAAAAGAGAGAGATTGGGCAAAAGAATGATATGTTGCAGTCCTAAAAGAGTAGTTTGATTGGAAAAAAGATATGGAGGAGATTCAAAGTGAGATTGGTAAAGGTTTGAAACTCTCCTATATGGGTGACAACATGGTATTCATTTAGAGCATAGGAGAAGAAAGGAGAAATATAGAGGATATGGATGGATGGTGTAATCACTGATTTAAGTGGAAACGTAAATGACGACCTGAGGATATTGATGAGTGTGTAAATTCACGTGTTTCGAGCCCAGATTTTTATATTTATAGTGTGTTTGATGGTTGTAATTCGATATGAATCGATATATATGGTGAAAAGTCACGAATCAGGTGTCTACAAGGCTATTTGAGTTGATTTTCAAAGAAAAACGAGTTGGAAATGATCGAATCTGGAAAAAGAGAGATTCAGAGGAGGATTTGACCAAGCAGGCGACAGATTCGACTAAGAAGGAAGGCGTTCAACCAGTACCTGTGGTCGAACCATTGGGGAAGAAGTGTCGTTCGACCACGATCGTGCCATTCGACCAAGCCATTTGGTCGAACCGTGGTCAAAATAGAAGCCTAAAGAGACGAACCTATAGTTCGACCAGAAAGTTTGTGATTCGACTAGGATTTTGGTCGAATCCAAGACCCGCAACCGATGTACAGGTCGATTCGACCAGGAGTTCGACCAGCTCAGACGGATTCGACCTGGCCTGTTGGTCAAACTGACGTGCGAAAACTTACCATATTTATATTTTTATACCTTTAATGCGTGTGTTCGCTCAAGAAGCCCATCCAAGGCCCTCAAGGAGAGTTTACAAGTATAAAAGAAGAGCTTTTGTAGGAGAAGGGGATCATTCATCATTCATCCACCACCGAAACCCTACCATCATCCCAAGGAGTTGTGAAGAGTGGTTGGTCTGGCGAGTCAAGTAAGATCATACCAATTAACCATGATTGTTCCTAGATCAATCATGGGCTAGAGCCACTCCGGTAGTTCTAGGGTTATGAAAGTTTTATGAGTTAATTGAATTTTCATGTGTAAACTCCATACAACACTACTTGTGATTTATTTTATTTAAGATTGTGTTTTTCAATCCATACTCACAGCCGTTTTGTGCATCATTAACTGTTATGTAGAGTTTGAATACATAGCTTGGTTATTAATTGAGTGCGTTCACTGTTGAGCAGGATTACATGTTATAATTCTAAGTGAAGGAATTTCGAAGTCTTATTAAAAATGTGAATACTTGAATAAGATTCGAATAATAAGTAGGATAAAGAGTATAACTTCATAGTACCTATAAAGGGAGATCATATCGGGTTAGAGTACTAAGTTCACGGGAAATAATTGATACTGATAGTACCTAGAAAGGGAGGTGAATTATATCTCTTACTCCGTGAATATTCACACGTGTCATACGCATGTTTGCTTGTGTCTATAGAGTGAGCTTGCATGGTTTATTGATGCGTCCATAAACCACAAGGCAGAGTCGGACATCAACACATGGAAAGAAAATTAATGAGTGAAACTAGATGACCCGAAGAACTACCTAATTTCTTACTTGATCACAACCGTATTTTCTTCATTGCTCGTTTATTCAATTTGCTATTTAAATTATATGTTATGTAGTTTCGTAACTATTCCAAACCAATTTGCCAACATAGTCTTTGTTAATTAGAATATAATTAAATTGATAATAATCTGTCCCTCGGGTTCGATAATCACTTGGTCACCTATCGAGACTACAATTGATATCCTTACACTTGAGGATTAATTTTATGTGTTGAGAAAATGCTCATCAAGTTTATGGCGCCGTTGCTGGGGATGGCATTAATTATTAATTTATTATTTCTAGTTTACTTGAGATCATATTATTCCCGGGTCTCCCGCGTGACAGGCAGGACTACTTATAAGACAGTGTTGGATATGTCACCATATCAAATTATTTATGAGAAGTCGTGTCACTTACCCGTAGAGATTCAACACAAAGCTTTTTAGGTATTGAGGAGCTTGAACTTGTCTTTAAAGGATCAAAAGGAGTTGAGGATGACTCATATCAATCAATTGGATGAGTTCACAAATCGAGCTTACAAGAACTTGGAGATCTACAAGGAGAGAATGAAGAAATAGCATGATTCGAAGATCTCATACAAGGAGTTCAAGCAAGGTGATGAGGTATTACTTTTTAACTCTCCTTCGAAGCTCTTTGCAGGTAAATTGAAATCAAAGTGGATGGGGCCGTTCATTATCCATAGAGCCTGCGGAGGGGGGAGTTTTGAGCTTATGGACAAAGATGGGGACATTATCGCGGCGAATGGGCATCTATTGAAGCATTACAAGTCGCCGGATGATGCTTGCATCATCTTTGAGGATACCTTGCACTAAATTAGTACCGTCGTGACTCTCCGATGTTAAACAAGAGCTCCTATTAGGGGCTTTCCCTCCCATTTTATTGCTTTATTTTCATTGGTGTGAGTAAGAAATTTTTATATTTGAAGTGCTTACTTATCGGCAATTACATCTCTTTGCAAACATAGTTTCCACTATAGTTTCTACTAAGTTTGGAGGGGGGTTGATGTACTTACCTCATTGAAGCACCGAGAGTATAATCTTTTCTTTGTAACGTTTGTTAGGGGAGTTAATTTTTGTGGCATACTGAAACTTTAATCAATTTTAGTGCGTCTATTTTTTGTAATTTGCCTAATGTTTAGTGGTGTTTTGTGTTGTTTTAAGTGTCGTATGCAGAGTTACACATATATATTGAGTTTTAGGATTGATTCTCGAGCTAAGTTTGCTCTGTTTTGGTACCTAATGTTTGTTTTTGAGCTTGAAGTCTGCAGGTCGAACTTAAGAGCTCAGGTCGAACTGGTGATCAGAGACTTCATTATAGGTCGATTTGACCAAGCAGGGGTTGGTTCGACCAAGGCTTCGACCAAGACGAAGGTCGAACTGGAGATCAGAGAATTTTGTATAGGCCAATTCAACCAAGATGGGATTGGTTCGACCAAGGAGTAAGTCGAACCAAGGTCGAATTGCAAACCTGAAAGTTTGAACAGAGAGATCGACCACGACGTTGTGGTTCAACCAAGTCATTTGGTCGAATCGAGGTCGAACTGAGGCACATAAGGTCTCTAGAAATACGGTTCGACCACGTCAATCCAGTTCGACCACTACAGCAGGTCAAATCGTACCAGGTAAGTTAGTTTTTAACCCCCATTTTTCACCCCCATTCGATCACTTTTCACGCCACCTTCACTCAAATTCGCTCCGAATTGAAAGCCCTTGCTTCTATACTTTGATTCCACCCGATTTTGCTCCGATTAAACCACACTCCACACTCTTTTCACTCAATTCGTCGTGTTTTCTGAACTATCTAGTTGCAAAACTAGGGTTTTGTCGTGATTTTGAAAAATGTCACACTTGATCATCTTAAGCCATGGCCGGTTCAAAAGGTACATTTTCTTTACTCTATTACCTTAGGATTGAAGTTCTTATTGTTGATTGTAAGTGGGTAAGTCGATTGAACTAGTGTATATAGGAATTCATGGTGAATTTAAGTTTTTGTGTGCAATTTCATATGAACAGTTGATGGGTTCAAGTTTGATTGTTTAATTGTTGTCAAACCTTAATATTTATGTGAATTTGGGAGTAATTTGGAAGTGTGAGATGAAGCATGTTGGATTATGGGTACATTGCTTGAATTGTTAATGCATGCTTGTGGTTGATAGCATCGTTTGTTGACCTTATTGCATAATTGATGTTGGAATGGAATTGAGTAAGCATGTGAATTGAGTTGTTGAATCATGAGGATGGAAGATGCTTGTGTTGGTGTGACTATGCATTGAAAAACTTGAAGTCTTAAGTAGAGTTGAATGCTAGTTGAGTATGAATTAGCTTGGTTTGCCTTTCTTATTTGTTGGTATTGAAGTATTGTTTTCAGGAAAAGAAAAAGAAACCGAGGTTCGTTCCCAAAAGAGCCAAGATAGGCCGTCTCGTGAAGATGCAGTGATGAAGAAATTAATGCTTCAGGAGAGGTTGCCTATGAACTTTAAGATTCAGATGAATGATTGGGAAGAGATCAAGGATAAATGGGGTGATATGTCAGACAAGATTGCTAGAACGAGGTATTAGGATGATGAGACGATGGTTACAATGCACATCCGAGATGATATCCTGTGGATGTTTGATCAAGTGGGGATTCATCACTTTAACGAGTTGAAGAAGCCGACATACTTCCATATGACTGCTGAGGTGCTATGTTCGATGACGGTTAAGAAGGGTTCGAGACATCTCCCGTATGAGTGTACATTTCAACTTGGAGGTGAGATGAGGACGTGGTCGGCTGAGGAGTTTAATGCGCTGTTTCAGACTCCGAGAGGGATCTCTAGGAATGAGAATGGATTCTTCAACGCGAATAACTTCTGGAGAGAGATTTCTGGAGAGGATATGAATTTCAAGACTAGTAGTGCTCGTGCTTCGTTGATTCAGAATCCTGTGCTCCGATATATGGATAGAGTCCTGAGCAACACACTGTTTGCTTGATCTGAGGGAAGCTGTGTGTCGCTGGGAGAGTTGTATGTCCTCTATTGTATGCTCAATGGAGTGAGGTTCAATGTGGGATCATACCTTATTTATCAGCTATACAGGTTCAGGAGCTCTCTGTTTCAGAGAGTGAACATAGGAGGTTTGCTTACTTCTGTGGCTGAGTATTATCACATGGACTTCGCCGGTATTACACCCATCCTTGAGGATCCGGACTAAGTGATGAGAACATGTGTGAAGGGTGGATTCGCTCATCTTCGTGATGGAGATTGGTTCTACATGAGGGGATCTAAGCCCTTTACTTTCATGTTTCCATTTGATGTGAGTGAGCTGACTTCTATCCGGAATGAGGGCAACAAGTTGATGAAAAAATTGGCACATGATGCTCTTTCCATCACTTGTTTGACGAAAGGTGATTAGAGGACTGTAGCTCAGATGTACGCCAAGGGGATGATTGAGGAGCTTCAGAGGATTATAGATGAAGGGCAGTTTCAACCTCGGTTACAGCCACAGCAGCAACAGAAGCATGGAGCGGATCAGGTGGATCCGGAGATGGGAGATCCGCAGCCGCATGAGATGCCACCACGTCCCATTCCAGCATGGCCACAGCAGCAGTGGGCTGGTCCGGATGCTTATTTTCAGGAGCAGTTTCGATTGATTCATGAGCAGTTCGCCACACTGGATACGAACCAGCAGGAGACGAATAGGCAGCTGGCCTTAGCGAATGCGAACTACACAGCGCTGGATGCGAGGTACAACACGCTGCAGAATAATTATGTGGAGATGGATAGGAGATTGGAAGAGAATGTATGCTCATGAGCGCGAGTTGGATAGGAAGTTGAACAGTCTTCATAGAGATTTGGATCGATTGCGCTCGGAGATGAGTGACGGTGATGACGAAGAGGGAGTGAGCGATGATGATGCTCCGGAGGAGTAGGTTACATCAGGTTTTTACTCTTTTTCTATTTCATCTCATCTCCCTTCTCTTTTTCTCTTTACAGGATGAGTATTTGTGGTGTGAGTGGCATGTACATATGTTGGTATGATTGGATGTTAGATTGAGATGTGATGGTTGATACTTGAGGGTGGAATTGGTTGGATATACTTGTATGGATTGTCATGATATGTGGGCTCTTGGTATTAGTATGTTGCATTCATATTTTACATGTGTTAATTTTCTATTGATGAGAAGCATGTACAACTTGATAAGTATGTGGAGTTTATTGTGAAATTGATCTTGATTATATGCTATGAGGAGTACTTAGGATTCTATTTACCCATGTGAGAGTTTGAGCCATTTGAATCATGCTAGTTCATGATAGTTTATTCTTGAGAGAATCGTTCATATGACCGTATTCTAGAACTTGGCTTGGAGTCTTGTGTGAAGCTTATGATTGATGAGTTGCTAGGACATAATCTTAGGCCATTATTATTTATTTGAGTCACTTAACCAAAATTTTACCTTACCTTTTAATATATGTATCATTGGAAGCCCTTTTGAGCCTTAAAAAGCTTTTTCTTTGGCAAGACTTGATAGAAAGCCTTATTGAACCTTTACTTGAGCCTTGTTGAATACCCTATTCATTAGTAGAGAGTTAAGGTGAATAAGTACTTGCAAGAATAAAAAGGTAGAAAATTGGTTGAGAAGAATGAAAAAGAAAAGTATGGTTAAATCTTGTTTAGGGGTAGTGCCTGATACTGGTATCTCGACTACGTAGAAGGGTAGTGCCCGAAATTGGTACCCTTGCTCATTGATGAAAGATGATGTTGATGCTAATGAAAAGAAAGGAGAATTCAAACCATGAAGAGTATGAGAAGTAGATGGAGAAAAGATTGAAGTTGCATGACGAAAAGCAAAACTCCAAGGTAATTCTCTACTAGTGAATTAGTCACTTTATCTAAATTTTCCTACCTTTACCAAAGAGCCAACATTACAACCAAAAAATAAGTCCTTTGAGATCCTAGTAATGAATTGATTGTAAGTTGATTTTTGAGATCCTTGCCAAGCTTATGGTTACGCGGAAGTATGAATTGAATTTGAGCGCATATATTAACCTATTGAAGTGTACATCTTTTACACTGGAGAGTGAGAGTAAATACTTATCCTGTGAGCTAGATGACTTTGTACTCTAAAGTGTATTATAATTGAGTGATGTTTTGCATGAATGATATATATGAAGCTAGTGATACTTATTTTTGATTGATGGAATTGCATGTGTAATTATGTGTTGTATTTGGGATGGTAGCCGAGTGAATTTTACACTACTCTTATGGTTTTGATTGCATTGTCTCGAGACGAGCAACATGTAAGTTTGGGAGTTTGATGAGTGTGTAAATTCAGGTGTTTCGAGCCCGAATTCATGTATTTATGGTGAGTTAGATGGTTGTAATTCAATATGAATCGATATACATGGTGAAAAGTCACGAATCAGGTGTCTACAAGGCTATTTGAGTTGATTTTCGAAGGAAAATGAGTTGGAAGTTATCAGATCCCGAAAAAGGGAGATTCAGAGGAGGATTCAACCAAGCAGGCGATGGATTCAACCAAGAAGGAAGGCGTTCGACCAGTACCTGTGGTCGAACCATTGGGGAAGAAGTGACGTTCGACCACGATCATGCTGTTCAACCAAGCTATTTGGTCGAACCGTGGTCGAACCAGAAGCCTAAAGATACGCACCTACAGTTTAACCAGAAAGTTTGTGATTCGACCAGGATTCTGGTCGAATCCAAGACCCACAACGATGTACAGGTCGATTCGACCAGGAGTTCGACCAGCTCAGACGGATTCGACCTGGCCCATTGGTCGAACTGACGTGCAGAAACTTACCATATTCATATTTTTACACCTTTAATGCGTGTGTTTGCTCAAGAAGCCCATCCAAGGCTCGTAAGGAGAGTGTACAAGTATAAAAGAAGAGCTTTCACAGGAGAAGGGGATCATCATCATCCATCCACCACCGAAACCCTACCATCATCCCAAGGAGTCGTGAAGAGAGGTTGGTCTGGCGAGTCAAGTAAGATCATACCAATTAACCATGATTGTTCCTAGATCAATCATGGGCTAGAGCCACTCCGGTAGTTCTAGGGTTATGAAAGTTTTATGAGTTAATTGAATTTCCATGTGTAAACTCCGTACATCACTACTTGTGGTTTATTTTATAAAAGATTGTACTTTTTCAATTCATACTCACAGTCGTTTTGTGCATCATTAACTGTTACGTAGAGTCTAAATACATAGCTTAGTTATTGATTGAGTGCGTTCAATGCTCAGCAGGATTACATGTTATAATTCTAAGTGAAGAGATTCCGAAGTCTTATTAGAACTATCTTATATTAATACTTGTTAATTGAATAAGATTCGGGTTAATAAGTAGGATAAAGAGTATAACTTCATAGTACCTATAAAGGGAGATCATATCGGGTTAGAGTACTAAGTTCACGAGAAATAATTTATACTGATAGTACCTAGAAAGGGGGTGAATTATATCTATTGCTCCGAGGATATTCACACGTGTCATACATATATTTGCTTGTGTCTATAGAGTAAACTTGCATGGTTTAGTGATGCATCCATAAACCGCAAGGTAGAGTTAGACATCAATACATGGAAAGGAAATTAATGAGTGAAACTGGATGACCTGAAGAACTACCTAATTTCTTACTTGATCACATCCGTATTTTCTTCATTGCTCGTTTATTCAATTTGCTATTTAAATTATATATTATTTAGTTTTGTAACTATTCCAAACCAATTTGCCAACATAGTCTTAGTTAATTTGAATATAATTAAATTGATAATAGTCTGTCCCCCGGGTTCGATAATCACTTGGTCACCTATCGAGACTATGATTGATATCCTTACACTTGAGGATTGATTTTGTGTGTTGAGAAAACACTCATCAGATATCAGCTTTAGAAGAAGAGTGTGGACAGATTGGTTTGGTGTACCATGCCATGCATGGAGTGAACGGTTTTTCAAACAAGCCAGAAAGAGTGTCAGATTTTTTCTTAAATTTGGATGAGAGCACAACAAACAGGGAAAGACTAGATGTGGCCAGAGTCAGAACAAGTGTCACCACAGTAGCATTCATCAATAAATCAATTAAAGCTAACATCGATGGGAAAAGAGTTCAGCATCAGAGTATCAGAGGAAAGCCCATGGTGGCAAAGTAAAGAGGTGGAGGAGATTGGATCAGAATCCGACGAGGAAGAAGAAGACCTTGTAGGCTTGATCGATACTTAAACAGAGATGGAAGAGGAAAGAAGATATGCAAGCACGGTGCTAGAAATGACAAAATCAGAGTAACCACCCTAGGAGAAAGGCATGGAAAACCTAGTGCCATTTGCAAGGCAGAACAGACAAGAGACAGATTTATCACGATTTCCAAGACCCTTGGAGAGACGGAAGGGCATGAAAACTACAGAATCAACAACAATAATGATGAGGCGCAAAATTTAAATTTGGCTATTCCAGAATAATCAGATAGGCTCCCACCAGGTTGGGAATTATTTAAAAAATGGACAAATTTGGACTGGAACAGTAATGGACCAAACAAGAAAAGCCCAACGAAGCAACTAAATAAAACAGAAGAAATGAAGACTCCAACAGATAAAAGAGACCAAGCCCAATTGGATGCTAGGCCCAGTGGAATACCTGACCAAAGAGATAAGGTCCAGGAGGAGAATATCCACAACATATCAGACCCCAATATTGATGGTGAACAAAAGGAAGGATATAAAGATGTTGAAAAATCTATCTAAAATATTGAATCTTCGATCAAAGCTGATGAAAGCTGGGAACCACAAAATAGGATACAAGATGAAGTAGAATCAAAGGGCTCAAGTGTAGAAACTCCTATTTTGCACTATGAAGATGATTTAGAGGAAGAACGATTTTTCAATAAAAATTTGATAAAGCAGAAACAGGGCAAGAAGGGGAAACTGTCGAAAAGAAATGAAAGGAAAATAGAGAAAGTAATGTTGAAGGAAATAGTGGGTAATACTCTCTCAATCTTGAAACACAATAGAAAGTAAGGAGTCAAGGGAATCAAAGAAAATGATAAAAATGGACATGGTTTCAAAACAAAAATTGAAGCAGCAAAAATTTGGGAACTGGGGAAGAAGTTGGGACTGCGTTCAGATTCATCGGATGAGGTAATGATTGGAAGCTTTGAATCATTAGTAAATAAAAGAAAAGAGGTCGATGTTAAGTCTAGGACTGGGGAGATAAGATTGATAAATAAAGATTTTCTGTTACAATTGTTGTGGCTTGGGGTAAAGTTGGAGGTGAAAGATTTGTTATATAAGGAAAAATTCATTTTAGGTTTCATTCAAGAAATAAAAATGGAAACTATTGATCATAGTATTCTATATAAAATTGGAGGGCACTATAAATTAGAATGGGTACATAGAGAGGCCAAAGGAAAATCAGGAGGAATTTAACGTTTTGGGACAAAGAAAAATTGTTAACAAGAAGTTGCTGGCATATTTCCAGTGTAGTGATCGTAAATGGAGTATATGTGGAGAAAAATGTTGAATGATGCCTTATAAATGTCTATGCTCCGTGTGACAACAGAGAAAAAATAATACTATGGAGTCAGATCAAATATATTGTCAATCAAGCAAGTGATAAATGTGTATGTGTAGGGGGCGACTTCAATGCTATTAGACCTTGAACAGAGAGAGTTGGAAGGAGAGAGGAAGAAAGTAATACAGACATGAGAAGATTTGATAATTTCATCAGAAGTACTCATCTACTGGATGTCCCATTCCAAGGAAGATCCTTCACATATTACAGAGCAGATGGAACTTGCAAAAGTCGACTGGATAGAATTCTCCTCAATATGGGATAGATATCAACATGGCCTAATACATACCTGAGAGGCACGAAAAGAGTCAATTCGGATCACTACCCGCTGATGCTGGACATAAAGGCATTGACTGGGGGCCTAGACCTTTCAAAAGCCTAAATGCCTGGATTCACTTTCCGGGGTTCAAAGATATGGTGATGAACAAATGGGCTACCTATTCGATATTAGGATGGGGTGGTTTTATCGTGAAGAAAAAATTGAAATTGTTAAAGAGGGATTTAAAGGTGTGGAATGAGAACGTATTTGGAAGAACCGACAAAAAGATAGAGGATAGAAAAGAAGTGGTATGGAAATTGGACATTTTGGATGAGGCATTTGGCCTTGAAGATGAACAAATCGAAGTAAGGAACAAGAAAAGGGCTCTTTTGTTGTGTGATATTAAAATCAGGAATAACATACTCCAACAAAAAGCAAAGGTGAAGTGACTCAAACACGATGACACATATTCCTCGGGTTTTCACCATTTCATTAATGGGAGGAAAGTGATGAATGAACTTAAAAGGTTATACATCAACTGATCATGGTCGCAAAATACGGTTGAAGTGAAGCAAGCAATATATGAGATGTTCTCAAGGCATTATAGTGAGGAGAATGCACCTAGGCCAAGAATCAACAACAATTTTGTGTTAAAGAAGCTGGATCAGATTGACAATATGAAACTGGTCGAACCATTCACAGAGGAGGAAGTTAGAGTTGCCATTAACTCTTCTGAAGTGACGAAGAGCCCGGGACCAGATGGTATGAATATTGGTATATTCAAAGAATGTTAGGAAGGAATCAGAGAAGATTTCATGAGATTTATGAATGAATTCCATGCAAATGCTAAACTCACTCTAGGGCTAAATAACTCATTCATCACATTGATCCAAAAATCTACAGAATCTTCCAATATTGTGGAGTTCAGACCGATATCTCTAATAGGGGGCCCTTACAAAATCCATGCGAAGGTTCAAGCAAAAAGAATGAGCTTTATTTTAGAGGATATTATAGCGGAGGAGCAAGCGGCTTTTGTGGAAGGTAGACAGATTATGGACAGTATTGTTTCTTTGTCCAACATCATCGAAGATGCCAAAAATTTTAAAAAAAAGACATTTCCTGTTACAAGATTAATTTCGCAAAGGCGTATGACTCTGTGAATTGGCAATACTTGGAGGATATCTTAAGAGATTCCAACTTTCATGAAAAGTGGATAGCATGGATGAAGGCATGTTCTCGACAGCACGAGCATCAGTATTAGTAAATGGGGTTCCTTCCAGTGACTTCAAATTGGAAAAGGGTCTTCGACAAGGTGATCCCCTATCCCCATTCTTGTTTATTGTGGCAGTAGAATGTATCGGTGTCTTCATGAAAAGGGCAGTCAGTCTGGGTCTATTTGACTCAGTGGAATTGAAAATGGTGAAGTTTTCGTATCTCATTTACAGTTCGCTGATGACACCATTTTCATTGGGAAATCAAGTCTGAAAAATGCATTGTTTCTTAGAAGAATGCTGATGATTTTAGAGTCATTGACAGGATTGAAGATCAACTCAAAGAAATGCTCCCTAGTAAGCATCAACTTGGAAGCCGGCATTATCCAAGATCGATATGGTAGAGATTCTGGGATGTGTAGAAGGCATTACCAATGAAATACCTTGGAGTCTCAGTTGGTGCATCTCATATGAAAAGTTAAGACTGGAACTACGTCATTGACAAAATCAGAAATAGGATAAGAAAGTGGGAGAAATTGAAGTTAGCCATTGGTGGTAGATTAGTACTTTTGAACACTGCACTTGCTACTATACCTACCTTCTATTGGCGTTCGATCATTTGGTTAACGTCAATTGTTAGGGTTCCATACGATTCTATATTCAGCGGAAGCAAGAAAACATAGAAACATATTACCTTTCCCCAGGGTATATTGAAGAAGAAAGATTCACGCCTGCAGCCTGCGCAGCCTCACCATTTTGGGCATAACTTTCTCATCTGATCTCCGATTTGAGTGATCTACTCGCCAAAACGATTCTATCTTCAGTGGATTTCTAATGGTGTATCACACGTCTAGTTTGGAGTTCCACATAATTTTATAAAAATCATGGAAGTTGATAAACAACAACATCAAACAACCTCTTGATTTTCTGTTGTATTCCCAAGTCCAATCTCGATGTCGTGTGGGCGACGTTCTTCGAGATCTTCTCAATCTGCTGTTCCCTCGCCCTCCTCACAATGTTAGGCATCTTTAATTAGGGATTTCGGACAATAGAGATGACTTATATATGGGCTACAACAGGGACTAGGATGAGAAATTAGAGTTGGGCCTCCATTGAGTTTAAGTATCCAAGTTTAGCCCAAAGCTATACTTAAGTCCAATAATAATAATATATACCACTAAAATATTATTACTGCACTACCGTTTTAATCTCATAATTACGTTATGGGCTCCTTCTTATTATGAGCCCGACAGTCTCCCCATGTTTAAGATATATAATGCCCATTTATTAATTAAGTTACTGACAACTGCATTATTTAATATCTCATCCCAGAGTAGTACCTCTCAACCTCATTATCATGCCGGAATAAATCCACCTGCAGGGTTTACATGATAATCCTTATGAGCTCCTCAAAGGGACATCATCAACCTATATCGGATGCGGATTCCTTCTACAATCAACAACACACATAGAGACAACACTATTTCCCAACTCACCGAGTTTATTGATTTACATATAAATATCATCCATTGATGAATCAAAGAAATACATACTGCCTTACATGTCGAGGGTATTGTGTAGGGATTAAGAGCACGAACATCCATAATAACAGAGATCAAGTTCTTCTATATAGTCAGTATAAATTGAACAATCTCAAGCGGTCCTGCTCAATACACACGAAGTGCACTAATGTGATTCTATAGTCAAGACAAACTAATACCAAATCACACTACAACTATCCCAATAGAGAGTCCCCGTCTATCTCGATTGTGAGCATCTGTTTATACTTTATAAGAAAATCGATAATATGATCTTTCGCGTGTTGTCTCACAACATATTATCTACAGTATAAAGTAAGTGGACTATTGCATCGGATATATAATTAAATTATAAGATGCAATCATTTGATCATATGATTCTCATTTCAAATAAATTGTTATAACATTGTTCATATAAAAGCTAGACTTTTAGTATACAATCCAACACTACACCTTGTCAATCTATCAGTCTCCTACATGTGTGTTGAAAAACACATGCTCCATACAAAGGAGATTTCTTTGGGGTGGGTGGGTGGGTGGGTGTGAGGATTCAAATAAAATTACGTGGATGATTGGAAAACAATTTCTAATGGGGGTCTTGGAGTTAAGGATTTGGGTAGTTTCAATAGGGCTCTTAAGGGAAAACAGGCTTGGAGAGCGTTACATAAAGAGGACATATTGTGGGCTAGGATAGTTAAAGCTTATACAAATGGTGCAGGGGGGAATGATTTTGATCCTTGGAGTGAGATAAGGGGGGGTTACACTAGGAGATGGTGGGGTGGGGTTGTATCAAGTCTGTCATACAAGAATAAAGAATGGTTTAAGAAAAATATTAGAAGAGTAGTAGGAGACGGGACTAGTAAAAAAATTTGGGATGATGTGTGGGTAGGGGACAAACCTTTAAAAGTGTCATCTCCAAGGCTTTATAGATTGAGTCAACGGGAGAGAAATATGGTGTCACAAATGGGATATTGGGACAATGGGGGATGGAAGTGGAATGTCTTATGGAGGAAAGAACTGAGGTCACGGGAAAGAGAGTTGGCTAATAATTTACTTGATGTCATAAACAGGTACCATGTATCTTATTAGGTGAAGGATAGCTAGAGATGAGAGGCTAGCGAGGTAGGTAACTATCAAGTGAATAAAGTCTATCAGCTAATCCAAAGGAGAAATGACGATGAAAACGCATCGATGATGGAATTATATAAGATGCTGTGAAAAAATTCAGCACCACTTAAATGCATTATCCATGCTTGTAGGGTGATGAAGAGTAGAATCCCGACAGCCACAGAGCTACATAAAAGAGAAAGCCTACCAGTAAATGCATCTGCAAACTGTAACCTGTGTAGTGCTACATTGGAGGAGGTCGTACATGTTTTCTTTTAATGCTAAAAAATGCAAGAGGTATGGAATGAATGCTGCAAATGGCTGAAAGTTCAAGCACCAATGTCAAATGAGCCCAAGTTGCTTGTAAATTTTTTACATTTTGGTAACCTGTTGTCGAGTAAGAAGGACAAGAAGTTGCTTGTGGAAGTTTGGATTTGTTTAGTATGTTTGATTTGGAAAAAAGAGAAATGAGATTGTCTTTAAAAATAGAAAATGGAATTCAAAAGATATTATGGTCGAATTGAAAACACAGACGTGGAGTTGGAGTTTTGCCAAGAAAAGGGATTGTTAAGAGAAATTCAAGATATGAAATGTGGAGCCGAAACCCCTTTACTTGCCTAATGTAATATTTCTCTTTCATCTAAAGCTTAATAGGTTAGATTTGTGCAGGGTGCATTGAACTTTTCTTATTACATCTTTTCTTGTATCTCTGGGTATTTCTCATACCTAGATGGTAATTCAATAAAAATTTCCTTTCCCGATAAAAAAAGGAAGAGGAAAAAACCCAAGAGAGAGAAACGTCTTTTCTTTTGAAACATGGAAAATGAAGTGTAGAAACTCTAAAGAGAGAAACCTCCTTTAAGAGAAACATCTTTTTTTTAAACGAGTAAAAGGGAGAAGAAAAACCTTAGAAAGAGAATTTTTTTACATAGAAAAGAGAGTAGATAAACCCTAAGGGCATGATTGGTAGGATGGAATAGCATGAGAATAGAATGGATATTCCTAATTTGATTTTCATTCCTACGTTTGGTATGTTTTTATTAATGAGAATACTAATTCCATAGGGAATGTGTATTCCATATATTTGGGAATCACCATTCCTTCCCAAGAGTACCAATTCCAATGTGTTATATGGAATCAAAATTTTATTTTATATTTTTTATTTAGCATCAATATATTTATGAGTCAGTCTCTTGTGAGACGGGTCATAAAAAAGACGAGTGTGAGATGGGTAAATCTAATGCATTATCCATAATTTATTAATATATTTATGGTTAGTTATCCCCATTATTTTAGAAAATTCCTAAATTTCTGGGATCTATTATAATATATTTACGTTAGTCAACCCATTATTTTAGGAAATCATAAATTCGTGGGATCAATTCAAATCGTTTATTTCTTAGTCAAATATTAACACGTCTAAATGTTATATTATGTTGAATATGGGTTAAAGTATTATTTATAAGTTACAGTCAAAAATATTTTAAAGTATTATCAGTTTGTGTTATAGTATAACGTTAATCACCTATAGTATGTTTGGCGTTACTATAAGTCTCACCGTATGATGATTTTTTACTCCGATGAATCGCCGTTGCAAATCATAAACCATCCTCATAAACGCTCGTGTACATTACAATGTTATAGTATGTCGTGGATGGGTTATAATATGTAATTTTTGTGTTATTTTGTCTTACCTGGAAGAATATTTTGGTGGTGTTATAGTATGTCATTTCATGTTATTGTGTGCAATGTAAGTGCTATAGTATATCAGCTAAAAATATATTATGTTTTTATAGCATGTCAAATACGCATTATAATATGTAACGTTTGTGTTATTATATGTTAACTGAAATAATATTTCATTAATGTCGTAGTACGTCTTTCCCGTGTTATAATATTTTATGTTTATGTTGTAATATCTTATCTAAAAGTGTATTTCATATGTCTAATAGTACATCGTTTCTTGTTATAGTATGTTCTAATATTAAAGTGTATTATATATGTCTCATAGTATGTCATTTTCATGTTAAATGACTAACTATAACATAAAAATAACATACTATAGCATTCACATGGTAAAATCACATTTTTTTTTGTCTAATATACTATAACATACTATAGCGAACAAATGATATACTTTAAAACAAAAATAACATACTATAGCATTCACATGGTAAAATCACACTCATGTCTCTCTAACAAACTATGACATACTACATCGATCAAATGACATATTATAACATAAAAATAACATACTACAGCATTCAACTCATATAATGACATTTCACTTACAATAACAAGCAAATAACAACCTTACATCAATTCCCGATATAATATAAGAATGAAAGCATTAACTTATCGTGGTGAAGCTTCCAATCGATGGTGGACGGTAGCTTGTGCACGACCGGGCTTCAGATCTATTATGTGGGACTCCGGCAAGGAACAAATCCGCGCAGGGTATGGGCGATCGGTTGAACTTCGGTGGCTCGCGAATTGGCGGCAGGGTGCCATAGATCCGGATGTTTGGGGTATTTCCTGCGATAGATCCGCATGGCTTCGGTGCGATGAATAGGGTCAGATGACGATTAACGACAAGACTCAAAATGGCGGAGGGTGGGTGACGACGATGGTGATGGATTCATGATTATTCTTCACATCTCAATGGAATGACTGACCTATGGAAAAAAGTAATGAAAATGATTATTGCAGAAAATATTAATAATTAATCCCTACAATTTTGGAACTAATTAAGATAATGGGTTGACTCACAATAATATTAATATATAATATAATATTAAATTATAGAAAATAATGTGGGTTAAACTGTTTTTGACCCGTCTCTCTTGTGACCCGTCTCACAAGAGAGTTTGTCTATATTTATAATTATAAATAGTTTATGTTTATTTATATCACATCTCTTTTTGTATAATTAATAAAATAAAAAGTAAATGAATTATTTTTATTTAACATATCATTTTCTTATTAAACTATATACAAAAAATATTAATTAAATTATTCTAAATCTAATTAAAAAAATTATATATTTTAATAATCATTATAATAAATATAATAATTTAAAAATAAATTTAAATTATTCAAAATACAAAATATTATATAATTAATTAAATCTTTATTCTAAATAAAATTTATTAAAACATATATAAAAAAATAGGCTCCATTACTATTAGGTACAATTTATACATAACTATTACTACTAGATACATTTTTTTAAATAAATTACAAATTACTACATTAATGATGTATACAATGTCACTTTTAACCTTATTTTAATTGTACTAGATATTACCCATCCGTGCGTTGCACGGAAAATTACAATTATGTACTTTTATATTTAATTTATTTATTTTATTTTAACCATAATACATATACATATATATATATATATATATATATATATATATATATGTATTCTATAAAATCTAATAATTATTTATGTATAATATATATAAATGTGTTTTTTCTAATATAACATAATTTTATATTTATCAATTAAAAAAGATGTTTCTCTCTCTAGGTTTTTTTCTCTCCCTTCTCTCTAAAACCCTAACTTGTTTCTCACACTCACGACATGGGAGGGTTGCCGCCCGAATCCTCCCGGCCATCTTCTTCCGTCGTTGGCGACGCATCTTCTTCCTCTGAAGACTTCCTTGCCAAGCATCCCGAAATTGCAAATCACCCATGATTTAAGGAACTTTACACCAAGAATATAGAATTCTTAGGCGTTACTCCACCCGTTGAGACTATCTCGACATGGCTTCATATTGGATCATCAACTGTTCCACCGGTTATGTCCCATGTCCAGTCGGCTTTGTTGACCACAACATGTACTCCACCGTCAATAATTCCCCCATCTTATAGCATGCCAGTTGCCCCAAAGCCCCAGGTTAATCCACTGCCCAAGAATCCATCGTTGTTGACCGCAAGTGATGATACTTCGATAGCAATATCACTTAATATCCCACCGACCAAGCATCCCTTGTTGACGACCATCCAAGACTCAAGAGAGCAGCCTGCTTTCCCTCATTTTCATGAATAAAATTCTATTTTGCAACAGCTGTCATTATTGACCAAGGCGTGTGATACTCCACCGACAACAGGTTGTAATTTCACACCAGCTGCTCCATCTAATGCGCCGACAGCAATAACATGTGTAATCCATCTACTGATCAGCATGCACGTGTTTTGCAACAGCCAATTCCAGTGATTTCTTCTGTTAAGGATGCGGTAAAGGGCTCGAATTCATCTACAAGATGGCTTCCTCCTTCGTTGGAGCCCCGTGTGCCTCCAACAAATCATGACTTGAATCTTTTCATGAATGAATTTGGAGATAAAGCATCTTTGTTATTACTCTGTAAGGATAAAGGCCTTACAGAGTAAAGATCTCCATTCCTATCGACGATGATTATTGCTCTATAAGGATAAAGGCATGCTCTTCGTTGATCATAGTTACAACGTTATTAGAGTGAGGTCAATCTCCGATCACCACAGAATCACTGGTACGTAATCTCAAAAACTTATGGAACCTATCGATTCTCCATGCGTTGCCCCTAGGGCGAGGTTATTTTTCTGTTTTCATCATGGATCCTATTCGTCGTAAGGACATTGTCAACACTCGTTGGTTTGATTTCAACTCTGTCAAGATTAGGGTTCAACCATGGAGTCCTGCCTTTAATCCTTATAGGGTTGAATCCTCCATTGTTTCAACATGGGTTAGGGTTTACGAGTTACCCTTGGAACTCTGGACGGAAAGGGTTCTTAATTCGATAGCTGCAGCCATTGGCTCACCTATTCGGATTGATGATCGCTCGCTTAATGGATCATTAGGCCACTTTGCTCGCATCTTAATTGATCTTGATGTGCAACAACAGTTGTCTGGTCGTATCACTTTGGATTCCCCATCATCCAGTATTACTATTTCCATCGGCTATGAAAACATCCCTGACTTTTGTATTGCTTGTCATACTCTTGGACACGTGGAGGCTGATTGTCGTAAGAAAAAGTTAGTGAAAACTCCAACGACTATAGATGCTCAGAATCCTCCCAAAAAGGTATGGAAAGCGAAAGAGACTTTGACATCCAATGCTCATGCTGCTTCTCAAGCAGTGGAGACAAATTTGGAAGCGCAAACTGTGGTTCTGATTCACAAGGGAGTGGAATCACACAGGTGGTGGATCACACACTTGGTAGTGAACAGGTTCATTCTCCATTGGCAAATTTGACAGCATCCCCAGATGTTATTAGGGCAGCCTTGAATGTTATCTCTAGCGCTTCATAGGATCATAATTCTCCCTCTTTGGAGATTTTCAACAAATTTGAAGCCCTTTTCCATGATGAAGAACTGAGTTCTTATCATTCCCTTCCATGCTCACCTACTCAAATTCCTATTTTGATGCCAGAGTCTCCAAAGTGAGCTCCACCGTCTATTGTAGACTCAGTTCCTATAAGGAAAGATAGTAGCATTGAGAATGTTCATGTTTCCCCTGTTATCACGACATCGCCTGTTCCTGTGGCTTCTCCAGAATTTGTAAATTCGGCTATGAATATTTTAACAACACTGGTGCCGAGATCGTTGAGTTGGGTTGACATCTTCAACGCCACCTGTGAATGAGGTCATACCTCAGATCATGAACCCTGGCATCGTACATGTGGATACTCAGCATCTCTATTCCAAGGAGAACATGGATGAGTTTCCAACTCTTGAAAGAAGTATTGCGAAAAAGAAACGAGGCAGGCCCAAGAAAGGATTTTACCAACCAACAATTAAGCCTAACACTCATCTTCAAGCTAAGCTCAATACTCCACAATTAAATAAGCATGAGCTTATGAACATACCCGCTCTGAAATTTATGCGAGAAGAACTAGATGATATTGATTAGCTCTACATGTGGATCACCTTTTATTGATGCTTTTCTTTAAGCCGCATATTTAGGATTCTTTACTGCTTTTAGCATTTCCTTAAACATCTTTTTTCTGTTCCCCTCCCCTTCCTTTCCTTTTTTCTTTTAATAAAATGCCATCTATTAGTGAAATTGCATTATTAATACTCTTATTTTTTATAATATTAAATTTGATTCGGTATTTAAGATAAATAGAGTATATATTAATTTCTATTACTAATTATATAAATATTTTATTTTAATTGATATCTATTTATTTTAAAAAAATAGATATAATCTCTCTGTAAAACTTAATTACTGTTTTTTAAGAAATATATAATATACTATAATTTATAATTTATTTTTAATTGAATAATATATGGATAAAATAAAATATAAAATATTATTTAATATAATAAATTATAAATATTAAAATAATACCTATGAAGACGATCCTAATGAAAATAAAATTAAAAGAGAAATTAAAATAAATAAAAAATTTTCAAAAATAAATTTCATACATTAATCCTAAAGATTTATTCAAAAGAATATTTATAGGGACGATCCTAATGGAAATATAATTGTTAGAATCTCCAATTCTAAAATTTCTGAAATTAATTCTAGATTATTCAAATTCATCACTCCAAACACGGGTAACTTTTTTTTTAATGATGTAAGCTGCAAATAAGATCAAATAAAAATAAGAACAATAAGGTTAAAAAAATTATTAAAAAATTTTTATAAAATATAAAGAAAACAATAAAAACGATGAAAAACCATAAATCATAAGATAAACGAAAAATTTAAAAAAGAAAAGAAAAAGAATGATACCTCAATGGAGAATGGTTGATCTGAAAATAAGATCAAATAAAAATATAAAATATAAAATAAATTAAAGTATAAAAATTGAGTTTATAAAATTATAAAGAAAACATTCTGAAATTAATAATGGATTGTCCAAATTCATCACTCCAAACATTGATGACTTTTTTTTAATGATTAAAGATTTAAATAAGATCAAATAAAAATATAATCAATAAGATTTAAAAAAAATTATAAAACAGGGTTTGTAGAATATGAAGAATACAAAAAAAAAACGAAGAAAAAAAAACATAAATCATAAAATAAACAAAAAATAAAAAAGAAGAATGATACCTCAAATGAAATAATTGAATCAGAAAATAAGATAAATAAAAATATAAAAGATAAAATAAATTAAAGTATATAAATAATATTTATAGAATTATAAAGTAAATACAAAAATCATAGAGAAACGAAAATAAGATAAAAAAAACTAAAAAAGAAGAATGATACTTCAAATGAGAATAATTGAACATGCACATAAGATCAATATGAGAATGATTTAACATAAAAATAAGATCAAATAAAAGTATAAAAATAAAGTAAACTAAAAAATATAAATAGGGTTTATAGAATTATAAATAAAACAAAAAAATCGAAGAGGAAAAAAAGATAACAAAAAATTAAAAAAAGAAGAATGATACCTTAGAGAATGATTGAACATGCATATTAGATCAAATCAAATAAAAGTAAAGTATAAAAAATAAAATAAATTAAAGTAGATTAGAAATAGTATGAAAGTGAAATAGAGAAGAAAAAGAAGAAGTATCGAAAAAAAATAAAGTAAATATTTGATTAGGTAATGAAAATGTTTATATAGAATGATTTGAAAGAATGAACGATCGTGATTGAAAGCAATCAACAATGTATGAAAAAAGGTGAAAAATTACCAAAAATAGCGTTGAAAGATTTGATATTATTAAAATTAGTATATTGTTGACAATTAATATAATATATGCCAATAATATTTTTCATATTTATCAAATTTATATTGTTAATTAAAAAAATAAATAAATAGTTTATTATAAGCATAAATAGGATCCATGATTGAGATCAAAAGTATGTAATGGACTGTCAAAATTAAAATTGAATGAAAACTAAATTTACTAAAATTGAAAAGATTGAGAAAAACTGAAGATAAAAATAGAAATTAAGTTTATCTTTATATATGTACTAGTATTTCCCGTCCGTGCGTTACACGGAAAGTATTTTATTATATTATTCTTTTTTTCTTTTAATAATGTTATGTATCTATATGAATATATTTGAGCTTCTCTCATTTGATTTTGGTCTGATTTGAATTTTTTTGTAGCATTATTTTTATTTATTTATGTTTATGACTATCCCATATGTGTTTTACACAGAAATAATTATATTTTGTGAATAATTTTTAAATATTTTATTATAAGATTATTGTTAATTATATTTTAATTTTAATAGTTTTATCTCTACAAATATGTTTGAGCTTGTCTTGTTCGGTTTTGGTTTGATTAGAATTTTGTTGTAATATTATTTTTTTATTTATGTTTATAATTATCCCATATATGTTTTGCACAGAAATAATTATAAATATTTCTTTTGTATAATTGGTTTTCTTTCTTATACTTCATATGTTCCCCGGCCATGTAGTTATATATTTTTAATTTGGGGATCAGTTCCTAATAGTTTCATTACCCTTTTTGTTATGTAGACCCACACAAAACGATTAAACTATCTCCATGTGACCCACCTACCATTCTAATACAACTATCCACTATACATTAAAATAATATATTTCTTAATCATCATGCAAGAAGAAAATGTAACCATTAGGATGGGACAGATGGAGTATTATTATTTATTCCTCACAAAATAAAGTTCCCCCCTAAGAGTTTGGAGGAGAGGAATCTGTTATCCCTCCTATTCTCAAATTTTGGTGCTTCTTACTTCTTTAAAAAGATGTTTTCTCTCTCTTTCTCCTGTTTTTTTTTACTTTTGATCGCCGTTTATTTTTCCGACATGGAGGAGCCGCCGATCGACGGCCACTCTCTCCCCGCTTCCTCCAATATTCATCATGCTACTGTATCCTCAACGCTACCATCGTTTGAGGGATTACTACATCAAAATCGTGGTAATGCCGGGAACTCCATCACGCTAAGCCGGACCGAGGAACGATTGAACATTGGCTCTAATACAAAGGCTGTACACCAGCATACTATTGATCGTTTTACAGGGTTTTCGTGTCCTGAAAACCCTAACTTGCAGAACAAGCAACCACTCGGGGTTGATCCTCGAAACCCTACTGGATCCCGGTGTGAGTTTAATGCAGCGGATTTTATATGCCTCTCCTGCGAGGGATGTCGGAGATCCATTCAATTGTGTGAAAAGGGCCATATGCAAGGGATCCCATGGGGATCCTGTGGCGAGGCCCATCTAAAAAAGAGGTGATATCTTGATACTATCAATTAACAAATCTTTCTATGAAACCCATAAAAATTTATTCTCGAAATTTATTATAATCAGGGTATTGAACGAGTAGGGGACCAAGCCTCTTTCACAGCCTGAGATTGATAACTTATTAAAAAAGACTCTCAATATCAAAGAATTGTTGATCATCCCGCTTAGCCGAGGGTATTACTCTGTCATGATTGACAGTAATGAACAGAGAGCCTCACTTTTGAAGCTTAAATTTGTTGACATGGGGAAGGTTCAGTTGAGAATTCAGCAATGGACTCCATCCTTCAACCTTATAAGATCAAGTCCTTTATTGTTCCTAATTGGATCAGAATTTATGAGCCGCCTTTGGAGCTTTGGCATGAAGAGGTGATAAAGAGTGTGGCTCGCGCTGTTGGGATTCCAGTTCGTATTGATGATAAATCTTTAGATGGTTCAATGGGCCATTTTGCTAGGGTTTTGGTGGAAGCTGATGTGCATTCTGGAGATTCCTAGTTTCTTGAACATTGATACTTCGGAGAGCATCATCCGCGTATCTTTTGGTTATGAGTATATCCCGGAGTACTGCAAATTTTGTAAAATTCTGGGTCAGGGGGTGTTGAGCTGTTTTAAGAAGCAATAAAAAATAAATCTCTGCAAGAAGAATTTTAAAAATAGCGCAAAAGCCAAAAAATATTTTGTGGCACCTTCTAAGGTCCAGAAACATAAGGAGGCCCCTGTTGAACCTGTTGCTACCTTTAATAAATTTGCTAATCTGAACCAGGAGGATGGGGAGGGTGATTAGACACTTCAGGATGAGCATGTGATAGATTCTGCTGGTGTTAAAGAGCCTCACGAGGATGATGATCATGGGGAGGGCATTGGGGATGATTCGAAAGAGAAGAGAAGCAGCCATGAAAGGAAGGATGAGGAAGAATATTTTGACGACAATGCTGAGGATGAGGAAGAGGATGCTGTACAGCGATCGGATGATGATAATTCGCTGGCGCTAGTTGTTCGAGAGGATGAACCGATCCCAGTAGCAGTTGTGAGCCCGAAAAGGGCCCCTAATTTATCAAAACAGATTGTTAAGAATGATCCCAAACCTATAGTGCGAGATACCATCAACAGTGCTTCGAAATTTATACGACCGAATCCTCCAGTTACTTGTTCTCGGATGCCAGAGGTGCCAGGAGTTAAGCATGATCTGCCTCAAAACAAACATTCTAAAAACATGAACTCCGTCTCATTAAAAGAATGGGGGAGCTCTACTAAACCGTCGAAGCACGGTTGAAAACCTCGTAAATGATGAAGGTGCTATTCTAGAATGTAAGAGGGGTTGGGGGTAAGCCCACTCAGAATGTTGTAAGACAGTTATGTAACAAAAATAAGCCTGATTAGTTAGCTCTTGCTGAACCGAAAGTTTTGTACAACTCAATCCCTGAGTATGTGTGGGCTCGTCTAGGGCTCACTTTTGCTGGGCACAATCATAGAGATGGACAACGGCCTAACATATGGGTTTTTTACAATCCATTATTCATTACCAATGTGCAGGTGGCATTTTCATCCTCTCAAATTATGATATTTGATTTTATTCATAATGCGGCCAATTATCGCTTGTGTTTCATACATACGAGCACGGATCATATAGATCGAAGACAACTTTGGTGTGACATTACAATGCATCTTAGTAACAGAATGATGTTTGATGGGGATTTTAACTCAGTTATGGGTTTTCATGAATGTTTACATGACACTCGTCATGATAATTTGGGACCAGTTGAATTTAGAGAGTTCCTTAATTCCTTAGGTTTGCATGATCTAGATTTGCAGGATGCAAAGTTCACATGGGTGAGTAGGTGATTAGTCGTATATAGTCGGGATGACCAATTAAAGAATTTATCGAACCATAGGGAGGAAGGTACTAAAGTTTAAGCGATCTCAATTTTATCGTGATTTTATAAGGACGACGGAATGGGAGGATAAGATGCAAATAAATGCAATTAATCTAATGCAAGAAATAAAGATAAAATAAATGCAAGAATAAATGGGTTTCAAATGATGCAAGGATGAGATTAACAATAATCATGGCATAGATAATAAAGTAATCATGCAATTAATTCTAATCTCTCATGGACACGGCATAGAAGCGATCACTAATTCCACCTAAACTCTCTCTCGAGATGGATAGGATGTAGGCCCTCAACAAGGCTCCTAAAAGCACTTAAGATCGATACCATAGCGAACACCTCCCACTAGGTATTAATTACTCTACGAGTTCCTTAATTAGGTACTAAATCGTAAGCGATATTCCCTTTTAAGATACTATGAATTCACTAATGGTTTGGGTCTTCTCATCTAATCAACCAACCTCTCGATTAGGCTAATCAAATGTTCTATCAAAGGGTTCTAAATCTAGAAGGATATCTCTATCTCATTCTAAATTAATGCACATGAAGTGTATGATGAAATGATTCAATGAACTATCCTAAACACATAATTGATTTCTCAATCTAATCACATGCTCATGACAATTAATCACACAAATCAATCATATATATCAAGCAATTAACAATCAATGATAGAAATAACACAAAGCCCATTCAAGATCAAAATCAAATTGCATAAAAATTAAATTATCCAACACCAATCATGGAGCTAATCTCACAAAGGAGATTAGTCTCTCATAGTCACAAAGAATTCAACATAGACATTAAAATCATTACAAACCATGATCAATCTATAAAGAAATGCACAAAAATTAGAATTAGATTCCCCCTTTGAAGTGCTTCAATGGAGATCTTCTTCTTCTTCTTGTGATATCACTCTCCCTTACTTCCTTGATCACTTGGATGGTGGATTTGATGGAGGGGATCAAGTGTAGATGGATGGAATCAAGGATGGGTGAATGGGATGAAGGGTAGATAGAATGGAGAGGAAAGTGTGTGAAAAATAGTGTAAATTAGGTGTGGATCTGATCCCCTACTGATCTTTACACACAAAAATGGGTGTTTTTAACCCTTGGAACCTTCTAGAACACATTCTAATCATAAGATTGATTTTGGGCCGAGCTCGGACGGATTCAGGTCAAGTTCGGGTTGGTGCAGCGCAGTCTCACCATTTCGCATATAACTTTCACATCTGAAATCCGATTTGGGTGATTCTTGCGCTCACGCAATCCTCTCTTCGTTGGCTTTTTATCCATATAAAGATCTGACAAAACTTTCAACATTTGAGAGTGTAAAAAGTCATGCAAAGTAGCATAATCATGCTGAGTAGGAACAGCTTGCGCGACGTCACCATTTTAATCATAACTTTCTCGTTTAGGCTCCGATTGAAGTGTTTCTTATACCAAAACAATCTTCTTTTCTGTGGCTTTTCAACTATATATCATAATTCTAGTTTTGAGCTCCACAAGAGTACAGAAAAATTATACAAGTTGGAAGTGCGTTTTTCAGTATTTTGCTTAATTTGACTCATTCTCCCTCGTTTCAACTCCGAATTAAGCTCCATTTTTTCCAAATCTTCCTTATCGCGTGTAGAATCTATTTTTACTTGAAAATCATACATTTAAACTTATTCACATATATTTCAATAAAAACATAAAACACAAACAAATAATATATAAATACGGATAAAATAATACGAAAACACACATAAAAAGACACTAAAATTTGGGTGAAAATATCACTCATCACACCCCCAAACTTAAAGTGTTGTTCGTCCCCGAACAACAAAAATGATAAATCAAGAGGAGTAATTTTCACCTAGGAAAAGACTAAACGAACATAAGTAATAACGCATCAATAGTAATAAGAACTACAAATCATGCTAAGTCATCCTACAACAATAGACTCATAACATGCAAAAAATATTAACAAGTTCAATCAAAAGAGAATAAAGTGTAATATATTCCCTTTTAGGTCCAAGCCTCTCAATGGGATATCAATTTCACTCAACACTCTTTAAAGTATGGTAAATCAACACTCATTAACCATTGGCTTGACTCGCTATAAGCTTGCTCGTGGACTACATTCACAAATCATCAAAGTTTCCATTAATGATCAAAAAGGACTTTAATTAGGATGTAATGATAGGTTCTTTGGTATGGTAGGGAGAATTTAGGAAAGAGTGACTAATCAGGTGTAAGTAATCGAAGAGATAGCTACTTTCTTCCATACCTTCACATATATTTCTTCCTTTCTCAACTTTGATAATCACAAGCAATAATCATCAATTTTCCTTAGATTGTGCTTCTTTTGATTTATGCTTCCTTCTTTGGACTTTTAAGTACTTGAGCATATTGTTGTTGCTTTGCTCATTTTCTTGTTTTGAGGTTGCATGTCCATTCTTGGTTTGGCTCTTTTCATCCCTTTTCTTACTTGTTTACCATTTTTTTTCTTCTTTTTCTTACTTATCAAAACTTCCTAGCTACCATCTCCTCAATCACTCAACAAAAGGGCAAATATATTAGGCTCATGTGGGTAATCAAGGCTTGTAATGTGTTAGATTCACAAGAATAGGCTTAAAGGCTCAAAGTGGTTGACTAGGGATGATGTTCATGATAGGAAAATATATGGCAATGACTATTAATGACACGGATGACCTTAGATCATATCACTAATCTCCACAAATCGGGCTCGTTCCTATAGTCCTTGAGCAAGTTCTAGCTTACCAAACACAACTGATCCACTCATGAAGAAATACCATGTATGCACGGTTGAGGCTCAAACGCTCACAAGCTTGTGCTTGGACTTAAAAAAACTTATTACACCACATTGATCTCAAAATTGAACAAGTTAAGTAAAACATGTCACAATTAGAAAGCGTAGAGATTCTTAATCATAACTTACCATCACTTACTACCACAACATGTCATCACTCACATTCAAAAATGACTCACGACATCCCAAAACAAACCACCAAGATAATCCTTAAACAAGAATAAAAATACAAACAAAACAAATAAGAAAAGACTCAACAATCAAGACACAAATAAAACACATAACATGCAAAAAACAAAAATCACCATCATTAACAATAAAGCACACATTCATATCATCCATGATCAATTAAGCTCACAAACATCCCAACCTTTGATTGAAAAGAAATCCTAAATTACGAAAGTATACATCCCAAAATATAACAAATGAAGTAGCATGCTAACACATCAATCTAAATCAAAATCAATTTATGCTAAGCAAATAGAAGAGATGAGATGTAAAGTGAACTCCCTTATAAAGGCATTTGGTAGTGAAAATGGTTGGCACGGGCTTCCGGATTGAATGCACAATGAATCTCGACTTGATCTCCGGGCTCAATTCGTGCTTCCACTACACTTCATTCATGCTCAACAATATCATTAAAAATATGGATTATCATGTACTTCAACACAACCAAGCGTACCAAAATCATACCAATACTCATGAGAAAATTTAAAATTAGCCCAAAAATACGAAAAGTATATGCCTTCAAAACAAAGTATGCCACACCACGCCATATCCCCCCAAACTTAAATTGAAACAAGAGTTTCGAGTCAAGTTTGCAAAAAGTGGTGTGACTTACCTATACACTTCAAATCAAGCACTATTCGTATCTCCAATGCATCTTCCTCACGAGCACAATCAACCTACAAACCAAAATTGCAAAATAATATCAAATCCACAATCCTTATTGAAAGCACGAAATAAAACAATAAAGATAATGATGGGTTGCCTCTCATCTAGCGCTAAGTTTAACGTCTTCAAGCCGGACGATAGTATTTAGCTCATGGTGGTCTAGAATAGTCCTTAGGCACTGTCATAGATTTCTTCTTAAAGTAGTGCCTTGTGCTCTCACGTTCCACCACTAGAACATTTTCCTTCTTGTTAAATAATTCAAGCAATTGTTCTCTGAATGCGTTCTTCACAAGAAATGGCCCTTTCCACTTGTTCCACTTTTTCCATGGGGCTTTATATGCATTTTGAATTTCAACCACATGTTTTTGTAAGAATTAGGGCATTGACAAGTGTTGATGCCCTCTTGCAACCTTTTTCCTACAATCACCAAATAAATTTTTATCTATAAAATCATGGAAGTTCTTAAGAGAATTTGAAATTTCAATAGAATGAGAAGGTTTTGGTTTGTGTGGGGTATCATCAATGATGTTAGTTTCCGGAGGCTTCTTTTCTTCCATAAGGGCATGAATCTCATTTTGATTTTGAATCTTGACTTTCTCTACCATCTCTTCAAGAGACTCGACAAATCTATCGAATTCCTCCTTCAACTCTTCTTTCAACTCTTTAGCTTTCACCCACTTTGGAACTCTTTCTCTCTTCTCCTTCATAACCTCATCAACCCCCAAACTATCCTCTTTTCTATCCTTAATGACCATGCATTCACTCTTTGTTCCGGAAGTAGAAGGCTTGTTGTTTTCTTCTTGAAGTCTTTCCACGGTGGACATAACTTGACTTACTGGGTGCTCAATTGAGTTCATCCTAGCACCGAATGCTACGATTGCACTTGTCACCATGTCACACCAATTTTCGATTCGATCCATCCATGCTTCATTAGACTTTCTATCATCTTCAATGCGTGCTATCATCCTTTCAAACAGCTCTTCTTTAAGCCTTTCTTTGTGGTCACTTTGGATGGAATAAGAGGTGTTGGAGTCTTGAAAATTTTTCGTAGGTGTGGTTGATTTCCTTCTTGATGTCTAGAAAAATTTTCTTGAAAAACATCTTCCACACCTTGAGGGTATACTTGTTGATGCATTTGATGAGGGACTCCAAAATCTTCATAACCTTGTTGGAATTGCATATTAGGAACTTGTACTCCGAAATCCAGTTGCAAATTAGGCCCAAAATTTGGCATTTGAAATCCTTGAAAATTTTCTTGTGTGTTCATAGCGGAATGAGCTCTTCTATTCACGAAATCACAAAGAATATCCATGGAGCTCATATTTTTGGGCTTGTTCACCTTCTTCTTCCTTCTCAAGGTATGCACCTACAAAAGAAAGAAAATTTGAACAAAATTTTCCGAAGCAAATATAAGATGCAAAAATAAAAATAAATGTCCTTATTAAGATCACTCTAAATAATCCTTCGTCAAACTACTAGCGACCGTTATCTCCCCGGCAATGGCGCCATTTGATTAGTCGTATATAGTCGGGATGATCAATTAAAGAATTTATCAAACCACAGGGAGGAAGGTACTAGAGTTTAAGCGATCTCAAATTTATCGTGATTTTATAAGGACGACGGAATGGGAGGATAAGATGCAAATAAATGCAATTAATCTAATACAAGAAATAAAGATAAAATAAATACAAGAATAAATGGGTTCCAAATGATACAAGGATGCGATTAGCAACAATCATAGCATAGATAATAAAGTAATCATGCAATTAATTCTAATCTCTCATGGACATGGCATAGAAGCGATCACAAATTCCACCTAAACTCTCTCTCGAGATGGATAGGATATAGGCCCTCAACAAGGCTTTCAAAAGCACTTAAGATCGATACCATAGCAAACACCTCCCACTAGGTACTAATTACTCTACGAGTTCCCTAATTAGGTACTAAATCGTAAGCAATATTCCCTTTTAAGGTACTATGAATTCACTAATGGTTTGGGTCTTCTCATCTAATCAACCAACCTCTCGATTAGGCTAATCAAATGTTCTATCAAAGGGTTCTAAATCTAGAAGGATATCTCTATCTCATTCTAAATTAATGCACATGAAGTGTATGATGAAATGATTCAATGAACTATCCTAAACACATAATTGATTTCTCAATCTAATCACATGTCCATGACAATTAATCACACAAATCAATCATATACATCAAGCTATTAACAATCAATAATAGAAATAGCACAAAGCCCATTCAAGATCAAAATCAAATCGCATAAAAACTAAATTATCCAACACTAATCATGGTGTTAATCTCACAAAGGAGATTAGCCTCTCATAGTCACAAAGAATTCAACATAGACATTAAAATCCTTACAAACCATGATCAATCTATAAAGAAATGCACAAAAATTAGAATTAGATTCCCCCTTTGAAGTGCTTCAATGGAGATCTTCTTCTTCTTCTTGTGATCTCACTCTCCCTTGCTTCCTTGATCACTTGGATGGTGGATTTGATGGAGAGGATCAAGTGTAGATGGATGGAATCAAGGATGGGTGAATGGGATGAAGGGTAGATGGAATGGAGAGGAAAGTGTGTGAAAAATGGTGTAAATTAGGTGTGGATCTAATTCCCTACTGATCTTTACACTCAAAAATGGATGTTTTTACCCCTTGGAACCTTCTAGAATACATTCTAATCATAAAATTGACTTTGGGCCGAGCTCGGGTCGGATTCGGGTCAAGTTCAGATTGGTGCAGCGCAGTCTCACCATTTCGCATATAACTTTCACATCCGAAATCCAATTTGGGTGATTCTTGCGCTCACGCAATCCCCTCTTCGTTGGCTTTCTATCCATATAAAGACCTGATAAAACTTCCAACATTTGAGGGTGTAAAAAGTCATGAAATTTAGCACAATCATGCTGAGTAGGAACAGCTTGCGCGACGTCACCATTTTAATCATAACTTTCTCGTTTGGGCTCCGATTGAAGTGTTTCTTATACCAAAACGATCCTCTTTTCTGTGGCTTTTCAAACACATATTACACTTCTAGTTTTAAGCTCTAAAAGGATACAAAAAAATTACATAAATTGGACGTGCGTTTTTCAGCATTTTGCTTAATTTGACTCATTCTCCCTTGTTTCAACTCCGAATTAAGCTCCATTTTTTTTCCAAATCTTCCTTATCGCGTCTAGAATCTATTTTTACATGAAAATCATATGTTTAAGCTCATTCACACATTTCCATAAAAACACAAAACACAATCAAATAATACATAAATACGGATAAAATAATACGAAAACACACATAAAAAGACATTAAAATCTAGGTGAAAATATCACTCATCAGTAGGTCAGCCACAAGAGGCATGAGGGCTTCTAAAATCAACAGGGTTTTGGTGGATGATGATTTTTTAGATACCTGGGATTATATTAAAAATTCAGTTTTACCGAGACATGAATCGGATCACATTCCAATTCTTGTCACATGTAAGCAGCAGGAGAGCTCCCCAAGACCGTTTAGATTTCAAAAGATGTGGCTGGAAGACAATGGGTTTCATGTCTTAGCAGAGACCTCGTGGAAGGAACCTATCGTAAGCGGAGATCCTATTACGATATTTGTTGTTAAACTTAAAAGATTAAAAGAGGCTATTAAAAGTTGGAATATGAGTACTTTTGGAAATGTCTTTGATGTGGTGGATGCACCTAGGCAATCTTTGATGGATATTCAGACTACAGTTGGGATTGAGGGGGATAACGAGGACCTTTTTCTGCAGGAGGTAGATGCACACATGGCTTTGAATAATGCTCTCGCTGATAAGTATGATTTCCTTAGTAAAAAAAGTAGAGCATCGTGGCTTACAGATTGGGACAGGAATACATAATTTTTTCACAAGTTTTGCAAGGTCCAGTGTACGAAGTCTACTATTACCAGCATGGAGATTAATGGGGAAGTTACGGATGATAAAAATAGGATTGCACATCATGTGGTGCAATATTACACTGAGCTTTTTCAAAAACCAGCAGATGTACAGGGATGGGATTAGTTAGACTTCATTACTAAATTTGTTGGGGAAGAAGATAATCGAATTCTAGCAGCCATACCTGATTTGGAGGAGATTAAGATGCAGTCATGGATCTTTCAGTGGACAGTGCCCCAGGGCCTGATGGCTTTGGAGACTCTTTCTATCAGAAGTTCTGGCATTTCATAGAGGAGGACCTTTGTCGGGCTATAAGGTACTTCTTCTTACAATCATTCTTACCGAGGGGTGTTAACTGCAATTTCATTGTGCTACTTCCTAAGATGGAAGGTGCCAAGAGGGTTGAGGAATTTAGGTCGATTAACCTATGTAATTTCTTATTTAAAATTGTCACAAAAATTTTGGCTTCTCGAATAGGTCTTATCCTATTGAGACATTTGAGCTGTAATCAGTTTGGGTTTATTCTGGGAAGAAACATACACAACTGTATTGCGGTTGCCTCTGAAAGTTTTAACTATCTTAATAGCTCTAGACGAGGAGGTGTGGGATTCAAGATTGACATTAGAAAAGCATATGAGACTCTCTGTTGGGATTTTATCTTGTTTGTTCTTTTTAAGATAGGGTTTAGTAGTAAATTTGTTGGGTGGATTTCTCGGATTTTTGAAACAGCAAAAGTGTCTGTGCTCATAAATGGTGGCCCTGAGGGTAGAAGAGGGGTTAGACAAGGTGATCCATTGTCTCCTTTGCTCTTTTGTATTACAGAAGAGGTGTTGGGATGATGGATTGAACACAAAATAGGGATGGGAGACATCATGCAAGCCCGAGCCAACAGGGCTACTCTCTTACCTCCATATCTTTTTTATGCAGATGATATTATGTTATTTTTTCCAGGAAGATGAGAAATCTATTGATGGGATTCGAGATATACTACACGTTTATGCAAAAATCCCGGGTCAAGAATTTAATTCTCAGAAATCGAAGGTCTTTTTTGGTTTGCATACTAAGTCGGCGGTGAAGAGAAAGATTGTGACTGACTTAAGGATCCAGGAGGGAAGATTTCCTTTTAAATATATGGGTGCTCCAATATTTATTGGAGCTCCAAAGAGAGCATACTTTGAGCAAGCAACTGATGGTGTTCTTAGTAAATTTCAGAGGTGGAAAGGAAATACATTGTCTATGGTTGGCAGAATTTGTTTGGTTAATTTAGTCATTATAGCCACAACAGTACATGAGATGATAGTTTACAAGTGGCCTAGACATCTCATAAAGAAGATTGAAGCTGGATGTAGGAATTTTATATTGTCTGGGGATGTGAATAAGTAAAGTCACTTCACTGTGGCATGGAGTAAGGTATGCTGTCCAGAGTCTGAAGGGGGACTTGGAGTTAGGTCTCTGAGAGCAGCAAATGAATCATATATTATGAAGCTTTCTTGGGATATCATGGAGGGAAATGGAGCATTAGCAATGATCAAAGGACGCTGGTTTGTGGAAGGAAAGATGAGGGGATACACGGCTTCTTCTATCAAAGGGGTCTATATAACACATATTAATAGATTGAAGCAGGATGAAGTATGGGTGAGATTTTGGCTTGACAATTGGATTGGAAAATCTATTGCTGATATGGTGTAGATTCCATAAGAATTCCGATATAGTTTTGATGATACTATTAGAGATTATTTCTATGATGGATACTGGCACTTTATGGAAAGCTTTACTAACACTTTTCCTCACATTGTGGAGACTATTCTATCTACTAGAATGTCTCCAAGTCTTGATGATTGCAGGTTTTGAAGTAAATCCTTGTGAGGAAAGATCACGTTAAAGATTGCATACATCCATACAAGGCATTCGTTTCTGAAGAAGAATTGAGGATCATGGATATGGGCAAGGTTCATTCCCCACGGTGATCTATCCCTATTTGGAAGGCTATCAAAGGTGTTCTTATGACTTGGGAGGTCCTTAGACAGGGGGGATTCCATGGTCCATCGAGATGTTACTTATGTAAGCATGCTGAGGAGACTATGGAATATATCTTTCTTGAATGTCCGGTTTCGCTGGAAATTCAAGATATTAGCTGGATTTTCTTTTGGGGTGACAATGAATTTGGATCAAGCATTTCTAGGATTTTTGCTGCAAGTTATGACAATTACAGAGAGCAAGCAGGTTTTATCGATTTGGATATTAGCAATAGTCTCCTACATTTGGATTATATGACAGGAGCGAAATGCTATGATATATAAAGGTTATACGGATGAGCTTCATGACAAGCAGGTGAGGAGTTCACAGGTGGCGACCGCTCTCATGGCATTAATTAAGGAAGGCAATGGGCTGAATATAGGGTTTATGCACAATACGATGGCTGATTTCAATACGCTGAGATACTTTGGAATAAAGGAAGTGCCAAGAAAAACACCGAGGTTTATACTAGTTAAATGGATGCCGCCTCCGGTGGGTTGTGTCAAGTGCATTGTTCATCACTATGCAGGAGGTGCACCAGGCATCATGTCAGGTGGGGGACTCTTTCGCAACAGTCGAGGATTCTTCATGGGAGGATTTAGCTCAGACTTTGGTCATGGATTGCAATGGAGGCTGAGTTGGCAGCAGCATGCTTGGCGGTAGAACTTGCAGCCGAGAAGGGATGGAATTGGTTATAGCTTGAAATGGACTCAAGGTATGTGCTGCATGCGTTTGAGAATGATCAGGCTGTCATACCTTGGCGACTTATTGCACGCTGGAGACGTGCAATGGACATAGCAAAGCATATACACCTCCGAGTTACTCATGTGTATTAGGAAGCAAATTCGGCTACTGATGGCTTGCCATCAATAGGAGGAGCATACATTTGGTACAATTAATCGCCCGCAACGATTACAGGAATTTTGTTTCATGATATGAATCATGAATATTTTAGATTTAAATAGGACTTTTCCTATTTGCTTTTGAACATCTTTTTATTCTTACTCTTGTAACACTCTTTTCATTTTCTTTTTTATAATATGATTCATTTGCCTAAGAGTTTGGTTGAATTTTCTCCATTTTCAAGCTGCATAATGTCTTTCATGGTTTTGTCAAGGGCCTTAATACACCATTTATTGACCATTGGGGCTTCATCCCAAATGATCAATTTGCGAATAGAAAGGAGTTGAGCAAGATCACTTCCCTGCCTTACATTACTCGTTGAATCCTTGCACACCGAAAGTGGAATATAAAATCTCGAGTGTGCTGTTCGGCCCCCTAGCAAAAGTAATGATGCAATTCCACTTGATGCCACGTTCAACACTATATCCCCCTTTGATCTAATATAAGCTAATATCGTCTTTCATAGAAATGTCTTTTCGGTGCCTCTGTATCCAAATACGAAGAAAACTCTGCCACTTCCAAAGATAACGTTTTCCATCACCCGGTGATACACCTTCTTCTGATCTTCATTTAGTTTCTTCATCAAATTCAGACATGCTTTTTGTAGTGATTATCTGTTATATCTCAATTCACTTGATATTAGTCATTTATAATACTGAAGATTCTTTTCAGGATCTGGAATGGGCATCTCTTCAAAATCTCTTAGTTTTTTATTCATAGATATCAATGCACGATTGATCTCACACAAACACGTATTTATTATATCCGCTTTAGACATCACCAAACCTGCAATTTGAAATAATCTTAGAATCTTAATGAAAATTTGTATTTCGATAATAAATACGAAAAATATGTTTATTTCATTTGTTAATGTGCCATACCTAGGTATCTCAATCTTTTCCTCTCGTTGTATAATATATCCTCAAATAATTTTTTCCAACATGCATCCAACACAATTTTTGGCATGCTTATACTTTCAGAAATTAATAGATTTACAAATATATTTCTCAATAGCTTACTGGAAGCCCATGATGCACATTTCTTAATTGCATCTATATATTTCTTGTCATCTTCGAGCAATCCTCTTGCATAGCATGTTTCTTGAAAAATATTATATGTCTCTTTTTCAAATTTACGAAAATTTTCATAACATGTTGGTCCTCGCGCTACATTTAGCTGAATTCTCAAATAATAAGATTTTCCGGCACCAAGAGGAACATAGAAAATCCTACCACATCAAATTATCAATTTTTCTTTTTACCCATTCTCTCGTATTGCTTTTCCAGATAGTGCTGTGGGAATTCTGTATACGTCAATTTTTTTGCCTCGGTATATTTTTTATTTACTTCAAACCAAGCTAAGAACATACTCTCCCTTATAAACTATTAATTATTTATATAAAAATATAAATGTAATTTTTTAACATAATGTAATTTTATATTTATCAATTAAATAGTATTGTATAAACGCTTATTTTTTATAACATTAATTTTTACTTAAATTTAGGAATGACAACGTATAGGTTACACGCTTGATATCGTATCAGTTTAAATATTTACTACTCGTATCCATAATTTTACTGCATTTAGTTTTTATTCAATTTTAATCAAAAAGTCCATTTAATACTACTCCATTCGTCTGCTCCAAAAGGGTGCATTTACTTTTTGCACGTGAATTGAGAAGTATTATTATTTAATTTATAATGGGTAGTTATATTATTGTGTGCGGACCTCATATTTTAATTGTATTAGTGGGTGTGTGTAGGTCCCATGTGTATAAAAAGAGAAATTAGACCTTTAAGGGGGTACACCTAAAATGAAAAAATGAGACTCTTTGGATAGGAGATAGATTTGACAATTAATAGAATATGCCAAAAATATCACTCATATTTACTAAATTATTATATTGTTAATCAAAAAATAAAAAAAATTATTATTAGCATAAATAATATTAATGGTTAAGATTTAATGAATTAAATGGACTGCCAAAATTAAAATTGCATGGTTTATAAATATAATAAAATTGAAAAGAGAAAAAAAATTGATGATAAAAATAAAATTTAAGTTTGTTTTTATATATATAGATAGATAATTTATGATAAGCCCAAAATAAAATATAAATATATATTAATTATAGAGTGATTTTGGGGCACTCAATATTTAAGTTAAAGCAACGCAATTGCACTCTTTATTATGATATCCTACAAAAATTTTAATGGTGATCTAAGTATACTTAATATATAAATACAACTTAAATTATATATAATATTTCACTATTTTAATTATTAAGAAATTACTTAATATTTTTATTATTTATTAAAATAAAATTGAAACATTATCTGATTAATTTTATCAAACAATACTTAAATTGATTGCAATTGATATAAAAAATATATATCATATTCAGTTTATATAATAGGTAAGTACAATATTATCTATAGATAATTTCATTGATTGATTTGAATTGGAATTTAAGATAAATATTAACTTTGTATAATTAATTATATTAAAATTATTTTATCTTAATTAATATTTATCTTTTTTTAAAAGTAGATATTTTTTATAAAACTCAATTATTATTTTGTTTTAAAATAAAGATATAATTTAATATAATAATATATATTTTCTAATTAAATAACACATGAATATAATAAATATAAAATACTATTTAATACAATAAATTACAAATATTAAAATAATATTTATAGGAACGATACTAATGGAAATAAAATTGAATGAACAATTAAAATAAATTACAAAAATTAAAAAATAGATTTCATAAATTAATCTTAAAGACTGTACACAGATGACTTTTTATAATGATGATTGAAGTTGCAAATAAGATCAAATAAAAATAAGAACAATAAAATAAAATAAAATACTATAAAAATAGAGTTTATGAAATACAAAGAAAACACAAAAAAAAAAAGAAGAAAAAAAAATCATAAGATAAACAAAAAAAAATGATGCCTCAAATGATAATGATTGAAACAGAAAATAAGATTAAAAAAAGAACAAAAGATATAATATTAAAATATAAAAGTAGAGTTCATAAATTATAAAGCAAATACAAAAATTGAAGAAAAAAATATAGACAAAAAAAAGAATGATACTTCTAATGAGAATAATTAGACCTACAAATAAGATCAAATATGAGAATGATAGAACCTAAAAATAATATTAAATAAAAGTGTAAAAGAAAATAAATTAAATTAAATTATAAAAATAGGGCTTATAGAATTATTAAAAAGAAAAACACAAAAATCGAAGACAAAAAAAAATAAGATAACAAAAAATTAACAAGTATAATGATACCTCCTATAAAATGATTAAACCTACATATAAGATCAAATAAAAGTATAAAAGACAAAACAAATTAGAGTAAATTATAAATAATATAAAAATAGAATCTATTAAAAAGAAGAAGTATTAGAAAAAAACAAAAAGAGACTAATAAGTGGCGTTTTATTAAAGAGTAAATGAAAATAACAAAGGGGAAAAGGGGAAAGCCTAATGATCCAGACCAGTAAAAGCAGGAGGTCAAAAAGAAAATATGGCTAAACAGGTGCCATTAAATAAAGAGTTAGTCTCTTGTGAGACGGGTTATTGGTGAGACGGATGTGAGACGGGTCAACCCGTCACTAAAGTAAGCTTATTTGTGGTTAAAGTGCGCTTATTTGTGGTTAAAGTATATCGATAATAAATCAAATTATAACACACTAATATCATACTTTAATACATAATACAACATACTTTAAAAAACATACATTAACAACCATTAAACATACTTTATTCAAATAATCGACATACTTTAACACGTCTCACAAACCGTCTCATGAAAGTAGCGTCTCACAAAAGACTTTGTCTTAAATAAAAGGATTTCTAAAAAAATCAATACAAGCACAAGATCGAGTCAAAACTTGGAGAATTCCCTTATTTATGCATATGTGAGTCCGTTGTGTCCAATTCAACCAAGTGGCTAGCAAAGTATCGAACCTCTGTCAATCAACAGATACCACTGTCATATAAGATACGGTTTGGTTTCTTCATGAGACCAATCTGCTAAGCAGACGCAAATCAGAAAAAGACCACAACATCCAATAGTAGACAATCAAACCAGGAGTCTTTTACAGCAAGTGATGAGCAAAACATCATGTATCATCATAAACCAAGGCTGCATCATCGGAATATAATCTAGGTGCACCATAAAAATCAAGAGACAAAAAACTCCAAAAGCAAAAATCTGAAAATGTAATCGGCGCAAGAACTGCAAATCAGCAAATCGAACCAACAAGGGCTCATTACAGGATTGATTTCATCTTAACATCAGCAGCAAAGCTCAGAGGCACAAATCAATCCGAAGCAAAAAAATGGGAAACCAACTTCACGAGCAGAAGGACATACGCTGTTACCAGCATTCACCGGCGTCGGAGTGCTCGCTTTTGAAGTCGTATCAGTCAGCCACTATGAGGGATGGTCATCCCTAAGCAGCGTGAGAAAAAAAAAACCAGCGTGCACCTCCATTGTATTGGAGGAGGAAGGAGCCCTCGACGGAACAATCGGAGGCTCCTTGGGAAGAAAAACTTGTGGCGGCAAGCCGCCTCTTGCTGGAAAATCGAGATCGCGATCTAACAGCCCCAAATTGAATATTTGTACGGCGTAGCCTTGTATAGGAGAACCGGCGCCGGTCTCTGCTGTGGTGCGTCCGTGGAAGAAATCGACTCAGCCGATTGGAGGGCCAATCGGGCAAAGCAGTGTCTGAAGCGGAACTCCGGTGGCTGATTAGGCTCAAATTGCCACCAATAGGTCGCAGATGGAGTCAGCGAAGTCGCCAATAAATGGAAAATCCTCCAACGCCATGGAGGATTGGATGAACAGAACCCTAAAAGGCGCCGATTTCACCGGCGAGAAGGTGGAGAATCCATGGGTAATCGGCTGCGAAAGGAATCTGCCCTAGCAAAGGGAGACTTAGATCGGTGAAGCCCTTGACAAAATATAACGTGAGAATCACAAGGAGAACAAAAAATTAAATAATATCAAAGTAGAATACATAAAAGAGAATAAAAAAAAAAGTATTAGGAAAAAAAACATAAAAAAAAGATAATAAAAAATTAAAAAATATAATGATACTTCCAAGAAAAATGAGTGAACATGCATATAATATCAAATAAAAGTATAAAAGACGAAAAAAATTTGAGTAGATTATAAATAATATGAAAATAAAATCTGTAAAAGATTAAAAAGTATAATGATATCTTTAAGAAGAATGATTGAACCTACATATATAAAATCAAATAAAAGTATAAAAGATAAAACAAATTAGAGAAGATTATAAATAATATAAAAGTATGCATCTGTAAAAGTGAAGAAAAAGAAGAAGCATTAAAGAGAGAGAGAAAAAAAGAGAATTAAAAAAAAGAACAAATGATAGAATATTAAAATAGGGTTCATAGAATTATTATAAAGCAAACACAAAAATTGAAGAAAATAAAGATAGAGAAAAAAAAAGAACACAAAAATCGAAAGAAAAAAAAAGATAACAATAACAAAAAAAATTAAAAAGTATAATGATACCTTTAAAATGATTGAACCAAGATCAAATAAAAATATAAAAAATAAAATAAATTAGTGTAGATTATAAATAACACGAAAAAAGAATCTATAGAAGAGAAGAAAAAGAAAAGTATTAGAGAAAAAAAACTAAAAAAAACAAAAGAGGAAGAGTGTAAGAATTTGATTAGGTAATGAAAATATTTATGTAGAATGATTTTAAAGAATGAACGACAGTGATTGAAATCAAATATTTATAGAGACGATTCTAATGAAAATAAATTTGATATATTAATTAAAATTAAGCATATATTGATTAAAAATTAATCAATTTATATTGTTAAATTAAATAAATACAAAAGTAAAATTTAAATAATAAAATTCATTATTAGTATAATTAATTTTTATGATTGAAATCAAAGGATCATATGTCATATGTATATTAAATTAAATTATAATAATATATATGAATATTGATTGATATATTATTTTAAATTAAGCATGTATTGATTAAAAAATTAGTTAAATATGTCAAAAATATCTCTTATATTTATCAAATTTATATTGTTAAATAAAAAAGTAAAATTAAAATAACAAAATCAGATTTTATGATTGAAATCAAAAACATTAATTGGACGGTCAAGATTAAAATTGATTTATTTCTAAATATAGTAAAATTGAAAAAAAAATTGACAACAAAAGTAGAAGTTTATGTTTACTTTTATATATGTATATGTATAGATTTATATAAGTTAAGCATATATTATTTAAAAATTAGCGAAATATGCCAAAAATATCTCCCATATTTACCAAATTTATATTATAAAATTAAAAAGTAAAATTTAAATATTAAAATCATTTATTAGTATAATTAATTTTAAATAATAAAATCCATTATTAGTATAATTAAATTTTATAATTGAAATCATAAGCATTAATTGGACGGTCAAGAATAAAATTGAATTATTTCTAAATAGAGTAAAATTAGAAAAAATTTGAAAACAAAAGTAGAAGTTTAGGTTTGCTTTTATAGATAGATAGATAGATTAAAAAAAGAATTTAAAAGGGCAGAGTTATTAATTAATCAAATATTAAAAATAATCATCTTCCATAATTTACTTCTTTAAAATAGGCTGGAAGTTTACTCCAATATCAAACCCTTAAAATATGTTACTTTATGCGTTTATTGTTGTTCAAATTTATGTATTCAAAAATATTTTTGTTCTACATATTTGTGTTCAATATATTGTTCAATATTTATTTTTAACATATTTGTATTCAGTATATTATAATCTGTTAAGTTATGATGTTACATGTTGTTCAAAATTTTTGTATTCAGACATATTTATGTTCAACATATTTGTGTTTAATATATTAAAATCTGTTACATTATGATGTTTTACGTTATTCAAAATTTATATATTTAGAAATATTTATCTTGAACATACTTGTGTATTCAATATATTAAAATCTGTTATATTATGATCTTATATATTGTTCAAAATTTATGTATTCAAAAATATTTATGTTTAATATATTTATGTAAATAATTTTAAATTACCTATAGTTTTTTATTTATATTTTAAATATTATAAGCTTTTATTTTATTTTTAATTTTAGAATTTTTTAATAGTATAACTTTAATATATATTAAATTTATTGAGATTTAAGTTAATTTGAAAGTTAAATAAAATACAAATAGTGAAATTTGAATAAAATATTAAAATTCCTAATCAATATCAATTATGAGAATAAATAATTTTTGTCATTCCTTTCCCATCTCCATTCTATTCATGAATTCATTTCATTCCTCGATAATTTCATTCAATTATACCAATCATGTTGTAAAGAGTGAAATATTTTTTTTTAAACTTGGAAAAGTGAGAAGAAAAACCATAGAGATAGAAACATCTTTTTTTTTTAACATGGAAAGGAAAGAGGAAAACCCTTAAAGAGAGAATTTTCTTATTTTTGAAACATGGAAAAGGGAGAAAAAAAACCTAGAAAGAAATATCATTGTTTTTTTTAAACATAGAAGGGGAGAGAAAAAACCCTAAAGAGAAAAACATCTTTTTTTTTTGGAAAAATGGAAAAGGAAGAGAAGAAATCATAGGGAAAGAAATTTTTTTTTTTTAAATACGGAAAAGGGAAAGGAAAAAACTCCAGAGAGAGAAACATATTTTTTTTTAACACGGAAAAAAGGAGAGGAAAGACCCTAGACAGAAAACAATATTTTTTTTAAACATGGAAAATGGAGATGAAAACCCTAGAGAGAGAAACATATATTTTTCATTAATGGAGATGAAAACCCTAGAGATGAAAACCCTATGCATATATATATCATCACCTTATCTAAATATTCACACCACACTTAATATTTTTTAATTATATATCCAATGATCAAGATTGTTATTTTCATTAATTTATAACTTATTTTTTTATAATTTAATTTAAGAGTGGCACTTCTGTGGAACCAGTTATAAACTATTTGTTAATATAATATTACGAACAGATTGAATTGAGTAGCCTATCCAATTTCTCTTACTTTAGGTCAAAATTCACCAACGCTATCCATTATGTTGTTCTTCTTCTTGCCGGATCTTAGCACCGCCCTAATTGCCTCCGCCGTGTCGTCGAGACACTGTCACCGTGCTACTCTGCCGCCGGTGAAGAGTCATTGCCCGCAGTCAAGCTCACTCGTGCTTTCTATCACTTTCAAGTTTTGGTTATATCTATCATAATTGCCGCTGCAATGGTGGTTGTCGCTGGAGAGATGAGAGAGATTTATGTAGCGAATAGATCCATATTATTAAAGAAGAAATAAAAAAGAGTACATGGAGATACAAAAAGATGTGTTAAAAGATATCTATTTGAACCTATAATATTCACTATTTATGTCCCTAAACATGTTATTGTTTAGAAATTTCGGTGTCGGGTTGTACCAAGTCAGTGGTCCACCAACATTAGTAAACAGATCAGCCACCGAATTTCCTTCTCTATAAATATGTGAGATTCGGAAGGAAATGTGAGGAATTAAATCCTTAGCCTTTCTCCAACGTGAATGCAACCTCTATGGGATTACTGGAGATGGATGTGTAAGAGCATGTATAATATATGTCGAATTAGTCTCCAGCCATACTCTTTCCCGTTCTCTGTCATGTGAAAACTTAATAGCCAGGCATGCCGCAGCGAGCTCAGCCTCCAGTGAAATCCTAACTCCAAATCCACACGTAAAACAGCTCATAGCGAACCCTCTATTGATTCGAAAGATTCCTCCACCTGAAATATTTCCTGGTGAGCCTGAAGCATATCCATCTGTGTTAACCTTTGTCCACCCTGGCGGCGGTGCCCTCCAGCGGACAGGGATGATCCTCAGGGCTCTCCTGTGTCTTCCAGCAATGCCGAAAAATTTAAGAGTGCAGAGATCATCCACCGTGTTGCCCATAATGCCCAACTCAAAGCTGTTTCCCTCTCTGATTAATGCAAACACCGTTGCAGTGATTGCTGAGCTTCTGACAGATTTATCAACTATCTCCCCTTCTCACAGTGTTGGATTGTATACTAAAAGTCTAGCTTTAGTATGAACAATGTCATAACAATATTTGAAATGAGAATTATTGATCAAATGATTGCATCTTATAATTTATTTTATATGCATGATGCAATAGTCCATTTACTTTATACTGTAGATAATATGTTGTGCGACAACACGCAGAAGATCATATTATCGGTTTCCTTATAAAGTATAAACAGATGCTCACAACTGAGATAGACGGGGACTCTCTATCGGTATGGTTGTAGTGTGGTTTGGTGTTAGCTTGTCTTGGCTATAGAATCACATTAGTGCACTTGTGTGTATTGAGCAGGACCGCCTGAGATCGTTCGACTTATACTGACTTATAGAAGAACTTGATCTCCATTATTATGGGAGTTCGTGCTCTTAATCCCTATACAATAACCTCGACACGTAGGGCAGTATGTATTTCTTTGATTCATCAATGGGTGAGATTTATAAGTATTAAATCAACAAACTCGGTGAGTTGGGAAGTAGTGTTGTATCTATGGTGTGCTGTTGATTGTAGAAGGAATCTATGTCCGACATAGGTTGATGATATCCCCTTGAGGAGCTCATAAGGTTTATCATGTAAATCTTGCAAGTGGATTAATTTCCGGCATGATAATAAGGTTGAGTGGTACTACTCTCGGATGAGATATTAATTAGTTTGAGTTGTCAGTAACTTAATTAATTAATGGGCATTGTATATCTTAAACATGGGGAGACTGTCGGGCTCATAATAAGAAGGAGCCCAGAACATAATTTTGGGATTGGACGGGTAGTGCAGTAATAATATTTTAGTGGACTATATTATTATTATTGGATTTAATTAAAAGCTTTGGGCTAAGCTTGGTTAATTAAATTCAATTGAGGCCTAGCCCAATTTCTCCTCCTGGTCCCTGCTGTAGCCCAAGTATACAAGTCATCTCAGTTCCTGTTAAACCTAAGTCAATGCCTCATTTGACATACGGGAGAGAACAGAGAGCAGATTGAGAGAACTCTGGGGATTGTTGACCACCCAACACCAGAGTTGACTTTGGGACATACAGTAGAAGATCAGAGGTGTTCATCACAGATCTTCATCCTCTACATCAACCCAGAAGTACGGTAAACGTTTAATTGCTTCCGCTGTTATTGTTTGCCTGTTTATCCTAACGGATCACGTTGATCCACACGATCCAATTGCCAACAATTGGTATCAGAGCGTTGGTTTCGGGGTGAAACGTGATTTGTAAGGATGGGTTTGTGATTATTTGATTAATTGATATAATCTGTTTTAATCGCATGTTTGGTCAGAATCTGTATGAAGTGGTTATGTGATTGCAGTATTATTTTTATAATTGCTTTGTGATCTACTGTTGTGTGATATACTGTTGTTATGTATTTTTTTTTATTGAATACATGGTACACATTATGTTGGTCACACAAAGTCAGTCGGTCATCATCACATCACACACACACCCCCTACTCTATGTATGTTCATCCGGCGGCGCGTGGACGTTGGAGGTGGCGGCAGGGTCTGAAAGGCGCGGACCATGACGGCCGGTGGCTGCGGCCGGACTAGTTTTGTTGCGGCAGCGCTGGAAAGACAAGCGGCTTCGACTGGGGGTGCGACTGGTTCGATAGCGACGCAGCGGCGACGACTTCATGGCGAGGCGTGTCTGGGCGATGCGTCGGCTTACCCTGAAGTCTCACCAACTGTCGGCGGCAGCAGTGAGTGCAGTGGTCGGCGTTAGCACTGTCAGCGACAGCCATGGAGCGTCTTCTGGACTGCCGTCGCGCGACTGCTTAGAGGCGATGATGGATCCGGGCGGTTCGTATCTCAATGGGCTGACGGCGCTCAAACTGAGATGAGAGGCACCGAATCACGGCGGATTCGAAGCAGGCAGGCGGCGGTGGACTGAGAGAGCATCATTCCAGGCAATTTGTTGGAGACGTGCGCCGGAGACGACTCACTGGACACGAACCAGTGCATTTTTTATGCTGCGACCACGACTCCTACCGGCTGGGAACTGCACGGCGGCGATCAGATCGGCGTGGATCTGGTGGCTGGTGATAGCTGGGCGGCGTAATCGAGGAGGCGGTGGCGTTGTAGAAATGCATGCCGGCTGGTGGTGCGACGGTGATGCTTCAAGGCTGGGAGCTGTCGGCGGTGGGTTGACGGTGAAATTCCGGTGGTCTGTTAGCAGCGCCGCCGGCGACAGTGGTACGGCGGCGACTGGTTGTGCCGGAGATCCCTGGAGGAAGAAGAGGAGTGGGCGGCTGCTCTTCCTAGGGCTTCAGGCCTTTTTGGGCTGCCCTTGGGCCTTGTTTCCCATTTTGGTTTGGGTTGCTGGGCCGATTAGGGCAGCAATATTTATTCCTCATGTTGGGCCTCATTTTAATTATAGTGCTTGATGGGCCTATTTAATTGTTGGATGTTGGGCCCAATTCAGTAATAAATAAAAGGCTGCTCAATTAATTTTAATTTGGTTTTGGGCTATTGGGCCCAATTTTAATTAAAATGGTAAATGGGCTGCTGGGCTATTATTTTATTGCTGGTTTTAATTAATTGTGGATAATGGGCCAAGCATGATTAATTAATTTTATTAATGGACTAATTTTGTGCTAGTGGGCTTGGTGGACTTAATTTAATTTTGGGCTAAGATTATGGGCCATGGATAATGGGCTTGATTAATTATTTAATCTGCTGCTCATTTTGTGCTTATTTGTTGCTCTTGAGGTCCAAATTAATTGATCCACTATTTATACAATTACTCCCTCCGTCCCAAAGATATTGACACACTTTCCTTTTTGGGTTGTCCCACAGAAATTGACATATTTCCTTTTTAAGAATATGGGACCACACAAAAATAATTTATTTATTTTCATGGCCCCATACACACATCACACTCACCACTAATACAACTACCCACTACACATTAAATATTATTTCTCTCACTTCACTCTACATTAAATTATTATACTCCTTAATCTCCGTGCCAAAAAAAATACGTCAATATCTTCGGGACGGAGGGAGTAATTATGTTATATAACTGATTAATTGATTTAATTGTCAATTATTGTTGTATATGTGAAAGGCATGTTCTATGTGATTTACTTATTTAAATTGCTGTTAATAGAAGCATGTCTTAGTTGTATATTTTATTCTGGAATATTTATGCATGTTAAAAACCCTCGGTAATTAAATAACAAAGTGGGAGAGGGGATTGGTAATTAATTCCCGCGGCCTCCATTATTGGTTTGTAAGTGATGTGAGTAAACTTGCGCGTTGGCAATAGAGCCTTCCTCCCTAACGGATGAGTTTATTCACGGATCACTGGTACAAACTTCTTTAAATAATTATTGTTTGTAATGTGTTGCATATGGGCTTGCGCGTTGGCTATAGTGCCTTCCTCCCTAACGGATGAGCTTATATGCGGTTCACTGGTACAAACTTATATAATTGATGGTTGTAGAAAGTTATCTGAGCGCGTGTGTACTTCTCTAACAGTAAGGCACATAAGCTTGGGCAGCGGACTTGGGATCAAATAATGGTGTACACTTAGATGTGAATAATTAGTATCCTCCCCAACGGAGTCACTGCTATTATTTACATGGCTAAAGAGGAACCGACTATTAATTATTTTGTCATAAAGTTAGGTTGACAAATGAAATTAATGGGTAAAACCTTCTCTTGTAAATGTTCGGGTTTGTAAACGTCCACCCTAACGTGGCTTGCAGACTCACGGTGCTTGAGATGTCGGTGAATTTTATTTTATATTGTTTTGAGGGAATCGATATAAAAGAATAAAATTCGAAGATTTGATCGGTAAATTTATTTGTGATTCTCTGAATTTCGAATGGTTTTATTTCACTAATTGTTAACTAAAAGACATTATATTTACTTGTCCAAATTAGATGATTAGAAAGAATCTTGGTTTTGATAATTACTGCTTAAGAAAATACATGTGTATTCTCACAAAGGACGTCTCATGATGCCTATTAAAGTCTCTAGTGAAGAGATGAGAGGTTCATAGAAATATGATGGTCTCATGTAACTCTTCGGATACTTGAGTAAATTAAAATGCAGAAGATCATGGTTGAATTCATGAATGAATTGGAAAAGCATGGAATAGAAATTGAAAGGGAAACCTAAATCAATTTATTCTTCACAATTTGCCTGGATGTTTTGAGCAAGTTCTACCTGAAATACGAAAGGTTGTATATGGTGGGAAACTTCTAACAAAACATGTGGCAAAAGAAAGCTATTTTTCATCATGATGTGAACAAGTTTAATATCTTATTTACTAATGGTTTAAACATGATTAGTGATGGCATCTACTGACACGAAGTATGTAGATACTGGAATCACTAAATGTTTATCACTGAGTAAGGATAAGATTGTTAATAACATGGTAAAACTACAAAGGTGGTGGCTATTGCAGTGGGAGTTGTTTATTTATCTCATGATAAGAATAAACAATTGATTATGAGAAATTGTCTTTACGTACATTTCATAGAAAGAATTTAATTTCGGTTTCTATGCATTAACGGATTATACTTCATTTCATTTAAATGACATGGTCATAGTAATGAGGAATGATGCTATAATCCGTTAAAGTACGTTGGTGGATAAAAAGTATACTCTTGAATCATATACATCCCACAGATGCAATAAATAGTAATTAAATAATGCATCTTCTAATATTAGTAAGAGAAAGGAACCTTCGGAAATGAACTAAACATATATTTGGCGTCTATGACTAATTCATTTTACTTAAGTAGGATTCAAAAGTTGATAGCCGATAGACCGTAAGGTTTATCTGAAGTGGAGACTATCGGACTTGCGAGTCTTGCTTGGAAGTAAAAATGATTAACTGTCTTTTCAAGGCTGTGGGGTGTAGAGCCAAAGATATATATGTTGGAATTAGTTCATTCTGATTCAAGCGAACCTAACAATATCCAGGCGAGAGGTGGTTATGAATATTCAAAGATTATTCTGGAAACCGATATATTTATTTGATGCACTGCATGTCTAAGTTCTTGGATTAATTCAAGAATTGTAAGGCTGGTACAGTGAAGCGTCATGGAAAATATATCATATCATTACGATTAAATCGTGATGATGAAAACCTCTTAGGATAGTTAGGAACTAATAATCAGAAATTGAGATTAAATCTCAAGTTGACTACACCGGGTATGCCCCAGCTGAATGGTGTGGTGGGTAGAAGGTATTAGGCTCTTATGGTTATGATTAGATAGATGATGAATTATTTGGAATAATTAAATTTATTTTATGGATATGCCCTAGATACAGTAATTCGTGAAACGTTTGTCTGTATATGGGATATCCTAGAAAAATGAAGGGTGATTTATTTAGTCCAAAAGATCGAAGGATAATTGTTAACTCAATAACTAGATTTTTGGAAAAGGACTATGTAATAAATCACAAACCCATGTATAAGTTGTTCTAAAGGAAGTGAGAGGAAAACACTAAGTATAAGTACCAAGTGTACAAGAGGATATACCACAAGGTAAACTGCAACGTGTGTTACGTCTGATACACAATTACATGTAGTGCCTTGTCGTAGTGGGAGGGTTGTATGACAACCCATAAATATATGTTTTGGGAGAGTCGTGAGACTTGATCCCTAGTGAACATGGTATTGTCCCACGGATACGACGTAGCACTACAAGATTAAAATGCGGAATCTTAGTAAGTTGCAATGAATGTTGAAATAGAATCTACGGATTCTAAATTAAGTCTGGAGCTTGTATGACATCTAAATGGTGTAAAAACCATTGCAAGTGGTCAAAGGAAATAAAAGAGGATCATACAGAAAGGTGAAAACCTTGGAAGCAAAGCTTGTTGCGAAAAGGTGTACTCAGAAAGAAATGGTTCGATTATGAGGAAATATGTTCGCTGGTAGCTATGCTTATATTGATCCGGATTCTTTTATTTATTGCTGCTATGAGTAACAGCAAATAGATGTCAAGACAGCTTTCCTGATTGGAAGTCTTGAGGAAAACATCTATGTGAAGCGACTAGAGTGATTCATTGCAAAGTACTAATAGCATTTTGATAGTAAGCTTAAAATTGTCCAACGATGGACTAAAGTAAGCTTTAAGATCGTGAAGCATCTGTTTTGATTAGGTAATCCAGTGGCATGGATTTAAATCAATGAGCGGATGAGTCTTGTGTGTTGTAAAGAGTGACGAAAACGTGGTGGTGTTTCTTGTACTATACGTAGATAGTATCTTGCTCATTGGAGACAATGAAAGAGTATTATCGGGCGTATGGGTACGGTTAATAAAAAGGTAGAGATGAAGGACTTAAGAAAGGCAAAATATATCCTTTTGATCACGGTAATACGGATCACAAGAAAGGATATTATGCTTATCTCAAGTTTCATAAAATGATACAGTCCATACTCGTTTAGCATGTAAATTTATCTAAGTGAATGTGTCTTTGAGACACAAGAAGAAGATAAAGAGGATGAAAGCGGTTCCTTATGCTTCGGCGAATAAGGAAGCTTAATCTAAGGAATGTTATGAACGATGTTGGATATCTGTTTTGCTGAATGCATGAACAGTGGGTATCAACGTAACCCGGAACAAGAATGATGAACTGTGGTAAGACATTTATAAAGTGCCTGAGAAGGACTGGAAATTATATGTGGACTTACTGGACAGATTCACTGCTTCTTGTGGATTACGTAGATTCAGATTTTTTAGTCAAATTGGACGGTAGTAAATTCTCCTCAAAGGTTATGTGTTTAATTTTAGGAAGTAGAGTCATAATGTGGAGGAGTGTTATATAGAAATATATTTCAGACTCCGGACTCCATCATGGAAAGATGATAAATTGGAGCCTATGAGGCAGCCAAGTATCTATATGACTCTAGAGACTTCATGATGGACTTTGAAGTGTTTCTAAGTTTGCCCAAGGTAATCACAATTTACATTGATGATATTGGTGCAGTTGCAAACTTGAAGAAATCACAAGTCCATAAGGCAATTAAACACATGGAGCGCGAGTACCACCTGTTATGAGAAATCGTATAATGAGGGGAAGGTTGTTGTCGCCTAGATTGCATCGGATGATGACCTAGTAAACCATTTACAAGGACCTTAAGGCGAGAGCTTTTAATGGTCGTGTAGTGGGAGTAGGAATCAGATGTATGGCAGAAGACATGACAGCATAGTCTTTTAATATAAGTGGGAGATTGTTGGATTGTATACTAAAAGTCTAGCTTTAGTATGAACAATGTCATAACAATATTTGAAATGAGAATCATTGATCAAATGATTGCATCTTATAATTTATTTTATATGCATGATGCAATAGTCCATTTACTTTATACTGTAGATAATATGTTGTGCGACAACACGCAGAAGATCATATTATCGGTTTCCTTATAAAGTATAAACAGATGCTCACAACTGAGATAGACGGGGACTCTCTATCGGTATGGTTGTAGTGTGGTTTGGTGTTAGCTTGTCTTGGCTATAGAATCACATTAGTGCACTTGTGTGTATTGAGCAGGACCGCCTGAGATCGTTCGACTTATACTGACTTATAGAAGAACTTGATCTCTGTTATTATGGGAGTTTGTGCTCTTAATCCCTATACAATAACCTCGACACGTAGGGCAGTATGTATTTCTTTGATTCATCAATGGGTGAGATTTATAAGTATTAAATCAACAAACTCAGTGAGTTGGGAAGTAGTGCTGTATCTATGGTGTGCTGTTGATTGTAGAAGGAATCTATGTCCGACATAGGTTGATGATGTCCCCTTGAGGAGCTCATAAGGTTTATCATGTAAATCTTGCAAGTGGATTAATTTCCGGCATGATAATAAGGTTGAGTGGTACTACTCTCGGATGATATATTAATTAATTTGAGTTGTCAGTAACTTAATTAATTAATGGGCATTGTATATCTTAAACATGGGGAGACTGTCGGGCTCATAATAAGAAGGAGCCCAGAACATAATTTTGGGATTGGACGGGTAGTGCAGTAATAATATTTTAGTTGACTATATTATTATTATTGGATTTAATTAAAAGCTTTGGGCTAAGCTTGGTTAATTAAATTCAATTGAGGCCCAGCCCAATTTCTCCTCCTGGTCCCTGCTGTAGCCCAAGTATATAAGTCATCTCAGTTCCTGTTAAACCTAAGTCAGTGCCTCATTTGAAATACGGGAGAGAACAGAGAGCAGATTGAGAGAACTCTGTGGATTGTTGACCACCCAACACCAGAGTTGACTTTGGGACATACAGTAGAAGATCAGAGGTGTTCATCACAGATCTTCATCCTCTACATCAACCCAGAAGTACGGTAAACGTTTAATTACTTCCGCTGTTATTGTTTGCCTGTTTATCCTAACGGATCACGTTGATCCACACGATCCAATTGCCAACACACAGTTCATAGCCTTCATGCATTGCATTGTTCCTCTCTTGCCACATGATCCAAATGTAGGTGACAATAGCTAGTTGCCATAAAGAAGTGACTTGCTTACTCTCCGAGATTTCCATCACCTGTATTAAAAATCCCACAAATGTCTGCTCCAGATCAATCCTATCACCGAAGTGAAAGCCAGACAACAACTTCTTCAATACCTACAAAGATACAGGACAATAAAGAAATATGTGATCAATAGACTCTTCCCCTCCTTTACAAAGGTAGCATCGAGATGCTCCTTTGAATCCCCTATCTCGAATCACATTCCATGTCATTAGAACTTCCTTGATTGCTTTCCAAAGGACCAACAACTGCCTTGGGGGGATAAATGGTGTCCATATCCAAGAACCACATATTGGCTCAATAGATGCCTGTCGAATATGCATATAGGCAATCTTAGATGTGACTTTCCCTTGTATAGATTTGCTCCAGAACCTGCAATCCTCCACATTAGGGGACATACGTGTGGCCAAGATGGAGTCCACTATATTTCGGAATGTGGTTGTGAAACTCTCCGTAAAATGCCAGAAGCCATCGTAGAAATAATCACCAATGACTTGATCAAAATGGTGTCTATACTCCAAAGGGATGTCAACCATATCTGCAATTCGCGTTCTTAGCCAATTATCTAGCCAAAACCGGACTCTAGAGTCATATCCAACTGCACATATTTCCTCTTCCATCAGCCTTTTAATATGTGGCATGCATGCTGATCGTATAGAGGAAGGGAGATAATTTACTTTGAGGACATCGTCATTAAACCATCTATTCTTAATACACCTCAAAGCCCCTTTCCCCTCAATTACATCTCATGAAAGCTTCATTAAATATGCTTCATTCACCGCCCTTATACATCTAATTCCTAAGCCACCTTCTTGAGTAGGGCAGCATAGTCGTTTCCACGCCACTGTGTAGTGATGTTGTTTCAAAACATCCCCCGACCACACAAAGTTCCTAATTAGGCCACGAGGCCATTTGTAAACCATCATAATATGTACAGTCGAAGTAATTATCACTGAATTGACCAAGCAAATACGACCAGCCATAGATAACATACTACCCTTCCATCGTCGAAACTTATTAAGAATCTTATCGGTGGCCTGCTTAAAGTATTCAGCTTTGGGAGAGCCTATGAAAATAGGTGCACCAAGATAAACAAAAGGGAATTTCCTCTCCTGTATTCCAAGGCTGTTTAAAATACGATGCTTAATCACTTGCCTTACATGCATGCCGAAAAAAATCTTAGATTTTTGTGGGCTGAATACTTGTCCTAATGCAGCAACATAGTTCAACAGAATATTCCGAAGACCTTCCATAGATTTGTCGTCACCTTTGCAAAATAAAACAATGTCATCAGCATAAAACAAGTAGGAAGGTAGCTGATTAGACCTGTTCACGTACGCACGAGAGATGTTTCCTCTATTCATCTCCAATTCTATCCATCTCTCAAGTACTTCCTCTGCCACACAAAACAACAAAGGTGAAAGTGGATCCCCCTGACAGACTCCACGGCCACAACCAAAGAAACCCTCAGGTGCTCCGTTGATCAATACTGAAACCCTAGCTGATTCTAAAATGGCATTGATCCATTGTATAAAGTTATGATGAAATCCCATTTTTCGCAAAACATTCAATAAAAAATCCTATCTAAGAGTGTCAAAAGCCTTCTTGATATCGATTTTGAATCCTACGCTGCCTACTTTGGAGTTGTTTAAGCAGTTAAAGCTCTCAGATGCCACAACTATACAATGATGAATACTCCTCCCCGGTATGAATCCAAACTGATTGCCACCAAGTTTCTCATTCAGCAATGGCCCCAATCTGGTAGCCAAGATCTTAGTAATAATTTTGAAAAAGAAATTACAAAGATTTATCGGTCAAAAATCCTCCACTTTGTTAGCCCCTTCAACTTTGGGTACAAGAACAATAAAATTGCAATTTATACCTTGTGGCAGCACTCCCGTGTGAAAGAAATATTGTACTGCTCTACAAAGATCCTCCCCAATAAAATGCCAGCACTTATGGTAGAATTGTCCTCCAAATCCATCCAGGCCTAGCGCACTGTCTGCTGATAAATCCATGGTCGCCTCCTTAATCTCCTCTATGGTTGGAGGCATGATGAGCTTGTTGTTGTCCGCATCCTCCACAAGGGGAGGAATGAAGTTCAGCTGATCAAAATTTCCCTCCTCTGTAGATTTCTGAAATAGAGCTTTGTAGTAATGGACAATGTGATCCGCAATCTGTTTCCTATCATCAGTAACTTCACCGCTAATCTTCATTGATGTAATAGTAGTTTTAGCTCTTTTGATATGATGAGCTCTATGGAAGAAACCCGTATTTCTGTCCCCATCTTTTAACCAAGATGACCTATTTTTCTGAGCAAAGAATAGATGTTTCGCTTCCAACTTTTTATTGAGTGCCACATGCGTATCCACTTCTTCATAAAAAAGCTCCTCATTGTCTCCTTCTTCTCCAATTCTCACCTAGATTTTATTCAGAGTTTCCATAGCCTCCTCAACTGAGTCATTAACATTCCCAAAATCAATTTGATTCCAGCGTTTAATATCATACTTCAATCTTCTTAGTTTTTCCGCAAAAGCTAACATCGGATTAGCACATGTGTAAGGCATTTTCCTAGAAGTTTCAGCAAGAATAAAAAATCCTGAATCTTGAAGCCACATGCTTTGGAACCTGAAGGGCCTCACAATCTTCTCACTCATCTGCATTAAAGCCATGATAAGGGAGTGATCTGAGCCATGCCTTGCTAATGTCGTACCTGAAATATTGTCCCACTGATTAAGAAGGCTATCATCTACGAGGATTCTATCTATTCTTGAAGCCCTCATAGCTCTTGTGGCCGATCTGCTCACCCACGTAAACCTTGAGCCTTGTAGATATTCATCCGTCAACCCTGAATGATCCAAAAATGCTCTAAACTCCGTGGAGCTTAAATTATCATGCCTAGTATCATGCAATCTCTCGTGAGCCCCAAGCGTAGAATTAAAGTCCCCAATGACCATCATATGATTGCTCATATAATTAATAATATCACACCACAAATCACGTCGTATGATATGATCCATGTGAGCATGTACAAATTCAAAACGATAATTAGCAGCGTTGTGAATAAAATCAAAGATCATTATCTGAGAAGAAGAATATATCAAAGAAACCTGAGTGATCTGTGTTGCATTGTAGAAGACCCAAATGTTAGGGCGAAGACCATCCCTAACATTATGTCCAGCAAATTGATATCCCAAGCCATTCCATACATGGTTAGGTACTAATTCATACAAAATTTTTGGCTCCGCAATAGCTATCCAAGTCAGTTTGTGCTTCCTGATAAATTCTTTAAGAGCAGCTAGAGATGAAGCTTTTCCAAACCCTCTGATATTCCAAAACAAAACCTTCATTTCCTACCATCATGATGATCGTGCTTCGGCGGCTTCGTTAGGTTTCCCCATTCCCTGGTGGAAGCAGTATGCATGCTTTTTGTTTCTTTCTTTTTCGGCTGCACATGCTTTATTCCCATACCTCCAGGCTTATGTGACCTAGTGGTTGGTGGTTCAAGGCATTTGTCTTTGTCACAATAGCAAGCTTATCAGGGCTTGGCGTAGAGGGTTCTTTTGCATGCTCAGGGCTCATTACTGCAAGTGACACTGGTTTGTGTTGGAAGATCATAATTGATCGATCATCTGCACCAGGCAGGCTCTCCTCTTCATTATCTTCCTCTTTCTTATTCTCACTATCATACTCTCTTTCCACTGTTTCAGCATGATCCACTATATCAGCAAGATCCTGCTCATATACATCAATGTCCATGATGCCTAGGCTGACTTGATCTTGCCTCTAATCAACACGGACAGGAGATTCAGACATCTCCTTTTCAACCGTATCACTCGAATTATCATTCTCCTTCTCAACACTTTCAGCTTCCTTCTCCTTTTCAATTAGAATACCCGATTGCTCCTCCTGTTCATCATCGGCAAGATTACTGAACATATTAGAGGTATGAACCTCAAGGGGCTCATCATCCTTCTTTTTCCAAGTCTTACTCGGAGCCTGAAATCCCTGTTTCAGTTTTTGTTTCCTAATCTTCTTGATCTGCTCCTTTCTTTCTTTCTTCTTCGTGCAATCACTAGCATCATGTCCCAGAATTTTATAGGATTTGCAATATTCTGGGACATTTTCATAACCCATGGAAATTTTGATTATGCTCTCCGATGTATCAATATTCATACCATTCAAAACCAGTTCCTGCACATCCACTTCCACTAGCACCCGTGCGAAGTGTCCTGTGGATCCATCCAAAGTGCGATCATCGATTTTGATAATCATTCTAACAGCACCTACAGTACTTTTGATAACATCAACATGCCATAGCTCCAGTGGCAATTCATAAATCCTCATCTAAACTGGTACGATAGATGACTTAACCTTATAAGGGTTAAACTTCGGCGTCCACTATTGAATTCGCAATTGAATACAGCCAACATTCAAGACTTTTTTTCTTAACATATCCACCTTGCGGGCTTCATCCATTGAAGATAGATCAAGGGAGTTTCCATTCAATCTTTGTATTAAACCTCATAGTTTTATCATGATTTGTAAGGATTTAATTGTCTATGTTAATTTCTTTATGAATATGGTAGGCTAATCTCCCTTGTGAGATTAGCAACATGAGAGTTGTTGGATAATTTCGGGATTTGTGTATTTGAATTCATATGTTGATTGGATCTATAGTTTTCTATCATTGATTATTAATTGCTTGATTTGTATTGATGATTTGTGTGTTTAGTTGTTCTAAATATGTGATTAGATTGAGAAATCAATTATGTGCTTAGGATAATTGAGTGAATCATTTCATCAAACACTTCATGTGCATTATAAATTGTAAAGAGATTGAGAAATCCTATAGAGTTTTGAACCCTTTGATAGAACATATGATTGGTTTGATCGAGAGGTTGATTAATCGTGTGAAGGGACTCTCATTTCAAGCTTAGTACCTAGTTGGAATTGTTTGAGTGAGAACCAACTCATTTAGCTATGTTTAGAACTATATCCTATCCATCTTGAGAGGGAGTTTAGGTGATCTTAGTGTTGGCCCTTAGTCTTCAATCCATGATTCATGTGAATTCGAAGCATTTATCCTAGGATTTCTACTTCTTAATTGTTGTTAATCTCACTTTTACTTAATTTGAAAAACCACTTTTCATCCACCTATCTTGTTTGCTAATCATTGCTTGCTTGCTTGCTTTGATTGATTTAATTTCTTGATTGATCAAACTACCCATTGATGAATCATCTCTATAAAATTGCGATAAATGTGATCTCGCTTAAGCTCTAGCGTCGACCTCCCTGTGGTTCGATAAATTGTTTTAATTGGTCATCCCTACTACAAAATGACTAATCACCAAACATACCAAGACAAAAATAAAAAAACACACAAAACATAAAATAAAGACACAACAAACAAGAAACACACAAAAACACATAACAAGCAAAAACAAAAATCACCATCATTAACAATAAAGCACACATTCTATATCATCCATGATAATTAAGCTCACAATCATCCCAACCTTTGATTGAAAAGAAAATCCTAAATTATGAAAGTAAACCTCTTACAACATAACAAATGAAGTAACATGCTAATCACATCAATCCAAATTAAAATCAATTAGAAGTGATAGGGTGTAGAGTCAACTCCCTCAATAGACATTTGTTAGTGGAATTTGTTAGCTCCAAGCTCCATTCATGCTTCCAATACCCTTCATTCATGCTCAAAAACTCATCAAACACCATTAGCTCAACAATTTCATTAAAAATATGGATTCACATGCACTTCAACACAACCAATCATACTAAAATCCAACTACACTCATGAGAAAATTTTAAAATTGACCAATTTTACAAGAAGACCTATCATCATCATATCAAGCACACTCAAATGGTGAGTTACACCATGCACCCTCCCCCCAAACTTAAATCGAACTAAGAGGTGAGAATTAAGTTTGCAAAAAGTAGTGGGACTTACCCTTGTAGTTTCATCAATGATCTTCTTGTAGAGAAGCATACGCATCCACACGACTCAAGCTATGTTCACCACGCACTATCCCCCCAACTTTACTCGAGACAAGAGTCGAGAATTAAGTTTGCAACAAGTGGTGACATATCTACTCGAATCCATGAAGCACTTCTCTTTTCTTCAATAATCCTTCTTCTCACGAGCACAATCCACCTATGAGACCAAAATAAACAAAACAAGCATCAAAATATAAAAAGAATGGGTTGCCTCCCATTTAGCGCTAAGTTTAACGTCTTCAAGCAGGACAGAATTTTCGCGCTCATTGGACCAAATGTTGGTCCACCACACTTTCTCCTCGCATCCTCACTTTAAACATTTGTTTTTTTCTCTTCTTGTCAACAAGCTCCACTTCACCATTCTTGCTCACGAGCATCAAACCATCATCAAGAAGTGATTCTAGTAGACTTCCTCTTTCTCCATTATTAATTTTCCAATCAAGGTCCGGGGCTTTCTTCCTATCAACATCACAAGAAGACAAGTTAGCATTTGACAATTTTATATAATTGTGAAGAAAGGAATTTAAGTTGTCAAAGAGAAGATAATCATAATCCATTAGATCATCCGGAGGCTTTGTATGAGACTTATCCCCTTTGTCTTTGTTGCACAAGAATGTGACTCTTTTTCCTTTTGAACTTAAGGATAACTCTTCTCTTCCAACATCAATCTTTGCTCTTCTGGTAGCTAGAAATGGCCTTCCCAAAATAAGTGAAACTCGAGGATCCGCCTTTACTTCTAACACCATGAAATCAACCGGGAAAGCTAACCCTTTCACTTTCACCTCAACGTCTTCAACAATCCCTAATGGCTTCACAACTTCTCCATTTACTACTTCAAGATGGATAATAATAGGCTTTAGCTCTCCAATTTCAAGGTCTTTGAACGTGGCATGAGACATCACATTGACGCTTGCCCCGAAGTCACACAACGCATCAAGAGTGCTCTTTCCTTCAAAATCACAAGGAATGATGAACTTCCCCAGATCACCAACTTTTGTAGGTCCTCCTTTTTGCAATGATCCACTTGCTTCGGGTTGCTCTTCTTTCCTTTTCTCCTCATACTTTTTCTTAAGATTTTTCACATACTCTTCAAACTCCTTTTTCTTCTCCTCTTTAACAAACATTTGTGGATAAGGAATAGGGAATGGAGTGATCGGAATACCCTAATAGTCACGTTGTACTCCTCTTCTTTGGCCTTCTCCTCCACTTTCTTTTTCTCTTGCACCCTTTTCTACTTTGGTACCCATTTAGGCTTTTGCTCTTCTTTCTTAGCTATCTCTTCATTTTCTTCACCAACCTTACTTTCCATCAATCCTTCTTCAACCTTTCGTTCCTCTTTCATATCAACCAACAAATATTGAGCTTTCGGATTAACCTCTGGTGTAGCAGGAAACTTTCATTTTTGTTGAATACTCAAAGCACTTGCAATTTGTCCAATATTATACTCCAAAGCTTTGAGCCTCTTTTCATTTGCTTCTTCCGCCTTTTTCATCGCTTCATCTCGAGCTTTGTTAGATGCAATCAACTGTTCAAGTAGCTCATCAATCGATGCTCTTTCCTCGTTGTTCGGTGCCTTTGTCCCCGGATGATATTCCGAAGGATACGCAACCGCATTGCTCGGATTAGAGTAGGAGAAGTTCCCTTACCTTTGTTGTTGTGGATATGAGCTTCCACTACCTTGACTATTAAAGTCTCCTTGCCTTGGTGGATAGTTCCCTTGACTTTGGTTGAAACTACCTTGGAAATTATTTTGGTAATTCCCTTGGTAGTTTCTTCCTTGCATGTATGACACATCTTCTACACGTGGCATAGAGTTAGCCCATTGTTCACCATTCACAATATTTGGAGGTAGCACACCTTGATCGACTTGTAGCCCCTCAACCATATTAGCTCCTTGATTATTCACACATTGGTTCAAGCTCATTTGTTTCATAACTTCCGCCACTATCTTTTCCATGTTTGGCGGACATTGATCAATACTAGCACTCTTCACACTAAATTATTGCCCTTGATCAAACTCTCAAAACCATAGCATCCACTTACTCGCTCCAATGGCCATTGGTAAACATTCGTAGCAATCTCTTCAAATATTTTTATTGCCCTTTCCGGAGTTACACCAAGTACGGATCCACCCGTCGAAGCATCAACAAGCATTCTTTGCCCATTCACAAGTCCTTGATAGAAAAATCCAACTTGTTAATTCTTCGGAAATCTATGTTGTGGACACTTGTGTAACATATCCTTGAACCTTTCCCACATTTTATAAAAATTTTCTTGAGGCATTTGCTTGAATTGAGTGATCAAGCTCTTCATTTGAAGCGTCTTGGAGGGCGAAAAATACTTGTTCAAGAACATTTGGGTAAGTTCATCCCATGTGTTGCACGTACTGGGAGTAATGGTAGATAGCCATGTTCGAGCACGATCCCTCAATGAAAATGGAAACAACCTCATCTTTATGTAATCCTCACTCACCCCATTCATCTTCACGGTGTTGGCAATCTCCACAAATTGAGCTAGATGAGCTATAGGATCTTCATTCGGGGTTCCACTAAATTGTTGCTCTCTCACCATAGAAATCAAGCCCGCTTTAATTTCAAAGTTGTTGGCGTTGATTGGTGGAGCCATCATGTGTGGCACGGCCCTCGGCATAAAGAAATCCCGAATCATCCTTTGATGATTTTGCATTCCATGTTGCACCGGAGGTGGTGGTGGTGGCACATATGCTTGTTGAGGAGGTGCGTAAGCTTGTTGAAAGCCTTGTTGCCTAGGAACTTGTTGCACCATTTGTTGAAGCAAAGCTTGGTTGTTGAAAGTTCCATGATTTTGATAGGCTTGTTGAGGAGGATTTGCATTGAATTGAAGTGCGTTGTCTTGCACGTTCATATTTTGTCCTCCTTCCCCATCATGCTCTATCTCCACACGATTATCTCCTTGAAAATTCTCCATTAACTCACTATTTTTGATTTTGTTCTCCTTTCCCTTTCTCCTCAAAGTGTTTTCAAGCTCTAGATCAATTGGTTCAACTTGTTTCTCTTTTGACCTTGTTTGCATACACCTTCAAAATAAGAGAAGTTAGAACAAAATTTTCAAAAGCAAATACAAGTAAACAAATAAAATAAAAATATCTCTATTAAAATCATTCAAAACGATCCTTCTTCAAGCTACTAGAAACTGTTGCCTCCTTGGTAACGGCGCCATTTGATTAGCCATTTTGTAGTAGGGATGACCAATTAAAATAATTTATCAAACCACAGGGAGGTCGGCGCTAGAGCTTAAGCGATCTCACGTTTGTTGTAATTTTATAGAGACGAATCATCAAAGGAATTGGTTGTAAACAAATAAATGACAAGTAATCAAAGCAAGCAATGATCACAAACAAGATAAACAAATGAAGAGTATTTTTCAAATTAAGTAAAAGTGAGATCAACAATAATTAAGAAGTGGAAATTCTAGGATACATGCATCAAATTCATACGAGTCATGGGTATAAGACTAAGGGCCAACACTAAGTTCACCTAAGCTCCCTCTCGAGATGGATAGGATACGAATCTCAATTAGCTCAATGGATTGGTTCTCACTCAAACAATTCCAACTAGGTACTAAGCTTGAAATCAGATTCCCTTCACACGATCAATCAACCTCTCGATCTAACCAATCATATGTTCTATCAAAGGGTTCTAAATTATAAAGGATTTCTCAATCTCTTTACAATTTATAATGCACATGAAGTGTTTGATGAAATGATTCACTCAATTATCCTAAGCACATAATTGATTTCTCAATCTAATCATATATTTAGAACAACTAAACACACAAATCATCATAAACCTCAAGATCTTAAACATCAATGATAGAAAATCCATTTACCCAATCAACATATGAATTCAAATACACAAATCCTAAAATTATCCAACAACTCTCATGTTGCTAATCTCACAAGGGAGATTAGCCTACCATATTCAAAAGGAAATCAACATAGACATTAAGATCCTTACAAAATATGATAAACTACAAAGTATGGATGAAAACTCTCTTGAAGTGCTTCAATGTGATCTCCTTCCTTCCCTTGCAATTCTCCTCTCTTCCTTGCTTCTTTTACTCAATTGGATGAAGGTTTTAATGGTGGGATGATGGTAGATCCAATGGATTGTGAATGGATGAAGATGGTGGTGTAAAATGGGAGGAATGGTGTGTGATGTGTGTGTGCAGGGCCAAGGAACCAAATCTCCTTTCAAATGTTGAATAAATGGGTATTTATACCCCTTGGGAAGCTTCTAGAAGTTTCTGGAAAATTTTAGTAGCTTTTTACTCAACACGAGTCGTGCTCTGCAACATGGCCACAAGGTGGCCGTATTGGGTGAATTGATGTCGTTGCACGGCCAAGACTTATAGGGCCATATTACGCAACACGGCTCATGTGCTGCAACACGGCTCGTGTGCTGTAACACGGGCACATGATGGTCGTGTTAGGTGAATTGATGATGGCACACGGCCACTTCTTATAGGGTCATGTTCCATACACGGCCCGGGTTAGTACATGCCCCTCATGCCAGGGATGTTGGCGATTGGATTGTTTGGATCAGCATGATCCATTAGGAACTCAATTAAACAATTACAGTGGAAGCAAAATAAAAGTTTACCTTTCTTTTGGGGTTGAAGCAGAGGATGATCAGTAGTGAACCACCTCTTGATCTTCTGCTGTATGACCCAAAGTCAACTCTGGTGTTTTGTGGGCAACAATCTCCAGAATCTCTCAATCTACTTCTCTCCCTTCTCTACGTAAAAAGAGGCGCAGGCTCTAGGGTTCAAGGAAGCTGAGATGACTTATTTATTGGGCTACAACAGGGACCAGGAGGAGAAATTAGATTGGGCCTCAATTGGATTTAATTAACCAAGCTTAGCTCAAAGCTTATTATTAAATCCAATAATAATAATATAGTCCACTAAAATATTATTACTGCACTACCCATTCAATCCCAAAATTGTATTTTGGGCTCCTTCTTATTATGAGCCCAAAATTCTTCCCATGTTTAAGATATACAATGCCCATTAATAAATTAAGTTATTGACAACTCAAATTAATTAATATCTCTTCCGAGAGTAGTACCACTCAACCTTATTATCATGCCTGAATTAATCCACTTGCAAGATTTACATGATAAACCTTATGAGCTCCTCAAGGGGACATCATCAACCTATGTCGGACATGGATTCCTTTTACAATCAACAGCATACCATAGAGACAACACTACTTCTCAACTCACCGAGTTTGTTGATTTAATACATGTAAATCTCACCCATTGATGAATCAAAGAAATATATATTGCCTTACGTGTCGAGGTTAATGTATAGGAATTAAGAGCACGAACATCCATAATAACTGAGATCAAGTTCTCCTATATAGACAGTACAAGTCGAACGATCTCAAGCGGTCCTGCTCAATACAGCTAAGTGCACTAATGTGATTCTATAGTCAAGATAAACTAAAACCAAACCACACTACAACCATCCTGATAGATAGTCCCCGTCTATCTCGGTTGTGAGCATCTGTTTATACTTTATAAGAAAACCGATATTATGATCTTTCACGTGTTGTCGCACAACATATTATCTATAGTATAAAGTAAATGGACTTTTGCACAAATATATAAATAAATAATTTATAATATACAAAACGTTTGATCAAATGATTCTCATTTCAAATAAAATTATTAAAACATTGTTCTATACAAAACCTAGGCTTTTAGTATATAATCTAACAGGGGATTGTTGCTGCTTTCCACCAAATCTATTTGGAGTCTCGACGAGCAGCCACAACTGCGCGTGGTCCCACCATCTGCCGCCAGTAGCGCTCACTTCTCACTAGTCGTCGATTGGTGCATATGTCGTACTCTCCCCAATGGAGAGGGGATGTTAGTAGCGGTGGTGGTCGTGGAGGACTTCAAACTCATGCTCTAGAGGTCTTCGGCAATGTCGTCGAGAGGTGGCTTCATGGCGGAGTGGCGGTGGAGATAAGAGATTGAGAAGAGTGTAATGGGCTGAAAAAGAGGCCTGGGGTTGTTTCTCAAAATTTGAGATATATGAATACGTGGGTTTGGGAAGGGAAAAATTGGAATTCTATTTATTTAATAAGGGTAAATATGAGATTTTAATACATTATTTTGTAGTGGATAGCAATATTATACATTTCATGTATCTTAGAATAATAATGAGATAAAATGTGTATCTTAGAGTAATAATTCCATTAATTTATATATGTCAATTTATTTTATTTTATTTATAGTTTTTTTATTAATTTCATAATATTTTTAATTTCTATTGATTAAAGTATGAGACACTCTCTTGTGAGACGGTTGTGAGACGGGTCGACCCATCACTAAAGTATGCTTATTTAATAGATAAAGTATATTTAATTGTAGTTAAAGTATGTTAATAACAAATCATATTATAACACGCTAAAATCATACTTTAATGCATAATTCAGTATACTTTAGAAAACATACTTTAACAATCCTTAAACATACTTTAACTATACAATAAGCATATTTTAATGATGGGTCGACCCATCTCACAAGAGATTTGTCTTAATGTATATATATACATATACTAGTATGAAATTTATACGTGGGATCATTTAATTATAAAATTAATTTATATATAATATTCTTTTAAATATTCATAAATTTGTATTGAATTTATTAATTTAATTTTTTTACTTAATTTTATTATTTTCAAATTATATAAACAACTAAAGAAAATAAATTTTATAATTCATACGTCATAATTGAATAATTAAGAAATATGTAAATAAATAAATATTAATATACTAAATTTAAAAAAAAAATATTTACAAACTCAATTTTAATGTTATTTGATATGAAATAATGATTTAACTTAAAGAACTTAAGCTTTCGATTCTATACATGAATTAGTTTTTCAACCTCTTATTCTCTAGAGGTAAATCGAGTCAAGAGTACTTATACTTGAATCAATACTTTAGAGGTAAATCTTAAAGAATACTTGAATCGGTTTTTTTCCTCTTGAAGAATCGATTCTTAAGATGTAAATCGATTGAAGAATACTTGAATCGATTCTCTTACTATTGAAATATCGATTTTTAAGATGTAAATCTATTCAAGAATACTTGAATCGATTCTCTTCGCTTGAAGAATAGATTATTAAGAGGTAAATCGATTCATCAATACTTGAATCAGTTCTCTTCTTCTTGAAGAATACTTGAATCGATTTTTTAGAGGTATATCGAATCTCTACTTGATTCGCTCTATCGAAATAAATTTTTATATTTTCATAAATCAATTCTCTAAAGGAACTTGAAGAAAGCCCCTATTCCTCTTGGAGAATCGAATGAGTGTATTTAGAATGAATAACCAAAAAGTTTTATTTATAAGTGGGGTGAGAGAGAATATTATATGGAATATTCTTTTTTCCCTTTATATATATGATTTAATTTGATATTAATTAATTTATTTCATTAAAAGATTTAGTAATTAATTAATGATACCCAAATAAATAAATAAAATATTAAAAATTTAATCATTATTAAAAATAAGAAACACATTATTTAAAAAAGAAAATATTAAATAAGGAAGTTAATTAAAAGTAAATAAGGAAAATATTAAAAAATGTATTAAAAATTCAAAAAATTGAGAAAATTACAAGTAGAAAATATTAAATAAGATAGTTAATTAAAAGTAAATAAAAAAAATATTAAAAAATGTATTAAAAAAAGTCAAAAATTTGAGAACATTACACGTCACATTGGAGAGATCGATTTTTTTTCTATTTAAGAATCGATTCTTAAGATGTAAATCGATTTAAGTATTCTTGAATCTATCTTCTTACTCTTGAAAAATTAATTTTCAGTTTTCTTCCTCTTGAAGAATACTTGAATCAATTTTTTAAAGGTAGATCGAATCTCTACTTGATTCGCTCTATATAACTAAATTTTTATATTTTTATAAATCAATTCTCTAGAGGAACTTGAAGAAAGCTCGTTATTCCTCTTAGAGAATCGAATGGTGTATTTAGAATGAATAACCAAAAAGTTTTATTTATAGGTGGGGTGACAGAGAATATTATATGGAATATTCTTTTTTCCCTTTATATATATGATTTAATTTGATATTAATTAATTTATTTATTGCATTAAAAGATTTAGTAATTAATTAATGATACCCAAATAAATAAATAAAATTTTGATAATTTAATCATTATTAAAAATAAGAAACACATTATTTAAAAAATAAAATATTAAATAAGGAAGTTAAATAAAAGTAAATAAGGAAAATATTAAAAAAAGTATTAAAAATCCAAAAAATTTAGAAAATTACACGTCATACTAGAGACAACACGTCAGCAAGAAAAGTTTCTGCTATAGTATACTTAAGATATATAATTTATTTTTAATTTTTATTGATTAAAATGTATATTAATTTCATTATAATTTTTTTGTTTTCAAATTTATATTTTTTTAATTTTTTGTTTATTTCGGTTGTTATGTTTTTAAAGAAAAATTAAAAACTTATAAATTTATTTTATTATAAAATATTTTTTAAACTTTAAATATAATTATGGCCAAGTTTAAAGATATAAAAGAGGTATAAATTTCATTAGGGTCCATTACTATTACATTTAATAAAATGATTTTTATTAAAAAAAATTTAATATATTTTTGGTTTTAAACTTTTTATGTATATATGTTTTTCAATAATACAATTGAAGGCCGAATTAATTGTATTTAATAAGAATTTTTCTTTATTTCTAAAGATTTTTTATAATATTTTTTTTATCATTTTCATCCTACGTGGGTTTTTTACTGGTTGATGAGAGTGAAAATTCACGTAATTTGAGCTCTGATTTATGTGATAATTGTGTATGATTTGGTCTGAAATCGAGACGAATCGAGATGTGTAGTAAAAAGTCAAGAATCAGGTGCTACTAAGATCGTTTGAGCTTATTTTTACAGGAAAATAGGACAAAAGCGCACAGAATCGGAAGAAAAAGATTTCGAGACACCGTTCGACCAAGGAGGAGCCCATTCGACCAAGACCTTTTGGTCGAACAATGGTCGTACGGGATGCTACGGGTCTGTAAGTCCGGGGAGAGCTAGTTCGAGGTCCGTTCGACCAGGAGGGAGTTTGTTCGACTAAGTCATGAAGTTGGTCGAAAGAATGTACGGGATGTCCTGTTTCGTACGCTTTTACACCCCCAATGCAAGTATATGCGTGTTTTCACTTAAAAAGCCCATTAAAAGTTCATTGGAAGAGTCTGAAGTATAAAAGAATTCTCACATCCAGAAAGCTGCCACCACTATTACCCTATACCAGAGCCGTACCCTACCATCATCCATACCATCAATCATTCGCCAGAGCTGTGAAGATTCGTCTGTCGAGTCAAGTGGAGACACTACAACATAAGTGACATTATATAACACCGAAAAATATTACTTAATAATTAAAAAATATTATTATAGATCATAAATAATATTTTTTTTGTGTCGTTATTGCCTGTTATCTAAAGTCTAATGTTACACTTTTTTATCTTATTATAACACCTTATATCAATTTTAACACTTTATTGTAACATTTTAAAAAATGTTACATATCCGCTTATGTAACATTTAATTTTCCTAATATAACATTATTTTGTTAACACTTTTAAATTAAATGTAACATTGTTTACATTATTTTGGTAACACTTTAAAATATAAAATAACATTAAGTACATTATTTTAATAACACTTTTAAAATATAAAGTAACATAAATTACGTTATTTTAATAACACTTTTAAATATAATGTAACATTATCTACATATTTATTGTATCACTTTAAAGAATACATGTAATACTTCTATAAAATCATTATATAACACTTGTATTAACATTTTAGGTTTTTATTCAATTTTTAATAATAATAATTTTATTAGATTATTAATTGATTATTAAATAATAATAATATTATTATATAAAATTATTATCATTACAATTTAAAAATAAATTTTAAGTAATAATATATTTAATAATAATATGTTTTATTACTAAAAAAATGATAAATTTTAGTCAGAAAGTAATACAATTGTCAAGAAGGTAAAGTAGTATGTAATACATTGAAGGTACGATAGTACATTGTCAAAAACTAACTTTTTGATGAAGTTAAGGCTACCTTCTGGCTCAAACAAGCAACAAACTATTAGGGTTAGATCCTTTATCTAGCAGGTTGCATAATTACAATCAGAAAGAAATACGAAACTAGTTAACTACATCTTTAAATTTTGAATGAGAAGCACCAGCAAACTGCAACCATAGATGCAGCAGTAGAAACCAGCAATCATTGAACTTTGCAAAAATGTGGAAAGCTTACATGAGCTCTTCCTTGGTGTGCCTTTAAATATGAGATTGATACCTACTATGTTATAAGAAATCACACACAGTGTCATGCCATTATTAAAAAATGAGAATATACCTAATAACACGATTTTCTACTTTTCTACCACTAATTAGTTTATATGAATCATGCAGTACAAAACTAAAACTTTAAACGTTAATCATGCTACTGACAAACCCGCATTGGATTACTACTTTTGTAATTACAAGCTTACATCAAGATACAAGTTTGAACAATGATTTATTTCTGGAACAAGCGATTGAAGGATAGTGCATAATGGACAAGTTCAACTAATTTTAGAAGCAACATGCTATCATTAAAAAAAATTAGTTTTAGCAAGGAAATCCAAGCAGTAAAAGAAAAGGTTAAGTAACAAGTCCTTAAAGTGTCACATCTTCCCCAAAATGAACATACCTCTCTTGCAGCATCAGTTGTTTTTGCAAACAAAGGTTGATCCAAAGACATTCCATAGCACTTTGCACAGTATAACAGGTCTAAGAAAGCTATAGTATTTTACTTTATTTTTCATAAGATTTAAGACTTAATACAAATTATAAGAAAATGTATTTCACCCTAAGCTAATCCCAAGGGAGAATGCAATGCAAAGCCATAAAGTTTAAACAAATGCAGATAGTACTCAACAAGGTTGTAGTATAAAAGCTTTTTTATATCATGCTTTTTCTAAGTCGACCCTTGTTGGCGACCTCTGGGTTTTTCTTTCCTTGCAATCACTCTCTAGAGAGTTTGACTTCAAAAGAGGATGTCAAAAGAAATTGTGTGAAAGTTTGCTAAAGCAGAAAACTAGATAGGAGAGGAACAGGCAGAAGATAGAGCAATAATTCCAAGCTAATAGAAACTAGATATTTCTGAGAATCAGTTAAGAGGTAACAACTATTCACTCCATTATCTATTTTAAAGAAAATTGCAAGTAGTAGCCAATCACATTTATCTGGAAATGGATTTACACAAAGCACTATATGAAAAAATGTGTACAAACAATTAAACATGATGTTATTTAACATTGTCCATTAGCATGTACTCGAGTATTAAAAGTCATCCAACATTGATTCACTAAAGAAAGAAAATACACACACACACACATATATATATATATATACCGCTTATGTATGCAATATATGCACAAACATGAGAAGCAATAATTCTAGACAAACCCAAAGTAATCAAGTTCATGAGAGGTTGATCTATAATCCTCACGATCTAAAATATATTCTATAACAATTCTAAAAAGAGAGAATAAAACTAAACTCACATAAGGATCACTTAATAAGTAGTGCTTACTCGTGAACTTCACAAAAAAAAAAAAAAAACCAACATAAGAACCAATCTGGTGCGTATGAGTACAAACTATAGCTTCAAATTAACAAAGAATCAACATAATTGTATAGTTTTTAATAGTAACATTAAGAGCCTATTGAACCTCTTACCAAACAATGCTGGTATCGAAACCAATAAACATGTTTCCCGTCATCCCTGAATTATATTGATTATAGATTTTCCTTCAGCACAACCTGAAAGAAGTACCAAAAAAATATGAAGAGATGATAATCATGGATAAGGGCCAGTGTCTTGAAATCAAATGTGAAGAGATGGTAATCATGGATAAACATAAACCAATATTTAGAGATAGGTCCATCTGTGTAGGACAAAGACTCAAGTAATCCTTTAAAATACTCTAGTCCATTGCCAATCCCACTTACCACCCAATTCAAGAACAAAAAATGATCACCCAACTACCTCATAATTGAAATTAGTATTTGAATACTTAATTAAATCATATAAAAAAAATATCATATAGATAAAGGAGAGAAAATGTATCTAGAGAATCATAAATAAAATTTCATCTGTTTAATACGTATATGCCCAGAAGCTGGGAAATATACATAGAGCATAAGAATAGAGTCCTAACAAATTCTTGTGGACTAGGCCACTTATTGAGTTTTTAAGGATTTATTAGACAAGGTTACTATTATCAATTAGAAAAACCTGTATCTGGAGCAGCAATTCTGTTATGATTCATCTGAAGCTTCAGATCTCATTTCCCTCCCCACGCCGGCCACACAGGGAATCATCGTCGTCCGTGTACGTCGTCTACGCCGGAGAAGGTGGTCGAGGGAAGAACTCCACAGTGCTCAGATTCCCGTTGAACTCACACAAGAATTCAAATCCACGTTCTACCCGAGAGGGTCACAAATGGGAGATCAAATAGGCCACAAGTGTAAGGCTACGGGCCAAGACAAACTTGGCCCAATTTTTGAGAAAGAAGACCGGCATTTGGGCCAAAAGCCCAACGGGCCCAACAAATCTCCACCTTGGCCCAAATCATCTACCCTTGTGTATAACTAAATGGGAATTCATCATTGCACTTTTCCCGGACACCTGCAAAACGAAAGACACAAAGTCAAATGCAAGATCCAGAAATTTGACACAAAAGTCAAGGTATCACAAAAGATACACAAATCTAAGCCGAAGCAAAGATCACGGACACATAGTCACAAAATGTTTAAAATATCCCAAGGACAAAATAAACGGAGCACACAAGCTCAAGAGTGGACACAACATCCACGAAAAGAACTGCATACAACATGCTTCAATCAAGAGAGTCGAAATTTAAAGTCCTCATGCAAGACCTAAATTTTTCAACAGATAAGCATTTAGTACCCATATCAGCAGGATTAAACTCAGATGCAATCTTTTCCAGGTTAACAATACATTTTTCCACAATATCACGAATAAAATGATACCTAACATCTATATGCTTGGTTCTATCATGGAAAACAGGATTTTTACACAACTGAATCGCAGACATACTATCAGAAAACACAGTGGCACATTTGTCAAGAAAACCTATTTCATTCAGAAGGCCTTGTAGCCAAATAGCTTCCTTTAAAGCATCAGTAATAGCCACGTATTCAGATTCAGTTGTAGATAAAGCAACCACATGCTGTAACTGAGACTTCCAACTTATGCAAGAGCCACATAAAGTAAACACATAAGAAGTTGTGGACTTCCTATTATCCTTATCATTTGCATAATTGAAATCAACATAGCCAACAAGGCTCACACCATTTGCAGATTTGGAAAAGCGCAAACTTACCTCCATGGAGCCCTTGAGGTATCTCAAGAGCCATTTCAAAGCCTCCCAATGAGGCGCACCTGTATTAGCCATATACCTACTCAAGCAACTAACAGAATATGCAATATCTGGTCTAGTGCTAACCATAAGATACATAACAGACCCAATGGCATTGGAATAAGGAACCTTTTCCATTTCAGCAATTTCAGAATCAGTCTTTGGAGACTGATCCTTACTTAACACAAAGTGAGCAGTAAGAGGCACATTCACAGTTTTAGCAGACATCATAGAGAATTTACTCAAAATCTTTTCAACATATGAAATCTGATTAAGCAAGAGAACATGGTTCTTCCTATTTCTATCAATGTTCATTCCAAGAATCCTTTTAGCATCTCCAAGATCTTTCATATCAAAATTATCACATAGACTCTTTTGAACAAGCTCAACATACTCAAGATCAGGGCTAACAATTAGCATATCATCCACATATATGAGCAGAAAAACAGGAACAGAAGTATCAATCTTGAAGTAAAGGCAATTATCATGCAAGCTTCTCTTAAACTTCAACGATGTCATGCATTGATCAAACTTCTTATTCCACTGTCTAGGAGATTGTTTCAAGCCATACAAGGATTTCTTCAAATAACATACATGATCAGGATTTTTGGGGTCCACAAAACCCTCAGGTTGTTTCATGAAAATCTTTTTGTCCAAATCACCATTAAGAAAAGCCGTTTTTACATCCATTTGCTTCAATTCCCAATCAAAATGAGCAACTAATGCAAGCATTATACGAATCGTGGTGAATTTAACAACAGGAGCAAAGATTTCATTATAATCAACCCCTTCCTTTTGAGTAAAACCTTTTGCTACCAATCTAGCTTTAAATCTAACATTTTCAGGCTCATGTTTCACTTTGAAAAGCCACTTGCAATCAACAACAGAGCAATGAGCAGGTTTTGGAACCAGAGTCCAAGTATGATTAACATGCAACGATTTCATTTCATCTTTCATAGCATTTAACCATTTCACAGATTCGTCAGATTTTAAAGCCTCTTGATAGGTCTTAGGTTCATTATCAACGTTTTCAAACGCATTGAAAGCATGAGTATCAATATGAAAATCATCATACCTAGCAGGTGGCCTAATATTCCTTCTAGGTCTATCCCTAGTCAACACATAGTCATCATCTTCAGGAATATCATGCACATTTTCATCATTGATAACAGGTTCATTGGCAACAAGTTCTTGATCAACAACAGTGTCAGGCAAGTTTTCAACATCAGATAACACAGGAGACAACTCCACCTCACTCGAAGAAGTGGTAGGATCATGTAAAGGCACAACATCAGGCAAAGGAGCAGATAAGCAAGGAAATTCAGATTCATTAAAGATCACATCCCTACTAATCATGATTTTGAAACCAGGTTCAGAGATATCCCACAGCCTATAACCTTTAACACCCTCAAGATAACCAAGAAAAACACATTTTCTACTCCTAGGATCCAATTTGTCATGTTTCTGACGCACAAACGCAGCACAGCCAAATACACATAGCACAGAATAATCAATACTTTTACCAAAGAACACATAGTCAGGGCACTTACCCTTCAAAGGCACAGAGGGAGATTTGTTTATTAAAAATGCTGCGGTAATAAGCGCATCACCCCAAAACTTTTTAGAAAGTCCAGAAGACACCAACATGCTCCTCACCCTTTCTAACAAAGTCCTATTCATCCTCTCAGCAACCCCATTCTGTTGGGGAGTGTAAGGAGCAGACTTATGTCTCACAATTCCAGATTTGACACATAAGTTATCCATGGCATTATTGCAAAATTCCAATCCATTATTAGTTCTAAGATACTTAATCTTTTTACCCATTTGATTTTCAATCAAAGTTTTCCAATTTTTGAACTTTTCAAAAACATCAGATTTGTTTTTAAGCAAAATTACCCACACTTTTCTTGAAAAATCATCAATAATGGAGAGAAAATACACATTGCCACCTTGAGTTGGCTCACTAGAAGGCCCCCACACATCAGCATGCAGGTACTCAAGTATATCACTACACGAAGAAGCCTTAGGGTATGGGGAAACAGGGAATTTCACCTTCGCATGTTTGCCTTGCACACAAGAATCACAGAAAGGAATGCATGTAAGTTTATCATTACCAAAAGAACCAGCTTTATGCAATATTTCAAGACCTTTTCCACTCATGTGACCTAACCTACCATGCCAAATATTTGTTTTATCTTCTTTAACCGCGTTAGCAGACATAACAATAGATTTAGCACAACAAACATACAGGTTATTCCTCTTTTCAGCATTAAAGATGGGCACAGAACCCTTTACAATAGACATGCAACCCTTTCCCCACCTACCCTCAAGCCCCTCATCTTCAAGTGCAGTACAGGAAATCAAATTGTTACACAAATCAGGCACATGTCGCACGTTTTTCAAAGTGAACACAGAATCATCTTCAAAACGCAAGCAAATGTCACCCACACCAAGCACATCACATCTTCTTTCATTAGCCATAGACACAGATCCATGATAAACATTTTTATATGAAGAGAAAAGATGTTTAAAAGGTGTCATATGAAATGTGCAACCGGAATCCACAAGCCATTCACTATCACACAGAGATGAATGCACAGAATTCACACAACTATCAGAAATAGCAAACACATCACCATAATTCACAGATTCAGAGGCAACATTAGCATGATCATTAGAATTATTCCTCTTAGGATGATGACACTTGTTTACAAAATGTCCCCTTTCATGGCAATTAAAGCATTTCTTCTTTTTTTTGTCCCCATTCTGATTATTCTGGGATTTCACATCAGAATTTTTGTCCTTGTTCTTATTGTTGTTCTTGTTCTTGTTACGATTGTTAGGTTTCCCCTTAACATGCATAACCTCCCCAGAATTCTTAACACCCCTATTTTGTTTTAAATCATGCTCTTTGCTTTTTAAGGCATTCACCACAATATCAAGAGTAACGTCATCACGACCATACTTTATAGCAGACTTGACATCATTGTAAGAATCAGGTATAGCATTTAAAAGCAAAATAGGAGTGTATTCATCAATATGCTTGTCACCAGTTAGCTTAATATCTTGAATCAATTTTGTGAACACATCCAAATTTTCTTCAACATCTTTGTTTAAATCAAGTTTAAAACGAAAGAATTTTTCCAGAAGAAACATTTTACTAGGCAAAGATGTTTCAGTGTACAGCTTATCCAACGTTTCCCACAAAACTTTTGCGGACTCATGCACACCAATTTTTCTAAGCACAGGATCAGAAAGATTCAAGATAATCGCAGATAAAGCAAGCTCATTCATCTCAGTCTTTTTAGCAGGTGTATCATCCTTGTCATACGAGTGATCTACAGCTTTGAATACCCTTTGTTGAATGAGTATGCACTTCATTTTCTGTTTCCAGATACTGAAGTCTCGCTTACCATCAAACGGTGCTTGTCCAAACGAAGACAAAGCCATGGGTATTTAAAGTTGAGTAGAACACACTTTGAACGGAGAAAATACAGAAATACAGAGCAACAATCTGTCACACACCAGGTTGACACTACTCTAATCACACACAAAGCGAGAAACGGAGCAGTATAACACACAAGGACAGATTTTCAGCAGCGGAAATTGAAAGACTAAGATAACAGTTTCACAAAAGAAACAAACAAGAACAGTAATAAGAGGGCCAGCCGCCTCAGGGCATCACACAAGAGCAAATAAGAGGGCCAGCCGCCTCAGGGCATCAGACAAGAAAATAAAATAAGAAAAGCTCAAGCTATTTCACCAAAGCGGTGTCTCCGACGAGAACACCGTACCACCTCTACGAGCCACCAGCCCGTTACTTAACGGGGGCGGATCCCTCGTAGTCTTGTTCACGTACCAAACACGAACGGGGCAGCCTCCACTCCAAGTTTCAACCTACACACAAAGTGAGAAATATTGGGGTTAGTGAAGACACAATCTGAAAATTTCAGAAAGGAACAATCCGGAAAAATAACAAAACAAATCTGAAAATTTTTCGGAACACTATAAAAGGAGAAGAGGAGAGACACTTCCCTTCCTCAAAAATGGACACTCCAATCTGACCGGAACCCTAGCTCCGGCGGTCAACTCCGGCGGTCAGCGGCGGCGGTGGCCGGAGGTCAGCGGCGGCAGATCTGACTCCAGGTGGTTGCTGGCGGTGTCCGGCAGCTCCAGCGGCGGCCGGAGGTCAGCGGCGGCGGCGCGGCTTCGCGATCCCGGCGGATCTCCTTCCTGGCGCGTTCCCGGCGACTCCTCAGCGGCGGTGGACGCGATCTGGAGCAGCGACGGACGGCGGCGCGAAGGCTGGCGTCGAGCGACGAGCAGGAGGCTGGTTGCGGCGGCGGTCTGGAAGCGGAACCCTAGCCCGGCGGCGGAGCGCAGTTGCGAGCAGATCGGCGTCTCCTCAGCGGCGGCAGGCGGTCGCGATTCCGGCTGAGCGTGCTCCCCGAACAGATCGCGATTCCGGGCGGCTTCCTTCAGTGGCGAGCAGCGGCGGCGGCGCGTTTCCGAGCAGATCCAGCGGCGGCGCGTTTCCGAGCAGATCAGCGGTGAGCTGCTGGCGACGGGCTGAGCAGGTCCGGCGACCTTCGAGCGGCGGCTGCGACGGCGCGACTTTCTCTCTCCCACCGGAGGCGAGCGGCGGCAGTTCCAGGCAGATCCCGGCGGCTGGAGGCGGTGGCTGCTCCGATCCGGTCAAATCGCGACTCAGATCGCGATTCCGGCGTGGAAGTCCGGCGGCGGCCGGACGGCGGCGATCTCCCACCAGCGGCTGACGGTCAGCAGCTTCGGGAGGTGGACGGACGACGAAACCCGCTCTGATACCACTGTTAGGAAGATAGGGTCGTCATCGTCGTCCGTGTACGTCGTCTACGCCGGAGAAGGTGGTCGAAGGAAGAACTCCACAGTGCTCAGTTTCCCGTTGAACTCACACAAGAATTCAAATCCACGTTCTACCCGAGAGGGTCACAAATGGGAGATCAAATAGGCCACAAGTGTAAGGTTATGGGCCAAGACAAACTTGGCCCAATACTTTGAGAAAGAAGACCGGCATTTGGGCCAAAAGCCCAACGGGCCCAACAATTGCATCAACAAATATGAGTGGGAGCACTCTCTCAAACCATTTGAAAGAGATTAGAGATAATTTCTTCTATTTCGCCCATTCACTTATAATCGAAAATTCAATATAACAGGGAATTAGAACTAAGGATATAAAATTCAGTTTAAGCAGTAAACTTAACATGAATGATATCATGTTTTTCCAAATATTTAGAGTATGACAGGAGTAAATTGCAAACACAATAAGGAGCATCATATAAAAGCTGTTATCGATCTATTTAATGTGAATAAAGAGCGGAAAGGATAAGGTATATGCACAAACCTTAAATTTTCTAGAAATTTTGGTGGCGGATGGTATAGATCTAAGTGGTGTGAACACCGCCTTTCACGCGGATGCACAATTGATTTTAGAAACCACGACTCCATTTTCAGTGGGTGACTGCCACTCAGTGTTCTTCCGTCCAAATAACTGTACAGACTCTGTCTTCGCCGCCGTCACCATGATACAGAATTTCCGTCCTCTACCTTTTCTCTCCGCGGCTAGAGAAAAGGGGAAAAATCTACAATGAACAAGTGAGGTTATGGTGAGAGGGAAGAAATCGTGTGAGGGGAGTATTTAGAACCGAAATGAAGTTTTGGGAGACGATTCTCCTTCTGAATTCTTAATTTTTTTTTCAACTCAAAACCTTATTTAAAAGTTGCTAAATATAGTAACTTCGTTTGCACCCACATACAAATATAAGCAAAAGCATATACAATTATAAGTAAAAATGTATACAATTTAATTGTTAATTTTTTTAATGAAAAATTGAGTGTAAAAAAATATACAATTATTAAAATACATGTATACACTATTGAATAAAAGGTTATATACATATGAATGTTTGTTTTTTTAATGAAAAACTTAGTGTGAAAAAAATATACAATTATTACAAAACACGTATACAAAAGAGAATAACATGTATACAAAACAGAATAAAAAGTTATACAAATATGGGTGTAAGGGTACACCTAATATACACTCCCAATCATAAATGGGTAATTATAGTGTGTATCTGGATGCACTCTAAGATATGATGCACCCATATACAAATATAAACAAAAACATATACAATTATGAGCAAAAATATATACAATTTAATTGTTAATTTTTTAATGAAAAATTGAGTGTAGAAAATATATCATTATTAAAAACACATGTATACACTATTAAATAAAAAATTATACACATATGGATATTAGTTTTTTTAATGAAAAACTTAGTGTGAAAAAAGTATACAATTAGTACAAAACACTTATACAAAATAAAATAACATGTATACAAAATAAAATAAAAAGTCATACACATATGGTGCACCCTTGCACCCGGGTGCACCCAATATACACTCTTAAAAGTTTTTTAATTAATTAAATTAAATATGATAACATTAGAACGTTGCCTCATTATTGATATATATTTAAATGACAATTATATTGTAAGTGTCACATTATAAGAGTCCTTATGACCGCATTATTTATTAAATAACTTTTTAGATATTATTTTTTTATTTTTTATTAAATATATTGTCACTTTATTTTTTTTAATATTGTCATTTTTTAGAGTGCATCGGTGCACTTGAACAATGGTAGCCGTTAGATTAATTTACCATTCAATCTCCACCATTAATTAAAATAAAATAATTAATTTTATTTTTAAATAAAATACTCACTTCCCCAATTTAACCTATAAACTTGGAGTGCATCGGTGCATTAGATGCACCCTAGAATCGCCCTATTTTTTATTTATATTATAAATTGTTCATAAAATTATTTAATGCATTATTATCACTTTTCATCATATTAAGTACTCCCTCCGTCTGGTTCTAAGGTATCCATTTGCTTTTTGCACATGGATTAAGGAGTATTATTATTATATGTAAAGTGGGTAGTTGTATTAGAGGGAAGTGACGAGCCATATTGTGTATTTTTTACTAAATAGGGGAAATGAATACCTTTGAAGCGGACGCCAAAAATAGTAAAATTGATACATTAGAAGCGGATGGGAGGAGTATCATTTTTCATTAAAATATTATCAATTTGTCTTACACAAATCTTTATAAACCCATATTATATATATATATATATATATATTACTTTTATATAAAGGATGTTTCTGCTATCACAAAATATTAAATTTAATTATTAATAGTAAATTAGGAGTATATTTAACAATTAAGGATAATTTTTTTTATCTTTTACTTTAAAATATTCTTATTAGATTAAATTGAATCTTCATAAAAAAATTACTATAAATAAAATATTAACGGTAAGATTATAAAATATTAATTATTTTAAATATTAAATTAATACTTCATACATTTATCATTAAAGTATCTATTTTGCCATTTTGATTGTTCACTTAAGAGATATCCATTTTTTTACATATGGTCCACAACTCTCCACTAATACAAGTATCTATTTTTTATAAAATAATGATACTCAATAAATATGAAATGAGATAGTAATTGCATTGTTAAATTATTAATAGGAAATATTAAATAAAGCCATTCTTAAAATATTAAATTATTTAAAATAAAATATTAATTTTAAGATTAATGTGAGATCACTAATGCACAATTTTTTTTTAAGAATGAATATGGCGATGTTGTAAACAATTTTTTTTTAAAAGGGAACGTCGCCACCTATACAACTCAATGCAAACACTTACTCCCTCCGTCCGCCCAATATGTATACTTTTACTTTTTGCATGTGGATTAATGAGTATTATTATTTAGGGTAAATTATCAAAACCCCACTCGAGGTTTATCCAAACTATCAAATAAACCCCGTGGTTTGAAAAATTACCAATTACCCCTTTAACTTATTTTTTTATTTGAACATTAATAAAAATACATTTTTCTTAAAATAAAAAAGGATGGAAATGACATCAAGACCCATATATTTAACATTGTAATTTTAAATTTCACTATTTTTTAAAAAGTTTTTTAAAGGGAGTAATTGGTAATTTTTCAAACCACGGGGTTTATTTGGTAATTTGGACAAACTTCGAGGGGTTTTTTGATAATTTACCCTATTATTTAATGTGTAGTAGGCAGTTGTATTAGAGAGGTGTGTGAGACCCATATATTAAATGTATTAGTAATATGTGTGGATCTTATGTATTTAAAAAGGAAAATGAATATATTAGGTGCAAACGCCTAAGATAGCAAAATGTATACATTCTCGACAGATGGAGGGAGTATAATAACTTAATAGTATAACAATGATAATGATCCTTGTAAATAATTTTTATTAGGATATATGAAAATAAATTAAATATTTCTATACAAATTTTAATAAAATAAAAAATTTAAATTAATAACAATGCACTCTCTTGAAAATATGTAATCCAAAAATTACCCAAAATTAATACTCACTGACCAGTGAGTAACATGGCTTGAAGGAAAAATTTAATTAAATTAATGTGACTTACTAGTTATAAGGAAAACAGGGGTAAAGTGGTAGAGTTCAAATTATTTTAATTAAAAGCCACGAAATGTATTTGGGCAATGCGCTAATCTTTTACCTAAAAGGAGGGTAAAGGGCGGCAATTTTAACTAAAAGAAGGTAAAGGGCGCCAATCTTTTTTTTCTTTTCCTCAGATTGGAAATCTCTCTCAATTCTCCTCAGTTTTCACGTAACCACATATTGGTTCTCTATGCCATTTTCCAATCTCTAACCTCACCTCACTCTAAATAAAAATAAAAATAAAAATCTTTTACTTCTCACGTTTGGGATGACAACGCAATCAACGATAATTACGGTGTCAAGGATTAACAATCAGATTCGGTGATTGACGCATTTGTGATCTCTTCTACCTGATTTTTTTCTCTTCTTCTCGAGGTATTTCTCACTGCTCGCTCTATCACTCTATTTTGCAAAAAATGGTGTCGATAGCAGTAAGAAATTCGAGTGCCACCTTCACTGTATATAAGAGAGTTTACTCTCTATGCTTCTGCAAATCGCATGTCTCCTAGTTGTGGAATTGCATGATGTAATATATATTATTCCTCGATTGAATCTGTATTGAATATTGTTTTAATTATCTTTATTTAGTGGCAAGAGATTCGCTTGCATCAAATTTTGTAAATGTTGGATTATTTTCGTTGTGAACTTGTTGAAACTGTATTTTTATGTGCTTCCTAACATGTTCATATTCGATATGTTTTCATTGCCGTATGTTATCTTGACGTAGATTTCCTTTTATTACTCTATTACTGAATCTGATCTTACATTTTGTGTTCCTACATTCTTATGCCTTTTTTCCCTAAATTTTGGGTTCCACTATACGATGCTGATTCCTATTATGCATTGTATTCTTACATTGTTAACTCAATTATCTGTTGAAAATTAAATCAATTATTGATGTCGTTTATTAATTTTGGTGTCTTTTGATCAATGGGTACACATGAAATGCTAAAGCTGCAAACTTATTCTCGGATTTTAAAAGCTGCAGAAGAACGTGGAAGAACAGCTTGAATCCAAGCTTGGTCTCGATATCTTCACCGAAGGAGATAAGCGTTCATTTGATCGGGTTTTGGTATTTTGATTTACTAGATGAGGGATAAAATTTGAGCGGGTACGGTGGATTTTGTTTTTCGATTGATGTTTTTCTTCCCATTATTATTATTATGTTTATTTATAATAGGAGAAATAAAGTTGAAGAATGTATTTCACAACACCTTCACATTCTTGCTTCATAAATGGGTTTAAAATTTGAAAGTTCGAACACCTTAAAAAGAACTCAGTTTATTTGATTAAGTTGTATGTATTGCTTGCGTATTTATTCTGCTATGTCAGGATTGGATTTGAGTATAAAAATGCATTCTTTGAAAATAACATATTCGAGCCTTGGTTAGGAGAATTAGACGTAGAAGAGTGAAGTCCAATAGGTTTAGAGATCTTTAATATTTTACCTACATCTTTTTCATAAATAAATCTAAAAACAGAGTTGTGTTAGTAAGTGAAGGTGTGAAATACATATTATATTCTTATGTTGTGATTTCAAATGGCAGTTGGATTTGGAGTTAATTGAGAAATGAAGAGTTCGTTGGTCTATAATACTAAATAAATGAGGAGAGAGATTTGATAAATGTTAACTGAGTAAGAAGGTGGTGATTATGGATGCAAATTGGAGCAGAGGAAGAGATTATTATGATGGGAGTGAGGAAGGGGAGTGGTCTGGAGTCAATGTTGTTCTGTCTCGTGTTTGGTTTCGAGTTATAGGTTCTTTGTTTATCTTGTGTTTTTTAAACTTTCGTTTCTTGGTTCTCGTTCCTTCATCGGTGTAGTCAGCCTTGTGTCTTCTCTTTGTTCCTTGCTCGCTGTTGTTTCCTAGCGTGTTTTGTGTGTTTGTTTCATTATATTTTTCTATTTATGTGTTGCTGGTTCTTTTCTTCTGTTTGTGGATTTTCTGTTCTATCTTCATTGCGTTTGGTTCTCATTACATAGTTTAGGTGGTCTCATAGATTGTTCATCTTTCCTTCCTTTAGATTTTTGTGGTAAATGTCATCCTTTTTTGTGATTATATTGATAGATATATAGAGAAATGGTTGTTCCTCAAAAGTGTTATCATCAAGCTTATTTATTCCTTATGGCTTTGCTTCCAGTTTTGGTCTTTGGTGTTGGGTGACATTATCCGGCTGAATACAAATCGTTCTGGACAACTTGCAGTATATGTAAAATAAATTGTTGCATATTCACTCTTCTCTACCTAACATAATGAATATCTATATTGTCTTCCTCTGTTTAGATACTTGTCTCTAAATACTAATTGTGGTGTACAAAATGAATTATTGTTGTTTGTTGTATAGTGCTATAAATTTTGTTGGTTTATTTTCTTAATATTTGTTAAGTAAAAGCTTGCTCTGGGTGCTCTGTTTACGTGTTATTGTATGGTACTTGGTGGTATTTTTTGGGATAATTCCTGCTAAATTCTTGATGCTTGTTATATAATGCCATAATTTGCTTATTTATCTGTTGAGAATTTGCTGAGTAAAGAATGGTCTACTGTTTGCTCTTGAATATTTTGTCTAATTCGTGGGTTAGGTAGCACTCCTTCCCACGTTAGTCTATTTCTGGTATTGTGTAATGTAGTTGGGATGATAGTTGCCATGGTTGATATATATGTATCTGTGAATTGTTGTATATGCTACATTTTAGTTATTGTTTTGGTAGCTTTATTGGTTGCTATACTAGAGATGATACTTTATTAGCTAGATTTTTAGTTAATGTTTTAGTAGCTTCACTGCTAGATATACTAAGGATGGTACTTTGTTGGCAAGTCTGTAAGATGATTGCTGCTTGTGGAGTATTTCTCCCTCATCTTCGCTATCACCAGTTCCCCATTTCAAAATTAATTCAGACGCCATAACAACGTGAGATCAAGATATGGAGGTCGCACAACTGAAATGAATAATGGAGAGTAGATTTATATCAGCGTTTTGCTCTTCAATCGCTAGTCGTACGATGATGTTCAGATTAGTAACATGTTTGGACATCACTGTAACTGCAACCAAGCATCCTACATACATGCCTCATATAGCTGGCAGTACCAAGTTAAAGGTTTCAGGAAGGCTCAGTGCCTAATTTTTGAGCGATAGACCAACTCCCTTATGGCAATCAGGATTATTAAGTATGCCATGGATATCATCCACTAGTTGACTAATATAAACCCCATCCAAGTATGTTGTTATCAAACAGTGAGCCTAGGGAGGATGGTACATGTATTGAGTCAGCTGGAGTTGTGAGAAAACATGCAGTGGACATCTCTCCTCTGTGTCATGTTAATAAGGCAACTTAAAAAGTTTATTAATTTTTGTATAATCACACACACACACACACACACACATATATATATATATATATGAGTGAGGCTCCTGTGCACCCGGGCGCACGGAGCACATTCCGTGCGCCTTTATAATTTTCATGCCCCTTTACAATTTACACCCTATCAATACATATGTTTAAATAGGATTGGAGGGGAAGGTTGTGTTCACATGGGGACACGGAGCATCTTTCCGTGTCCCCGGGCGCACAGGAGCTTTTGCCTCTATATATATATATATATATATATATATATATATATATATATATATATATATATATATATATATATATATAAATTCCAAAAACTTAAAAGTTTGATTAATGGCTTATTGAGATGCATTAACTTTATAAAATAACTAAATAACAATAACATCAATTATATGAACTGTGTTGTAAAATTTTACGAAGTCATGGAGACAGGCCGTATGATGTTGTTCATCTCTTGGGCATATTCGATTTCTGTATGTTTGGTGTGGATCAAACATTTATGAATAATTAAACTAACCTCATCAATTAAGGAGTTTAAGTATGAACATCTATATAAACATCAATTTCTAATTGTGTAGGGTGTTTTAGCTTGAATTTAATTTCATGTTTCTAATTTACAAAACTCCAATTAATTTTTTAATATTTACATAAAAATATATTTTAATAATTTTTTAATATTTGACACCCTTAGTACATTTTAATTTTTATTTTTAATTAACATATTATAGTAAGATACTTTTTAGTATCCTATTTACAATAGTCGTCCCATTATACATGTTGTGACTAGAGCAAAAAGAACACCTAATAAAAGTGTTTATTAAACACATTTAAAATTTAAAAAAAATTAAAAAATTATTGTATATTTTTTAAATAACAAAGGTATATATAATATATTACATATTTTATACTTATATTAGTTAATTGTTTATTTTAATAGAATATAATAAATAAACTTATTTTTATAGATATTTATCTGCATGCAATATGCATATAATATATATAGTTAATATTAAGACTATGAACATACACGATTTAAATAAAAACTATGTGCATTAAAGTGTAAAATAAATTTAAACTTAAAAGTGTTACTTAAAAATGTTACTTATATAAAAGTGTTATGTAATGATGTTACTTATAAAAAAGTGTTATATGAGAAGCGTAGTCTATGTAAAAGTGTTATTTGCAAGTGTTACATATTAAAAAAGTGTTACTCATAATTGTTACTTATATAAAAGGTGTTACAAATGTGTTAAATATTATAATAATTTAAAAGGTGTTACAAATTTGTGTTAAGAAAAAAAAAGTGTTACTAAGGTGATGTTATGTAATGTCACTTATGTTGTAGTGAGAATTGAGAGGAGGATTCAAGACGGAGAAGAACGCGACGACGCCAGCATCTAAGGTTTTTATCGTTTTCTAATTTATCTTGCAATTTTCAAGACCTTTGGGTACGATCTATCCAACTCTAAAGATTGTTCTTCGCAACATCATGAGCTAGAACTATTTTGGTACATCTAGAAATATGAAGATTTTATGATTTAATTGAACTCTCTTGTGTATCATCCGTACAACACTATTTTTTGATTTATTTTATATAAGATTGCACATTTAACTCATATTCATGGTAGTTTTGTGCGTCTTCAACTATTATACATAGAGTCTGAATATATATATCTATTGTAGATTGAGGGCGTTCATAGTTGAACAGGATTTTATGTAGTGATTCTAAGTTAGGGGACTCTGAAATTTCATTAGAACTGTCATATATGAATGTTTATTAATTGAATTGAATTCGGGTTAGTAAGCAGGATAAAGAGGTTAATTTTATAGTACCAAAAAAAGAGACCATATCGGGTTTGAGTACCAACCTAGGGGGAAAGAATTGATACTGATAGTACCTAGAAAGGGGGTGAAATTATATCTCTTGCTCTGAGGTTATTCACACGTGTTACACGCATTTTTACTTGTGTCTATAGAGTAGATTTACGTGGTTATGTGATGCGTCTATAGTCCACAGTGTAGAGTCGGACAATACACTTGAGAGGGAAGTTAATGAGTAAACCTGGATTATCCTAGAGCTATCTATTCTCATATTCGATTCACTTTCATGATTTTTCCATAGCTTGATTTATTTTTTTTGTTATTTTAATTAATTGTTTAGTAGTTGACAATTAAATTCCACAACTTTTATTTCCAATTATTTAGTCTTAATTAATTTAGTTTATAATTAAATTAATAATATATCATCCCTTGGGTTCGATATTAAACTTGGTCGCTTTATGAGGCTATAGTTACATTCTTAATACTTGGGGATTAATTGTGTGTTAAGAAAACGTCCAACAAGTTTTTAGCGCCGTTGCCGGGGACGGCAGTTATTATTAGTTTATTATTTCTAGTTTAATTGTGACTCTCCCATACTTATTTTTATTTTCTAACTTTGAGTTTTTCTTAGGTGTATACAACTAGATCGAAGGGAGCTACTTTAGAGCCTTTTGATTCGGAGATAGAAGCATCAGCTAGGACAAGGTAAGGGGAGAAGAGAATGAATAAGAACTTGGGCACAACTGATACTCTTAATCTAGGAGTTGAATTTGAAGAGCAGAATTTGATAGAGACTGAAGCTGTATCTGAATCCAACACTGTATAATACTCCCTCCGTCCATCCTCAATGTATCTATTTATTTTTTGCACGTGAATTAAGGAGTATTATTATTTTATATGTAGTAGGTAGTTGTATTAGTGGAGGTTGTGGATTTTATATTTTATTTATATTAATGGAGGGTGTGGGTCCCATAGTCCAAAAAGAGAAATGGATAGATTAAGAATGGATGGCCCAAAATGATAAAATGAATATATTGACAGTGGACGGAGGGAGTAATAATAATAACAGTAATAATAATAATAATTATTATTATAATAATAATAATAATAATAATAATAATAATAATAATAATAAATAACTTAGAAATCTGGTGTTATTTATTATTATGAAGATAAAGATATCAAATCATAAAATGATAAGTCTTGCATAAGAACGTCTCACGTGAGACTATTTTACACTTTTTTAAATAGTTATCACTTTCACTATAACTTGTTATTATTTTTCATTTACACTATAAATTGTTCGTGAAATAGCATTATCACTTTTCATCAATAGAGTATTTTTCTTATTATAGAATCTATTACTTTTTATTTGTCTCACGTAAGCCCTTACGTGAGACAGTCTCACACAAGTTTTTGTCATCATAAAAATTCTAATTTAATCATTAGTCGTACAAATTCAGCATTGGATGGTAGGGTAGAATTATTGTTCATGCACATAATAATGACAAAGACTTGTGTGAGACCGTCAAGCCCTTTGTGAAATGAATAAAAGTGATAAAATCATTAATGAAAAGTGATAATGATGCAGTGAACAATTTATATTATAAATAAAAAAGTGATAACATTTTATAGCAAAAGTGATCTCACCGCGAGAAGGTCTCACACAACACTTGCCCCATAATAATATAATAATATGGGGTGCATGTTTTGTGTACCCGATTCATAGACATCTTATTTTCATAAATTACTCCCTCCATCCCCTTCAAAGAAGGTTTTTTTTTCATGTTTGGCATCCCACCTAAAGGGTCTCCTTTTCTTTTTTACTCATATGAGACTCACACACACCCACTAATACAATTAAAATATAGGGTTCACACTCCCACTAATACAACTACCCACTACACATTAAATAATAATACTGCCTAATCAACGTGCAAAAAGAAAATAACCCCCTTTGGGAGGGACGGAAGGAGTACTCTTTAATTAATATATGAAAAATTATTCTGAAAAGATGAACTGTTGTTCTTGTAAATGAAAAATATGACTCATCTCAATAAGATCAATATAACAAATCACAACATATATCAAAACTCTCAATATAATTAATATAACAAATCACAACATATATCAGAATTTAAAAAGTAATTTTTTTTATTTAAAAGAGTAATAATTCATTTCTCTAAAGAATAAAATTCATTTTTCCAAGGTGTTTAGGATGAAGTAAGACATCACCCAATTTGCTATGACTCAGGGTGAGAATTTTCATAAGGCATGAGAAAGATTTAAAGATATGCTCAGGAGGTGCCCGCAACATAGGATATCAAAAGCTCAGAACATCAATATCTTCTATAACGAGTTAGATTGTGATGCACGTGTTCTTCTTGACGCATCATCAGGTGGAGCATTGTTGGTAAAAACACCCGTGGAGGCTGAAAAACTATTTGAGGATATTTCGAAGAACTTACATGATTGGCCTACAGATAGAATTAGAGGAACTTATATATTGGGTAAGGTAGCTTAGGTTGAACATCAAGTGGTGAAGTCGAATAGGGATGATGAGATTATTTCCAGTCTAGCTAACATCAACAAGCTACTAAAGTCCCAGTAGAAGTAGATTACGGGGTTGGCTCAGAGAGTACCAGTGATGCAGTAGGACTGTGGTGATGAGAGATCTATCCAAGAGGAATTGAAAGAGGCAAACTATGCCATGGTCAAGTATTCAAGGTACTAGGTTTTAGAATTAAGGAAACAGGAATTACCAAGGGAACTTCAACAATCGTGGTCCCCAAGGTAACTTTCAAATTCAAAGACGACAAGATTTTTTATGGAGTAATCCTAATGCAGCCATACAGCTTCCTGTTGGTATTAATCCTGGTGCTAAGACTAAAGAAGAAAAAATTGGTGTTGAAGACGTTTTGAATAGGTACATAGCTTGGAATGATGCAAGGGTGGATCGTCTTGAAGAAAAAATGAATTCTAACCATGAGGATTTATCTAAGCAGATCAAGGAGCTTACTTTGATGATGCATTAGATGGCCAGGAATGTGAATCAACTGACGCAGATGCTGGAGAAATGAAAGTTCATGTCTCAATGCATAACGAATTTGAAAGAGTGTAAAGCCATTACATTGGGGTCCGTAATGCAGTACGATGGTCCGATGATGCCGCAGCTAAAAATAGAGTTGCAGGGACCCTGTTTGACCAAGCCTACTGGTCGAACGGAGGTCAACAACCTCCATTAGGTCTGTATCATCACGACAAGCAAGCAGGTGTCCTGTTCGACCAAAACTAGAACTGTTCAACCAAGTGTGTTGGTCGAATAAAGGTTGAACGGCCTCCGTCGAGTCTGTAAAATCATGATATGCAGTCAGGTGTCCCATCGACCAAGATATGGTCTATTCGACCAATAGTATTGGTCGAATGGAGGTCAAACGGCTCCATTTGGCTTCCAGTTCTGCACCAAATAATATACCTGATACCTAACACAATCCAGAACCATTCTTGGAGCAGAATACAGAGCTTACAGTTGTAAAGAAGTTGGAAAAAACAAAGAGATTGAGAGCCGAGAAGGACAAATTGAAGGAGGGTGAAAAAGATGAACGAGAAATTCTAAAGATAAACATACCTCCTCCGTTTCCTTTGAGGTTAGTGAAGAAGGGATTGGAAGAAAAGTTCAAGAAGTTCCAAGATATCATGAACAAAATCGATTTGCACATTCATTTTTCTGAAGCAATCATGGAGATACCGTACTATGCATATTTTCTGAAGGATATTATATTGAAGAAGAGGAGCTTGAACAGAGTTGAAATATTGAATTTATCTAAGAACTGCAGCTCGATCATTCAGAGGAAGCCGCCGACAAAGCTGAAGGATCCGGGAAGCTTCACAATTTTATGTGAGTTAGGAAAGAGACAGGTACGAAGAGCCTTGTGCGATCTTGGGGCAAAAACCAACTTGATGCCCTTGTCCATATTTAAGAGGCTTAGTTTTGGAGAGCTGACTCCCACGACAGTTGCTCTCCAGTTGGCGGATATGCCCATGACCTTTTTGAAATGTGTCATTGAAAATATACTTTTGAGAGTAGAGAAGCTGGTCTTTCCCGTGGATTTTTTAGTGTTGGAGATGGAAGATGACAAGGATAACGTTCCACTTATCTTAAGGAGATCGTTCCTTACCACAGTTGGAGCTATGATAGATGTTCAGAAAGGTGAGCTCAGACTGCGGATGGATACTGAAGAAGTGATGTTTAACCTTGACAAAGCAATGAATATGCCTATGGAGACTCAATGCAACATCATCGATGTGGTGGAGGAGATCGTCGAAGAAGACTTGTCATTGATCATGTCTAAGGATCCTTTGGAGACGTGTTTGAGCGAATCTCTTACTTTTTTCACCACAGAACTTGATGAGTTATCTAATTAGGTATGTCTTGAATTTCTTGAAAACTTACATGCTATGGGTGATGACAGGTATGCAAAGGAAAGGACCACAGTGGAAGAAGTTAAGTTGACTATGAAGTACTTGCCATTGGATAGACCAAACATAGCTGCTAAGGAGAAAATAAAGGAGGAGTTGAAATCTCTACCGGAGCACCTAGTATGCACACTTAGGAGATAATGTAACTTTTCCAGTAATTGTATCTGCTTCCCTTTATGATGATCAGCTTGATGAGTTGTTAGATGTGCTTAGGAAGTATAAAACTGCTATTGGTTGGTCTCTTGAGGATTTGAAAGGTATTAATCCATCTTTTTAAATGCATAGAATAAATTTAGAGGATGATTCTAAGGGTTGTGTGCAGAGTCAGTGAAGTGTTAACCCCGCTATACAAGAAGTGATTAGGAAGGAAATTTTAAAGTGGTTGGATGTAGGAATTATTATATCCCATAGTCCCCATGAAAAGATTATGGCGGTGTTTGCTGAAGGAGCGGAGAAGGCCTGTGTGGTAGCTGCTTAAGTTATAGATCCATGGTATGCTGATTATATTAATTACATTGCATCAGGTGAAATTCCTAAAGGTCTTAATAGGTACCATCTTGCAAAGTTTAAGATGTTGGATTGTACACTAAAAGTCTAGCTTTAGTATGAATAATGTTATAACAATTTATTTGAAATGGGAATCATATGATCAAATAATTACGTCTTATAATTTATTTATATGCACGATGCAATAGTCCACTTACTTGATACTGTAGATAATATGTTGTGCGACAACATGCGGAAGATCATATTATCGATTTCTTTATAAAGTATAAATAGATGCTCACAACCGAGATAGACGGGGACTCTCTATCGGGATGGTTGTAGTGTGGTTTGGTATTAGCTTGTCTTGACTATAGAATCACATTAGTGCACTTTGTGTGTATTGAGTGGGGCCACTTGAGATCGTTCGACTTATACTGACTTATAGGAGAACTTGATCTCAGTTATTATGGATGTTCGTGCTCTTAATCCCTATACAATAACCTCGACACATAGGGCAATGTGTATTTCTTTGATTCATCAATGGGTGAGATTTATATGTAATTAAATCAACAAACTTGGTGTGTTGGGAAGTAGTGTTGTCTCTATGGTGTGCTGTTGATTGCAGAAGGAATCCATGTCCGTCATAGGTTGATGATGTCCCCTTGGGGAGCTCATAAGGATTATTATGTAAATCCTGCAGGTGGATATATTTTGGCATGATAATGAGATTGAGTGGTACTACTCTTGGATGAGATATTAATTAATGGAGTTGTCAGTAACTTAATTAATTAATGGACATTGTATATCTTAAACATGAGGAGACTAACGGGCTCATAATAAGAAGGAGCCCATAACGTAATTTTGGGATTAGAACAGTAGTGCAGTAATAATATTTTAGTGGTATATATTATTATTATTGGACTTAAGTATAAGCTTTGAGCTAAGCTTGGATACTAAAGCCCACTGGAGACCTAACTCTAATTTCTCCTCCTGGTCCCTGCTGTAGCCCATATATAAGTCATCTTAGCTGTCCGGAAACCCTAATCTAAGAGATAATTCACGTCTAACACTGTAAAGGGGATTAGGAAATAGCAGATTGAGAAGATCTCGAAGATCGTCACCCACACGACGTCGAGATTGGACTTGGGAATACAACAGAAGACTGGAAGGTTGTTTGCTGCTGCTGTCTTCCACCTTCTACGATTTTTATAAAATCATACAGACTTTAGAATTAGACGTATATATACTAGCGGAAAGCAACGGAAGATAGGATCATTTTGGCGCATAGATCACTCAAATCCGACATCGGATGAGAGAGTTATGCCCAAAATGGTGAGGCTATGCAGGCTGGTGGTGAGAATTCATCGTCTTCAACATACCCCAGTGAAAGGTAATACGTTTCTTGTTTTCATGCTTCCGCTGTATATTAGAAATATATGGAACCCTAACGGGTCTTGTTAACCAAACAATCAAATGCCAACATAAGAGAGATGCTGAGACCATCATAGGGTATGATCCGTTTGTGTACAAGATTTAAATAGATTCTATCATCTGTAGGTGTGTGCCCGAGTTGGAGATGAAGAGTGTTCTTAATTTTTTCCATGCACAACCTAACGGGGGGCACTTCGGAGCCAAAAAAACTACAGTTAAGGTACTTCAATCTGCTCTCTACTAGCCTACCCTATTTAAAGATTGTGAGTCCTATGTGAAGACATGTGATAGATGTCAAAGGATGAGAAATATTAGTAAAAAGGATGAGATGCCATTTCAGTCGAGCATTATTGTGGAGATTTTTTTATGTATTGTGAATTGGTTTTATGGGGCCTTTTCCCCCATCTAATGGATTCCTATGCATCCTTCTAGATGTGGATTACGTGTCATACTGGGTGGAAGCGATTCATACCCGATTGAATGATGCTAGAACTGTTATTGCTTTCTTAAAGAAGAATATCTTTGCCCGCTATGGAGTTCCTAGAGCGCTTGTGAGTGATGAGGAACACACTTTATCAATAAGTTGATAGAGAAGGCTCTCAAGGATTATGGTGTGAAGCATAGGGTGACCACGCCCTATCATCCTCAAGCTAATGGGTAAGCTAAAGTCTCCAACCGCCAAGTGAAACAGATTTTGGAGAAGGTAGTCAGAACTAATAGAAGAGATTGGGCTATGAAGCTTGATGATGGCTTATGGGGGTTCTGGACTGGATATAAGAATGTGCTAGACATGTCACCTTATCAGATATTCTATGGGAAGCCTTGCCACCTACCTGTGGAGATCCAACATAAGTGTTTTTGGGTAGTAAGAAGTTTGAACTTGTCTCTTGATGAGCAAAAGCAGTTGAGGATAACTCATATTAATAAGTTGGATGAGTTCAGAGAAAGAACTTTCAAGAACTCGATTATCTACAAGGAGAGAATAAAGAGATGGCATGACTCGAAGATCACATACAAGGAATTCAAGAAAGGTGATGAGTTGTTACTCTTTAATCCTTATTTGAAACTTTTTGGAGACAAGTTGAAGTTTAATTAGATGGGACCATTCCTTATCCATAGAGCCTACGGAGGGGGGAGTTTTGAGATCATACACTAAGATGGAGATATCATTATGGCGAATGGGCAACATTTGAATCATTTCAAGTCGCCTGGTGAAGCTCATGTCGTCTTTGAGGACACTTTGAATTGAGTTTGTTTTGTCGTGACTCTTCGATGTTAAATATAAGCGCCTGTTGGGGGCTTTTCCTCCCACTTTATTGCTTTATTTCTTTTGTGTGAGTAAGGAATTTTTATATTTAAGGTGCACACACTTCGACAGTTATATCTTTTTAAAAACTTAGTTTCGACATACATTTTTACTATGTCTGTTGGTGTGTGTGATGTACTTACCTCATCAAAAATCATTAAGAGTATAATTTTTCCTTTGTGCCGTTTGTTAGGAGGTTGATTTTTTGTGGCATATTAATATTCTAACCATTATTGATATGTCAATTTTATGCAACTTACCTAATGTTTAGTGTGTTGTGTTTGTGTGCTTAGTGTATTGAGTTGATTATTGGATTTATTGAGTCTGAATTTTGGTTCTCCAGCTCTCGTTTTGGCTCGTTTTGATAGCTAATGTTCATTTTTTAGAAAATCACGGAATGGAGAACCAGGTAGCTATTCGACCAAGCTATTCTAATCGAACAACTCCCGTTCATTTCAAACATAGTGTGGAAGGCTGTCCAGAATATAGGTTCGCCATTCGACCAAAATTGGTCTCATTCGACCAAGTTGTTTGAGTCGAACGACGTGCAAATTTTCGTGATTTAAATAGTTTTTAGTGATGTTTCGTCATTCTTTGCTCGCTACCTTTAGTCGAATGAAAATGGTATTCCCTTCTACCCATACTCTGATTCTACCCCATTACACTCCATCTACACATTATTCCACCATTCCCTACCAAAATTTGGAGAGTTTCGAATTCAAAAACTAGAGTTCTTACTCAAATTTGGGGATTTTCGTTACTTCTTCACACACCACCATGGCTGGGTCTAAATGAATGTTCTCTTGACTCTCTTACCTTGGAATTAAAGGTTTCAATGCTTGATTGTGAATGAGTAAGTCAATTGAATGTGATTTTGCTTAGGATTCATAGTGGAAATTGGGTTTTTGGTTGAAATTTCATATGAATATGCATGGGTCCAATTTTATTGTTGGATTTATGTTTTTATGTGAAATTATTTAGCATTATGGCATGGGCTTGAACTTAATTGATGAAATTATGCATGGGCTCGTTGATTTTGTATGAGTATGATGAGTAATTGAACTTGTGGAATTGATGTACGCTATGAGTTATGCTTAACTGTTGAATTTTTGGTTCATAAAGAAGCATGTTGGAAGTGTTGATGAAGCATGTTGAACTCTTGTAATTGGCTTAGGATTTTTCATGATTAATGTCTCTATGATGGAACTTGTTTGTGGATTAAAAGTACTATGTTGATATGCATGTGAAGTTATGGAGAAATTAATACTTGAATTGATTTTGTGCATGTTAATTTGAAGTCTTGAATATGATCTATGCTAGAACTAGTCTTAAGTGGGTAAATTTGTTTTCTTACATTTGTTGTGTATTGAAGTATAATATTTGTAGGCAAAGGAAAGACGACAACAGTTGATGCCCGTACTAAGAGAAAAGATGATAGGGCGTCTCGATAAAGATGAGGTGGTTAAAAAGTTAAGAAAGGATGAAAGGCTGCCCATGAATTTCAACTTGCAATTTGAAGAGTGGAAAGACAAGAAAGAATTGTGGGGTTTGATCTCGGAGAAGATTAATAGAACAAGGTGTCAAGATGATAGAGCAATGTTGGATATGGAGATTCTAAATGACATTAGATAAATGTTCAATCAGGTGGGGATCAATCATTTTATGGAGCTGAAAAGGGACACGTAATTCCATATCATAGCGTAGACGATGTGTACCATGGACTGTGATCGAGGAGGTCCTACTCCTCTGTCTTATGTTGCATCATTCCAGCTAGGGGGAGTACGAAGATTGTTGCAGGCTAATGAGTTAAATGAGATTCTGCAGTGTCCGGAAGGAATTAGACGAGAAGAGGATGCAACTTTTGACCCACATGTTTTCTGGAGGTCTATCACTAGAGAGCAAGGGTATTTTGTTTTAAATACTTCAAAGTTGCTTTCATTCGCAACCCAGTGATAGCTTACATGGATAGGATTTTGAAACACACACTATTTGCTTGGTCGGAAGGGAGTATCATGACTAGAGGAGAGTTGTACATTTTGTGGTGTATGATGAATAGTGTCCAATTTAATATTGGAGCATACTTGCTTCTGCAGTTCAATAGGTTCACCACACACTCATTTAAGCGGATTAATATCGGAGGGTTGGTTATCCCTATCGCAATGTATTATAGGATTGATCTTTCTGGGTTCACTCCGATTTGAGATAACCCCAATTTGATTATGTCCGCGTGTGTTAGGATGGGTCTAACACAGAGAAAGGATGATGTTTGGATGTTCATCAGAGGAAAGAATCCTCTGTCTTTTATGCTTCCTTTTTCTCTCATTGAACTCACCTCGGTTGAAATAAATGCTAATCTTCTGATGAACACTCCTCCTCACAAGGTGATCTCCGATACTTACCTTAGTAATGGAGATTAGAGGGCATTGGCCCGGATGCACATTGATTGGGTGCATTTGGACTTGGATATGATTTTATGGAGAGCTAGATAAGCCGATTGAGGAGGAGGAGATGGAAGAGCAGCATGAACTTGAACAGCAGTTTGGGCATGATAAGTAGCAGCGGCAACATGATGAGCAGTTTCCTGAGATGCGTGGAGAGATGCCTTTTGAGCATTCGGAGATGGGAGTTCCTCCCATGCATCAGCCATAACCACTATAATATCCACCACCACCACAATCACAATACCAGTAGTAACAGGATTTTGGGTCGCTCAGGACCAGTTTTATATAGAGCAGTTCAGACTGATGCACCAGCATTTCACAGACCTGAACAACAATCAAAGGGAGACCTATCACCAGCTTGTATTGGCGAACACAAACTACGCTGCGCTCAACTCGAAGTATGATGCTTTATGCGCTAACTATATGGCGATGGATAGGAGAATCGATGATCTGTAGAGGGACTTCGACGAATGGAGCATGGGCGATGATGACGATCTACAGTAGTAGAGCTAGAGCGCCAGGTTTTATTGTTCTATTCTGTTTCCTCTCACCTCCCTTCTATTTTTCTCTTGACATGTTGAGTTTTTGTGGTGTGAGTGGTCTGTATTGCTATTTGATATTGATTCCCATTTGAGTGGCATGTACGTGAGTTTATATTGTGATTTGGTGTCGTTTGGATTTTTTAGACTTGATTTGAGGTTTTAAGACATGGATTGGATTGTTACTTGTGGTTATTGACTATTAAACAAGCATGTGACATTTGTACTTTATGCATGTTAGTTTTTGTTGATGAGGAGCATGTATTATCTTATTGAATACTTATAGTTCATGTAGAAATTGATCTTGATTGTATGTTTTGAAGGGTGCTTAGGAAATCTATAACCCATGTGAGAAAATTTTGAGCTTTATGAGATCATGCACCTTAATGCGTGATAGTTTATTCTTGTGAGAATCATTTATATGTCCGTATTCTAGAACTTGGCTTGGAGTCTTACTTGATACTTATAATTGATAAATATTAGGACATGATCTTAGGCCATTATTGTTTTATTAAGCCACTTAGCCAAATTTTACATTCCCTTATCATATGAATCATTAGAAGCCCATGTGAGCCTTTAAGCTTTTTTTTTGGCAATCCTATGATTGAAGCCTCTTATTTACCTTTTACTTGAGCTTTAAATACCCTATTTGCTAGTAAAGAGTTTAGGTGAATAAATTGCTAGTGAAGAATAAAAGGAAAGAAAAAGAAGAAAAGATTGGTGAAAGTGAGGAAAATTTGTGGTAAAATTTTGCTTAGGGGTAATGCCCGAAACTAGTACCCCATCTGTTGTGAAGGGTAGTGCCTGAAATTGGTTCCCTCGTGTCAAAAGGAAGAAAAAAATGTTGCCTCCAAGTGAAGAAGGAGAAAAGAAGTATCAAAATTCATGAGAATGAAGATTGAGAAAAAGAATTGAAGATGTTTGATTAAAAGCAAAGCTTCAAGGTAATTTTTTACTAGTGAATTAGTCACTTTACCTATATTCTCCTACCTTAATCAAAGAGCCAACATTTGAACCCAAAAGTAAGTCCTTTGTGATCCTAGTATTAAAACAGTTATGAGTTGATAGTTGAGAAACTTGCCAAGTTTATGGTTAAGTGGATGTATGAATTGATTGTAAGCGTATATACTAACCCTGTAAGTGTACATCTTTTACACTTGAGTGTGAGAGTAAACACTATCCTAGTGAGCTAGATGACTTGAGCACTACGATGTGTATTGCAGTTGAATGATGTTTGTGCATGGATGAATAGTATGATGTAATTGATATATGTTTTGAGTTGATGAGATTGCATGTGTTAGTATAGAGTTGTGCATGTATTGCTGACCTTGTGAATCTAATACTATCTTGCCTTCTGTTTTGTACTTCGTTGCCTCCGAACGAACAACAGGTAAGTTTGGGGGTTTTATGAGAGTGAAAATTCACATAATTTTAGCTTTGATTTATGTGATAATTGTGTATGATTTGGTCTGAAATAGAGACAAATTGAGATGTGTAGTGAAAAGTCAAGAATCAGGGCGCTACTAAGGTTGTTTGAGCTTATTTTTACCAGAAAATAGGACAAAAGTGCTCCGAATCGGAAGGAAAAGATTTTAAGATGTCGTTCGACCAAGGAGGAGCCCATTTGACTAAGACCTTTTGGTCGGACAGTGGTCGAACGGGATGCTACGGGTCTGTATGTCTGGGAGAGCTTGTTCGAGGTCCATTCGACCAGGAGTGAGCTTGTTCGACCAAGTCAAGTTGGTCAAACGGATGTACGGGACGTCCAGTTTTGTACGCTTTTACACCCCCAGTGTGTGTATGTGCATGTTTTCACTTAAAAATCCCTTAAATGTCCATTAGAAGAGTTTGAAGTATAAAAGGAATACAATTCACATCCAGAAAGCTATCACCGCTATCACCCTACACCAGAGCCGTCACCATCATCCATACCATCCATCATCCGTCGGAGCTATGGAAATTCGTATGTCAAATCAAGTGGAGAATTGAGAGGAGGATTCAAGACAGAGAAGGATGCAACAACGCCCACATCTAGGGTTTTATCGATTCCTAATTTATCTTGTAATTTTCCAGACCCATGGGTAAGATCTATCCAACTCTCATAATTGTTCTTCGCAATATCATGGGCTAGAACTGTTTTGGTAGTTCTAGGAATATGAAGGTTTTATGATTTAATTGAACTCTCTTGTGTATCCTTCATACAACACTACTTGTGGATTTATTTTATATTCATTCCGTCCCGTTTCAAACTTTACATTTGTATTTTGTACTTAGAGTAAGGAATGTAGTATTTTAATATGTAGTGAGGTGAGAGGAATAATATTTTAATGTAAAGTGGGTAGGTGTATTAGTATGATGTGTGGGCCAATGAAGAGAGAAATAATTAATTTGTGTGGGTCACATTTACTAAAAAGAAAAATGTAAAGATTGAAATGGAACGCCAAAATTGGAAATATGTAAAGATTGAAATGGAACAGATGGTGTATATGATTGAACATTTTTAACTCGTATTCACAGTCATTTTGTACATCTTCAACTGTTATATATAGTCTGAATATATATCTGGTTGTAGATTGATTGTGTTCACCGTTGAACAGTGTTTTATGTTATGTTTCTAAGTGAGGAGACTTCGAAACTTCATTAAAATTGTCATATATGAATATTTATTAATTGAATTGAATTCGGGTTAGTAAGAAGGATAAAGGAAGATTATATCGGGTTTGAGTACCAACCTAGGGGGAAATAATTGATACTGATAGTGCCTAGAAAGGGGGTGAAATTATATCTCTTGCTCTGAGGTTATTCACACGTGTTACATGCATTTTTACTTATGTCTATAGAGTACATTTGCATGGTTAAGTTATGTGTCCATAGTCCACAAGGCAGAGTCGGACAATACACTTGAGAGGGAAGTTAATGAGTAAACCTAGATTATCCTAGAGCTGCCTATTCTCATATTTGATTCACTTTTATGATTTTTCATTGCTTGATTTACTTTTCTTATTATTTTAATCAATTATTTAATAGTTGATAATTAAATTCCACAACTTTTATAGCCAATTTAGTCTTAATTAATTTAGTTTATAATTAAATTTATAATACACCGTAAATGGATTCGATATTAAACTTGGTCGCTTACCAAAGCTATAGATACATCTTTAATACTTGGGGATTAGTTGTGTGTTAAGAAAACGCCCAACAAGTTTTTAGTGCCGTTGCCGGGGACGACAGTTATTATTAGCTTATTATTTCTAGTTTAATTGAGACTCTCCCATACTTATTTTTATTTTCTAACTTTGAAATTTTCATAGGTGTTAGCACACTAGATTGAAGGGAGCTACTATCAAACTTTTTGATCCGGAGATAGAAGCATCAGCTAGGAGAAGGCAAGGGGAAAAGAGAAGGAATAAGAACATGGGCACAACTGATACTCTTGATCTAGGAGTTGAAGTTGAAGAGCAAAATTTGATAGAGACTGAAGTTGTAGCTGAATCCAACACTGGTATAATAATAATAATAATAATAATAATAATAATAATAATAATAATAATAATAATAAGTGTTTGATTCACTAACCACATATATATATATGTTAGTTAATCAATGTGGGCTTTTAGGTGTTATTATATAACTTAGGTTAGCTAATATTATGTTTATTATTATATTTTTTTGGTTAATGGAAAAATGTAAAATTACATTGTTGACCTTACAAATTATAATATTTTACTTTTTTTTTAATATTCTCTCTTATTTATCTCATGTGATTTCAAGTTTAGTTATTTAATTTTATATATTTAATTAAATTTAATTTTTGGAAAAAGATTTATGACCAGATTTAAATTATTTAATATTTTTTTTGAAAAAAATTTAAAAAATCTAAATATTACCTAATTTATGAAATTACGAACAAGCTAACAGGTTTTTTTCCACATTATTTTTTTTTCCTAAACAAAATAACAGGCTTTTTACACATTGTTTTTTTGTTTCCTAAATAAAAGAATATACATGTCATAAAATCATTGGAATTAAAATACATAAGAGGAAGAAAATCAATCAGTTATTGAAATGATTCTTATTTTTAGGTATAGATATGAGGGTTAAAATAATCAAAAATAAATTAATAACATTCCTCCGCATACCTGTCTATATAAGCCCATCATGGAATTGGGTTTCAACCGTACGGGCTCAAGGATTTCACTAATGGGCTGAAACATTAAACCGGGCCCAAAATTGTGCAACCAAACTAATTATTAGATAGGTTAATTAGTGTATTAAGGCTTAAACACCCCAACCAAACGTTCTCCAATAATAATAATAATAACAATAATAATAATAATAATAATAATAATAATAATAATACACTAAAATAACTTAGAAATATGGTGTTATTTATTATTATAAAGTTAAAGATATCAAATCATAAAAGGACAAGTGTTGTGTGAGACCGTCTCACGTGAGACTATTTTACACATTTTAAAATAGTTATCACTTTCGCTATAAAATGTTATCATTTTTCATTTACACAATTACACTATAAATTATTCGTGAAATAACATTATCACTTTTCATTAAAAGAGTACTTTTTATCCGTCTCACGTAAGCTATTACGTAAGACGGTCTCACACAAGTCTTTGTCATCATAAAACTCTAATTCAATCGTTAGTCACATAAATTCAGCCTTGGGTGGTTGGGAAAAATTACTGGTCATGCACATAATAATGACAAAGACTTGTGAGACCGTCAAGCCCATCGTGAAACGGATAACAAGTGATAACGTCATTAATAAAAGTGAAATCAATTGATGAAAAGTGATAATGGTGCAGTGAACTATTCAATAGACAATTTATATTATAAATAAAAAAGTGATAACAGTTTATAGCGAAAGTGGTCTCATTGTGAGAATGTCTTACACAACACTTGCCCCATAATAATATAATAATATGGGGTGAGTGTTTTGTGTACCCGATTCACACACATCTTATTTTCATAAATTACTCCCTCCGTCCCCTTCAAAGAGAGCTTTTTTTCTATTTTGGGCGTCCCACCTAAAGAGTCTCATTTTTTTTACACACATGAGACTCACACACCCCCACTAATACAATTAAAATATAGGGTCCATACTCTCACTAATACAACTAGCCACTACACATTAAATAATAATACTCCTTAATTAACGTGGAAAAAAACCCCTTTGAGAGGAATGGAGGGAGTACTCTTTAATTAATATATGAAAAACTACTCTGAAAAGATGAACTATTGTTCTTGTAAATGAAAAATAAAACTCTTCTCAATAAAATCAATATAACAAATCACAGCATAACTCTCAATATAATTAATATAACAAATCACAACACAAATTAGAATTTAAAAAATAATATTTTTTATTTAAAAGACGTAATAATTTATTTTTCTAAAGAATAAAATTTTATGTACTAAAAGGCAATTGGTAATTTAGCATGCAAGTATTTAAGGAGTATTATCTTTCATTAGCTTTTGACTCGTGCGTTGCACGAGAATAGATTATCACAATATTATTTATTATTTATTTTTTATTTAAATTATATTATGTGTTATGTAACTATTAGTTAATAATTTTTTAATATAACTTGAATTTTACGTTGTTAATATTTGAATTTTAGAAGTTGTAACTCAAAAAATTTAATAAAATGCTTGTTAATAATAATAATATATATGGCCTAAATTGATAATAATTAAAAAAAAGACTTGTGTGAGATATTATGTATAGCCTAAATTATACTCCCTCCATCCCACAACGAGAGTGGCGTTTATTTTTTACACGTAGATTAAGGGATATAATATTTAATAGGTAGATGAGGAGAGAGAAATAATGTACTCTCTCCGTCTCTAGGTAAAAATCCTATTTTACCATTTTGATTGTCCCAGCCAAAGGATTCAATTTTCTTTTTAGAATACATGGGACCCACTTACACCCACTAATATAATTAAAATATGGGGCCCACACACCCACTAATATAACTACCCACTACATATTAAATAATAATACTCCTTAATCCACGTGCCCAAAAGCAAATGAGACTTTTACCAAGGGACGGAGGGAGTATTAATGTATAGTGGGTAGCTGTATTAGTGTGGTGTGTGGGTCCCATGGAATATATTAATTATTTTGTGTTGTTTCATTTACTAATAAGGGAAATGCACCTATTGTGTTGGAACGGACGAAAATGGCAAAATGCACTACTTGTGGTGGGACAGAGGGAATAATATGTATGTCAGAAAAACTAATGTACATAATTAGCTCATATTATATATATAGTAGATATTTTAATTAAGAATATAATTTATAGTAAATTATATACATTAATATGGGATAATAATCCGTTATTAAGGATAAAAAATTTGCCCTTAACCATATTTATATATATTCAGAGGAGTAATAACTCTTCTTTCTAAAAATATAATTTTTTATGTATTAAAAAATAATTAATAAATCGAATGCACGTGTGTGGATTCGATCCACAAATTGTTTGCCTGCATGGTTGCAAGTCAGATGTCATTTATATGGAGACACTTCTAAGATTTATTTATTTATATGAAAACGTATAGGTTATCACACAAATTATTAGAGTGTGAATATAAAAATAATCCATTCTTTGTTTACAATGTAGGTTTTAACTAAAGTTAATCTCACCGTGTACTAAATATTCTAGTTTCGTAGAATAATCCATCCTTGGGCGACTTATTAGAACTAATGTATATAAATAAAAGTTTCTTAACATATGAGAAACTCATAATTTCTAAAAGTTGAAACATAGTTTAAAAACCATGCATGATACCACCAATTAAATTAATTATTTTTCAGTGCAGGTATGTGCTACAGAGAAGAAAACAACTATCATTCTACCAATTATTGTAATATTTGTTTCATAAGAGAGTGACTATGTGTAGCTGGTAAGAGCTACCACCCCATACAACTAACGCGGAACTACAACTACGGTGCAGCTAGACGAGACATTAGATTCAATGGGTTGAACGATCTTGATATTGTCGATAGGGATGCAATCATTTCATTTAAGACTTTGGTTTTGGAGCGACGATTCGTGTTATTAATGGAAATATTGAATGGAACTAATCCAAATACAATCACCTCTCGTGTTAATTACTTTACGAGCTATTATAGTCAAGTCAGAGTTGATCCTGGTTCTACTACTTTACGATCTATTGTAGTCAACTCAGAGTTGATCCTGATTCTAACATTAGGTGTTACAGATGTAATGAATTAAAGGAACATGAGATAAAAGAAAAAATAAGTGGTTTTTATAATAAAAATAAATAGAACCTCTTGAACAAGCCAATAAATAAATGTAATTTGATCTGTATTATTACATAATAAATAAAGTGTAGTAGAAACATTGGAACAGATTGAAATTTAATTTAATTTAATCTGTAAATGGTAAAAACAGAACTAATTCCAATTATTCTTTCCTCTGCATTAAATTTGTTCACATTTTCTCTTTAAAATATAGGAATAGGGAAAGTACGTGAAAAGATAATTTCTCATTACACTTTGATATTCGGAGCAGTACACAACTTATTGATCACATTTTTTTCAACATGCCGAAGCATTGAAGGAATGTAAATTTACAAACTGGAAGAATAAAGAGATTTTCAATCCACTAATGAATGATGACAGGTTAACCAACTTTGTGAATGAATTACTCACACACAATGACAAAGGCAAGGGATTCAGAAGCAAAGCTGTAATACATACATCAATATCGAATTTAAACACTATGGTACTGAGAAAGATTCATGAAATGAACAAAAAACAAGAGTAGGTATCTCTTCAGGCAAAAGCTTTGCCTCAGATGACAGATCGTGTCTTCTTTCTCACAGTATGAGATAGAAAGAGAGACAGAGAGAGAGTAATTATGAACAGAAAGCCACTACAAAAAAAAAATACACCTTATGAAATGGCCTTTAAGATGGGTTTCCATCTCGAATTGGAAAACGAGAAATGAAATATATTTTAAAGAGCAAAAGTATGATGCACTGGTGTTGGTAGAGAAGGAATTATTAAAAATGTAGAATAAATTAGGAGTAGTTATTTCTTGTTCAAGCTTTTTTTTTTTTTTTTTTAGTGTCCCATTAAAAGCTAACAGAATGGCTCACTCCTTTTGCCACAAACACTCATATTATGATTTTCCCTACTACGAGTAATAGGGTCAATGAAGTATATATAATGCCATGTGTACTAAATGAAATTTCTATCTCGAAAAAAATCTTACATCAACAATTTACTGAGCAAACATGTATCACTTGTGATTCTTATCACGTATTTTAAAATATATATACAAAGATATTTTTAGTCATCACACATTATGTTATTTTAATTTTAATTTTTTCCGAGACAATTCGGGAGATGCATTAGAAAATTTTAGTTCTAAATTTTTTGGACAATCCAGGAGATCAATATATATGAAAAGATGGTGATGACTTAAGCACTTAAGTTCAAAAAATACATGATCATAGTTAATATTCTTCCATAATGTATAATAGTAGCACTATATACCCTACAAGGTGCCCACCACACCCCAAAACACCAACCGAGGAAATAAAAAAATAATACTCTTCAAAAAAATACATCAACGAATCAAACCTTAATCTCAAAATAGAACCCCGACTGGATAAACACAAACAGTTTGATAAATTATGCACAAACTAAAGGCCAAATTTCAGAATACAATCTCTCAGTGCTAAAGACATTGAAAACCAATGACATGAAATGTGAAATGATCATCAAATCATGTACCATTAGAAATTTTTGTGTGGATAATCAATGCTTCAAAATTATAGGCAGTCTGATGGAACCAGAAGCTTTTGGTTTTGATAATTGAAATTATAGAGAGCGAGATACCTAAACTGGAGCTTGACTTTTCAAGCAACGTTCCTCTCAGCAAGAGCATCCCTGGAATTTGCTGAAAGACCTATAGAGTTAAGACAAAATTCAGGACTATCATTTAAGAACTGGATACATTGAACTCAGGAAAGCAACTAGTGGCCTCACTTCTATTACAGTCTTGAGAATTGAGTCAATTTGATCCCTTGAAATAGTAATCTACAGATAAAGCCATGCACAACTCATCAGTAGGAAGCAAAAATATAATTGACTATAAGCTAAAACAACTGAGCATACATCAACATTGAATGTGACAGGATGTAATTTACAGGATGCACCACCAGTGGAGAGGTAGGATTCCACTCACTGCAATACGTGAAAAGCACTATGCTTTTGTTGAAGGCCATTACAAACTCACATCAGATGCATGTCCACAAGAGATATGGATAGTTTAAGATATAGAAACAATGTATGGGAATTAAATATGTAGTTTAAATACTAACTAAAGTATTGTGACCCAAGAAAATAAACTTTTGCAAGCCACTGCTTTTAATTCTGTCAATAACTTTTCCAAGCATTGTCACCACCAGTAGTGATTCCATTATTATGGAAACCTTTGTAGTTATGATCAATTACACAAAATAAATAAACTCTAAAACCAGGTAAAATAATGATTCAGGAGGAGAAAAGGTATTTAACCTCCAGAGTGAAGGACAGATTATTTTCCTCCAATTTATTAGAGGATATTGTCTTCGGTCTTCCTCGAAGCAGGTAAAAAAAACCATGCAAGCCCCCATCTAGATGTCCTGCCTTAAACAAATTCTATCGACTTCACAACAGTGGCACCAATATTCCAAAGCTCAGAGGTTAATTAATCAACCTGGCGCTTCGAAATCTCCAGCGATTCACGATGGCTCGGCTGGATTTTCCCCTGTTATTTCCCCTGCTCACGCTGGGTTTCAATTGGCTTCGCCCATCTTTGTCGACCCAAAGCCCTGCCTCCCTGCTCTATCTCGGTGCCCTCTAAATCACTTGCTTACTCGTTGGAAAAATTCACGATCATAAAACGCTAACCCTATTCATGCACATGGAGAAATCTTACCTTTCTCCATAGGGTTAAGTTGCAGCGGAAGAATATCTACGAACCTGTTGGTACTCACGGGATTCACTATGATCTTCTGCATCAAATCTCACAACACTGGGCTGTAGATTATGTTTCCACGATATTGTACTAATCATGAAGAATATGATGAACTGGGTTTCGTTGTGATTCGGGAGAGAAAATGAGAGGAACGCTTTCGTTTGCGTTCAGCGTTCTTCAACGCGTTTGAACGTTTCTGCGCACTCTGATCTGTAACGCATGTCAGCGTATATATACCCTTTAGACAACTGCATGGCGCAGTGTCTATTATCCCAAAACATGGGAGTTGAAACTGCCGTTACTCAACTCCCTCTCTCTATCTCCCTTATCCACTTGCATATGTGGAATATAAATAAATAATATTAATAATTATTTATATCTCCCACTCACATATGAAGTCAAAAAGTCACCTGACTCATTTTTTTCATGAATCATATTCTCGCACAGATTAATACATCGTGTGACCCACGAGATATGAGTTTTAATCGCTATACACTTGTTAGAGATATATAGCAACTAAACCAGTTTATCAATGAAACTCAACAAGCTCGCTATACCCTAGAACTCTTGAATATTTAACATAAGTTGACATATCTCTTTTCAATCCCTGAATTCGTCAGAGCATATTCAACCCTTTTGCAAAAAACTATGTATTCATAATCAAGACCCTGCTTGATTGACTAGTCAATGAATCACAATAATATATGTTAAATTAAGACGTTCTTCTCATCTCACTAAGTATCTATAGTCTCTCACTGTATTGCCGTTATTAATCATAGCTCTTTTGGTAACATGCTAAAGTAGCAACACTAAAGTGAAGACTTAGAATATAGTAGAAAGTCATAAGGGTAACCAATAGATAAGGACTCATACTTTTGAGAAAATAGGGATAATTTTTTTCAATCCTGTTGGGGGTCAAATTAGCACATGTCATTTTCCTAAAACACATGTCACAATGTCTTTAACTTCCTTCCAAGAAAGCGTATGTCGTATTTCATTTAATTTAGACATCGTGTAAATCAGAGTTCAAGTGTGTCCCATACACTTAACTCGGATATCCTCCCTCCAAGGTATATGATCCCCGTCGATTTAGCTTTACAACAAGTTGGATTTGATTCGTGGCGAAATCTATCTCGATTACATTAACTATCGTAATCTTATCTCTGCGCTCCCACTGATCCAGAGACGATTGCTCGTATGAGAGAGCCAATCATAACTTGCCGACATACTATTATATATGAACCATCACATAAAATTAATAAAACATATATGTATAGTTAATCCATTAACTATTCCATTAACATACACAAACATATTCAATACATCGTTTTTAAATCCTTTGCAAATCCAATCCCTTTACATGTACTATGTATACATCTCTAACAAAATTGAACTTCATATCAATGTGTTTGGTCTCTTCATGATATTTAGGGTCTTTTGTGTAAGCAATAACCGCCTGATTATCACAATTAATTAAAAATAGCTCCCACTGGAGTGTTTGAGACCTCCAAATGTTACATAAATCTTCTCAACCAAATAGCCTCTTGAACTGTAGACGCACATGCCATAAACTCGGCTTCCATTAGTGGACAGTGCTATTCAAGTCTGTTTCTTGCTACACCATGAGATTGCGCTAGAGCAAGAAGACATAACCAGGAGTTGATTTACATTTATCTAAATCACCACTCCAGTCAGCGTCTATATACCCATTCAGTGTACTGTTATTCCGTTGATAACAGAGAGAATAGTCTGCAGTCAATCACATTGGCATTTGGTACTCTGGCCATTTCATTCTTTTCATCTTGAGTCTTTGGATACATTTGCTGACTCAATGATTCGCCTTTCACAATGGAAGTATCTATAGATTTGCAGGTGTTTATTTTGAATCGTTCTAAAAGTTTCTTGATGTAAGTCTCTTGAGACAAACCCAATAATTTCTTTGAACGATCCCTATGGATCTTCGCACCAAGTATGCACTCTGCTTCACCCATATCTTTCATTTTGAAATTCGAAGACAACCATCCTTTTATGATTTTAGGATACTCTTTGCTATTTTCAGCTAGTAGTATGTCATCCACATACAAGGATAGAATCACAAAACAACCATTGGATCGTTTAACGTAAACACAGTGGTCTTCATTTATCATAACAAAGTTATATGAGATGATCGTTGTGTGTAATCTTAAATGCCAGTGCCTGGAGGATTGTTTAAGTTTGTAGATCGACTTTTTCAATCTAAAAACTTTATCCTCTTGGCCTCAAAGAATAAATCATACAGGCTATTGCATGTAGATTTCTTCTTCTAATTCTCCATTGAGAAATGCGGTCTTAGCATACATTTGGTGTAATTCTAAATCCGTACTAGCCACTATAGCCAACAGAAGATGAATCGAGGCAAAGCTCACAATAGGTGATAAAGTTACTTCATGGTCAATACCCTCTTGTTGAGTTTAACCTTTTTCCACCAAGCGAACTTTATACCTCTCTAATGAGCCATCAGCCTTTCTATGATTTTGAGAATCCATTTATTCCCAATTTCCATTCGTCCCTTTGGAAGATCTACAAGTTCCCAGACTTGATTTAACTTCATAGACTCCATCTCCTCTTTCATCCATTTCTCCTTTTCCAAACAAGTTAGAGCTTCTTTAATGTTTCTGGGCTCTTCTTCGTCAACAAAAGAATCATCTCCATTTTCTGGTGAAACTAAAAAAACTTGTCCTTCAATGTCATAATGCCTTTTGAGCATATGTTTCCTAGAACTTTTCGAGATGAGATAACTGATGATTGTCTTCTGTTAGACAAAATGCTCTTATTGGAAATCACCTAATTCTCAATCGGCAAATATCTATCAAGATCCACACCATCAACTATCAAGATCCACACCATCAGCTTATTACTCCCACTTGGATCTTATAGGTATTGGTTTTCTACTATCTCGAAAATTGGTCCGGCATCCCTGATGCCCCCTTTACTAGAAAATTCAGTTTCCAGAAATGAACATTATGTGATTCTGTCTCAGTTAAGCTTCCATCGTGATCTCCTATGAACACATAACCCTTAGAATGTATAAAGTATCTTATGAAGATACATTTTTTTTTCTAGGACCCAACTTTCCATACTGACTCGATGAATCATGTACTAAGATGCTGATCCCCAAGCTCTAAGGTTACTCAAGTCAGGTTTTCTACCCGTCCAAAGTTCATATGGAGTCGAAGCAACTGACTTAGAAAGCACGCAATTAAGCACATAAGCTTCCGTAAATAACGCATCTCGTTAGAATAGGTTGTGACATTATGGATTTTACCATCTCCAACAAAGTCCTATTCATTTTCCAGCAACACCATTTTGTTGATGTGCATAAGGAACAGTTAATTGTTGGATTATACCATTTCATTACTAAATTCCTTGAATTGTTTTGATAGATATTCACGTCCTCTATCAGTTCTTAGAACTTTGATAGACTTGTCTTTTGATTTTCAACTTCACTCAAGTATCGTCTAAAACAATCCAATGCTTCAGACTTATGAGATATCAAATAGACATCCAAAATGTGAATAATCATCAATGAACGTAATGAAATAGTGAGCTCCATGTCGTGCTCTCACATTTACAGAACCACATATATCAGAATGGATTACTTTTAATGGAGATTAAGACATAATAGCTTTACCAAAAGTTTTTCTAGTCATTTTGCCAGCAAGATAATTTTCGCATTTGGATAATTTGACTTTAGAAGAAAGACTCAACAATCCTTCTTTCACAAGTCTATTCATCCTATTTTGCCCAATATGACCTAATCTAGCATGCCAAATATCATCATTCACATTTGCATTGCTAGAAGAACAATCATTTAGCGAATATGAATAATCTTCATAACAACTAAATGTCATTCTATTCCAATATAAAACCATAAAGCCATCAGTCATATGTCCAGATGCATAACAAGTATCATCAATGCTAATTACCACATGTACCTTTAGTAAACAATACATCATAAACTGAAACAGAATTTAGATTTTGCGTGATCTCCGGAGCATATAGAACATCATGTAGGATAAAGACCCGACCATCATCAAGGTCCATTTTGCAAGTTTCAAATCCTTTGACTTCGACTCGAGCATTATTTCCGACACAGATCCACCTAGTCTCATTTGGAAAGCGATGGAAATCTACAAAAACTCCTCTATCACTTGTCATATGGTCTGTTGCTCTTGAGTCTATATTCCACAAGGGATAAGAATCAGACAACAAGACAGTACTGAGACATAAATTTCACACAAAACAGAATAAGATGAATCAACCTTGTCCCTCCTCGGCTCAGGGTATTCACGAGCATAATGACCAAGTTTACTATAATTGTAATATGACATCTTGCTTCTATCCTTCTTATTCTTTTATCACGCTTCTTTTCTTTTTCTGTTCATCAGTTTTAGTTGGATTATTTTCAGGCTTACCTCCACCACCGTCGGATCGTATTTCCTACTTTCCCTTCTTCCCTTTTCCTTTTGATGCCCCAAGCTCCCTTGGAAGTAGAATCGGTATGGAAGGCCCCAGAAGAAGGCTTTGAGGCTCCGAGCCTCTCATCTTCTAGCTCAACATGACGAGCAACATTACTTAAAGTCTTAATGCTTCATTATGAGTCAAGTTGGCTTTTAGATGTTCCCAACGATCAGGTAAAGAGTGAATCAGGGCTTGGATTTGTTGTTCATCAGAGAGCATATAACCGGCAGTCTTAAGTTCGATTATCATATTAGACATCTCCCTGAGACGTTGTCTAATGTTATTGTCTGGTTCCTTTTTATAAGTGTCGAACTTAATAGTTAACTGCCTAAGCCTTGTAACCAATGTACCACCATACTTCTAACACAGATAGACCAAGATATCATGTGCGGTGAGATTTTGCTCACATTCATGAATCATTTCATTGATTACTGAGCTTACAAGAATACCTCGTGCAATATAATTTTTCTTTTCCATGCCTGGTATGCTTGTTGGTCACACCTCCCTTGATTTCTAATTCCCTCGCCTGAATCAGCCATCACTTGGTTTATAGCATTCAATGTATCTTGTTCATACAATACATACCAAATTTTTTGACTCCTTGTATCATAATTGTCACCATTGAGTTTCTCACCTTTGTTCAACTCAGCGACAACGAATTTCGATGCTATTTTCTTTGATAGAGATTAAAGTGATTCAGTATGTTAATAATGTTTTATTAAGTTTACGTTAAGCCAAACAGAGACATCTCAATAAATAACACAAGTCTTAATCTCGAAAAATAGCTCGGAGACTATTAATCATCAATCTCATCAAGTGTCATAATACTAGATTCTTATTTCAAAACGTAAAACACATTTAAGGTTCAATTAATTAACAATAACATTGAACTGCCACTAATAAATTGAACTTAAACAACCATCCATAATAGCAAAAACACCAAGTCTGACAAGTCATGAATATAAAATTCTAATGAACTCCCTGAGTTTCCAACTAGAAATACAATGGAAATGAATTAAGGAAATCTATGGATTAATCTTCCTAATTTATCATTACTAGATTTCCATCGATGCTCATAATCAAATTTCTTAGTCCCCACACTATAGATAGCTTGCCCCAGAGGATCTATATGAGGATTCTTTATCTAACGCTTCTCTCGACCACTTAGTCTCAAAGAATCTGAATGTCGAATGCTTCCCATCCTTAAGCAGGCTGATCTTAGTGCCTGTGTCATATCTCTTGCTACAGAAGCATTGATCAAATCTTGCATAATTTGTCGACCATTAGATTTCACTTCATAAGTCTCCCACTGAACCCAAAAATCCTTTTGTAGGTAAGGAGGCAAAGTGTTCACCCAGGTCTCAGGACAGGAAACTTCGAAATACTTATCACGTGAAATCGTATTACTATAAATTAAAGGCAACATTCGATTGTAGAGTTCAATCAATTCAACTGTGTGGTCCCTTATGTTGTGTGTTGACTTCATTTTATAATTCAGAAATTTATGGAGGACTTCATCTTTAGTCCTAATGTCTTCTTCTGTAATTGTTCCTTGTCCTGACATGCCTCTGAGAAAACAAGCAACCACAAAAAACACACCAGTGTTAGTCAAACTATATCACATGAATTTCCTCTCCATATAATTCATATGGAAACAACTTTCCAAAATGCAATAGGCATATTCACAAGTGAATCAGTCCAACTCACTTTGGCTCCCACTTCCATAGGCTATAAGAGTTTGAACAATTCTAACATCACTAAACACCATGAATTTTGAATTAAATGACATATTAAGGTGCATTATTACCAAAAATTGAAACCAAATAGCCACCCCATAGGTTCATATTCAACAAATATGTCATAAAATGAAGTAAAACCACACATACACACTTAAAGATGACCTCAAACGCTCCCGAAAACATCACCATTGCATTCCAAGCATCGAAACATGTCAGAGAAACATTGGACAGTCGCCGAAAAGCCTGCCACGCGCTGGCGCGCCGCCCAGAGACTCCACACACCACCACGCGCCTTCCACGCACGTCCACATGCCCGGACGCACCCTTACGCGCCGCCACGCGCTGGTTGCAACTGGTAGTTATTCGGCGCGTGTTCCACATGCGCCACCGCTGATTGGCCGATTACCGGTGCGTGAACCTCATGCACCACAGACGGATTGGCCGTTAACTGGCGCATGAACCTTACGCGCCATCGCCTTCAGGCATTCCCCGACTGCCTCTGACCTGGTCCGGTCTGTCTCTGGTCCGGTCTGGTTCTCGTCGGTTCAGTCCGGTTTGGGCTGGTCTGACCCGGTCAACCCATTAATTTATTTTAATTGCTAAATGGTCCCTGACCTTCATCAAATTCTCAAGAACAGACCCCCAAACTTTCTGAACTTTTGCAGTTTAGCCCCAATTACAAAAATTACTTCAAAAATTCATAACTTGAGTTTTAGAAGGCCAAAAAATCCACAAAAGAAATTGGCGGACTCCTCTCGACGAGACCTCTCCAATGTTATAACTAAAACATGCTTTCTATGCACGAAAATTTTGACAAAAATAAGGACCCGTGAACCTTTTAAAGGTTAAAAACGTCCAACAACAAGGAATAGGCACTGGACATTAAAAAATCTGTCTTTTCATTCATACATATGATCAATCAACATCATACAACCCAACATGCATGAGATTCATCACAAATCATGTATGATCATATTCAATACAAAAAGCAGAAAACAAAAATCATGATATTTTCAATCCAGAAAAAACAAATGGAGTACCAACCATTGGCTCTGATACCAATGTTGGAAAAATTCACGATCATAAAACGCTAACCCTATTCATGCACAGGGAGAAATCTTACCTTTCTCCATAGGATTAAATTGCAGCGGAAGAATATCTACGAACTTGTTGGTACTCACGGGATTCACTGTGATCTTCTGGATCAAATCTCACAACACTGGGTTATAGATTATGTTTCCATGATATTGTACTAATCATGAAGAATATGATGAACTGGGTTTCGTTGTGATTCGGGAGAGAAAATAAGATGAACGCTTTCATTTGCGTTCAGCATTCTTCAACGCATTTGAATGTTTCTGCGCACTCTGATCTGTAACACGTGTCACCGTATATATACCCTTTAGACAACTGCATGGAGCAGTGTCTATTATCCCAAAACATGGGAGTTGAAACTACCGTTATTCAACTCCCTCTCTCTATCTCCCTTATCCACTTGCATATGTGGAATATAAATAAATAATATTAATAATTATTTCCACTCCTCCTCCCGGATTGTAAATAATTGATTAGCCATAACTTGTAGTCGGGATGACCAATTCAAGAATTTATCGAACCACAGGGAGGTCGATGCTAGCACTTAAGCGATATCACGTTTATCACGATTTTATAGAAACGAATCATAGATGGATGGTTTGGGTAACAAGTAATTAAATGAAAGTAGACAAGTAATAATCAAATGACAAGATAAAAATGATGAATGAGTGGTTTTCCAAATTGAGTAGAAGTGAGATTAACAACACTATTGAAGTGGTAACTTATGGATTCATGCATTAAACTCATATGTATCAAGGGTTAAGACTAAGGGCCAACACTAATACCACCTAAACTTCCTCTCGAAATGAATAGGATGTAGATCATTTGCATAATCTCAAAATAGCTCAAAGGTTGGTTCTAAATTAAACTATTCCAACTAGGTACTAAGTTCAATTATAGAATTCCTTCATATAATCAATTGTCTTCTCAATCTAACTAATCACATGTTCCATCAAAGAGTTCTAAATAATAAAGGACTTCTCAATCACTTTACCATTTATAATGCACATGAGGTGTTTGATGAAATGATTCACTTGACTATCCTAAGCACATAATTGATTTCTCAATCTAATCATATAATTAGAACAATCAAACACACAAAACATCATAGATCTCAAGATATAAAAGCACCAATGATAGAAAATCAAATATCCCCATCAACAAATGAATTTAATTACATAGATCCACAAATTAACCAACAACCTTCATGTTGCTAATCTCACAAGGGAGATTAGCCTACAATCTTCATAAGATCCATAACATAGACATTATAATTCTTACAAATCATGATAAACTAAAGGATTAACACAAAATTGGAATGAAAACTCCCTTGGAAATGGATCCAATTAAATCTCCCTTCTTCCTTTGGTGATCACCCAAGCTTCCTTGCTTCTTCACTTGATTTGGATGGAGGAAATTATGGAAAAATGATGTAGATCTCAAAATGATGAATGGGATGGAGAATATGGTGTGAAATCAAAGGAACGGTGTGTGAGGTGTGTGGGAACAGTAGCAAATCGGATCTCTTTATAAAATCTGAATGGAGGGGTATTTATACCCTTTTGGGCCTTCTAGAAGGATTCTGATTTTTTTCTGATCCCAGACACGACACGAGTCGTGTGGCGCAACACGGCCATGAGGTGCCCGTGTTGCGTGAACTGATGCACCCGCACGGCCATCGCTTACAGGCCCGTGTTGGCACGTTCTCCCTCGTTTCAACTCCAAATTGAGTTCCGTTTTTTCCTACATCTTCCTTATCATATTTAGCATCAAATAAAAAGTGAAAATAGTAGGTTTAAGCTCATTCACACACATTTCCATGAAAACACAAAACACAACCAAATAACACATAAAATACGGATAAAAATATATGAAAACACATATAAAAAGACACTAAAATCTAGGTGAAAATATCACTCATCACACCCCCAAACTTAAAGTGTTGTGTGTCCTCGCACAACGAAAATGATAAACCATGAAGAGTGATTTTCACCTAGGAAAAGACTAAACGAACATAAGTAATAACACATCAATAGCAATAAGAATTACAAACTATGCTAAGGCATCCTACATCAATAAAATCATAACATGAGAAATTAACAAGTTCAATCAAAAGAGAATAAAGTGTAATATAGTCCCTTTTAGTCCAAGCCTTACATAGGTTATAAATTTCACTCAACACTCTTAAAAGTAGGTAAATCAACACTCATCAATTGATTGGCTTGACTCGCTATAAGCTTGCTCGTGGACTACATTCACAAACCGCCAAAGTTTCCATTAATGATCAAAAAGGTCTTTCATTAAGGATGTAATGATAGGCTCTTTGGTAGGGTATGGAAGATATGGATAATAGTGACTAAGTAAGTGTAAGTAATCGAAGAGATGGCCAATTTCTCCAACTTCTCCACTTTTCTTTCTTCCTTTCTCAACTTTGGTAATCACAAGCACTAATCGTCAACTTTCCTTAGATTTTTATCTTCTTTTAATGCATGCTTCCTTCTTTGAACTTTTAAGTACTTGAGCATATTGTTATTGCTTTGCTCATTTTCTTGTTTTGGGTTGCATGTCCATTCTTTCTTGTGCTCTTTTTCATCATTTTTCTTGCTTGTTTACCATTTCCTTTTTTTCTTTTTCTTCCTTATCAAACCTTTCTAGTTACCATCTCCTCAATCACCCACACAAATGGTATATATGTAAGGCTTAAGTGGGTATTCATGGCTTGTAATGTGCTTATATCACAATAAATAGGCTTTAAGGCTCAAAATGGTTAACTAGGGATGATGTTCATGGTAGGAAAATATATGGCAATGACTATGAATAACAAAGATGGCCTTAGATCATTTCACTAATCTCCACAAATCGGGCTCGTTCCTATAGTCCTTGAGCAAATTCTAGCTTATCAAACACAACCAATCCACTCATGAAGAAAAATACCATGTATGCACGGTTGAGGCTCAAACGCTCACAAGCTTGTGCTCGGACCTTAAGAAACTTATTACACCACATCCATCTCAAAATTGAACAAGTTAAGTAAAACATGTCACAATTCGAAAGTGTAGAGATTCTTAATCATAACTTGTCATCACTTACTACCACAACATATCACCACTCATGTTCAAAAATGACTCACAACATCCCAAAACAAACCACCAAACATACCAAGACAAAATAAGAAAACACATAAAACATAAAATAAAGACTCAACAAACAAGAAACAAAACAAAAACACATAACATGCAAGAATAAAAGTCACCATCATAAAACAATGAAGCACACATTCATAACATCTATAATCAATGTAAGCTCACAATCATCCCAACTTTTATTGAAAAGGAAATCCTAAATTACGAAAATAAACATCCCAAAAACATAACGCATGAAGTAGCATGCTAATCCATTCAATCCAAATCAAAATCAATTAGAAGTGATAAGGTGTAGAGTACTCCCTCAATAGGCATTTGGTAAGGAAAGCGTTTGCTCCAAGCTCCATTCGTGCTTCCAATACCCTTCATTCATACTCAAAACTCATACAACACCATTAGCTCAACAATTGCCTTAAAAATATGGATTCACATGCACTTCAACACCACCAATCATACCAAAATCCAACCAAACTCATGAAAAAATTTTAAAATTTGTGTGAATTTTACAAGAAGACCTATCATCATCAATATCATCATATCAAGCACACTCAAGTGGTGAGTCACACCACGCACTCTCCCCCCAAACTTAAATCGAACTAAGTGGTGAGAATTAAGTTTGCAAAAAGTGGTGGGACTTACCCTTGTAGTTTCCATTGATGATCTTCTTGTGGAGAAGTAAACGCATCCATACGACTCAAGCTATGTTCACCATGCACTTTCCCCCCAAACTTGACTCGATACAAGAGTCGAGAATTAAGTTTGCAACAAATGGTGACATTTTTACTCAAATCTATGAAGCTCTTCTCCTTTCTTCAAAATTTTTTTTCTCACGAACACAATCCACCTACAAGACCAAAATAAACAACAAAAAGCATCAAAATAACAAAAGAATGGGTTGCCTCCCATTTAGCGCTAAGTTTAACGTCTTCAAGCCGGACGGAATTTTACGATCATTGGACCAAAGGATGGTCCATCCCACTTTCTCCTCGCATCCTCACTTTGAACATTAGCTTGGCCTTCTTCTTGTCCACTAGCTCAACCTCTCCATTCTTGCTCACTAGCATCAAATCGTCATCAAGAAGTGATTCTAGTGGACTTCCTCTTTCTCCTTTGTCAAGTTTCCAATCGAGGTTCGGAGCTTTCTTTCTATCAACATCACAAGAAGACAAGTTAGTATTTGACAATTTCATATAATCATGAAGAAATGAATTTAAATTGTCAAAGAGAAGAGAATCATGATCATCGAAATCATCTGGAGGCTTTAAGTGAGACTTGGCTCCTTTTTCCTTCTTACACCTGAACGTGACACTCTTTCCTTTTGAGCTCAAGGATAACTCTTCTCTACCAACATCAATTCTTGCTCTTCCCATAGCTAGAAATGGCCTTCCCAAAATGAGTGGAACTTTGGGGTCCGCCTTCACTTCCAAAATCATAAAGTCGACCGGGAAAACTAGCCCCTTCACCTTTACCTCCACGTCTTCAACAATTCCTAGTGGCTTCACAACCTCACCATTGACAACTTCAAGACGGATAGTAGTAGGCTTTAACTTTCCAATTGCAAGGTCTTTGAACGTGGCATGAGACATCACGTTAACGCTTGCCCCCAAGTCACACAATGCATCAAGGGTACCTTTCTTTTCAAAATCACAAGGAATTATGAACTTGCCCGGATCACCAACTTTTGTAGGCCCCCCTTTTTGCATTGATCCACTTGCTTCGGGTTGCTCTTCTTTCCTTTTTTTCTCATACTTTTTCTTGAGCTCTTTCACATACTCCTCAAACTCCTTTTTCTTCTCCTCTTTTACAAACATTTGTGGATAGGGAATAGGGAATGGAGTGATCGGAATACCCCAATAATCACGTTTGTACTCCTCTTCTTTACCCTTTTCTTCAACTTTCTTTTCTTCTTGCACCCTTTTCCACTTAGGTATCCATTTAGGCTTTTGCTCTTCTTTCATTTCTTCAACAACCTTGCTTTCCACCAACCCTTCTTCAATATTTCTTTCCTCTTCCGTTTCAACAAATAAACATTGAGCTTTCGGATTAACCTCGGTTGTGGCTGGAAACTTTCCTTTTTGTTGAGCACTCATTGAGCTCACCATTTGACCAAATGAATACTCCAAGGCTTTGAGTCTTCTATCACTATTTTCTTCAATGGCTTTGAATCGTCTTTCAAAATTTTCCTCTTGAGTCTTGTTGGAGGCAATCAACTTTTCAAGAAGTTCTTCGGTAGTCGCCTTCCCTTCATTATTTGGCGCTTTAGCTCCCGGATGATACCCCGGAGGATAAGCAACCGCATTACTTGGGTTTGCATAAGAAAAATTATCTTGCCTCCTTGGTTGTTGTGGATAAGAACTTCCACTTCCTTGGCTAGTGAAACCTCCTTGCCTTGGTTGTTGTGGTGGGTGCGAACTTCCACTACTTTGAGCGTTGAATCCTCCTTGCCTTTGTGGATAACTTCCTTGATTTTGATTGAAATTACCTTGGTAATTATTTTGATAATTACCTTGATAATTTCTTCCTTGCATATAAGACACATCCTCAACACGTGGCATAGAGTTGGTCCATTGTTCACCATTCACAACATTCGGAGGTAGCACACCTTGCTCGACTTGTAGTCCCTCAACCATATTCGCTCCTTGATTGTTCACACCTTGATTCAAGCTCATTTGTTTAACAACTTCCGCCACTATCTTTTCCATGCTTGGCATACTTGGTTCAACACTTACACTCTTCACACTAAACTGTTGTCCTTTATCATAGTTCTCAAAACCATAGCTTCCACTAACTCTCTCCGATGGCCATTGATAGACATTTGTAGCAATCTCATCAAAAATTCGAATAGCCCTTTCCGGAGTTACTCCAAGTACGGATCCTCCTGCCGAGGCATCAACAAGCACTCTTTGCCCGTTCACAAGTCCTTGATAGAAAAATCCAACTTGTTGATTCTCCGGGAAACCATGTTGTGGACACTTGCGTAGCATTTCTTTGAACCTTTCCCACGCTTCATAAAAGCTCTCTTGAGGCATTTGCTTGAATTGTGTGATCAAGCTCTTCATTTGAAGCGTCTTTGACGGTGGGAAGTACTTGTTTAAAAACAATTGTGCTAGCTCGTCCCAAGTGTTGCACGTACCGGGAGTAATGGTGGAGAGCCATGTTCTTGCTCTATCCCTCAAAGAGAATGGGAATAACCTCATCTTTATGCAATCCTCGCTCACTCCGTTCATCTTCACCGTGTTAGCAATTTCAACGAATTGAGCTAGATGAGCATTAGGATCTTCATTCGGAGCTCCACCAAACTGTTGCTCTCTCACCAATGAAATCAAGCCCATTTTAAACTCAAAGTTGTTGGCATGAATTGGTGGTCCCATCATTTGTGGAAGTGCCCTCGGCATGAAGAAATCCCGGATCACTCTTTGATCATTTTGAATTCCATGTTGAACCGGAGGTGGAGGTACATACGCTTGTTGTGGAGGAGCATAACCTTGTTTAAAACCTTGTTGAATCATCGCTTGTTGCACAAGTTGTTGAATATAAGCTTGATTGTTTATAGCTCCATGATTTTGATAGGCTTGTTGAGGAGGATTCTCATTGAATTGATGTGTGTTGTCTTGCACGTTCATATTGTGTCCTCCTTCCCCATCATGCTCTATCCCAACACGATTGTCACCTTGAAAATTCTCCATTCGCTCACTATTTTTGGTTTTGTTCTCTCTTCTCTTTCTCTTCAAAGTGTTTTCAAGCTCTAAATCAATTGGTTCGACTTGCTTCCCTTTTGACCTCGTTTGCATACACCTTCAAGATAAGAGAAATTAGAACAAATTTTCACAAAGCAAATACAAGTAATAAATACAAGAAAAAAAATGTCTCTAGTAAGATCGCTCTAAACATTCCTTCTTTAAGCTACTAGCAACCGTTACCTCCCCGGCAACGGCGCCATTTGATTAGCCATAACTTGTAGTCGGGATGACCAATTCAAGAATTTATCGAACCACAGGGAGGTCGATGCTAGCACTTAAGCGATATCACGTTTATCACGATTTTATATAAACGAATCATAGATGGATGGTTTGGGTAACAAGTAATTAAATGAAAGTAGACAAGCAATAATCAAATGACAAGATAAAAATGATGAATGAGTGGTTTTCCAAATTGAGTAGAAGTGAGATTAACAACACTATTGAAGTGGTAACTTATGGATTCATGCATTAAACTCATATGTATCAAGGGTTAAGACTAAGGGCCAACACTAATACCACCTAAACTTCCTCTCGAAATGAATAGGATGTAGATCATTTGCACAATCTCAAAATAGCTCAAAGGTTGGTTCTAAATTAAACTATTCCAACTAGGTACTAAGTTCAATTATAGAATCCCTTCATATAATCAATTGACTTCTCAATCTAACAAATCACATGTTCCATCAAAGAGTTCTAAATAATAAAGGACTTCTCAATCACTTTATCATTTATAATGCATATGAGGTGTTTGATGAAATGATTCACTTGACTATCCTAAGCACATAATTGATTTCTCAATCTAATCATATAATTAGAACAATCAAACACACAAAACATCATAGATCTCAAGATATAAAAGCACCAATATAGAAAATCAAATATCCCCATCAACATATGAATTTAATTACATAGATCCACAAATTAACCAACAACCTTCATGTTGCTAATCTCACAAGGGAGATTAGCCTACAATATTCATAAGATCCATAACATAGACATTATAATTCTTACAAATCATGATAAACTAAAGGATTAACACAAAATTGGAATAAAAACTCCCTTGGAAATGAATCCAATTGAATCTCCCTTCTTCCTTTGGTGATCACCCAAGCTTCCTTGCTTCTTCACTTGATTTGGATGGAGGAAATTATGGAGAAATGATGTAGATCTCAAAATGATGAATGGGATGGAGAATATGGTATGAAATCAAAGGAATGGTGTGTGAGGTGTGTGGGAACAGTAGCAAATCGGATCTCTTTATAAAATCTGAATGGAGGGGTATTTATACCCTTTTGGGCCTTCTAGAAGGATTCTAATTTTTTTCTGATCCCAGACACGACACGAGTCGTGTGGCGCAATACGGCCATGAGGTGCCCGTGTTGCGTGAGCTGATGCTCCCGCACGGCCATCGCTTACAGGCCCGTGTTGGCTACACGGGTCGTGTGCTGCAACACGAGTCGAACTCCGCAACACGGCCAAGTGGTGGTCGTGTTGGATGAATAGATGTTGCCGCATGACCATTCTGAACAGGCCCGTGTTAGCTACACGAGTCGTGTACTGCGACACGGCTCGTGCCACCGACACGGCCAGTCGTGTTGCTGCTGCCCTGATTCCTTCACTGTTTTGGCTCGTTCTCCCTCGTTTCAACTCCAAATTGAGTTCCGCTTTTTCCTACATCTTCCTTATCATATTTAGCATCAAATAAAAAGTGAAAATAGTAGGTTTAAGCTCATTCACACACATTTCCATGAAAACACAAAACACAACCAAATAACACATAAAATACGGATAAAAATATACGAAAACACATATAAAAAGACACTAAAATCTAGGTGAAAATATCACTCATCAATAATAATTGAATATTATTTATATTATTTTATTTCACATAAGAAGTGTGGATAAGAGAGAAAGAGAGGGATTTAGTAAAGCCGTTAATTAACTCCCATCTTCTGGGAAATATATTCTTCTGCGTGGAGGCATGCATGAGAGTACGCTAAAAAATGCTGAGACACGCGTAATAGAACGTCGCGTTACAGAACGAAGAATGCTGAAACGTTCATGCATGCGACAGAACGCAAGAGTGCATTTTCTCTCTCGTTTTCTCTCCCGAAATCACATCGAAAATCCAGTCATCATATTCCACAATTAATAAAACATCGTGGAAATTAATTCACAACCCTGTGTTGTGAGATTTGATCCATGAGATCACAGTTCTATCGTGAGTACCAACAGGTTCATATGTTTACTTTCGCTGCAACGAAAACTCTATGGAGAAAGGTATGATTTCTCCCTATGTATGATCGTGAGTTTTTTCCAACATTAGTATCAGAGCCAATGGTTGGTACTCCGTGTTTAGTTTTCTCTCTGGATTTTCATGTTTTAATTATTCTGCCTTCATGATTTAAATATTCTCATATAAATTTTTGTTTGATGTTATATGATTGCTGTATTGTATGACATTAATGGGTTGCTTATGTGAGTATGAGCCAGATTATGATTTATCCCAGTGAACATGTGATGTTTAACGTTGAAATTCACCGTTAATGTTAAAGGGTGTGAATTTTTTGTCATTTTTTCGTGTAAACAATAGTATGTTTGATTATACCACTGGATAGGTCTCGTCTAGAGGAGTCCGTCAGTATTTTTTGTGCATTTTTTGGCCCTCTAAAACTCAAGATATGATTTTTTGAAGATTTTTCGTGATTGGGGCTAAACTGCAAACTTTCAGAAACTTCAGGGGTTGTTTTTTGAAAATTAGAAACAATTGAGGGACTTCTCTATAATAATCATAACTGCTATTGAATTGGGTCGGGCCGGGTCAGAAGAGGCGAACCGGGTCAGACCGCTGGACACGGGTCAGACCAGCGGGTCAGCCCGTGACCGGAGACCACCGGGGGACAGGCCTTGGCGGAGGCGCATGAGCACGCTCTAGCAACGGGAATACCGGCAGTGGCGCGTGAGTACCACGCGCGGAAGTCGGCAGTGGCGCGTGGATCACATGCGCCGACAACACATCACCGGTGGTGGCACGTGTAATACATGTGCCGGGAGTCAGCCCAGCATCAGCCGCGCGTGGTGGCGCGTGAAAGCGCATCCCAGTGCGTGGACGCATGTGACAGTGCGTGGAGGCGCATGACAGCACGTGGACGCGTGTGACAGCGCGTTGCAGCTCCAAGCGGCGCATTCTGGTGCGTGCCGGCGCGTGGAACTGCTTTCTGGCGACTGTCCGACCTATTCCGGCGTGTTTCGATGCATGGAGTCCAATTGTGATGTTTCCAAGAGTGTTTGACGTAATCTTAAGTGTACATGTGTGGTTTTACTTCATTTTATGTGATATTTGTTAAATTCGAACCTATAGGGTTGCTATTTGGTTGCAATTTTTGGTAATGATGTATCTTTATATGTCATTTATTTCTAAATTCATGGTGTTTAGTGATGTTTAAATTGTTCAAATTTCTGTAGCCTATGAAAGTGGGAACCAAAGTGAGTTGGACTGATTCACTTGTGAATATATCTATTGCATCTTGGAAAGTTATTTCCATATGCATTAAATAGAGAGGAAATTCATGTGATATAGTTTGACTAACACAGGTATGTTTGTTTATTGGTTGCTCGTTTTCTCAGAGGCATGTCAGCACAGGGAACAATTTCAGAGGAAGACATTAGGACTAAAGATGAAGTCCTCCATGAATTCTTGAATTATAAAATGAAGCCTGATTAGAGCTATTTTCACCTATATTTTAGTGTCTTTTTATATGTATTTTCGTATTATTTTATCCGTATTTTATATGTTATTTGGTTGTGTTTTGTATTTTTATTGAAATGTGTGTGAATGAACTTAAACGTAAGATTTTCACTTTTTATTGGATGCTAAACATGATAAGGAAGGTGTAGGAAAAAGCGGATCTCAATTCGGAGTTGAAACGAGGGAGAACGAGCCAAAACAGTGAAGAAATGCAGGAGCCAGCACACGAGCCGTGTAGCCAACACGGCCCTGTAAGAGTTGGCCGTGTGGCGACATCTAGTCACTCAACACGGGCAACTTCAGGTCGTGTCCAGTTGCACGAGTCGAGTCGGGAGCACGAGCCGTGTCACCAACACGGCCCTGTAAGAAGGTGGCCGTGTGGCGACATCAGAAGAGCCAACACGACCACACCTGTGCCCGTGTTACAACACACGACTCGTGTTGCAGCACACGAGCCGTGTTGCGTAACACGGCCCTGTAAGGCGAGGCCGTGCGGCAGCATCAGAAGACACAACACGGCCACCCCGTGGCCGTGTTGCATAACACGACTCGTGTTGTGTATTTTCCTGCAGAAATTTCCAGATCCTTCTAGAAGCCTCCAAAGGGGTATAAATACCCCTTTATTCAACAATTGGCAGGGAATCCGAAAATCCTATCATCTACACACACCTCACACACCATTTCTTCCATTTCCCACCATCATCTTCATCCACCTTCATCCATTTTGATCCATCTTCATCATCTCCATTAATTCTCCATCAAAACTTCATCCCTTCCATTGGGTGTGAGAGATCTTAAGGAATCAAGAGCTAGAGGTGGAGATCAAGAAGAATAGAAGATTCTCTTCAAGAAATTGATAGGGAAGAATCCATTCATTTTGTATTTCTTTAGATCTTAGACTATGGATAATTGTAATGAATCATTTAATTGTTTTGTTACTTTTATCATGTTAGGCTAATCCCTCTAGTGGGATTAGGAATATGAAGAGCATATTAGATTTATATTATCATGTGGATTAAATTGGTTTTTAATTTAATTGATGTTGATTTCTATTCATGGAGTTTAATTGTCTTGATATTGTGATGGCATGGTTTGTTATTCATGAATGTTTATTGGTTTAATGGATTGTTGATCAATGGATTATTTGTGGTAATTAAATGCTATTATGATGTTCATGTATGTATTGCTTGGAGTGAGACGGAAACGACCCTCTATAGTATTAGGAAGGCATGATTAGACATTGAGTTTGGGTTTGACCGAAAGGATATTTGAATTCAATGAGGGGAACCAATCCATTCGTTGGCCTTAGTACACAAAAAGGGAGAGTTTATTCTAACTAGTACCTAGATGGAAGGGGTTAATGTTGGGCTTTGATCTTAAGTGCTTTTGGGAGTCTAAAATGGATCAACAACCTTTGTAACCCGAAAGGGAGCTTAGGATACAATCGTGATCACCCTTAGTCTACATCAATTGAGTTGAATTCCGTTTGCATGATAATATGAATTGAGTGTGCTTGGATGTTTCTAATCCCATGTTTTTCCATACTTGAACTTAAGCACCCATTTTCTTTACTTGTCATTTATCTTATTTGCTATCTTATTTACTTGCTTCTTGTTTTAGTTGTTATCCAATCTCAAAACCCCCGATCATCTTTACAAAAACAACAATGAACATGAGCTCACGTATTTTGCTAGTACGAAAATAACTCCTTATTGGATTGATAATTTTTCTTGGGATATACTACTACAACGATCGAGTATTCTTGCTCGTGAGTGCTATAAAATTAGGCAAACAAGAAAATGGCGCCGTTGCCAAAGGGGAGTTTGACGGACTAGTCGAGTACTGTGTTATTGTTTTAGTTGTTCTTGATAAGGATTCTTTTTATTTTCTTTTATTTATTATTTGTGTTTGTGGTCTCACTCTTGGCCTTTTCGTAGGTGTTTTATGATCACAAGATCAAAGGGAAATCAATCGATCATTCCTTTGAATTTGGAGATTGAAAGGACCACACGACAAAGGAAACGAGAGAGGCGTAAAGCTAGAAAAGACAAAAATATGGAGAATCAACGGGGAGACAATGTTAATTATGACCCACCCCAAGATCCTTTACAAGATCAAAGGGGGGTACAAGAAGGAGTGCAAGAGAATCAAGCGGAGATAATGAGGAATGTCTTTGCTCAAAATCAAGAGTATATGCAATTGCTTGCCAATCAAGAAGCTCAAAGGATATTTCAACAACAAGAGTTGCCAAGGCCTAGAGCAATTCGGGATTACTTCCAACCGAGAGCCGTACACAATATGGTTCCTCCGGTTCAAGCCAATGATTATGAAATCAAGACCGGATTGATCAACATGGTTAAAGCAAATCAGTTTGGGGGAGGTCCTCTTGAAGACCCGAACACTCATCTATCTACTTTCTTGGAGGTTGCAAATACCGTCAAGATGAAGGGAGTGTCGGAGGATGCTATTCGAATGAGGTTGTTCTCTTTCTCTTTAAGAGACAAGGCTAAAGCATGGTACAATACAATTCCTTTGGGAAGTTGTAATACATGGGAAGATCTTGAGCAAAGGTTCCTAAACAAGTACTTTCCTCCTTCAAAGACGCTCCAATTGAAAAGCCTTATCACTCAATTTAGGCAACTTCCGGATGAAAATTTTTATGAAGCATGGGAACGCTACAAAGAGATGCTCCGAAAGTGTCCTCAACATGATTTTCATGAGAATCAACAAGTGGCTTTCTTCTATCAAGGGTTGAATCAACAAAATCGGATGCATGTAGATGCCTCATCCGGAGGGTCTATATTTGGAGTGGATGCTATGAAAGCTATGGATATTTTTGAAGACATTGCAATGAATGCTTATCAATGGCCTTCCGAGCGAGTAATGGGAGGTTATGCATTTGGAAAGGTAGCTCAAGTGGAGAGTGTGAACAAAGTGAAGAGTGATATGTTCCAAAGTGAAGGCATGAAGGAATTTAATGAGAGCATTCAAGCTTTAACAAAGCAATTGAATTTGATCACTCAAGGAGTAAGCCAAGGGGGAAGCACAAGTTCTATGGTGAATGATGAGAGCAAGGTTATGCAAAGTGTAGAAGATGTTGCTTATTTAGATAGGAGAAATTACCAAGGGAATTTCCATCATCAAGGGAATTCCCAAGGTAATTATCCTTCTAATCAAGGTAATTACCAAGGAGGATATCAAGGACAAGCTCGGGGAAGCAATTTCAATCAATCAAGTGGAAATTATCAAGCTCCGAGGAAGCATGAGAATCTTTCTTACTCTAATCCTCAAGCCGCCGTGTCATATCCTCCGGGATTCGATCCGAGTGCTAAACCCTAAAACCACTAAAAAAGATGGAGGCTAGAATGGAGGAAAATGAGAAGAAATCCGACAATAGGATGAGAGCTTTTGAGTATCAAATGGGTCAAATTGCTTCTTCCGTGGGATCTCAACACCAACAAGGAAAGTTTCCATCTACCACGGTAACCAATCCTAAAGAAGATTGCAAAGCTATCACTCTTAGAAGTGGAAAAGAGTATGAGGAACCTCCTATGCCTAAAGAAGATAGTATTGTCATTGAAAGGGAAGTGGAAAGCAAGGTGGAAGAAGGGTTGGTGCAAGAAGAGATTGAAATGGAGGAAGTAAGCAAGAAAAAAGAAATTGTTGAGCAAAAGAAAGATGAAGAGAAGATAGAGAGAATTCCAAAGTGGAAAAAGGCAAAGGAGTTAAGGGAAAAGGAAGTTGAAGTTGAAAGAGATAGTTGGGGAATACCCAAGACTCAAGTACCGGTTCCTTTTCCTCAAAGGTTTTTGAAGAAGGGTTTGGATGAGAGGTTCAAAAAGTTTCTTGAAATCTTCAAGAAGATTCAAATCAATATGCCTTTCGCCGATGCTTTGGATCAAATGCCTCATTATGCTCGTTTCTTGAAGGACATCATGGGAAAGAAAAGAAGTCTTGTGGACAATGAAACGGTTAATCTAACCGAAGAGTGTAGTGCCATTCTACAACGGAAACTTCCACAAAAATTGAAGGATCCGGGTAGTTTCATTATACCGTGTGAAATTGGAAAGAACAAGAAGAACAAGGCTCTTTGTGACCTCGGTGCAAGCATTAATCTAATGCCTCTCTCCATATTCAAGAAGCTTGGATTAGGTGAAGTAAAGCCAACTTCCATCACACTTCAATTGGCGGATAGATCTATGACACATCCAAAAGGAGTAGTTGAAGATGTGTTGGTGAAAGTTGATAAGTTCGTCTTTCCGGTGGATTTTGTTGTTCTAGATATGGAGGAGGATGAAAATGTGCCATTGATTTTTGGGAGACCGTTTCTTGCTACCGGGAGAGCTCTTATTGATGTCTACAAAGGAGAATTGAAGTTGAGGGTTAATGATGAGGAAGTGGTATTCTCTTTACACAAGGCCATGCAATATCCAATGAATGATGAAGAATGTAAAAGTGTGGATGTTGTAAAGGGAAGTGTCGAGGAGAGTTGGCCTTCCATTGTAACCAAGGATCCACTTGAACTATGCTTGAGCAATTCTCTATCTCTTTCTAATATTTCTACTACTTCTCTTGATTTAAATGAAGAATTGATTAATTGTTTGCTTGATCTAGGTGATTGTAGTGAAGCTCAGGAGGTTGCAGCCGCCATATCAAGGGGAAATGAAAAGTTCTTACCACTTAGAGATTCACTCGAGCAAGAAGAGAAAAAGGAAAAGAAGGTGGAGTTGAAGCCTCTACCCGATCATCTTACTTATGCCTACCTTGGTGAAAATGAGACTTATCCGGTAATTGTATCATCATCTCTAACTTCTAGTCAACTTGATAAATTGCTTAATGTCCTTAAAGAGCATAAGTCGGCTATTGGTTGGTGTATTGATGATTTGAAGGGAATTAGTCCAACAATTTGCATGCATAAGATAAGACTTGAGGATGAAGGGAAAGCTTGTGTTCAAAACCAAAGAAGACTTAATCCTATCATGCAAGAAGTGGTAAAGAAAGAGGTTCTTAAGTGGTTAGACTCCGATATGATTTTTCCTATTAGTGATAGCCCCTATGTGAGCCCGTTGCATGTAGTATCTAAAAAAGGGGGTATGACTATAGTGAAGACCGATAAAGATGAGACCATAGCCACTAGGACGGTGACGGGATGGCGTGTGTGTGTTGATTATAGAAAGCTTAATGAAAACACACGTAAAGATCACTTCCCCTTACCTTTCTTAGATCAAATGTTGGATAGGTTGGCCGGGTATGAGTTTTATTGCTTTCTTGATGGGTATTCCGGGTATAACCAAATTCTCATAGCACCCGAAGACCAAGAAAAGACCGCTTTCACTTGTCCTTATGGAATATTTGCTTTTCGAAGATTGCCATTTGGACTTTGCAATGCACCGGCCACCTTTCAAAGGTGTATGATGGCAATCTTTGAAGGATTAATTGAGAATATAATGGAAGTTTTCATGGATGACTTTTCGGTGTTTGGTTCTTCTTTTGATAATTGTTTGTCTAACCTTGCTATTGTTTTGAAGCGATGTCAAGACACTAATTTAGTGTTGAATTGGGAGAAGTGCCATTTCATGGTAAATGATGGCATTGTACTTGGACATCACATCTCTTCAAAGGGATTGCAAGTTGACCGAGCCAAAGTTGTTGCTATAGAGAAGCTTCCACCACCAACAAATGAGAAGGGAGTACGATCGTTCCTTGGCCATGCCGGGTTCTATCGTAGATTCATCAAGGATTTTTCTTCATTTTCTAAACCTCTATCTCATCTCCTTGAAAAAGATGTGCCATTTAAGTTTGATGATAATTGTTTAAATGCTTTTCAGGTGCTAAAGGAAGCTTTAATTTCATCACCCATCTTGATCACCCCCGATTGGAAGGAGCCATTTATATTGATGTGTGATGCAAGTGATGTAGCTCTTGGAGTAGTTTTGGGGCAACTAAGAGAGAAAAAATTCCGAGCTATTTACTATGCAAGCAAGACATTTGATGCGGCTCAAAGGAACTACACCACTACCGAAAAAGAGTTCTTGGCGGTAGTATACGCATTTGATAAGTTTCGTCCTTATTTGGTAGGAACGAAAACTATTGTATACACCGACCATGCCGCTATCAAGTATCTCATGGCAAAGAAGGATGCAAAGCCAAGGGTGATAAGATGGGTACTACTTCTTCAAGAATTTGATATTGAAGTGAGAGATAAGAAGGGCACGGAGAATGTGATAGCCGACCATCTTTCAAGGTTAGAGTCGAGGGAGCATTGTGAAGGTACTTATGAGTTAATCAAAGAGGTTTTTCCCGATGAAGAAATCTTGGAGTGTGATTGCTATCAAATTGAGGCTTTAGTGGAGGAAGAAAGAAGTCCGTGGTATGCGGACTATGTGAATTACTTGGCTAGTGGAAGGAGACCTTATGAGCTTAATAAGTATCAATCCAAGAAGTTCTTTCATGATGTTAAAAGTTACTTGTGGGATGATCCATTCTTGTACAAGATGTGCAATGATTCTCTTGTGCGAAGATGTGTGCCCAAGGAAGAATGGAATAGTGTGTTGGAGTTTTGCCACTCTTCACCTAGTGGAGGCCATTTTGGAGCTCAAAAGACCGCTGCAAAAGTCTTACAATCGGGGTTGTATTGGCCATTTTTGTTCAAGAGTTGTAAGAAATTTGTAGAAGGTTGTGATCGATGTCAAAGGATGGGAGGAATCTCCAAGTGGGATGAGATGCCCCTTAAGAGCTTTCAAGAAGTGGAGATATTTGATGTGTGGGGCATCGATTTCATGGGACCGTTTCCTCAATCGAATGGATTCCTATATATCCTATTGGCGGTTGACTATGTCTCGAAATGGGTTGAGGCCATACCTTCAAGAACAAGTGATGCTAGAGTTGTCATGGGGTTTCTAAAGAAGCATATCTTCACAAGATTTGGAGTACCTAGAGTATTGGTAAGTGATGGGGGTAGTCACTTCATAAATAAGCTCATGGAGAACATTCTCAAGACTTATGGAGTGAAGCATCGAGTGTCTACTCCGTATCACCCTCAAACGAATGGTCAAGCTGAAATTTCTAATCGACAAATCAAACAAGTCTTGGAGAAAACAGTGAGTGTGAGTAGAAAGGATTGGTCAAATAAACTTGATGATGCATTGTGGGCCTTTCGAACCGCATTCAAGACCACTCTTGGTATGTCTCCTTTTCAAATTGTCTATGGTAAGTCTTGCCATCTTCCGGTGGAGTTAGAGCATAAAGCTTATTGGGCCATTAAGAAGTTGAATTTTGACATGAAAGCTTCGAAGAAGGTAAGATTCTTACAATTGAATGAGCTTGAGGAATTTAGAGAAAATGCTTATGAAAACTCAAGGATTTTTAAGGAGAAAACCAAGAGGTGGCATGATGCTCGTTTGAGGAAGAAGAGCTTTAAAAAGGGTGAGAAGGTGTTGGTATTCAATTCTCGACTAAGACTTTTCCCGGGCAAGTTGAAGTCCAAATGGAGAGGACCTTATGTGGTAAAGGAAGTACTTGATGGGGGAGCTCTAAAGGTTATAGATGAGAACGGGGGAGAGTTCTTGGTTAATGGTCATCGTGTAAAGCATTATGTGGATCCATCACAAAGGGAGACCCTCTTTGTGGATACTTTATGTGAAAGATGAGCTACACATTCGTCTAGCTTGAAGACGTTAAACTTAGCGCTCGATGGGAGGCACCCCATCAATATCTTTATTGCTTTATTTTTGTTGCTTGTTTATTTTGGCCTTTTAGGTTGATTGTGCTCATGGAGAAAAATGCACATTGAAGAAAAGAGAAATGCTTCATGGATTCAAGTTGACATGTTCCACCATTTGTTGCAAACTTAATTCGTGACTCTTGTCTCGAGTTAAGTTTGGGGGGTGATAGTGCGTGGTGGGCATAGCTTGAGTCGTGTGGATGCGGTTACCTCTCAACAAGAAGATCATCAATGGAAACTACAAGGGTAAGTCTCACCACTTTTTGCAAACTTAAGTCTCAACTCTTGTTTCGATTTAAGTTTGGGGGGAGAGTGTGTGGTGTGACTCACCACTTGAGTATGATTCTTGTAAAATTGGACAAATTTTAAAATTTTTCTCATGAGTTTGGGTTGATTTTGGCATTATTGGTGGTGTTGAAGTGCATGATAGTCCATATTCATAATGAAATTGTTGAAATAATGGTGTTTGTTGAGTGTTTGAGCATGAATGAGAGGTATTGGAAGCATGATGGAGCTTGAAGCTAACGGTTTCCTTACCAAATGCCTATTGAGGGAGTACTCTACACCTTATCATTTTACTACTTGAAATGAATTGAGTTTGATTTGGATTGTTGTGACTAGCATGCTACTTCATTTGTTATGTTTATGGGAGGTTTACTTTCGTAAATTAGGATTTCCTTTTCAATAAAGGTTGGAATGAATGTGTGCTTAATTTTCTTATGGATGATGGTATTTTGTGTTTTTGCATGTTTTGTGTTTTTGTTGTGTCTTGTTTGTTGAGTCCTTATTTGTATGTTGTGTGTATTTTCATTCTTGTCTTGGGATGTTTGGTGGTTTGTTTAGGGATGTCGTGAGTCATTTTTGAACGTGAGTGATGATATGTTGTGGTGATAAGTGATGACAAATTATGATTAAGAATCTCTACACTTTCAAATTGTGACATGTTTTACTTAACTTGTTCAATTTTGAGATGAATGTGGTGTAATAAGGTCCTTAAGGTTCGAGCACAAGCTTGTGAGCATTTGAGCCTCAACCATGTATACATGGTATTTCTTCATGAGTGGATCGGTTGTGTTTGATAAGTTAGAACTTGCTCAAGGACTATAGGAACGAGCCCGATTAGTGGAGATTGGTGAAATGATCTAAGGCCATCCTTGTTATTATAGTCATTACCATATATGTTTCCTACCTTGAACATCATCCTTAGTCAACCACTTTGAGCCTATAAGCCTATTTCTTGTGAATTTAGCACATTACAAGCCTTAATTACCCATTCAAGCTTATATACACCTTTGTGTGGGGCATTGAGGAGATGGTAGCTAGAAAGGATTGATTGATTAGAAAAAGAAGAAAAGGGAATGGTAAACAAGCAAGAAAAAGGATGAAAGAGCATAAAAAAGAATGAACATGCAACCTCAAAACAAGAAAAATGAGTAAAGCAACAACAAGATGCTCAAGGAAATAAAAATTCAAAGAAAGGAAGCATGCATCATAAGAAGCTCAATCCAAAGGAATGTTGATGAGTAGTGCTTGTGAGTACCAAAGTTGAGAAAGGAAGAAAGAAAAGTGGAGAAGTTGAGGAAGTTGATCATCTCTTCGATTACTTACACTTGTTAGTCACTCTTATCCATATACTTCCTACCATACCAAAGAGCCTATCATTACATCCTAATTAAAGACCTTTTTGATCATTAATTGAAACTTTGGTGGTTTGTGAATATAGTCCGCGAGCAAGCTTATAGTGAGTCGAGCCAATCGATTAATGAGTGTGATTTACCCTATTTCAAAAGAGTGTTGAGAGACATTAATATCCATTGCGAGGCTTGGACTTAAAAGGAACTATATTACACTTTATTCTCTTTTGATTGAACTTGTTAATTTCTCATGTCATGATTTTAATGTTGTAGGATGACTTAGCATAGTTTGTTGTTATTATTGCTAACGATGTGTTATTGCTTATATTCGTTTAGTCTTTTTCTAGGTGAAAATTTCTCCTTTTGATTTGTCATTTTCGTTGCTCGGGGACGAGCAACACCTTAAGTTTGGGGGGTTGATTAGAGCTATTTTCACCTATATTTTAGTGTCTTTTTATATGTATTTTCGTATTATTTTATCCGTATTTTATATGTTATTTGGTTGTGTTTTGTATTTTTATTGAAATGTGTGTGAATGAACTTAAACGTAAGATTTTCACTTTTTATTGGATGCTAAACATGATAAGGAAGGTGTAGGAAAAAGCGGATCTCAATTCGGAGTTGAAACGAGGGAGAACGAGCCAAAACAGTGAAGAAATGCAGGAGCCAGCACACGAGCCGTGTAGCCAACACGGCCCTGTAAGAGTTGGCCGTGTGGCGACATCTAGTCACTCAACACGGGCAACTTCAGGTCGTGTCCAGTTGCACGAGTCGAGTCGGGAGCACGAGCCGTGTCACCAACACGGCCCTGTAAGAAGGTGGCCGTGTGGCGACATCAGAAGAGCCAACACGACCACACCTGTGCCCGTGTTACAACACACGACTCGTGTTGCAGCACACGAGCCGTGTTGCGTAACACGGCCCTGTAAGGCGAGGCCGTGCGGCAGCATCAGAAGACACAACACGGCCACCCCGTGGCCGTGTTGCATAACACGACTCGTGTTGTGTATTTTCCTGCAGAAATTTCCAGATCCTTCTAGAAGCCTCCAAAGGGGTATAAATACCCCTTTATTCAACAATTGGCAGGGAATCCGAAAATCCTATCATCTACACACACCTCACACACCATTTCTTCCATTTCCCACCATCATCTTCATCCACCTTCATCCATTTTGATCCATCTTCATCATCTCCATTAATTCTCCATCAAAACTTCATCCCTTCCATTGGGTGTGAGAGATCTTAAGGAATCAAGAGCTAGAGGTGGAGATCAAGAAGAATAGAAGATTCTCTTCAAGAAATTGATAGGGAAGAATCCATTCATTTTGTATTTCTTTAGATCTTAGACTATGGATAATTGTAATGAATCATTTAATTGTTTTGTTACTTTTATCATGTTAGGCTAATCCCTCTAGTGGGATTAGGAATATGAAGAGCATATTAGATTTATATTATCATGTGGATTAAATTGGTTTTTAATTTAATTGATGTTGATTTCTATTCATGGAGTTTAATTGTCTTGATATTGTGATGGCATGGTTTGTTATTCATGAATGTTTATTGGTTTAATGGATTGTTGATCAATGGATTATTTGTGGTAATTAAATGCTATTATGATGCTCATGTATGTATTGCTTGGAGTGAGACGGAAACGACCCTCTATAGTATTAGGAAGGCATGATTAGACATTGAGTTTGGGTTTGACCGAAAGGATATTTGAATTCAATGAGGGGAACCAATCCATTCGTTGGCCTTAGTACACAAAAAGGGAGAGTTTATTCTAACTAGTACCTAGATGGAAGGGGTTAAGTTGGGCTTTGATCTTAAGTGCTTTTGGGAGTCTAAAATGGATCAACAACCTTTGTAACCCGAAAGGGAGCTTAGGATACAATCGTGATCACCCTTAGTCTACATCAATTGAGTTGAATTCCGTTTGCATGATAATATGAATTGAGTGTGCTTGGATGTTTCTAATCCCATGTTTTTCCATACTTGAACTTAAGAACCCATTTTCTTTACTTGTCATTTATCTTATTTGCTATCTTATTTACTTGCTTCTTGTTTTAGTTGTTATCCAATCTCAAAACCCCCGATCATCTTTACAAAAACAACAATGAACATGAGCTCACGTATTTTGCTAGTACGAAAATAACTCCTTATTGGATTGATAATTTTTCTTGGGATATACTACTACAACGATCGAGTATTCTTGCTCGTGAGTGCTATAAAATTAGGCAAACAAAGCCTACACACAACATAAGGGACCACGCAATTGATTTGATTGAACTATTTAACCTATTGTTCTCTTTAATTTATAGCAATACGATTCCACATGATAAGTATTTCGAAGTTTCCAGTCCTGAGACCTGGGCGAACACTTTGCCTCCTTACCTACAAAAGGATTTTTTGGTTCATTGGAAGACTTATAAAGTGAAACCTAATGGTCGATAAATTATGCAAGATTTGGTCGATGTTTCTGTAGCAGAAGATAGGACACATGTACTAAGATCAGCCTGCTTAAGGATGGGAAGGATTCGACGTTCTGATTCTTTGAGACTAAGTGGTCGAGAGAAGCGTCAGATAAAGAATCCTCACATAGATCCTCTAGGGCAAGCTATTTATAGTGTGGGGACTAAGAAATTTGATTATGAGCATCGATGTAAATCTAGTAATGATAAATTAGGGAGATTAATCTGTAGATTTCCTTAATTCATTTCCATTGTATTTCTAATTGGAAACTCAGGGAGTTCATTAGAATTTCATGTTCATGACTTGTCAGACTTGGTGTTTTTACTATTGTGAATGGTTGCTCAAGTTCAATTTATAAGTGGTTGTTCAATATTATTGTTGATTACTTGAACAATGTGTTTTACGTTTTGAAGCAAGAATCTAATATGATGACATTTGATGAGATTGGTGATTAGTAGTCTCCGAGCTATTTTTCGAGATTAAATCTTGTGTTATTGATTGAGATGTCTCTGTTTGGCTTAACGTAAAACTTAATAAAACATTATTAACATACTGAATCACTTTAATCTCTATCAAAGAAAATAACATCGAAATCGATTGTCGCTGAGTTGAACAAAGGTGAGATACTCAATGATGACAATTATGACACAAGGTGTCATAAAATTTGGTATATATTGTATGAACAAGATACATTGAATGCTATAAACCAAGTGATGGCTGATCCAGGCAAGGGAGTTGGAAATCAAGGGATGCGTGACCAACAAGCGTACCAGGCATGGAAAAGAAAATTTTCATTATACGAGGTATTCTTGTAAGCTCAGTAATCGATGCAATGATTCATGAATGTGAGCAAAATCCTACCGTACATGATATCTGGGTGTATCTGTATTAGAAGTATGGTGGTACATCGGTTACAAGGCTTAGGCAGTTGACTATAAAGTTTGACACTTATAAAAAGAAACCAGATCACAAAATTAGACAATGCCTCAGGGAGATGTCTAATATGATTATCGAACTTAAGACTGTCGGTTATATACTCTCTGAAATCCAAGCCCTGATTCACTCTTTACCTGATCGTTGGGAACATCTAAAAGCCAACTTGACTCATAATGAAAGCATTAAGACTTTCAATAATGTTGCTCGTCATGTTGAGCTAGAAGATAAGAGGCTCGGAGCCTTAAAGCCTTCTTCTGGGGCCTTCCATGCTGGTTCTACTTCCAAGGGAGCTTCGGGCTTTAAAAGGAAAAAGAATTGGAAGAAGGGAAAGTAGAAAATACGATCCGACGGTGGGGTGGTAAGCCTAAAAATAATCCAACTAAAACTAATGAACAGAAAAAGAAAAGAAGCGTGATAAAAGAATAAGAAGGATAGAAGCAAGATGCCATGTTACAATAATAGTAAACTTGGTCATTATGCTCATGAATACCCTGAGCCGAGGAGGGACAAGGTTGATTCATCTTATTCTGTTTTGTGTGAAATTTATGTCTCGAGTACTGTCTTGCTGTCTAATTCTTATCCATTGTGGAATATAAACAAGAGAAACAGACCATGTGACAAGAAATAGAGGAGTTTTTTTTGTAAATTTCCATCGCTTTCCAAATGAGACTAGGTGGATCTATGTTGGAAATAATGCTCGAGTCGAAGTCAAAGGACTTGAAACTTGCAAAATAGACCTTGACGATGGTCGGGTCTTTATCCTACATGATGTTCTATATGCTTCGGAGATCACGCGAAATCTAAATTCTGTTTCAGTTTATGATGTATTGTATACTAAAGGTACATGTGGTAATTAGCATTGATGATACTTGTTATGCATCTATCTGGACATATGACTGATGGCTTTATGGTTTTATATTGGAATAGAATGACATTTAGTTGTTATGAAGATTATTCATTTTCGCTAAATGCTTGTTCTTCTAGCAATGCAAATGTGAATGATGATGTTTGGCATGCTAGATTAGGTCATATTGGGCAAGATAGGATGAATAGATTTGTGAAAGAAGGATTGTTGAGTCTTTCTTCTAAAGTTGAATTATCTAAATGCGAAAATTATCTTGCTGGCAAAATGACTAGTAAACCTTTTGGTAAAGCTATTGCATCTTAATCTCCATTAGAAGTAATCTATTCTAATATATGTGGTCCTGTAATTGTGAGAAGCACGACATGGAGCTCACTATTTCATTACGTTCATTGATAATTATTCAGTCTACTTGATATCTCATAAGTCTGAAGCATTGGATTGTTTTAGACGATACTTGAGTGAAGTTGAAGATGTGAATATCTATCAAAACAATTCAAGGAATTTTGTAATAAAAATGGTATAATCCAACAATTAATTGTTCCTTATAACCTCAACAAAATGATGTTACTGAAAGAAGGAATAGGATTTTGTTGGAGATGGTTAGATCCATGATGGCACAAGCTAATCTAACGAGGTACGTTACTTACGGCAGCTTATGTGCTTAATCGTGTGCCTTCTAAGTCAGTTGCTTTGACTCCATATGAACTTTGAATGGGTAAAAAACCCGACTTGAGTAAATTAGAGCTTGGGGATCAACAGCTTAGTACATGATTCATCGAGTCAGTACGGAAAGTTGGGTCCTAGAAGCAAAAAAGTGTATCTTCATAAGATACTTCATACATTCTAAGGGTTACGTGTTCATAGGAGATCACGATGGAAGCTTAATTGAGACAGAATCACATAATGTTCATTTCCCAATTTTCTAGTAATAAGCTGATAGTGTGGATCTTGATAGTTGATGGTGTGGATTTTGATAGATATTTGCCAATTGAGAACCAGGTGATTCCCAATAAGAGCATTTTGTCTAACAGAAGACAATCATCAGTTATCTCATCTCAAAAAATTTTAGGAAACATATGCCCAAAAGGAATTATGACATTGAAAGACAAGCCTTCTTAGTTTTATCAGAAAATAGAGATGATTCTCCTGTTGACGAGGAAGAGCCTAGAAATGATACAAAAGCTCTAACTTGTCCGGCAAAGGAGAAATGCATGAAAGAGGAGATAGAGTCTATGAAGTCAAATCAAGTCTGGGGACTTGTAGATCTTCCAAAGGGACGAAAGGAAATTGGAAATAAATGAATTCTCAAAATCAAAAGAACTGTTGATGGCTCAATAGAGAGGTAGAAAACTCGCTTGGTGGCAAAAGGTTATACTCAACAAGGGTATAGAGTACGTAGAAACCTTTTCACCTGTAGTGAGGATTGCCTTGATTTGTCTACTGTTGGCTATAGTGGCTAGTATGGATTTAGAATTACAATAAATAGATGTTAAGACTGATTTCTCAATGGAGAATTAGTAGAAGAAATCTACATGCAACAACCTGTAGGATTTATTCTTCGAGTCAAGAGGATAAAGTTAGTAGATTGAAGAAGTCGATCTACGAACTTAAACAATCCTCCAAATAGTGGCATTTGAGATTTCATACAACGATCATCTCATATAATTTTGTTATGATAAATGAAGACCACTATGTTTACGTTAAACGATCCAATGGTTGTTTTGTGATTCTATACTTATATGTGGATGACATACTACTAGCTGAAAATAGCAAAGAGTATCCTGAAACCATAAAAGGATGGTTGTTTTCGAATTTCGAAATGCATACTTGGTGCGAAGATCCATAAGGATCGTTTAAAGAAGTTATTGGGTTCGTCTCAAGAGACTTACATCAAGAAACTTTTAGAATGATTCAAAATAGACACCTGCAAACCTATAGATACTTTCATTGTGAAAGGTGAATCATTGAGTCAGCAAATGTATCCCAAGACTCAAGATGAAAAGAATGAAATGGCTAGAGTACCATATGCCAATATGATTGACTGCAGATTATTCTATCTGTCATCAAGGGAATAAAAGTACACTAAATGAGTATATAGACGCTGACTGGAGTGATGATTTAGATAAAAGTAAATCAACTTCCGGTTATGTCTTATTGCTCAACAATGGAGCAATCTCATGGTGTAGCAAGAAACAGACTTGAATAGCACTGTCCACTGATGGAAGCCGAGTTTGTGGCATGTGCGTCTGCAGTTCAAGAGGCTATTTGGTTGAGAAGATTCATGAAACATTTGGAGGTCTCAAATATTTCAGTAGGAGCTATTTTTAATTAATTTTGATAATCAGGCGGTTATTACTTACACAAAAGACCCCAAAATATCATGGAAAGACCAAACACATTGACATAAAGTTAAATTTTGTTAGAGATATTGTAGATAAGAAGAGAGTGATTCTTAGTTACATTTCTACTCGTTTGAGTCTTCGAATGATTTAAAACGATGTATTGAATATGTTTGTGTATGTTAATGAAATGGTTAATGGCTTAACTATTTATATATATTTTATTAATTATAATAGTATGTCGGCAAGTTATGATTGTCTCTCTCATACGAGCAATTGCCTCTGGCTCAGTGGGAGCGCAGAGATGAGGTTACGATAGCTAATGTAATCGGGATAGATTTCGCCACGAATCTAATCCAACTTGTTGTAAAGCTAAATCGACGGAGATCCAATACGTTAGAGGGAGGATATCCGAGTTAAGTGTATGAGACACACTTGAACTTTGATTTACACGATGTCTAAATTAGATGAAATACGACATACACTTTCTTGGAAGGAAGTTGAAGACATTGTGACATGTGTTTTAGGAAAACGACATGTGCTAAGTTGACCCCAACAGGATTGAGAAAATTATCTCAATTTTCTCAAAAGTATGAGTCCTTATCTATTGGTTACCCTTATGACTTTTTACTATATTCTAAGTCTTCACTTTGGTATTGCTACTTTAGCATGTTACCAAAAGAGCTATGGTTAATAACGGCGATGCGGTACATGTCTAGGAAAGCAGCTATAGTGGGAGATTATAGATACTTAGTGAGATGGGAAGAACGTCTTAATTTATCATATACTATTATGATTCATTGACTAGTCAATCAAGCGGGTCTTGATTATGAATACATAGTTATTTGCAAAAGGGTTGAATATGCTCTGACAAATTCAGGGATTGAAAATAGATATGTCAACTTATGTTAAATGTTCAAGAGTTCTGGGGTATAGCGAGCTTGTTGAATTTCTTTGATAAACTGGTTGAGTTGCTATATATCTCTAACAAGTGTATAGCGATTAAAACTCATATCTCGTGGGTCACACGATGTATTAATCTATAGGATAATATGATTCATGAAGAAAATGAGTCAAGTGACTTTTTGACTTCATATGTGAGTGGGAGATGTAAATAATAATTGAATATTATTTATATTATTTTATTCCACATAAGAAGTGTGGATAAGAGAGAAAGAGAGAGAGTTAATAAAACCGTTAAATAACTCCTATCTCCTGGAAAATATATTCTTCTGCGTGGAGGCTGCATGAGGGTATGCTCAAAAACACTGAGACACGCGTAACAGAATGCTGCGTTACAGAACGAAGAACGCTGAAATGTTCATGCGTGCGACAGAATGCAAGAGTGCATTTCCTCTCTCATTTTCTCTCCCAAAATCACATTAAAAATCCAATCATCATATTCCACAATTAATACAACATCGTGAAAATTAATTCACAACCCCGTGTTGTGAGATTTGATCCATGAGATCACAGTTCTATCGTGAGTACCAATAGGTTCGTACGTTTACTTCCGCTACAACGAAAACTCTATGGAGAAAGGTATGATTTCTCCCTATGTATGATCGTGAGTTTTTCCAACATGTGCCCATGCTGGTTCTTCAGCGGCCCACTTCGGTGGGAGTGGTCAACGAGTTTATTCTGCCTCAGAATCACTCAAAAATTCCCCAAAGACGCTGAGAGATATTATTCGAGACGACTCAGGATCAACAGCTACATTCCCTTGTTCGAACTGGCGAGACAATCGACTATTCATACTAAGAAAACAGAGTCAGTTCTTGCTCCTCTCTTCTCACCTTCTGGCTGCTGCTGGATTTCGGCCAAAAGCCAATTTCCAGTGATGCGCTCTTGTTTCTTTGATGTCGAAGTTGTGGAATTTTAATGACCTATTTATCGTGCCGCTAGGAAAAGGGTTCTATAATTTGCAAGATGTCTGGAGATTCTCAAAAAACGTGTTTTTGATATGGGCTTAGGGAAAATTAGAATGCAACCGTTGTCTCCAGCCTTCAATCCCTACAAAACGAAATCCACCGTTGCCTTTATTTGGATTCGAACTATGGACGGAGAGGGTCCTTAAGTCTATAGCGCACCCCAATTCGCACAGATGCTTGAGCTTTAAGTGGTTCACTTGGGCACTTTGCCCGAGCATTGGTGGATATTGACATGTTGGAGAATAATTTTCCAGAATCGATTAGCTTGGCCACATCATCTAGCTCATTCCAAATTTCAATTGGGTATGAACAAGTATCTGTCATTTGCTCTAGCTGTTTCCTGTTGAGGATTGCAAGAAGAAACAGTCTAAATGCAACCATACTGTTGATGTTGATGAATTACAAGTTCCTAAAAACAATGGCGTGTTAACCCCCCCTCTCGTGGAAACATGGCTAATGGTCTTAACGGAAGAGGACGACATACACCGATTCATCATCCACAGTTGCTCCTGTTTCTACTTCTAATAAGGATGTGGTCCCCATAGGTAAGAATGTTGACATTGCTTCACCTGGTGAGTCCACTACTAATCTTGTGACTCAGCCCAAGCGTCTGGTCCAAGTTGATCAGCCTGGTGCTGATGTGAGCTCGTTGGATAATGCTCAAATTGATAACCTGCCATCACGGCTGAAGCTCCCAAACATTCCTCTACCTCCAGCTGTTCAACTAGAACTCGAATACATTTGGGTGTGCTAGGTAATATTGAGGATGATCCCACATCTAACCAATTTGAGTCCTTGTCTGCCATTGAAGAACAGAGTGCGGATCAGATTATTTTGGGTACTTCTCAAGACAACATAGACTTGGAAGCTCAGGCTAGTCCAATTATTCCATATACATCCGCCATGTCCTTTATCCGCATTAATCAATCTCCATTTGAAGATTTGACAGCATCTCTTGATTTTATTGATGCGGCTAGGCGGGAATCTCTACCTTCTCAACTCAGATTTCTGCTTTGATCACAGTGTCTCCAAAGTCGGCTCTGCCTTCCATTGCTCCCTCTCCTAGGGATGATCTAGCTGCCAAGAGGGCTGATCATTCAGGCTCGGCCCAGTAAGCATAGGCAGGGGCAATTTGGATGTACTGAATTCATCTGGATTGTCTCCAGATATCATAAATTCAGTTATGGATATTATAACAACTCCGATACCACGTTCGTTGAATTACGAGTTTAATACCTCTACGGCATTGGATGCTCAATTTGATCAGGAAGATGGAATTGCTAAAACATTTGATGAATTGGGTTCAACCCTCCAATCACCTGGTTTTTCACATTCACCTTCCCTTACTAGGAAGGTTCCTAAATAGGGAGGATCCATCTTCAGCCACTTCATCTGCTTTTCATCCTAAGATCCTAAATCTTGGCGTTGTCCACGTTAAAATTGAGCTCGCTCTCGGTCACTACACGGACCTCCCTTCTAGGGAGGATCCATCTTCAGCCATTGTTAAGAAACGAGAAAGGCAGAAAAATTATTTCTATCATCCTACAACCAAGCCTAACACCCGTCTTCAAGCTAAGCTCAACACTCCAAAGTTGAATCAGAATGAGCTTATGAATATTCCAACTGCTACAAAATGGAGAGAAGAATTAGAAGATATAGACTGATTTTACTTACGGTATTACCTGTTTGGCCTTTTTATAGCCGTATGTTTGGCTTATTTTCATGACTTAGTCATTTCTTTAAATATCTTGTATTCTTCTTCCCTATCCCCTTTCTTGTTTTCATTTTCCTTTTTTAATAATATCACTTATTAGTTGAAATCATGATCGTGGTGCAGCAAGACACGTGTCAACTTGCGAGTAGCATTGAAATCCGTCCAGTCAATTTCAGCTCGAACGCCACACGAGTGGAGACATAGGGCTCAAAACTAGGGTACAAGTACAACGATGCTTAAGAAGTGAAATCCGGTGGATTATCAGAGTATTTTTTCGAGAACGTATCCTCCGGTCACGACTGTCTCTTCTCTTCCTCTTGCCCGCCATTGACCTGCTACCCTACTAATTAGGAATTAAACGAATCGACTCCAAGTGAATCAAGTAATATTTGAATGGTATTCGAGTAAATATTGGAATATTCGTTTTGATTATTAATTGAGAAATTGTGAAAAATGGAATTTTTAATGGTTGATTTGGAAAAATGACACCCAACATAATTTTTTTGAAAAAATATAGTTTTTTTTTTAATTTTTTTCCCTCTTCATTATATAATTAATATATAATCGTACATATAGTCGCGTCAGTATTCACACATATGTTATTAGTAAATAAAACATGTGAATGGTCACACTGTACGTAGTCGCGTATAGGGTCGCACATATAGTTGTGTGTAGGGTCACATATAGGGTCGTAGAAGAGATCGTAGACTAGGGTTAATTATGTCTAAAATTTTAAAAAGGTGGCATTTTTCCAAAAAATTTATAGTGAGTGACATTTTTCCAAAATGAACTATTAAAAGGGGCATTTTTGCTGGTACGCCTTATTAATTGAATTCGAAATCAGTTCTGTATTCGTTTCGAAAGTAAAAAATGAATTATTCAAATATATTTGCGTAGTTAAATCTGAACATTCAAAATTAAATATTCTAATTCATTCGAAATCGTAAGTAATACTCCCTCCATCCAATAACAGCCTTCATATTTATTGTTCCACGTTATTTAAGAAAAGTTAATTTTTTGACCAACTTTATTAATTTTTAAGGATATTTTAGTATTTTTAGGTAATAAATAAAGTATAAAGTAATGTTATTAGTGAAAAATGAGTAACAAATTTAAAATAAAAGTAACTTTTAAGATTATTGGATAAAGTTTTATTTTCTTTTTTAAAGTGTAAAAGTTATTGTGAGACAAACAAATGGAAAAAGTGAATCAGCTACAATGGGACGGAGAGAGAGTATTTAATTTCTATATATAAGAATAATTTTTTTAATCTTTTGTACTATTAGTTTTAATAATAATAATAAAACTCTCTAATTACAAATCTACAATCAAATTATTAAAAATTATAATGAAATAATTCACATGATATATATAATAGAAATTAAAATATCTTTTATTCCTCTTTACTTTTATGATAGTATAATGATCGGTGGTTTCTTTAATGAATAGAGCAAGTGTACTCTATCGTTATATAGAGTCGGTGACCTAATAATAAAATATTGAGTCCACAGGAGAATGAAGATATATCCGAGTCTTTAACAAGCTTGGCTTTATAAGGACAATCGATAAAGAGTTTGATTGTTTAACTAGAATTAAACTACAATTATCAACTAATTATCAAGCAAGTAAAGAGATAATAGAAACCAACAAGTAACAAGTAAATGGATAGATGGGTGAAGCTAAATCAATCTAAGAAGGTAATAAGACTAGCTACACTATGGATAGGGTTGGTACTAGGCTCATCAATCCATAATAAATTCAATGACATCATAATGGTTTTGATATGTATTTCGCTCATCCTCTACAATCATATTGTGCATGATGATCATACAAGCCATCATAATTTTACCCATCTGAAGTTTATCCCAAACAAGATATGAGCATTTAGGAAATGCAAAACGAGCTTGTAGAACTTCAAATGCACGCTCTACATCTTTTCTCACAGCCTCTTGGTGTTGAGCAAACAACTTATACTTTTGTAGTTGTGGAGTAGAAATTGACTTAATAAAAGCAGCCCATGAAGGATATATGTCATCAGTAATATAATATGCTCTATCAAATTTTTTGGCCATTCACAATATAATTAATATTTGATGCTCGACCTTCCAACACATCATTAAAAACTAGAGAACGATGGAGTACATTAATATCATTGCACGTACCTGGTGTTCCAAGAAATGCATTCCAAATCCATAAGTCATATGATGCGACAACTTCTAAAATGATTGTTGGATTTCCACTTCTTCCTACATATTGTCCGGTCCATGCAGTAGGACCAGTGACGAATCTAGAAAATCGAGGTGGGGTGGGCTAAGTTTATTAAAGAAAATAAAAAATAATAATAATAATTAAAAAATATAACTACACACACACGAATCACCTTCTCAAAAGTGGACGAAAAATGGGCTAAATTTTAATATTTATTGTAATGGGTTCATAGAATATATATAATTTGAGAAGATATATTTATTTTTTTAGCTTCATTTGGGTGGGTTTAAAATATTTTTGGATTGGACTAAACTTAAAAATATAAATTATTTACATATAATATAACGAGCTTTTGGTGGGCAGCTCTGGGCTTGAGCTCGGGGATGCCCCCACATAAATCTGCCACTGAGTAGGATAATTTTTCATTCCTAGTGCATGCAATCAAAACTACCTATCATGTCTGGGAATCCATGTCGTTCTTCAACGTAGAGTAATCTAGTCAAATCTTGTTCATTAGGCCTTCTAAGATACTCATTGTTGAAACATGAAATAACACCATTAACAAATTTTATAAGAGCATCCCTTATCACAATTGCACTCATTCGCAAGTATTCATCAAGAGCATCAGTTGATGTGTCATATGTCAACACCCTCATAGCTCCAGTACATTTATGTAATAATGAAATCCCTTGTCTGTCTGTGGCATCAAGTCATTGTTGGAAATACTTATCATTGGAAGTGTCGCCCTTCAATTACATTCTTCTCCCTTGGCCTGCCTTTCTTCCTACAGACGGCGCCAATTGTCATGGGAATGACAAAAAACTCACACAAGAAAAACTATACATGAACTCACATTATGTAATAGAAGAAAAAAATGAGACAAGACATGATTTACGTGGTTCGGAGATGAAACTCCTATGTCCACGGAAGAGAGAGATCTTATTGCTAAATTAATAGGTGAGGTAATTACACTCTGAATTAAGCCATGCATCAGACTTATATACTAATCTACAACATGCCATGGAAGTTATGAGATTACTTGCTAGTGCAACTTTTGAGCCTTCAGTTGATGTATCAAACGGTTATGAAAATAATCGATTCCAGCTGCATTGGATAGCCTTCATACTAGACTTTACAACTGTGCTAATAAATGATGCCAACTGACTTAATCAACCACCTAAAAGATCCCTCAAACTGCCCTAGTCACCTGTGCACCAGTTGCATGGTTAATATGCTTCCCTAAGCTTGAAACTCATGCAAATGCTCCCCGTTGCATCTGATCTCACGCATATAACGACAATACATGTACTGTTGTTGTAGAACACATTACTAACAATAATCCACCATGTTGTAAGAAGGTTTATACCTCATAGGAAGCAACAACCTCCATTATTACGCAGAAACAATATTGATTTTGCATGCAAAACCTGCATCGAAAAATTTCAGGAGGATATGTTGGTTTGTCGACAAAATAGTCATTTATCAAACATTCCTCACCAAGTTCACGTTCTCTATCAATATATCGTCGTCTAGCTCTAAGAGTGTGATTTTCCACAATAATTAGGATTGTTTAAGATCACTTTCTCAATAATCTTACCAATTTGATGATTGCTTTGAACAACTCGATTTTCTCATTCATCAAATTTTGGGAAATTGATAGAACCAAAACTTGATATAAATGACAGCCCGTTTAATGTGGACCACATAACCCGTGGTCCATAGCCCGATAGATCTGGCCATGTAGGTTCAGGTCCAGCCCATTTAACATTTCTATTTATTTACTTGACAATCTCATTAAATTTTAGTTCACATGAATCATGATGTCCTCCCGCAAAAAAAAAAGACTCAAAAGAGTCAAGAATTTCATCAAATTGGATATGTTGTCGTTTCAATCGGACTCGAAGGCCAAGGAAAGTCTTTTCATTAATAAGAATCCTTGATGGTTCGACTGAAAATACTAGATTGGTCTATTACTTTCATCTTACTATATGATTTTATTGTCGATCACCTGGTTTTTTACTATGTTTAATATTGTTTAACTAACATATTCATGCAACACTACTTTTGCGATTAAGGAGCTTAACGGAAAAGAAAAAAAAAGAGAATAAGAAAGTTGGCCTTGATAATCAAACTATATGTTGGTCTATGGTTATATTTTTGGCAAAATGGGAAAGGAGTTAGAAAATTAAATTACAAGTTACTAAGCTTGTAATGTATGATGCTAATGTAATTAGATGAAGCAACCGGTTCCAAGTATTGGCACAAAATTGCAGCAAGATATTTCGTGGCAGAACAAATCTGTCATATCATGCAAATTAATAATTATTTATAGTTGGCTAAGCAAATTCAGGTGATTGATGATAAAATCCTTAATCGATTTCAGGTATTAGAAAAAGTTGCAGCAAAGACATTCCGTGGATGAAAAAATCTGTCATATTATGCAAATTAATAATTTTTTTTATAGTTGACTAAGCAAATTCAGGTGATTAATGATAAAATTCATAAATTAAAGTTGTACATATCTTTGAAAGCTTGCTCTATAGTTCGAGCGAACCTAAAGTCTTATTATGGTTTTCTTCCATAGAGTTATATGTGAAAACCTTACTAAAAAAAATTGAGCTTGTTGTCAAGACACTTTCCTGTATATATGAAAATAGAACTAACACTTCAATAAGTGATTAGATGTTGGCACTTGTTCTTTTCTTGGATATGAACTATATTGCCTAAAACGTAAGAATCCCCTTGGGGATGAATGAGTGAAGTAATAGCTAGAACGAGTAGCAGGATTCTAGTTTTGGTTGGTGAAGGGTTTTAGTTATAATAATTAGTTTGTCTACTATCAGAGCTCATATTTCATGCCAAGATCTTGATGACTAGAGATGACCAGAGAATACAGCTTCTTTGAGCTAAATATTTAAGATTGGGCTATGTTCTATGAGTATTATCATTTATCCCATTAGCGAGATTCCTGTCTTTAAAACTATTACAATATTTCAAAATTAAAAGAAAAACTTTGAGAACATGTACATTAATGAGAGTGAAAATAAGTGTGTTTTAGTGTCCAATTTAACACATTTTTGATGGGAATTATTGTTACATACTAGCATAAGTGTTTTATATTTGATATATGTGAAAAAATATGCATTTGAGGTGTTTTATTATTTTTTAGGTAAAAAAATGATCAAAAATGCAAAGTTGGAGAAAAAGGGGAAACTTGTGTGAGAATGCTGAAAAATGCACGTCTAATTTATGTAATTTTTCTGTATTTATGTGGAGCTCAAAACTGAAAGTGTGATATATGATTAGAAAGATACATAAGAGAGGATCGTTTTGGCATAAGGAACACCTCAATCGAAGTCAAGACGAAAAAGTTATGATAAAAATGTTGACGTCGTACTAGCTATGCCGAACAGAACGGCTGTGCCACTTTTCATGGCTTGTTACACCTTCAAATCTTGGACTTTTTGTGAGTTCTTTATATGGATAAAAAGCCAAGGAAGAGAAGATCGTGAAACGGTAAGACTGTGCAAGCTGGTTCGACCTCCCTGATCTAGTTCAACCATCGAGCCATGGTCGAACCACATACCTTAAACTGTGTTAAATCGCCATTGTTGATTCGACCATGGTTCGACCAAGCCCACAGGTCGAACCAGCATGTGGGACACATCTAAATCTGTATTTTACACCCCCAGTACACGTATGTGCATGTTTTGATGTGAAAAAGCCCATTAAGGTCACTTGGAGGGTCCAAAAAGTATAAAAAGGGCATCATTAGAAGGGTTAAAGGAACCACAACACAATCATCCTACACCCTACAAGGAGGGATCACCTCCAAACCATAATCCACATCATTTCTTCCATCCATCCATCACTGTGAAGATTCATCTATTGAATCAAGAGGAGAACCAAGAGGAGGATTCAAGACGAAGAAGGACGTGACGACTCCCGCATCTAGGGTTTTATTCATTTCCTAATTTATCTTGTATTTTTCAGATATATGGGTAAGATCTATCTAACCCCCATCATTATTCTTCGCAATATCATGGGCTAGAACCATTTTAGTAGATCTAGGATTTTGAAGGTTTTATGAATTAATTAAACTCTCTTGTGTGTCCTCCGTACAACACTACTTGTGGATTTATTTTATATGTGATTGTGTATTTTTAATCCATATTCATGGTCGTTTTGTGCATCTTCAACTGTTATATAGAGTTTTAATATATATCTTGGTTGTTGATTGAGCGCGTTCACTGTTGAATAGGATTTCATGTTATAATTCTAAGTGAAGGGACTCCGAAGCTTCATTAGAACTATCATATATGAATGTTTATTAATTGAATTGAATTCGGGTTAATAAGCAGGATAAAGAGGTTAATTTTATAGTACCTATAAAGGGAGATCATATTGGGTTAGATTCCAGACGTGGAAAATAATTGATACTGATAGTACCTAGAAAAGGGGTGAAATTATGTCTCGTACTTCGAGTTTATTCACATGTGTTATATGCATATTTACTTGTGTTTATAGAGTAGATTTGCATGGTTCAGTGATGCGTCACTTGGGAGGAACGTTAAGTAGTAAAACTGGATTACCATAGAGCTATCTATTCTCCATACTTGATTAACTTTCATATTCTTCTAGTGTTTAATTTATTTTATTTGTTATTTTAATTAATTGTTTAGTAGTTAATAATTCTATATCTTAACTTTATTGCCACAATTCGTCTTAATTAATTTAGTAAATAATTAAATTGATAATATGCCGTCCTTTGGGTTCGATATTTAACTTGGTTGCTTGCTTAAGCTGCAATTGATATCCTTAATACTTGGGGGTGTATGATGATTGTGTTGCAGTTTCTTTAACCTTTCTAATTATGCCCTTTTATACTTTTTGGACCTTCCAAGTGAACTTAATGGGCTTTAACTTCCACATCCAAACTCCGATTTGAGTGATTCTTACGCTCATGCAATTCTCTCTTCCTTGGCTTTCTATCTATATAAATAACTCACAAAAAGTTTAAGATTTGAAGGTGTAACAAGCCATGAAAAGTGCACAACTGTTCTGTTCGGCACAGCTCGTGCGACGTCACTATTTTGATCATAACTTTTTCGTCTGGACTCCTATTGAGGTGTTCCTTATGCCAAAACGATCCTCTCTTCTGTAGCTTTCTAAAAATATATCACACTTTTAGTTTTGAGCTCTACAAAAACACAGAAAAATTACACAAATTAGACGTGCATTTTTCAGCATTCTTGCACAAGTTTCCCCTTTTTCTCCAACTTTGCACTTTTGATCCTTTTTCCACCTAAAATACAATAAAACACCTCAAATGCACATTTTTCTCACATATATCAAATATAAAACACTTGTGCTAGTATGTAACAATAATTTCCATCAAAAAGGTGTTGAATTGGACACTAAAACAAGCTTATTTTTACTCTCACCAATCCCCCAAACTTACTCGTTGCTCATCCTGAGGCAACAAAAATAAAAATAAAGAGAAAGAGAGAGTAAGAAAATTAGCGGGGAAACAAGGAATATGACCAATACCCCCCTTCATAACGTTATTTTCATCCACTTAAGTCATGCAACTCTCATTATATGTAATAATCAATTCATAGCATACAAGATAAGACAATCACCACTAATTCAAATGCTCCATTCATATGTTCTCACAGGAAGTATATATCACTCACACTCAAGTGTAAAGGATGTACACTTATGTTAAGGTGTTTACGCTCAGATTAAATTTAAGTGCATGCGTAACCATAAGCTTGCCAAAAGTCTCAAACTCTCCACCAATAAAAGTATGATTTGACAATGAGGTCAAAAATTATTTTTCTTTTGGATGTAATGTTGGCTCTTTGGTTAAGGTAGGAAATATATGGATAAGTGACTCAAAACTCAGATCAATCAAGCTGCAGTCTCTCTCGATCTTTCATTCTTCCTCTTCACTTCAATTAAGCACAACATCCTTCTCAACTCTTTCACTTTTCTTTTTCTTTCTAGCACAACATTTTTTCCCTCTCTTTTTTTCTTGAGGTACCAGTTTTGGACACTACCTTTCACATCCTCCAAAGGGTACTAGATTTAAGCACTATCCTAGGGTGTTTAATTCCATGGAATACTAGATTTAAGCACTACTCTATGATTTTTCTTAGATGCATTATCAAACTCAATCACTATTTCAACACCAATTTCATTCCTTCCCAAAATATTATCAAACTTCATCAATACACTTTGAAAAGCTATTAATTCTCGTCATGATAGAATCAAGGCTAAAAAAATTTAGAAGCTGAAAGTGGCTATTTCTTTTAGGCTGCTAAAGATGAGGTTTTTAGGCTCAACTGTGCTAACTACGGATAAACATTATTTGGTAAGGATTTAATTGGATAAGTGACTTATAAATTCAAGTGGCCTAAAATCATCTCACATCATCTAACACACATATAGTTTCAAGTAAGACAAGTGGCAAGTTCTAGAATACGCACACAAGAATGATACTCACCAGAAAAGAAATATCATGTGATTATGTACATGATCAACAAGGCTCAAAATCTCACACGGATTTTTAACAAGTAATAGAGCACTATTTATGGTAAGTAATATCCCTCAAGCACATATAGAACTTCATATCACAATATAACTCAAGTACACTTCCTTCATCAATTTCAAGAGCATATGAATTTTAGGCACAATTTAGAAATATAAGTTCATGTGTATCACCAAAATCAAAAACTCAATCCTTCCACTCTCATGAATTAAAAGCACATATAAAAATTAGAATAAGGAAACGAGGGCACCTGGTTTTCATCCTTCAAAATGTTCACGAGCTCCTTGAGTTGTTCAACTCGATCTGGTCAAAACCTCAGCGTAGAACTAATCTTGCCACTCTAGTACCTTTTCTATCATCAAAGCACACCTCATTATCACATGATTCATCATTAATAATATAGGAGAACTATAAGAAAAACTCAATTGACTATTTAATCGGCTCCACACACTAGAAACACTAACACAACACACTAAACATTAGGTAAGTTGCAAAAAATTAACATATCAACACCGGTTAAATATTAATATGCCGCAAAAATAACCCCCTAACAAACAAACAACAAACAAAAGGAAAAATTATACCCTCGGTGCTCATAAGATGAGGTAAGTACATCACACCCCACAAACTTAGTAAAAACGTAAGTCGAAACTAAGTTTGAAAAGAGATGTAATTGCCAAAGTATGAGAACCTCAAATATAATAACTCCTCACTCACATAAAAGAATAATAAAGCAATAAAATGGAAGGGCAAGCCCCCAACATGTGCTCATGATCAACGTCGGAGAGTCACGATGATATTCAACTTTGCAGACTACAGGATCAGAAAACGATCTTCTCGCATCCTTACCTTTAAATATTTTCTTTCCCTCTTCTTGTCTACACTCAACACCTCATCTTTCTTCGTCACAAGCATATGATCCTCAGAATTTTCTTTCTCCCATGGCTGTCTAGATTCCTCCTTGTCAATCATCCACTCAAATTCAGAATCATCTGTCCTATTAAAATCAAAATTAAACAAGTTTGAAATCAAATATATGCTCTTGCATGATTGAGTCTCCATGGGCATCTTCATTGCTTGAAGGTTCGACTCGAATGGCTGATCTAACGGACCTCTTGGGCTTGACTGCGCAGTCTCATGGTTTCGAGCATAACTTTTGCATCCGACCTCCGATTGAGGTGATTCACGCACGAAAATAATTAACTCTTCCATGGCTTTCCGTTCAACCCTTTTAGGATCTGGTTCGACCAAGACCTTGGTCAAACCAAGGTCGAACTTGCCATCAACGATCTCCAAAATGTTCCCAAGTGCTTGGTTCGACTTGTGAGAGGTGGTTCGACCAAGGGTCTTGGTCGAACCAGGGTCAAACTGGCTTCCTGCAGCTCTAGAATCCGTTTCTGGCATCATCGGTCCCTCATACTACATTCCGGACCTCAACATGATGGCTTTGCACTCTTTTGGGTTCATTATGCCTTAAGACGGGAACTTTTCTTTCTCCAATATTTGCATCAATTGATTCACGCTCCCAGCCATCTGCCCCATCATCAAAGTAAGGTCATTCAACTGCTTGGACAAATTTTCATTATTAGCATTCAAAGTAGCCTCAAGATGATCAACCCTTGTATCATTCCTAGCCATGTATCGATTGAGGGTATCTTCAACACTAGCCTTCACTTCTTGCTGCTGCATATTAGACCCTCTTTATGTCAACTCTGTAATTTGCCTCTGCTGTGATTCTAGTAGCTTGTTGTTAGCTAAACTAGAGACGATCTCATCATTCCTATACGGCTTTACTACTTGATGTTCAACCTAAACCACTTTACCCACTACATTAGTTGCTCTAGCGCTCTCTATAAGCCAGTCACATGAATTCATAGAGATATTTTCAAACAACTTTTCTACTTCAAGTGCTGTCTTAGATAACAGCGCTTCTCCTGATGATGCATCAACAAGAATACGCGACTCACAATCCAATCCATAGTAGAAGATACTTATGTACTGAGCCTTAGACATCCCATGATGTGGGCACCACTTGAGCATGTCTCTAAACCTGTCCCACGCCTCATGGAATTTCTCACCCTGATTCATAACAAATTCGGTGATCTCTTGCTTCATTGTTAAGATCCTTGAGGGTGGCATGTATCTCTCCAAGAACTTATGCTGCAGTTGGTCCTATGTAGTGCAATCCGTAGCATCAAGAGTCTCATACCAAGCTTCTGCCCGATCAATCAAAGAGAACTTGAATAAGGCGATCCGCCTAGCATTATCCTTAGCTCCAGCACCCTTTTAAGTGTTTGTATAACCAAGGAATCTTTTGAGATGCTGATATGGATCTTCAAAGCAACCTCCAGAAAAGGGATTCTTCTCTACCATATTAATAAGAGTGGGATGTATCTCAAAATCATCATCTTCCCCCCTTACTCCTATCAATCCCTTGTTGCAAATCCTATTGTACGTGAAAATTTCACGTACAGAAACATTATCTGGATTCTACCTTGTTCCGGTCATGTTTATCTCTGTGTGTTATTTGTTCCTTTCCTTCCTTTTCTTTTCTTAGTGCTCAAGTACCTCAGAAAAATTTAAGGTTAGATAGAATTAAAGAATCACAAATAAAAGTCCTAATCAACTAGAAATAATAAACTAATAATAACAGCCGTCCCCGGCAATGGCACCAAAAACTTGATGAGCGTTTTCTCAACACACAATTAATTCCAAGTATTAAGGATATCAATTGCAGCTTAAGCAAGCGACCAAGTTAAATATCGAACCCAAAGGACGGCGTATTATCAATTTAATTATTTACTAAATTAATTAAGATGAATTGTAGCAATAAAGTTGAGGTATAGAATTATTAACTACTAAATAATTAATTAAAATAACAAATAAAATAAATTAAACACTAGAAGAATACGAAAGTGAATCAAGTATAGAGAATAGGTAGCTCTAGGGTAATCCAGTTTTACTACTTAACTTCCCGTTAAAGTGCAGGCCGACTCTGCCTTTTGGACTATGGACGCATCACTGAACCATGCAAGTCTACTCTATAGACACAAGTAAATATGCGTGTAACACGTGTGAATAACCTCGGAGCAAGAGACATATTTTCACCCCCTTTCTAGGTACTATCAGTATCAATTATTTTCTACGTCTGGAATCTAACCCGATATAATCTCCCTTTATAGGTACTATAAAATTAACCTCTTTATCATGCTTATTAACTCGAATTCAATTCAATTAATAAATATTCATCTATGATAGTTCTAATGAAGCTTCGAAGTCTCCTCACTTAGAATCATAATATGGAATCAAGTTCAGCAGTGAACGCGCTCAATCAACAACCAAGATATATATTCAGACTCTATATAACAGTTGAAGATGCACAAACCGACCGTGAATATGGATTGAACAATGCATAATCATATATAAAATAAATCCACAAGTAGTGTTGTACGAAGGACACACAAGAGAGTTTAATTAATTCAAAAACCTTCAAAATCCTAGATCTACCAAAACGGTTCTAGCCCATGATGTTGCGAAGAACAATCAAGGGGGTTGGATAGATCTTACCCATATATCTGGAAAATACAAGATAAATTAGGAAATGAATAAAACCCTAGATGCGGGAGTCGTCGCATCCTTCTCCACCTAGAATTCTCTTCTTGGTTCTCCTCTTGATTCAACAGACGAATCTTCACAGTGATGGATGGATGGAAGAAAGGATGTGGATGATGGTTGTAGGGTGATTCCCCTTGTGGGGTGTAGGATGATTGTGTTGCGGTTCCTTTAACCCTTCTAATGATGTCCTTTTATACTTTTTGGACCCTCCAAGTGACCTTAATGGACTTTTTCACGTCAAAACACTCACTGGGAGTGTAAAAATATGGATTTAGAGCTGTCCCGCATGCTGGTTCGACCTATGGGCTTGGTCGAACTACAGGTCGAACCATGGTCGAATCAACATCAGCAATTTAATGCAGTTTCAGGTATGTGGTTCGATCATGGCTCGATGGCCGAACCAGATCAGAGAGGTCGAATCAGCTTGTACAGTCTCATCGTTTCGCGATTCTCTCTTCCTTGGCTTTCTTTCCATATGAAGAACTCACAAAAAGTCCAAGAATTAAAGGTGTAACAAGCCATGAAAAGTAGCACGGCCATTCTGTTCGGCACAGTTCGCGCGACGTCAACATTTTGATCATAACTTTCTCGTCTGGACTCCGATTGAGGTGTTCCTTACTCCAAAACGATCCTCTCTTCTGTAATATTTTAACCATGTACCACACTTTTAGTTTTGAGCTCCACACAAATACAGAAAAATTACACAAGTTAGACGTGCATTTTTCAGCATTCTTGCACAAGTTTACTCTTTTTCTCCAACCTTGCAATTTTGACCCTTTTTCCACCTAAAACAAAATAAAACACCTCAAATACACATTTTCTCACATATATCAAATGTAAAACACTTGTGCTAGTATGTAACAACAATTCCCATAAAAAAGGTGTTAAATTGGACACTAAAACACGTTTATTTTCACTCTCATCGTATATCAGCCTTTTATACTAAAGGAATGACTCGAATTTGTTCTTGAAAATTGATTTTGTGGTACTCCCTTTGGATAGCGTGAAAATTGTATAGAGTAATATATGACTTTATTTGAAACTCCTTTTGATTTACTCAATTTGAGTTTATTTAATAATCGAGTATTTTACAGATAGATTTCTTGTTTATTTTGAGACATTATTGGAGGTATGATTATATACAAATGAATTCCATTGATGTTTGTTTATATTGCCCTATCTCTAAAACATACAATTCTAGTTTAATTTAAGGATATTCGATAAATGAGACAATGTCATTGAAAAGAGAATTAACTCTAGGAGTTTATGCAAAATATGCATATAAAGCTTAGTGATAGCCTGTTTGTTACTTTGGTGGATGATATATTGATACTTGAGTTTCTACTTTAGTTAATTGCAACTTGGGTAAATATATACTTGGATTGAATTTTCAGAACGAAATCAATGCATCTATTTGATTCAAAGGAATATGTAACAGAAATGTTTGTATCGATTTAATGAGGAGATATACATTTGACGTGTCATATACGTGCACTTGATTGGCTGGCTCATGTTAATTGTAGAGCTATTCTTACTCGAGTGGATAAAAATTTTAAACACATACTTGCTTGTTAGCTAATTATTAGGCATATTATCATAAATTAGTTTTGGATGGTTGTGACGTCCAGGGATATGACTCTAAAAGTAGCTGTTACTTGATGATTTTGCATCCAATAATATTAAAGTCATGACTTCTACATATTGATTAACATGCTTTAAACTTTTAGCTTGTCATATTGATGATTTATCACTTGTACAACAATAAAAACTCAATACTCTCATCCTATGTTTTGAGTTTAGGGAAGGGCAAGTGGTGATATTGCTATACAAATCATCCTATACGCCTCGAGAAAGTGGTAAATATATAATCTCAAATTCGAGATGAAAGACATACACATGAGATAAAACAAGATACGGGTTCCAACCTTAATGCAAGAATAACGAAATTGAAGCCATGAGAAAATATACCAACCTAATCAGGCCACAAGCTTACAAAAAGACGAGTCACTACTTGCAAAAGCCTATGAGACCACAAAAAGACAAGTCACTACTCACAAAAGATTACGGGCCCTCAAAAAGACGAGTTATGACTCGCAAAAGCCTACGAGCTTTCAAAAGAACAAGGCCTTAAGTTAGGTTTGTCACACCCCAATTTTAAAAATACTTATTTATACAAGAAATTCTTTAATAAAATCCTCTCAGATGGAGTATGACCAAAATACTTCAATAAATAAGTAAGTATGAATGCCATGAAGAAGTAAATAAATAATGGACATGTCCTATAAGTTTCAAACAACCTTTAACAATTAATGCAATGTAAAAGGAAGATAAATAAGGGTTTAAGTCCTATATGTTTTAGCAACCCTTTAAGCAAAATAATTCAAATAAAAGAAGTTAAATAGAGGGATGGTCCTGTAAGTTTATTTTGAAAATTCATATCCCGCAAACATACAGGACTTGTCAAATAAATCTAAACCTGCAGTTACTACTCAACATCAAGAAAAGAACCTTGCAAATAAGTATTTACAATAATATTCCATTAATCACCCCATGTAAAGCACACTAACATATGAATATTTCTTGCATACTTATCAAATAAAATAAAAGTGCAAATTAGTAGCAAAGTTGGAATTTGCCACCTTTGAAAATTACAATTAAACATCTGCAGAAACCTTAAACATGGAAAATGTATTAACCAATCCAAAATATTAATTAAATTTTAGTATGCACAATGGCTGTACCTAGGGGTACGAGAACCAAACCTCTGTTCATACAATACCCACAGATTTAGACAGTAACTCACTCAAGCCTTCAATTAAAATGTTATACTCTTAAGGTAAATTAATAGCAAAGTCAACCACACTAAATTCACCCATTTAACCATTTAATTATAATAAAGTATCTTAAGCCACATAAATCAATTTCAAACATACTTCATTTACAAGACTTACACGAATTGTTCCGATAATTCACGAGGCGGCAACCTAAGACTACATGATTGATGGCAGTCAATACCTCAATTCCATAGCACAAAAATTAATTTAACATCCTAACATGCCAACATACATCCAAACACAATTGAAAAGAAACAGAACCCACTCAATAATTTATTCTTAAATAGATCCCACAACATTCACCGTGTATCACATCTTAAACATATAAAGTAGATAAAATCCCAACAATTAACTCATACTGCAACACAATACCACGATTTTAAATCACATTCTTTATGTAGAGATTTTAAAAAAAATACGCAACATATAACTGAAATTTATTAAAACATTTTCTTAAGTCTCCTCTTGCCATCGCGTCCCCGATCGTACGCTACCGCCGCGCTAACCTGAAAAGGGAGTAGATCATAGGGAGTGAGCAATCCACCGCTCAGTGAAATAAATTACGCACTATTATCATTCAAACGCTACTACGAGTGAAATTGAAATTCTTACACTTGTAACTTGAAATTTCAAATCATGTTGGTAAGCACCTTTCGGTTTAATACCCATGTTGGCAAGCACCTTTCGGCTCAATACCTATATTGGCAAGTATCGCGATTCAATACCCTTGACTTGTGCTTAATAATTCATGGATAACATAGCATGTACATGTATAATCACATCATGTAGAGTTTTAAATACATAAATAACACATAATAAATCCCACCTATCGATCACGTAAAAGCCTCGGATTCAAGAGTTGAATGTCGTGATCAGCCCCGTCGAAACCCTCCTCTCTTCGTATAAGAGCAGCCGTGAAAAAAATAAAAGTTGAATGTGTAGGAATGAGAAGAAAGATCGTTTTTATGATTGAATGGCTGAAGCAAACTCCAGAAAATTAACGCGTAAGATTGGTCAACTTTCCTTAGTAAGGAGAACAAATTTAATATTTAATTGCAGGGAGATATCTCTTTAAAGAATAGACGAGATATGATGATTTCTTGGACATGAAGAGATTTCTTAAATAAGGGAAGTGTATAAAATTCTGATTTCTCTTCCATTCACGCGGTTTGGAAAGCAAACATGTGGGTTGGACTACGTTTTGTTTGTATTGGGCCTCTATGAGTTAGGCCACAAAGAAAAATCACGTATAGAATTTTGAGGTGTTACAAGGTTATTTCTGAAATTTACTTGAAAATTATTGTAATTTTACTTGTTCAGATACTAAACACAGGCCTTGAAGCCTTTTTGTTAAAGTATTCATTGGTGTAGCATGTTATTTGGAAATGCATTTACTCTAATTTATTTATATAAATTAATCAAACCAGGGGGTGTAAGAAGGTATGAAGAACATATCAAACCATTCCATAAACATTGTCTTTCTGCCTTCCTATAGTGTTTGATATAATACATAAGAAATCAATAATCGAAATGTATTATTGACATAGCCAGGCTGCTATGGATGGCATGGATTTTCCCATATCGAGCTCTCATCAGGTAGAGCCTATAATGTGAAGTTAATGTATCATGTGATTAAACTTGATTAACCTGCTGACTTCTTTCAGCATTTTATCATAATCCTCCCTCTGTCCCATAAAATCTTTCACACTTTCCTCATTTGTTTGTCCCTCAAAACCTTTCACACCCAAAAAAGGAAATATCATTTTATCTAACAACCTCAAAAGTTACTTTAATTTCAAATTTGCTACTCCTTTTTCACACACATCTCATTACTTTATACTTTTTATTACCTAAAAATACTACAATACCCTCCAAAGTCAATAAAGTTAGTCAAAAATATAACTTTTCTTAAACAACGTGGAATAGTAAATGTGAAAAGTATTATGGGATGGAGGGAGTAATTTTTAGTACATAGTAGTATATATGTGATGATTATTGTTGAGCATTCTTGTTTTATCTTGTCTACTGGCTTTTCAGCTGTTGGAATATGTTGGTAGAAGATTGAATTGGATGAGTGGCGTGAGTGAAGAGTGAATTAGTAGGTAGGAAATATGGAGAAGAGAGGATGGTTGATAGACTTAGTGGGTGGAGAGAAAGAACTAATGTATTATTCTTTCTACTACTTATTATATTAAATTGTCACTTTTATTTATAGTGGTACAAGGTCGGCTAATTAGCTATCAAGGACCAACTAGAATTTTCTAGGCTAATTACCACTTACAACTATTAACTAGGTTTCTCTAGAATTCTCCATTATTTATGCACATGTTTATTTTCTTTCTTAATACAAATAATATTGTATACTAGAATTAACAACATTTTTCTAGATTAATCTAGAAATGTGCATCATGTTTTAATACTCCTCCTTGATGCATATTTCTTTAACTCCGATAAGTTCTTGTAATGTCTCAAATTTCCCTTGTGGTAGTACTTTTGTGAATATATCCGCAGTTGCTCTTCTGTTCCAATGTACAGCTTGAGCTCGACTTCTCCATTATTAGTTGTTTCTCGTAAGAAGTGGTATTTAATAGAGAGGTGTTTTGTCCTGTGATGTGACGACTTATTGTCGTAGTAGATCTCTGTAGGATCTCTGGTTGTTCTCCCATCATGTAGTTGCTGCACCCACTTGCACTCTCTCTCGATACTCCCTTTTAGTATATCCAAGCTTCTTTGGATGTCTTAGCTCTAAACTTTGAAAATAGTAACTCCGCCACAACAACCTGCTGTAGAGCGCCAAGTTATCCTTCCCCTCCTTTTGTCTAGTTTTCTTTGTCTGTATTAGACAAAGATGTTGTGTCCGTTGGGACATACTTTTGTTTAGTTTTCTTTATCTGTGTTAGACAAAAATATTGTATCCGTGGGAATAGTGTACCCATGATCTCCCAAAGACCTTGAGACATGAAGTATGTCTTCATTTAAATGGCCTAATAATTGTAGCCTTCGTTTGAGAAGGTTTTGGATTGGGATTTAGTGGATATAAGTTAGAGAGGACAATTTTGGAGGCTTGAGAATGGTTTGGGTAGTATAGTAAGGATTTTGGATAGTAAAATGCGGAAGCTTAGTTTAACGCCCAGTTATTGATCCAACCGGGCTCTGATACCATGTTGGAATTTAGAGAAATAGATAGATGTGTGGCATGAGTTTATGGAAGGAGTAATTTAGTTTTGGAAAGTAACTGGGATAGTGGGTTGCAGGAATAATTTTTCTACCACTCATCATTCATTACATTTGATCACATATTTATAGTTACATGATGATTATTCTAGATCCTTAAATGGATCACTCTTCACTATTCTAGAATATTACTTATGTTCTAGATTCTTCTATATTATTCCACAATGTTTTGGAGATTTGATCTTCTCTAGATAATTCTAGTTTATGCTAATTTTCTATCATCTACCAATACTAGAGTTTTCTAGAATATTTATTTTACTAGAATAAGCATCATTAATTTTATCAGAATAATATTATGAGTTTCTCTTGTCGGCTATGCTTTAATGAATGAGTAAAGCATTGTGGCATGATGCTTTGAGATCTTAATCGCAGTATAGTAGGAAAATTATACATAAAATGATATGTTTATTGCAAATTAAGTGTTCAATGTAATGCCTGACTGAAATTTTGAGTCATTAGGGGTATTTCTATTGATAGATATTAGTATCTGAGTTGGACAAATTGAGAATGGAGTTAGTGAGTAGAGATACTGGTTGCATTACGCTGAAATAATACCAAATTATTTATGTACATGCAACAGAGTTAAGATATGTTAAGTATTCAAATCTTGAATTGTCACTCACTCTGCTGCAACAAAAAAAGTGAAGGTAAAATGTTATAATGATCCTCATGATACTGAAAGTATCCTAGAATTTGTAAATAATGATTGAAGCAACTGTAGTATCTGGCTCATTACAGGCACTTGATACAAAATCTGAGAATTTTTTTATATTTGACTTTCCAAATTATAATGATAAAATAATTTCCTTCAGGTTATGTTTTCTTTAATTACTTACCTTTCATACTCCTCGTGTATTATAACAAAAATTGTGTACTCTGAATAATTCGTTAAAAATAATCAGAGTAGGGAGAATAGTTGATGTGGATAAATATATTAATTTTATATTCCAATGTATTTAAAGAAGTGAGCTTAACGGTTATTACCATGGTGGAGAACGTATGTTACACAAGAAGTTCCGGACATGCAGGATAAAAACGAAAAGAGGTATCTTTAATATTTTATCATCTCTGATTTATATTTGTGACATGAAAAGATACTGACTTAAGCGTCGAAGAGTCTACGATGGAGAGGAGATCCTCTCCAATGTACTTTTGCAGATTAACTTCGCAAGTGTATGAGAAGTCTTAAAGAACGACGTGTAGTGGAGATTGCAGAATTCAAATTAATTTTATACTCTCCTGATCTTTTACCTTACTATTATATTTATTTATTAATTGATGTACATTCATCAATATATATAAATTTAATAAATAGTTTTTTTATTTAAATTCTTTTTTAAATATTTTGAATTCGAATATATATGTATATACATTTATGAATTATTTAATATTAATAATATAAAATTAACATATATTGATATATGTAATAAATTATTATTCGAATATAATCATGAATATTCGAATCGAATACCTTTTAAATTTTATTCGATTTGAATATTATTCGAACAAAAATAGTTGTTTGAATTTGTATTAGAATTCGAAGTCGAATAATAATATTCGAATTTGAATACCGAATTGAATTCGAATTATTTAATTATTTTACAACCCTTACCCTAATTGTCATGCCTTTTCAAAACAAACGACTTCAATATGGACAAAATTAATGTTGTTTAAAAAAAAAGAGACATCTTTATAGTCCACTTTTATACATCACATCTTGTTGCCCACTTTTAAATTTAAATGCCCCAACTACCCATAATTATATTTATTTATATATTTTTAAATTATCAGAAAGCAAAAAAAATATTCCATCAACCCATCGTTTGACATGTTAGAATTCTTGTCGGACTGAATTTCCACCGGACAATTTTATTCATAAAGATCATGTCTGACATTTTTTTATACCACCATGATAAATTATTGATGCATATCTGTAAAAATTTAGAATAATCCATATTTAATGTTGGAAGATTCAAGAATTAAATATAGCAACTACTAAAGACACAAGATAAGATTATCATAGTTTTCTTCTACATTCTAGAATGATTAAGGAGGAAACAATATTCATAAAGATAGTATAGTTAATTAATTAATGTAGAATTCTCTAGAAGATTCAAATTCGGTAACTAACCGATATTTGTCCTATAAATATGTATGTACATGTACTAATATAACTAAGCAAGAAAGAAACTCATTTCCAAAAATTTGTTGTTACCAGCTCACACTCTCTAACTAAAACCACACACCACAATAAACCATTATATATTAACCACTAAAATTAGCCACTCTCTCTTCCATTCCTAAAGCCACAACCACTAAACATCTCGTCATACTATACATCATCTTTTAAATACCAACAGTAGTATCAGAGCCCAATTAGATCATTAACTTAGTTCAAATAAGCTTCCGCATATACTACCCAAATCATTTCTAAACTTTAAAAATATCCTCTATCCAAGACTTATCAAATTCTAATTCCAAACTTCTCTGGTGAAGGGTACAATTACTGGGTCATTAAAATGAAGACATATTTTATGTCTCAAGGCCTTTGGAGGTCGTCGACAAGGGATACAATATCCTCACAAATCGTGTAATATTTTAAAAATTTTAGGTGTATTAATTTTCAGGTGTAGGTTCTTCACCCTTTTTCCTACTCTTAAAAAAAATTACACACCTTCAAGTATATAAGATCTGTTGTAGCACAAAGTATGACCGAGTTAAATAGCAAAAATTAATGGATATAGAGCTAAATAGTTACTCAAAAAGTATGATTTGCACCGCTTTTATTAATTAAGACAACCAAATAAAATGATGATTTAATTAAGATTAAAATTAAAAAATACTAAAGAATAAAAACAACAACTTAGAAAATGTCGATAATTAAATGAGATGGAATGAAAATTAATACGAATGTCTAAATGTGAACCAGACTAATTAAATATAACATAACTGTAATAAAAGGATTTTTAGTGAGGAATGAAAACTATTTGTATGAGGAATGAGATGTTGGTATGTATAAGGGAGAGAGGATGTTAAGTGAAAATTTTCTCTAATGGTTTGCGTATAGAGAGAGAGGAAGTAGAATATTATTTCTATGTTGTGGAGAGAGAAAATGATCTTTTCTTTACAATGGGAAGAGAGTGATTATGTCCCTCCTTTACATTGAGGAGATCCCTCTCTTTATACAAGTGAGTTAGGACTTGAGCCTATTAGGTTAGCATTTAATGAAAGAATGGAAATTTGGGCCTATTGGGTTAGTATTTAATGCCCTAGGCTTATAATCTATGCATAGGGGAATGGTTGTTTTGATCAAGTAAAACAAGGGGATGACACTTGGCTTGATTGGCACCTAACACCTCTTGATGTGACTTGATGTGACCTCTCTTTTATTAAGTGTTGGAACCTTGACTATGACTCTTGGATCATCTGGGACCTTCTCGATAAACCCTGGCCTTGTCAAGAGACCCCTCGGTAGACCTCGGCCTTGTCGGGAGACCTCCTCGCTAGACCTCAGCCTTAGTGTCCTTTATGCTATGTGGTGAATTAAATGTTGACTTCTATCATAAAAAGTAATAAAACAAGTATTTGAAAAGAGAAGAGCAGACAGTTTTAGAGCAATCTAGTTTTAGTCCGATGGATTAAATTCGCTATACAAGTAAATAAGATCATGTAGACATCATAGGCGCAATCACAAAACTATACTAAGTCACTCAGGTCAAGCTGTTTTAGCACATATATCAATAATCAATCATACTAAGCTACTTAGGTCAAATAAGTCTTAGTATGCACGTTATCAATCGAACAAGCACCAAAGAACTATGAGAATAAATTTTTATTCACTTTCTATGTACTAATGTTGCTAACAACTTTTCTTTAAAAATTACTTGTGCATGACAGATATTCCCAATACGTACTCAAGAATTAAATCTAGGGTGTTTTTATCTAATATCTCACAATGTCATGCATAGATAATCATGTATCCGAAATTGACAATTCTAATAATCAAAAGTTATATAGGCCAACCTCCCTCAATTATAGCAGATCACAAATATAATTATGCAACTCATAACCAATATCAAATGTATAATAAACCATATGTCAATTACATGAATATATAATTGAAATCAAATATGAAGCATAATATAAATGTCTAAATCAAAACTTCAATGAAGGAATCAACCTTCTATAAAACCATCATCACTGATGTCTATATCTATTAATTCAATATAAATTAAACCTTCATATTCAAAAACTATCAAAAGGGAACTAACACATAGTATTACAAGAAAAATCCATGACTACGGAATAGTTCATACCCATGAATTTACGAAACGATAAAGTAGAAAGGAAATAAAATAAGTACCCTTGGTCTGGAGTGATTCTTCTTCTTCTTTTCCATCCTCGGTAGAATCTCCTCCAATTTATTTCTCAATTAACCAAATACGTGATGAAATCTTCTACGTGTATGATAATGGATGGTAGGCTAGAAGTGTTGTATGGATTAGGGATGAGAGAGAGACTTGATTTGTCGTGGCTAGGGCTCTCATTTATAAATGTAAGTTGATCAAAACTGGGCTTCTAGGTTTTTTCTCATTAAAATACGCACAGACACGCACTAGAAAGTGTAAACTTGCATTTGGCTTAAAATCAATATTTTTTCTCGGCTCGAGCGGGTGGTCGAGTTGTGCAGGGTATGGTCGAGCTAATTTTTAGAAGAATGTGTGACCTGGCTCAACCCGAGCTGGCTGGCTCGAGTAGATCGAGTTGCTTGTTCATTTGCCCAATTTGACTTTGCTTTCGATTTTGCAACTTTTCTCTTTAATTTCCACCTAAATATGACAAAACACCTCAAATGTACAAATTTCTCAAATGTATGAAAAGTAATGAAACTTGTCCTAAATATTATAATAATCCTCATAAAAAAGTGCTGATGGGCGTTTTCTCAACACACAACTTTAATCCCCAAGTATGAAGGATATCAATTATAGTTTCGAAGGTGTCCAAGTTAAATATCGAATCCACGGGACGGATAAATATTACTTTTGTTATTTTCTAGCAATTATGACTATGTTGAGAATTGTAATTGTAGGTTTGTGAACTAAGTAACAATTAAAATAACAAATAAATAACAAGAACAAGAAAATAGTAGTTGTGATCAAATAAGATGATAGGTAGTTCGTCAGACCATCCAGTTTCATTCGTTAATTCATACTTTCGTGTGTCGATGTCCGACTCTGCCTTGTGGTTTATGGATGCATCGCTATACCATACAAATCTATTCTATAGACACAAATAGATAAGTTTTTGACACGTGTGAGTATCCTCAGAGCAAGACGTATCCTTTACCTCCCTTTCTAGGTACTATCATAATCAATTATTTCCCGTGCACTTAGTACTCTAACCCGATTTGATCTCCCTTTTTAGGTACTATAAAGTTATACTCTTAATCCTACTTGTTAACCCGAATTCAATTCAATTAACAAACATTCATATAAGACGGTTCTAATAAAACTTCGGAATCCCTTCACTTAGAATTATAACAATAAACCCTGCTCATTAGTGAACGCACTCAATCAATAACTATGTTATGCATTCAGACTCTACACAACGATTATTGATGCATAAAACAACTATGAGTATGGATTAAAAACGCACAATCTTATATAAACTAAACCACAAGTAGTGTTGTACGGAGTATACACACGAAATACAAATCAATTCATGAAACCTTCATAACCCTAGAACTACCGAAGTGGCTCTAGCCCATGATTGATCTAGGAACAATCATGGTTAGTTGGACCAATCTTACTTGAATCTCCAGCTGAACCTCTGTCACAGCTCTCCTACTCTCCTCTTGTAATGTGTTGTTGATGACGATCCCTTTTTTCTTTCTTTTCGTGATGATTTTCTTGACTACATGAGTCTCCTTTTATACTTGTAATTACGTCTCTAGGGATTGGAATGGGCTTTTCAAGTGATCCCACGTATTTTGGCCTCGAAAATCTGGATAAGGTAAGTTTCCGCACGTCGGTTCGACCTCGTCAAACAAGTCGAACCACTGGCCGCAGGTCGAACCACAGGTCGAACCCACCTACTGAAAGTAATCTGCACTTGGTTCGACCTCTTGTACAGATCGAACCTCTCCCTCTTTGGTCGAACCACAGGTCGAACCTCACCACTGGATAATTTCCGCTCCTGGTTCGGCCAATTGTCAGGTCGAACCCCCAACGTAGTGGTCGAACCCATCTTCTTATGAACTGGTTCGACCATGGTTTGACCTGATAGACAGGTCGAACCCCTTGAGTTGTGGTCGAACCTTCCTTCTGCACACTTTGCAATGCTGGTTCGACCTGTAGGAGAGGTCGAACCCTCCTCCAACAGGTCGAACCCATCTCTCTCCTTGGCGGTTCGCGTGGTCTCGACTTTGTCTCTTCGATTCTTGGCACTTCCACTCCGATTTTGCTATGAAAACCACTTAAATAGCTCCACTAACACCTGATTCATGCTAATTCACAATATATATAAGTTTTCCACCTATTTCCACCTCAAAACTCTCCAAAACTAGCACAAAACATGATTCCAAACTTGTGAATTTACACACTCATCAGGTGTTAAATCGAAATATAAAATACGTAAATTTTCACTCTCAACAAGAGCCCACATTTGTTAAAGAGTGAAATATAAACCTTATGATGAAACATTTAAAATGGTAATACGTAAACCTTATGGTAGGACGGAAAGTATAAAATTTCAGTTAAAGAGATAATTAATATAATATAATTTTAAAAAGATGAATTATAATTTTATATCATGAAATTAATGTGTAAGTTGTGTATGCTGATATATTAGAGAAAAGTCATGTGAGAAGGGAATAAAAAAAGAGAATAAAAAAAAATTATTGAGTAAAGGAAATGAGTTAGTCTCATATGAATAAAGGGGTATGGTGAACCCTCTGGGTTCGATTACTTTAAAGGTCAGGGATAACAAACTAAGGTTTTAGTTGTCCTTCGATTATGGGTTAACGTTCCTTAAATATATCTCACCTCTTGTATACTTTGAAGGTTAAAATATTATGTTTTTACTAAAATATCCTTACCATACGAAAATAACGCTTTCACTTCTATTTTGAATCTCATCCGAAATTTTAGTAGAATAAGGAAAGAGAACAAAATCTGCGTGAATTAAAACCCCATCAATGATGAGCGATTTAAAGTCTAAATTTGGTCAGATTCAGTAATGTATCGTGAATTTTGACAATTTTAGAAAAATTTACAAGATTCTTTTTTCAATTTTTCTAATTTGTAATATCTCTGTACATTGAAAATATTTTTCTTCCTCCACCATGTCTATGGTGATGAGAAAGGTAGAGAGATATGACGGACAGTTGGGATATGACGAGTGCTTCACACCGAGAAGGAGAAGGTAACCAGATCTAACAATGTGATTCTGAGGGAATGGAGTCGGCTCTCCATTTCTGAAATTGAATTCCCCAAATCCCTTTTTCTCCTTCCATTCCCACTATCAATTCGCCCTCAATTTCTCCATCAACGCCGCTGGCATCGATCGCCTCTTTTACGGCACCGACGACCACTGAAATATCTCCTTGTAATCAATTAAAATAAATACCGGCAGTATCGCGGCGAATGAACGATCGGAGGTGGCGGCTATAGAATAGCAGATCTTCACCTTGCTATTGTTGAAAACGGTGACAGGTAGGGCAAAATAAATCATAAAAATAAGGTTAATGAGGTAATTTCTCTTCTAAACCCGATGGTTGAGAATTATCCTCATCGAAATGAACGGTTAACATAGTCCTGCCATATCAGTTTTAACCCCGGGCAGGTGCCTGCCCAAGGGTTATCACTTCTGTTTAAGTTGAAAAGTAAATAGCATGTTTTATGGGATATGTATGGGTTTAAAGATGGATAACCCCCGGTAACCTTTAAAGTAATCGATCCCTCCTTAATTAAGAATTGAATAGACAATTATACCCTTAAATATCCTAAACCTTAAAACTAAACACTAAACCTTAAAGTGATTTTTATTTTCAATTTTGAAATTCAAGTTTTGGTTTTTAGAACTCACATCTAAATTTAAAAAATCACCTCTACATACATCTACAACCCTATGATCCCCAACATATCCACCTTCCACATATCTTTTCTCCTCAATTAATATTTTTTTCTCTCTTTATCTCTCCTTCCTGATCTATTTTTTACCTTTTTTTTTGTTTACATAAATTGATAAATTCTTAAACATTAATTTGACATAAAGTTAAAATCTATTATAAAAAAACTCAAAACAAATATTCCTTCAATTCCTCGTTAACATTTACGTTTGCTTTTTACACGTAGATTAAGAAATAAAATACTTTAATGTATAGCGAGGTGAGAGAAATAATATTTAATGTGAAGTGGATAGTTGTATTAGTGTTGTGTGTGGGCCCTACATGGAATAATTAATTATTTTTTGTAGGCCCAACTTGACAAAAAATGAAAAATAAACCTTAACTTGAGACGATTCAAAAAAAATATGTAAACCATAACACGGGACGGAGAGAGATATCAATATTCAATAAGTTTTAAAACCCCACAAAAAACCCAAAACAAACATCACTAGATAATGTTTATTTTGAGTGTAGGTAGGAATAAGAAAATTAGATTTAGAAATATGTGGATTTAGTAAATCCAACGAATACTTTTAATCAATGTTTATTTTTGGAATTTAAGTATTCTGGATTTTAACATTGGGTAAAATCAATGTATAAGAGTAAGAGTAGGGTGTGATGTGTGTGAGAAAATATGATGTGTGTAAAAGATTGGTGAAATTTATATAATTTGTTTTACTAAACCACAACAAAAATAAAGAATGGATTACATAATTTTAAATTTAAATTAAAAAATAAAAAATAAATAAAGTTCGGGTAGAGTAAATATACTCCCTCCGTCCTGCCAAAAGAGTTACATTTCTTTTTTATAAATAGGACCCACATAAAATAACTAATACTCCACTCCCGCGTTAACGTTTACTTCCTCCGTCTCAGGAAAGATTGCACCACTTTTCTGGCACAGAGATTAATAAAGTGGTGACTTTTAGGGGTATTATGGTAATTTTTTGTAATAAATAAATGATAAAATATGTTATGTGTGTTAGGTAGGGGTGGTTTTTTGTAAATAAAGTATATGGAGATGGGTGATTGTGTTTGACTTTTTGCTTTTTAGGAATGTGCAAACTTTTGTGGGGCAACCCAAAATGAAAAGTGTGTCATCATTCCTGGGACGGAGGGAGTATATTTTTTCACATAGATAAGATATATAATATTTTAATGTGTAGTGAGGTGAGATAAATAATATTTAATGTGAAGTGGGTAGTTGTATTATTGTTGTTTGTAGGTCTTATATGAAATAAATAATTATTTTGTGTGTGCTCAATTTGATTAAAAAAACTTAAACCTTAATTTAGGGTAGACCAAAATTGAAAAAACATAAACCTTAACGCGTGAGGAGTATATATTAATGGAGTCCACAATATTAATACAACTAATCATTACATATTAAAACATTACTATGTTACAACCCATAACACATTAAAATATTACTCTCTCCGTCCCGACCAAAGGTCATCGTTTATTTTATCCACGTAAATTAAGAAGTATTATTATATATATATATATATATATATATATATATATATATAAGTACCTAATGGGTACTTTGTTTTCCCGCTTCTGAACCGGTTTCTAAGGATATTCTTTCTGCCCTTATTTAGGTATTTTTATCCTTATGCTCTACACTGTACCATTAGGTTAAATTTATTGTTGCATCTACTAATACCCTTTCTCTTACATCTCTCTTGCGTGATGGCCATATTCCCATTCCCATTCTTCTCTCATCAGTAATTAACTTTCTCTTCTACTTTTATTTTCTTTTCTTTTTTTACATTTCACACCCTTCTGCATCGCTGTCTTCTCTACCCCATTCTTCTCTCTCTTTTGATTTTTTTAGTATAGATTTACCTATGCGAATTTAATTTTTGATTTTAATAATTTCCATGAATTTATTTTTCTTTTATCTTCAAAGTAGAGTCTTCTATCTCTATTTTTCACCATGGGTAAATATTCAAGCTTTGATAGTATTTGATATGTTCTCCTTTTCTATTTTAATTGAGCGGAATTTCGATGATGTTAATCAATGAAAGCCCTAATTTCGTTTCTATGTTTTAAGATTACAAGGCTTCACATGAGAACTTTGAAGGAAGCTGTTCTACTTTCTTCTAGGATGTGCAAGATTCGGGTTTTCTATTCCGATCATGGGTTTTCTATTCCGATCATACCCATAATGCTGCATCGCAGTCTTCTCCGCTGCAACACTCTGAGATCTCTGGCGATGAAGAAGAGGCTGCGCTCCGTCCCTGCAAGATAAAACTCTTTCATTTGCTAATTCTTTGGGATTATTGGTAGGTGCCGAAGGAAGAAACAATCGATGGAATTTCATCGATTCCAGAATAGTTTAATAGATTGAAGAAATTGGTGGGCCGTTGATTCTTTGGTATTTGATTAGGTTTGTAAACCCTCCTTCTCTCTTCCCTCTTCTCTCTCATATAGGATCAATCATGGTATATATATTTACGAAAAAAATCAGAAAAAAAATGATCTTTGAGCGTGTAAGTTGTATGCTAGATCTTCAAGTTCTGCTAAACTACAGTTCAAAAGGGATTTTACTTTATATAACTTCTGCACATAAAAACATAAAGGTGCACATATTTGAGAGTTTATAATTGAAATATTCATTCTGAATAAATGGTTGGAATCAATTATAACTTTTGTGAACATCTTTATATGAGCATGGATAATTTGATCCTATGGTATAATTAGTTATATATGAATAACTTCTGCAAAAAAAAGGTTGGAATGTGTTAATGTTGGGTGAATAATTATATTCATATGCTGCAATTGTGAATGAACTTTAAGTTTTATTTTAATTTTTTCTTTTTTTTTAAAATGTTATGATTGTTGGTTAATTTGGAGTTGTTTGAATTAGAAAATAAATAATTAGCAATATAACATGTCATGTTATTATTATTAGATAATCAATTATTGAACTTAATCTTTTAATTTTTATCATCAACTTTATTACACTTGAGTGGAAATGAATTACGGTCACGTGTTTCATTATTTGTAAATTAATTTCCCTTTACATTTTGTTTCAAGTAATGCTCTGTTTTCCGTAAAATAAATAATATAAATTATTCATGGTAAGTTATGAATAAAAACTACAGGCTACATATTAAAAGGATACGGCAAGTTGCAAGTACAAAACTACATCGCAATATGTTTTGTTTTTGTGTTATTTAAACCCAAAAATAAAAGAAAGAAAAGATAGAAAGAGGGATTAGTGGTATCTGTTGTAATAGTGCAATTTCGATATGTGTGAGTGAGGCAAGAAAGCGTTGAGGTGGACTGAAGATATAGCTTAACTTTGGTCTCATTCTTTTCTTGTCTCACTCAAACATAGTAGTGTTTCATTGTTACTATTGAGTATTTTTACACTTTTATATAATTAGATTGATTAGAAGCACATTTGATTTTCTAACTTTGTGACAATTCACATCAGTTACTGATTAATGTTGGATTGTCTTCCTTTTTAAGCTCGGTTTGATTTCTATGTTTTGAGGCAATTAATATACTCCCTCCATCTCATTTAAGATTGCACCCCTATCTAGCACGGATATTATGAAAAAGTAATAAAATTTGGAGGGATGATATTTTTTTGTAATAAATAAATGATAAAGCATGTTAGGTGTGGTAGATAGGGGTAATGTTTTCGTAAATAAAGAGGAAGGGTGATTGTGTTTGACTTTTTATTTCTTTTAGAAAGGTGCAAAATTTTGTGAGACAACCCAAAATGGACAGTGTGCAATCTTAATGGAGACAGAGGGAGTATTTGGTTTTGCTTTTATGAAAAATCTCTCTCATTGTTACCCCTAAAAACTTGATCATATTTCACATTTTGTTGGAATGGTTGCATTTTCTCCCTCTTCTCTTTCGCTTTTTATATTTAGTGTTCTTAATTTGCATCTGCATATGTAAAATTAACATGATTGACAAAACTAAACACTTATTTTGCTGCTTACTTTGTAACTTTTTATTGTTATTCAAATTCATCACTAATTAGATCTAAAAATTAATTGATACACTAACAATTTGAAGTTTATGGTTTTAACAATTTCAGGGAAACTTTTGTATTGAAAATACAACTTAATAGGTAGTTTAGAAATAACGTAACTATTGAATACATAAATAATGCAGTAACTTTAAAATTATTATCTCAATTCAGAAATTATTTTAATTTGGATAGTGATTATATGTGTATTTTTTTACTAAGCAGGGATAAAGTGGATTTTAGTTAATTGTTCTTAAACTTAGGAAAATGGTTCTTGAACGGATCAAATGTTTTTGAAGGAATTGAGATAAAATTGGTAGAATGACCTGCTTTTTATGGTAATGCATTGGAAGAATGATTGATTCTTATGTCTGTGCAATAATATAATTTTTTTGTTTAAAATGATTGATCCTCACTTACTATTATTGCTTATATTTTTAAGTTTACGTCTTTCTCCATAGAATGTGTTCTTCAATTCCTCTCATCTTTGAAAAATCTTAAATCTAATAGATGTAGGAGAAATTCTACCACTTTAGCAAAAGTGTTATCTATCAAATCCTTTAAACTTTGGTTATATCCTTCCTGCTTTGGCAAAAGTATTATTTGGCAATGATGTAGGTCATTTTGTGTTGATTCTTTCACTAACACCTACAAATGTTAAATTGCTTCTCAATTGATGTAGGAGTGATTCTTTCACTAACACCTACAAATATCATATTGTGTTAAACTTTTTTTTTCATGTCTGCTCATTCAACATGTAGGTATATTGCTGATATTTTTTTTTGCTCATTCATGCAGGTATATGGTTGTTAGGTATATTACTTTTTTCTGTTTATTTGTTGTTAATTCAAGATGAAGTTATATTACCGTGCTTTCCGATTGTGTGCAGATTTACGCCTATTAAGTTCAAAGTTCAATTTTTTTCATATCTGCTCATTCAACGTGTAGGTATATTGCTGATTTTTCTACTCATTCGATTTAACTAAACAAGTAAAAAAGCTTTCAATTTACCAGATGGTCAAGTTTAACTTACTTGCTGCTCATTCAACCAATTGGCCATGTATATTACTTATTTTTCTGCTTATTTGCTGCTCATTCAATATGTCGATAAATATTGTGCTCTCTGATTGTGTTTTTGGACATCTATTGTAGTTGACTTACTTGAATTTTTTTTCTAATTATTTATGACTATCTTTCTTTATACTGTTTTTGTTGGCAATTGGATCTTGTGGATCAACGTGATCGTTAGGATAACAGGCAAACAATCAGTGGAAGCAATAAAATATGTTTACCGTACTTCTGGGTTGATGTAGAGGATGAATCGCTGCAGACCGTATGTCCCAAAGTCAACTCTGGTGTTAGGTGGTCAACAATCCCCAGAGTTCTCTCAATCTGCTCTCTGTTGTCTCCCGTATGTCAAATGAGGCACAGACTTAGGGTTAGCAGGAACTGAGATGACTTATATACTTGGGCTACAGCAGGGACCAGGAGGAGAAATTGGACTGGGCCTCAATTGAATTTAATTAACCAAGCTTAGCCCAAAGCTTTTAATTAAATCCAATAATAATAATATAGTCCACTAAAATATTATTACTGCACTACCCGTCCAATCCCAAAATTATGTTCTGGGTTCCTTCTTATTATGAGCCCGATGGTCTCCCCATGTTTAAGAAATACAATGTCTATTAATTAATTAAGTTACTGACAACTCAAATTAATTAATATCTCATCCGAGAGTAGTACCACTCAACCTTATTATCATGCCGGAAATTAATCCACTTGCAAGATTTACATGATAAACCTTATGAGCTCCTCAAGGGGACATCATCAACCTATGACGGACATGGATTCCTTCTACAATCAACAGCACACCATAGAGACAGCACTACTTCCCAACTCACCGAGTATATTGATTTAATGCTTAGAAATTTCACCCATTGATGAATCAAAGAAATACATATTGCCCTACGTGTCGAGGTTATTGTATAGGAATTAAGAGCACGAACTTCCATAATAACAGAGATCAAGTTCTACTATATAGTCAGTATAAGAAGAACGATCTCAAGCGGTCCTACTCAATGCACACAAGTGCACTAATGTGATTCTATAGCCAAGACAAGCTAATACCAAACCACACTACAATCATACCGATAGAGAGTCCCCGTCTATCTCAGTTGTGAGCATCTGTTTATACTTTATAAGGAAATCGATAATATGATCTTCTGCGTGTTGTCGCACAACATATTATCTACAGTATAAAGTAAATGGACTATTGTATCATGCATATAAAATAAATTATAAGATGCAATCATTTGATCAATGATTCTCATTTCAAATATTGTTATGACATTGTTCATACTAAAGCTAGACTTTTAATATACAATCCAACAATCTCCCACTTATACTAAAAGACTATGCTTTCATGTCTTCTGCCATACATCTGATTCCTATTCCCACTACACGACCATTAAAAGCTCTCGCCTTAAGGTCCTTGTAAATGGTTTAGTAGGTCATCATCCGATGCAATCTAGGCGATAAAAACCTTTCCCTCATCATACGATTTCTCGTAACAGGTAGTACTCGCGCTCCATGTATTTAATTGCCTTATGGACTCGTGATTTCTTCAAGTTTGCAACTGCACCAATATCATCAATGTAAATTGTGATTACCTTGGGCAAACTTAGAAACACTTCAAATTCCATCATGAAGTCTCTAGAGTCATATAGATACTTGGCTGCCTCATAGGCTCCAATTTATCATCTTTCCATGATGGAGTCCGGAGTCTGAAATATATTTCTATATAACACTCCTCCACATTATGACTCTACTTCCTAAGATTAAACACATAACCTTTGAGGAGAATTTACTACCATCTAATCTGACTAAAAAATCCGAATCTACGTAATCCACAAGAAGCACTGAATCTGCTCAGTAAGTCTACATATGATTTCCCGTCCTTCTCAGGCTATTCATATATGTCTTACCACAGTTCATCATTCTTGTTCCGGGTAACGTTGATACCCACTGTTCATGCATCCAACAAAACAGATATCCAACTTCGTTCATAGCATTACTTAGATTAAGCTTCCTTATTCGTCAAAGTATAAGTACCGCTTTCATCTTCTTTATCTACTTTTTGTGTCTTAAGACACAATCACTAAGATAAATTCACATGCTAAACGAGTATGGACTGTATCATTTTATGAAACTTGAGATAAGCATAACATCCTTTCTTGTGATCCGTATTACCGTGATCAAAAGGATGTATTATACCTTTCTTAAGTCCTTCATCACTACCGCTTTATTAACCGTACCCATACGCCCGATAATACTCTTTCATTGTCTCCAATGAGCAAGATACTATCTACGTATAGTATAAGAAACACCACCACGTTTCTGTCACTCTTTACAACACACAAGACTCATCCGCTCATTGATTTAAATCCATGCCACTGGATTACCTAATCAAAACAGATGCTTCACGATCTTAAAGCTTGCTTTAGTCCATCGCTGGACACTTTTAAGCTTACTATCAAAAATGCTATTAGCACTTTGCAATGAATTACTCTGGTTGCTTCACATAGATGTTTTCCTTAAGACTTCCAATCAGGAAAGCTGTCTTGACATCTATTTGCTGTTCCTCATAATTCAATATGAGCAGCAATAAATAAAAGAATCCGGATCAATTTAAGCATAGCTACCAGCGAATATGTTCCCTCATAATCGAACCATTTCTTTCTGAGTACATCTTTTCGCAACAAGCTTTACTTCCAAGATTTTCACCTTTCCGCATGATCCTCTTTTATTTCCCTATGACCACTTGCAATGGCTTTTACACCATTTTAGTGATCGTTCAAGCTCCAGACTTAATTTAGAATCCATAGATTCTATTTCATCATTCATTGCATCTTGCTAAGATTCCACATTTTTATCTTGTAGTGCTACGTCGTATCCGTGGGACAATACCATGTTTACTAGGGATCAAGTCTCACGACTCGCCCAAAATATATATTTATGGGTTGTCAAACAACCCTCCCACTATGACAAGGCACTACATGTAATTGTGTATCAGACGTGACACGCGTTACAGTTTACCTTGTGGTATATCCTCTTGTACACTTGGTACTTTTACTTCGTGTTTTTCTCTCACTTCCTTTAGAACAACTCATACATGGGTTTGTGATTTATTACATAGTCCTTTTCCAAAAATCTAGTTATTGTGTTAACAATTATCCTTCGATCTTTTGGACTAAATAAATCACCCTCTATTTTTCTAGGATATCCCATATACAGACAAACGTTTCACGAATTACTGTATCTAGGGCATATCCATAAAATGAATTTAATTATTCCAAATAATTCATCATCTATCTAATCATAACCATAAGAGCCTTATCTCTTCTATCCACCACACCATTCAGTTGGGGCATGCCTGGTGTAGTCAATTTGAGATTTAATCTCAACTTCTAATCAATAGCTCCTAACTATCTCAAGAGGTATTCGCCATCATGATTAAATCGTAATGACTTAATATATTTTCCATGACGCTTCACTGTACCAGCCTTGCAATTCTTGAATTAATCAAAGAACTTAGACATGCAGTACATCAAATAAATATATTGGTATTTAGAATAATCATAACCACCTCTCACCTGGATAATATTAGGTTCGCTTGAATCAGAATGAACTAATTTCAACATATATATCTTTGGCTCTACACCCCACAGCCTTGAAAAGGCAGTTAATCATTTTTACTTCTAAGCAAGACTCGCAAGTCTGATAGTTTCCACTTCAGATAAACCTTACGGTCTATCGGCTATCAACTTTTGAATCCTACTCAAGTAAAATGAATTAGTCATAGACGCCAAATGTATGTTTAGTTCATTTCCGAAGGTTCCTTTCTCTTACTTATATTAGAAGATGCATTATTTAATTACTATTTATTGCATCTGTGGGATGTACATGATTCAAGAGTATACTTTTTATCCACCAACGTACTTTAACGGATTATAGCCTCATTCCAAATTACTATGACTATGTCATTTAAATGAAATGAAGTATCCATCCGTTAATGCATAGAAACCAAAATTAAATTCTTTATATGAAACGTACGTAAAGATAATTTCTCATAATCAATCGTTTATTCTTATCATGAGATAAATAAACAACTCCCTGTTAGCGCTCAAACAATCAAACGCAAAGCGTTTGCCAAATAGCCAAATAGGCTCCCTTCTATTTCCTTAATGATGAATAGATAATCACAACGTTCAATGTCACAAACTTAAATAACAAGAATTAACCTTAGGCCCATGATTAAGCCCGAAACCAACAAAACACAATAGGAAGAGATACTAAGAATATTGCCAAAAATAACGTAAGAGTGCCTAGCCACCCTCGGCCCCTCTTGCTGGCCACGGCGCCGATAGACCAACAACGCCCTTGGTTGGGCCGGCGCCACCTGATGCTGCTCCACACCTTGCTCCACATCAACTCCCACACCCTCAAAATCAACCTTGTCCCCAAGATCGAACCAAGAAAACTGCTGACGGAACTCCGTCCTGCTCAACCAGGTTGCATCCTCCTCCGGGTGTCCAACCCAACGAACCAATAGTTGTTCTTCCCTGCCGGCCCCAACTTGCACACTCCGCGTCTCCAACACAACTTCAGGCTCAAACACCGGCACCTCCGGCAATTCTAAGGAATCCGGCAAAGCAGTCTCCACTGGGTGGTTTCCCACTAAGCACTTGAGCTGCGATACATGAAATACCAGGTGGATGCGGCTGGTCGACGGCAGTTCTAGCTTATAAGCCGCTGGCCCGATGCAAGCCACCACCTTGAATGGCCCAAAGAATTTGGCGGCCAATTTGTGGTGCTTCCCGGCCAGCGAAGTCTGCCGATGAGGTCGCACCTTTTAGAACACCCGGTCGCCGACCATGAACTTCACATCACGGCGATGACGGTTGGCCGCCTGCACCATTCTCTCCCTTGCCCTCACCAAATTATCCCACAGGCGAGCCATGATCACGTCGCGACCCTGTAGCATTTCCGCCACAGCCGCCGAACGGCACTCACTTGACAGATACCTCCGGAGAGTCGGGGGTGGTCGGCCATACACCACTTCGAACGGCGTCAACTTGGCTGCTGTCTGGAATGCTGTATTGTAGGAATATTCCGCCCACGGCAGCCAATTCACCCACCCCCTTGGTTGCTCACCTGCAAAACAGCGTAGATAGGTTTCTAACACCTTGTTAAGCACCTCTGTTTGGCCATCCGTCTCCGGATGGTACGCAGAGCTGAATTTAAGCTGAGTTCTTGACAAGCTAAAAAGCTCTCTCCAGAACACACTCACAAACAAGGAGTCCCGGTCGCTTACTATCGATCTTGGAATACCATGCAAGCGAACCACCTCACGTACGAAGGCCTCAGCCGCTGACTTTGCTGTAATCGTCCCTTTCATGGCGATGAAATGGTCATACTTGGACAGGCGATCCACCACAACCAACACTGAACTATGCCCCCGCGACTTGGGTAAGGCAGTAATGAAATTCATAGAAATGTCTTCCCAAATCAGCTCTGGAATCGGCAGAGGCTGCAGTAAACCGACAAGAGACAACGCCTCATACTTAGCCTTCTGACAGACCAAACACTCCTTCACATAGTCACGCACTGCCTTAAACATTCCCCTCCAATACACACTGGCGGCGATCCGCTTATAGGTACGCAAGGATCCCGCATGACCCCCCATCGGTGTTTCATGAAATTCTCGGAGCAACTTTAGGACCCATGCCGAGTCGGGGTCAAAACAATGCAGCCTTTACGGAAGAGCTTGCCGCCGACCACCTCGTAGCCCGGCCAGCTGCTCGGATCCCGTCGAAGATCCGTGATGATTCCCTGGATAATGCCATCACGAGACTGCTCGGACATGACATCCGCCAACTCACCTCATTCTGTACTGCTGAGAGCCAACAAGTCTCCTTCCCCACCCCTACGAGAGAGAGCATCCGCAGCCGTATTAGCCTTCCCAGGCTTATACTCAATAATAAAGTCATAGCCAAGTAACTTCGCCACCCAATTTTGCTGGGAAGGTGTCACAATCTTTTGTGACAGGAGATGCTTCAAGCTGCTGTGGTAAGTCCGGACAGTAAATTTACGCCCCACCAAATACGGTCTCCAATGTTGCACTGCCAGCACTAACCCCATCATCTCCCTCTCATACGGCGAGCGGGTAAGGGTTCTATCTGCCAGCGACTTACTAAAATATGCGATTGGCCGACCCTCCTGCATTAGGACAGCGCCAACCCCAGTACCCGATGCATCACACTCAATCACGAATTGCTTCTGAAAATCGGGCATCGCCAACACCGGCGCTGTTGTTAGGGCCGACTTCAGCGCCCGGAATCCATTCTCAGTTGCCTCAGTCCACAAGAATGGAACAGGGGCTGATTTCTTAAGCAAGGCCGTCAAGGGTCGAGCAATCTGCCCATACCCCTGAACGAACCGGCGATAATAGCCGGTTAGACCTAAAAATCCCCTCACCTCTCGAACGCTCTGGGGGCTCGGCCATTCCACCACCGCTCGCACCTTCTCGGGATCCATCTCCACTCCTGCCGATGAAATCACATGGCCCAAATATTCCACCCTCAGACACCCGAAAGAACACTTCTTCTGGTTGGCCTTATACTGATTCGTCTGCAAGACCCCCTTAGCACCATCTCCAAGTGCTCCTTATGTTGCTGCCAAGTCCTGCTGTAAATGAGAATATCATCAAAAAACACCAATACAAATTTTCTCAGATAAGGACGAAAAAGATCATTCATGGCGGACTGAAAAGTAGCTGGCGCGTTAGTCAGCCCAAACGGCATAACCAGAAACTCATAGTGACCACTATGAGTACGGAACGCCATCTTATGCACGTCTCGCTCCACCACCCGAATCTGATGATACCCGGAGCGCAGGTCAATCTTAGAAAATATCACTGCTCCAGACAACTCATCCAACATCTCCTGGATTACCGGAATCGGGTATTTATTCAGCACAGTAACTTTATTAAGTTCCCGGTAATCCACACAAAATCGCCAGCTACCATCCTTCTTCTTGACCAATAACACCGGGCTGCTAAAAGGACTAGAACTGGGTTGAATGATCCCGGCCAGAAGCATATCCGAGACCAAACGCTCTATCTCCTCCTTCTGCGCCTGACCGTACCGATATGGCCTTACCGATACCGGACCGGCCCCTGGCACCAACTCCACACGGTGCTCAGTACCCCTGTTAGGAGGCAGTCCCACCGGCTCACCAAAAACACCCTCGAACCGCGACAACACTTCCCCAATCATTCCTGACGCCGGATTCACCACCGTCGGGGACGCCCGTTCAAACACCAAGACACACAACTCCGCGTCGTCGATACACACCAACTCCCGGATGCTGATCGGACCCCTACAAAGCGAAGGATCACCCCTCAACTCCACGCGTCTCCCATCGTAAACAAAAGACATTGTCAGTTTAGCCCAGTTCGTGTTAACATCACCCAGAGTGGCCAGCCATGCCATTCCCAGAATGACCTCAACACCACCCAACGGAAATAGATGAAAATCCGCTGATAGTGTGTGATTGTGCACCTCCAACCCGATACCACGGCAGACTTCCTCTGATTCTAAGCGCCGTCCATCACCCAGTTGTACCCCAAACCGACTCGAAGCATCAGGCTCCAAGCTGAGTTCCTTCACCAAGGAACTAGTAATAAAGTTATGGCTGGCCCCACTGTCAATCAACATGGTCACTCGCCTTCCCCGAAGTATGCCTTCAAGTCGCATGGTCCGCGGCCCAGTGATACCTGCCATTGAGTACAAAGGCAAATCTGCTAGCTCCTTCTGCCCCTCCTCCGGAAGTCCTAATACGTCCTCTTCCATTGGCTGGACCATGTCCTCATGGAACTCGAAGCGGTGAAGATCTAATGCCTCCTCTTCCTCCGCCATCAAGACGTTAAGATGCCGCGACGGACACTGATGCCTTGGGCTCCAAATTTTCTTGCAGCGGAAGCATAATCCTTTCGCGCGGAGCTCTGACATTTCCTACGGAGACATCCGGGCGAAGCGCTGGGGAGACGCTGATTGGCTCGAGAAATTTGTCCTCCCGCCTTGCCCTCGATTGCCCGGTCTCGGGCCGGAAGACCCCGAGAAGCTTGCCGCCGAACCCGTGACCCTCGGCGCAGGGCTGAACCCAGAGCTGGGCGGCCCGCGACTATAAGAAGGAGGTCGAACCGATTGGCTGCCACCATACGACCCATTTGCAGGCCTCGAATAACGACTTCCCCCCATAATCACAAGACTCGTCTCCACATCCCTCGCCAATTCCATAGCCGTCTCCAAATCCGCGGGGCGTAGAAGTCGCAATTGGCAGCGAATATCCTCGGCCAAGCCCTGCATGAAGTACCCTAAGTAATGTTCGTCTCGGAGTCCCGTAACCTGGCTGGCCAACTGCACGAACATAGTAACATAATCCTTCACCGTTCCCGTTTGTCGCACCGCTGATAACCTCTCAAAAGGGTTACCAGTAAACCGGTCGTCAAAATGGCTCGTTAAGGCATGCGAGAATTCTTCCCAAGTCATTCCCGGTTTCCTGGATCGGGTCCAAGAAAACCAGTATAGAGCAGACTCCTCCATGGCAACCATAACCGTTGGAATTTTAAGTTCTGCCGGCATCTGATGCAATTCAAATTGCTGATTTACCCTAGCCAGCCACCGTATCGGGTCCGTGCCATCAAAGGTGGGTAGAGAGGGAGAAGGGTTGACGGAAATTGTACCCCCTGTTGTCGTCGCCGCCGCATGCAGACCGAACGGCGAGGTGGTCGCCATTCCCAATGTCTGCCCCGACCCGTTCGCCCCTGATTGGTCCTCCTCGGCCGCCGGCCGCCGTGGCGCCACCGTCGACCCGGACGCCACATCCGTCACCGAGCATCCGGTCGCCAGCGCCGTGACCGACGCCGTCACCCCCGCCAAAACTCGAGCGATCTCCTTGAGTTGTTCCTTCACTGCAGCCTATTCGGCAGTCATGTTTCTCATCTCCTCCCTCATCTCCATCTGGCCCACCTCCAAAACCTTCTTTTCGTTCTCCAAGTCCTCCATCCTCTGCTCGCTACGCGTCAACGTCATCGCGGGTGAGTTATCCGGCAGGTCGGACCAATTGTTAGCGCTCAAACAATCAAACGCAAAGCGTTTGCCAAATAGCCAAATAGGCTCCCTTCTATTTCCTTAATGATGAATAGATAATCACAACGTTCAATGTCACAAACTTAAATAACAAGAATTAACCCTAGGCCCATGATTAGGCCCGAAACCAACAAAACACAATAGGAAGAGATACTAAGAATATTGTCAAAAATAACATAAGAGTGCCTAAGCCACCCTCGGCCCCTCTTGCTGGCCACGACGCCGATAGACCAACAACGCCCTTGGTTGTGCCGGCGCCACCTGATCCTGCTCCACACATTGCTCCACATCACTCCCACTGCAATAGCCATTACCTTTGTAGTTTTACCCATGTTATTAATAATCTTATCCTTACTCAGTGATAAACATTTAGTGATTCCAGTATCTACATACTTCGTGTCGGTAGATGCCATCACTAATCATGTTTAAACCATTAGTAAATAAGATATTAAACTTGTTCACATTATGATGAAAATGACTTTCCTTTGCCACATGTTTTGTCAGAAGTTTCCCACCATATACATCCTCTCGTATTTCAGGTAGAACTTACTCAAAACATCTAGGCAAATTGTGAAGAATAAATTGATTTAGGTTTCCCTTTCAATTTCTATTCCAAGCTTTTCCTATTCATTCATCAATTCAACCATGATCTTCTGCCTTTTAATTTACTCAAGTATCCGAAGAGTTACATGAGACCATTATATTTCTATGAACCTCTCATCTCTTCACTAGAGACTTTAATAGGCATCATGAGACATCCTTTGTGAGAATATACATGTATTTTCTTAAGCAGTAATTTTCAAAACCAAGATTCTTTTCTAATCAACTAATTTTGGACAAGTAAATATAATGTCTTTTAGTTAACAATTAGTGAAATAAAACCATTTGAAATTCAGAGAATCACAAATAAATATTCCGATCAAATCTTCGAATTTTATCCTTTTATATTGATTCCCTCAAAACAATATAAAAATAAAATTCACCGACATCTCAAGCACCGTGAGTCTGCAAGCCATGTTAGTGTGGACATTTACAAACCCGAACATTTACAAGAGAAGGTTTTACCCATTAATTTCATCTGGAGAAGTACACACGCGCTTGGATAGCTTCCTACAATCATCTATTATTAGTTTGTACTAGTGAACCGCACACAAACACATCCGTTAGGGAGGAAGGCCTATTGCCAACACACAAGTTTATGCGCCACATTACAAACAATAATTATTTAATGAAGTTTGTACCAGTGATCCGTGAATAAACTCATCCGTTAGGGAGGAAGGCCTATTGCCAACACGTAAGTTTACTCACATCACTTACAAACCAATAATGGAGGCCGCGTGAATAAATTATACCAATCCCCTCTCCCACTTAGTTATTTAATACCGAGGGTTTTTAACATGTATATAATATTCAGAAATAAAATATACATCCTAGACATGCTTCTATTAACAACAATTTAAATAAATAAATCACATAGAACATGCCTTTTACATATACAATAATAATTGACAATTAAATCAATTAATCAGTTATATAACAAAATTAATTGCATAAAATGTTGGATCAAATAAATGGGCCCAAAGGAACCAAGCATTAATAGCATAAAAATGAGCAGCCCATTAATAAATTAATAAAGCCCATTTAGCCTGCCATTAAAATGCATTATAAATCCAGCCCATTTATAAAAACAGGCCCAACATAATACCCACAATTAATTAAATCCAGCAGAAAAAATAGGCCCAGCAGCCCATAACCATTTAATTAAAATGAGCAGCCTGCAACCACAGCCCATAAATCAAGCCAATAATTAAAAAAAAAATGGGCTCATAGGGGCAGCTAAACCTACGAACTGCTGCCCTATTCCTGCCAAAAACAACAGCTGCAACACTCCTACCATACACAAGCCATGACCGGCATGATTTGAAGCAGCTGCTGCCGGCGGTCGTGCCCCAGCCACCGGAATCGAACGATTAGCTCTCCGGTAGTCCAACAACCGCCCGCTGCCTGTCTCCTTGCCAGCCGTAGCCATACCGCCAGCAAACACCGGTGATAATTGAAGCCGCTGCTGCAGCCGGCTGCCACGCCCACAGCCCACCGGCTTCTCACCAACAGCCAACTCCTGTCGACTTCCGAGGAGCCTGCACGTATCAGCCCAGCGGAGTCGCCCTGCTGCCAGCCGCCAGCAGCACCCGACTGCTGCTCGCACACGCCAGCCATCACCAGCGAAACAAGCCGCCGCTGCCGCCCACTGAGCAACAGTGCCGCCGCCCGCCTAGTCGACACCTTTCGCCGCTTGCCGCTCGCCACCGGTTTGCACTGTCAAGCCGATCTGGTTCTGCCGAAAAACCGCCGCACAACAGACTGGGATCGGCCGCTCGCCACCGAGTCATCGCGATCTGTCCGACTGACGGATAGTATGATCCCCGATGGTCGCTGCTCTCGGCTTTAACGTCGTCAGCCCACCGGATGGGATCCGCCACCCATCGCGCCGCTCAAGGCCACCACCGCCCACTGTCTCCCGAACGACCGCCGTGAGGCTCGCCCGGAAGCGGGTTCGCCATTGACCAGACGCGCGCCGATCTGTCGATCGCAACCGATCTTGCAGGGACTCGCCTGGATCCCACTATTCAGTCTCGCTCATGGCTAGTCTGATCCGCCCAGATTGTTCAGGTGAGATGCTGATCTGTCATCGAACAGCCACAATCTCATGTCGACGCCGGAATGTCACTGCTCCATCGGACGCCGCCAATCGAGTCCCGCCGACCAATTCTCGTTGGCCTGATAGGCATGAGGGCTATCACTGGGTTTCACCACTTTCATCCATCAGCCGTGACACCATCTGCCTCGCCTTCGACTTGTCCAGACTGACTTTCTTTCACCGGTGGATTATCAGTGTGTGTGTGAGGGAACATCGTATTCATACAGCATGTAATCACACCATGTACAGCAATGAAAAACGTACCAGATTTACCATAACATAGGATATCATGGATTATCTTAGACATACCTAACCCAAATTTCATGCTTTCACCGATAATTAAATCACAAGAAGCACGAAAAGAACATGTGATTAAAACCAGATAAAATCATTTAATCACATAAACTAATGAATCACGTTATCACCACGAAACCAACGCTCTGATACCAATTGTTGGCAATTGGATCTTGTGGATCAACGTGATCGTTAAGATAACAGGCAAACAATCAGCGGAAGCAATAAAATATGTTTACCGTACTTCTGGGTTGATGTAGAGGATGAATCGCTGCAGAGAACACCTCTGATCTTCTACCGTATGTCCCAAAGTCAACTCTGGTGTTAGGTGGTCAACAATCCCCAGAGTTCTCTCAATCTGCTCTCTGTTGTCTCCCGTATGTCAAATGAGGCACAGACTTAGGGTTAGCAGGAACTGAGATGACTTATATACTTGGGCTACAGCAGGGACCAAGAGGAGAAATTGGACTGGGCCTTAATTGAATTTAATTAACCAAGCTTAGCCCAAAGCTTTTAATTAAATCCAATAATAATAATATAGTCCACTAAAATATTATTACTGCACTACCCGTCCAATCCCAAAATTATGTTCTGGGTTCCTTCTTATTATGAGCCCGATGGTCTCCCCATGTTTAAGAAATACAATGTCCATTAATTAATTAAGTTACTGACAACTCAAATTAATTAATATCTCATCCGATAGTAGTACCACTCAACCTTATTATCATGCCGGAAATTAATCCACTTGCAAGATTTACATGATAAACCTTATGAGCTCCTCAAGGGGACATCATCAACCTATGACGAACATGGATTCCTTCTACAATCAACAGCACACCATAGAGACAGCACTACTTCCCAACTCACCGAGTATATTGATTTAATGCTTATAAATCTCACCCATTGATGAATCAAAGAAATACATACTGCCCTACGTGTCGAGGTTATTGTATAGGGATTAAGAGCACGAACTTCCATAATAACAGAGATCAAGTTCTACTATATAGTCAGTATAAGAAGAACGATCTCAAGCAGTCCTACTCAATACACACAAGTGCACTAATGTGATTTTATAGCCAAGAAAAGCTAATACCAAATCACACTACAACCATACCGATAGAGAGTCCCCGTCTATCTCAGTTGTGAGCATCTGTTTATACTTTATAAGGAAACCGATAATATGATCTTCTGCGTGTTGTCGCACAACATATTATCTACAGTATAAAGTAAATGGACTATTGCATCATGCATATAAAATAAATTATAAGATGCAATCGTTTGATCAATGATTCTCATTTCAAATATTGTTATGACATTGTTCATACTAAAGCTAGACTTTTAGTATACAATCCAACAGTTTTCTCATTTATTTGGTGTCAATTTATTTGGATCTGATAGTTTAGTAAACATCACTCTTTCACTATTGATTAGATGGGCAAGGAAGGTTTGATATTTATAAATGCTGGATGAATCTTTTTTCCAAATTTGGAAGTTCTTAAAATCAAACCTTCTTTTTAATTATGTTTTTAATTAATATAAAACAAATTTGTTCATTAACATCACTTCTTAAATATAATCTTTGTGTATAGATACTCATTTGCAGATTTACCATTGAGCCATATTCCCTCCGTCTAAATTTTTATTTATACTTCCTTGATACAAAGGAAATGTAAAGAGAGGGCGAATGGAGTATAGTGTTCTAATACATGGTATTTTGATTTTTGTAAAAGGGCCTACCATCCATTTGATTACACCTGTTTGTTTGATACCTCTTTTGTTTGACTAATTATAGTATTTGGTGTTTTGTTTGTTTGTTTGATACCTCTTTTGTTTGACTAATTATATATATAGATTAGTATTTTGACTAATCCGTTGAAGTTGTGAAGGTAGGATGGATGAAATGCGAGAAATTATTATTTTCTTTTTTCCATAAGACTGATTATATGATTGAAGTTGCTGAATTCAGGTTCAGAGAGTCGATGGTTATCAAATACTAAAGAAGTGCTGCAAATTTTAAACAATATGATACGTGGCGCAAGTGATGGGGTATAGTTCTCAAATCCAATTATAATTTTTTTTTCCTTGCTCAATTGTCTACTAAGTGATTTTATCCTAATCAAAACTACTGGCTACCATTGCACTTCTTTGCTTCGTGTTCGTATTTATCAGCAATATTATTTTTTGTCTTAAAAGTTTTGCTTGCAATATAATGACATGTCTATAATTTAACTTAAAAATTTTCTAATTAAATCATTGAAGGTTATTTTGCTTGCTACATTTTTTAATGTCTTTACCGGTATTGTTGTTATATATTTATTCTTCTTCATTTTTTGCTTTTAAATAAAGGTTTTGCTTGACTACTACATTGACAATGTTTGTTGAAGTTGTGTGGTGGTGAGATTTTGGGCAGTGATGAGGGAAAAAAGAAAGATGGTTCCATAAGTTGAAAATAAAAAGGAGGATACTACTAAGGAAGAAAATGATGGATCAAAATTTGTGTATTATCACATATCCTTTGTTCTTCTTGAATTTAAAATTATCTCAAATTTTCATCATTATATTATAAATTATTCTGTGAAGGATTCTAAGTTTGGATTTTCAAAGAATTACGATGAATAAAAATATAACCACAGAAGTTCCTTTTTTTATATTTATTTATTATCCTGCACATTGTGAAGGCCAATTCTCAACCTACAAGAAGAAGAAGAAATGCTAATATATTAGGTTGTTGCAAGGTGTATATAATCTATGTATAGGTATTATTACAGATATAAAAAGTTTTCAAAATTATAATCTTGGATGTTATTATTGATTACAGAAGGCCATGAGAAGCGATCCTTGAGTTATTTTTGGAAACATTATTCAGAGACCACGCCACAAGATTAAAGGTAATTTCACATTTTTTTATGTTTTTTCTTTTACTGCATTTAATTATTATGAAATTATTTTGAACGTTGGAATTTATTATTTTTTAATGACCTAATTAGTTTTTACTTTTGGATTGAACACTCTCGCTATTTTCTCATTCTTCTATAATTCTAATAACTCCAATTAGTATTTTGTGATCACTTTATAGTTGTGTTGTCCAAACATTGTAAAGATTGTGGTCTCATATTTCAAATCAATGAGAATGATCTCACATTCATCTTATCTTTATATATATAATAGTACCAAATTTACCATCTATTTTTACACTAATTTTTCCCCCAAAACTGGTTTTACCACTTTTGATTAATTAAGATTCACCTAATGGTAACTTATCTACTTCAATCTCTACCATTTATTTTTTTCAATTAAATCAAAACCATTGATTTATCATCTCACACATTTTTATATACATTGTGAGATAGTTGCAGAAACCCTAATCTATCTTTCACATTTCTGCTCTACTGTTACAAATCGATGAAATCAACTTTGCAAAGATAGTATTTTTGAACAGTGAAGAAACCCTAATAGATCATTCCTTTCGATTCTTGAAGAAAATGAGTACAAAAGGTGATGATTCTCTATCTATATATATTTTATTTTCTTAATTCTAATATTTAATAATAATAATAATAAACTGGTGAAGTACTACACTCTAAATTCCATATTCTACAAATCAAAATCTCATGAAATGAAGGTCGGAGCCACTGGCGGGTAGAATCTCACATCGGCACAGCTCTAAATAGTCAAAAATGCAGTGGAATCAGAGCATCTTCATCATGGTACTGCAGATTAGATTAAATAAGAATTCCTTCTATTCATTGTGTTCCTCAACTCCTCTTCTAAATTTTAATTCTATTTGAGAATGATTCTACCTAATTCTATTTGATTTAGGATTGATAAATGATATACAATGTGATCCATTTCCAATTCTATCAAGATCAATGCCAATACTTATGATTTATTTTTCCCCCTTTTGATTTAGGGGAACAATCTTAACACAAATTGGAGAGTCTCTTTGATTATCGTCACGACATGAACACCCTCAAACAATCTGGTGGTCAGTACTGGAGAGCCTTCTTCGACTGTGCATCAGCACCACTAAGAAGCAGCATGGTTCTAGAGATTTGTCCTAAAAAATAACGGGTCTTGCCAGAAATCCACGCCAACGACATCGTCAGCTTCTTCAAAGGAAAATGTTACTCTCTTTTGGGAGGAGCTACTTAGTAAGCCCATTTCTTTTATTTTACATTTCAGATAAGATTTCTTTAACTATTTCAGTCATGATATTGGTTATTGGTTATATCTGTCAAAATTGGATTTAAGTTTTATGAAATATCTATGTGCTCATTTCTTATAAATCACCCAAGTAATGAATTTTGGAAAAGTTGGTTATTTTTTATGTTGTTGTTGAGAATATCGATGAAAGGTATAGTAGAGAAATGGCAGCAGGTTCAGGTGAATGGGAGAAATATTACTTGGTTGGATACCATAATTTGTTTGAGTATTTTTTATGTTGTGCTCAACTTGAAAATTTGTATATCTTATTTATTTCTTAAAGAGAAAAATTAATTTTACTTTTCTCTCATGTTGTGCCTATTGAGGATAAAAGAAAGCAGAGAAATAAGAATATATATGCACATCAGACAAGAGTATCACATCACAGATATTTATATGTCATATGCCTCTTACCTTCTCCACTAATCAAGTTCTTCATCCTTATCCAGTCTTGATTCCCAAGTAATATATTGATTCATAGATTTTATTAAATATGGTTATATGTATCATTTACTAAGAATGTCAAGTGATGAGTTTGGAGAGATACTTAGAGCATCAATTCAGACGATGATAGTATTTGCTTTATCAAGAATATGAGATAATGGTGAGCACCTCTATTAATTTTTTCTTTCTTTTTTGTTAACGGCATGCTATGGAGGTGGAGTTTTTGTATCCTTTAAACACTATCATTTCCTTATCCTCCAGTAAAATTTAGTATATGGGCCTTTGTCTACTAAATAATAGTGTAAATACATTTTTTTGCTGCTCTTACATATCTACTCATGTTTCTTTTTAGGGTTGCATTTAACAAATTGAGGTTTGTATGATCATTATCTATGGTTTAACAACAAATGTAAAGTGAGAAAGCGAAGTAGTAGATGGCGAACAAAATGACTTCGGAAACGGAGATGATAATGGTGAAGGTGGAGCAATGACGGAGCCAATTTTAGGTATTCAATATTCTGCTATTTTTTAGATGACCTTTTAATTTGGGGCTTAGTTCTATTCAACTTTTTTTGTTAATAATGAACATCTTATAACCAATGTCTACTTAACAATATAGTTTTTAAAAATTAGAATCTCTAAAAAATCATGATACATAAAGAATTTTTGGGGTCTTTCAAATGATATTTTTTAAACGTTTGCTAATGCTACAGTTTGCAATATGCTGAAAAAATTGTGTTGATTTTAGCTTACATGTGTATTTTTTTGTATAATTATTTGTAATTGCATATTCTTTTTATTACCTTATATTTTCTCGATGTAGATGACATGTTATATCAACTATTTAGATGCAACCTTTAATCTTAATATTCATTTTCAATGTGAGAAATTTATATCCAAACAAGTGGTCAAGAATAAGAAGAGAAAGCTTCAAAAGATTGAGTAGAAGATGTTGGGATATGGTAGATCCTTCGAGAAAGTGACTAGACTCTGCAATGCTCTAGGTGTTTTGCTACGTATATTCCAATTCTTAATTGCCATTAAAAGTTGTTGTATTTGTTGCCAATATATATACTAATTATGAATGGTATAAGTGTTACTTTGTATAATGAAAAGTTTATAAGAATATGATCTTATTTGGTAAATATAATTATTATGTATTTTGGTAGTATCCGTCATGTTATTACTTATGAATATTGTTCTTATTACGCATCTTTATTTGTCTATGATATCTTTATCATGGTTCGTATCTCTCTTTGCATGTGGTTCTTCTTTTTCTTTCTCAAGGTTATTTTTTCATTTTGTCATACTTTTCAAGGTAATTGAATTTCTGAAATCTTTTTCATAATTTGTTTGAGGTAATTTGTTAGACCGTTTCAAATATTGGGTTATTTATGGTTAACATTCCATTCATATTCCTTTAGGTAATTTAAATAAGATTCACCATTGTAAACTTTTCATATTTAATAATATATGAAATACTCTTTTCTTAACCTTCTTAATAATTGTGGATGTGATTTTGAATTAATTCAATTAAATCCTTTATACATAAACATTAGGATCTAAATATAGTTGGCATTAATTAAGTTTTTGAAAGAGGTTGTTTTTCTATTGTAGATGGTTATATTGGCAATATATAACCATGTTACATTGAACATAATTATAATGGACCAATATATTTCGGCCATTGCATGTATGCTAACGGATTCCTACACAAGAGACCATTGAATCTACAAGAATTCAGGTTACTATTGACATTATTTCCTTATGTATCATTTTTTTTGGCATAATTATATGGTTATACCAGTTTCCATGTAGAACTAAAGATCAAGGCGTATTGAATAAAATGGCCTATTATGAAATTTATGTCTTACTTTAGATGACAAATGCTTACTGATGACTTGGTTGAATCAATTTATTCTACTCTTGAAGGTAATACTTTACGAAACGTAGAAGATAATTCCCCCTCATTGTTTCTTATGCAATGATAATTAATAAGAGTTAGGGACAATTATTAGCAAATGGTGTGTTGTATTTGAAAAGACAAGTAACTATATTTTGAGGTCGCCAAGCAAGCTAGGACTTAGAGTTCTCTTAGGAAAGAAAAAAAAAAGAGTGGTAAGATGCAAGAGTTTGCAATAATTATGTTTTTAGGGAGGTATTCTGAAACATGTGATTCTTTTATTATTATTATTATTTTATGGACTTGGAGTTATATATTTTTATTGAATACGATTACACATGATGGATTAAAATTATGTATGTATGTATGTATGTTTTACTTGGATTTTTTTCTTTCCATGTATTAGTAGTTTTAATTTTATTATTGCAGATGGGCAGAAAAAGAATGGTCCTCAAGCTATTTTTCAAAACATTATTCAGAGACCACATTATAGGTAATTTCTCATTTTGTTTTTCACTATTTTTTTTATTCTAATTTATTTCTGTTGTGAGTTTGTAACTCATGTTTACATTTTTTTTACTGTTCTGGGAGATGTGGGTTATTAAGAATTTTACTCTATCTTTCAATTTGAAATGGTAAATTCATTTGTAGCATAATGTAATATAAACAGAGTAGTTATTACGCACATTTGTAGCATAATGTAATATAAACGATAAAAAATCTTTTTTATTTTTATTTTATTATTTTTTTTTTTGGCAATTAGGCTTTTCAAAATTTTACAAGGACATTGATTTATTTGTTGGTTACTTTAATAATGTAAACTTGAATAAATGATTACTTTATCTATTGTAATATATTTAGCGAATATTCAAACAATTTATATGGCTAATATGAGAGAATTTTATTGACTTTTGACAAGTGAATTCATGGCATTATTGTGCTCTGTTTCTCTTTTCACAATGGAAGACCTCTATGAATTTATATTTAAATATGAATATATTTATTTTAGTTTATGAATTGTTTTTCACTTGGTTTACCATGTATCAGTGGACAAACACTGTGTACTGTAGCTGCAGTCCTTGGAGGGAAAAGTCCATTAACTCAAATATCTGAAAAATACTAATTTTCAACGAGTATATTTAAAATATTTTCTGTGGTGTATACAGGTTGCAATCTCCCAGGGAGTTCTCTTCATTGCTTTCGGAATCCAATCATTTCTTAAAACAATTGATTCATGATGACTCGAATTACTTGAGGTCAGTCTGAACTACTTTAGTTTTCTAAAGCAAGTATAAATAATGTATTTTTTTGCTGCATTATATTCCTGAATTCCTGAAAAACTATACTAATGCTTTACTGGTTCTTGCATTTTCTTCTATGCAGAAGATCAAAATAGATGATTCTAGCTTAACATAGACATTTGTTCTTTTAGAAAGATCAAAGAGATATGAGATTTCCAGTAATGCTTTCGACTAAATATAAGCTACGCATCATTTAATCACTGCAGATGGGATTTATGAGAATACAATCTAGATTTATTTAGCTACTGATAAAATAAGACATGACTTTGCTCAAATTAGCTACTGATTTCTTTTATTTGAAACGTCCTGGGAATAAAGAACTACATTAACTCTATAATGCACAGAAGTAATATGATGTCGTAGTGATCTATGAGGAATCTATTTCTTCTTCATAATACAATTGGTTTTGGTTATTTATATTTGAGAAACTAGAGCAGGCATTTCTAAATTGCTAAATTATTATTGTCTAGGTTTCAAAGAGGTTGGTGAAACAATTCTTATGATTAAGGGGCCACAAGGAAGAATCCACTTAGCAGTTCAGAATCTTCTGAATAGGATAATCATAAGTACTGGTGAATCTATTATTCTGTTGGGGATTCTGAGGTTTATTTATTTTTTAAATTAATTAATGATTTCATTTCTTATCTTTGTGATGAATGATAAATTTGATGTAGATGGTTTTCGTAACTTTTTGCCCAAACCTTTAGGGTTTTATACATTTATATATATTATATTTTATCAACAAGCTGTACTTAAAATTTGTCTGTACTTTGTGTCCGAATTGAATAGTCTGTCCTCACACTTCAGCTTTAAGATATAAGATTGTTGAACTTATCAAACCCTATATGACAGAACGCTCTGTAAATGCAGTTGTAATGTCACCACTTCTTGATGATGTAAGTTTTAGAAGACATGTCAAGTGCAATTTCTTTTACAATTTTTTTAATGAAATAGTTTCCTTTTATGTATCTTGGATTGATGATTGGCTATTGCAACAAATTCTTGCATGCCTTCCTACGCTATTGCACATTTCTTATTCCTAAATTGAAAATTCTAGTTTTTATTTTCTTTTTCTAAGCCACGTCCACTTTTTTCTTTGACTATGAGGAGAAGCGTATCTGATTCAACTTTGTATATATATATATATATATTTTTGTAGGTACCATTGATTAAATTGAAGATTGTCCTCAGGTTATATGGCTATTTGCTCAATTATGTTGCCCTTATTTTTATATCATTATACTTATATGGGTCTGTTACATCTTTAATTCTTTAAGGGTTATCTTGTTATCTTATGTTTAAATCTTTATTGATTTTTCTTAATGCGTTATCTGAAATTTCTTTAATATCATGAAAAGCCTTTGAAACTAAATGTAAATTGTCTATAAACTGACTAATTTATTATTTTTTTATATAGCATTAATAGAATTGCAATGGTATCATCACATGTAAATAATGCTTTAGATATAGATTAAATAACAACTACTATATCTTCTTCTACTTAACTAATTTCTATTTGAATGAATAGAAATTATGTATGCAGCACTTGGATCTAGGAAAACCTCAAAGTTATATTCGGGCGTTGAAAGCAACCAAAGTGCTGAAGGATAAAAATTTGGAGGAGGTACTTGAATCAGTTGCCATATTTTTATATTACTCTGAAGATTTACATTCATAAAAGTCATTTTTTTAATGCAGAACGTTATCTATGATATCAATTTTGTTCCTTAAAATCATACTTCTGAATAATTATTTATATAAATGTGATTTTATAGCAGCATGAATAAACTACGCAGAGATGATTTATGATTTTGGAGTAACATCAAATGTAGTCTAACTTACTGTTGATTGGTTAGTTCCACATGAACAACTCAACGCTGATAGAGATGATTGCAGATGAGGACAACACAATCACTGGATTTGCTGGCTAGAGTTGGTAATGTTGATTTGAAGAGAAAAATATATTATTTCACTGTACTTTCTCATTATCTAAACATTTTCTTAATTTCTGGTAATAACAAATGGTTGATCCCATTATGGTTCTTCTTATCCATTTTTAGAGGTAATCCTTTCTCATAATTATCACTCTACTTATAATGACTCATTTCTATAATATGTTATAGTAAAATACCAATCACAAATGTTATAGTAAAATACCAATCACAACTTTGGTTTATTACTAGAATACCGCTTATAATGACTCATTCATCTATGTGGAGAGTTTAAGTAAAATCGAGAAAGATTAAATTATTCCCTTCTACACCAATTTTATATATCAATCTTCACCACCATAGCAAAAGTTAAGAATTTATTTTTGCTTTATTTAGCTTCCAATCTGAATAAATGAATATGTTATGAAACTTTTAATCAACCTTTTAGCGTGCATTTGTTGATTGACCCTAATTACGAGCTATGCATTTTCTAAGAGCAAATTACAGCTTTGGTTCACACTTTTATGTTGTCAACCAAAGTGTCTGTTTCCAATTTAGTTTAAGTGATATTTTTCTACATATCTGCAAATTATGAGTGGCAACTACAAAGGGTACTCAACACCATCAAAGAGTACTCCAAATTACTGCTTATATCTTAATAATTAATAATTTAATTTTATATTTTATTATATATTCTTTAATTGTGTGAAATTATTTTTTTTCATATAGGATAAAATTTGGAAAGTGTGAAATTATGTGATGAGTGCTACAATGCCGCAATTAGTGTGGCGAAAGATCCCCACTTTCTAAAGTTATTTGCAAATTTTAAATTGGGGTTTAGGGTTCTTTTCAGTGGATTAGTGCTTTCGTAGATTGATTTAATATGGGATTATGACCTTTGATATCTGTCTCTCCATACACGCATGTATTTGTGTCAATATATTTACATTTATATTGTTTGCATTCATCTATTTTTAGTTGAAATCTATAGGCAGATTGTGTTGATACTCCTCTAAAAAAGTTTAGATTTGAAGATGCATCAATTATGTGGGCAGGTAAATAATTGGACATTAAAATAATCCTAAGGTCAAAGCCATAGCATCATGTGTGAAAGTCAAAAGTTTAAAATTATAAAAGAAACTCTTTTTATCTAAATGGAAGTTATGTGAAGGTTTTAAATTTTATATAGATTTTTTTTATTTTTAATTGATAATAACTTAATGGTCCAATTGAACATAAAAAGTTTAATGAATTAAAATTAATAATTATATGATATACAAAATTAACATTCATACATCTAGGTGCTCGAGATAGGATAATTATTACTTTTTCATATATTTATGGAATATTTGATTACATCATTGATTTGATTACAAAAGCTTGTGCATGTCACAAATTGTATAATATACATATAATTAGATCGGAAACATATTGATTATAAGGTATGAACACTGTATTAAAGTATTAAATGATTCAAGTTCTAAGTTCAATTTTTTTTAGCCATAAACAGTTAAAATATTTTTTAAAAATCAATGATAATATTAGTTAGGCTGATACTATTGAAAATCAACTAATCAATCCTGATGATTTGAGCTCTAATTTGACAAGTGCATATTTGAATATAATTTACAATTTTTCCTATAGCATCTTCTCTAAAATCTTGAACCATTTTGATAGACATTGGCAAATATTTTGAACACATTTTGGAATGAAGCACAATCATACAGGTGAAAGAATTTAATTTCATTAGCAAATTTGGGTTTTGATATTTTTTAATGAATTATGAATCATTTGAGATTAAAATACAATACAAGTTACTTTGAGCATTATTTGAGATATTTTTTAATGTTGCAGGTACTTATTAAAATATGATAAAGATAATTATGGAATTTTACATTATAAGTATGTATTTTATAGTATTAGTATTTTATGATTATATCTTAAAATAATAATGAATTATATTACGCACCTTACAGTAATTGACAAAAAATATATACTCCTATATACAATTTAATTTTTTTTTGAAATAAAATTTTAATGTATATGTGTATAATACTGTGAAAAATATTCCCCATGCAACATATGGCTGAGAAAAATTATTGTCACTAATAGATATAAGATCATAGTTCAAATTTCATCGAATGCAATTTTTATTTATAATTTCTTACGCCAATAAGAGTCAAGGTCAATCACTGACAATGATTGAGTTGATGTTAAAATGATCTGTTTTTATCATGGTTAATTGTTGCGGTGTTGAGATCCACGAGTACGAAAAGTTTGAATATCTTATTGGGTAAAAATAAAATGGTATGTGTATAATATAATGATACTAAAATACTATTGTGGATGAAAATATATTTAATACATTTAAAGATGTGGCTGAAGTTGTTCAGCAATAAAAAATACTCCTTGACGGTGTTGTGAAATGACCGAGAAAGTTGAAACTGCATTTATAGAGCTTGGAACTGCATTTACAGAGCTTACTGTGAGAATGCAATATGATTATTTATTTAGTTGGTTAATAGGATGTTAAAGGCATATATTTTCTTATTAGGGCAATCTTGATATTAAGGAAGTTTTTACTTAATTTAATGGTATTTTTAATGAATTCAACAATTACTCTTTAGGTAAATATTCATTATAAAATTAGATGGTTACATCATGAAATTTATTCAAGCATCTCTCTTATAATATATATGGAGTATTTTTTAATTGTATTAACACATTCTTTTATATATATATATTTCAAATAATTTTTTTAGATGGTAATTACTCTTTTATAAATAGGTGATTGAGAAGTACAATCTATGCTTTGGTGATGTGAGATGGTTATTAGTGACTAGTTTTGAGGGTTATAATCCATGCAACAGTAATCGGGATTATCCCGCGTTGGGGTTTTGAAGTGTATAGAAAGTGTATCCAATTTTGATGTATGGTTTAGGCATACAGAGAAGTATCACCTTTGATGGTTGTTATTAGTACTCATCACTCATGTTAATTTAGATTTTTATATTATTATATTTGAAATTTTAATCATAAATAAGAGTAATTAATGTAATGCATAAGGAATATTTCAAAATCTAACCATGAAAATTGAAATACTCTCTTATATTTTTACAAGTTATACTAATTGAAAAATAATATAAAAGTCAGCTCATGTCAAATAAAAATAAGATAATGTAAAATTAAAATTATTTTTATCTATGAAAAATAAATAATAATAACTTAAGAGTTGATATCATGTGCACTTAGATGCACACATGCATTTATATGTGTATAAATTTTTATTCAATAGTATATATATATATATATATATATTTCTTAATAGTGTATAAATTTTTATGTGTATAACACGTGCATTAATAATTAGTAATCGACAATTATAATTATAACTATTTTTATATAAATTAAGGAATATAATATTTTAATGTAAATTACGTAAATTGCGTAAATTAATGTGTAAATGAATAGAGATATATATTATTTTAATATATACTGGGTAATATGTTAATAATATACTAATTCAACTATCAACTATATATTAAAATATTGTATCTTTCACCACATAACACATTAAAATACTATATTCGTTAACCCCGTATAATAAACAAATATAAACCTTCAGATGAAATGGAGGGAGTATTCCACATACTCCCTCCGTCTCATTTCAATGTTTACGTTTCTATTTTGCGCGTCTCATTTCAATGTTTACGTATCCTTTTTAGGAATATGGGATCCACCTAAAATATTAATATATCATCCAACACTGATACACCTACTCACTTCACATTAAATATTATATTTTTCACCCATTATCTATTAAAATATAATACTTTTTAATCAACGTGCAAAAAACAAACGTAAATATTGATACGGGACGAGGGAGTACTTTTTTGTACGCAGAGTCCTTTATAAATAAAATACTTAAAAATAATTGTTTGTTTTAAATTCTTTAAATTTATCAAATATATATATATATATTATCATAACGTCTCCCCGTGCATCGCACGGGTCAAACGCAAAAGTATATTGTCATAAGTTTTTAAAGCTTTGTTGATTTACTTTCTTTGTTAAGCACAAAAAATATATTATGTTGATTTAATTATATTATTTGTAAATATTTATATTTAACTTATTAATTTTTATAAAAATTATGTCAATGTTACATTAAAGCTTCGACTTTAATTGATTAACCAATCCTTTTTTAAAGTCTTCACTTTCATTTTTCGTAATATAACAAAATTTCAATTACAAATTTTATTACTGTAAACCTAAACATCTTTCGTATACATGCTATTATATTATATTATATTAATAAGAGATTCATCATATTAGTCTTAATACATTAAAAATTAAACCCAAAATAATATATGGGATTGCACTCACAATATCTTACCTTAAATACAATTAAATAACTTTAATATAATTCTCAATAACCAAAGCTCATTCTTTTAAACTTTTTATAAATTACAAACAAATACATTATTTTTGTCAAAACGTCTCCCCGTGTATCGCACGGATTAAAACCTAGTTTTATATGTAGTGGATAGTTGTATTAGTAGTGAGTGATAAGCTATATATAAGACATTTTTACTTAATGAAAATATTTGAATAATATATTCAATATAGTAAAATGGTAATCTTTTTGTTAGACAGTTAGTATATTCTTTAATGTTATTGCAAATATTAAACGCAACTCTAACCGACAATATATGTATTATCAAGATTTTTGTAAAAAAATCACGTGTGAGTTTAAGAGGGAAGACTTGGTAAACCTAACATAGTTACAAGGGTAGCTTTTGTGTAGCCCATTTCCGCGTTTCCATATTTCAAAAGCGCGTGCTTTGTCTTTGTGATGGGGTTTAATAAATGATAGGCAGAACGTGTCGTTTTTTGGGAGTGATGGGAAAGCAATTCAACAAATTTGGTCGACTTATTGTTAGTGGGGTAGCTTTGAAATTAAGCTTCCTACTTCCCTAAAATTCCAATCCACGTTGAAATCACCATGCTCTACAGTCTACAATCTACAGTTTACCCTTCTCACTACTCCTGTACTTTTCTTTTTTTTCCGAGCTAGTTTCATGTTACTCCCTCCGTTTCTTGGTAGGAATCTCATTTGCTTTTAAACACGTAAATTAAAAAATATTATTATTTAATGTGTAGTGGGTAGTTATATTAGTGGGTGTGTGGGCCCCATATTTTAATTGTATTAGTAGGTGTGGGTGGGTCTCATGTGTCCAAAAAAGAAAATGGAATCCTTTGGGTGGGACAACCAAAATGATAAAATGAGACTCTTACCTAGGGACGGATGGAGTATATTTTATTAAAACAAAGATACCCTTGTAAACCCGATTTATATAAATTAATATATGAATTCGAGTTTTTTTTACTCTTAAACCTTATGATTCCCCCTTCAATCATATTACTCCTTCCATCACATAGCAAGAGGATTTTTTACTTTTAGCACGTTAATTAAGGAGTATTATAATTTAATGTGTGGTGAGTAATTTTATTAGTGGAAGTGTGAGTCTCATATTTTAATTGTATTAGTAGGTGCGTGTGGGTCCCATGCATATAAAAAAGGAAATGAAACTTTTTGGGTAGGACGCCCAAAATATAAAAAATACCCTCTTTGAAGGGGACAAAGAAAGTATATCATATGTATTGCTAGGTGATTAGTCGTTAATAATCTGGGCGACCAAGCAACAAAATATCGAACCCAAGGGAATTTAGGATTCGTGGCCTTCAAGTTATAGTCTCGTATTAGTTAGGGACGACCGAGAAGAGAGATAATAAAAACAAGAAAAGAAACTAATTACAATATTTTTGGAATTTTCAATGCAAAGGAAATCTTCATGATGCAATTCAAATGGATCAATCATGTAACACATCTAATTGCCTCCCAATTTAAGCTATCATAGTAAGAGTGATCACTATTTTCACATAAACTCTCTCTCGAGATGAAGAGGATGTAGGCCCTTACAAAGATCCCAAAGTAGCACATAGGATCGATACCATAGCGAACACCTCCCAATAGGTACTAATTACACGTACGAGTTCCCTAAAAGGTACTAAATCATAGGTAGTATTCCCTTTCTAGGTACTATGAATTCACTAAGGTTGGGTTCCCCTCACTAGATTAATTGACATCTCGATCTAACCTCTCTAGTGTCCACTTATGTAGTTCTAAACATGAGAGGTCGTCTCCAACTCTTCCCACATTAATCCACATAACACATATGATGAAATGATTAAATTAATTCCTAAAACACATAATTGAACTCTCGTTCTAACCACATGCACTAGATAATTAACCACACAAATCAAACATATAGATTAAACAATTAAGCATCCATAAATGAAACTAATCAAAGTCGGGATTGCAATTTAAATAATATCACAAATTAATCCATAATCTAAACATCACTTAAACATCCAAAACATAGAAAATAAAAAGATAATAAGTATGATTAGATTACACCTTAATGAAGTTTTACATCCATGAGGATCATCCTTTCCTTAGTGTCCCCACCTTCTTGGAAAACAATAAAATCCTAATCTAGAAAAAAATATTTAAACTACGGACGGATCCCTCACCCCGAAAGGGAGAGGGATCTCAACTATGGAGATCTTAAAAAGCTCTCTTCAACTATTGAATCTAATGATTCAATTTAATAGAATTTAATGGGTGAGAATTGATCAATGGTGGCTTTCATAGAAGATGGTATTTATAGTAGTAAGGATGAGAGAAATTTGAGTGAGTTTTCAATGTGGGACAAGTGGGGTCATGTAGTAGTAGAGTGAGAGGAATTTGTGGTAAGTAATCAATATGGGATAATTTAGCACATGTCACAAAAAATGGGATTTATAATAATTTTTCCTTTGGCCCGTTCTTGCTCGTTTCAACTCCAAATCGAGCTTCGTTTTCTCCCACATCTTCCTCTTCACTTGTAGAATCCATTTTTATCAAAATCACCCATTTTTCTGCAAAAATAAACAAAAATACCTTTCTCCAAATAATCAAGCAATTAATAGTATTTTCCATTAAAATCATGCTCAATTATTAAATTAAAGCCACAAAAATCCACTTAAAATCTAGGTGAATTTCACAACGATCAAACCCCCAAACTTAAAGTGTTGCTCGTCCTCGAGCAACGAAAGAAAAGAAAGAACGAGAAGGGGAATTCACCTAGAATTGAATCAAGATATCAATGAGATTGAGTCACTTCAAAGCTATTTCAATTCAATCAAAACAAGTGACAAGATATCAATTTAAATGCATACAAATTAAATTTAGGAAATATGCAAGCAAGTGAGACTTTCACTACTCCTCTCTAGATTTTGCTTTTCACTCTCACACTCAAGGGGTGTATGGGAGAAGTGTATACTCTCAAAAATCAATTCAAATGTATGTCATTACCATATGCTTGCCAAAGGTCTAAACTCTCTACCACTTGTATGTGTTAATTATTGAATCAAAAAAGTCTTTAATGGGGTTGTAATGTAGGCTCTTTGGTCTTAGGTAGGAAAATTTAGGAAAAGTAAGCTCAAGATTAGTAGAGAATTTAAGTTGATTGATCACTTCAACTCTTATCCTCTCTTTTTCTCTTTTCACCTCAAGAAAAATGTAATTTTCCATCCAACACACTAACGAACCATTTTTCTTTTTTTTTTCTTCCACTATTGAGTTTTTTTTCCTCTCTTTTCCACAATGGCTCTCTTTTCATTTTTCTAGTAGAGCTCCTTTATGCTTCTTTTATACAAGCTTCACTCAAATTTTTTTTTCACACAACCTCCATTTTTTCTTTTTCATCTTTTCTCCATCTTTTCTTGCACTTTTACAATTTATCTCTTTCCAAACTTTCTTGTAAGCTCAATTCAACCACTTCATCCCCATTAATCCTCTACTAATCAATAAAGGTGATTAGGATATAAAATATGGATAAAAATGGCTAAATTTGTAGGTTGCCAAAGAAATAAGGATAATAAGCTCAAAGGGGCAAACTACGAAATAATTTCATTTGGTAGGATTAATTTGGCTAAGTGACTTGTCAACACAAAGATGGCCTTAAATCATTTCCAACAATCTTCACACACATGTAGCTTTAAGAAGACACAATGGGAAGTTCTAGAATGCACACAAAAGAATGATGCACACACAAGAAAGGAAAAACCATTTGATTTCATGATTTTAAGGCTCAAAAATCTCACGGGCCTGTAGTAGTGAAAGAAACACAAAACAAGCACAAACCACAACTCAACAAGTACACAAAAAAAAAAATCCATCAAGTCACAAGTTCCAACCAAGCATCATAGCCTCAAAATTCCTCACAATGAAGCACAAGAGAGCTAAGAAAGATTTTCTCCTTATGGAAAGCAAAAGAAAGCAAGAAAAGCACAAAAAAACAAAAACAACAAAAAAAGAAGAAAATACATGCCAAAGAAAAGAGTAAGGACTTAAACGTGCGCCGGTGCAATATGATCAAGTAGGAGTTCATTGATGCAATTTTTCTAATTCAAACCGTAGAAAAGTCAAGTAACAAAGAGAACATACCCCCAAACTTAAATTAGGCAAAGTCAAATTTAAGTTGAGAAGATGTTCGTTATCTCAATTTGCACCACTTCTTTGCTCTTCAAGGCCAATACCATGGCACCACGCATTCGTCCCTACAAACACAACCATAAAAAAAAATCAAATAAAAATGTCCCTATCCTAACACTCAACGAAACCCGAAGTCACAAATACAACTAAATTCCCCGGCAACGGCGTCATTTGATTGGTCGTTAATAGTCCGGGAAACCAAGCAACAAAATATCAAACCCAAGGGAATTTAGGATTCGTGGCCTTCAAGGTATAGTCTCGTATTAGTTAGGGACGACCGAGAAGAGAGATAATAAAAACAAGAAAAGAAATTAATTACAATATTTTTGGAATTTTCAATGCAAATGAAATCTTCATGATGTAATTCAAATGGATCAATCATGTAACACATCTAATTGCCTCCCAATTTAAGCTTTCATAGTAAGAGCGATCACTATTTTCACATAAACTCTCTCTCGAGATGAAGAGGATGTAGGCCCTTACAAAGACCCCAAAGTAGCACATAGGATCGATACCATAGCGAACACCTCCCAATAGGTACTAATTACACGTACGAGTTCCCTAAAAGGTACTAAATCATAGGTAATATTCCCTTTCTAGGTACTATGAATTCACTAAGGTTGGGTTCCCCTCACTAGATTAATTGACCTCTCGATCTAACCTCTCTAGTGTCCACTTATGTAGTTCTAAACATGAGAGGTCGTCTCCAACTCTTCCCACATTAATCCACATAACCCACATGATGAAATGATTAAATTAATTCCTAAAACACATAATTGAACTCTCGTTCTAACCACATGCACTAGATAATTAATCACACAAATCAAACATATAGATTAAACAATTAAGCATCCATAAATGAAACTAATCAAAGTCGGGATTGCAATTTAAATAATATCACAAATTAATCCATAATCTAAACATCACTTAAACATCCAAAACAAGAAAATAAAAAGATAATAAGTAGGATTAGATTACACCTTAATGAAATTTTACATCCATGAGGATCATCCTTTCCTTGGTGTCCCCACCTTCTTGGAAAACAATAAAATCCTAATCTAGAAAAAATATTTAAACTACGGACGGATCCCTCACCCCGAAAGGGGGAGGGATCTCAACTATGGAGATCTTAAAAAGCTCTCTTCAACTATTGAATCTAATGATTCAATTTAATAGAATTTAATGGGTGAGAATTGATCAATGGTGGCTTTCATAGAAGATGGTATTTATAGTAGTAAGGATGAGAGAAATTTGAGTGAGTTTTCAATGTGGGACAAGTGGGGTCATGTAGTAGTAGAGTGAGAGGAATTTGTGGTAAGTAATCAATATGGGATAATTTAGCATATGTCACAAAAAATGGGATTTATAATAATTTTTCCTTTGGCCCGTTCTTGCTCGTTTCAACTCCAAATCGAGCTTCGTTTTCTCCCACATCTTCCTCTTCACTTGTAGAATCCATTTTTATCAAAATCACCCATTTTTCTGCAAAAATAAACAAAAATACCTTTCTCCAAATAATCAAGCAATTAATAGTATTTTCCATTAAAATCATGCTCAATTATTAAATTAAAGCCACAAAAATCCACTTAAAATCTAGGTGAATTTCACAACGATCAAACCCCCAAACTTAAAGTGTTGCTCGTCCTCGAGCAACGAAAGAAAAGAAAGAACGAGAAGGGAAATTCACCTAGAATTGAATCAAGATATCAATGAGATTGAGTCACTTCAAAGCTATTTCAATTCAATCAAAACAAGTGACAAGATATCAATTTAAATGCATACAAATTAAATTTAGGAAATATGCAAGCAAGTGAGACTTTCACTACTCCTCTCTAGATTTTGCTTTTCACTCTCACACTCAAGGGGTGTATGGGAGAAGTGTATACTCTCAAAAATCAATTCAAATGTATGTCATTACCATATGCTTGCCAAAGGTCTAAACTCTCTACCACTTGTATGTGTTAATTATTGAATCAAAAAAGTCTTTAATGGGGTTGTAATGTAGGCTCTTTGGTCTTAGGTAGGAAAATTTAGGAAAAGTAAGCTCAAGATTAGTAGAGAATTTAAGTTGATTGATCACTTCAACTCTTATCCTCTCTTTTTCTCTTTTCACCTCAAGAAAAATGTAATTTTCCATCCAACACACTAACGAACCATTTTTCTTTTTTTTTTCTTCCACTATTGAGTTTTTTTTCCTCTCTTTTCCACAATGGCTCTCTTTTCATTTTTCTAGTAGAGCTCCTTTATGCTTCTTTTATACAAGCTTCACTCAAATTTTTTTTTCACACAACCTCCATTTTTTCTTTTTCATCTTTTCTCCATCTTTTCTTGCACTTTTACAATTTATCTCTTTCCAAACTTTCTTGTAAGCTCAATTCAACCACTTCATCCCCATTAATCCTCTACTAATCAATAAAGGTGATTAGGATATAAAATATGGATAAAAATGGCTAAATTTGTAGGTTGCCAAAGAAATAAGGATAATAAGCTCAAAGGGGCAAACTACGAAATAATTTCATTTGGTAGGATTAATTTGGCTAAGTGACTTGTCAACACAAAGATGGCCTTAAATCATTTCCAACAATCTTCACACACATGTAGCTTTAAGAAGACACAATGGGAAGTTCTAGAATGCACACAAAAGAATGATGCACACACAAGAAAGGAAAAACCATTTGATTTCATGATTTTAAGGCTCAAAAATCTCACGGGCCTGTAGTAGTGAAAGAAACACAAAACAAGCACAAACCACAACTCAACAAGTACACAAAAAAAAAATCCATCAAGTCACAAGTTCCAACCAAGCATCATAGCCTCAAAATTTCTCACAATGAAGCACAAGAGAGCTAAGAAAGATTTTCTCCTTATGGAAAGCAAAAGAAAGCAAGAAAAGCACAAAAAAACAAAAACAACAAAAAAAGAAGAAAATACATGCCAAAGAAAAGAGTAAGGACTTAAACGTGCGCCGGTGCAATATGATCAAGTAGGAGTTCATTGATGCAATTTTTCTAATTCAAACCGTAGAAAAGTCAAGTAACAAAGAGAACATACCCCCAAACTTAAATTAGGCAAAGTCAAATTTAAGTTGAGAAGATATTCGTTATCTCAATTTGCACCACTTCTTTGCTCTTCAAGGCCAATACCATGGCACCACGCATTCGTCCCTACAAACACAACCATAAAAAAAAATCAAATAAAAATGTCCCTATCCTAACACTCAACGAAACCCGAAGTCACAAATACAACTAAATTCCCCGGCAACGGCGTCATTTGATTGGTCGTTAATAGTCCGGGAAACCAAGCAACAAAATATCAAACCCAAGGGAATTTAGGATTCGTGGCCTTCAAGTTATAGTCTCGTATTAGTTAGGGACGACCGAGAAGAGAGATAATAAAAACAAGAAAAGAAATTAATTACAATATTTTTGGAATTTTCAATGCAAATGAAATCTTCATGATGTAATTCAAATGGATCAATCATGTAACACATCTAATTGCCTCCCAATTTAAGCTTTCATAGTAAAAGCGATCACTATTTTCACATAAGCTCTCTCTCGAGATGAAGAGGATGTAGGCCCTTACAAAGACCCCAAAGTAGCATATAGGATCGATACCATAGCGAACACCTCCCAATAGGTACTAATTACACGTACGAGTTCCCTAAAAGGTACTAAATCATAGGTAATATTCTCTTTCTAGGTACTATGAATTCACTAAGGTTGGGTTCCCCTCACTAGATTAATTGACCTCTCGATCTAACCTCTCTAGTGTCCACTTATGTAGTTCTAAACATGAGAGGTCGTCTCCAACTCTTCCCACATTAATCCACATAACCCACATGATGAAATGATTAAATTAATTCCTAAAACACATAATTGAACTCTCGTTCTAACCACATGCACTAGATAATTAATCACACAAATCAAACATATAGATTAAACAATTAAGCATCCATAAATGAAACTAATCAAAGTCGGGATTGCAATTTAAATAATATCACAAATTAATCCATAATCTAAACATCACTTAAACATCCAAAACAAGAAAATAAAAAGATAATAAGTAGGATTAGATTACACCTTAATGAAATTTTACATCCATGAGGATCATCCTTTCCTTGGTGTCCCCACCTTCTTGGAAAACAATAAAATCATAATCTATAAAAAATATTTAAACTACGGACGGATCCCTCACCCCGAAAGGGGGAGGGATCTCAACTATGGAGATCTTAAAAAGCTCTCTTCAACTATTGAATCTAATGATTCAATTTAATAGAATTTAATGGGTGAGAATTGATCAATGGTGGCTTTCATAGAAGAGGGTATTTATAGTAGTAAGGATGAGAGAAATTTGAGTGAGTTTTCAATGTGGGACAAGTGGGGTCATGTAGTAGTAGAATGAGAGGAATTTGTGGTAAGTAATCAATATGGGATAATTTAGCACATGTCACAAAAAATGGGATTTATAACAATTTTTTCTTTGGCCCGTTCTTGCTCGTTTCAACTCCAAATCGAGCTTCGTTTTCTCCCACATCTTCCTCTTCACTTGTATAATCCATTTTTATCAAAATCACCCATTTTTCTGCAAAAATAAACAAAAATACCTTTATCCAAATAATCAAGCAATTAATAGTATTTTCATTAAAATCATATTCAATTATTAAATTAAAGCCACAAAAATCCACTTAAAATCTAGGTGAATTTCACAACGATCACTAGGAGTTTAAATAAAAAATAGACAATAAAGTTTACATCATAAACCCAATTATAGGAGACTAGCTCTTATTAAAAAAGGAGTCTTATACTCCCTCCATCCCAAATTCAAGTTCACGTTTACTGTAGATACGGAGTTTAAGAAAAGTCACTTTTTGACTTACTTTTGAGGGTAATATGGTATTTTTGGGTAATAAATAAATGATAAAGCATGTTATGTTTGTTAAAAAGGTGATGACAAATTTGAAATTAAAGTATGTTAGAGGGATATTAGTTTGTTGCTTTTTCCTTTTATGGAAGTGTGAAGTTGAATTTGGGACGGACGAAAATGAAAAGTGTGAAGTTAAAGTTGGGACGGAGGGAGTAAATAATATATTTTCCTTTTTGATTGATGGAATCCACATAAACATTTAAATATCTTCATGTGGCACACAATACTATATTAATACAATTATGAGTTATATATGAAAATATTATTTTTCTCACCTCACAACACTTTAAAATACAATATTTCTTAATTTTACGTACAAATAGTAAACGTAATTACATCGACGTAATGGAGGGAGTATTTACGTATTCTTAATTTAATCGTATCATTTCAATCTTTAAATTTTCTTTTCATAAATGAAATTCATACATAACAATTAATACTCTCTTCATTTCGCATAACGTTGACGTTTGTTTCTTGCACGGAGATTAAGACATGTAATATTTTAATTTAATGTGTAGTGAGGTGAGAGAAATAATATTTAATGTAAAGTGGATAGTTGTATTAGTGTTGTGTGTGCACCCTACATGGAATAATTTATTATTTTGTGTAGGCCCAACTTGACAAAAAATTAAATATAAACCTTAATGTGGGACAACCCAAAATAAAAAATGTAAACCTTAAGACGGAGGGAGTATTTCTTTGTGGGATACACATGCAATAATAATACAACTATTCACTTTACATTAATTATTATATTTTTCATCCACTACACATTAGAATAATATTCTTTAATTTTCACAAAAAAAATACAAACCTAAACAAAAAGCAAACGGGACGGAAGGATTATTTATCTTTAATTTTCCTATAAATAATTTAATACTCCTTTGTTTCCGTTAATTGATTTCGACTTTTCCAAAAAAATTAGTATGCAAATTAATTACTCCCTCCATTTCATAATAAAGTTCATATAAATACGTAGTTTTAAAAAAAATGTATTTAACTTGGTTATAGGGATAATTTGATATTTTTAAATAATAAATACTACTACCTCCGGTCAGTTCAAAGGTATCAATTTTATCATTTTGGGCGTACATTTAAGGTATCAATATTCCCTATTTAATAAAAGGGTACACCACATGGCCCACCACTTCCATCTAATAATAATACTTCTTAATCTACGCGTAAAAAGCAAATGTTACCTTATAACCGGCCGGAGGGAGTAATATAAAAATAAGTTATTTAAGTATTAAGGAATGATAATATTGATATTAAAGTGTTTTGTGGGGTTATTAGATTGTACTATCTTCATTTCAAATTCATCTTCACGTCTACAGTAGATAGAGAATTTAAGAAAATTCATTTTTTTACTTTCTTTTGGGGATAATATAGTCTTTTTGGGTAAAAAAATAAATGATAAAATATATTATGTATGTTAAAAAGTGATGGCAAATTTGAAACTAATGTATATTTGAGAGATATTAGTGGAGAATTTTTTTTTTATGGAAGTGTGAAATTGAATTTTAGACGAACAAAAACAGAAAGTTTAAAGTTTAAATTGGGGCGGAAGGAGTATCTCATTTTCTTATTTAGGGTATTAACTTGTTTATAAGACGGACAAAAATAATAAGTACTATGAATTTGTTTATGAGATGGAGTGAGTAAATTTTTATTAAAATATGAAAGGTTTAAATTTTGAATATGTATTGGCAACACATGCATGAGATTATCTCACGGGATATCATTTTACGTTTTCTTAAAAGTATTATAAAAATATTACTCCCTCCATCCCACCGAAAACTCTTTATTTTACTATATTAGACGTTCCATTCAAAGATCTTCATTTTTTCCTTTTAGTAAAGTGCCCCATATATGGCCCACCACTCACTACTAATCTAACTACCTACTACACATAAAATAATAGGAGTAATAATACTCATTAATCCACATACAAAAAATAAATGGGGATCTTTGCCTGGGACGGGGGAAGTATAATTTTTTATTAAAAATATTACTCCATCAGTATTCATTTATATTATAAATTATTCGTGCAATAATTTACGCAATCATTATCACTTTTCATAAACTCGAGTATCTTTTTTATTAAATGTTATTACTTATATTCTATCTCACGAAAGTTTTGTCTTTTTTTAAAGTGATATTCTTCTACTTTTTAAAAGGATAAAAAAATAATATTCCCTTCGTCTCTCAATAGATTACACTCATACTACGAAACGGAGATTAAAAAGTGAAAAATTTTAGTGGTTTTGTAAAAAATAAATAATAATATCTCCATCCATTGCAAACGCATTTGTTTGCTTTTTACACATAAATTCAGGAGTATTATTATTTTATATAAAGTGATCAGCAGTTGTATTAATGAGGAATGGTTGAGAATGGTGGGCCATGTGTGGGCCTTTTTGCTAAAAAGATAAAATGAATACTTTAAGAGTGGACGACCCAAATGGCAAAATGAATACGTTAGTAAAAAAATTTAGTGTTTTGTAATAAATAAATAATACTACATCCATCCATGGAAAACGTATTTGTTTGCTTTTTACACGTAAATTAAATAGTATTATTATTTTATATAAAGTGATCATTAGTTGTATTAGTGGGGAATGGTTGAGAGTGGTGGGTCATGTGTGGGCCCTTTTACTAAAAAAGAAAAATAAATACTTTAAGAGTTGACGACCCAAATAACAAAATGAATACGTTAGTAATGAACGGAGGGAGTACTAAAGTAGAGGTGGTTTTTTTTAAAATAAATTAGGAAGGGTGGTTGTTTTGATAGTCAAGTGAAAACTTTTGTAGGATGATTCCAAATAGAAAGACAGAAAGCTATTGAGAAACCAAGAGAATATTAATCAAAGTTAGATGAATTTATGAATACTATTAAATACACACCTTTTTTTATTATTAAACATACATCTTTTATTTAATGTACAATCCCCTTTAATATTTTAAATCTTAATTTTACTACACACACCCTTAAAAATCTAAATTTATTCTTTTTCATCCCCACATCGTGCATAATCTTCAATTCTCAAATAGATATGAGTAATTTTGTATGGGGTGATTGGAATTTGCATGTAAATTAAAAGATATATATACTGTAATATTTTATTATGAAGTAAAATGAAAGAAATAATATTTTAAAGTTCATATTTTTGCTTTTTGCACGTGGATAAATGAGTATTATTATTGTATGAGTAGTACGTAAAGCGATAGACATATGTGGGGCTCTTTTACTAAAATGATAAAATAAGGACATTTAAATAAAATACCCAATATAGTAAAATAATGATTTTTCGGTGGATTTTTCGGTGGGATTGGTTGAGTATTATTCAAGACATTTTGGCTTTGTCTGTTTTCTATCTTTCAATTAAGGATTAGGTAATTCATTCTTTATTTATTTGAGGTTTAATAAAATTAGGTTACAATTTCACCTATCTCTTACACACACCACATCTTATTCTCTCTCACACGTCATTCACTACTCTTATACATGTGATATATAATTAAAATCTACTATACTTAAATTTCAAATACAAAATATAGATTAACACTTAATCCAACTAATCCTAAATCTATTTTTTTTTCCTACATAAATAGGAAATAAACATCATTTTTATGTTTTATCTTAATAATTAAACTAAATTTTACCATAGGTACGTTGCACGCATAAAATTAAACTCCCTCCGTCCGCTCGATAGAGGGTCTTTTTTCTATTTTGGCTGTAGGTTTCAAAGAGGGTCATTTTCTTTTTTACACACATGAGACCCACACACACCCACTAATACAACTAAAATATGGGGTCCACACTCCCACTAATACAACTACCCACTACATATTAAATAACAATACTCCTTAATCAACGTGCATAAAAGCAAAATACCCTCTTTCGGGCGGACGGAGGGAGTATTACACTTATTTGTTTATTTATATTTAATTTTTATTTTTATATAGCCATAATAAATATACTCCCTCTATTCCCTTTAAAGAGAGTCTTTTGTTTTTTGTACGTAGATTAAGGAGTATATGGATTGGAAGCAAATGCAAATTATAAATTTTTAAGGCATCTAATCCTTTGAAGAGTGACAAGGATATAATCATATAATTAATCAACAAGAAGATTGAGATATTTATATTATGATGTTATGATGGATGAATTTTGAAAAGACTTTATAATGTTTTGAGCTTTGTGATTGGCATTTAAAACAAGTAAATTTTTTGTTATTTAATTTGTGTTATTTGAGTATAATTACACTTACGATTGTTTTATTTGAGATTCTTAAAAAATATATAATTAGTAAACTTTATAATTTTTTATTAATAATCTTTGTTTATGTTTAATTGTTCATGGAGCTATTTTATAAAATTTATATTTATATTTTTAATTATCTAATTGACATTATAATATTTTGCAAGAGTGTCTATCATTTAGATATTTTATTTTCAAATAATGATAATTATAATAATATCGTAAAAAAGGTGGGTTGCCCCGCCATAACCCGCAACCCGCCTTTAAATGGGTTGGGCCTAGTAATTTTAGCCCGTACCCGCCTAGGTCCGTCCCCCCTGTTGGATTGTATACTAAAAGTCTAGCTTTAGTATGAACAATGTCATAACAATATTTGAAATGAGAATCATATGATCAAATGATTGCATCTTATAATTTATTTTATATGCATGATGCAATAGTCCATTTACTTTATACTGTAGATAATATGTTGTGCGACAACACGCAGAAGATCATATTATCGGTTTCCTTATAAAGTATAAACAGATGCTCACAACTGAGATAGACAGGGACTCTCTATCGGTATGGTTGTAGTGTGGTTTGGTATTAGCTTATCTTGGCTATAGAATCACATCAGTGCACTTGTGTGTATTGAGCAGGACCGCCTGAGATCGTTCGACTTATACTGACTTATAGAAGAACTTGATCTCTGTTATTATGGAAGTTCGTGCTCTTAATCCCTATACAATAACCTCGACACGTAGGGCAGTATGTATTTCTTTGATTCATCAATTGGTGAGATTTATAAGTATTAAATCAACAAACTCGGTGAGTTGGGAAATAGTGATGTATCTATGGTGTGCTGTTGATTGTAGAAGGAATCCATGTCCGACATAGGTTGATGATGTCCCCTTGAGGAGCTCATAAGGTTTATCATGTAAATCTTGCAAGTGGATTAATTTCCGGCATGATAATAAGGTTGAGAGGTACTACTCTCGGATGAGATATTAATTAATTTGAGTTGTCAGTAACTTAATTAATTAATGGACATTGTATATCTTAAACATGGGGAGACTATCGGGCTTATAATAAGAAGGAGCTCAGAACATAATTTTGGGATTGGACGGGTAGTGCAGTAATAATATTTTAGTGGACTATATTATTATTATTGGATTTAATCAAAAGCTTTGGGCTAAGCTTGGTTAATTAAATTCAATTGAGGCCCAGCCCAATTTTTCCTCCTGGTCCCTGCTGTAGCCCAGTATATAAGTGAACTCACCTTCCTGGAACCCTAATATAATAATTCCTGCGCCTCTTTTGGTGTGAGAAGGGAAAGAAGCGGATTGAGAGATCCTGCAGACTGTTGCCCACATAACAGCAGGATCACACTTGGGACATACAGTAGAAGATCAGAGGTAGTTCTCTACAGTTCATCCTCTACACCAACCCAGAAGTACAGTAAACGATTTAATTGCTTCCGCTGCTAATTGTTTGCCTTAAATCCTAACGATCACGTTTGAACCACACGATCCAATTGCCAACACCCCCCCTCCCCCTCCGCCCTCCGGCCCGTTTGAATGCTCTACCCATAAGTGCACTCCCATGTGAGGGGGTCACCGGTAACCATAGGTCACCTAAGTAAGTCCTTAAAAAATTAATACTCTCTCGTTCATTCTAATAAACTTTTCACTTTTTTCTCATTTTTCTTTTTTATCACACTGTTCACCCTTCATAAATAGTAAAATTTTCAAAACAGATAACCTTTTTGAGTTAGTCTCTTGCAAATCAGATTTATATTATAAACCCTTGTAAACCCTATGATCCTCTTAATTTAAACATTCTATCAATACATTGGATATATAAAATTGGAAGGAAAAACCACAGAGTTTTTACCGTAAACCCAATTTACATAAGTGCTTGTGAACCTTTTAATATACTACATCCGTCCCACAAAAGTTTGCAGCCTCTTCCGGCACTGAGATTAAAAAAAGTGATAACTTTTAGGGGTGTCATGGTATTTTTTTTTTGTAATAAATAAATGATACAGAGTGCATTAGGTAATGGTGGTTTTTTTGTAAATAAAGATTATGGGGAAAGGTGATTGTGTTTGACTTTTTGCTTTTTTAGAAATGTGTGAACTTTTGTAGGACAACTCAAAATAGAAATTGTGAGATCTGAAATTGGATAGAGGAAGTATTATATTTATAATACTGTTACCTTATCTAACACTTCTCTTTTTCATCACACTTCACACTGTTCACCCTTCATAAATAGTACTCCATTCGTCACATGAAAAGAATTACATTTACTATTTGTATAAAGATTAAGAAATATTTTATTTTAATGTGTAGTGAGTTGAGAAATATAATATTTTAATGAGTTACATTTACTTTTCGCACGAACATTAAGGAATATTATATTTTAATGGGTAGTGGATTGAGAGAAATAATATTTTAATGTATAGTGGAGAGGTGTATTAATGTTGTGTGTGAGCCCCATAAAGATAAAATGATTATTTTGTGTGGATTCCATTAACCAATAAAAGAAATGCAACTCTTGTAGCGAGACTCCCTAATTAGTAAAAGGCAAAGATTAGAATACAACTATCCTACTAATTCCAAAATGTACAACCTCCTTCATTCACCTTCAATGTGTGTTTTCCTCTTTTTTTCTTTTTTTTCTTACTGTTGTTGCTACTTTTTTTTCGTTTTATTTATTTATTTAATTTTAGGGATATAATTATAATTTTACCCTTGTGATTTAGGGTATAATTTATCCTTAGGATTTAGGGTATAATTGTAATTTTACCCTTGTGGTTTAGGGTATAATTTATCCCTATGATTTAGGGTACAATTGTAATTTTACTCTTGTGGTTTAGGGTATAATTTATCACTAGGGTTTAGGATTTAGGGTATAATAGTCATTTAAATAAAATAAATTTAAAAATAAAATAAAAAATAACATTAATGAAGGAGCATGAATTAATTAAGAAGAGTGGGGACCAAGGGAGTACCACTTGAATTGGTACCCCTGATTGTACCCTAGTCCTCCACTTAGTAAAATATAACAACTACCACTCGAAGTAGGATAAAGGAGTAAAAAATTCAAAACAAATAACTTTCTAATATATTATTATATTTTTAATAGTGTTATCTTATCTAACACGAGTAACTACTTATTACTCTCTACGTCCATTGCAAACATATTCGTTTGCTTTTTTCAAGTGAATTAATAAGTATTATTATTTTATGTAAAGTGAGTATCTGTATTAATGGAAATTGATTGGGAGTGGTGGACAATGTGTTAGTCCTTTTTTGTCAAAAGAAAAAATGAATATTTTAAAATAAAATAAAATAATTCAAAATAGCAAAATGAATGCGCTAGTAAATGATGAGGGAAGTATTTAAAAGGCTACAAGTCAAGTTACTAAAAAATAATTTTTTTAAACTCCACTAAATTGGAAGGCTTTCCCTAAACGGGAGTAGCATGTAAGATATAATAGATGAATTTGTCATAGAAATTAATAGATGAGTGTTTAGAAAATGAACTCGCTAAGCAGCTAAGCTAATAATTACTGAGGCCAAAATGCCTTCTAATACAAGTTAATCGTCACTGTATACTACTAATTAATGAAGCAAAATAATAACATATTAATATACTAACGATCCTTGTCTTGTAATGATTAGTGGCGATGAATCTGGTTGGGAAGGTGAGCACCACCTAATCCTAGCCACGCCTCCGCGTTAGGCGGTGGCACCGCCTGCTTCACCGTCGGGTACGGCGCATTTGCTGTGACCCTGTCATAATAACTACCCAGAATTAATGTTGTATCTGCATAATTTCTTCATCAGAAGAATTGTCACAATATTTAAATTCAAAATTTAAAAATTATTACTGTCCCCTAACTTAATTTGGAGTATTTTATTTACTATTTACCAAATTATTTAAAAATTCTACTGAAGTAACTCAATAAATGAGTTTTCTTTAATTTCGTAACTCGTGCCTCCTGAACTAGGCACAGAGTAAGAAAAATGATCTTTTAACCTAGTTTATTAAATATTGTATTTTGCAACATTAATAAAATATTTTTAGTAATAAATGAAGTTTAAAATATTCCATACATGTTACTCCTACCATATTAGAATTCAATTTAGTAAGACATCAATCAAATTAACAGGTGAAAATAAACTCCAAAAATTTTTCGTACCTGTCTCTTCTTTTCTCCAGGAAACGGGCTAAAGAATTTTTCCTCGCAATGGGTAAATCTGCAACAAAAGAAAAGAAAAAAAGAATAAATTAATGGATAATTTATATATGTAGTTTGATTTAAGTTTGTAATTATAATTTATTTATTCAATTAAAAATTGATTTACGGCCTACCAGAATCAAGGGGCGGCTGAGTAGAGTGGGGTCGATGCGCCTGTACTCCGAAAGCGGCCGTGGTGGTGGACTCGGCGGGGCTTGGCAGCGCTTGTGGCGGAGCAAAGGCGGCATTGGTGGCGCTTGACATGCTCGCTAACGCCATGATTTCCTTGGCCTTATCCGCCGGAAAGTCATCGAAAACAATAGCCTGCCCGCCGTAAAATATCGTCAGCGGCGCAGTCGCCACCTCCGGCTTCAAGCCGCTGCGACCACAAAAACCACCAGTTAGCGAATGCGAAATTCCGACGGCCGTTAAATCGAAACAAATAGAACTCTCATTTACCTGAGATCTGACATATTCCGATTGTCATCTCCACCAGCGGGAAACACAGACGGCGGCGCGTGGTTGTTCGTGGAACCCGTACTCTGATTCGGTTTCTCAATCATCGAAAGCAAATTCATCGTCTCCGTTGGCGCACCTGCTCAATATTCCACATATTAGAAACCGTTAAAATCAATCATCCAAACAGGAAAACGAAATCAAATTAGGAACAAAATCTAGGAACTGAGAGATGACAAAATAAGCCCAAAAAAATATCTCAAAAAAAGGAAAGAAAAAAAAAACCTTTGGAATCGGAGTCGGGAGTTAACCCTAGGGTGAGTTGCCCAAAACCGCCCTTCTCCTTCAAATACTGGCTCAGAAGGCTGCAAGTGTGCGAGAAGTTAGATCTCCCGCCGGAGAACCTGCCGGAATCAACAATTTCAGAGGAAACCATCTCTCTCCGGTCACAGAAACACTAGATGGTGGAGTCTATGCTTGGAGGAATATTTTGCATTTAAAAATGGAGATGAAATGAGATGAGGCAAAGAGCGGTGGGTTATATACAAATACAATGACGTGAGGAGAGAGAGAGGTGGGTGGTGGGTGGTGGGGGGGGGAGGGGAAAAAAAGAGCACGAGGATTGTGTGGTGTCTGCACAAATTAGCAGCACCCGACAGGCAGCTGCTGTGCCAAACAACCGTTTTATTAATTAATTGTTAATTAATTAATTAATTTTAAATTTCTTTGGAGAAAAAAGTACTAATAGAAATTCAAACACGTGTTATTAGTTAGCATCACGAAGGCGGTGTGCGTGCCGTGTTGCTTTGCAAGTTGTCACGGGCGTTAACGCCGTTTGACGAGTCAGATATCTTTCTTGTCTGCCCCCGTCATGTTAATTGTACCTTTTCTCTTGGGTGATTATATTAATGAAAATTGGAGCTTAGGTAGCACATGGGGCAATTAGGGTGATATAATAGTGGAGTAAATTAGTCAACAGTTGAGATTCCAATCTAAAACCTAATTTGATTGGTACAATTTTCATTAATTAAAAAAGCTAATTCACCAATACATACACTCCCAAAAATACTATTAATATGTAGAGAAAATAGATTTTTTTAGTTAACTTTGACTCATTTTGAAATTAGTTCATTTAATTTAACATAATTACATAATTTTAAAGAAGATTGTGTATTGTGGATATCATTCTAATTAAAGAAGGTGAAAAAAGGTTGATCAATTTAAATAAAATACAATAATAGTAATAATAATTCATAAAAAGCAAATTTCGATCAATCATCTAATTATTCTCCTGTTTGACTTCTTCAAATTCCGGGAGAGTTGGTCTCTTGTATCTCCGAATGCACAAAAGTTGTGTGAAGGTATCTCATTTTGTTTTAAAAGATATATTTACTTTAATTAATAAGAGTATAATTTTTTTATTAAAAAGATCAATTAAAATACGAATAATATAATTTTTTTAAGAAAATAAAGGGTATATGTTCTTATACTAAAAGGTATATCATTTAATAATAAATGGTGTACCTTTCGAAAAATGCGGGATTTGGGGGCACGATTTCTTTGGAGACATGCAAGTTTTAGCCCTTTTAGAGATAGATAGTCGGATGAAACTTGTCTGAGCTCATGTTTGAATTAAAAGTTGAACTTACATCTTTCTGTGATAAACATATTTGAGCTTTAAAGAACGTCATTGACCTCGCGAAGAATGCTGAAAATTTTGACTTCATGAACAATCGAATCAGATGGGTTAAGCACATTGATCTCGGATCAAACGTCGAATCTTGAGCTTTCTGTGATGAGCACCGTTGAACTTGAAGAACGTCATTGACTCCACAAAGAAAGCCTTCATTGAACTTGTAGAACACCATTGACTCCACAAATAACGTCGTCGTTGAACATGAATAATTTTTTTAACTCCAGTGTTGTAGGAACCGAACCAGCTGGTTCAACCGATTCAATCGGAAATCGATGCCGGGACTGGTCCAGAATACCCTCAAGAACCGTTTATGTGGTCAAACCGGAAGAAATCGATCAAAACTGGATTGGACCGTCCAATAGGAAACTGCCAATTTTTTTTTCCAAGTCGCAGGCGGTGCTGTACGTGATTAACGGTTGACGGTAGATCGAAATAGAAGACGTCGGCGGATCGAACGGAGAACTTAAGGTGAGTTGCGTAGGCTTTCACAACTCATGAGATACATCTTGACTCGCTGTGGCCATTTGCTCCTGTTGTTGTAGTTATTTAACGATGGGAGTTGAAGAAATCTCTGTTATCTGCATTCTGCAATCCTACACCTCGCTTGCGGCGAGAATAAGAGCGAAGCGGTGGGTGGCAGATACTTAAGCACGTTAGGTTATTGTAAATTTATATGTATTTGAAAGGCTCAGAAGTGTGTGGAGGGCCAAGTTAAGGGTGATGGCCCAAATTAGCCCATTAGCTTGACATTTATGCATAAATTAATTAAAGCCCCAAGTTATTATAAAATTAACTAAAGTCCAATTATTATTGCAAAATAATAAATTATTATAAAAAATGTATTAATATTGTTTTTTTTATTGAACCGCAGGTCCGACCATGAACCATTGGGACTACCGGTTCGATCTCGATCCAGTTATGAAAACACTGGTTAACTCCATGAAAGACGCTGTCGAATTTGATTAGATGTCGAACTAGAGCTTTTTGTGATCATAAACGGCATTACACTTAAAAAACATCGCTAACTCCACGAAGAATGTTGCTTAACTTGACTTGAATAACATTTTGACTCAACAGAAAATGCTGTATAACTTGACTAAACATAAGTTGAAGAACGCCATTGAATCCACAAAGAATGTCGCGAAACTTGGCTTGAAGAACATTAGATCTGAGGGGTTTCATATCTTCATCTCAAACCGAAAGAACATTAGATTGGAGGGCTTTTGAACCTTGATCTCAAATCAAAGGTGTTCATGGATTGATTTTTTTTGAAGAACTTGAAGAAAAATTTAGAGGTCTCTCACCTTGTTCTCAAACCGGAAGAATGCTGGATTTGAGAGGTTTTGCATCTTGATTTCAGACCAGAGTGTTTCGCACCTTGATCTAAGAATGGAGGATGCTTTTAAATTGATTCTCCTTAAGAACAATTCAAAGGTTTCAACATTGATCTTGAACTAGAAGAATGCTGAATTGGAGGGTCACACCTTGATCTCAAACTAGAGGTTGTTCTCTGATTAATTCTCCTTGAAGAATTTGAAGAGAAATTGAGACAAATTTGAAATGTTTAGTCTTCATAGAGAATGATTTTAGTGTCTAGAAAATCTACAAGTCAGGAATCTTATTTATACGTGTAGGAAGCATTGAATATTATGGAATATTCCCTTTTGATGCCTCCAGATATGATCTGATTAGAAAAGATTTGATCTTCTTCAATGAGTTGGGCTTTGACATCCTTAATTTGGATGTCTGTTTGATTTGATTTGGGATTTTTTAATCTATAAATTAAAGATCTTATTATTATTTTAAGTGATTAGAATTGGATGAATGAAAATGAGAGTTCTCTCTTTATCTCTTTTACGATATTCTTAAAAAGAATCAATGCATTTGAGTTGTCTATTTTTCATCATTCATCAGGAAACAACGAAAATTAGAATTTGTTCTACGTTTTATCATCCCATTATTACACTCTTAAGTATACTATTTGACAGTTTTTTTATGCTGACATGTCATCTATAGAGTAATTTAAGGTTGAGTTGTCAATTTCTTAAGCATTTCAGTGATTTTAACTATTTAACATTTTATCTTTTGAATAAAACAGCCTAAAACCCCTATTCTATGGTCGCCATTCTCAACCCTAAAATAATTTGAGACTTCTCTAATTCTTTGATATGTTTTAGCCGATCAAGAACTTTTATCATCGAAAAAGGTAAATGTTGCCCCATCTATCCACTTAAATTGTTAGAATTCGCATCTTCTAATGGTGATCGAATCTTATGGTCTACGTAATCCGTTCGGGTTCCATGCATCTATCGCAATGGAATAATCAGAAAGTATTACCTTTAACTAAGGACTGGTAGAGAAGTCTGAACAGCTACTGAAACGACATCTCGATATTCTGCTATATTCTAATGTCTGGTCTAGATATCGTGTGGGCGCCGATCCTTCAGGAGATCTCAATCAGAAGTCTCTCTGACTTTCTCACGTTTGTATAACTTCAATGGTAGACCAAATGTGGATTGGTGATTAGAAATTTTTGACTTAAGCGGAATTTAGATGGCATAAAATTTTCCATGTTAGCATCTGGGCAGATCCAACTACCCAGAAAATTCAAATTGTCAAATACTCCCTCCGTCCCGTAATATTCTTCACGTTTACTATTCCACGTTGTTTAAGAAAAGTTAGTTTTTGAAATTTTCAACTCACTTTTTCAGGGATAAAATTATTATGCAATTGGGTTTATGATTTGGATTAACTTTATAATTAAAGTTAACTCAAATCGTAATCTATGGAATAAAAATTCCTTAAAATTTTAAAACCTTCTGAAATTCCAGAATATTTAAAAAAACTCTTAACTTAAAATAATTTACAGAAATTACACTAAAATTACATAAATTTGTGACACTTCTAACTAGAAATTACATAAATTTGTCACATGAACCATGATACAAACTATCTTGCAGATGAAATCTTAAACATGAATACAATAACAACCAAGTCCAAACTAAAAAGAGTAACACAACCAACCAATTAAAGATGAGTAATAAGTTTAGCAAGACAACGACAACCAAATTCAACATAATATAATTCTTCTTGAATTCATGTCATTTTCAATAATAACACATTAAGCAATAACAAACAGATGCTAAAAGGATTAATACAATTCAAAATACAAGAACAGGTTAGCAGCAAGGTAGGGGGCGGTGATGAAAATTGGAGAAGATAGTGTTAACGGCGGGACCGAGATGGAGATTGGAGAAGAGATCGTTAGGGGTGCGAAGATGGAAAATGGAGAAGAGACGAGGGTTGGGGATGGCTACTAGGGTTCTCGCCCTTTTGGATTTATTATGAATTAGTAATGTGTAAGCAATTAATTTATTCAGATGAGTTAAATAAATAAATTAATTTAATTTACACATAACTATTTATAATTAATTTTAATATTAATTTAATTAATAGTTTGGTACCAGTAAGAATTTTATGGTGTGCTGATATTTTTAATAAGTTTGTTATTTTACGGTACGATGAATACTGTATACCGATATTTTGGTATTTTTGTCCATCCCTAATTGAGGTGGTTGTCATTGACTACAAATATTTGCAAAATGGTTTTCAAATCTCTACAAAACTTGGTGGCACATTGAAGTGGTTGTCATTGATTACAAGACTTTCAATGTTTAGCTAAATTGTCTTATCATGTGGTTTCCATAAATCTAGAATCATTGTGTGTCTCAATAAAATGCACTACATGTTGTTTTAGGATGCCTTTGTCATCGAATTGTTGAAACTTAAGAGGTTGGTAGTCAGTTGACATCTTCAAATTATCAACTGCATTAGCTTAGGTAAAAGAAGATTTAGAGCTCCCTTCAAACTTGGCTTTTTTTGTCTCCAACACGATGTTCTTTACTTGGTTAACTGGAAGCATTCTATATTAGGTAAAACTTTATCTCTTCCTCAACCAACTTCTATTCAGATGAATGGTGTTCCATGATGAGTGTAGAAATTATTTGAATTTAAGGCTAATTTATAGCATACTTTTAACTTTATATGCATGGTTTAACTTTAAATTACCTTATATACCCTATCTTTGAATATTTGATTCTTCATGTGTTGTGTTGTTGACTTTTACGTTTAAAAGACATGAGTTTATATGCCTATAATAACAATTTTGGTTATTGGGCTCGGCAATTTTGGTGGTCGAACCTCAGAGCTCGTGTCGAGTACCGACCTGCTGGGAAAATACGTCGATCTGTCAAGGAATTCGCCAGTCCTCTGTTTCTGCAAAACCTATTGAATAATCTGCTGAAGAATTCGCCCAGTCCCCTGTTTCTTCCAATCTTGCTAAGAAAACCTGGCAATAGCCTACTCTACTCTACCGAAGCCGCCAAAAACCTTTCGAGTCGTGCCTAGACTGCAAATGCACACGCTCTCCTGATTCTGCTTATTCTGTCAAGAAAACTCGGGAGCTGCATTGATTGAAGCCGCTCGCAACTTTTCGAGACATATTAAGACTATCGAGTGGAGGCAAGCACACACACGTGCACCGTGGGTAGCCTGCTTGCCACATTTCTTGTTTATGTGAGTCCTACTGATAAAACCCAACAACTGCTCTTGCAACAGAAGTTGTTAGCTCTGTTTTACTAAAGCCGCCCAAAGCATATTGAGTTGTGCCGAAACTTGCAGACAATAGCTGTCGAAATTTTCGAGTGGAGACGAGCACATACATCGCATGGGGGCTGCCTATGGAGTAGAAAAAAGTTAAGCTCGGGGTTTGAACTCGAATGTGTGCAAGAAATCTACTTACTACATATTTTGTAGTGCATTGAAAATGAAAAATAATCATTCGGACACCATTTGATCCCACAATTTCTGGAAATTGACCGCGTGTAAATGGAGCCAAACCAACCGCAAGCCACTCGCCGATTAGTTTTCAAGATTCAGACCGAATTCTTCCCTTGCCTATAAATATCCCTTCATTCAATAAGCAATTTATATTATCATAATATAATTTTAGAGAGAACCCACATACATCACCTACCTTTTTCTTAAGTTTACACACTTTTTTCCCAATTTACAATCTGCCCCTTGCCTATAAATATCCCTTCATTCAATAAGCAATTTATATTATCATAATATAATTTTAGAGAGAACCCACATACATCACCTACCTTTTTCTTAAGTTTACACACTTTTTTCCCAATTTACAATCTGCAATTTGTAGCACAATCTTCCATCCAACTTCTTAAATTTTTCCATCAACCATTTCAATTTATCAAAGAAGCATTCAAGATTTGAAAATATTCAAGTAAAGAGAGAAATTCAAGTGACACATCTCATGAAAAGTTTGTAAGATTGAAGAATAGTGATAATATTTTGAATATAAAATGATATTTAAAAATTATAAATTTGTCTCATATCGACAGTCTCTCACACAAAATATACTCTACATGGATAGTTAGGTATAGCGAGTGTGTTATTTGATAGCATATTAAGCGGTATAATCATATTCATGAATGGCATATCTAGCGACATATACTTTGTTACAAATTCAGGCTAAAAGTCTAATATACAAGCAAATGGTACGTATAATATACGTATAAACTGCAAATTTTGTATGTACAGATGTTCGATACAGGAAATATCACAGCAAGAAAAGTTGCATAGAAATAGCAAAACAGGGAATTGCTTTCGCTAATCTCCACTCATTGTCATGTTTTCAGACTACTATGGAAGAAAACGACCACCAGAAGAAGAAATTCAAATATCATAGTCTATATCAGAGCTATTTTGGGACGTAGATCGTCTCACCAACCTTCCCTGCTCATCATACAGATCAAGATTGTCACAAGGAGCTGGAAAAATTGTCCCGATGACTTGACCTTCGACGTAAGCACACTGGAATATATGCTTCTTTTTATTGGTTATTCCTACGGACATATCTCGAAATGTGACGTTCCTTATGGGGATCTCTGCACTCCCTTGCATACGGACTGGCACACGAACGGCTTCACCGTGTATTGAGGTGTACCTTATGTCTTCGAGCACTGGAAATGCATGGGGATCATAATTCCCATCAGGGGGATGTTCGTTGTAATCTGTCTTGATGACAATCCCCACTCGGACATTTTCAAATGTAAGATTCCGATAGGTTATATCTCTAACATATCCTCCTCTTCCAGCAGCAGTCTTGATACGAACAGCTCGTCTTGAATTCCATATGTGAATGTTTTCTACAGTTACATTTGATACCCCACCAGACATCTCACTGCCTATTGATATACCCGCACTGCCATTCAAGAAATATGGACAAAAAAGGAAATAAGTTTGATACATAAGGAAATTAATCCCTTGAAAATACTCGATTTTATGCTCGTGGGTTTTGCATGCAATGATCTAAATTAAGAAATAGGACATATATCTGGAATGAACATTCATCTGAATATCAAACAATGTACTCTGTTTATAAACAAAACTGGCTGATAGCATTTTCGTCGATTTGAAATATGAAATTCTAAGTACGGAATAACTCACCTGACATTGGAGCGAACAACAAGATTCCTAATGAGTATATTCTTTGAAGGTTTTCCATATTTAATACCATATTTATCCCAACCACTCTTTATTGCAATAGCATCATCTCCAACACATATGTAGCAGTCCTCAATGACCATATCTTCACATGAATCTGTTCTTCACAATTCCATCAATTCAGAAAAACTAAGAAAATATTTTTAATAGCATATGATCATAATGCATTATTCTCTCTAGCTTCTAGTTTCTTGGTACCCTTAAGGAGGATGAAAAGCTGAAGACAATAATACAGGCGAAGATGAAAGTATAAAAGTTCTTGTCAGATTAGAAACATCACTACTGCACCAACTATTATCAACTCTAGTTAATTTTTGGTTTGGGGGAAAAGAGACTTCATATATTCTAGTCTTCATATGATAATATTACATGTTCTTCTGGTAACATCCTCTATGACAATTCTCGATAACAAGCTCTAAAAAAATTCCTTTATATCTGTCTTAAATACCTTTCTCAACAAGGCCAGACACTGAAAAGAACCTGAACCTAAACTTTAAACTCAAGTATCTGGCACGTTATAGGCACGATTATTTTGGTGCTTCTATCTATTCATTTCTGAAGTTATGAGAGACCCCTCTCATGTCATAGTCAAGTCAAGAATATCTCCCTTCAGTTATTTCTTCCCAGAAAACTCCCCTGATTGACTAATGTCCAATCAATCTCAGGAAACAAAAAAGATGCTTCTATTGCATTTTTATTACCAAGGCCACCACACTTGACTTTTTAAGTTACTGTGATTCAGTTGGCAAGATGTAGTTTCTTATGTCTACTTTTTGCATCCATTAAAAAAAAAATCTGTTCTATTGTATGGACATGTTGGGATGGGCCACAATTGAAACAACCCACTTTTGAAAAAGTTACCACTACTTTCAAGAATTTTTTTGTCTAAACGCACAGCAGAAACATGATTTATAATGCGTTACTTTTCAATAAGAAAATTAAACACGCACAAAGACATACATAAATAAATAGATAAAAAAATATAGTAATCATGTACACTTAACAAGAAATTTTATAAAAATTTGACCACGGTATTACAGGATGCAGTCTCTTTGACACGCAAATGACAAAAAAAATATATTTTAAATTATTAATAAAACTAAAAGTGGGTCACTGCTTCGATAAGTGGCTCTTCAATGAATGGTTTTCCATGAGGAAATCTAGCCTTGCCTTATCAATTGCATCCCTATTAAAAGTGACTCTTTCATGCAATATGGAACTCCTAGATAATTCATGAGTTGACCATACAACCTATTTTAAACTATAGATCTCCATGTAAATTGCCAAAGCATGCGATAAAGTAATGAGAAAGGAGGCCATATACTTTGACATATATGGCAACAATATAAAAAAAGCATGCATGCCCACAACATTATCCATCAGATTATGCCAAATACCAATAAAGCCAAAAGAAATGAGGACACTAACCAGGATCTATGCCATCAGTATTTGGAGCTTGAAAGACAGGTGCAAGGATAGTTAAATTCTTAAGTGTCACATTCTTGCAGTCATATGGATGTAGGGTCCAAAAAGGAGAATCTCGTAAGGTTATGTTAGATATCAGAATGTCGCTAGACCGCATAATCTGCACAAGTGGTCCCCTTGTGTGGTTAAGAAGCTTTTGTTTGTACTTCTTCCACCATGCTTGACCCTGGCCATTAATGGTACCGTTATGCCCTGTTATAAGAAGCGGAATGCAGGTATTCAGATTAAAGTATACTGAAATTAGTCACACAACAGTCATCTCTTTAGATATGTCTATCAAAGTGGACAATACAAAATCTTAATCATGCATAACCAGAAACGATTTTCAATAGTGAACTTCCTTAAGTAAAAAAACTGAGGTACTCTTACAGATACTGAGAACCAAGAAACAATTTCTCCTCGTAAATCATGGGTATCTCTACCAATAAAGAAGGTTGAATATCTATTAGTTTTGGTCCAAAAATGCATTTAATGAATTAAAACCTAGTTAGAAACATTAAGGGGTTTTTGTTTTGATATTTAGAGGGTTTTTGAAATCTAGATTTCAAAATCTAGGTGAATAAGTGGCTAGTTGAGGGGTATAGGAACTAGAATGAGGATGATAGTATTGTGGAATAACTTTCATTGCTTCCGAAATTGGGCGGAATGGTTGATTTCATAAATAGGGAATAAAATCACTGTTAACATAATCATTCCTTTTTACCAAACACCATCCATCATGCATTGACCAACCAAGCAACCCTAGAAAGTTTCTCACCTTAACAAAGCAGTAAAATTCTCTATTTTGCAAGGCACATTAAAACTATATCTGTTTAGTTACAGCGCACAAGATATCTAGATTTAGGCTCTAATGCTCCATGCTTACCAGCTTAGTGGTCATTTAACCTGCTGTTCCAAAAACTATTCTGATAATGTACACATTAAAACTTTTTACTTGTTAATTATTAACTGCAGCACATTTTTCCAGGCCTGGTGATTTTAGCCTAAAATTTGATAAGCATAATGAACCACTGATAAATAATTTCAACTGAAACATGTACAAGTTCAAGGACCAAAAACAGCTGCCTATATGCAAGGTTATACTCTTTGTAAACATTTATTCCCTCCGTCCCATACTTATGTTCACACTTTCCGTTTTCGTCCGTCCCACGCTTATCTTCACCAACCAAAAAAGGAAACTTCACATTAACCAACAACCTCAAAAGTTATCTTAATTTCAAAAATTCCACTCTCACCTAACACACATAACATACTTTATAATTTATTTGTTACCTAAAAATATCACAATACCCCTAAAAAGTCAATAAAGTTGGTCAAAAAGTAACTTTTCTTAAACTCAGTATCTACAGTACCGGTGAACATAAGTCCGGGACGGAGGGAGTATTAAACAGGCAACGTGGTAAATCCAAGAGAAGAACAGTTGGGACATGCATGACAAGTTCAGTTCAAGGCTATTACATATTCACATGCATGCAAAAATATAGAGAACCTACATATAATCACGTGGGCATGTTTGGTTTGGGTTTAGCGTTTAGGTGGATTTTGGAAACTGATTTACAAAATCTAGTTGATTTTGAAATTCTGATGAATAGTAACAGTGTGTTTGCCTTTTGTTTTGGTAATGTTCAATAAGAGGGTAGTGAGATGTGTAAAAGGATATCACTATATCATAATGTGATGAGTAGGAGGAGTATTAACCAAAGAGAATAAATGGATAGACAGCGGGTGGGTTAGATATTAGTATTTAATATCTATTGGAGTTTATAAGTATTTAATATTTATTGGAGTGGTGTTTATAAATAAGATTTCAAATTCACATACCATAACCGGATTAGGATTCGGAAATCTAAAACTGGATTTTAGAACCCAAACCAAACATAACAACCATAATGTTGATTACTGAAGAACGAGAAAATAGCTAATAGGATATAGATTATTTTGAAAATGGTTGATACCCATATTAGTTTGAATATATAATAATTTAAAAGAAGCTTACAATAAGTAAAACTGGTGAAAAACAATTATGGAGAGAGAAACAAGACATGGCCTGGTTTTGAATAAACTTATGATGTTTTTTGGACCCAAGACTTCAAACATTCAGAAAGTGCCAGTGCGCCTTAAAATATTCAGGAAGTGCCAGTGCGCCTTAAAATATGTGAAGCCACATATCTCTCTCTCTCACTTCTGGAATATCCAATTTTAAATCCAACGCTACACATGTTTACTTACACTGGATGAAGTATCCACCATTAATTTAAACACAAACATACATATCAGTGTCTAAATTCTACGTGGATGCTTGTGTGTAAATGGATTATGGATGGTGGATACTATACCAGATGTCTGTATATTCAGGTGTAGCTTATACGGAATTTTTCAACAGATTTGACACACTCCAGCCCTGTTATGTGCTCTAGGGAAACAATGCCACTACAAATTGCAAATTTTATTCTCTCCAAGTATTGTAGGACTCTGCTCTCAGATCTCTCTACCATAGTTGTTAAAGGCGAAAGGCGCACAAAGGCGCAAAGGCCTTGTTGGAGCCTGAGGTGCAAGGCGCGCCTTAGGCGCGGGCCTGAGGTACAAGATACTTTAGAACATATATACATTAATATATCCAACTCAACACATAATTATCCAACTAAATAAAGGTAAAAATAAAATAATATCACATAATAATACATAATAACTCATAAATAACATTAATCACAAATAAAAAACCCGTGCACAATGTCATAATGCACTTCACAATTCAAGTTCTAAACACAAATAGACAATCACATAAAGCAAATAAGCAGAATCCTTCTATTTTAAGAAATTATCAAATGTCAGTGACACAAATGATTACCAATGAGATAAAAATCTTAATTATCATGGTCTATGGTCCTTATAATCTTCATTCTCTTCTTCACCATCAAATTGATCATTGTATTCATTAAATTCTTACTCTCCATGAAAAACATAGGAAAGCAGGGAAAAAAAAAGAAAAAGAAAAATTGGATATGTACCCAAGGCGCGCCTTTTTCATCAAAAAAGGCGCAAAAAGGCGCACAAAGGTGAGGGCTTTTTTAACATCAACCGAAAACCCAAAAAACCACGAAACCCAGGCGATCAGGGCTTCGGCTAGCCTAAGGCGCGCCCGAGGCGCGCCTTTAACAACTATGCTCTCTACAAACAATTATAACCTTTAATAATCAAAGATGCTCAATGGACATAAAACAAAAAAAGTACCTCAAATATTTCCACTTTCTCGAAGAACACGGAAACTAAACTTCAATTTTCTTCTAACATTCACAAAAATAAAGCTACCTAATCCTGAATCAAATAAAACTAATAATAACCTGCAATTATAACATTTTTGAGAGGTTGACCATCAACTAAAAATGCTAACCTGTAATTGTAACATCTTTGAGATGTTGACCATGGATTAAACTTCCATAACGTGGTCCAGGATGCTCTCTCCCATGTCCATAAGAAGGCAATGGAGGCATTAGAGGCCAGTAATTCTCATCCTTAATAAAGAAGGCAGCAAAAAAATTAACTATGTGAATATAATATAATTGAGAAGTTGTAGATGAGTTAAATTTCCAAGCCATTAGAGAAAAATATAATGGAGATACAAATATAAAGTAGATAACCTGATATACAGAATATGGTACTAGGTGAAGAGATTAGTTATACTACATTCACCGAAATCAAGCTAATTAACCTATTTATCACAATCCGTCCTTCAACAACAACAGTTTAACATAAGACATGTCAGCATTGCAGAAAATCTGAGTAGATCTTAAGTATGACCCTAACCAATAGTTAAGATCCTATCTATACATTTATTTTCCTCAATCAGATCACAGAATTAAAATAATGCTTGCACCATACGACATTAATTTTGCAGCAGCTCTCGTTTCTTTATTTCTTTGTTTTTTTTCGTTCCTTTAGTTTTGTTGAACTTACCATATACTTCGACATGCAAAGAATAACCTTTTTATTGAATTTTTCATAAGACCATTCAACAATCGGTTCAGATGAAATACAATACTAATAAACTAATAAAGCACTTGGCACTTAATGATTAGCTTTATGCGCGTCTAATGGAGTTACTTAATATTAATGTATTCTAAAAGAATAACCAATAAACCATGATTAAATAAAACAGGCCAAACGCTGATTGTTTTTCCTTGGGAATTTATTCTTCACACCACACTTAAGCCTTCTGAGCAAGCACGCACATCATATTTTACTCACTAAATCACCAGCTTGCAACAGCGGTAAATGGTGACTCCACAAAATGGACACGGACTTTTGGGATTTGCTAATGGCAGTCGATAGAGGTACTATTGAAGCCAGTATATACATACCAACTTATGTGACTCACCTACCTTACAACTCTCCCATTAATCCAATCGACTCCATGTAGGTCTATTCTAAAGTTCAAGTACTAAGATTTACTCATTGACTTTTGATGTTTAGGCATCTTTCATTTTCTTTTGAGAAGATGTCGTCTACCCTTCTCCTAGGTTGGAGTCATATTAATACAAGCTGCATCAGTTCTACAACACGGTGGATCTCAATTTTGTTGAATACATAGAAATCACCTTCTTGGATTGTCTCAATCCAACAAAAATCTTAACTCTCAAGGATTAAAGGGAGTGATATTGTTTCATATACTATTGCCATCAACCAGTTTTTTTAAGTCTTATGTAATTCAATAAAAAAGATAATGCGCTCACATACAAAAGCAACTAAAAATGAACTTAAAAACATGATTTGAGTGTGGGTATGCACTGATGCTCAGGAGGGGCACTGAGGCGTATGGCTCTTGCATATAGAAGCATTTACATTTTCATTGCTTGTGACTAATGCCTCAGGTTGCTGACGATGATGATAATGTTATATTGGAATGAAGTGTCTATAATAACGTTATAAAACTCTTTCCACAGAGAAAAGAACACTTGGTGTTTGAGGCCTGAGGAGAGTTCAGAAGGCAATGCTACAAAAATACAACAGGACCATCTAATTTTGGTTGATCAGGACAGCTCTCCCAGTTCACGTCTGTGTTTGACACTCTGGAATTGGTGGTCATAGGAAAGTAGTCTTTCAAGAAAGTTCAATTGAAGAGTGAAGGTCCAATTGTAACATATAAGGAAGCAATTTTTTAAATACAACTACTTTTACGCCCTGTTAGCTACATGGTTTTGGTGAGGATTGGAAAAGAAAAATATGAGGATAATTTTAATTGATATTTTGCTTTCTATGAGAAATACAAAGTAAATATATTTGAGGAAAATTTTTAATGGTACTAGTTTGTTCAGTTACTTCCTCCCGCCTAATGTTTTCTTCCTTGTAGTTCTCAAATTTTTATAATAACCAGCCCTGTTAGCTACATGGTTTTGGTGAGGATTGGAAAAGAAAAATATGAGGATATTTTTAATTGTGATTTTGCTTTCTATGAGAAATACAAAGTAAATATATTTGAGGAAATTTTTTAATGGTACTAGTTTGTTCATTTCCTTCCTCCCGCCTAATGTTTTCTTCCTTGTAGTTTTCAAATTTCTATAATAACCAAACATGCTAATTATTTTTGCATTTCTTATTCTTTTTATTACCTATTATTATTTCTTTTACTCATAAAAATCCTCGTATCGGACAGAGCTTTACATCTGTTCATCAATAGATTACATGATGTAACCAGTAGGACAAGATATACGAGATCACCTAAAAGCTTCTTTTAGCATCAAAATCCTTGGATAAGAGTGAGCTTAAAATCCTTTCTTTAACTAGATAAGGAAAATATGTAGCCAGCATGACAGATATTCATATGTGCAATATCTCTCCAGATAAGCTCTTTTACAAGTTTTGGGTTCCAGATTGAAAAACCTCTAATGCTGAAATAGAACAAACTGCTAATTATACAAACTCCATACCAAATGAATGCAAGTTCCAATCTGGTTGATAATTAAAATTATAGATAGGCAAGATTGAAATATCACTATCTAAGCTTTTTGGGGGACCAAATTAATTCTTTAGTTTGATTAATCCAACGACTTCACGCAGATAATATCTCAAATCAATCCATTATCGCGCACAAATTCTTGGAACTTTTAACATCAGCAAAAAGGATGAAAAATGTAGCATGAAAGAATGAACAAAGTTAAAATCTTTAACCTGGAAAAACATTATCAAACATCCAAAACGTAAGAGAAGCACTCACATCAATGCCGAGAATAACAGCACCCTCAGCAAGGAATAGAGTCATATTGCTGGTGAGATTAAACGGCGCCGTGAGCCAATTACCTGCTGGCACATTGAGCTGAGCACCACCCTTTGTCCCGAGCTTGGAAATCGCCACCACCGCCCTCTCAAACGCCGCCGTATTGAGAGTGACCCCATCACCCACCCCTCCAAAGTCCGTCAAGTTGAAAGCCACAGGCCGTAGCTTCGGGAATGGCCGCGACGGAGATTCTCGTCGGAAAATCAACAGTCCATCGGCGGCGGCGGGGTCCCGCTGCCAGTAAAAGACGGTAAAGAAGAAGGCCAAACAGGCAGCAGTCAAGAGCGTCGTGCGGGTAGAGAAGAAAGCGGAGAGGAAGGCGATCCCACGGCGTTGGTGGTGAAAGTTGATGGGGTAAAATGAAGGCCAGGACCTCCGCCAACAGCAAGCTGGGCTGGATGTGGGAGTTGACGTCTCCACCATCTAATCAGGCCGTTTCAATTACTCCGGCGGCGGAGATTGAAGTAGGTGTGGTGAGGATTGGAGTTGGAAGGGTGGAGATGGAATGGCGCAGCATATGAATGGTGTGAATCGATGAACAACGGTGAATTGAGAGGGGTTTTGAGTAGTTGGAAGAATTCAATTGAATTGAATTTGAGGAAATGAAATTGGAGGGTGGAAGGTTTCTATCAATCAGTAATAGGTGTGAATTAATTAATTTGACTGTTCTTGGAGGGATGGAGATTGAGAATTGCAGTGGAAGGGAAGTGAGATTCAAACTTCCATTGGCAATAGAAATTCAGGGGAGCAGTGAGTTTCAGCAGGCGGTGAGTTACGGCAGGTAACACGCGAATTTGGTGCTACTTGGTAGATGGCACTTCTTTTCTTTTTATTTATTTAAAAAATGACCCGGGCGCACGGAACACATTCCGTGCGCCTTTACAATTTTTATGTCCCTTTACAATTTAAATCCCTAGCAATACATAGGTTTAAATAGGATTGGAGGGGAGGGTTGTGTTCACATGGGGACACGGAGCATCTTTCCGTGTCCCCGGGCGCACAGGAGCTTTTGCCTTAAAAAATAGTAGGATTAATACTCCTTCCGTCCGCCTCACAGGCATGCATTTGCTTTTTATACGTGAATTAAGGAGTATTATTATTTAATGTGTAATAGTGAATTAGAGAGTATTATTATTTAATGTATAGTAGATAATTGTATTAGTGAGGTGTGTGTGACCCATATATATTAAATGTATTAGTGATGTGTATGGGTCCCATGTGTTTAAAAAGAAAAATGTATATATTTGGTGCGAATGCCAAAAAAATAGCAAAATGTATATCATTCCGGGGGACGGAGTGAGTAATAATCTTTAGAACAAGTCTTGTGCTACAATGTCTCACGTAAGAGCACGTGAAATGAAATGAATTAAAAGTGATAACATCATTAAGGAAAAGCAATACTCAGTTGATAAAAAGTAATAATGGTGCAGTGAACTATTTCATGAACAATTTATAGTATAAATAAAAAGTAATAATATTTTGGAGTTTATTTAATACAGGACCTGAAAGATAGTTAAACTGTTGAATAGGGACCTGAAAAATTTTTTGCTATCAATTTAGGACCTGAAAGATATGAAACTATCAATACAGGACATAAATCATAGAATTTCAGGTCCTTGATAAAAATACAATAAAATTTTATGGTTTCAAGTCCTGTATTGATAGTTTCATATCTTTCGGGTCTTGAATTGATAGCAAAAATTCAGGACCTTTATTGATAGTTTACCTATCTTTCAAGTCCTGTAATAAAAATATTTCTAATATTTTTATAGCAAAAATGACAACATTTTATAGTGAAAGTGATAATGATGTTATCATTTTTTATTCTTCTCACTTAAGGGCTTACATGAGACGGTCCACACAAAATTTTCCCATTTCATTCAAGGGCAGGTGAGACAGGTCGATTCATTATACTTTTTACTACCTCCGTTCATTGTCAATGTACATGTTCACTAATTTTCGTGCACTAAAAGTGTATTATCAAGTGTAAGGAATAAATTGTAGCTCAGTGTGTAACCAAGTCAAATATCGAATCCAGAGGATATCGACTATTAATTTTACTACTACTAAAATAATTAAGACCAGTGATTTTCTCAATTTTTGGAATTAACTTATTAGACTAATTTTTGCAGAAAAATAAATAAAATAAATTTGCAAGTGAAAAATAACAGAATATTTCAAGAGAGAAGATAAGATAGTTATAAAAAATCAAATTTAAATCAACTAAATTAAATTACCAGACAATCACTTAGAATTTTTGCAGATTTTATGAAAGCAATCATTTAAATATGTTAAATCTCTTTTTTAAGTAAACTTAACACATAAATCTAGTTTAACCCCTCTGATGCAGCAGAATAATTCATACTTCCTTTCTAGGTACTTCATGCTAAATTCCATCAAAAGATAGAGCAATATACTTCCCTTTATAGGTACTTAAGAAATAAACTTCAATTCCCACATAACAATCTAAGAAACCAAATCCTATAGATCAGTACTTAATATATACTCCCTCCGTCCCATCCTAATAGTTACGTTTGCTTTTTGCACGGGGATTAAGGAATACAGTATTTTAATGTATATTGAGGTGAGAGAAATAATAATTTAATATATAATGGGTAGTTGTATTAGTGTGATGTATGGGCCCATAGAGAGAGAAGTAATTAATTTGTGTGGGTCCCATATACCCAAAATTGAAATGTAACCATTAGGATGGGAGACCTTAAAAGAAAATATGAAGCCATTATGATAGGACGAATGGAGTATATTAAATGTTCAATATTAATTATTATAATGAATAAAAGTTACATGGTTAGATCTCCTCTACTCATAACAGATAGACAAATATAAACCCTCTATGACACAAGCAACAATCATAAACGTGCATAACACAATGACATATATATGAATAAGGAAAAATCATAAAAGAAGAAAATATAAGTCTGAATTAAAACATTAATAAAGGAATAAATATACTGTGAAATCCATAACCTAGTTTAGGCCATCAATTCAATCCAATCCAAACCTTTAAATCGTAGAACTATTCAAAAAAATACTAGCCCATGGTGTTACAAGCAACACACATGTCTATGTATGAAAACTTACCCATAAGTCTATAATTCAAAAGTAAGAAAGAAAGAATAAGAAAAAACCCTAATTTTGGCGTGATTCTCCTAATTCTCTCATCCGTGATTTTGAATTTTCTCCGTTCTTCTTCTTACGTAAATCTTCTCCGTTCTTCTTCTTACGTAAATCTTCTCCATTCTTCTTTCAAATAAGCAAATGCTGATGAACTCTCTAAGTGCGGGATGGGTGGATGGGATGGTGGATCTTGATTTTAGAATTGTGGCAAGGAAAGGATGTGAAGAGTTATGAATTTGGGACTCCCCAAGGACTTCTTTTATAGTTGAGGAATTTTCTTCCTTCAATATACTCACAAACGGGGTTTTAGAAACACATCTGGGACAAAAACAATAACTTGACAAACGCACGATGAACCTCTTTGTGCTCTTGCATTATCACAGTTTGAACGCACGAGCACCTTTCTTATAGTCGCACACTTTTGCGCATCCTTACCTTTTTTATCACAACTTCTTAATCCAAACTCCAATTTAGGTGATTCTTGCGGCAAAACGATAATCTCTTCTATGACTTTCCAAAAATATATCACATGATCAGTTTTGACTTCTACAAGAACACAAAAAAATTATGTAAAATTGACATGTATTTTTTAGCATTCTTCACGATTCATCCTTCATTCCAACTTTGCACGTTTAATCATTTTTCACCTAAAAACACGAAATAGCACCTCAAATGCACCAACATCTAAAATATATAAAAATTAACCATTTAGTGCTAAAATACGAAGATAAATTCCAGAAAATAGTGCTAAATCGGACCATAAAACATGCAGATTCCCGTTTAATTTTTGCACGTGGATTAAAGAATATTATTATTTTATGTGTAGTGAGTAGTTGTATGGCAAAAACTTCTGTACCCCTGGGGACACACCGTGTCCCCATGTAAACACAAGAGTTTTACTACTAAAACTCTTGTGTTTACATGGGGACACAGTGTATTCCCGGGGGCACAGGACACCAACTCTAGTTGTATTAGTGGGGAATTGGGTCCCATATTTTAATTGTATTAGTGATGTGCGTGATTCCCATATTTTTAAAAGGAAAATTGATACATTAATAGTGGACTGCTCATATTTGTCAAATTGATATATTAAGGATGGATTGAGGGAGTATTATATAGGTATAATGTGATACCCGAGCTTCTCATTAATCATGTGCCAATATAATTTAATTTATGTTATGTGTATTTTATAATTATGTGGCAATTATGTGACAATTATGTGATAATAATGTGGTAATTATGTGACAATTGTTTCTACATTTTATTTATTTTTACATTTTATTTGAGACATCCGTGATAAAAATGGTGACAATATGTGAGTATATATGTGCATAAATATTTAAATGTATTAATTTGGATATATAATTAAATTGTCTCATATATATAAATATATTATTTCTTAATTATTAAGTATCACAGGTGTCTCGTAATAATAATAGTAATATGAAAATATACACGTATGTGTATTAATTTGTAAATGTATCATATCTTGGTTATTAAGTATTGCATGTATATTCTTAATGGATAATAATAATAATAATAATAATAATAATAATAATAATAAAATATATTTACTATAAATAGTAATTACTAAAAATAGTAAATTGAGGGCGGTGAGCTAATCTTCACTTCAACCCCAATCGTGTATATATATATATATATATACATGATACCCCATGTTTGGGCAATTGAAAACTAAAGTGCAGCAAGAGAAAAAAAGAGAGGGAGAGAGAGAAAGAAGAGGGGGGAGAGAGAGAGAGGAAGAAAGTAGAGAAGAAGAGGTGCAAGCGTGTCGGAATGAGAAAGAAGGAATTAGTTACAGTTCTTCACGTGTCTATAGTATTACTAATTTCGGAGTCTAGGTATGTAGAAGTTCAACTACAATGCATAAACATGTTATGTGTGAATTCTTTGTGATTAATATGTGATAATTATGTTATGAATTAATTAGTGATTAGTTTAATTTTGTTATGAATTATTTAGGATAAAATTATGATACGAGCTATGAATTTATGTGATATGAGGTAAGTATGTATTGCAGCTAAATATAATTTTGTAAATTATTCGTGATAAATGGTGATACAGGTGGTTGATTTATAAGATTTGAGGTAATATCATTGTCCTTTATAGATCTGAGTGATCGGAAACTGTGGAATATACATCTGTGTGATATGAGAAAATATCGTTTATAAGGGATTCGTGTGATCCGAGGTAAAGTTAATATTCTAAAAATGAATCTGTGTGATTTAGGGTGAAGTTGTTGTTTCTGAAGTGGATATGTGTGATTGGAATTTATTTATTGTTTTATTTTGATTAAATGTTGATGTTGATGTCATAAATGGTTTATGATGCATATTTAATTGCTCTGTGTGCGGCCACTATATATGCACTCTTTCAGGGACCGTCGAAAGTCAGTCCGAGTCATGTTTTAACTCACCCTATTCAGGGATCGCGGGCCAATCCGAGTCATATGTTGATTCAACGTGTCGCTTGTCAGCTCCCTTTTATTCAGGGATGGCTGGGGCGATCCGAGTCATGTGTTGACTTAACGAGTCGTTTATTGGCTCATCTTTATTTAGGGATCAAAAAAATCGATCGGGCACTGTGTGTGTCACTTTATTCAGGGATCGAAAAAATCGATCTGACATCGTGTGTGTGTCTATTGAGCTCATTTGGGGTGCATATCATAAGTGTGTCGTAGGGATCCCGCAAATTGAAAGTTTTCAAAATAAAAGAGACCAACTAGAAAAATAAGAAAATATGCGATAGAAAACTAAATGCATTTTCATGTACTGTCATGCATGATTTCTACTTACTAAGATTTTTGTCTCACTAGTTTATGCATTGTAGGTGAGCCTGTTGATGTTTGAGTTTTGTGATGTGACTGTGCAAGCTGTGGAGCTCCTACACGGTTTTGAGCAGATGTACATAGATGACGACTTGTTTGGCTAGGCCGTGGGCTTATTTTGTTTTCAGTAATGTTTTGTTATGTAATATAATAAGTATGGTCACATGTTTGTATGGATTGATGTGGTGTCAGAAACTGGTGACGTATGTTAGACTATGATTTCAGTTATGAATATATTATGTGAGAAAAAAAAAGTATATGCAGTTTTTATAATGATGGTATTTATGTAAATTATAATTTATGTAAGGTGTGTCGTGTCATATAATATTTTTATTAGTAGTTAATGTATGTTTATAATAATTATAACACCCTAGAGTCATGCCAGTAGTGGATACATGAATTTAAATTTTTGTGTACAATATAAAATTTATAAAATATTAAGATACATATAATTTAAAATATTATATATATATATGAGGAATATTATAATTACAATTACAGTTGACACCGTCGAGTCTTCATTTTTTTAAACGGTTTAAAACAACATTATCAGAAACTTATAAAAATACATTATTTTCAATAAAAAAGTAACCAAACTATCGTTTAACAATTAATCACTCATTCTATTACGCATCTTATTTTTTTACATATGTCATTCCAGAAATACTATTTTCACAACACAGTAGCAACCAGAATAATCATCATCAACTTGATAAGCAAATAAATCGTTGGATATGTCACATGATTTTTGTCTCCACAAGTATTATTGAAAGGGAACCCAAATCTTGCAAATCTTGAAATCTGACATCTCTTCTCATATCTTCAACAAATATATCAAGTTGACATTCTAAAGCCATCAAATTAATACTCGTAAACTCAGAAGGATAAAATGAGGCAAGTTTGAGTTACTTTTTCTTGTCAAAATAAGAGAAGCTATCTTTAAGACTTGTCAAAATAATAAAAGCTATCTTTAAGACTTAAGAAAGACATGCATATGAGAAATTTCGTATTAACCTCATCAAATTGATCATTGGGTTTTCTAAGTTACAAGTTAATTACGGCCATTATAATTTCAACTCAAAAATATTGGAGATTTTTCACCTGTCTAACAAAGCGCTTTTTAATCTTCCTTGTGGAATATAAGAGGCATCCATATTGGAAACAACTATTTCATGTTTAATACAAAAAAAGTGACCTTATCCAAGAGAGTTTCCTATTCGTTTTCTCTGCAGCATTTCCTTAGTTAATGTAAAAGAAGACATTGCATTAATAATATCTTGATCTCTTCTTTTCAAAAGCAAGACACAAGTCATTAGTATATCTAAAAAGAGTCAACATCAAGTGCGCTACAAAAATAAAATCAAATGACTCAAAAGAGTATAAAACAAATTTAGCATTTATCCTATCTTGAACTTGTAGCTCTCTTCCCAATCATCTCAAGCACCTCAAGAATTGTAGGAAATAAGTTGATAATATTTAAAAGAGTTCTATAGTGAGAACCCCCACGAGTATCATTGGGCCTCCTCAAACCAAGTTATTGGTTCAAATGTGATCAACTTTGAATTTCTCCTACTTTCAAAGCTTCAATAACTTTTTCTACTTGACTTTCTCAGATTAGTTCTCTTCGCTTACAAGAAACCCCAACCATATTCAATAAGTTTGCCATTACCTCAAAAAGACAACCACAGTCATCATTATTCTTAGCAACAACAACAAGAGTTAATTGAAGTTGATGAGCAAAACAATGAACATAGTAAGTGTTAGACATTTATTGCGCACCTCAATTAAAATCCCCAAGTGTATGGATGTCAATTGTAATGGTAAGTACCCCAGTTAAAATTATATCATTCCCACTGAGACAACTAACTATTTATTTAATTTATATTACTATTCAATTAGAACTATTGTAACCAATTTCCAAGTATTTGAATATGATTAATTACTAAAGTGCTGAAATAATAAATAATAAATTAAATAAAACCAAGGAATATTCAAGATTGAATCAAGAGAGAAGTAACAACTTTAAGGTTTTAGCCGTAGTGCAATTGATTTGATCTCCTAGACGTCCTATTATTTATTCATGCTATTTTAATGGAATTACATCACAAGATGACGCATGAACAGTTTTGAACCTCCTTCCTAGATACTAATAAGGCAAACTTAATAAACCTCCGGATGGCCAGTTCGACTAACATATATTCTCTGAAAGTACTACTTAAACTTATTCACTTTCTACTTGATTTTCTAATTGCATTTTCCACTAAGAATATCAAGTATCTTATTTACCAGCCCTTAGAATTATCGTGTTCACGGGCAAACTACTATAATCCCTAGCAAACAGACAATATTAAGTATGTATGCACACAAGCTAACACAACATACCAAGCATCACGGACAACATCAATAGCATGTTATAAAAACGTTACAAACATATAATATAGTCTGAATAAATCGAATAAACAAGAATAATCAACAGCATGAATTCAAAATATTTGTCTAGGTTTCCAAATCAACTACCCTAACCTTCAATCCTAAGAACTGTAAAAGTATTTAGCCCATGAGGTTATACATAACCCTCATGGCTGACAATTTCTTAGTAAAATCAACAAAAGAAGAAATAAAGAAAAGATACAAAATCCTAGTGTCACGTGATTTATGTTTCTTTCCCGTGTCTCCGATTGGATTGTCTCTCTTAACCATACTTGAATCTTCCTCCGGACTGATGGAATGGATGAGTGGAGGGGATGGATGTGGAATGGGTGAAGGTGAAAGGCGAAAGGTGGCCAAATAGCCAATGGCCGTGAGTCGTGATCTCAAGGCCTCAGTTCACGGCATCAGTTCTCGGCTCTTTGGCCACCTTCCGCCTTTCACCTTCACCCATTCCACATCCATCCCCTCCACTCATCCATTCCATCGGTCCGGAGGAAGATTCAAGTGCAGTTAAGAGAGATAATCCAATCGAAGACACGGGAAAGAAACATAAATCATGTGACACTAGGATTTTGTATCTTTTCTTTATTTCTTCTTTTGTTGATTTTACTATGAAATTATCAGCCAGGAGGGTTATGTATAACCTCATGGGCTAAATACTTTTACCGTTCTAAGGATTGAAGATTAGAGTAGTTGATTTGGAAACCTAGACAAATATTGTGAATTCATGCTGTTGATTATTCTTGTTTATTCAATTTATTCAGACTATATTATATGTTTGTAATGTCTTCATAACTTGCTATTGATGTTGCCCATGATGCTTGGTATATTGTGTTAGCTTGTGTGCATACGTACTTAATATTGTCTGTTTGCTAGGGATTATAGTAGTTTGCCCATGAACACGATAATCCTAAGGGCTGGTAAATAAGATACTTGATATTCTTAATGGAACAATGCAATTAGAAAATCAAGTAGGAAGTGAATAAGTTTGAGTAGAACTTTCAGAGAATATATGTTAGTCGAACTGTCCATTCGGAGGTTTATTAAGTTTGTCTTATTAGCATCTAGGAAGGAGGTTCAAAACTGTTCATGCGTCATCTTGTGATGTAATTCTGTTAAAATAGCATGAATGAACAATAGGACGTCTAGGAGACCAAATCAATTGCACTACACCTGAAACCTTAGAGTTGTTACTTCTCTCTTGATTCAATCTTGAATATTCCTTACTTTTATTTAATTTGTTATTTATTATATCAGCACTTTAGTAATTAATCATATTGAAACACTTGGAAATTGGTTACAATAGTTCTAATTGAATAGTAATATAAATTAAATAAATAGTTAGCTGTCTCAGTGGGAATGATATAATTTTAACTGGGGTAATTGCCATTACAATTGACATCCCTACACTTGGGGATTTTAATTGAGGTGCGCAATAAATGCCTAACAAGTTTTGTTTATATTTTTTTCCCGTGTCTCCGATTGGATTTCTCTCTTAACCGCACTTGAATCTTCCTCCGGACCGATGGAATGGATGAGTGGAGGGGATGGATGTGGAATGGGTGGAGGTGAAAGGCGGAAGGTGGCCAAATAGCCAATGGCCGTGAGTCGTGATCTCACGGCATCAGTTCTCGGCTCTCCTTGATCGGCTGGTAGTGTACGTGTATATATGCATGGAGTGGTGAATGTGATGGGCTTTAAAATAAAGCAACAGGCCATGAGGTATCCAACTGCATGAGCTTTGTTCTTTCTTGCTCAATTCTCACAATATGGCCCACTATAATTAATGGAATAATCTTGGTTGCTTGAATTGATTTTCAATCCTTAAGGATGACGTGGTCTGGTCAACACCCATTTGACAATTTTTGCAACCTTTTCCAAAATTTTCAATTGACAGCCTAGTAGATATCGGAGTGCAAAATGCAAACAACTCTTGGCTGGCAATCATGACTAGTTTTACGCCGATCTCGACATATCCCTCACGTCTTCCAACACCACGTTTCATATTTTATTGATTTGATTGCAAAATAAGTCTAAAATCTGCAAAATCTCAATAATACTCATGAAGTAATACAAATTATAAAAATAAGTAATAAGTTTCACAAATAATGTTAAAATAATACAATAATTATATAAAAATGGCCTATGAAAAGCGCGAATTTTCGTGCTAAACAGTAAGCATATGGAGTATCCTTCATAATCAAAGCTTCAGTCCATTTATCTCACTCTTCATGTTGCTAGCCCCATCGTATCCTTGCCCTCGAATTTTAGATGGACTCAACAAATGTTCTATAATCAAAGATACAATTGTATTTTTTAGTGATAAAAATATGGTATCACCAACATGTACTAATCCAAGAAACCTCTCCACCAACATTCCATTTTTACTATTGACATAACGCAAATAAAGAGCTAATTATTCATTTTGAGATATATCACTGTACTCATATGTCAATATACCAAAATAGTCATCTCTGAGCTCTTCTATAATGTGTTTAGATATCTTTTTTTTTCACAACAATTAATGATATCTTTTTTAATTTAGGGAGATGTCATTTGGCTATTGCCCCAAACATTTTCAAAAGTAACTTTTTTAACATCCTCATTATACTCTCCTAGCCAATTCAAAAGCTCAAGAAAATTTTTCCTATTAATTGATTCACCACTTTCATCATACCCTCGACATGACAATCCTTGTCACAAAAGAAATCTCAAACAAGAAAATTAAGCCTTCAAACGAGCTTCATACTCTCTTCGTATCACGTCACTTGCATAACTAAATGCATGTAATATAGATTTTCTTTTTTAATCCCTTAAATTCACATATTTCTCATAAGCAAGATTGTGAGAATTTTTAACCCCACCAACATGTGTTTTAAATCTATTCGGTTTATTTTAAGATCTAAATCCACTACAAACAAATGCATCTCCTCCCACACAAATATCAATCTCATGCTTGAATAAGAAACTACTAAAACAATACGCTGCATCTTTCTCAATATTATATTCAAGCCAATCATTTTTTTGAATCAAGTCAAACTAAACCGTCGCATACCTCCGAGATCTCTTTCAAGAAAATCATGAGTTGGTGTTTGACAATAGTATCCCAATTCCAACATTAGGCAAATCTTCAAATTCATTACATACCATAATAAATTCAACCCCTACAGCTCCATCCTCTAATTGTTGGTTTTTGAAAATGATGTCCCAATCCCAACATTAGGCAAATCAGCAAATTACAAACAAAATATATTTTAGTAAATGAACTTATACAAAGGATAAAAATTATTAAGATAAAAACAAATAATTTATAAAATTGATTATTTTCTCAAATTTCTCAAGTTCGTCTAATTGTTCTCGTACATTTGTTGGATTTTCTGAACCCCAAAGTCAATCTTAAGTGCAAACCAAAGCTTCAACAAGTCTAGGGGTTAAAGAACTCCTAAATTTATCTAGTACCATTCCACCAGTATTTAACCATATTCTAATGCTATGGTAGAGATGGAAATGACTAATATATCACGAGCTATTTTTGAAAGTGTGGGAAATCTTACAGAATTGACTTTCCACCACATCAACAAGTTTAAGTTCTCATCCTCTACAAAATTTTTAGGCAAATACAACTCCAACTCTGTTTTCTTGTTTACACAACCACCACCTTCAACTCTCAACTTCTTATACTTGGCGTTTTTTGGATAGGTAGGAGCATTATTCACTGATCCAGAATCTAAAACATTAATTGAATTATTGCTTGAAATACTACCACTTCCACTTGTACTCACATAATTCTCTGGGTGAGATTTTTGCTCATATACCTTGTACAAGTCTAAAAGGCCATCTTTCATTATTTTGAGCAACGTAACAGCCTTTTTAGACCCATACATATCAGGCAAAGTATACTCTAGAAATTCAAACTTATCGGTGCGATGAAAAACACTTTCTGGATCTCCCCAATACTTATCAAATTTAGTAGACATTGGTAAACCCAATATTTTCTCAAAAAGATCAACACTACACTTCTATTAATTCAACATGCAACATAATTCACTTAGTTCACTAAAGAAGGAACTAGATGTAACATATATAAAGAACCAGAAACACGCAATGTCATCACATAAAAAGGCTCAATAAATTTGAAATTTTACGAACACGAAATCACCAGCTTGAGGATACCCTTTCCCCCCAAATCAATAACATCACTTGGTTCATCAGTTTCATACTTATCAAAAGTTTTCTTAAAAACTTCTGTAGTTTTTAGCATTAAATAAGTGGAAATCCACCTTGTATACACATCTAAGCATAATGAGCTCCTACTTTCAATTCTTTCATACTCCACACATTCCTTAACTTTCTAAATCTAGATGGAGAATTCCTAATATATCTTATAACATCTCTCACACGCTTCAACGAAGGGTCTAGTTCTTCCTTAGAGACCACCAAATTAATTACATGTGCAATACACCACGTGTGAAGATGCTCACAAGCTGCTACACTACCCCCCGGTTCTAAATCATTTTCTTCAAAAAATATATGACTGTATTATTTGCACTAGCATTGTTTACAGTGATTGTGAATACATTCTTAAACCCCAATCAAGAAAATATGTTTCAAGCGACTTTCCTAAGTGATTAGTTACCGGCACAAAACTCAGAATTTTTATGTGTAAATTCCAATCATTATCAATAAAGTGAGCATACTAGTGTAATCAATCCTTTGCAAAGAAATTCATGTATCAGTGGTGAGCCTGACTCTTTGACAATGATTTTTCAAAAAAGTCTTCAACATATTCTTCTCATTAGCATACAGTTTAAAACAATCATGTGTGATAGTCCACCGAGAAGGAATATTAAATCTAGGGCATGCTTTTTTCATAACTCTCTTAAATATCTTCCCTTCCACAAACTTAAATAGCAATCATTTATACAATAGCTTTCCTAATTTCTTCATAATCATATTTCCAAGAAGAAATTATTCCTACTTTAGAGTGAGGATTACTAGGCTGCAAGTTTATTAAGTATTTGCCAAGTTTTTCATTATTAGGGCTATTTATGCACGCATTCATATGATTACAAAGTGAAGAAGTGCCATTTCTACTAGGATCACTAGCAAACACTTTAGGAGAGTAATTGCACTTAGCTGAAATTAACTTGCCATTATCATCATTTATCTTCTCAAAGTAATTCCACACTATAGATCGTTCTTTCATTTGTTTTCTCTTTATTCTTAGGTGCATTTGATAGTTGATCTGAAGAGTATTTGTTCTTCCTGTAGTAGGCTCATTTTCAGAGTTGTTACTTTCAATATAGCCATCAATTCTTCTCTTGAGCTCGACATCTACAAAAAAAATAAATTAATTAATGAATGAAAAGCATCGACACAAATTCGATATGTAGCATGATTTTTATATACTTGAAAGATATTTAAAGCAAGAATATATAGCAGATTGGTGATAAACTTGCAATTCAGAAAAGTTGGAAGTGGCATGTATATATAAAAGCTAGCAATAACATGCATTTAGTTTGGTGCACTAATTAACTTAGAAAGAGGAACTTCCTATCATCAAATTGCACGTACTTAAGCTTCACAAAAACCCACCCTAGAATATATGTACACTAAACCTATCATCAAACTACACAAAAAATTAATTGAATCAAGAAATGAACAAGCATTACTCCAATATATTATGAAAAAATTAATAATCCATAATTCCTTACCCTGTTATTCAGGAGATTTCGATCTCGGCTTCAAAGAACAATGATAATAAAGAATAGGGTTAATCCACCTGATCTCTATTAGTAATACATAATCTATTTTATTTAACTGGAAAACATAAAGAAAGACCCAAATAAATTTTCTTATTGCACAAAAATTAGCAGCTTTGTGCTTTTTATTAAACATATTTAAAAAATGTAGCTCACTCTATTAATAATAAACTCTTTAGTCAACGTCAACTAAAGACAAAATGCAACATATGAGAAGAAAATATATCCTTATTACCAAAGGTGATGGTGAAGGATTGGGATTATGTGTAAGACTAACACACATGCGGAAAAAAATTAAGATTCGATATCGTAAAGTTAGATTGGCAATGACCACCAAAAGAAAATCAAGTTTTAGACACAAATCTTGGAGGAGAAGAGCACGATCTATGTAGTGGACACTCATTGGATAAGATAGGTGTCGCCGGTTGTTGGATTGTTAGCTGCGAGAACAGATTTTTGTGGAGATAGGGTTTGGTGCGCAGCCGCAGTCATCAGTGTATGTGATGTGAGAACGATTAGAAATAAGAAATGGTGGAGGGCTAGGGTTAGTGACTTATATATGGTTTTATTTTGGTTCGGTTTGGTTAATCAAAATTTTAAATTTTTAAAAATCAGAAATCGAATCGAAAAAAAAAACTCATTTCTAAAACCATTAACTGAACAGTAAACCAAAAACCAATCTAAATCGTTTAATTTGGTTTGTTTTAGTCAGTTATTTTGATTTTGACCATATTTTGCCACCCCTAGATTGGTTGAAGAAGACTCACAATTAAGAGGAACATTGACATCTTTTGACGAGGTGCTAAGGGCAGCTGAATTCATTTTTCTAGGCATAAATTAAAAAAGATCGGGTTGCTTTGTCACTATCTTTTGTTTCTTTGATTTAAATTTATCCTTTATTATTTTCTTACACTAAATTATAAATAATTATAAATAATGAGAGCCTTAATTTCAAATTATTAATTTAATCAACAATCATTCTTATTTCAATTCAACAATTCTCATTTCAATTCAACATTTAATATTAATTTAGATTCAACAAAAATTTAAAATTAAAAAATAATTCGTATTCCAACAAAACCATTCAAAATAAATGATCATTATTAAAATTAAATAACATATTATAAATTTATAAAATTTGAATATAGACTAAACCCTAATTCATTTAATATATAATGAAATCCACTAATATATAAACTCAACAATAAATATATTAAATAATTCTTCATATAATATGAATTAGTACTTTAATTAAAATTATATTTTACCTTGTTTGTGAGATAGAAAATTGCCCCAATAGACTTGTTGTAACTGAGCTGTCGATCAAATACATGGAATTGGCAGGGGGAGTATATTAAATAATATAAGTGATAATGTAATGGGCTGATCTAATTTTAAATAAATGGGCTAAACTTTTTTTTTAAAACCACAAATAGGCTTTATTAGTTGAGCCAGCTGAGTGATGTATTGGACAGTAGAAAATGTCGCATGTGAATACAATTTTTTTAATTAATATATATATATATATATATATATTATTTTTATTTTCAGATACATCTGTACCCTATGTCCCCAAGTACATCAGTCTCTAAGTCATACTTTAATTATTGTTCATCATACTTTAGATAACATGTTTTAACTATTAATAAACATACTTTGATATATAACACTCATACTTTAACCCGTCACATGTAAGCACCATCTCATAAGAAATTTTGTATCCATACATATGTTATATTTACCATAATTGATAAGTAATTAAAAAGAAATCATAATATATTAGTGTGGAATCGGAGTTATACTTTATAACAATATAGTATTACTTTTTAGTATAACTAATTAATGGATTTCAAAGTAATAAAAAAATACTCATTTGGGAGTTCAAAGTATTAATTAGAAGTATATGTTTGCAAGTCAATAAAAATACGTATTTGGGAGTTCGAAGTAATAATTAGCAGTATATGTTTGCAAGTCCAAAAAAATACTTATTTGGAAGTATGGTAGCAGTAGCAGTAACATTTCCTATTCGTGCATTCCATGCCATCCTCTGCAAATTTTAAAAATTATATGCACCAAAGCAAATGATCTTCTTAGTACAATTTTTTTATACGTAATAATTATATAATCTCCAACTACCTTCATTCACAACCTACAACAACTCAACCCAATAATATAATATTTATTTTTCTCTTATACACATATACACTCTACAACCCAACCTTAATTATTTTTTTTACTCCATCAACTTTACTAAATCTAACTTTTTCTATTAAATATTCATTTCTCTCTCATCTCTCTCTCTCTCTCTCTCTCTCTCTCTCTCTATATATATATATATATATATATATATATATATATAATTATTAAATTATATATTACTCCATCCGTCACATAATAAACTTCACACTTTCTATTTCCGTCCGTCCCACATTAAACTTCACCACCAAAAAATTGAAATATCACATCAATCTCCACCCCTAAAAGTTCATATTAATTATAAATTTACCACTCTCACCTAACACACATAACATACTTTATAATTTGTTTATTACCTAAAAATACTACATTACACTCCTAAAGTCAATAAAGTTGGTCAAAAAATAATTTTCTTAAACTTCGTGTCTACAGTAACGATGAAGTTTATTATAGGACGGAGGGAGTATTATTTTGAGATTTTATTAATAATTATATTTAAAAAATAAAATAATCTTATATTTTAAAAAATATTTAATTATGTAATTATAGTAGAAAAATTATTTTGAAAACACACAAAAGAATAACATACGAACATAATATCAAAAATAAAATAACAATAACTATATAAAAATTACATAATTACGATACAAAAAATGAAAAAAAATGCATAAAATATATAATCATAAAAATAAAAGATACATATTACATAATTAATTGTCATTTCCAAATTTTTTTCATAAATGCTCAATCAAGTCATTGTTAAGAGCATTATGAGCTTCTATACTGTGAAGTTTTGCCTTATTAGTCATATAAGTGGACAAGCTTGGAATGTGTTTGGTGGAGTACGCATGACAAATCATGATCATATTCTTCATGTACTCCACTTCTTCTTTCTTGTCGGTTCATAGGCTTATATGTAAAAGATAAAAGATGCATATTACATAATTAATTGTCATAATTAATTGTGTCATATATGATCAATCAAGTCATTTTTTAGAGTATTATGAGCTTCTCTACTGTGAAGTTTTTTTCCTATTAATCGTATAAGTGGACAAGCTTGCAATGTGTTTGGTGGAGTATGCATGACAAATCATGATCATATTCTTCATGTACTCCACTTCTTCTTTCTTGTCAGTTCATAGGCTTATCTGTAATAAATTCATTGGGATCATAATAGTTTTTATATGTATTTCGCTCATCCTTTACAATCGTATTGTGCATGATGATAAAAGCCATCATAATATTACCCATCTGAAGTTTTTCCCAAACAAGACATGGGCGTCTAAGAAATGCGAAATGAGCTTGTAGATCTCCAAATGCGCGCTCTATATCTTTTCTCACAGTCTATTGGTGTTGAGCAAACAACTTATGCTTTTGGAGTTGTTGAGCAGAAATTCACTTAACAAATACAGTCCATGAAGGATATCATGATACCATCAGTAAGATAATATGCTCTATCAAATTAAATCATTCATAACATAATTAATCTTTGGTGCTTAACATTCCAACACATCATTAAAAACTAGAGAACGATGGAGTACATTAATATAATTGCACGTACCTAGTATTCCAAAAAATGCATGTCATATCCATAAGTCATATGATGCAACAGTTTTTAAAATGATTGCTGACTTTCCACTCTTCCTATATATTAATGTCCAGCCCATGCAATAAGACAAATTTTCCATTCTTAGTGCATGCAATCAATATGCCTTCATGCCCGGGAATCCATGTTGTTCCCCGAAGTAGAGTAATCTAGTCAAATCTAGTTCATTAGTCCTTCTAAGATACTCATCGCCGAAACAAGAAATAACACCATCTACAAATTTTATGAGAGCTTCCCTTGTCATAGTTGCACACATTCGCAAGTATTCATCGACAACATCAGTTGATGTGCCATACGCAAACACTCTCATAGCTTCAGTACATTTCTGTAATGTTGAAATTCTTTATCTACCTATGGCATCAAGTCTTTGTTGGAAATATTCATCACAGTAAGCAACAGCCTCCACTATACACAGAAACAATGATTTTTGCATGTGAAACCTGCGTCAAAAAATCTCAGGAGGATATATTGGTCTATCAACAATATAGTCATTCATCAAACGCTCCTCACTAAATTTACGTTCTCTATCAATATATCATCCTATAGCTCTAGGAGTGTGATTTTGCACAATCATATTATGATTGTTTAAGAACACATCCTCAATAATCTTATCAATTTGATGATTGCTTTGAACTAGGGGTGTGCAAAATTTAGTTTAGAGTCAGTTTACTGATTGAAATTGAACTAAAATATAGAAATCTGTCAGTTTTTTTGCTACGGTTCAGTTAATGGTTTTTCAAAATTTAAATGTAAAGTTTCGGTTCGATGTTGGCTTTGTAAATTTCAAAATCGAAACACCAAAAATAAACCGAATTGAGGGCTGAATATATTTATCCTTTATATGGGCTTTAAGAATTTGTATTGGCTACACATATTCGTTAATTATATGAGCTTAAACTGTAAAATATTATTACAGCCCAAATAAACTAGGGCATTCAACACGCTTATTTTAGATTTATTTTATTTCTGATTCTCACTCCCATCTCAAATCCCAATAGCAAAGTAGGGCATGCGCAGGGAGGCTGGATGGCTCTGGTGGTGAATGACTCCGAGGGTAAGCATTTCTTCTATTTTTCTCCATTAAATGACATTTTAATCACTGACCTGTAATTGTAACAAAGCTAAAACTGAATTTGATATTCCTATAGGTTGCATAATAGTTGTAGAAGATGAGGTCTTGAGCACTGCAATCTTCTTCCAGTTGCTTTCCTTGTAGAGGGCTTCTTATTGCTGGTATCTTTCTCCACTCAGTTTAAAAAAAAATCTTCTTTTTTTCCCAAAAAAAAATGGAAATGGAAGTGGATATATAAGGATTTGTAACCAGTTTATAATTATATTGCTTGGAAGCTTTGTTTGTCAGATTATTGGATTGAATAATGTAAATTCAGTCTAGTTTTTTTCTTTATAACTGACCGACTATTTTGGTTTAGTAACTGTTCAGTTTTTTCCAGGCTCTGATTTATGTTATTATAAAATAAAATCAATTTTATGTTCAGTTTTGCTATTTCGGTCGGTTTGGTTAACCGAACTAACCAATGCACACCCCTTCTTTGAACTAGGGGTTGAAAAATCCAGCATACTGAAAATACCGATACCATACTGATACCGTGCCTAAATTTTCAGTATGGATTTTTCCTTACCTATATTGATATGGAATTTCTGATATACCGATTTTTGGCATACCAAAATTTTGGTAAAATTTAATCCCATACCGATTTCGTATCAATATGATAGCCCTTTCATTGAGGTCTCCGCAGGAAATGCATAGTTCTGTATAAAGGGGAAGTCGAGCTGCTGGGAGGTGCACCTGCAGATTCAGCAGGTAAACAGGTGATAGTATATGATCCTAATGCAGAAAGGAGTAACAATACACAAAGTGTAAGGCACTTTGTGAGAGAGGAAGCACCAGTCACAAGATCTCAGGCAAAGACCATCACTAAGGTGGACCCTAAGAGTTCGAATGTGGCAAAAAATATGCAAAATACTGTGGGAAAAGACTACGCTCAGATGGGTATTAAGCCGCCGAAGCACGGTCGAAAAACACATCGTAAATGAAGATACTCTTTTGGAACATTAAGGGGATTGGGAACGATGCATCCCAAGCTGCCTTGAAAATTTTATGCATCAAACATAAGCCACATTTGGTGGCCATTGCGGAGACTAAAAGTCCTTTTTCTTCTATTCCTAATCATTTTTGGGGGCACCTAAACCTTTCTTTCATTGGTTCTAACAGCAGGGAGGGTATATGGGTTTTCTGTAATCCATCTTTTATATTTGGTTTTACCATAGTTTTCTCCTCGGATCAACTTGTGATAGTTGATTTTATATTGCAGTCAATAACTTTCAGGGTTGGTTTCATCCATGCTCATAATTCTCATGTCAACCGACGACAACTTTGGATAGATGTAACTGAATATCTCTCTCCTCGCATGGCATTTATGGGGGATTTCAAAGCCACTCTTGGATCACATGAGCATTTATATCCTTTCAGGCAAGATAATTGCAGTCAACTGGAGTTTGCGGAATTTGTGAATACGAATAGTTTACATGATGTGCATTTACATGGGGCACAATATGCATGGCTCTCTAGATCGGCAATTAGAGCCACTAGGACTCTCGTATTGACAGACTCTTGGTCACTGATGGCTTTTTGGATTTTTGGGACTCGTTGCATCTCACTTCCTTGGCGAGACATTGTTCGGATCATACCCCGATATTGTTGACTTGTAGCATGCAAGACTCGATGCCAAAGCCATTTAGATTTCAATCGATGTGGCTCCTTGATACAAATTTCTTCATCCTGACGGCCACTTCATGGAGTTTACCCACTTACTCCCAAAATCCCATTGTGCTTTTTACTTTAAAGCTCCGCAGACTTAAGGGAGATATCAAAGCTTGGAACAACTCACAATTTGGTGATATTTTTAATTATGCTTCTGATGCTATGCAAAATCTTCGAGATATTCAGCAACATATGGAAGTAGAAGGAGAAAATAAGGAGCTATTCTATGAGAAAATGGATGCGCATCTCCTTCTCAATGATAAATTAAAAAAGCAACATCAATTTTACTCACAAAAGAATAGGGCCTCGTGGCTTAAGGATGGGGATCGAAATTTGGCCTTTTTTTACAAGATAAACAGAAATAATAAGACACGATCCAACATTAACTCAATGTTAATAGATGGATCTTTGACAGGAGATAAGGGAATCATTTCTGAGCATGTAGTGGGATATTATGAAGCTCTCTTTGCTGCACCACAGGACACGCCAGATTTTGGTGGATTATATTTCATTGAAAGCTTCATGACTGAGAGGGACAATATGAATCTAACACAGGTTCCATCTGAAGATGAGATAAAAGAAGCTGTCTTTGCTCTCTTGGCGGAGAGCGCTCCTGGACCCGATGGTTTCGATGGTGGTTTCTTCCAAAAATGTTGGCATATCATCATGGCAGATCTCTGCAATGCAGTAAGGTTTTTCTTCACTTCTAATACCCTTCCTGGTAGTGTTAATTGCAATTTTGATACATTGATTCCTAAAGTGACTCGAGCCAACAAAGTTTAAGATTTCAGGCCTATCAACCTATGTAATTTTCTTTTCACAATCTTCACAAAAATTCTTGCCACATGACTGGGACCGCTTCTTCACAGACATCTTGGAGTCTATCAGTTTGGATTCATTCCGCATAAAAATATCCATCATTGTATAGCAGTTGCATCTGAATGCTTTAATTGTCTTGATTCATCCACACTTGGCAGTATGGCTTTCAAAATTGATATCCGAAAAGCCTTTGATACTTTGAGATGGGACTTCATCTTAGAAATTCTTCGTCGTATGGGGTTCTTGGAGAGATTTATTAATATGCTGAAAGGAATTTTTATTTCTGCAAAAGTATCAATACAGATTAATGGGGTTCCACAAGGTTTTTTCTCTTGTGGGAGGGGAGTTCGCCAAGGAGATCCTCTTTCACCACTCATTTTTTGTATAGTGGAGGAGGCACTCGATTTATGGATTAAACATTTCATAGATACGGGGCGTATTAACAGCGTTAGAGCAGGAAGAGGTAACTTTTTTCCATCATATCTCTTTTACGCCGATGACATTATGCTATTTTGCAAGGGTGATGATCGATCTGTCGAGGGGATACAACACATTCTGAACAACTACGCTGAATTATTAGGGCAGGTTTACAACCCCTAGTAAATCAAAAGTTCTATATGGGAAATCAATTAAAGCAAACATCAAGAGGAAGGTCAGAAACGAATTAGGGTTTCAGGAGGGAGAATATCCTTTTATTTATCTCGGTGTTCCCATCTTTAAGGGAGCTCCCAAAAGAGTCTTATTCCAGCAAGCAACAGATCGAATCATTTGCAAATTTAGTAAGTGAAAGGGGAGGGTCTTGTCCATGGCTGGCAGAATCTGCATGGTCAATTCAGTGATCATCTCTTTTACTATACACACTATGATGGTGTACAAATGGCCAGTTCATCAGATTAAAAGGATTGAGGCAGCATGTCGCAACTTTATTTAGAGTGGAGATCCTTACAAGCAACACCATTTCATAATAAGTTGGAGTAGAATTTTCTCACCTACAGCTGAGGGAAGGTTGGGGGTACGATCCATGAGAGCAACTAATGATGCTCTACTTATGAAGCTAGCTTGGGATGTGTTGAGTGGGAGCTCAGCTCTCACTTTCATCATTAACAGATGGTTGACAGACTTTTATCCGAAAACATCTCATGTGGCATCGTCTGTCCGCCCAGGTTGTAAAGAACACCTATTCAATCTGGCAGAAGAGGATTTTTAGATTATCAGTGTTAATTCACAAGTGAAATTCTAGCTTGATAATTGGATTGGAATCCCTATAGCGGATATAGTGGATATTCCTATGGAGTACATGGGCCATTATGAAGATAAGATCTCAGATTTTTTCTTTGAAGGCACTTGGCATTTTACAGAGGATTTCATTCTTACTTTTCCAAATGTTATTAAAAAAATTATCTCTGTTAGTATTTCTCCTAATCTGGTGGATTGCAGGAAGTGGATGCCATCCCTCACAGGAGTGGTTAAGGCCAAGATTGCATGTATGCACATCAGACCTCAATTTATTGAGCCTAATTGGGAAAGCTGGATATGGGCCCCTTTCATACCTCCTTGCAAATCAGTCACGACATGGAAGGCCATTAAGGGTGTTTTGGTCACGTGGGAAATTCTCAAACATCGCGGTTTTAATGGACCTTCAAGATGTTATCTATGCAAGGAGAATGAAGAAAGCATTGATCATATCTTCATATCTTGTTCAGTTTCTTTGCAGGTTCTTCAATTTCTTCTATGAGGATTAACATTCAGGGATAGAGTGTACCTGGATCAGACCTTTGTTGAATTCATATTGCAAGTTATTGGGATGCAGGGAAGCAAATAGGTCATATCTCTATGGAGACTAATTATAGTCACATATATATGGCCATATGGTACTTCCGTAATACTATGGTGTATGGAGGATACACAGAAGATTTGAATGACAAGAAAGTTACCTTTCTGGACATTGTTGCCATGATCACTGCACTGATCAAGGAACTTAACGGACAAAATGTTAGGAGTATGCACAACACGGTGGAGGACCTAGGAACTTTACATTATTTTGGCATTGTGGGTGTGCCGCGGAAAGCTTCACGCATCACTCTTGTTCGCTGGTTTCCTCCAAAGCCGGGATGGGTAAAGATCAATACGGATGGATATGCTAATGGATCACCTGGAAGCATTACTGGGGGAGGTGTGTTTAGAAACAGCAGGGGCTTCTTCATGGGAGCTTTTACTACAGGATTTGGGGTCAGTTTCGCCTTTGAAGCCGAATTGGCAGCGACTTTCCTTGCTATTGACATTGCCTTTGATAGAGGCTAGCATAATCTATAGCTAGAGCAGATTCTACTATGGTCTTGCACGTGCTACAGGAGGAGACACCTAGTATTCCATGGAGGCTGGTGGCTAAATGGCGAAGAGCACGAGACATCATCACTCAAATTCGCTTCAGAGTATCCCATATTTACCGTGAAGGAAATTCTGCTGCAGATTCACTTGCGGATAAGGGAGGTAATTTAACTTGGATAGGAGAAGTTGGAGCTACCATGAACACCATTCTTTTTAAGGATATGAACCAAACATACTTTAGGTTCAAATGAGCATGGGCCTCATTTTATTTTCATAGCTTTTGTATTTTAGCTTTTGCCCTGAGGGCTTCATATGTCATCTTTGCTATTTCATTGTAACTTTTCTTTTTTTATCTTCTTAATAAAGGAACTATTGGACCTATGTCGTATCGATATTTCTACCATATTAATTTTTTTATAAATTCCGATTTATATCGAAAATTTAACATACCGTTTCATACCGAAATATTGATATAATGAAAAAGTCAATATACCGAGTCATACCGAAATAAAAATAATCTTAATTAAAATAAAATAAAATATTCTAACACATTTTATATTATAACTAATGGACATGATAATTATTTAGGTTATATTTATATCAATTACTAATATATAAAAAAATATATATATAATTTTATTTATTTTTTCTTATATATTTTAATATTAAGTGTAATTGTTCTTAGTCGCATTTCTTGTAAAATGTTTAAGAGTAAGAGACTCTATCGTTGTTGAACACGTGTGACCAAGCAACAAAATTTATAAGTATGTCGTCTCAAGGGAAAGTAAACTTGTGGTTATATCCAAATTTTTCATTGATTTATGCTTTGTAAGAATGATAGATTGAAGGTTTGATATTTAGAGTACTACTTATTGTTCTACTCAATTAACTAAGAATTTGAACTAACAACGTAATGGGTCAAACAATAAACAAATGATGAATGAGATGTAGATAGAATTCACTTAAGAAGAGAACAAGGCTAATCATAAGCATGTTTAAGAATCTAGCTAGATATGCATAACTCTTGATGGTGAACTTCATTAATTTGTGGACTAAAAGCAATCACGTTTTTATCCCTAATTCCTATGGCCAAGGCAATTAGGTTCTCGACTCTTTTACAAGTCTAAATCTCCTAGGATTGTGCTTAATCTCAATTCTCTTAAGGTACTATGATCATAAGTTTAGTTCTTTTCACTTAATTTATTAAGTGTCCCTCTATGAGTGTTCTAAGCGTAAGAAGGGTATGACTTATCTCCCCTCACACTAACATGCATGCTCACCTTAATATATGATTCAATTAAACATCTAATCATAATATTGGAATGTCCATCCTAATACTATGAATAGAGAATTTAATCACACATGTATTGAAATGAAACATGATTCATTAATCATAAAAGGAAGTCCAAAATTAACTCAATTCAACATCTCAAATCCTAAATATCTAGCATTCTTCTCAACCAATCATATGATTAGCCCTACTATAGGACTAGCCACTACACATTGTATTTATATCAATACAATCAAAGGCTTGCTCTATTTGAGCCAAAATGAGAAGAAAATCAACAAATGAAAAGTAAATTGGCTTCCCTTTCATGGAGAAACCTTCCTTCTCTTCAAAATGCTAACTTCTTCAATCCTTGATGTTTTCCTCTTCTCAAGTGGTGGATGGATGAATTGATGGATGGATTGTTAAAGATCAAGTTGATTGGATGGATGAATTGAAGAGTAGAAGAGATGGATTGGATGGAGTGTGTGAAATGGTGGTGAGAAAGTGTGTGTGTTAATCTCCAAAATAACTGTCAAATAAGACTCTCCCTCTAATTTTTGCACCAATTGTGCATTTATACCACTTGGGAACCTTCTAGAAGCTTCTGAGATTTTCTGATTTTTTCCTGCTTTTTACCCAGCTCAACTCGAGTAGCCAACTTGAGCTACTGCATGTCAAGTCGAGTTGTGTGGCTCTGCAAACTGGATGATTTTTCGGACCTAGCTCGACTAGAGTTGAGTCTTGCAACTCGAGTTGAGTTACTGGACGACTTTGAATGCTGCTCTGCCCCAGCTCGACTTGCTACTCGACTTACCCTGACCCAGCTCGACTCGAGTTAGGTAACTCGATCTCTCGCCTATCAACTCGTGTCAGAAACTGGAATTTCTTCGGCACCTAACTCGACTTGAGTTGCAAGTCGAGTTAAACATTCCAACTCGAGTTGAGCCACTGGATAATTTCTATCTTTGCTCGACCCTTAACTCGACTCGAGTTGCAAGTCGAGTAAGACCTTGCAACTCGAGTTGGGTGTTTTTCAGCCCGTTTCAGCTCCCGACTCCATTTTGCTCCAATTTTGACCTATTTCACATACATTTAAGCTCATTTCCACACATTTATCAACCTGTACATATTTCTCCTAATTAACACAAAACTCCACCAAAAGTTACACACATATGGATAAAGACATAAAAATTCACAAATAAGGACACTAAAACTTAGGTGAAAATGACAACGATCAGTAACATATTATTACTTATTAGTATGAGTTTATTTTTATATTTAACAAAAAAATAAATATATGAATAAATGTGATGCATGATTATACATAGATAATTTAATACTCCCTCCGTCCCGGGTATTTTTACCCGTTTGTACGGGCACGGAGATTAAGACGTTTTATTTTTTTAATATATAATGTAAGAGAAAGTAGGGATAAATTAGTAATTTAAAAAGAAAAAGTGAATAAAGTTATTGAGAATGATGAATAAAGTGTAAAAAAGTAATTAAAGTTGTTGGGATTGTAAAAAGTAGGTAATAAAATATTATGTATTTTTGCCAAAAATGGAATGGGTAAAAATACGTGGGACACCCCAAAATGGAAAGTGGGTAAAAATACGTGGGACGGAGGGAGTAATAAATTTTATATTTTATTATAAGATAAAATTGTATTTAAATAAAATTTTAAACTAAATACATAGGCCATTTTTTTCTTAAAGATAGATATATAAATTTTAATAATAAGAAATGTACTAAAAAATATACTATATATAATTAAAATTTTAAAAAGTAAATATAAAATTTTTTGGTATTCCCGTTACATATACCGATACCGAGTACTGAAATACCGAAATACTGAAATTTTGAAATATGTAACTGATATTGTAATGAAACTTTTGATACGACATACATACCGTACCAAAGTTTTTGATGTCCTAAAATTTGATATTTTTTTGGGTAATTTTCGATACAACAAGCTTGATATTCCGAGTTTTCTGTATTTTTCCCCACCCCTACTTTTAACAACTTGATTTTCCAAGCATCAAGTTTTGGAAAATTGACATAACCAAAACTTGAATCTGAATCTATTTATATATCAACCAATAAATTTTTTTTTTCGGAATTGATACTAATTATTAGATTTTTTTTTTCGGAATTGATATATCATTTTAGGACTATTTATACATATTTTAATTAATATTTTTAAGCATTTAATTACAATAAATATGAATCAACCAATAATAGAACAACACATATATTTAAAAAATTACAATTCATTTTGGTTATGACACATGTCTTTTTGAAAAACTATATTAAAAAACTACTTCGTATATGAATTCATGGTGTAAATTGAATTGTTGAAAAAAATTTCACATGCACATGTGATGGGTCTGAATTGAAATGTTGAATTTTGTTATGGCTTTGATGTTCTATGTGAGATTGTTGAGCAATTGTTGTGATGAAGTATAAGCATGCTAGAGCTTAATTGGATTTATTGAATTTTTGGCCTTGAATTGTATGTTTGCATGTTAAAGTGTTGAAGGGTGATGTATAATCTTGTTGGAGCATATTGGGATTTTTAAGTTGACATTGAAATAGGATTTTCATGCGAGTAACTGTTTCACTATTGAACATGTTTGGGGATTCATGGTTAAAGTTGATGAACACATGAAGTGGAGGAGCAGTTTATGCATTTGAATTGGTTCGTGCATGATTGACTTGAAGTCTTGAGTAGAGTCTATTGTAGAACTAATCCTAGAAATTGGTCTAAGTTGCTTTTTGGCCATTATCTTATATTGAAGTACTATTCTTATTGGAAAAGGAAAAGCTGTTGAAACCCACTTCAAGAGAAATGAGGACAAGGGGCCTCGAGAAAACGAGGTTACAAATAAATTAAGGTTGCAAAAGAGGCTGCCAAGCAACTTCGTAATCCAAATGGAGGAATGGGATTGACTAAAGAATAGATGGGGTATTATGTCTGATAAGATCACTCATACGAGGTACCAGGATGATGGGGCTATGGTCACAATGGGGATTCGTGATGATATTCTTTAGATGTTCGATCAAGTAGGCATCCATCACTTCATGGAACTTAAGAGGCCCACATATTTTCATGTGACTGCAGAGGTGATGTGCTCTATTGATACTGTGAGAGAGAGAGAGAGAGAGAGAGAGAGAGAGAGTAGCAGTTCTTTACCCTATATGTGTACATTCCAGTTCGGAGGACAGAGGAGAAGGTGGATGGCTGAACGTCTTAATGAGTTATTGAGAACTCACACTGGGATCTCTAGGGTGGAGCATGAGACATTTCACTCACACGCATTTTGGCGAGCTATTTCTGGAGAGGATAGGGACTTTATCTCTAATCAGTATCGTGTTGCTCTAATCCGTAACACAGTTATCAGATATATGGATAGGATCTTGAGCCACACTCTGCTTGCCCGATTTGAGGGTAGTTTCTTGCATAGGGGAGAATTGTACATCCTGTGGTGCATCATGAGAGGAACTCGATTCAATATTGGTCCATACTTGATTCAACAGTTCAGCAAATTCAGGACTCACTCTTTCTAAAGGGTGAATATTTGAGGCTTGCTCACTCCCATAATTGAGTCCTACGACATGGATTTCACAGGTATTGATCTGATTGAGGATGTTCCGAACCTTGTGATGATGACTTGCGTTCGAGCTGGATTTGCTCACCACCGAGATGGAGATTCGATATTTTTTAATGGGATTAATCCCTACTCATTCATGTTTACTTATGATGTGAGAGACCTGATCAGGATTCAGGTCAATGCATTAATCTTGATGGACATTTTGGCCTATCAGGCCATCTTAGGTGGGTATCGTAGGAGGAGTGATTGGAGGACTGTAGCCCGCTTGCTGCTAGGGTTGAGCTTGATTTAGATCTGATATTGCACCGCGGGGAGCAGCAGCAGCCACAACATGTTGAGGATCAACATCCAGATATGCATGGGGAGGTGCCTTTTGAGCAGCTGGATATGGAGATTCCTCATATGCACCAACAGGAGATGTCACTACACCCACTGCAGAAGTATTGGGGCGGTCTATATGAGTTCAACAGAGAGCAGTTCAGGTTGATGAATAAGAACTTCACCAACTTGAACAACAATCAGATATAAACAAATGGCCTGCTTGGATTGCTTGCAACCAACTATGCTGCGCATGACTTGAGGAATAATTCTTTGAAAAGCAAATTATGTGGCTATGGATGGGAGATTGGAAGACATCAGAAGGGATTTCGATGAGTGGCCTATGGGTGGAGATGATGATCAGGGGCGGCCCTGGGGCAGTGCCAAAGGTGCAGCCGCACAGGGCCCTACTCCGGCGAGGGCCCCCAGATTTTTTTTACTATATATTTATATATATAATTTAAGTTATATAATTTAAACTTAAAGTATGGCTACTAAGGTTGATTAGCTTAGTTGGTGATTCGCCCTTACCGTCTACTAATCTACACGGGATCGATTCTCATGGACACTTTTTAATATAAGCTATTCATTTTTTGTTTTTAATCTGTAGTATATATGTTTTAATATACTTCAAATACATTAACTAATATTACATATAGATTTTTTCCTTTTATATTTGTTTTAGTATGATTCAAATATATTAACTAATATTACATATAGATTTTTTTCATTTTATATCAATCCATATTAATGAATATTATTCTTTTTTTTTTAAATCTTCCATATATGTTTTAATATATTTCAAATATATTAACTGATATTACATATAGATTTTTTCCTTATATATATATATATATATATATATATATATATATATATATATATATATATATATATTTTTTTTTTTAATACGCTTCAAATATATTAACTAATATTACATATAGATTTTTTCATTTTATGTCTATCCGTATTAGTGAATATTATATAATCATCATAAATATTCCTTTTGATTTATAACTTTTTATTATTATTTTCTTATTTATTTATTAAGGAATAGGAATAATTTATTTTTTTCTTTATATTAATCATTTCATAAGTAGATTGCACAATTGCAATTAAAAAATAATTTTTTTTAAAAAAACAAAAATCTATACAATTTTAATTAAATGTATTGTCTTTGATTTTAATTGAGAATAATTTTTTATGAGAAACTCAATTATGAAAAAATGATTGACGATTTTATTGGAAAAACTATTGGAAAATCAAATTTTCATAGTTAGTTTCATATATAATTTTTGTAATAAATATTGAAATTTTTTTAATTTAATGAGCTATTTTATAAAAATAAAATGCCTCAAAAATTTTTTTACACCGGGCCCCTCAAATTATTGGGCCGATCCTGATGATGATTCACCACAGTAGTGAGAGCGTCAGGTTTTATAGTTCTTTATCTGATTCATCTCACCCCTTTCTATTTTCCTCTCTACAGGTCGAGTATTTGTGTAATTGAGTGGCATGTACTGATATTTTAGATTGATTGTTGGAATATTTGATTCACATGTGAGTGGTTTGTAGTTGATTTGATATTGTGATGGGGTGTTTGGATTTGTGTTGTTAAACTTGTTGAGATTTGGATGTGATTGTTATGGATTGTTTAAGATTGTTGACTCTTGGGACTTGCATGTTACATTCTTACTTTATGCATGTTAGTCTTGTTAATTGGAAGCATGTATACACCTTTTGAGTACTTGTAGTTCTTATAGGGATAGAACTTGATTGTATACTTTGAAGGGTGCTTAGGGAATCTACGAGCCATATGAGAGTTTTGAGTCTTATTAGATCATGCAACATCAGTGCATGATAGTTTATTCCTGTGAGTATCGTTTATACATTCTTATTCTAGAGCTTGGCTTGGAGTCTTACTTGATGCTTATGACTGCTAGATATTAGGACATGATCTTAATTAGGCCATTACTATTGCTTTATGAGCCACTTAGCCAAATTTTATCCTTCTTTATTATATTAAATCATTGGTGTTGGATTGTATACTAAAAGTCTAGCTTTTTGTATGAACAATGTTTAACAATGAATTTGAAATGAGAATCATATGATCAAATATTTTGCATATTATAATTGCAAAAGTCTACTTACTTTATAATGTAGATAATATGTTGTGCGACAACACGCGAAAGATCATATTATCGTTTTCCTTATAAAGTATAAACAGATACTCACAATCGAGATAGACGAGGACTCTCTATTAGAATGGTTGTAATGTGATTTGGTATTATTTTGTCTTGACTATAGAATCACATTAGTGCACTTTGTGTACTAAGCATGACCGCTTTGAGATTGTTCGACTTATACTGACTATATAAGAGAACTTGATCTCAGTTATTATAGATGTTCGTACTCTTAATCCCTATACAATAACCTTGACTCGTAAGCCAGTATGTATCTCTTTGATTAATCAATGGGTGAGATTTAAATATTAAATAAATAATCTCGGTGAGTTAGGAAATAGTGATGTCTCTATGGTGTGTTGTTGATTGTAGAATGAATCCATGTCCTATTAAATATGTTGATGATGTCCCCTTGAGGAGCTCATAAAGATTATCATATAAACCCTGTAGGTGGATTTATTCCGACATGATAACAAGGTTGAGAGGTACTACTCTCGGATGAGATATTAATTAATGGAGTTGTCAGTAACTTAATTAATTAATTAATGTGCATTGTTTTCATAAACATGGGGAGATTAACGGGCTCATAATAAGAAAGGGCCCATAACGTAATTGTTGGATTGTAATGTCAGTGCAGTAATAATATTTTAGTGGACTATATTATTATTATTGGACTTAAGTAAAAGTTTTGGGCTGAACTTGGATACTTAAGCCCAACGGAAGCCCGACTCTAATTTCTCCTCCTAGTCCCTATTGTATCCCATATATAAGTCATCTCAGATTATCCGGAACCCTAACTTACATGCCTCATACGCGAGTTTGAGAGGAGAGAAAGCAGATTGAGAGGATCTTGATGAACGTCGCCCACACGACGTCAAGATTAGACTTGAGAATACAGCAGAAGATCAAGAGGTTTCTTTCTATAGCTATTCTTCCTCAACATACCCTGGTGAAAGGTAATATATTTCTATATTCTTGCTTCTGCTAATTTAGAAATGCATGGAACCCTAACAGTTCACTTTAACCAAATGATCGAATGCCAATAATTGGAAGCCACGTTGAGCCTTAAAGCTTTTTCAATGACAAGACTTTGATTGAAGGCCTTTTATTTACCTATACTTGAGCCTTGAATTCCTTATTTTATAGTAGAGAGTTGAGGTGAATATGTTGCTAGTGAAGAAAAATAAAAAGAAAAGGAAGAAGGAAGTTGGTGAAAATGAAAAGAAATTTATGGTTAAATCTTGCTTAGGGAGTAGTGCCTGAAACTTATATCCCATGTGAGAGGGGTAGTGCCCGAAACTAGTACTCTTGTTATAAAAAGAAGAAAGATGTTGCCTCCCAGTGAAGAAGGAAAAAAGAAGAATCAGAGTTCATGAGAATGATGATGGAGAAAGAAAGAAGCTATTTGATGAAACAGAAAGCTCCAAGGTAATTCTCTACTAGTGGATTAGTCACTTTACCCACATTCTTCTATCTTTATTAAAAATCCAACATTACAATCCAAAAGCAAGTCCTTTGTGATCCTAGTATTGAAACAATTATGAGTTGATAGTCGAAACCTTTGCTAAGCTTATGGTTACGCAAATTTATAAATTGGTTTTGAGTGTAAATACTAATCCTTATGAGTGAACATTTTTTACACTTGAGTGCGAGAGTAAATACTATCTTTGTGAACTAGATAACTTGAGCACTCCGAAAGAGTTGCATTCGAGTGATGTTTATGTATGAATGAAAGGTATGATGTCATTGATGTGGGTAGTACATGTTTCGAATTGATAAGATTGCATGTGTAAGCATAGAGTTGTATATGTCGTGTTTAACAATGGGGAATTTCACACTCCCTTTCCTCTTGTTTTGTATTTCTTTGGCTCGGGATGAGCAACAGGTAAGTTTAGGGATTGATGAGAGTGAAAATTCACATATTTTTAGCTCTAATTTTCTTGATAATTGTGTATGATTTGATCCTGAATTGAGACGAAACAAGTTGTTGAATGAAAAGTCAAGAATCAGATGCTATTATGGTCGTTTAAGCCATTTTTGGCAGAAAAATAGGACAAAAGCAGTCAGAAGTGGAGTATTTTGGAGGTCCCTTCGACCATTGGAATATTCGTCACCTCTGGTTGAGCGGTGGTGGAACGGGATGCCAGGGAGTCCGTCAGATTGCCGAAATTTTATTCGACAAAGTCTAATGTTGTTCGACCAAGCTCTGAGGTCTAACAGGCACGCAAGATGCACCAGATTCACACTTTTTACACCTCCAGTATGTGTGAGTGTGCGTTTTGACGTAAAAAGCCCATTAGAGTTCTATTGGAACAGTCTGAAGTATAAAAAGAATATAATTCACATCCATAGAAAAACAACCAATACATCCTACACTAAGCCATACCCTACATATATTCCATCATCCACCGGCGCTGAGGAGATTCGTCTGTCAAATCAAGAGGAGAACTGAGAGGAAGATTCAAGACGGAGAAGGAAGTGACAACTCCCACATCTAGGGTTTATCTTGTTTCTTAATCTTTTATTGTAATTTTCCAGACTATGGGTAAGATCTATCCAACCCTCATCTGTGTTTCCTACAACAACATGGACCATAATTATTTTGGTAGTTCTAGTGTTTTGAAGGTTATATGAATTAATTAAACTCCCTTATGTACTCTCTGATAACATTAATTGTGGATTATTTTACATTTGATTGTACTTTTTAAACTTATATTCACGATCGTTCTGTACATTGATGGGCGTTTTCTTTGTACGCAAAGTTAATTCCCAAGTATTAAGGATATCAATTGCAGCTTAGACAAGTGACCAAGTTAAATATCGAACTCAAAGGGCGGCGTATTATCAATTTAATTATATGCTAAATTAATCAAGACGAATTGGCAATAAGGTTTAAAGGATTATTAAAATTCTAAAACTTAAATAATAATTAAAATAAAATAAACACTAGAAGAATACGAAAGTGTCTCAAGATTGGAGAATAGGTAGCTCTAGGGTAATCCAGTTTTACTACTTAACTTCCCCCTCAAGTGCAGGTTGACTCTGCCTTGTAGACTATGGACGCATCATTAAACCATGCAAATATACTTTATTGACATAAGTAAATATGCGTGTAACACGTGTGAATAACCTCGGAGCAAGAGACGTAATTTTACCCCCTTTTCTAGGTACTATCAGTATCAATTATTTCCCACGTCTGGAATCTAACCCGATATGATCTCCCTTTATATGTATTATAAAATTACCCTCTTTATCTTGCATACTAACCCGAGTTCAATTCAATTAATAAATACACATATATTATAAATCTAATGAAGTTTCGGAGTCCCCTCACTTAGAATCATAACATAAAACTCTGTTCAGCAGTGAACGCGCTCAATTAACAACCAAGATATATATTCAGACTCTATATAATAGTTGAAGATGCACAAAACGACCGTGAATATGGATTAAGAAAGCACAATCATATATAAAATCAATCCACAAGTAGTGTTGTACGGAGGACACACAAGAGAGTTTAATTAATTCATAAAACCTTCAAAACCCTAGATCTACCAAAACGATTATATCCCATGATGTTGCGAAGAACAATCATGGGGCTTGGATAAATCTTACCCATATATTTTGGAAAATTACAAGATAAATTAGAAAATGAATAAAACCCTAGATGCGGGAGTCTTCGTGTCCTTCTCTGTCTTGAATTCTCCTCTTGGTTCTCCTCTTGATTCCACAGACGAATCTTCAAAGTGATGGATGGATGGAGGAAAGGATGTGGATGATGGTTGGGAGTGATCCACCCTTATAGGGGTGTAGAATGATTGTATTGCAGTTCTCCTTGGTGTGATATGCATCCCCTTTTATATTTGTAAGCTCTCCTTATGGACCTAGATGGGCTTTTTCTTGGAAAATATGCAAATACACGTACTGGGAGTGTAAAACCTGATACAAATAGATTTGCGTATCCCAGCTCGACCAGATGGTCTTGGTCGAGCAGAGTCAACCTTTGTAGAGCAGCATTTCGAACTCCTATTAGAGTTATTTTTGTGCTCATGCGATCCTCTCTTCCTTGGCTTTCTATCCATATAAAGAACTCACAAAAAATCCAACATTTGAAGATGTAACAAGTCATGCAAAGTGGCACAATCGTGTTGGTCGACACAGCTTGCGCGATGCCACCATTTTAATCATAACTTTGTTGTTTGAACTCAGATTGAGTTGTTTATTATGTCAAAAGATCCTCTCTTCTGCGGCTTTCTAAACATGTATCACACTTCTAGTTTTGAGCTCCACAAGAACACAGAAAAAGTACACAAGTTGGATATGTGTTTTTCAGCTTTCTTGCACAAGTTACACATTTTCTCCAACTTTGCACTTTTGATTCTTTTTCCACCTAAAACACAATAAAACACCTCAAATGTATATTTTTCTCAAATATATCGAATATAAAACACTTGTGCTAATATATAACAATAATTCTCATAAAAAGTGTGAAATTAAATACTAAAACACGCTTATTTTCACTCTCATCATACACCTTCAGCTGTTATATAGAGTCTGAATATATATCTAGTTGTAGATTGAGTGAGTACATCGCTGAACAGTGTTTTATGTTATGATTAATCTTAGTGAGGGGACTCCAAGGCTTCATTAAAACCATCAAATATGAAGTTTGTTGGTTGCATAATTTTGCGGGTTAATAAGTAGGATTAAGAGTAAAGTTTAATAGTACCTAAAAAGAAAGATCATATCGGGTTTGATTACCAGACGTGGGAAATAATTGATACTGAAAGTACCTAGAAAGGGGGGGTGAAATTATCTTTTGCTCCAAGGTGATTAACACGTGTTACATGCTTGCTCACTTATGTCTAAGAGTAAGTTTGCATGGTTGAGTGATGCGTCCATACTTCACAAGGCAGAGTCAACCGGTACGCTTGAGAAGGAAATTAAGTAGTAAAACTTGATTACCTAGAGCTACATATTCTCCATTTTTGAAACACTTTCGTTATTTTCTAAGTTCTAGTTTATTTTAATTATTATTTTAATTAATTTGTTTAGTAGTTTAATAATTTGAAACCATAAATCTTATTGTCAAATTCGTCTTAATTAATTTAATAAATAATTAAATTAGTAATACTCTGTCCTGTGGGTTTGATATTTAACTTGGTCACTTACCTAAGCTACAATTGCATCCTTAATACTTGGAGATTAATTGTGTGTAAAGAAAACGCGTAATAGTAACCAAAATATTGTTATTCCAGAGTCATTGCGAAGCTATACTATGAAAAGCAATGAGATCCATCCATAGCCATTACCCCGAAAGGTATTGTGAAAGAGATGAGGAAACAATATAGGGCTTTATATTGGAGAAAAACAGCTACTAGGGTTTCAAGTGGTGTTTTTGCTACTGCATATACTTGCTGAATTTTTGCAGCCTTCTGTTTACAGTAATCTGAGTAAGAAAAAAATTATAATTTAGGCAACTCAATCTATCATTTATCAGAATCCATCATTTATCAACAAAAATACTAATTTAACATGTCACCACAGAAGCAAAGACAAGATCCGATCATCTAGACTGAATTGCAACTGGAGCATATCATTTATCAACAACAGAAACAACATGCTACTCCAATAATATTGAACTTATAAGATAACATTTTCAATACACTTATCATATGGTCAAGTTATATCATTAAACTTGCTTACAATCAACAATTAATACACTACTCGATCATGGGATAGTTTATTTTTACATCATTTACTACGTAGTGAAACATAATCCATATCACAAACAAAAACAAATCACTTGAGCTGCAATGTTCATCAAGCGACAAAAGTTACAAACTTTCTTTTTTGTCATTGCTATCGTTTTTAAGTGCCGCATTCTTTGCTTCTAACTTCACATTTAAGTCCTACAACTTTTTCACCACATTCTCTAATTTCTTGTTCACATCCTTTAGTTTCTCATTCTCCGTCTTCATTATATTCATACTTTGTAGTAATCCTAGAATAATTTACCTTGATCATACAATGGGAGTTCAAACCACCTGAAAATTTTGCAGTATCCCAGATTCTAGAGGAAAATGTAATAAATTGGAGACAGAAAAAAGCAACTGCAATCATATTTGAAATTCAAAGCTCTAGCATGATTAATATTAGTGCAAAATAAACAGACAAGATAAAAAATACCGAAATACATACACGAATGCTTTACAAAACATCATCCCAAGTTTTAAATTAATTCAAAAGATCAACAGTGAACCAAGTCCAACTACGAAGAACAAAATATACCCACCAGATATCTCTCGCATCCAAGGAACATTCGTCCAACCTTTTCATCATTCCATGACATAACTATTTAGGCAGCTGGATTGCAATAGCAATTCTCTATTTCTGCTTTCACGCTCGATATCATATTCAACATGGTTGCAATTCGATGTGACTGAGGAGTAACTAGGGATATAGTATAGAAATTTTACATTTTGGGTTTTGAATTTCACCTTGCACTCACGAATTTAATTTGGGTCTACAATGGGATAAAATTAGGATGGGAGCGAACCTATATCTTACGTTGAATTGTGTTTTCTTTTTTCTTTTTAGTTAATTTATGTTGAAATGTTTTTTTTAAGAATTGCTCTAATGATGTGGAAATATATGGAAATCTGAAATTTTTTTATTTCATTTAATCAGCACTGATGTACCGATGAATTAATTTTATTTATTACGAAAAAATTACTGATTAGTGTGAAAATCTGCATGTTTTAGGGTCCGATGTAGCACTATTTTGTGGAATTTACGTTCGTATTTTAGCACAAAGGTTAATTTTTATATACTTAAGATATTGGTGCATTTGAGGTGTTATTTTGTGTTTTAGGTGGAAAATGGATTAAAAGTGCAAAGTTGGAATGAAGAGTGAATTGTGAAAGAATATTGAAAAATGCATGTCCTCTTTGTATAATTTTTATGTATCTTTGTTGAAGTTTAAACTAGTAAAGTGATATATGGTTGGAAAGACACAGAAGAGAAGGTCATTTTGGCTTAAGAAACACCTCAATCGGATATTAGATAAGGAAGTTATGATCAAAATGGTGAAGTCGCGCAAGCTGTGCCGACCCTACATGACCTGTGCCACAATTGTACGACTCGTGCAACACTCTAATGGGAGAATTTCCATAATTTCTTTATATAGATAGAAATCCAAGGAAGAGAGTATCACATGAGCGTAAAAATCACCTCAATCGGTGTTTGGATGAAGAAGTTATGAGCAAAACTGTGAGGACGCACAGGCTGCCGACGGGTGGCACGACCCATGCGGACGTGCGGCACGAGTGGGCGGCACGACATCTGCCATGGCTGGCTGACTAGTACCATGTCCCAACATGTATAGATCACATTTTTTCGGTCCGTTCGTGTTTTTTACATGAAAAATCCAATTTTTGAGTCAGAATTCTGGATTTATCAGTCCTTAACTATAAAAGGAGCCCTTGGAGAGTTCCAAACAATAACTCTCCACAACCCTTCATACTTTTTCATACCCTTTCCCTATCACCATATCGAAATCAAATTCACCATCCCATCCACCTATCCCGGAGAGTTCATCAGTGTTGCTTATGTTAGATTGTATACTAAAAGTCTAGCTTTTGTATGAATAATATTTTAATAATTTATTTGAAAATGAGAATCATATATGAGTAAACTTGCACGTTGGCAATAGGCCTTCCTCCACAACAGATGGGTTTGTTCACGGATCACTGGTACAAACTTTTTTATGATGATTGTAGGAAGTTATCCGAGCGCGTGTGTACTTCTCCAACTGTAAGGCACATAAGCTTGAACAATGGACTTGGAATCAAATAATGGTGTACACTTAGGTGTAAATAATAGGTATCCTCTCCAACGGAGTCACTACTATTATTTGCATGGCTAAAAAGGAACCGACTATTAATTATTTTATCATGAAATTAGGTTGACAAATAAAATTAATGGGGAAAACCTTCTCTTGTAAATGTTCGGATTTGTATACATCCATACTAATGTGGCATGCAGACTCATGGTGCTTAAGATATTGGTGAATTTTATTTTATATTATTTTAAGGGAATCAATATAAATTGATAAATTCGAAGTGTTTGATCTGTTTATTTATTTATGATTCTCAGGATTTTCAAATGGCGCTCAATTCACTTTCTGTTATACTTAAAGAACACAAACTTACTGGCACAAATTACATTGACTGGAAATGAAACATGGTCATTATTTTAACTGCTGAAGTTTATATCTTTGTACTCACTGAGGAATGTCCTTTGAAACCTATGATAAATCTAGTGAAGAGGAGATAGCTGCTTGTAATAGGTGGGTTAAGGCTGATATGATGGCTAAATGCTATATTTTGACTTCTATGTCAAATGTGCTTCAGCATCAACATCAAGCTATGAACTCCGCCTGTGATATGATGCAGAATATTAAGGAACTCTTCGGACACCAGAGTCGTCCTACTAGGTTACTGGGCATGGCTGTACTAATGAACACCTAAATGGCTGAGGGCACTCCCGTAAGGGAGCATGTCCTCAGGATGATGGGAAACTCAATGTGTTGGAGGTTCTTGGAGCTGAAATCGATGGGAAAACCCAAATCGATATCATACTCCAAAGCTTGCCTAGGAGTTTTTGAGCAGTTTCGTCTCAACTATGGTATGAACAAACGTTTGTACTTGTTGGCGAAACTTCTGATAGAACTTGTGGCGGCAGAAGAATTGTTTCGTAGAGTTCCTCAGGTTCATGTTACTGAAAATGTTGCTTATCCTAGGCCTAAAGGTGGGAAGAATAAGAAGAAGCAAGGAAATTCAGCACCGGTGAACCAAGTGAAGGCAAAGGGTGGTGTGGTCAAGAAGCCTAGAGGCAAGTGCTTCAAATGCAAGCAGTCAGGACACTACAAGGCATACTTTCCTCTTCTGAAGGGGAACAAGAACGATAAGTCTTATTTACTAGTTGTTGAATCGCGTTTAATAGTTGTGTCTGCTGACACTTGGTGTGTAGATACGGGAGCCACTGACCATGTCTGCAATTCTTTGTAGGGGTTCCACCAAACCCAACGGCTTAGTAATGGAAAGATTACCATACTCATGGGAAATGCTACAAGAGTAGCGGCCGTTGTTGTAGGAGACGTTTATTTATTTTTAATAAGAATAAAAATCTTGTTTTGAGGAATTCTCTTTATGTACCTCATTTTAGAAAGTATTTAATTTCAATTTCTAAATTGTTTATGGATGGATATTCTATTTCTTTTAATGACAAGGATATTATAAGACAAGATATAATTATTATCTGTGATGGTACATTGATAGATAATTTGTATACTATTAATGAAATTTCTCCCACAGTGCAACAAATTGAATTGAATAATACATCTACCAATAAGAGAAAAGAATCTTAAAAAATAAACCAAACATATCTTTGGCATCTAAGACTAGGTCATATTAACTTTAGTAGGATTCAAAGGTTGATAGCTGATAGACCTTTGAGTTCATTAGTAGTGGAAAATTATCCAACTTGCGAATCCAGCTTGGAAGAAAAAATGACCAAAAGGCCTTTTAAGGCAAAGGGGTATAGAGCCAAGGATCTGTTGGAATTAGTTCATTCTGATTTATGTGGTCCTATGTCTGTCCTGGCAAGAGGTGGTTATGAATACTTCGTCACTTTCATTGACGATTATTCTAGATACAGATACATTTATTTGATGTGCCGCAAGTCTGAGTGCTTTGATAAATTCAAAGAGTACAAGGCTGATGTGGAGAAGAAACTTAGAAAATGTATCAAGACACTAGGATCTAATCGTGGTGGCGAATACCTCTTGGGAGAGTTTAGGAATTATTTATCAGATGAAGGGATTGAATCTCAATTGTCTGCAACAGGAAAACCCTAGCAGAATGGTGTAGCAGAAAAAAGGAATATGATTCTTATGGAAATAGTAAGATCAATGATGAGTTATTTGGAATTACCAAATTCGTTTTGGGAATATGCCTTAGAAACAATGGCTTACATCCTGAACTTAGTACCTTCTAAATTGGTAGCTCCACACCCATCGATTGTGGACCAGGCGAAAGCCTATTCTTAAATGCTTTTGAATTTGGGGTGCTCCGGCACATGTGTTGAAGACAGATGCCGATAAGTTAGAATCGCATACGGATGTTTGTCTATTTTTAGGGTATCCTAAAGGAACGAAGGGTGGTTTATTTTACAGTCCCAAGGACCAAAAGGTGATCGTTAGCATGAACGCTATATTTTTGGAAGAGGATTATGTAATGAACCACAAACCTATGAGTAAAAGTGTTCTAGAAGAAGTAAGAGGCGAAACACCAAATATAATACCAACTGTACAAGAGGATATACCACAAGACACTGCAAAGCGTGTCACACCTGATACACAATTGCCTGCAGAGCCTCGTCGTAGTGGAAGGGTTGTGAGACAACCTGATAGATTCATGGGATTGGGAGAGTCATCTGACTTGGTCACGGATGAACATGAAATTGATCCATGGAATTACAACGAAGCTCTGTATGATAAAGATGCTCAATTATGGTAAAAGGTAATGAAATCTGAAATAGAATCAATGTATTCTAATCAAGTCTGGGACCTTGTAGAACCGCCCAATGGTGTAAAAGCTATTGGATGCAAGTGGGTCTACAAAAGAAAAAGAGGATCTGACGGTAAGGTGGAACCCTTTAAAGCAAGGCTCGTTGCGAAGGGATATACTAAGAAAGAGGGAATCAATTATGAGGAAACCTTCTCGCCCGTCGCCATGCTTAAGTCAATCCAAATTCTCTTATCTGTTGCCGCTCATATGGACTATGACTTATGGCAAATGGATGTCAAGACAGCTTTCCTAAATGGAAGTCTTGAGGAAAATATCTATATGAAGCAACCAGAGGGATTCATTGAAAAGGGCCAAGAGCATCTTGTGTGTAAGCTTAATAGGTCCATTTATGGATTGAAGCAAGCTTCTAGATTATGGAACATCCATTTTGATGAAGTAATCCAGTCATATGGGTTTATTCAATGTCCAGATAAATCATGTGTATACAAGAAGTGTGACAAAAATGTAGTGGTATTTCTTATACTTTACGTGGATGATATCCTGCTCATTGGAAATAATGTAAAGGTATTGTCGGGCGTGAGGGTATGGCTATCTAAGCAGTTTGAGATGAAGGACTTAGGAGAAGCCGGATATATTTTTAGGATCAAATTAATAAGGGGTCGTAAGAAAAAAATATTGTGTTTATCCCAAGATTCATACATTGATACAATCCTGGCTCATTTTAGCATGCAAGATTCCAAGAAAGGTTTTCTACCTTTCAGGCATGGAATTCCTCTATCTAAGAAAATGTGTTCAAAGACACAATAGGAAATAGAGGAAATGAAGCTGGTTCCTTATGCTTCGGTAGTAGGAAGCCTCATGAATGCAATGATATGTACGAGGTTGGATATCTATTATGTCGTGGGCATGGTCAGTAGGTATCAATGTAATCCAAGACAAGGGCATTGGACTGCGGTAAAGTATATTTTGAAGTACCTGCGAAGGACTAGGGATTATATGCTGGTTTACCGGGTAGATAGTTTGTTACCTTTAGGTTATACTGATTCGGATTATTAGTCAGATAGGGATGCTATTAAATCCACCTCGGGTTATGTGTTTACTCTTGGAGGAGGAGCCTTAATATAGAGGAGTGTAAAGCAGAAATGCATTGCGAACTCTACTATGGAAGCTGAATATGTAGCAGTCTCTGAGACAGCTAAATAAGCAGTATGACTTAGGAACTTCTTAATGGACTTGGATGTGATTCCTAGTTTGCCCAATGCAATCACAATTTATTGTGATAACAGTGGTGCAGTATCAAACTCGAAGTAACCAAGAGCCCATAAGGCTAGTAAATACATTTAGCACAAGTACCACCTGATACGAGACATCGTTAAAAGAGAGGAGATCGTTGTCGCTAAGATTGCATCTGAGGATAACCTGGCTGATCCTACTAAGAGCCTTCTAGCGAAAGCATTTGATGGGCATGTAGAGGGAATGGGGATTAGATGCGTGTCAGCAGATATGTTAGTGTAGTCTTTTAGTATACGTGGGAGATTGTTATATTGTATACTAAAAGTCTAGCTTTTGTATGAACAATATTTTAACAATTTATTTGAAAATGAGAATCATATTATCAAACGTTTTGCATATTATAATTTATTTATATATTTGTGCAAAAATTCACTTAATTTATACTTTAGATAATATGTTGTGCGACAACACGCGGAAGATCATATTATCGGTTTTCTTATAAAGTATAAACAGATGCTCACAACCGAGATAAACGGGGACTCTCTATCGAGATGGTTGTAGTGTGATTTGGTATTAGTTTTTCTTGACTATAGAACCACATTAGTGCACTTCGTGTGTATTGAGCAGGATCGCTTGAGATCTTTCAACTTATACTGACTATATAGGAGAACTTGATCTCAGTTATTATGGATGATCGTGCTCTTAATCTCTATACAATAATCTCGACACATAAGGCAGTATGTATTTCTTTGACTCATCAATGGGTGAGATTTAAATGTAATTAAATCAACAAGCTCGATGAGGTGGGAAATAGTGTTGTCTCTATGGTGTGTTGTTGATTGTAGAAGGAATCTGTGTCCTATTAAATAGGTTGATTATGTCCCCCTGAGGAGCTCATAAGGAATATCATGTAAACCCTACAGGTGAATTTATTTCCGGCATGATAATAAGGTTGAGTGGTACTACTATAGGATAAGATATTAATTAATTGGAGTTGTCAGTAACTTAATTAATTAATAGGCATTGTATATCTTAAACATGGGGAGACTAACGGGCTCGTAATAAGAAGGAGCCCATAACGTAATTATAAGATTAGAGCGGTAGTGCGGTAATAATATTTTTGTGGTATATATTATTATTATTGGACTTAAATATAAGTTTTGGGCAAACTTGGATACTTAAACCCAATGGAGGCCGAACTCTAATTTCTCCTTCTGGTCCCTGTTGTAGCTTATAAATAAGTCATCTCAGCTGTCCAGTAACCCTAGAAAATCATGCCTAACACTGTGAGAAGTGAAAGGGAACAGTAGATTGAGGAGATCTTGAAGATTGTCGCCCACAGGACATTAAGATTGGACTTGAGAATACAGCAGAAGATTAAGAGGTTGTTTTATGCAGTTGTTCTTCATCAACATACCCTGGTGAAAGGTAATGCGAACTTTGATTACTTGCTTCCGCTGTTATTAGTTTGCATGGAACTATTGACGAAGGCAGAGAGGGGTCAGGGGGCGTTGGGCCCCCTCAACTTTTACAAATAATTACTATATATATGGTAAATAATCATATTATATGTTTTGGCCTCGTGGTTTTGGTAATATTCCAGTAGGTACAGGTCTTGTGTTCGAATCCACCAAAGTAGGATGTATGTTTTATTCATTTTCTAGTATTTTTTAATGTATTATTTCTAGAATATTTTTTCTTTTTCTTAATTCCTTTGTAGAATATATTTTTTCTCTTTCCTAATATTTATTTTATGCATTATTTCTAGTATATTTTCTCAGTTTATATTTATTTATTTTTATTGTTTTTTAATATTTCATGTATTGAATTTTACAATGTATTTTGGGCCCCCCCGACTCGGATCCTGGCTCTGTCACTGCATGAAACCCTAATGGTTCACGTTAATTAAACGATCGAACGCCAACAACTTACTTAAGAAGGAGAACGAGAAGGTTCAGAGTCAAAGAGGAAAGAACGGAGAATCACGTCATACCTAGGGTTTTTCTTATTCTATCTTTCTTGTTATTGAATTATAGACCTATGGGTTTGCTTTCATACCTAACCATGGGCGTTGCTTGTAACACAATGGCTAGTATTTCTTGGATAGTTCTAGGTTATGAATGTTTGAATTTCTTAAAATGATGACCTAGAATAGGTTAATGATTTCTGCAGTATACTTATTTCAATATTAATGATTTGATTGAGATTATATTTTGTCTTATATGTCTGTTCTTATTCGTGAATGTGTCATTACATGCATGTTTATGCTTATTGTTTGTGTTATATAAGAATTATATTTGTCAACCTGTTATGGGTAAAGGAGACTTAACCACATAACCTTTATTCATTAAAATAATTAATATTGGACACTTAATATATCTATTAATTACCATTCTAGAGGATTTGGTTTCTTAGATTGTTAGGTGGGAATTGAGATTTAATTCTTAAGTACCTATGAAGAGAAGTTTAGTGCTCTAGCCTTTAATAGAATTTTGCATGAAGTACCTAGAAAGGGAATATGAATTATTCTTCTGCATCTGAGGGTTTGAACCTGATTTATGTGTTAAGTTTACTTTAACCAATGGATTTAACATAATTAAGTGATTGCTTTCATAAGATCTGTAAGAATTCTATCCAATTGTCTAGTGATTCAATTTGATTAATTTAAACTGGATTTCCTAGAGCAATCTATATTCTCTCTTGAACACTTCCACATTATTTTTATTTGCTATTTTATTTATTTTAGTATTTATTTCTTGTATCTTTAGTTTAATTAATTATCTTAAAATACCTGAATTTGTCTTATATTAGAATAATCATAAATAGGTTTAAATGAATTTAAGGCTCATTTCATACTCTTTGAGACCACGAGTAGGGTTCTAAGGTTTCGTGTGGAAAGATGGCAACAATGGATCATTGTGGATGAAGCTACGTGGAACCACATCATCCAGGTTCATATGCATTTGTTTATTTAATATATTCTCTGCAGTTGCTTTCTTATTTGACAACTAACTTCATGTGCAGCTCCACCTTGAAGCCCGTAAATTTAAGGAAGAACTTGAGCATCTTTGGAACTAGCTCGATGGCATGTTTAAGGAGGCTAAGTTCAAACAAAGTCTTGTTCGTGAACATTTTTAGTCTGTAACCACCGGCGCTGGGATTAGCGTCACCGAAGAATAGCTGGAGCTTGTCATACTCTGTTCATCCTCGTGAACATATGCACGGGCGAATGAGTTTTCCTATAGAGAAAATTAATAAGTGTAATTAGTTGTGTGTTGCACCCAAATTTGTATACCTTAGATTATATACACAATAACTGAGAAAAAGAACAAAGACTTTTATACATCATTAATGTGGATGATCATAAACCTTACCTGGATAATATCCATCCATAGTATGTAATCTGTATTGATCCTTCATTGAGCACTATTGTACATTGCTCTCTCCCATATCCGGGTAAGGACTAGAGGGAATATTTTATATCTGTACCGAAGGATGTCACGACAGTCGTAGGCGTCTTGCCATGTAAGTTGCCTGTTCATTGATAGGTTCACCACGTCCCTAGCTACAACAAAGGCTCTTCCAGATGGACCATCTGACCTGTATTGCCCTAAATTTCATTGATAAATGAGATCATGCATTAATGAAAAATGTATCCATCTCTGCATCCTAAAGGTGATCCTACAAAAAAGTCTCCTATAGGGGTATGCGTTCCATTTTATGAGGTTAATAACAAGACCACTGTTGAATTTCAGAATGAAGATGGTGGATTCTGCAGGTCTTATAAGGTGATAAAATCTTAAACAACTCATGAATAGTGTAACCTCACGGCTGTTCATTAGTGGGTAGGACCTTTCCCTGATTTGGAGTTGAGTAGCAGAGAGTCGTGAACGGTCGTGGTGTTTCAGGAGGAATTTTGCTTAATGAAACCCATGTCTCATTTATAATTATAGGCTCTTAAAACTTAATCCCAAATGGATCATTAGTGGCCTTACACTTCTCACTCAGGAGTTTCCATATACGAGCATCCCATCCTCTTCACCTACTCCGCACGTGCACCAACTACCACATATCACCTTAAATATTTGCGGACTCAACGATAGGAAGCACTTTAGGATTCATGAGACGACCCAATTTTTTCACTTCTGGCACCTTAACATAAATTGAAATAGGAATGTAGAAAGAGACTAACGACTCATATATTGCAACTTTTAATTTGATTGTGAGTTTATAAATTATAAACAGATTATGAGAAAAAACAAGGTATTAAGAAATGTCATTTTAATAATTAAATTATGAGAATTAACGGGTAAACGTACATGAAAAAATATTTATTTAATATTCCATCGATCACCTCACCGACCATCAATGTGTTGAACACTGATGAGCTCCCTATCATTTTAATTTGATCTCTAGTCAACTCTCTAGTACTGGGTATTGCTGAAACCTCGTTGAAGGAAATTGAGAGTAATTGTCAATTACCTTATGTTTCTCATGCTCTTACTTCTGTTCCTAATACTAATCAGACAAATGTTTCCCATGATGTTGGCAACACCTTGCTTCGCACTAATACTAACACTCAATTTGGAGAAGTTGTATGTGTCACAGTACATCGCAGGTACATTGAAGAACAGATTGTTGTCCTTACCCGTCAAATCTCTCATCTAAGGTTCCAAGCCATATCGTTAGCCCATCAAGTTGATATGGTGGAAGAGATAAAGGCTTTTTGGATTGGACTCCTCTCCACACCCACAGGGAGAGATGTTCTAATATTGTTTCTGCTGCAACCAATGTTATTGAAAGCTCTAGTTCAAGGGAGTAGTAATCGAGGACATTACTGATGAAGTTGGTAGGAGAACACTGTAAGGAAAGCTGCTATTTAAGGTGAATTCAAAAAGTTCAAGGAGTTGAAGAAATTGATTTTCAAAGCTTACTGTTAATTCTGATCTGGTTGCTGATAACATCTGGTTATGTTGTCTGTATGTACCTGCGATGTACTGTGACAGATACCTTATCCTTTATGGTTTATAACATATTTTAATTTTGTGATTCATAATACATTAATTAAGAATGTACTATAATAATTTTTTTAATCATAAATAAACAGTGTGAACATAAACTGTATTGCACGCAACATAAGCTCCAAAACATGATAAATGATGGATGACCATTTTAATTTCTGCATCACTGAACACATGTTAGTTTTAAGTTATGAACTTTAGTTTGATTAGGTTGCTTTAATTGTTATCTTAGCCTATTTCTTTCTGCATATATTTGATGGATGCTTTATGTTCATAACTTGTTGTTTACACTGCATTCAAACTAACACCTATTTTATTTGAACTAGTTAAATTGCTATATTGTGATTGTTCATGTATCAGGTTATGTGGTTGTGGATAGGCATGATTGGAGGAAATTGTTGATGTGAGTGTTGAAACCAGTGTCATCACATCTGAAATCACACTGATCCCCAACATTTTCTCTAAACACTAACAATTGTATGTTGTTCGAATATGTATTATGTTTGATGTTTCTACAGGTGTGTAGCATTGCTAGAAGCCTCTAGAGTCTACAGGAGAAAAGAGAAGCTAGTTGTGAGACTTTACAAGTCAAACACATCTGGAACATTTTAGAAAGTTTATCCGAAGTAGTGGGTTGTTACATTCTAGATGATGAGCGGTTCTAACTCCATTTGTACCACTCACCCGTTCATATGATCTCTTGCAGACTTCCACTCTTATTTAAAGACCGTTGGATGATCAGAAGAGACCCTTGCTGCAAAATATAGGCTTAGATCTATCATACTGTTATTCCTTCCATACATTTTGCATGTAATGTTCACAGGCAGTGGAACTAAATGCTTGACATAGGCTTAGATCTATCATTCTACTTTTGCCATTTGGGACATATTTGGATATAAGCTCTGATTTTGTATTCGAGATTGGAAATATTTTCCATCTTGAGAATCTGATTTTATAATCACTTTTGCCAAGTTAGTGATATTAATGCAATGAGGCCGTCACAAACGAAAGTTTGTGGAAAGATTGAGTACTCCGTGTGTTCAAGTCTTCTGTTTTTTCAAACTTGCTTACTCTGTAAGATTTATATTCTAATACACTAGTGTTATACGAAGTGTTGTCGACACTCCGAACAACATTACTGTCATGAGCACTGATCGGTGTCGTTTTCACCTAGATTTTAGTATCTTTTTATTATGTATTTTGTGTGTTTTTATTCGTATTTGTGTTAAGTTTGGTGGAGTTATTGTTATTTTGAGGAAACTGGTACGAACTGATAGAATTGTGTAAATGAGCTTAAATATGTGTAAAACAGGTCATGGAACGGACAAAAACGGAGTCGGGAGCGAAAGGGAGACGAAGAATAGGCCATGCAGCCGTGCGCGGAACACGGCCCTGTAGCAGCTGGTCGTGTAATGTCATCAGAACACGCTGCTCGGCCAGAGATTCGGCCGTGCGCTGGTGCACGGGCCGTGCGCTGCTGCACGCCCCGTGTGCGGAGCTCGGCCCTGTAAGAAGAAGCCGTGTATTGTCGTCAGAAAGTGCTGCACGGCCATGATCAAGGCCGTGTACTGCAGCTCGAGCCGTGTCCGGAAGCACGCACAAAAACGCCGAAGTAGGTGTGCCCTACACGGGCCGTGTACTGCAGCACGGGCCGTGTAGGTGCAAAATCCTGTGAAAATTCCAGAATGTTCCGGAAGCTTCTAGAAGGTCCATAAGTGATATAAAACCATGATTTGTGCGAAATTGGGGGAGGAATCATTTTTGGATCAGTTTCCACACACACTAAACACCTAAAATCACACACATTCATCTCCATCTCTTCCATCCTTCACTTCATCCATCCAAACCACTTGATCTCCTCAAATCCATCCATTAATCCATCCATCCAACAATCTAAGAAGAGGAATTCATCAAGGAGTGAAGATTTGAGCATGTTGAAGGAGAAGAAGGCCTACATTGCAAGGGAAGCCAACTTACCTTTAATTTGTGATTTTCTTCATTATTTAGCTAGATTAGAGCATGCCTTGGATTGTAATGAATTTGTAATGCTATGTAGTGGCTAGTCCTCATGTGAGGCTAGCAATGTGATTGGTTAGGAATTATGTAGATTTTGCACACCACATGTTTGATGAAATGATTGTTATGAATATTTTCTATCATGAATGCTTATTCTCATTTGATGCATGATTTGTGTGGTTAAATTCTCTATGCATAGTGTTAGGATGGCCATTCCAATATTATGTATGGTGGTTTAATTGAATCATTGATTGTATGAGGTGACTTAGTTAGTATGAGGGGAGGAAAGCCATTCCCTCCAAGTGCTTAGAACCTCATGATAGGACATTAGTGATGAACTAGTGAGGGGAACCAAGTCAATTTTCACTTGACCTTAGAAAGGGAACACTAGGAAAACGTCCCTGCCCACTAGAGAAAATTCCTCGTGATAATATCTCTACACCGGTATATTAATATCCGTAAGTACCTATAGGAAGAGTTAAGATTGGAGACGCTCTTAGAGTGCCCTTAATATCATAACTTGAAAATCATCAATGCATGTGTGTGTGTGAGTCTATATAAGTCTTTTCCATGAGTATTGCTTGCCTTGCATACTTCTTAGATTGCTCTACCTTCATCCATCTTCCATGTCCATTGTATCCATCTATCTTTAATTGCTTTCTTAGTGTTAGTTTTTAGTGTTAATCATCACATCCTTATCGATTCGTCCTACTAGAGTAAAGCATTTCTCAAATACGGCTACCCACTTTCGCCCTTGGGTTCGATATCTTATAAATTTTGCACTTGGTCGCTTACGTGCTACACACGATAGAGTACACTTGCTCTAAATCAATTACCAAAATTGAAACCAAGTTCATGGCGCCGTTGCCGGGGAGAAAGCCTTCGGTGTAACGTGTTTGAATTTGTTAGCTCTACTTAGGACATTTTTCTTATTTTTGCATTCTATATTTGTTTTGGAAAATCTTGTTCTTACTTGTTCTTCTTAATAGGTACATCAACCTTGAAAGAAGGGGAGAAGGAGCAAAACCAAAAATAGTAAGTGAAGGAAAGTTGTAGCAAGCCTTGAAAAGAAGAGTATGAACATGGATGGGTGGAACCAATACATGGGAGGAAATTATGAAAATCTAATTGGTTTGGTTCCACCGCAACAATCAAATGGCTATAAGAATGAGAGCAACTATGGGTATAGTAGTCAAATGAGTCAAGCAAGCTCTCAAAGCTATAACAATGGGAGTTATTGTTTGCCTATTTTTAGCACTCACGAGCAAGAATACTCGATCGTTGTAGTATTATATCCCAAGAAAAATTATCAATCCAATAAGGAGTTATATTCGTACTAGCAAAATACGTGAGCTCATGTTCATTGTTGTTTTTGTAAAGATGATCGGGGGTTTTGAGATTGATTAACAACTAAAACAAGTAACAAGTAAATAACAATATCAAATAAGTAGAATGACAAGAATAGAAAATGGGTGCTTAAGTTCAAGTATGGAAAACATGGGATTAGAAACATCCAAGCACACTCAATTCATATTATCATGCAAACAGAATTCAACTCAATTGATGTAGACTAAGGGTGATCACGATTGTATCCTAAGCTCCCTTTCGGGTTACAAAGGTTGTTGATCCATTTTGGACTCCCAAAAGCACTTAAGATCAAAGCCCAACATTAACCCCTTCCATCTAGGTACTAGTTAGACTAAACTCTCCCTTTTTGTGTACTAAGGCCAACGAATGGATTGGTTCCCCTCATTGAATTCAAATATCCTTTCGGTCAAACCCAAACTCAATGTCTATTCATGCCTTCCTAATACTATAGAGGGTCGTTTCCGTCTCACTCCAAGCAATACATACATGAAGATCATGATAGCATTTAATTACCACAAATAATCCATTGATCAACAATCCATTAAACCAATAAACATTCATGAATAACAAACCATGCCATCACAACATCAAGACAATTAAACTCCATGAATAGAAATCAACATCAATTAAATCAAAAACCAATTTAATCCACATGATAATATAAATCTAATATGCTCTTCATGTTCCTAATCCCACTAGAGGGATTAGCCTATCATAGTAAAAGTAACAAAACAATTAAATGATTCATTACAATTACCCATAGTCTAAGATCTAAAGAAATACAAAATGAATGGATTCTTCCCTATCAATTTCTTGAAGAGAATCTTCTATTCTTCTTGATCTCCACCTCTAGCTCTTGATTCCTTGAGATCTCTCACACCCAATAGAAGGGATGAAGTTTTGATGGAGAATTAATGGAGATGATGAAGATGGATCAAAATGGATGAAGGTGGATGAAGATGATGGTGGGAAATGGAAGAAATGGTGTGTGAGGTGTGTGTAGATGATAGGATTTTCGGATCTCCTGCCAATTGTTGAATAAAGGGGTATTTATACCCCTTTGGAGGCTTCTAGAAGGATCTGGAAATTTCTGCAGGAAAATACCCAACACGAGTCGTGCTCTGTAACACGGCCACGGGGTGGCCGTGTTGTGTCTTCTGATGCTGCCGCACGGCCTCGCCTTACAGGGCCGTGTTACGCAACACGGCTCGTGTGCTGCAACACGAGTCGTGTGTTGTAACACGGGCACAGGTGTGGTCGTGTTGGCTCTTCTGATGTCGCCACACGGCCACCTTCTTACAGGGCCGTGTTGGCGACACGGCTCGTGCTCCCGACTCGACTCGTGCAACTGGACACGACCTGAAGTTGCCCGTGTTGAGTGACTAGATGTCGCCACATGGCTAACTCTTACAGGGCCGTGTTGGCTACACGGCTCGTGTGCTGGCTCCTGCATTTCTTCACTATTTTGGCTCGTTCTTCCTCGTTTCAACTCTGAATTGAGAACCGCTTTTTCCTACATCTTCCTTATCATGTTTAGCATCCAATAAAAAGTGAAAATCTTACGTTTAAGCTCATTCACACACATTTCAATAAAAATACAAAACACAACCAAATAACATATAAAATACGGATAAAATAATACGAAAATACATATAAAAAGACACTAAAATCTAGGTGAAAATAGCTCTAATCAACCCCCCAAACTTAAAGTGTTGCTCGTCCCCGAGCAACGAAAATGACAAATCAAAAGGAGAAATTTTCACCTAGAAAAGACTAAACGAATATAAGCAATAACACATCGTTAGCAATAATAACAACAAACTATGCTAAGTCATCCTACAACATTAAAATCATGACATGAGAAATTAACAAGTTCAATCAAAAGAGAATAAAGTGTAATATAGTCCCTTTTAAGTCCAAGCCTCACAATGGATATTAATGTCTCTCAACACTCTTTTGAAATAGGATAGATCACACTCATTAATCGATTGGCTCGAATCACTATAAGCTTGCTCGCGGACTATATTCACAAACCACCAAAGTTTCAATTAATGATCAAAAAGGTCTTTAATTAGGATGTAATGATAAGCTCTTTGGTAGGGTAGGAAGTATATGGATAAGAGTGACTCAACAAGTGTAAGTAATCAAAGAGATGGCCAATTTCCTCAACTTCTCCACTTTTCTTTCTTCCTTTCTTATCTTTACAATCTCAAGCACTATTCATTAACTTTCCTTGGATTGAGCTTCTTTTGATTCAAGCTTCCTATCTTTGAATTTTGTTTACTTGAGCATTTTGATGTTGATTTGCTCCTTTCTTACTTTGAGGTTGCATGTCCATTCTTGTTTTGCTCTTTTCATCCTTTTTCTTGCTTGTTTACCATGTCCTTTTCTTCTTTTGGTAATCAATCAATCCTTTCTAGCTACCATCTCCTCAATCACCCACACAAAGGTATATATAAGCTTTGAATAGGTCATTAAGGCTTGTAATGTGCTAAATTCACAAGAAATAGGCTTATAGGCTCAAAATGATTAACTAAGGATGATGTTCATGGTAGGGAACATATATGGCAATGACTATAATAACAAGGATGGCCTTAGATCATTTCACCACTCTCCACTAATCGGGCTCGTTCCTATAGTCCTTGAGCAAGTTCTAACTTATCAAACACAACCGATCAACTCATGAAGAAATACCATGTATGCATGGTTGAGGCTCAAATGCTCACACGCTTGTGCTCGGACCCTAAGGAACTTATTACTCCACATTCATCTCAAAATTGAACAAGTTAAGTAAAACATGTCACAATTTGAAAGTGTAGAGATTCTTAATCATAGTTTGTCATCACTTATCACCACAATCTATCATCACTCACATTCAAAAATGACTCACGACATCCCTAAACAAACCACCAAACATCCCAAGACAAGAATGAAAATACACACAACATACAAATAAGTACTCAACAAACAAGACACAACAAAAACACAAAACATGCAAAAACACAAAATACCATCATCCATAAGAAAATTAAGCACACATCATCCCAACCTTTATTTAAAAGGAAAACCTAAATTACGAAAGTAAACCTCCCACAAACATAACACATGAAGTAGCATGCTAGTCACAACAATCCAAATCAAAATCAATTCATTTCAAGTAATAAAATGATAAGGTGTAGAGTACTCCCTCAATAGGCATTTGGTAAGGAAAGCGTTAGCTTCAAGCTCCATCATGCTTCCAATACCTCCCATTCATGCTCAAACACTCAACAAACACCATTATTTCAACAATTTCATTATAAATATGGACTATCATGCACTTCAACACCACCAATCATGCCAAAATCAACCCAAACTCATGAGAAAAATTTTACAAGAATCATACTCAAGTGGTGAGTCACACCACACACTCTCCCCCCAAACTTAAATCGAAACAAGAGTGGAGACTTAAGTTTGCAAAAAGTGGTGAGACTTACCCTTGTAGTTTCCATTGATGATCTTCTTGTTGAGAAGTAACTGCATCCACACGACTCAAGCGATGTCCACCACGCACTATCACCCCCCAAACTTAACTCGAGACAAGAGTCACGAATTAAGTTTGCAACAAATGTTTGAAAAATATCAACTTGAATCCATGAAGCATTTCTCTTTTCTTCAATGTGCATTTTTCTCCATGAGCACAATCAACCTACAAGGCCAAAACAAACAAACAACAAAAACAAAGCAATAAAGATAGTGATGGGGTGCCTCCCATCGAGCGCTAAGTTTAACGTCTTCAAGCTAGACGAATGTTTAGCTCATCTTTCACATAAAGTATCCACAAAGAGGGTCTCCCTTTGTGATGGATCCACATAGTGCTTCACACGATGACCATTGACCAAGAACTCTCCCCCGTTCTCATCTATAACCTTTAGAGCTCACCCATCAAGTACTTCCTTTACCACATAAGGTCCTCTCCATTTGGACTTCAACTTGCCCGGGAAAAGTCTTAGTCGAGAATTGAATACCAACACCTTCTCACCCTTTTCAAAGCTCTTCTTCCTCAAACGAGCATCATGCCACCTCTTGGTTTTCTCCTTAAAAATTCTTGAATTTTCATAAGCATTTTCTCTAAATTCCTCAAGCTCATTCAATTGTAAGAATCTTACCTTCTTCGAAGCTTTCATGTCAAAATTCAACTTCTTAATGGCCCAATAAGCTTTATGCTCTAACTCCACCGGAAGATGGCAAGACTTACCATAGACAATTTGAAAAGGAGACATACCAAGAGTGGTCTTGAATGCGGTTCGAAAGGCCCACAATGCATCATCAAGTTTATTTGACCAATCCTTTCTACTCACACTCACTGTTTTCTCCAAGACTTGTTTGATTTGTCGATTAGAAATTTCAGCTTGACCATTCGTTTGAGGGTGATACGGAGTAGACACTCGATGCTTCACTCCATAAGTCTTGAGAATGTTCTCCATGAGCTTATTTATGAAGTGACTACCCCCATCACTTACCAACACTCTAGGTACTCCAAATCTTGTGAAGATATGTTTCTTTAGAAACCCCATGACAACTCTAGCATCACTTGTTCTTGAAGGTATGGCCTCAACCCATTTCGAGACATAGTCAACCGCCAATAGGATATATAGGAATCCATTCGATTGAGGAAACGGTCCCATGAAATCGATGCCCCACACATCAAATATCTCCACTTCTTGAAAGCTCTTAAGGGGCATCTCATCCCACTTGGAGATTCCTCCCATACTTTGACACCGATCACAACCCTCTACAAATTTCTTACAACTCTTGAACAAAAATGGCCAATACAACCCCGATTGTAAGACTTTTGCAGTGGTCTTTTGAGCTCCAAAATGGCCTCCACTGGGTGAAGAGTGGCAAAACTCCAACACACTATTCCATTCTTCCTCGGGCACACATCTTCGCACAAGAGAATGATTGCACATCTTGTACAAGAATGGATCATCCCACAAGTAACTTTTAACATCATGAAAGAACTTCTTGGATTGATACTTATTAAGCTCATAAGGCCTCCTTCCACTAGCCAAGTAATTCACATAGTCCGCATACCACGGGCTTCCTTCTTCCTCCACTAAAGCCTCAATTTGATAGCAATCACACTCCAAGATTTCTTCATCGGGAAAAACCTCATTGATTAACTCATAAGTACTTTCACAATGCTCCCTCGACTCTAACCTTGAAAGATGGTCGGCTATCACATTCTCCGTGCCCTTCTTATCTCTCACTTCAATATCAAATTCTTGAAGAAGTAGTACCCATCTTATCACCCTTGGCATTGCATCCTTCTTTGCCATGAGATACTTGATAGCGGCATGGTCGGTGTATACAATGGTTTTCGTTCCTACCAAATAAGGACGAAACTTATCAAATGCGTATACTACCGCCAAGAACTCTTTTTCGGTAGTAGTGTAGTTCCTTTGAGCCGCATCAAATGTCTTGCTTGCATAGTAAATGGCTCGGAATTTTTTCTCTCTTAATTGCCCCAAAACCACTCCAAGAGCTACGTCACTTGCATCACACATCAATATAAATGGTTCCTTCCAATCGGGGGTGATCAAGATGGGTGATGAAATCAAAGCTTCCTTTAGCACCTGAAAAGCATTTAAACAATTATCATCAAACTTAAATGGCACATCTTTTTCAAGGAGATGAGATAGAGGTTTAGAAAATGAAGAAAAATCCTTGATGAATCTGCGATAGAACCCGGCATGACCAAGGAACGATCGTACTCCCTTCTCATTTGTTGGCGGTGGAAGCTTCTCTATAGCAACAACTTTGGCTCGGTCAACTTGCAATCCCTTTGAAGAGATGTGATGTCCAAGTACAATGCCATCATTTACCATGAAATGGCACTTCTCCCAATTCAACACTAAATTAGTGTCTTGACATCGCTTCAAAACAATAGCAAGGTTAGACAAACAATTATCAAAAGAAGAACCAAACACCGAAAAGTCATCCATGAAAACTTCCATTATATTCTCAATTAATCCTTCAAAGATTGTCATCATACACCTTTGAAAGGTGGCCGGTGCATTGCAAAGTCCAAATGGCAATCTTCGAAAAGCAAATATTCCATAAGGACAAGTGAAAGCGGTCTTTTCTTGGTCTTCGGGTGCTCTGAGAATTTGGTTATACCCGGAATACCCATCAAGAAAGCAATAAAACTCATACCCGGCCAACCTATCCAACATTTGATCTAAGAAAGGTAAGGGGAAGTGATCTTTACGTGTGTTTTCATTAAGCTTCCTATAATCAACACACACACGCCATCCCGTCACCGTCCTAGTGGCTATGGTCTCATCTTTATCGGTCTTCACTATAGTCATACCCCCTTTTTTAGATACTACATGCAACGGGCTCACATAGGGGCTATCACTAATAGGAAAAATCATATCGGAGTCTAACCACTTAAGAACCTCTTTTTTTTACCACTTCTTGCATGATAGGATTAAGTCTTCTTTGGTTTTGAACACAAGCTTTCCCTTCATCCTCAAGTCTTATCTTATGCATGCAAATTGTTGGACTAATTCCCTTCAAATCATCAATACACCAACCAATAGCCGACTTATGCTCTTTAAGGACATTAAGCAATTTATCAAGTTGACTAGAAGTTAGAGATGATGATACAATTACCGGATAAGTCTCATTTTCACCAAGGTAGGCATAAGTAAGATGATCGGGTAGAGGCTTCAACTCCACCTTCTTTTCCTTTTTCTCTTCTTGCTCGAGTGAATCTCTAAGTGTTAAGAACTTTTCATTTCCTCTTGAGATGGCGGCTGCAACCTCTTGAGCTTCACTACAATCGCCTAGATCAAGCAAACAATTAATCAATTCTTCATTTAAATCAAGAGAAGTAGTAGAAATATTAGAAAGAGATAGAGAATTGCTCAAGCAAAGTTCAAGTGGATCCTTGGTTACAATGGAAGGCCAACTCTCCTCGACACTTCCCTTTACAACATCCACACTTTTACATTCTTCATCATTCATTGGATATTGCATGGCCTTGTGTAGAGAGAATACCACTTCCTCATCATTAACCCTCAACTTCAATTCTCCTTTGTAGACATCAATAAGAGCTCTCCCGGTAGCAAGAAACGGTCTCCCAAAAATCAATGGCACATTTTCATCCTCCTCCATATCTAGAACAACAAAATCCACCGGAAAGACGAACTTATCAACTTTCACCAACACATCTTCAACTACTCCTTTTGGATGTGTCATAGATCTATCCGCCAATTGAAGTGTGATGGAAGTTGGCTTTACTTCACCTAATCCAAGCTTCTTGAATATGGAGAGAGGCATTAGATTAATGCTTGCACCGAGGTCACAAAGAGCCTTGTTCTTCTTGTTCTTTCCAATTTCACATGGTATAATGAAACTACCCGGATCCTTCAATTTTTGTGGAAGTTTCCATTGTAGAATGGCACTACACTCTTCGGTTAGATTAACCGTTTCATTGTCCACAAGACTTCTTTTCTTTCCCATGATGTCCTTCAAGAAACGAGCATAATGAGGCATTTGATCCAAAGCATCGGCGAAAGGGATATTGATTTGAATCTTCTTGAAGATTTCAAGAAACTTTTTGAACCTCTCATCCAAACCCTTCTTCAAGAACCTTTGAGGAAAAGGAACCGGTACTTGAGTCTTGGGTATTCCCCAACTATCTCTTTCAACTTCAACTTCCTTTTCCCTTAACTCCTTTGCCTTCTTCCACTTTGGAATTCTCTCTATTTTCTCTTCATCTTTCTTTTGCTCAACAATTTCTTTTTTCTTGCTTACTTCCTCCATTTCAATCTCTTCTTGCACCAACCCTTCTTCCACCTTGCTTTCCACTTCCCTTTCAATGACAATACTATCTTCTTTAGGCATAGGAGGTTCCTCATACTCTTTTCCACTTCTAAGAGTGATAGCTTTGCAATCTTCTTTAGGATTGGTTACCGTGGTAGATGGAAACTTTCCTTGTTGGTGTTGAGATCCCACGGAAGAAGCAATTTGACCCATTTGATACTCAAAAGCTCTCATCCTATTGTCGGATTTCTTCTCATTTTCCTCCATTCTAGCCTCCATCTTTTTCATGAATGTTAGCAATGTCTCTTCCACCGATGCTTTCCCCTCTCCATTTGGTGGTTTAGCACTCGGATCGAATCCCGGAGGATATGACACGGCGGCTTGAGGATTAGAGTAAGAAAGATTCTCATGCTTCCTCGGAGCTTGATAATTTCCACTTGATTGATTGAAATTGCTTCCCCGAGCTTGTCCTTGATATCCTCTTTGAAAATTACCTTGATTAGAAGGATAATTACCTTGGAAATTCCCTTGGTAATTTCTCCTATCTAAGTAGGCAACATCCTCTATACTTTGCATAACATGGCTCTCATCATTCACAATAGCACTTGTGCTTCCCCCTTGACTTACTCCTTGAGTAATCAAATTCAATTGCTTTGTTAAAGCTTGAATGCTCTCATTAAATTCCTTCATGCCTTCACTTTGGAACATATCACTCTTCACTTTGTTCACACTCTCCACTTGAGCTACCTTTCCAAATGCATAACCTCACATTACTCGCTCGGAAGGCCATTGATAAGCATTCATTGCAATGTCTTCAAAAATATCCATAGCTTTCATAGCATCCACTCCAAATATAGACCCTCCGGATGAGGCATCTACATGCATCCGATTTTGTTGATTCAACCCTTGGTAAAAGAAAGCCACTTGTTGATTCTCATGAAAATCGTGTTGAGGACACTTTCGGAGCATCTCATTGTAGCGCTCCCATGCTTCATAAAAATTTTCATCCGGAAGTTGCCTAAATTGAGTGATAAGGCTTTTCAATTGGAGCGTCTTTGAAGGAGGAAAGTACTTGTTTAGGAACCTTTGCTCAAGATCTTCCCATGTATTACAACTTCCCAAAGGAATTGTATTGTACCATGCTTTAGCCTTGTCTCTTAAAGAGAAAGAGAACAACCTCATTCGAATAGCATCCTCCGACACTCCCTTCATCTTGACGGTATTTGCAACCTCCAAGAAAGTAGATAGATGAGTGTTCGGGTCTTCAAGAGGACCTCCCCCAAACTGATTTGCTTTAACCATGTTGATCAATCCGGTCTTGATTTCATAATCATTGGCTTGAACCGGAGGAACCATATTGTGTACGGCTCTCGGTTGGAAGTAATCCCGAATTGCTCTAGGCCTTGGCAACTCTTGTTGTTGAAATATCCTTTGAGCTTCTTGATTGGCAAGCAATTGCATATACTCTTGATTTTGAGCAAAGACATTCCTCATTATCTCCGCTTGATTCTCTTGCACTCCTTCTTGTACCCCCCTTTGATCTTGTAAAGGATCTTGGGGTGGGTCATAATTAACATTGTCTCCCCGTTGATTCTCCATATTTTTTTCTTTTCTAGCTTTACGCCTCTCTCGTTTCCTTTGTCGTGCGGTCCTTTCAATCTCCAAATTCAAAGGAATGATCGATTGATTTCCCTTTGATCTTGTGATCATAAAACACCTACGAAAAGGCCAAGAGTGAGACCACAAACACAAATAATAAATAAAAGAAAATGAAAAGAATCCTTATCAAGAACAACTAAAACAATAACACAGTACTCGACTAGTCCGTCAAACTCCCCTTTGGCAACGTTGTCATTTTCTTGTTTGCCTATTTTTAGCACTCACGAGCAAGAATACTCGATCGTTGTAGTATTATATCCCAAGAAAAATTATCAATCCAATAAGGAGTTATATTTGTACTAGCAAAATACGTGAGCTCATGTTCATTGTTGTTTTTGTAAAGATGATCGGGGGTTTTGAGATTGATTAACAACTAAAACAAGTAACAAGTAAATAACAATATCAAATAAGTAGAATGACAAGAATAGAAAATGGGTGCTTAAGTTCAAGTATGGAAAAACATGGGATTAGAAACATCCAAGCACACTCAATTCATATTATCATGCAAACGGAATTCAACTCAATTGATGTAGACTAAGGGTGATCACGATTGTATCCTAAGCTCCCTTTCGGGTTACAAAGGTTGTTGATCCATTTTGGACTCCCAAAAGCACTTAAGATCAAAGCCCAACATTAACCCCTTCCATCTAGGTACTAGTTAGACTAAACTCTCCCTTTTTGTGTACTAAGGCCAACGAATGGATTGGTTCCCCTCATTAAATTCAAATATCCTTTCGGTCAAACCCAAACTCAATGTCTATTCATGCCTTCCTAATACTATAGAGGGTCGTTTCCGTCTCACTCCAAGCAATACATACATGAAGATCATGATAGCATTTAATTACCACAAATAATCCATTAATCAACAATCCATTAAACCAATAAACATTCATGAATAACAAACCATGCCATCACAACATCAAGACAATTAAACTCCATGAATAGAAATCAACATCAATTAAATCAAAAACCAATTTAATCCACATAATAATATAAATCTAATATGCTCTTCATGTTCCTAATCCCACTAGAGGGATTAGCCTATCATAGTAAAAGTAACAAAACAATTAAATGATTCATTACAATTACCCATAGTCTAAGATCTAAAGAAATACAAAATGAATGGATTCTTCCCTATCAATTTCTTGAAGAGAATCTTCTATTCTTCTTGATCTCCACCTCTAGCTCTTGATTCCTTGAGATCTCTCACACCCAATAGAAGGGATGAAGTTTTGATGGAGAATTAATGGAGATGATGAAGATGGATCAAAATGGATAAAGGTGGATGAAGATGATGGTGGGAAATGGAAGAAATGGTGTGTGAGGTGTGTGTAGATGATAGGATTTTCGGATCTCCTGCCAATTGTTGAATAAAGGGGTATTTATACCCCTTTGGAGGCTTCTAGAAGGATCTGGAAATTTCTGCAGGAAAATACCCAACACGAGTCGTGCTCTGTAACACGGCCACGGGGTGGCCGTGTTGTGTCTTCTGATGCTGCCGCATGGCCTCGCCTTACAGGGCCATGTGCTGCAACACGAGTCGTGTGTTGTAACACGGGCACAGGTGTGGTCGTGTTGGCTCTTCTGATGTCGCCACACGGCCACCTTCTTACAGGGCCGTGTTGGCGACACGGCTCGTGCTCCTGACTCGACTCGTGCAACTGGACACGACCTGAAGTTGCCCGTGTTGAGTGACTAGATGTCGCCACACGGCTAACTCTTACAGGGCCGTGTTGGCTACACGGCTCGTGTGCTGGCTCCTGCATTTCTTCACTGTTTTGGCTCGTTCTTCCTCGTTTCAACTCCGAGTTGAGAACCGCTTTTTCCTACATCTTCCATATCATGTTTAGCATCCAATAAAAAGTGAAAATCTTACGTTTAAGCTCATTCACACACATTTCAATAAAAATACAAAACACAACCAAATAACATATAAAATACGGATAAAATAATACGAAAATACATATAAAAAGACACTAAAATCTAGGTGAAAATAGCTCTAATCAGTTATGAGGAATGGCAAGGAGCTTACAATGTTAATACATTCCAACCGTATCAAGGAAACACTTATTCCGTTCCGAGTTCTTACAACAATCAAGTTTCTATGGATACCCTTCTATCCAAAAATGATGCCTTGATAGAAAAGCTTAAAAGATATGTTTATGGAAATGATACAAGGCAAGGCTTTCAACCAAGTCTTTCAAGCTATGAGCCTCAAGATACCTACTCCATGCCTACTTCCAACTTTAATGGGGGACAAGTGTGGAACATGCCCAATTACCAAATGGGGAATGGAACATGTATGCAAAACGGGTATGTCCAAGGAAATTTCCAAGAAAAGTGTCCACCATATGATGATGGGAAACCTTCCTTACAAGATCAATTACGTCAAATGATGAAAATGCTTAAAGAAATGAGTAAGGAAAATGAAAGGACAATGAAGGCCTTTGAACGTCAAATGAGTCAAATGACAAAAGAACGGAACAATCTTCGTGAAATAGAGAATTGTGATGAAAAGATTAAAGAAAATTTGAAGGTAGAAGAGTGTTCGGGGGATAATGAAGAAGACTCAAGAGATGTTGAGATTATTGAGGATAAGGAAGACAAGGAAGAAGAAAAGTTGGAGGATGAAAATTCAAGTGAGAGGAGTAAAGAGCTTGAGGAAGAAGAGAGCTTTGAGGATGAAGAGATTATACAAGATTTCTTGTCCCTTGTTGATAAGGAAAATTTAAGTGAAGATGAAGAATCACAAGAGGTTGAATTTGATGAAGTGGACCAAGGTCTAGAAGCACTTGATGATGAGTTCGGAAGTGAAATGAGCATTTCTCCATCTTTTAGCTCTTCAAGTTGCATTGATTTTCAAAATATTGTTTATATTGAATTTGTCTTACCTATTGATTCTTCTCAAAGCTTTAGGTACAAGAGAGAACTTGAAGAAGTGTTGGGTACTTACTTGATAAAAAGGAATAAGTGGTGGTCACGGAAGGAAAGGTCAATGGAATGCAAGCTCAAGCGAGTTGATTTTCTAAAGCCAATCTCGAAAGATGCTACCGAGGTCGTTACTTGCCACAAATGCCTAATAGAGGAAGAAGCACAAAGATTAAAATTTGATGGCAAGAATGAACGATATCCTTGGCCATTCCGATGAGTTCTCCATAATCCGTCCGGCTTGAAGACGTTAAACTTAGCGCTAGATGGGAGGCAACCCATCATTTATTTTAATGCTTTCATTTAATTGCTTTGATTTAGTTTTTTTTGCATCTTTTGTGTGTAGGTGGATTGTGCTCATGAAGGAAAACACATAAGGATGAGACGAGATGTGCTAGATTTTGAATGAAGATGTATGTCACACCACTTTGTTCAAACTTAAATTTAACACTTGTGTTAATTTAAGTTTGGGGGGAGAGTGTGTGGTGGCCATACTTGAATGTTGGCATGCACATACGTCATCACAAGGTACGTTTAAGATGATCAATGGTGGAAACTACAAGGGTAAGTCTCACCACTTTTTGCAAACTTAATTCTCAACTTGTTTCGATTTAAGTTTGGGGGGATAGTGCGTGGTGTGCCTTACCACTTGTGTATGCTTGATGTATCATGTTGATAGAGTGATTATCTTGATTGTCTTGTGAAAATTGGGTAAATTTTAAAATTTTTCTCATGAGTATTGGATTGATTTTGGTTAGTTTGGTTGTGTGGGAGTGCATAATAATCCTTATTTTTATTGCAAGTGTTGAGCTAATGGTTTGTTGAGTGTTTGAGCATGGATGAAGGATAGTGGAAGCATGAATGGAGCTTGGAGCTAACGCTTTCATTATCAAAATGCCAATTGAGGGAGTTCACTCTACATCTTATCACTTCTAAATTGCTTGACATGAATTGATGTTGATTTGGATTGTAGTGGATTAACATGTTACTTCATGTGTTATGTACTTGGGAGTTTTACTTGCTTTATTTAGGTAGTTTACTTGCTTTATTTTTATTTTTGAATAAGGTGGCAAATCTTGAGCTTATATGTTATTGGAGGATTGAGGATATGTGCTTTATTTCTTTTGATGGGTGAATTGTCGTTGTTGCATGTTTTGTGTTTTTGTGTTGTTTCTTGCTTGGTGAGTCTTTGCTCATGTGTTTTGTTTGTATTTTTATTCTTGTATAGGGTTGTTTGGTGGTTTGTTTCGGGAAGTTGTGAGTCATTTTTGAATGTGAGTAATGGTATGTTATTTGTGATAGATGATGGCGAACTATGTTGAGAATCTCTACTCTTTAAAATTGTGACATGTTCTATTTAACTTGTTCAATTTTGAGATGAATTGAGGTGTAATGAGTTCCTAAAGGTCCGAGTAAAAGCTTGTGAGCGTTTGAGCCTCAACCGTGCACCCATGGTTAATTTCTTAATGAGTGGGTCGATTGAGCCTTGATAAACTAGAACTTGCTCATGGACTACGGGAATGAGCCCGATTGGTAGAGGTTAGTGAAATGATCCTAGGCCATCCTTGTAATTTTATAGCCATTGTCATATATTTTCTTACCCTATACATCATCCCTAGTTAGCCACTTTGAGCCTTTAAGCCTATTTCTTGTGATATAAGCACAATACAAGCCATGATTACCCACTTAAGCCTTATATATATGCCTTTGTGTGGGTGATTGAGGAGATGATGGTCTACAAGGTTTGATATGAGAATTGTGCAAGAGAAAGAAGGAAATGATAAACAAGCAAGAAAAGGATGAAAAGAGCTTAAGCAAAATGCACATGCAACCTTCAAAGTAAAAAAGGAGCAAAACAACAAAAATATGCTCAAGGAATTCAAAAGTCGAAAGAAAGGAAGCATGCAAATTAAAAGAAGCTCAAGAATCCAAGGAATGATAATGATTAGTGCTTGTGATTAGAAAAGAAAAAAAAAGGAAGATAGAAACGTGAAGAAGTTGAAGAAGTTGATCATCTCTTCGATTACTTACACTCGATGAGTCACTCTTATCCATAATCTCCCTACCCTTACCAAAAAGCCTAACATTACATCCAAAAAAATAAAAGACCTTTTTGATCATTAGTTGAAGCCTTGGTGGCTTGTGAATGTAGTCCGCAAGCAAGCCTATGGTGCGTCGGGTTCAATCGATTGATGAGTAAAAATTACCCTACTTCATAGAGTGTTGAGTGCATTTTGATACCCGTTGTGAGGCTTGGACCGGAAGGGACTTTATTACTCTTAATTTTCTTAGACTTGAACTTGTTAATTTTTTTATGTCATGATTTTAATGTTGTAGTGTGACTTGATATGATTTGTAGTCCTTGTTACTTATGATGTGTTATTGCTTATGTTCGTTAGGTCTTTCTCTAGGTGAAAATTCTCCCTCTCGTTTTCTCATTTTCGTTGCTCGAGGACGAGCAACACTTTAAGTTTGGGGGGTTGATCGGTGTCGTTTTCACCTAGATTTTAGTGTCTTTTTATTATGTATTTTGTGTGTTTTTATTCGTATTTGTGTTAAGTTTGGTGGAGTTATTGTTATTTTGAAGAAAGTGGTACGAACTGATAGAATTGTGTAAATGAGCTTAAATATGTGTAAAACAGGTCATGGAACGGACAAAAACGGAGTCGGGAGCGAAAGGGAAACGAAGAATAGGCCATGCAGCTGCACGGGCCGTGCGCGGAACACGGCCCTGTAGCAGCTGGTCGTGTAATGTCATCAGAACACGCTGCTCGGCCAGAGATTCGGCCGTGCGCTGGTGCACGGACCGTGCGCTGCTGCACGCCCCGTGTGCGGAGCTCGGCCCAGTAAGAAGAAGCCGTGTATTGTCGTCAGAAAGTGCTGCATGAATCTCTTCTCGATTTTGATGTTTTACTTTCTCAACCATCTCTTCAAGAGACTCGACAAATTTATCGAATTCCTCCGTCAACTCTTCTTTCAACTTTGTAGCTTTCACCCACTTAGGCACCCTTTCTCTCTTTTCCTTCATAACCTCATCAACCCCCAAACTATCCTCTTTTCGATCTTTAATAGAGGAAGAAGGCTTGTTGTTCTCAACGGTGGATACAACTTGACTAACTTGGTGCTCAATGGAATCCAATCTAGCACCGAATGCTACTATTGCACTTGTCACCATGTCACACCAATTTCCGATTCGATCCATCCACATTTCATTAAACTTACTCTCCTTCTCTATGCGATCCATAACCTTTTCGATCAACTCATTTCTAAGCTTCTCTCTATAGTCAAGTTGGGCGGAATAAGAGGTGTTGGAGTCTTGAAAATCTCCCCATAGATGTGGTTGATTTCCATCTTGATTTCTAGAAAAATTTCCTTGAAAACCATCTTCCACACCTTGAGGGTATACTTGATGATGCATTTGATGAGGAACTCCAAAATTCTCATAACCTTGTTGTTGGAATTGCATATCTTGTACTCCGTAATCCGGTTGCAAATTAGGCTCCCAATTTGGCATTTGAAATCCTTGAAAATTTCCTTGTGTGTTCATAGCGGAATGAACACTTCTATTCACCATATCTCGAAGATTATCCATGTAGCTCATATTTTTGGGATTGCTCTCCTTCTTCTTCCTTCTCAAGGTATGCACCTATAAAAGAAAGAAAAATTAGAACAAAATTTTCCAAAGCAAATATAAGATGCAAAAAAAAAAAAAAAAAAATATCCTTATTAAGACCACTCTAAACAATCCTTCGTCAAACTACTAGCGACCGTTACCTCCCCGGCAACGGCGCCATTTGATTATCCATAATATAGTGGGCATGACCAATTAAAGAAATTATCGAACCACAGGGAGGAAGGTACTAGAGTTTAAGCGATCTCAAGTTTATCGTGATTTTATAAGGACGACGGAAAGGAGAGGATAGGAGCAAATGAATGCAATTATGCTAAAGCAAGAAATAAAGATAAAATGAATGCAAAGATAAGATGGTTCCAAATGATGCAAGGATGAGATTAACAACAATCATGGCATAGATAATTAAGTAATCATGCAATTAATTCTAATCTCTCATGGACAAGGTATAGAAGCGATCACTAATTCCACCTAAACTCTCTCTCGAGATGGATAGGATGTAGGCCCTCAACAAGGCTCCCAAACGCACATAGGATCGAGACAATAGCAAACACCTCCCACTAGGTACTAATTACTCTATGAGTTCCCTATTTAGGTACTAAATCATAAGCAATATTCCCTTTTAAGGTACTATGAATTCACTAATTGTTTGGGTCTCCTCATTTAATCAACCAACCTCTCGATTAAGCTAATCAAATGTTCTATCAAAGGGTTCTAAATCTAGAAGGATATCTCTATCTCATTCTAAATTAATGCACATGAAGTGTATGATGAAATGATTCAATGAACTATCCTAAACACATAATTGATTTCTCAATCTAATCACATGTCCATGACAATTAATCACACAAATCATCATATACATCAAGCAATCAACAATCAATGATAGAAATAACACAAAGCCCATTCAAGATTAAAATCAATTTGCATAAAAACTAAATTATCCAACACCAATCATGGAGCTAATCTCACAAAGGAGATTAGCCTCTCATATCCATAAGAAAATTAACATAGACATTAAGATCCTTACAAAACATGATCAATCTATAAAGAAATGCACAAAAATTAGAATTAGATTCCCCCTTTGAAGTGCTTCAATGGAGATCTCCTTCTTCTTCTTGTGATCTCACTCTCCCTTGCTTCCTTGATCACTTGGATGGTGAATTTGATGGAGGGGATCAAGTATAGATGGGTGGATGAAGAATGGATGAAGATGATGGTGGAAAATGGAAGAAATGGTGTGTGAGGTGTGTGTGGAAGGGGTGGAAATCGGATTTTTTTATAAAATCTGAATGGAGGGGTATTTATACCCTTTTGGGCCTTCTAGAAGGATTCTGATTTTTTTCTGATTCCAGACACGACACGAGTCGTGTGGCGCAACACGGCCATGAGGTGCCCGTGTTGCGTGAACTGATGCTCCCGCACGGCCATCGCTTACAGGCCCGTGTTGGCTACACGGGTCGTGTGCTGCAACACGAGTCGAGCTCCGCAACACGGCCAAGTGGTGGTCGTGTTGGATGAATAGATGTTGCCGCACGACCATTCTGGACAGGCCCGTGTTAGCTACACGAGTCGTGTACTGCTGCCCTGATTCCTTCACTGTTTTGGCTCGTTCTCCCTCGTTTCAACTCCAAATTGAGATCCGCTTTTTCCTACATCTTCCTTATCATATTTAGCATCAAATAAAAAGTGAAAATAGTAGGTTTAAGCTCATTCACACACATTTCCATGAAAACACAAAACACAACCAAATAACACATAAAATACGGATAAAAATATGCGAAAAACACATATAAAAAGGCACTAAAATCTAGGTGAAAATATCACTCATCACACCCCCAAACTTAAAGTGTTGTGCGTCCCCGCACAACGAAAATGATAAACCAATGAGAGTGATTTTCACCTAGGAAGAGACTAAACGAACATAAGTAACAACACATCAATAATAATAAGAATCACAATTTATGCTAAGTCATCCTACAATATTAGATTCATGACATGAAGAATTAACAAGTTCAATCTAAAGAGAATGATAGTGTAATACAGTCCCTTTTTAGTCCAAGCCTCACATAGATATCAATTTCACTCAACACTCTTTAAAGTAGGTAAATCAACACTCATCAATCGATTGGCTCGACTCGCTATAAGCTTGCTCGTGGACTATATTCACAAACCGCCAAGGTTTCCATTAATGATCAAAAAGGTCTTACATTAAGGATGTAATGATAGGCTCTTTGGTAGGGTATGGAAGATATGGATAATAGTGACTAAGCAAGTGTAAGTAATCGAAGAGATGGCCAATTTCTCCAACTTCTCCACTTTTCTTTCTTCCTTTCTTGTCTTTGGCACTCACAAGCTCTACTCATCAACTTTCCTTGGATTTCTCGAGCTTCTTATGATTCATGCTTCCTTCTTTGGATTTTTAAGTACTTGAGCATATTATTGTTGCTTGCTCATTTTCTTGTTTTGAAATTGCATGTGCATTCTTCATTTTGCTCTTTTCATCCTTTTTCTTACTTGTTACCATTTCCTTTCCTTTCTTTTTTTGTTATCTCATCAAACCTTACTAGCTACCATCTCCTCAATCACCCACACAAATGGTATATATGTAAGGCTTAAGTGGGTAATCATGGCTTGTAATGTGCTTATATCACAATAAATAGGCTTTAAGGCTCAAAGTGGTTGACTAGGGATGATGTTCATGGTAGGAAAATATAAGGTAATGACTATAATAACAAGGATGGCCTTAGATCATGTCACTAATCTCCACAAATTGGGCTCGTTCCTATAGTCCTTGAGCAAATTCTAGCTTATCAAACACAACCAATCCACTCATGAAGAAAAATACCATGTATGCACGGTTGAGGCTCAAACGCTCACAAGCTTGTGCTCGGACCTTAAGAAACTTATTACACCACATCCATCTCAAAATTGAACAAGTTAAGTAAAACATGTCGTAATTCGAAAGTGTAGAGATTCTTAATCATAACTTGTCATCACTTACTACCACAACATATCACCACTCATGTTCAAAAATGACTCACAACATCCCAAAACAAACCTCCAAACATACCAAGACAAAAATAAGAAAACACACAAAACATAAAATAAAGACTCAACAAACAATAAACAAAACAAAAACACATAACATGCAAGAATAAAAATCACTATCATTAAACAATGAAGCACACATTCAAATCATCCATAAACAATGTAAGCTCACAATCATCCCAACCTTGATTGAAAAGAAAATCCTAACTAATGAAAATAAACATCCCAAAAAAAACATAACACATGAAGTAGCATGCTAATCACATCAATACAAATCAAATCAAATTATGCTAAGCACATAAAAGTGGTAGGGTGTAGAATGAACTCCCTCAATAAGCATTTGATAGTGGAAGTTGTTAGCTCCGAGCTCAATTCGTGCTTCCAATACCTTTCATACATGCTCAACAAAACCATTAGCTCAACAATTTCATTAAAAATATGGACTATCATGCACTTCAACACGACCAATCATACCAAAATCAAACCAATGCTCATGAGAAAAATTTTAAAATTAGCTCAAAAATACGAAAAGTATATGCTTTCAAGACAAAGTATGTCACACCACGCCATATCCCCCCAAACTTAAATTGAAACAAGAGTTTCGAGGTAAGTTTGCAAAAAGTGGTGTGACTTACTTTCACACTTCAAATCAAGCACTTATCGTATCTTGAAAACTCATTCTTCTCACAAGCACGATCCACCTACAAGGCCAAAATGCAAGAAACAACAAATCCACAATCCTTATTGAAAGCATTAAAGATAATGATGGGTTGCCTCCCATCTAGCGCTAAGTTTAACGTCTTCAAGCCGGACGATAGTCTTTAGCTCATGGTGGTCTTGAATAGTCCTTAGGCACTATCATAGGTTTCTTCTTGAAGTAGTGCCGTGTGCTCTCCTGTTCAACCACTAGAACGGTTCCCTTCTTGTTAAATAACTCAAGTAATTGGTCTCCGAAGCCGTTCTTCACAAGGAATGGCCCTTTCCACTTGTTCCACTTTTTCCATGGGGCTTTATATGCATTTTGAACTTCAACCACATCCCCCGGTAAGAATTCGGGCATTGACAAGTGTTGTTGTCCTCTTGCAACCTTTTTCCTACAATCACCAAACAAATTTTTATCAATAAAATCATGAAAGTTCTTAAGAGAATTTGAAATTTCAATAGAATGAGAAGGTTTAGGCTTGTGGGGAGTGAAATCCATGATCTTAGTTTCCGGAGACTTCTTTTCTTCCATAAGGGCATGAATCTCTTCTCGATTTTGATGTTTTACTTTCTCAACCATCTCTTCAAGAGACTCGACAAATTTATCGAATTCCTCCGTCAACTCTTCTTTCAACTTTGTAGCTTTCACCCACTTAGGCACCCTTTCTCTCTTTTCCTTCATAACCTCATCAACCCCCAAACTATCCTCTTTTCGATCTTTAATAGAGGAAGAAGGCTTGTTGTTCTCAACGGTGGATACAACTTGACTAACTTGGTGCTCAATGGAATCCAATCTAGCACCGAATGCTACTATTGCACTTGTCACCATGTCACACCAATTTCCGATTCGATCCATCCACATTTCATTAAACTTACTCTCCTTCTCTATGCGATCCATAACCTTTTCGATCAACTCATTTCTAAGCTTCTCTCTATAGTCAAGTTGGGCGGAATAAGAGGTGTTGGAGTCTTGAAAATCTCCCCATAGATGTGGTTGATTTCCATCTTGATTTCTAGAAAAATTTCCTTGAAAACCATCTTCCACACCTTGAGGGTATACTTGATGATGCATTTGATGAGGAACTCCAAAATTCTCATAACCTTGTTGTTGGAATTGCATATCTTGTACTCCGTAATCCGGTTGCAAATTAGGCTCCCAATTTGGCATTTGAAATCCTTGAAAATTTCCTTGTGTGTTCATAGCGGAATGAACACTTCTATTCACCATATCTCGAAGATTATCCATGTAGCTCATATTTTTGGGATTGCTCTCCTTCTTCTTCCTTCTCAAGGTATGCACCTATAAAAGAAAGAAAAATTAGAACAAAATTTTCCAAAGCAAATATAAGATGCAAAAAAAAAAAAAAAATATCCTTATTAAGACCACTCTAAACAATCCTTCGTCAAACTACTAGCGACCGTTACCTCCCCGGCAACGGCGCCATTTGATTAGCCATAATATAGTGGGCATGACCAATTAAAGAAATTATCGAACCACAGGGAGGAAGGTACTAGAGTTTAAGCGATCTCAAGTTTATCGTGATTTTATAAGGACGACGGAAAGGAGAGGATAGGAGCAAATGAATGCAATTATGCTAAAGCAAGAAATAAAGATAAAATGAATGCAAAGATAAGATGGTTCCAAATGATGCAAGGATGAGATTAACAACAATCATGGCATAGATAATTAAGTAATCATGCAATTAATTCTAATCTCTCATGGACAAGGTATAGAAGCGATCACTAATTCCACCTAAACTCTCTCTCGAGATGGATAGGATGTAGGCCCTCAACAAGGCTCCCAAACGCACATAGGATCGAGACAATAGCAAACACCTCCCACTAGGTACTAATTACTCTATGAGTTCCCTAATTAGGTACTAAATCATAAGCAATATTCCCTTTTAAGGTACTATGAATTCACTAATTGTTTGGGTCTCCTCATTTAATCAACCAACCTCTCGATTAAGCTAATCAAATGTTCTATCAAAGGGTTCTAAATCTAGAAGGATATCTCTATCTCATTCTAAATTAATGCACATGAAGTGTATGATGAAATGATTCAATGAACTATCCTAAACACATAATTGATTTCTCAATCTAATCACATGCCCATGACAATTAATCACACAAATCATCATATACATCAAGCAATCAACAATCAATGATAGAAATAACACAAAGCCCATTCAAGATTAAAATCAATTTGCATAAAAACTAAATTATCCAACACCAATCATGGAGCTAATCTCACAAAGGAGATTAGCCTCTCATATCCATAAGAAAATTAACATAGACATTAAGATCCTTACAAAACATGATCAATCTATAAAGAAATGCACAAAAATTAGAATTAGATTCCCCCTTTGAAGTGCTTCAATGGAGATCTCCTTCTTCTTCTTGTGATCTCACTCTCCCTTGCTTCCTTGATCACTTGGATGGTGAATTTGATGGAGGGGATCAAGTATAGATGGGTGGATGAAGAATGGATGAAGATGATGGTGGAAAATGGAAGAAATGGTGTGTGAGGTGTGTGTGGAAGGGGTGGAAATCGGATTTTTTTATAAAATCTGAATGGAGGGGTATTTATACCCTTTTGGGCCTTCTAGAAGGATTCTGATTTTTTTCTGATTCCAGACACGACACGAGTCGTGTGGCGCAACACGGCCATGAGGTGCCCGTGTTGCGTGAATTGATGCTCCCGCACGGCCATCGCTTACAGGCCCGTGTTGGCTACACGGGTCGTGTGCTGCAACACGAGTCGAGCTCCGCAACACGGCCAAGTGGTGGTCGTGTTGGATGAATAGATGTTGCCGCACGACCATTCTGGACAGGCCCGTGTTAGCTACACGAGTCGTGTACTGCTGCCCTGATTCCTTCACTGTTTTGGCTCGTTCTCCCTCGTTTCAACTCCAAATTGAGATCCGCTTTTTCCTACATCTTCCTTATCATATTTAGCATCAAATAAAAAGTGAAAATAGTAGGTTTAAGCTCATTCACACACATTTCCATGAAAACACAAAACACAACCAAATAACACATAAAATACGGATAAAAATATGCGAAAAACACATATAAAAAGGCACTAAAATCTAGGTGAAAATATCACTCATCACTTGCCATTTTGGTTCGTCCCAATCTAAAGTGTGAATTTTCATTTTTGATAAAAGGGATCCACAAAAATTAATTACTTCTTTCTTCATGGGCCCGCTATCATTGCCTCGGGATGATCTTTTACGCACTCCAATTTAATCCCCAAGCGTGAAGGATATCAATTGTAGCGGCAAGCAACCAAGTTAAATTATCGATCCCAAAAGGACAGTTAATTATTTATCTTCTAAATATTACTAGCTTAATCAGAATAGGGTAACCAATTTCCAATTTTGAGAATTTAATTAACTAAAATACTGAAATATTAAATAACTGAATTATTAAAAGTAAGAAAAATAAAATAAGTTTTAATCAAAAGATAACGAACAGTTCAAAGGCATCATGTATAGACCAATTAATTCTTGTTACTAGACCTTCAATTGTTCATTCATGCAGTTTCAATGAAAATACACCACATAACCATGTTAACCCACCAGATATGATTCGATTTTAAGCTAACAGTATATTCTGGTTTAAATCCTAAGGTACGTGAATATTATCAAATCTCATTCCAAGATACTAATCAAAGCAAACAACAATACCTCCGGATGGTAAGTTCGACAAACAAGATATTCTCTAGAATTACTGCAAGGTTCTATTCACTTCCTACTTGAAAGTTTAATTGCATTGTTCAACTAAACAAATCAAGTATCTGATTTACCAATTCATGGAATTAAAGTGTTTATAGCGGAACTACTTCAACTTCTAATAGATACACAATACCGATCATGAACGCACACAAGCTAACATAATAAATCAAGCATTATAGCGGATGTCATGAAAACATTATGAAGACGTTACGAAGCAGATAAGCAAGTCTGAATAAATTAAGTAAAATCAGAATATCAACTGCATAAAATCTCAATCTTTGGTCTAGGTTCCCAAATCAATTAAATCAAACCATCAAACCCTAGAACTGTATAAGAAATTAGCCCATGAGGTTACTATCAACACTCATGACTCTGCAATTCATATCACAAATCAAGACAGAATAAAGGGAAAGATAAGAAACATGAAACCCTAGCGTAAGCGTAGTTGGGCATTCCTTCTCCGTCTCTCCGATCGTCCGATCTCCCTCAATTAGCACTTGGAACCCATTTGAAAATAGATAGATAATGGAAGAAAGATGTTAATCTGTGTGTATATGTCTTGGGCAACAATTCATGATGGATGTGGTGTGTATGTGAGTGTGTTCCCCTTTGCGTGTGTTGTGATCCCTCTTTTAATGTCTTGGATTGTCATCAAGGCTTTTTCGCATTGAAAATTATGCTAAAACACATTCTAGAAGTCGAAAATACATTACAGAATTGAACAGGCCATAATTGGGCCGAAACAGACCCCGCTTGGCACCCAGCTCAAGCCGAGCTGTGTCTGAAAGTTGCCGAGCTACATACGGGTAAAACGAGAACGTCGTGTAGGCTCTGTGGAAAACCAACTCGGCTAAAAACTCGCACGACTTGGGTACAGCTCGAGCCGAGCTGCAGAGACTGCACTGCGCGATCTCACCATTTCGAGCATAACTTCCTCATACAGACTCTGATTTGAGTGATTTTTACCCTTCAAAACTTAACAAAATACCTTAGTAGCATCTTAATTATGTAAGATATGAAAACCACGCAATTCTGCACAAAGTCATGGCCATATTCTATCAAAACGGTGTAACGTGAGACCTAAAACACATGAAATTCCACTCTCAACACCCGCACATTACACTAATACACTTACACACTTTGTATTAAAATATTATTCTCTTAATCTACTGTAAAAAGCACACACTTATCTTTCATTGGGAAAGAGGAATTATATTAATTAATAAAAAATATCCACTTTGTTAACGAATTTTTTGTTTGTTTTTTATTGTAAAATTAAATGTAAAAACTATAAAATTATTAAGAAACATATATTCCCTCCGTCCCACGTTAAGGTTTACGTTTTCCATTTTAGATTGTCCCAAATTAAGGGTTACATTTATTTTTTTGTCAAGTTTGTCCCACACAAAACATTTAGTTATTCCATGTAGTGTTGGATTGTATAATAAAATCTAGTTTTTTGTATGAACAATGTTATAACAATTTATTTGAAATGAAAATCATATGATCAAACGTTTTTCATATTATAATTCATTTATATATTATTGCAAAAGTCCATTTACTTTATATTGTAGATAATATATTGTGCGACAACACGCGAAAGATCATATTATCGGTTTTCTTATAAAGTATAAACAGATGTTCACAACTGAGATAGACGGGGACTCTCTATCGAGATGGTTGTAGTGTGATTTGATATTAGTTTGTCTTGACTATAGAATCACATTAGTGCACTTTGTGTGTATTGAGCAGGACCGCTTGAGATCGTTCAACTTATACCGACTATATAGGAGAACTTGATCTCAGCTATTATGGATGTTCGTGCTCTTAATCCCTATACAATAATCTCGACACGTAAGGCAGTATGTATTTCATTAATTCATCAATGGGTGAGATTTACATGTAATTACACAAGCTCGATGAGTTGGAAAATAGTACTGCCTTTATGGTGTGCTGTTGATTGTAGAAGAAATTTGTGTCCTATTAAATAGGTTGATGATGTCCCCTTGAGGAGCTCATAAAGATTATCATGTAAACTCTGCAGGTGAATTTATTTCCGACATGATAATCAACTGTTCGGAAACCCTAAGAATACACGTCTAACCATGAGAAGGAAAAGAGAACAGCAGATTAAGAGAATTTTGAAGATCGTCGCTCACACAACGTCAAGATTGGACTTGGGAATACATCAGTAGATCAAGAGGATGTTATCCGCAGCTGTTCTTCGTCAGCATACCTTGGTGAAAGGTAATACGTTTATATCTTCTTGCTTCCATTGATTTAGAAATGCATGTAACCCTAACGGGTTCACGTTAACTGATGGGCATTTTCTCAACACACAATTTTAATCCCCAAGTATGAAGGATGTGATTGTAGCATAGATAAGCAGTCAAGTTTTATTTATCGAACCCAAAGGACGATGGTTATCAATTTATTATTATTAAGTTTAAGAGAAACTATTGTTAGGCAATTATAGTTGTGAATGGTTATTAATCTAATTAACAAGAAATAATAAATAACAAATAAAATAGAAACAGTAGAGATAAACAAGAGTTAACTAGTGAGAAGATAGGTAGCTCTTCGGGCCATCCAGTTTTACTAATTAATTTCTCTTCCGTATGTCAATGTCTGACTCTGCCTTATGGACTATGGACGCATCACTAAGCCATGCAAATCTACTCTGCAAACACAAATAAACATGCGTATATTTCATGTGAATCACCTTAGAGCAAGAACATAATTATACACCCCCTTTCTAGGTACAATCAGTATCAATTATCTCCCGTGCACTAAGTACTTTAACTCGATATGATCTCCCTTTATAGGTACTATATAATTATCCTCTTTATCAAACTTACTAATCTGAATCCAATTCAATTAATAAGTATTTATATAAGATAGTTCTAATGAAACTTCGGAGTCCCCTCACTTAGAATCATAACATAAAATCCTACTCAACAGTGAACGCACTTTATCAATAACCAAGATATGTATTCAGACTCTACATAATAGTTAAAGATGCACAAAACAACTACGAGTATGAATTAATTAAGTATTGTCTTATATAAAATAAATCCACAAGTAGTGTTGTACGGAGTATACACACGGAAGTTCAATTAACTAGATAATACTTTCATAAATCCTAGAACTACCAAATCGATTCTAGCCCATAAGGCTTCAAAGAACGTTCATGGTGTTTGGATAGATCTTACCCATAGTCTTGAAAATTATAAAAAAGATTAAGTAGAAAAGTAAACCCTAGATGTGGGCGTCGTCGCTTCCCTCTCCGTCTTGAATCTTCACTTAGTTCTCACTTGATTCACTGCACAAATCTCTTTCTACAGCTCCGTAGGATGGAATTAGGAGTTGGATGTGGTGTAGGATGGATGTGGAATCTAAATCTCTTTTTGATGTGATCGCATCCCTATAACTAACTCTCTTTTTGATGTGATCGCATCCCTTTTTATACTTATAGAGCTCTCCTTATGGACCTTTACTGGGTTTTTTCTTGGAAGATACGTCAATTCACGCACAAGAGGGTCGGAATTACCAAAATTAGACGTGTGTGTCCTCGCTCGACCAAACTAGCGAGGTCGAGTGGATCTTGGCCAGGTCGAGCGGTGGTCGAGCGGCCTCCCTGTTCGCTGAAACTCTGTACAGACCCTCGCTCGACCAACTTCAACCCTGCTCGACCAAGAGGTCTCTATCAAGTGGCTTCTCCTGAGGTCGAGCGGCCTGTCAGACTTCTGTTTTCCTATTCTGAGCACTTCTGACCTATTTTTCTACATAAATATGCTCAAATAGCGTCTGTAGCCTCTGATTCATGGATTTCCCATAAACATATCAATTTACCTTGATAATAGCCCAAATTGTACTCAATTTCCACAAAAATTAAAGCTCAAAATATATGAATTATCATTCTAATCATTAACCAAACGATCGAATGCCAACAATTGGTATCAGAACTTTGGTTTCATGGTGAAGCGTGAAACGTTAGGCCAGGGTTTGTGCCATATGTGGATTAGGGTTTACTATTTTTTGTATTATGCTTGAATACCCTATTTTTCATAAACCCTACCTTGAACGGTGGCTGCACGACGGGAGTAAACCTCGATGGTGTACGGCGCGGTGAGGCTGCACGGTTCGTACCCGTGAGCGAGTGGGCGATGGGCGCACGGGGTGAGCAGAAAGGCAGGGCTGATACCAGGTGTGTGTGCACGATGGCGTGTTTACGGTGCACGACTACGTGTGATAATTCCTGGAAACGTGCAGATGGCTGGGTGTGCGAGCAGCTACGCTCTCGCTGGCGTGCATAGCGATGAGCGCTCATCGGGTGAGAGGCACACGGTGCAAAGCCCGATGCTGGACGCTGGAGGACAGCTGGGTATACTGCAGACGGGCGTGTGTTCTAGACTCCATAAGTGGCACTCAACGACAAGAAGACTGCCCGATAGAGTACCCATTGGCGAGCAAGATGTGGCACTGCCGCGTATAGAGCTAGGCGTCGCGCCGGGCATAGTGTCGTGCGGTGAAACTCATTGGCGAGCGTCTTGCTCGTTCGGATGCATGGAAGATAGCACATTGGCGAGCGTGCTGCATGGTTTAGCACACCTATCTAGCGCAGGCAATCGACTACCGGGCGCTTCGCTCATATTGGAGCACGGATCATGCGGTGTGCATGTGGGCTGCCGGGCAATTTGAGCACAAGTCATGCGTGCTGCAAGATGGGTTGTCGATCGTGTTGCATTATGGGGAGTAGGTAGTGTTGGCAATTGGACCGTGCGGTTCAACGTGATCCGTTAGGGAAAACAGGCAAACAATCAGCGGAAGCATAAAACGTGTTTACCGTACTTCTGGGTTGGTGTAGAGGATGAACTGCAGAGAACTACCTCTGATCTTCTACTGTATGTCCCAAGTGTGATCCTGCTGTTCTGTGGGCAATAGTCTGCAGGATCTCTCAATCTGCTTCTCTTTCCTTCTCTCACCAAAAGAGGAGCAGGAATAATCTGAGGGTTCCAGGAAGCTGAGTTCACTTATATATTGGGCTACAGCAGGGACCAGGAGGAGAAATTGGGCTGGGCCTCAATTGAATTTAATTAACCAAGCTTAGCCCAAAGCTTTTAATTAAATCCAATAATAATAATATAGTCCACTAAAATATTATTACTGCAATACCCGTCCAATCCCAAAATTATGTTCTGGACTCCTTCTTATTATAAGCCCGATAGTCTCCCCATGTTTAAGATATTCAATGTCCATTAATTAATTAAGTTACTGACAACTCAAATTAATTAATATCTCATCCGAGAGTAGTACCACTCAACCTTATTATCATGCCAGAAATTAATCCACTTGCAAGATTTACATGATAAACCTTATGAGCTCCTCAAGGGGACATCATCAACCTATGACGGACATGGATTCCTTCTACAATCAACAGCACACCATAGATACAGCACTACTTCCCAACTCACCGAGTTTGTTGATTTAATACATATAAATCTCACCCATTGATGAATCAAAGAAATACATACTGCCCTACGTGTCGAGGTTATTGTATAGGGATTAAGAGCACGAACTTCCATAATAACAGAGATCAAGTTCTTCTATAAGTCAGTATAAGAAGAACGATCTCAGGCGGTCCTGCTCAATACACACAAGTGCACTAATGTGATTCTATAGCCAAGACAAGCTAATACCAAACCACACTACAACCATACCGATAGAGAGTCCCCGTCTATCTCAGTTGTGAGCATCTGTTTATACTTTATAAGGAAACCGATAATATGATCTTCCGCGTGTTGTCGCACAACATATTATCTACAGTATAAAGTAAATGGACTATTGCATCATGCATATAAAATAAATTATAAGATGCAATCATTTGATCAATGATTCTCATTTCAAATATTGTTATGACATTGTTCATACTAAAGCTAGACTTTTAGTATACAATCCAACAATCTCCCACTTATACTAAAAGACTATGCTGTCATGTCTTCTGCCATACATCTGATTCCTACTCCCACTTATACGACCATTAAAAGCTCTCGCCTTAAGGTCCTTGTAAATGGTTTACTAGGTCATCATCCGATGTAATCTAGGCGGCAACAACCTTCCCCTCATCATACGATTTCTCGTAACAGGTGGTACTCGCGCTCAATGTGTTTAATTGCCTTATGGACTTGTGATTTCTTCAAGTTTGCAACTGCACCAATATCATCAATGTAAATTGTGATTACCTTGGGCAAACTTAGAAACACTTCAAAGTCCATCATGAAGTCTCTAGAGTCATATAGATTCTTTGGCTGCCTCATAGGCTCCAATTTATCATCTTTTCATGATGGAGTCCGGAGTCTGAAATATATTTCTATATAACACTCCTCCACATTATGACTCTACTTCCTAAAATTAAACACATAACCTTTTGAGGAGAATTTACTACCGTTCAATCTGACTAAAAAAAACCGAATCTACGTAATCCACAAGAAGCAGTGAATCTGTCCAGTAAGTCCACATATAATTTCCAGTCCTTCTCAGGCACTTTATAAATGTCTTACCACAGTTCATCATTCTTGTTCTGGGTTACGTTTATACCCACTGTTCATGCATTCAGCAAAACAGATATCCAACATCGTTCATAGCATTCCTTAGATTAAGCTTCCTTATTCGCCGAAGCATAAGGAACCGCTTTCATCCTCTTTATCTTCTTCTTGTGTCTCAAAGACACATTTACTTAGATAAATTTACATGCTAAACGAGTATGGACTGTATCATTTTATGAAACTTGAGATAAGCATAATATCCTTTCTTGTGATCCGTATTACCGTGATCAAAATGATGTATTTTGCCTTTCTTAAGTCCTTCATCTTTACCACTTTATTAACCGCACCCATACGCCCGATAATACTCTTTCATTGTCTCCAATGAGCAAGATACTATCTACGTATAGTACAAGAAAAACACCACCACGTTTCCGTCACTCTTTACAACACACAAGACTCATCCGCTCATTGATTTAAATCCATGCCACTGGATTATCTAATCAAAACAGATGCTTCACGATCTTAAAACTTGCTTTAGTCCATCGCTGGACAATTTTAAGCTTATTATCAAAATGCTATTAGTACTTTGCAATGAATTACTCTGGTTGCTTCACATTGATGTTTTTCCTCAAGACTTCCAATCAGGAAAGCTGTCTTGACATCTATTTGCTGTTTTTCATAATTCAATATGAGCAGCAATAAATAAAAGAATCCGGATCAATTTAAGCATAGCTACCAGCGAATATGTTCCCTCATAATCGAACCATTTCTTTCTGAGTACACCTTTTCGCAACAAGCTTTGCTTCCAAGGTTTTCACCTTTCTGTATGATCCTCTTTTATTTCCTATGATCACTTGCAATGGCTTTTACACCATTTTAGTGATCGTTCAAGCTCCAGACTTAATTTAGAATCCATTGATTCTATTTCATCATTCATTGCATCTTGCTAAGATTCCGCATTTTCATCTTGTAGTGCTATGTCGTATCCTTGGGATAATACCATGTTTACTAGGGATCAAGTCTCACGACTCTCCCAAAACATATATTTATGGGTTGTCATACAACCCTCCCACTACGACAAGGCACTACATGTAATTGTGTATCAGGCGTGACACGCGTTGCAGTTTACCTTGTGGTATATCCTCTTGTACACTTGGTACTTATACTTAGTGTTTTCCTCTCACTTCCTTTAGAACAACTTATACATGGGTTTGTGATTTATTACATAGTCCTTTTCCAAAAATCTGGTGTTTGTGTTAACAGTCACCCTTCGATCTTTTGGACTAAATAAATCACTCTTTATTTTTATAGGATATCCCATATACAGACAAACGTTTCACGAATTACTGTATCTAGGGCATGTCCATAAAATGAATTTAATTATTCCAAATAATTCATCATCTATCTAATCATAATCATAAGAGCCTTATACCTTCTACCCACCACACCATTCAGCTGGGGCATGCCCGGTGTAGTCAACTTGAGATTTAATCTCAACTTCTGATTATTAGTTCCTAACTATCCCAAGAGGTTTTCATCATCACGATTGGATCGTAATGATATGATATATTTTCCATGACGCTCACTGTACCAGCCTTACAATTCTTGAATTAATCCAAGAACTTAGACTTGCAGTGCATCATATAAATATATTGGTTTCCAGAATAATCTTCGAATATTCATAACCACCTCTCGCCTGGATAATATTAGGTTCGCTTGAATCAGAATGAACTAATTCCAACATATATCTTTGGCTCTACACCCCACAGCCTTGAAAAGGCAGATAATCATTTTTACTTCTAAGCAAGACTCGCAAGTCTGATAGTTTCCACTTCAGATAAACCTTACGGTCTATCGGCTATCAACTTTTGAATCCTACTCAAGTAAAATGAATTAGTCATAGACGCCAAATGTATGTTTAGTTCATTTCTGAAGGTTCCTTTCTCTTACTAATATTAGAAGATGCATTATTTAATTACTATTTATTGCATCTGTGGGATGTACATGATTTAAGAGTTTACATATTATCCACCAACGTACTTTAACGGATTATAGTCTCATTCCTCATTACTATGACCATGTCATTTAAATGAAATGAAGTATTCATCCGTTAATGCATAGAAACTGAAATCAAATTCTTTCTATGAAACGTACGTAAAGACAATTTCTCATAATCAATCGTTTATTCTTATCATGAGATAAATAAACAACTCCCACTGCAATAGCCACTACCTTTGTAGTTTTACCCATGTTATTAACAATCTTATCCTTACTCAGTGATAAACATTTAGTGATTCCAGTATCTACATACTTCGTGTTAGTAGATGCCATCACTAATCATGTTTAAACCATTAGTAAATAAGATATTAACCTTGTTCAGTTCATGATGAAAATTGACTTTCTTTTGCCACATGTTTTGTTAGAAGTTTCCCACCATATACAACCTTTCGTATTTCAGGTAGAACTTGCTCAAAACATCCAGGCAAATTGTGAAGAATAAATTGATTTAGGTTTCCCTTTCAATTTCTATTCCAAGCTCTTCCAATTCATTCATCAATTCAACCATGATCTTCTGCCTTTTTAATTTACTCTAGTATCCGAAGAGTTACATGAGACCATCATATTTCTATGAACCTCTCATCTCTTCACTAGAGACTTTAATAGGCATCATGAGACGTCCTTTGTGAGAATACACATGTATTTTCTTAAGCAGTAATTTTAAAATACAAGATTATTTTCCAATCATCTAATTTGGACAAGTAAATATAATTTCTTTTAGTTAATAATTAGTGAAATAAAACCATTCGAAATTCAGAGAATCTCAAATAAATATTCCGATCAAATCTTCGAATTTTATCCTTTTATATTATTTCCCTCAAAACAATATAAAAATAAAATTCACCGACATCTCAAGCACCGTGAGTCTGCAAGCCACGTTAGGGTGGACGTTTACAAACCCAAACATTTACAAGAGAAGATTTTACCCATTAATTTCATTTGTCAACCTAACTTTATGACAAAATAATTAATAGTCGGTTCCTCTTTAGCCATGCAAATAATAGCAGTGACTCCGTTGGGGAGGATACTAATTATTCACATCTAAGTGTACACCATTATTTGATCCCAAGTCTGCTGCCCAAGCTTATGTGCCTTACTGTTAGAGAAGTACACACGCGCTCAGATAACTTTCTACAACCATCAATTATATAAGTTTGTACTAGTGAACCGCATATAAGCTCATCCGTTAGGGAGGAAGGCACTATAGCCAACGCGCAAGCCCATATGCAACACATTACAAACAATAATTATTTAAAGAAGTTTGTACCAGTGATCCGTGAATAAACTCATCCGTTAAGGAGGAAGGCTCTAATGCCGACGCGCAAGTTTACTCACATCACTTACAAACCAATAATGGAGGCCGCGGGAATTTATTACCAATCCCCTCTCCCACTTAGTTATTTAATACCGAGGGTTTTAACATGCATATAATATTCCAGAATAAAATATACAACTAAGACATGCTTCTATTAACAGCAATTTAAGTAAATAAATAACATAGAACATGCCTTTCATATATAAAAATTAATTGTCAAGTTAAAACAATTAAATCAGTTATATATATCATTAATTAATTGTATAAAATGTTGGATCAATTAAATAGGCCCAGCTGACCCAAAATTTATTAGCAAAAAAAATGAGCAACCAATTAATAAAATAATTAAGCCCATTTAACCTGCCAATTTCTACATTAAGGTCTAGCCCAATATTTAAATCAGGCCCAACATAATACCCACAATTAATTAAATCCAGCAATTAAAATTGCCTAGCAGCCCATTACCATTTTAATTAAAATTGGGCCCAACAGCCCAAAACCAAATTAAAATTAATTGAGCAGCCCACAAGCAAGAAATAGGCCCAGCATTCCACAGGCTTTTAATTAAATTTGGGCCCATAACCACAACCCAAAACCAAAGAATTAAAGCCCAGTGGGGTAGCCCATTATCCTTGCCCTCTTTGTGCCCAAACTTGCAGCCCAACACAAACAGCACACTATTAATATCTGAATTGGGCCTATTTGGCAGTCCAACATCAATTAAAATAAGGCCCTGGCAGTCCAACACAAATTGAAGCCCTAGGAAACGTCGCCGCCCTCCTTCTCTTCAACCTCCAGGGATTACAGGCGCATCCAGGCTCTGCAGCCGCCCCCGGTGCCGCCCACAGCCGACCGGAAATGCATCATCAGCCCTGTCCGGCAAGACATCAAGCAGCCTTCGCCGGCGGTCGAGCCACAGCCACCTGCCGCCGCTTGCCGCTCGTCGCTCGCCACCGGTTTGCACTATCAAGCGCACAACTGACTGGGATCGGCCGCATCTTCTTCATCTGAGGGCCCGCCGCCAGTCCTACGGTGCCAGCAGCCTGAGTCACGACGGACAGACCTCTGGCCGCCAGCCGCCATGGATCCTAGCGACGCACACGCCGCCCAAGGCCGCCACAACCCAGCACGCCGTCGAACGAGATCTGTCGTACATCCGACTGGGATCGGCGGCATCCGCTTCGTCCGAGGGTCCGCCGCCCAGCTCGCCGTCTGCCGCTGCACGCGGCATTTCTGGATCGCTGAAGAAGCCTTCTCGGAAACCATCCGCCACCGATCTTCCGTCATGCAATAGATCGGCCGACTCCAGCGTGTCCGACTCCGACCTCTGCCATCACCGCTTCGACCGACAGTAAGCCCCGAGCATCATCAGTCGTCGAAGACTAGACAAGACCCGCTTGGAACTGCACAAATCCAATCCACCCCGATCGCCGATCTGCCACAGCCCAATCCAGCGCCGCCTTCCAGATCACTGGCCCACTGCGCCGTAAGCCGCCGTGAACTCGCCTGAGAGTATCGCCGCCAGTCCGTGAACCTGACTCCTCCAACGCCATCGTCGTATTTGACCCCGTGGTCAACGTCGTGTGGGAATTGAGTCCAGCAAGAAAAGATCACCGATGATGGTTCATCTGTGTGTGTACAGTGTGAACAATTACGATAATCACACACAATTTCAACGATTCTAGCACATAGGAATAATGTATAATATACACATGTTCAATCCCTTTCAACAGGCCTAGAAACTATCGATGATAATTGAAACACGAGAACACACAACAACAAGTGATAATATCCAGATGATTACAAATAATCAAATAATAACAAAAACCCTAACCAACGTCTCACGTTTCACCACGAAACCAACGCTCTGATACCAATTGTTGGCAATTGGACCGTGCGGTTCAACGTGATCCGTTAGGGAAAACAGGCAAACAATCAGCGGAAGCATAAAACGTGTTTACCGTACTTCTGGGTTGGTGTAGAGGATGAACTGCAGAGAACTACCTCTGATCTTCTACTGTATGTCCCAAGTGTGATCCTGCTGTTGTGTGGGCAACAGTCTGCAGGATCTCTCAATCTGCTTCTCTTCCCTTCTCTCACCAAAAGAGGCGCAGGAATAATCTGAGGGTTCCAGGAAGCTGAGTTCACTTATATATTGGGCTACAGCAGGGACCAGGAGGAGAAATTGGGCTGGGCCTCAATTGAATTTAATTAACCAAGCTTAGCCCAAAGCTTTTAATTAAATCCAATAATAATAATATAGTCCACTAAAATATTATTACTGCAATACCCGTCCAATCCCAAAATTATGTTCTGGGCTCCTTCTTATTATAAGCCCGATAGTCTCCCCATGTTTAAGATATTCAATGTCCATTAATTAATTAAGTTACTGACAACTCAAATTAATTAATATCTCATCCGAGAGTAGTACCACTCAACCTTATTATCATGCCGGAAATTAATCCACTTGCAAGATTTACATGATAAACCTTATGAGCTCCTCAAGGGGACATCATCAACCTATGACGGACATGGATTCCTTCTACAATCAACAGCACACCATAGATACAGCACTACTTCCCAACTCACCGAGTTTGTTGATTTAATACATATAAATCTCACCCATTGATGAATCAAAGAAATACATACTTCCCTACGTGTCGAGGTTATTGTATAGGGATTAAGAGCACGAACTTCCATAATAACAGAGATCAAGTTCTTCTATAAGTCAGTATAAGAAGAACGATCTCAGGCGGTCCTGCTCAATACACACAAGTGCACTAATGTGATTCTATAGCCAAGACAAGCTAATACCAAACCACACTACAATCATACCGATAGAGAGTCCCCGTCTATCTCAGTTGTGAGCATCTATTTATACTTTATAAGGAAACCGATAATATGATCTTCTGCGTGTTGTCACACAACATATTATCTACAGTATAAAGTAAATGGACTATTGCATCATGCATATAAAATAAATTATAAGATGCAATAATTTGATCAATGATTCTCATTTCAAATATTGTTATGACATTGTTCATACTAAAGCTAGACTTTTAGTATACAATCCAACAGGTAGACTAGCGGTCTTGCATGGAGACGTGCGTGAAGCCGAGCGACGCTTGCATGGTGACAGGTAGTACAACAAGTGACCGAGCAGATCGACGAGCAAGTAGTTGAACAGGAGTGTGTATCGTCGGGCATGGTGGGCACGGTGCCGGTCATGCTAGAGCACTTCCGTGTATGCTGGCGGGTATGCTTGCGGGAAAAACTACTCGTGTCGATCCCCATCTGTATTGCCCACATTCGTGCTTAGTGGCGAACAATCAAATTTGCTGATATATAACTGTCATAATTTAATTTGATTATCTGATTATTGTTATATATGTATGCATGATTTTCTGTGATTTACTGCCTTATTTGGTGTAATAAGAGCATACTAAGTCGCGTATTTTATTATTGAATATTATATGCATGTAAAAACCCTCGGTGCTAAATAACTAAGTAGTAGAGGGGACTGGTAAATAATTCTCGCGGCCTCCATTATTGATTTGTAAGTGATGTGAGTAAACTTGCGTGTTGGCAATAGACCTTCCTCCCCATCGGATAAGTTTATTCACGGATAACTAGTACAAACTTATTTATGATGATTGTAGGAAGTTATTCGATCGCGTGTGTATTTCTCCATCTGTAAGGCACATAAGCTTTGGACGCGGACTTGGGATCAAATAATGGTGTACTCTTAGGTGCAAATAATAAGTATCCTCCCCATCGGAGTCACTGTTGTTATTTGCATAGCTAAAGTGGAACTGACTATTAATTATTTTATCATGAAATTAGGTTGACAAATGAAATTAATGGGTAAAACCTTTCTCTTGTAAATGTTTGGGTTTGTATACGTCCACACTACGTGGCATGTAAACTCACGGTGCTTGAGATGTCGGTGAATTTTATTTTATATTATTTTGAGGGAATCAATATAAATGGATAAATTTGAAGTATTTGATCGGTGTATTTATTTACGTGATTCTCAGTATTTTCAAAAAGTTTTATTTCACTTATTATTGACTAAAAGAAATTATATTTACTGGTCCAAAATTAGATGATTATAAAAGAGTCTTGACTTTAATTCTTACTGCTTAGGAAAATAAAAATATGTTCTCACTGAAGATGACCTTTGATGCCTATTTAAGTCTCTAGTGGAGAGGTGAGAGGTTCATAGAAATATGATGGTCTCATGCAACTCTTCAGATACTTGAGTAAGTTAAAAAGGCAAGAGGTCATGGTTAACTTGATGAATGCATTAGAAATACTTGGAGTAGAAGTTGAAGGGGAAACTTAGGTCAATTTTATTCTCCATAATTTGCCTTAGATGTTTTGAGCAAGTTCAAGTTCCTCCTGAATTACAAGAGGCTGTGTTCGGTGGAAAACTTCTGACAAAACAAGTGGCGAAGGAAATCCATTTTCATCATGATGTGAACGAGGTTTGTATCTGATGCACGTTTTTTTTTGCACATAAAATTAATCCCCAAGTATGAAGGATATCAGTTGCAGCTTAAGCAAGCGACCAAGTTAAATTATCGAACCCAAATGACGGTTTATTATCAATTTAATTATTAACTAAATTAATTAAGACGAAGGCAATAAAGATTGGATTTAATTATTAAACTACTAAGCAAAAATATTAAATAACAAATAAATAAAATAACACTAGAAGAATACGAAAGTGTCTCAAGAATGAAGAATAGGTAGCCCTAGGGTAATCTGGTTTCACTCATTAATTTTTCTTTCGTGTATCAATGTCCGACTCTGCCTTGTGAAATATGGACGCATCACTAAGGCATGCAAATCTACTCTATAGGCACAAGTAAATATGCGTGCAATACGTGTGAATAATCTCGGAGCAAGACACATAATTTCACCCCCCTTTCTAGGTACTATCAGTATCAATTATTTCTCACGTCTGGAATCTAACCCGATATGATCTCCCTTTATAGATACTATAAAATTACCCTCTTTATCATGCTTACTAACCCGAATTCAATTCAATTAATAAACATTTATATATGATAGTTCTAATGAAGCTTCGGAGTCCCCTCACTTAGAATCATAACATGGAATCCTGCTCAGCAGTGAACGCACTCAATCAATAATCAAGATATGTATTCAGACTCTACATAATAATTAATGATGCATAAAACAACTCTGAGTATGAATTAAAAAGGCACAATCATATATAAAATAAACCACAAGTAGTGTTGTAAGGAGTATACACACGAAAGTTCAATTAATTCATAAGAACCTTCAAAGCTCTAGATCTATCAAAAAGGCTCTAGCCCATGATGTTACAAAGAACAATCATGGGAATTGGATATATCTTACCCATATGTCCGGAAAATTAGAAAGTGAAGAAAAGAATTAGGAAAACTCTTGGTGTAGAAGTCTCCTTCTTTCTCTCTTCTGTCTCTTCAAATCCTCTTGGTTCTCCTTCTTGATTCCACAGACAAATCTTCACAGTGATGGATGGATGGAGGAAAGAATGTGGATGATGGTTGGGGGGTGATCCCCCCTTATGGGGTGTAGGATGATTTTGTTGTGGTTCTCCAATTCAATCTCTCCCATAAATAATAATGTGATCAAAATCCCCTTTTATACTTGTGAGCTCTCCTTATGGACCTTGGATAGACTTTTTCTTGGAAAATACAAAAATACACACACTGGAGGTGTAAATCCCGTCAAAATCAGTCGTTCGACTAGACCAATTTTGGTCGAACAAGACCTCCTGGTCAAACGGTGGTCGAACAATCTTTCTGTAAGTCGGAACACATTTTGTTCGACTTGACCTCTTCCGTTCGACCATGCAGATTCTGGTAGAACGGATCTCGTTGGTCGAACAAGCTTGCGCAGTCTCACTGTTTAGTACATAACTCCCACATCCAAGCTCCGATTTGAGTAATTCTTACGCTCATGCGATCCTATTTTCCTTGGATTTCTATCCGTATAAAGAACTCACAGAAACTCTAACATTTGTGTGTATAACAAGTCATGAAACGTGGCACCATCGTTCTGTTCGGCACAGCTTGCGCGACGTCACCACTTTGATCATAACTTTCTCGTTTGAAATCCGATTGAGGTATTCTTTATGCCAAAACAACCCTCTCTTCTTTGGCTTTTCAATCATATATCACATTTCCAATTCAAAGTTCCAAAAAAATACAGAAAATTACATTACACTAGGTGGACGTGCGTTTTTCAGCATTCTTGCACAAATTGCACCTTTTCTCCAACTTTGCACTTTTGATTCCTTTTTTACCTAAAACACAATAAAAACACCTTAAGTGCACTTTTTTCTCAAATATATTGAACATAAGATACATGTGCTAATATATGACAATAATTCTCATCAGAAAGGTGTTAAATTGGACACTAACATGCGCTTATCTTCACTCCCAATAGTATTTCATTCACTAGTTGTTGAAGCATGATTAGTGATGGCATCTACTGATACTTGTGTGTAGATACCAAAATCACTAAAAGCGTGTAACTAAGTGATGATGAGATTAATAAATACATGGGTAAGCTACGAAAGTAGTTGTTGTTGCAGTGGGAGTTGTTTATTTATCTTCTGATAGGAATAAACTAAACGTTTGATTATGAGAAATTGTCTTTATGTACATTTTCATAGAAATAATTTCATTTCAGTTTTTATACATTTACGGATAGATACTCTATTTTATTTAAATGACATGGTCATAGTGGTGAGGGATGGAGCTATAATCTATTATGGTACGTTGGTAATAATTTGTACACTCTTAAATCATGTTTCTCTCACGATGCAACATAATAGTAATGATAATGCGTATTCTAATCCTAATAAGAGAAAGGAACCTTCGGATATGAACCAAACATACTTTTTGGCATCTGAAACTAGGTCATGATTGCGTTTTAAGGCAAAGGGGTGTAGAGCCAAAGATATGTTGGAATTGTTTCATTCTGATTTATGCGGTCCTAAGATTATCCTTATGAGAGGTGGTTAGATATAATTTTTGATGCACCGCAAGTCTAAGTATTATGATTAATTCAAAAGTGCATGGCACATGCGGTGAAGGATTTTCGAAAATATATCAAGTTATTATGATTTAATCGTGCTGGCGAGTACCTCTTAGGATAGTTTAGGAGCTATTTGTCAGAGATTGGGATTGAATCCCAAGTTGTCAATACCGAGCAAGCCCCAGCTGACTGATGTGGCGAAGAGAATGTATAGGACTCTTATGGAAATGGTTAGATAGATGATGAATTATTTGGAATTACTAAATTCATTTTATGGGTATTCCTAGAAACAACATGTCGTAAGGATGTTTGTCTGTTTGTGGGATATCCTAGGAAAATGAAGGGTGATTTATTTGATAGTCCAAAAGATCAAAGGGTGATTGTACACACAAACACTAGATTTTTGGAAAAGGACTATATAATAAATCTCAAAGACATGTATAAATTGTTCTAAAGGATGTGAGAGGAAAAAATACAAATTATAGTACTAATTGTACAAGAGGATATACCACAAGGAAACTGCATCGCGTGACACGTTTGATACACAATTGCTTGTAGTGCTTTGTCGTAGTGGGAGGGTTGTTCTACAACCTGAAAGATTTATATTTTGGGAGAGTCGTAAGACTTGGTCCATAGTAAATATTAAATTGGCCCATGGGTATGACGAAATACTACAAGATAGAAATGCAGAATCTTAGCAAAGTGCAATGGATTCTAAATTAGATTTGGGTGCTTGTAAAACCGCGTAATGGTGTGAAAGCCATTAGAGGTGGCTCTACAAAATAAAAGAGGATCAGATGGTAAGGTGATACTTTGAAACAAGGCTTGTTGCATAAAGGTAAACTCAGAAAGAAGGGTGAGTTCGAGTATGAGGAAACTTTTTCGCCGGTAGCTAAGTTTAAGTCGATCCGAATTCTTTTATTTTATTTCTGCTCATATTGAATTATGAGGTATAGCAAATAGATGTTAAGATAACTTTCGTGATTGGAAGTTTTGAGGAAAATATCTATGCGAAGCAACCAGAGTGATTCATAGTGAAGAGCTAAGAGTATTTTTAGTGTAAGTTTAAAATTGTCCATCGATGGACTAAAGAAAACTTAAAGATCTTGGTACATCCGTTTTGATGAGGAATCCAGTAATATGAATTTATTCAATTTGCGGATGTGTCTTGCGTATTAAAAAAAGTGACGGAAACATGGTGGTATTTCTTGTACTATACGTAGATAATATCTTGCTCAGGAGACAATGAAAGAGTATTGTCGTGGGTATAGGTATAGTTTATAAAACTGTATGAAATGAAGAACTTAAGAAAAGCAAAATATATTCTTGTGATCATGGTGATACGAATCACAAGATAGAATGTTGTGCTCATCTCAAGCTTCATGAAATGATACAATACTTACTCGTTTTAGCATGTTACTTTATCTAAGAAAATGTGTCTTATGATACAAAAGAAGATAAAGGTGATCAAGGCGATTCCTTATGCTTCGACGAATAAAGAAGTTTAATATAAGGAATGCTATACATGAGATTGGATATCTGTTCTGCCCAAGGTTATCACAATTTATTGTGATAATAATGGTGCAGTTGCAAACTTGAAGGAATCACGAGCACATAAGCAATTAAACAAATGGAGCGCGAGTACTACCTGTTATAAGAAATCGTATGATGAGGGATATGTTGTTGTCGCCAAGGTTGCATCGGATGATAACCTAGTAAATTCTTTTACAAGGACTTTAAAGCGAAAGCTTTTGATGGTCGTGTTGTGGGAGTGAGAATCAGATGTATGGAAGAAGACATGACAGTATAGCCTTTTAGTATAAGTGGGAGATTGTTGGATTATACACTAAAAGTCTTGCTTTTTGTATGAACAATGTTATAACAATTTATTTGAAATGAGAATCATTGATTAAATGATTACGTCTTTAATTTATTTATATGTCTGATGCAATAGTCAACTTACTTTATATTGTAGATAATATGTTGTGCGACAACACGCGGAAGATCATATTATCGGTTTCCTTATAAAGTATAACAGATGCTCACAACCGAGATAGGTGATGAGTGATATTTTCACCTAGATTTTAGTGTCTTTTTATATGTGTTTTCGTATTATTTTATCCGTATTTTATGTTCTATTTGGTTGTGTTTTGTGTTTTTATGGAAATGTGTGAGAATAAGCTTAAATGTATGATTTCCAGGTAAAAATGGATTCTAGACGCGAGAAGGAAAATTTGGGAAAAAACGAAGCTTAATTCGGAGTTGAAACGAGGGAAAATGAGTCAAATTAAGCAAAATGCTGAAAAACGCACGTCCAACTTGTGTAACTTTTTTTGTACTCTTGTGGAGCTCAAAACAAGAAGTGTGATATATGGTTGGAAAGCCACATAAAAGAGGATCGTTTTGGTATAAGAAACACTTCAATCCGAGCCCAAACGAGAAAGTTATGATTAAAATGGTGACGTCGCGCAGGCTGTTTCTACTCAGCATGGTTGTGCTACTTTGTATGACTTGTTACACCTTCAAATGTTGGATATTTTGTCAGATCTTTATATGGATAGAAAGCCAATGAAAAGAGGATCGCGTGAGCGCAAGAATTACTCAAATTGGAGATCGGATGTGGAAGTTATGCGCGAAACGGTGAGACTGCGCTGCACCGACCCGAACTTGACCCGAATTCGACCCATGCTCGGCCCAAAGTCATTTTTATGATTAGAATGTGTTCTAGAAGGGTCCAAGGGGTAAAAACACCCATTTTGGAGTGTAAATATCAGGGGGATCAGATCTACACCAAACACACACCTCACACACCTTTTCCTCTATTTTTCACCTTCACCTTCATCCATTCTTCATCCTTTGGATCTACCTTCATCCAACCATCAAATCCTTCACCCAAGTAGTTAGAGAAGCAAGGAAGAGAGGTGAATTGCAAGGAAAAGAAGAAGATCACCATTGGAGACATCCAAGGGAGTTTTCATCTACACTTTGTATTGAAACCTATTGTTTATCATGTTTTGTAAGGAATTTAATGTCTATGTTAATTTTCTTATGGATATGAGAGGCTAATCTCCCTTGTGAGATTAGCAATATGAATTGTGTTGGATAATTTTTGGTATTTTGCAATTGAATGATTATGTTGATTGGGTTAATTGATTTTCTATCATTGATGCTTTAGATCTTGAGGTTTATGATGATTTGTGTGTTTAATTGTTTTAAGCATGTGATTAGATTGAGAAGTCAATTGCATATTTAGGATAATTAAGTGAATCATTTCATCAAACACTTCATGTGCATTATAGATTGTGAAGAGATTGAGAAGTCCTTCATAGTTTAGAACCCTTTGATAGAACATATCATTTATTAGATTGAGAAGTCAATAGATTATGTGAAGGGACTCTCATTTCAAGCTTAGTACCTAGTTGGAATTGTTTGAGTGAGAACCAATCCAATGAATGTCATTCCATATCCTATTCATTCCGAGAGGGAGTTTAGGTGATCTTAGTGTTGGCCCTTAGCCTTTTTCCCATGACACATATGAATTCATTGCATGATACCTAGATTTTTCATGCTTTAAGTATTGTTAATCTCATCTCTATCTACTTGGCTGATTCATCCATCTCCCATTCATCTATCCATTTATTTTATTGTCATTTCTTGATTATCTCCCCTTCTCGTTCATCTCTATAATACTATGACAAACACGAGATCGCTTAGACCCTAGTACCTTCCTCCCTGTGGTTCGATAATTTCTTTAATTGGTCATTCTCCACTATATTATGGCTAATCAAATGGCGCCGTTGCCGGGGAGGTAACGGTTGCTAGTGGTTTAACGAAGGAGTGTTTTGATTGGTATTAATAGAGATATTTTTATTGCTTTTTATTATTTGTTTTGGAAAATTTTTGATCTCACTTGTTCGTTTTGATAGGTACTTGACACTACCTTGAGAGAAGAGGAAGGGGGATCAAAGCCAAAAATAGCAAGTTTGAGAAGATTTGTAGTAAGCCTTGAGAAGAACATTTAAATGGATGGTTGGAACCAATTCACAAATGTCTTTGGGGATCAATTTGCAAGGGTTCCACCTCCACAATCAAGAGGCTACATGAATGAGAGCAACTATGGGTACAACTTCCAAATGAATCAAGATAGCTCTCAATACTACAATCAAGGAAGAAATGGAGAATGGCAACAAGCTTACAATGCAAATACATTCCATCCGTATCAAGCATACACTTATTCTCCACCAAATCCCAACACCAACACTTCTCCTCCGTTCCAAAACCACGCCTTACTTGAATTATATAGAAGAAGTGCTCAAGGAAGTGATGAAGGTCAAGATACTCAATCAAGTTTTCTTCAAAATGAATCCTCTGAGATAATTACCCAAGTTACTTTGGAAGTGACAAGACAAATAAGGATGATGAATCAAGGTGCTTATGGTTAAGTCTTGTCTAGTTCAAGTTTGGGGGGTGCTCAAAATATGCAAGGTGTGTCGATTCCTAGTCCTATGGAGCAAGAAGAGTGGAGGATGCCTACGCATCAAGTAGGAGATGTTTCTTTCATGGGAGTGGATGATTTCCAAGGAAATTTTCAATATAACTATGAAGGAAATTTTCATGGGAATTATCCACCAATTCAAGGATGGAATTGTGACAACCAAGAGGGAGGAGACTTTCAACAAGTCGAAGAAGAAAAATCATCTTTAGAAGTATTGATTGAGAAGTTGATTGAATCTAACAAAACTCAAGATGAAGTTATTGAAAGAAAATTCAAGGCTATTGAGGAAAATAATGAAAGACGATTCAAGGCCTTGGAGCATCAAGTAAGCCAAATTGTAAGTGCTTTGAACAATTTTCAACAAGTTGAAGAATTGGAAGAGGTGAGCAAAGTCGAAGAAGAGTTGGAGAAAGAAGAGAATCTGGGGGATGAAGAATCAAATGAGGTGTTTGAAGAGCCGATTGAGGCAAATGATGTTGAAGAGAAGGAACAAAGTCAAGAAGCAAATGATGATGACTTGAAGAGTGAAATGAGCATTTATAAACCTTTAAACTCTTTAAGTTGCTTTGAACTTGATAATATTGTTTATATTGATTTTGTTTTACCCATTGATTTTTCTCATATCCTTAGAAACAAAAGAGAACTCGAAGAGATGTTGGAGATCTATTTGGTAAGGAGGAATAAGTGGTGTTCAAGAATGGAGAGGGCAATGGAGTGTAAGCTCAAGAGAGTCGAATTTTTGAAGCCATGCTCGAAGGATGCAACTGAGGTCGTCACTTGCCACAAATACCTAATAGAGGAAGAAGCACAACGGTTAAAATTCAATGGCAAGGACGAAAGATATCCGTGGCCATTCCGATGAGTTCTCCATATCCCGTCCGGCTTGAAGACGTTAAACTTAGCGCTAGATGGGAGGCAACCCATCATTATTTTTATTGCTTTATTTATTGCTTTCAATAAGGATAGTGGATTTGCTCGTTTTGCATTTTTGGTATGTATGTTGATTGTGCTTGTGAGGAGAATGCGTATTGGACAAACGATAAGTGCTTGATTTGAAGTCTGTAAGTTCGTCACACCACTTTTTGCAAACTTAATTCGAAACTCTTGTTTCAATCTAAGTTTGGGGGGATATGATTTGGTGTGACGTACTTTGTTTTGAAAGCATATACTTTTCATATTTTTGGGCTAATTTTAAAAATTTTCTCATGAGTTTGGTTGGATTTTGGTATGATTGGTTGTGTTGAAGTGCATGATAGTCCATATTTATAATGAAGTTGTTGAACTAATGGTGTTTGTTGAGTGTTTGAGAATGAATGAAAGGTATTGGAAGCACGAATGGAGCTTGGAGCTAACGTTTTCTTTACCAAATGCCTATTGAGGGAGTACTCTACACATTATCACTTCTAGTTGCTTGACATATTTTGATTTGGATTGATGGATTTGCATGCTACTTCATTTGTTATGTTTTTGGGAGGTTTCCTTTTCAATAAAGGTTGGGATGATTGTGAGCTTAATTGATTATGGATGTTATGAATGTGTGCTTCATTGTTTTATGATGGTGATTTTTATTCTTGCATGTTATGTGTTTTTGGTTATTTCTTGTTTGTTGAGTCTTTATTTTATGTTTCGTGTGTATTTTTATTCTTGTTTAGGGAGTGTTTGGTGGATTGTTTTTGGGATGTCGTGAGTCATTTTTGAACATAAGTGGTGATATGTTGTGGTAGTAAGTGATGACAAGTTATGATTAAGAATCTCTGCACTTTCGAATTATGACATGTTTTACTTAACTTGTTCAATTTTGAGATGAATGTGGTGTAATAAGTTTCTTAAGGTCCAATGCATAAGCTTGTGAGAATTTGAGCCTCAACCGTGCATACATGGTTTTTATTCATGAGTGGATTGGTTGTGTTTGATAAGCTAGAACTTGCTCAAGGACTATAAGAACGAGCCCGATTTGTGGAGATTAGTGAAATGATCTTAGGCCATCCTTGTTATTCATAGTCATTGCCATATATTTTCCTACCATGTACATCATCCCTAGTTAACCATTTTGAGCCTTTAAGCCTTTTTATTGTGAATTTAGCACATTACAAGCCATGATTACCCACTTAAGCCTTACATATATATCCTTTGTGTGGGTGATTGAGGAGATAGTAGCTAGTAAGGTTTGATGAGATAACAAAAAAAGAAAGGAAAGGAAATGGTAACAAGCAATAAAAAGGATGAAAAGAGTACCAACAATAATGAACATGCAACCTCAAAACAAGAAATATGAGCAAAGCAACAATAATATGCTCAAGTACTTAAAAATCCAAAGAAGGAAGCATGAATCATAAGAAGCTCACGAAATCCAAGGAAAGTTGATGAGTAGAGCTTGTGAGTACCAAAGACAAGAAAGGAAGAAAGAAAAGTGGAGAAGTTGAGGAAGTTGATCATCTCTTCGATTACTTACACTTGTTTAGTCACTATTACCTATATTCTTCCTACCTTACCAAAGAGCCTATCATTACATCCGAATTAAAGACCTTTTTGATCACTAATTGAAACTTTAGTGGTTTGTGAATGTAGTCCACGAGCAAGCTTATGGCGAGTCGAGCCAATCGGTTAATGAGTGATGATTTACCCTACTTTAAAGAGTGTTGAGTGACATTTATAACCTATGTGAGACTTGGACTAAAAAGGGACTATATTACACTTTTATTCTCTTTAGATTGAACTTGTTAATTTTTCATGTCATGAGTTTAATGATGTAGGATGACTTAGCATAAATTGTAATTCTTATTGCTATCGATGTGTTATTACTTATGTTCGTTTAGTCTTTTCCTAGGTAAAAATCTCTCCCCTTGGTTTATCATTTTTGTTGTTCGGGGACGCACAACACCTTAAGTTTGGGGGTGTGATGAGTGATATTTTCACCTAAATTTTAGTGTCTTTTTATATGTATTTTCGTATTATTTTATCCGTATTTTATGTTCTATTTGGTTGTGTTTTGTGTTTTTATGGAAATGTGTGAGAATAAGCTTAAATGTATGATTTCCAGGTAAAAATGGATTCTAGACGCGAGAAGGAAAATTTGGGAAAAAACGAAGCTTAATTCGGAGTTGAAACGAGGGAAAATGAGTCAAATTAAGCAAAATGCTGAAAAACGCACGTCCAACTTGTGTAACTTTTTCTGTACTCTTGTGGAGCTCAAAACAAGAAGTGTGATATATGGTTGGAAAGCCACATAAAAGAGGATCGTTTTGGTATAAGAAACACTTCAATCCGAGCCCAAACGAGAAAGTTATGATTAAAATGGTGACGTCGCGCAGGCTGTTTCTACTCAGCATGGTTGTGCTACTTTGTATGACTTGTTACACCTTCAAATGTTGGATATTTTGTCAGATCTTTATATGGATAGAAAGCCAATGAAAAGAGGATCGCGTGAGCGTAAGAATTACTCAAATTAGAGATCGGATGTGGAAGTTATGCGCGAAACGGTGAGACTGCGCTGCACCGACCCGAACTTGACCCGAATTCGACCCATGCTCGGCCCAAAGTCATTTTTATGATTAGAATGTGTTCTAGAAGGGTCCAAGGGGTAAAAACACCCATTTTGGAGTGTAAATATCAGGGGGATCAGATCTACACCAAACACACACCTCACACACATTTTCCTCCATTTTTCACCTTCACCTTCATCCATTCTTCATCCTTTGGATCTACCTTCATCCAACCATCAAATCCTTCACCCAAGTAGTTAGAGAAGCAAGGAAGAGAGGTGAATTGCAAGGAAAAGAAGAAGATCACCATTGGAGACATCCAAGGGAGTTTTCATCTACACTTTGTATTGTAACCTATTGTTTATCATGTTTTGTAAGGAATTTAATGTCTATGTTAATTTTCTTATGGATATGAGAGGCTAATCTCCCTTGTGAGATTAGCAATATGAATTGTGTTGGATAATTTTTGGTATTTTGCAATTGAATGATTATGTTGATTGGGTTAATTGATTTTCTATCATTGATGCTTTAGATCTTGAGGTTTATGATGATTTGTGTGTTTAATTGTTTTAAGCATGTGATTAGATTGAGAAGTCAATTGCATATTTAGGATAATTAAGTGAATCATTTCATCAAACACTTCATGTGCATTATAGATTGTGAAGAGATTGAGAAGTCCTTCATAGTTTAGAACCCTTTGATAGAACATATCATTTATTAGATTGAGAAGTCAATAGATTATGTGAAGGGACTCTCATTTCAAGCTTAGTACCTAGTTGGAATTGTTTGAGTGAGAACCAATCCAATGAATGTCATTCCATATCCTATTCATTCCGAGAGGGAGTTTAGGTGATCTTAGTGTTGGCCCTTAGCCTTTTTCCCATGACACATATGAATTCATTGCATGATACCTAGATTTTTCATGCTTTAAGTATTGTTAATCTCATCTCTATCTACTTGGCTCATTCATCCATCTCCCATTCATCTATCCATTTATTTTATTGTCATTTCTTGATTATCTCCCCTTCTCGTTCATCTCTATAATACTATGACAAACACGAGATCGCTTAGACCCTAGTACCTTCCTCCCTGTGGTTCGATAATTTCTTTAATTGGTCATTCTCCACTATATTATGGCTAATCAATAGGCGGGGACTTTCTATCAGGATGCTTGTAGTGTGATTTGGTATTAGTTTGTCTTGACTATAGAATCACATTAGTGCATTTTGTGTATATTGAGTTGGACCGCTTGAGATCGTTCGATTTATACTGACTATATAGGAGAACTTTATCTCACTTATTATGGATGTTCGTGCTCTTAATCCTTATACAATAACCTCGACACGTAAGGAAGTATGTATTTCTTTGATTCATCAATGGGTGAGATTTACATGTAATTAAATTAATAAACTTGATGAGTTGGAAAATAGTGTTGTCTCTATGGTGTGTTGTTGATTGTAGAAGGAATCTGTGTCCTATTAAATAGGTTGATGATGTCCCCTTGAGGAGCTCATAAGGATTATCATGTAAACCCAGCTGGTGGATTTATTCCGGCTTGATAATGAGGCTGAGTGGTACTACTCTCGGATGAGATATTAATTAATGGAGTTGTCAGTAACTTAATTAATTAATGGACATTGCATATCTTAAACGCGGGAGACTAATGGCTCATAATAAGAAGGAGCTCATAACGTAATTATGGGATTAGAGCGGCAGTGCAGTAATAATATTTAAGTAGAATATATTATTATTATTGGACTTAGGGGTGGGGAAAAATACTGAAAACTCGGTATACCGCGCTCGCCGTACTGAAAAATATCGAAAAATATCAGATTTTCAACATACCGAATTTTCGGTACGGTATGGTTGACGTACCGATAATTTCGGTATGGTATTGGTATTGTATATTAAATTTTTCAATATTTTGGTATACCAAAATATTTTTTGGTATTTCAGTATCGGTATAGTATGGGTATACCGATACCAAAATACCGAAAAAATTTTATATTTATTTTTTTTAAAATTAATTATGCATAATACTATATTTAAGTATATTTTATATTACTAATATATTTAAATTATATGTATGTAATTATGCATCACATTTATTCATATTTAATTTTAAAATTTTAAAATAAACTCTAATAAAATATAATACACTTATATATTAAAATATATAAAAATATAATAACCAAATTTTTTTATCAATATATATATATATATATATATATATATATATATATATATATATATATAAATTCATTAATAAATTAGAAGATGTTATTAAAGTAGAATGTTTGAGATTAGAAAGTTTAATTATTTTGAAATATTTTCATATTAATTTTATTAAATTTTAATATTATTTTTCGATATGATTCGGTAAATTGGTATTTTCGGTATGTTGAATTTTTGGTATGAAACAACGTGCCAACGTTTCAGTATTAATTGGTATGATGTAATTTTTGGTATGGTATCGGTATCCGATTTAATTTACCAAAATTTCGGTATACTGATTTTTCGATATACCGAAATTTCGATATCGTTATCAGTATGAATTTTTTTATACCAAAATTTTCGGTACGGTATCGGTATTTTTGGTATGCCGATATTACCCATTTCAATTGGACTTAAGTATAAGTTTTGGGCTAAACTTGAATACTTAAGCCCAATGGAGGCCCAACTCTAATTTCTCCTCATGTTCCCTATTGTAGCCCATATATAAGTCATCTCAACTATCCAGAAACTCAAATAATGACACACGCCTAACCGTGAGTAGGGTAGAGAGAACAACATATTGAGAGAATTTTGAAGATCGTTGCCCACACGGCGTCAAGATTGGACTTGGAAATACAGCAAAAGATCAAGAGGTCATTTGCTGCTACTGTTAGTCAACATCCATGATTTTTCTAAAATCGTGTGTAACTACAAACTATTGTGTGATGCACAATTGGAAAGCCACGGAATAGATGATCGTTTTGGCACAAAAATTAATCAAATCGAAGATTGGATGAAGAAGTTATGCCCAAAATTGTGAGGATGTGCATGCTGCTGGCGAGAATTCATTCTCTTCTTCAAATACCCTGGTGAAAGGTAATATGATTTTATGTTCTTGCTTCTGCTGATATAGAATTGTATGGAACCCTAACTGTTCACGTTAACCAAATGATCGAACGCCAACAAATATGATGTGCGATAACACGCAGAAGATCATATTATCAGTTTCCTTATAAAGTATAAATAGATGCTCACAATCGAGATAGACGGGGACTCTCTATCGGGATGCTTGTAGTGTGATTTGTATTAGTTTGTCTTGACTATAATATCACATTTGTGCACTTTGTGTGTATTGAGTAGGACCGCTTGAGATCATTCAACTTATACTGACTATATAGGAGAACTTGATCTCAGTTATTATGGATGTTCGTGTTCTTAATCCCTATACAATAACTTCGACACGTAAGGCAGTATGTATTTCTTTGATTCATCAATGGGTGAGATTTACATGTAATTAAATCAACAAGCTTGGTGAGTTGGGAAATAGTGTTGTCTCTATGGTGTGTTGTTGATTGTAGAAGGAATCTGTGTCTTATTAAATAGGTTGATGATGTCCCATTGAGGAGCTCATAAGGATTATCATATAACCCCTGCAAGTAGATTTATTCCGGCATGATAACAAGGTTGAGTGGTACTACTTTCGAATGAGATATTAATTAATGGAGTTGTCAGTAACTTAATTAATTAATGGATATTGTATATCTTAAACATGGGAAAACTAACGGGCTCATAATAAGAAGGAGCCCATAACGTAATTTAGGATTAGAGCGGCATTGCAGTAATAATATTTTAGTGGAATATATTTATTGGACTTAAGTATAAGTTTTAGGCTAAACTTGGATACTTAAGCCCAATGGAGGCCCGACTTTAATTTCTCCTCTTGGTCCCTATTGTAGCCCATATATAAGTCATCTCAACTATCCGGAAACCCTAAGAATACACGCCTAACCGTTAGAAGGGAAAGAGAATAGCAGATTGAGAGGATCTTGAAGATCGTCGCCCACATGACGTCAACATTGGACTTGGAAATATAGTAGAAGATCAAGAGGTTGTTATCCGCAGCTGTTCTTCGTAGCAGAAGTTCAAGAGGTTTTTATCCGCAGCTGTTCTTCGTCAACGTACCCTGGTGAAAGGTAATACGTTTCTATCTTCTTGCTTTCGCTGATTTAGAATCGCATGGAACCCTAACGGTTCACGTTAATCAAATGATCGAATGCCAACATGTAGGACCCAGACATAACACTAATACAACTACCCACTTTACATTAAATGTTATTTCTCTCACCTCACCACATATTAAAATATTAATATATCTCTTAATCTTCGTGCAAAAATCAAACGTCAATGTTAACGCAGGACAGAGGAAGTATACACTATTGAATTAAAATATATACATATATGACTGCAAGTGTGCACTTGATTATGGATATCAACTCTATTTCTTTAAAGAAAAATCACAATTAAGAATACTCACTCCATCGCGTAACAAGAGGGTTTTTTTGCTTTTTGCACGTGAATTAAGGAGAATTATTATTTAATGTGTGGTGGATAGTTATATTAATGGGTGTGCGTAGGTCTCATGTATATAAAATCTTTAGTATACTAAAAGAAGGTATAGATTTGATGAGGTGGCAGCATGAGAATAAATTAAGGATGAGATGTCATTTTCTAAGTTTTTAGAATTTTTTTTGTTTTGTTTTATTAAGAAATTTCGGTGCCCAATTCAATATTTTAATACATTTTATGGGTTAATTTGCAAAATTTCTGAACTTATAAGAACAGAGCTTAAGACCTGATTTATCGCAGCCCCTCAGTCGTAACAACTCCATCCTAATTGCACATAATTTAAGGAAAGCACAAATTCAATCTTCTCTCTACAGAATTCTCATTTTCCACGTGAGGTATATTCTGGAGCTGATCTGCTGGGGCGGGGCCGTGATCGGAGATCTCCCAATTCCGATCGAATCGAGCTGTGGAGGATCTCAAGAAGTGCGGCGGATTGCGCGAGGACAAGCGGCTTCTCGACGGCGGCGACGGATTGGTGGTGATCGGAGATCTCATGATTCCGATCGAACTGTGGGAGATCTTGAGAAATGTGGCGTATTGCGCAAGGACGAGCGGCTTCTTGACGGTGGCGACGGATTGGTGGCCGGATTCTTTGAGGGTTTTGATGGTGAGGTAAAAGACTTGGAGCCAGCAAAGAAACCCAATAGATTGTGAGGTAGATCTCTAATGGAGGAGAACACACCGACAATTGAATCGTGTTGGGGTGTACTGGAGTTATGATGGTCATTCGCATAGCTAATTTCTATTCTAGGGTGTTTTCCTTCACATTCATACATTAGGTAATTTTACTCTCAAATTTTAACTTTCTCTCTTTGCTTTCCTTTGTAAGTGGAAGTGATTTGTTTCTATTTTGCTTTCTTTTCTGTGGAGCTTCCAAATTATACTATTTAATAATAGTTTGGTTTTCTTATTTGCAGGAGTTCACAGGAGGACCATCTTTGGATTCCATTCCATTATAAGTATTGAGACTAATTTGTATCTCATTAAATAAAGGAGATAAAGAGTTAATATAGGGTGGAAATAGTTTTGAAAAAATACAGAGAGAATAAATAGGGTGAAAAATATAATCAGATAGAATGAAATTGGAAAAGGATTCCATTCCATTATAAATATTGAAACTAATATATAATCAGATAGAATGAAATTGGGAAAATTAATAAGAGCAGAATGAAATTCGACTCATGAAGAATCTTTTTATATGGTAATGATATTGAAATTATTTGAAAGATCTCTATACCTAAATGAGATTAATGAGGCAACCAAATTTATTAGAAATCAAAGCTCACGAAGATATTGAAAATCAAAATTACAAATAAATCAAAACTCACGAAGATATTGAAAATCAAAATTACAAATAAAGCTCATGATATTGAAATTATTTGAAAATTGAAATTATTAGAAGATATTGAAAATCAAAAAAATTACAAAGTATAGCTCATGATATTGAAATTATTTGAAATGAGTGAGGCTTGCGTGCGCCCGGGCGTACGGGAACACATTCCGTGCACCTTTAAAAATTTAGTATTATGGGTGAGGGTACATTGCTTTGGTCTGAAGGGCATATACTTTAATTAATAAAAGGTACACCATTTTGTTATAAGGGTATACAATTTAACACAAAATTCTAAGGCGCACGGAGTGTTGTCCATGCGGTCATATACACACAATAAGGGTATATACAATTGACAATTTATAGTGTATACCCGGGTGCACCTAAAAATAGGGTGTCCACATATACAAATATAAATAAAAACATATACAATTGAGAGTAAAAATGTATACAATTTAATTGTTAATTTTTTTAATGAAAATTTATATATAATATTCAATAAAAAGTTATACACATATGTTAGTTTTTTTAATGAAAACTTAATGTGAAAAAAGTATACAATTATTATAAAACGCATATACAAAATAGAATAATATATATACAAAATAGAATAATAGAATAATATATATACAAAATAGAATAAAAAGCCATACACATATGGGTGCACCTTGCACCCGGGTGCACCCAATATACACTCTATACAATTTAACACAAAATTCTAAAGGCGCACAAAATATGGTACGTGCGCCCGGGTGCACAAGAGTTTTTGACTTATTAGAAATCAAAGCTCATGAAGATATGGAAATTATTTTTGTTTAGAAATCAAAACTCATGAAATAAATAAGGCAACGATATTGCAATTATTATAAACTAGAGGTGATATAGGTAAAATAAAAACTTTTTATGAAGATAATACTGAAAACCTTCTTAGTAAGGGTGACACTAGAGAGCAAATGTGATATAGGTAAAGGATGACACTAGAAAGCAAATGTGATATAGGTAAAATAAAAACTAAACTTTCCGTGAAGCCAATATTAACTGAAGCTAATATTGAAAAGCTGTTAATTCAATATATAAATTAAATAAATTACTGGTGAATATTGAAAATATATTAGTGCAATAAATTAAATAAATATAAAAATAAGTATCATGAAAATAAATTGCAAATAAATATTGTAATAACATAAAAAAAATTATCGTATTTCTGAAACATAAAAAAAATTATGTGAAAAATGAATATTTGATATGAATTAAATAAAATTGAAAAAAATTGTCCAACAATATTAAATATATTTTTAAAAATTATTATTAGTATTAATTATAATGAGGATGAATTTTTTACTATATATGGCACTATATATAAACTTGATAGTGTAATACGGTATTAAATATATTTTTGAAAATAATTATTAGTAATTATAGTGCATATGATTTTTTTATCACCATCAATTGCATAAATTTAATTGTAATTACAATACTACTAGCTATTTTCTAATTGAAAATGCATTTTAAAATATGCTAATTTTCTTTTATATATATATATATATATATATATATATATATATATATATATATATATATATATATATATATATATATATACTTGAAATTCACGGACATGATAATAGAAATAAAAGTTTTTCATTTTTTATTATTTTATTTTAATGTTACAAATTATTTATAAATAAATCATTTCACCGCCATTACTTTTTCTACTTGCATAATTTTTATTTAACTTTGTTATAAACAACTTATTAAATTTAAATGTGTTATAATCCTTTTTTATTTGATGAAAACATATTTAAAAATATAAAAAGTATTTGAAATTTTGAACAAAATCTAAAAGTTTGGAACTTTGAATAAATTTGTAAATAAAAAATGCATAACTTAACCATCTTAAATTTCTAAAGAATGTAAATTAGAAGGAAATGCTATACTAATTTGATGAGACGTGTATTCAATTGAATAGCATATGAAATATGAATTTCTATAGCCATTTAATTTTTCCATGTATGTTAAAATATTAATTATGAAATAGCAAATGAAATTATGTTGAAATATTAATTATGAAATAGTTCATATGGATTCAATTCCATGTATGTTGAAATATTAATTATGAAATAGCAAATGAAATTATGTTGAAATATTAATTATGAAAGACAAATTCTCTTGTGAGACGTTATTTACGTGAGACGTGTTAAAGTATGTCTATTATTTAGATAAAGTATGTTTAATAGTTGTTAAAATATGTTTTCTAAAGTATGCTGAATTATGCATTAAAGTATGATTTTAGTGTGTTATAACATAATTTATTATTGACATACTTTAACTACAAATAAACCTACTTTATCTGTACAATAGGTATACTTTAGTGTTGAGCCAACCCATCTCACGCCGGTGTCACAAATAATCCCTCTCACAAAAGTGTTACTCATTATGAAATAGTTCATATGGATTCAGGTAGCCATATAATTTTTCCATGTATGTTGAAATATTAATTATAAAATAGCATATGGAATATGGATTCGGGTAGCCATATAAAATTTTTCATGTATATAGAAATTAATATTATTAAAGATTGGTAGTTAAAGAAATGAGAATCAATTAGCATATATTTATATGGATAATTTTGAACAAAAAAATTGAAATACAGAAAATTTATGAAATATGAATATATTGAAAATAATTTTAAAAAAAACTTCATACCGATCTTCATATATTTTAAGGGAAATATGATCGTTTAATGAATGAAATATATGAAAATAATTAAAAAAAAACTTCCTGTTCATCTTCATATATTTTAAAAATGTGTTTGTTTAATATTATGATATAATAATAAGTATATGTATTTTTTGCGAAAATCTAATAAGGAGATAATACATGTTTTAAAGATGAATAGTTAAGAAAATAAAGAGACGAGTGGCATGAAAAAAAGTATATTATTTTAAATAAAAAATTGGATAACATAAGAAGGGGTGAAATATGAATATATTAAATTAATAAAATATTTTATTTAAAAATAATAATTTTCTGACCATTATCATTTACTTTCATGAAAATATTTATGTTCAATAAATAAGAATAAATGGACTTAGACATTGTTATATAGTAATAAATGTTTTTAAAAACACATTACATATTAATAAATTATTATGATGCACATGGAATTTTTGTGATACATATTTGCAATATCATTTGCTAAAATTTAATAGTAAATATTGGATTTAAAATTTAAAAGATATTATTATTATAATAATATTCAAATATATATATATATATATATATATATATATATATATTAATAAAAACATATTATATAGGCAAAAATTTGTGTGAGATCGTCTCACATAAGGGCTTACATGAAACAAATGAAAAGTAAATTTTTATAATGAAAAGTTATACTAAATCAATAAAAAGCGATAGGAACAATTTATAGTATAAATGAAAAGTGATAACAATTTATATTGAAAGTAGTAATATTTTATGGCGAAAGTGATAATTATTTAAAAAGTGTAAAATGGTCTCACGTGAAACTGTTTTATGCAAGACTTACCCTACTATATACTCCCTCCGTCCCACCCAAATGGTGCATTTTATTTTTTGCACGTGGATTAATGAGTATTATTTAATGTGTAGTGGATAGTTGTATTAGTATGAGAATGAGTCTCATATTTTAATTGTATTAGGGAGTATGTGTGGAACCCATATGTATAAAAAAAGATAAAGAGGACCCTTTGGATAGGACATCCAAAATGGAAAAAAGGACCATTTGGGTGGTACGGAGGGAGTATTAATGAATAAGAGAATTTATAAAGTTTGTTAACAATTTTTTTTTCATATTTTTACTTAATTTTTTAATAAATTACTGAATATAAAAAAGTAATGCATTTATTTATTAAGAATCACATATATATTAGTATTGAATAAAATTAATACAGATGGGTGTACGCGTGTATTCGAATGCTCGAGTTATCAATTCATTATTATTTTAGATATTGGTTATTCGAATGCATGAGATATCAATTCATTATTATTTTAGATATATTGGTTTTGTCATTTTGATCTATCTCATTACAAAGTACTACTCCCTCCGTCCCACGCATTTTTACCGACTTTCTATTTTGAACAGTCCCACGTATTACTCATTCCATTAATGAAAAAACACATAATATTTTATTATATACTTTTACACTTTATTCATAAATTTCAATATTTTACTTATTTTTTTACACTTTATTCATCATTCCCAACAACTTTATTTACTTTTTTTTAAAATTACTAATTTATTCATACTTTTTCTTATATTATATATTAAAAAAATAACACGTCTTTATTTTCGTGTCCATACAAATGGGTAAAAATACTCAGCACGGAGGGAGTATCAATTTTCTTTTTATGTAGATGAGATTAATAAAAAAACAATTAGTATTCAACTCACCCCTTAAATTATTATACGAGTTAGTCTCTTTTGCCTCAAGTGCACACAATGTGTAAGGTACACCATTTTGTTATGAAGGAAATGGAGTACATTTTAATTAATAAAAGTACACGTTTTTATACTAAAGGGTATATAATTTAATATTAAAGAGTATGGTTGCACGGTATATCCCGGGGACACTCAAGTTTTTGCCTTATTATACTCCTTATTCTACCAGTAAAGTTAGATATTTTTTTAATACAATTTATAACTTTTAATATTTTTCAATTTCAATAATATATTTTAAAAATAATATTTTAATAATCCCGCGTAACGTGTTACACAATTTTTGTACTAATCTATTATATATAATAGTCCCTATTGGAGCACTTTGTGTTTCCCGCCCTTAAAAGGTTTTTAAGGTAATGTTTGGTTGCACTTGGCAAGGATTACTATGCTAATCAATTCTGTCGTATGAATAACACGATCACTGAATTAATTTTCTATCAAAACTCTCTCCCTATTTCAATTTCTGATGAAAATCATCCCAAGATATATTAACCTGTAATCAACCTTCTAGGGTTCTCCCCTTCTGTAACTACTGCTCTGTGAATCCACACCATATCAGTCTAGGGCTTTTCGTTTCCCTCTGTTTAAGTGTTTGGCCACAACCCACGGCAGCCTTTTTCGGTGCGTGGCTCCGACGCGGAATTACAGCCCTGTGTCATCCACGTCGATCTCTATCCAGGGCTGTGTTCTGTTTCTCCTCGCCAACTGTTTGGTCTGCTCTGATTTTTCCCTCGGTGAGCACTGGTAACAACATTCCTTTTCTGTTTGAAAATTTTTACCAATTCTAGAAATGCAAGTTCTTCTTCTTCTTCTTCTCCTCTTTAGTGGTGTTGATGATTCTTATTTTATTTTATTTTTATTTTGTATATGTTAACAGCGCCTTCTCTCCAAATCGTGATGAGTTGGTCTTAGACCTTTACAATGTAAGTTCTCTTCTTATTCAATCCTTTATTCAAGGCTTCCTGGTAGCTCTGTAAAGAATTAAGAAAGCATACATGTTCTCAATTACAACTTACTACTTGAATTTGAATTGAATATTGAGTTAGCTTGAACATTGTTTAGAAGATGCATACTATTTGAGATTTGAGGGCCATTCTGATATATAAAGTAAATATAAGTAATATGTGGGTTTAGTGTGTCTACAATGATTTTTAGTGGAGTATTATCTTTTTTTTTCAATCCCTTTAGAAGCTGCTGTTAATTACATTTCGGTACCAAAATTAATTTCATATAATAATTTGAGATAATGTAATAATTATTTTTCTATCTTATGTTGGGGGGAGTTATTTTGTTTTTAGATGAGATAAGTCATGTTACTATTTTTATTATTTTTTTGGTCTCTCATTAGTTTTATCAATCATCTTATGGGCAGAAACACGTTATGCTAACATCTTATGGGCAGAAACACATTTGTTTTCATTTTATAAACTGAGTGTTGATTATGATACTATGTTTTCTCTTTTTCTTGAATAATGGTTGAAGGGTTTTGTTAGCACTCAGGAATCAAACGAAGAACTCGTTTGCCAATAGCCAGATACGGCTCCACAATTCAATACTTTTTGGTAATAATCCAAAAGAGAGTACATCATAGAGATTAAATAGCAAGTTAACCCTAAGCCCAAACATACGGGCCCAACTAATCCATAGTAATTATAATAATAATAATAATAAGTCCACTAGCACTCTTCCCCAGCCCGGTGCCTGCGACGACGATACACGAGCAGTGGCCCCGGCTGGGTGGACTCGCCATCACGCGCCACATCAACTCCCTCCTCCTCAAAATCAACCTTGTCCCCAAGGTTGAACCAAGGAAACTGCTGACGAAACTCTTCTAACGTTACCCACTTGGCGTCCTCCTCCGGCTGAGCCAACCACTTCACCAACAACTCTTCCTTCTGCTCAGCCCCCTCGCTCACCATTCTCCTTGCCAACACCCTTTCAGGCTCAAATACCGGAGTCTCGGGCAGCGCCAAGGACTCGAGCAAAGAGACCTCCACAGGATGGTCACCAACTACGCGCTTGAGCTGCGAGACGTGGAGACAGGATGGATGCGACTCGCCGGGGGAAGCTCCAGGCGATAAGCCGACGGTCCTATGCGTTTCGCCACAGTGAATGGCCCATAGAACTTGGCCGTGAGCTTGTGATGAGCTCTCGACGCCAATGACTGCTGCCGATAAGGCCTCACCTTTACAAACACACGGTCACCAACCCCAAAACTTACATCACGACGGCGACGGTTAGTGAAACGCACCATCCTTTCCCTTGCAAGCGTTAAGTTCTCTTTTAAACGCGACAACATAGCTTCACGCCCTGGAGCAAAGCGGCGACAGCCGCTACCCGACACTCTCCCGGCAGGTGCCGTTGAAGCGTCGGGGGTGGCCGCCCGTAAACTACTTCAAAAGGAGTGAATTGGGCTGCAGTTTGATAGGTTGTATTGTACCAATATTCAGCCCAAGGCAGCCAATTCACCCATCTCCTCGGCTGCTCCCCTGCAAAACAACGCAAGTAAGTTTCCAACACCCGATTCAATACTTCCGTCTGCCCATCAGTCTCCGGATGATAAGCTGAGTTGAACTTGAGATGCGTCCCGGACATCTTAAACAGCTCCTTCCAAAAGGCACTCACAAATATAGGGTCGCGGTCACTGACAATGGATCCCGGAATCCCATGAAGGCGGACAATTTCCCTCGTGAAAACTTCAGCCGTGGATCCCGCCGTTACGGCCCCTTTCATGGCGACAAAGTGGCCATACTTTGACAATCGGTCCACCACCACCATTATCGTCGTGCAACCTTGCGACTTAGGGAGTGCTGTGACAAAATCCATCGAAATATCTTCCCACACCAACTCCGGAATGTGCAAAGGCTGCAGCAGACCCGCCGGTGATAGCGACTCATACTTTGCCTTTTGACAAACCAAACACTTAGCCACATAATCCCTTACTGCCCGAAACATCCCTTCCAGAAAAAACTGGCTGCCAACCTTTTATAAGTCCGCAGGACCCCCCATAGGCGTATCATGAAACTCCTCAAGTAACTTAGGAACCCATGCGGAATTAGAGGGCAGCACTATCCTCCCCTTATAGTATAGCTTCCCGCCGACCACTTCGTAACCCACGCGACTGATCGGATCAGCCCGAAGGTCGTGCATCACTCCTTGCACAAACTCGTCCCCTGACTGCTCGGATAGCACATCCGCCAACTCACCCCAACTGGCACTGCTGAGCGCTAACAAGGTACCCCCTTCTCCTCTTCGAGAAAGAGCATCTGCGGCCGAATTAGCCGCTCCCGGCTTATACTCGATTACAAAATCGTAGCCCAGTAACTTTGCCACCCAAACTTGCGGAGAAGGTGTCATAATCTTTTGTGACAACAAATACTTCAAACTGCTGTGGTCGGTTCGGTGCTCCGCATCGCGTACCAGGGGCAGCCCGACTGGCACGCCAAACACGGCCCCAAAACGTGACAGCACAGCCGCGACCTCCTCAGAATTCGGATCTAACCCCTTCGGCGAAGCACCATCTGCCACCAAAACCCATAACTCCACATCCTCCACCTGCACCAGCTCCTTAATGCTAATGGGACCCCTGCACAGAGCCGGGTCTCCCCTTAGAGTCACCTCACCGCCATCATCCCCGCCGAACAGCATTGTCAGTGTGGCCCAGTTCACACGCATCTCGCCCAGAGTGGCCAGCCAAGCCATGCCCAATATCACGTCGACTCCCCCTAGCGGAAACATATGGAAATCAGCCTCTACCGTGTAGTTGCCAATCCCGAGCCCTAAATCCTGAAATATCCCCTCTGACACCAACCTCCGTCCATCACCAAGCTGCACCCCGAACAGATTCGACTTGTTAGCTTTCAGGTTAAGCTTCTCCATCAATGCCTGGGATACGAAGTTGTGGCTAGCCCCACTATCCACCAAAACGGTGACGCCACAACCCCTTACCACTCCGCCCATGCGCATGGTACGCGGGCCCGTGATCCCCGCCATTGAATACATAGGCAGCACCGCCTCCTTACCCTCCTCCGACTCCGATACCGTAGGCACATCCTCCATCCCCACTTCGTCGCGTATCTCGGCATCCCCATGGTACTCGAAGTGATGCAATTCCTGCGGTTCGTCCTCCTCAGCCACCAACACATTAAGCTGTCGCATGGGGCATTGATGCCCAGGACCAAACGTCTTCTTGCAATGGAAACAAAGCCCCTTGGCGCGCAGCTCCGACATCTCCTGCGGGGCCATCCGGCCGAAACGGGCAGGGCCCGAAGGTTGTCCCGTCGCGGCTGATCGGCCTGGCAACCCGCGGAATGAGGGCCTCGGCGCTGAACTCGCCGACGACCCGGCCGACGAGCCGCTGAATCTCCCACCGGGCATGAAGGACGGGCTTGCCGACATTGGGAATCATGTGGACGGCGAGGCTCAGCTGAAGGAACTAGCCTGGGGCCTCACAGAATAGCCACCGCCCGATGCCCCAAGGCTGAATTCAACATCTCGGGCCAACTCCATTGCCGTGCAGATCTGGTGGTCGCAAGAGCCGGAGCCAATTGTGGGTCTCATCAGACAAACCAGCCATGAAATAACCCAAATAGTGTTTGTCGCTAAGACCTGGCACCTGGCTTGCCAGTTGCACAAACACTGTTATGTACTCCTCCACTGATTTGGTCTGCCGGACGGAGGACAAGCGTTCATAGGGGCTTCCTATGAAACGCGAGTCAAAACGGCCAATCAGGGCCTCAGCGAATTCACTCCAAGTCATGTCGGGCTTCCGGGTCTCCATCCATGTTAACCAATAGAGGGCCGCATCCTCCATGGCCACCATGGCCGCCGGCAGCTTCACCTCTTCTGGTGTCTGATGCAATTTGAACTGCTGATTGGCTCTGGCCAGCCAGCCAATCGGATCCGTTCCATCAAAGGCTGGGAGTGTGGGGGGTGTAGGGATTGCAGGTGGCGCCGACGGCTTGGCCACGGTGTGCGCGCTCATCACCTCTGTCCCGGCCGTCGTTTCCACCGTGTCGCGGCCCTGCTGCTGCGTAGCCGATTCAGAGCCCTCGACCGCCGTGCCGGTCCCAGAGGTGGTACCGGGGGCTGCCCGAGCGATCGCGATCGACAGCCCTGCCACCGATGCGGTCAGGCCGGTGATCGACTTAGTGATCGCTAATAGTTGCTGGAAAATTTTGTCTTGATCTTCCGAAACCTTCCCAAGGTGTCCTGCCATCTCCGCTTGCTTCCTCTCCATCTCGTCTAGTCGCTGTTCTCGAGTTTGCGTCATCTCGGGTGAGTGATCCGGCAGGTCGGACCAATTGTTAGCACTCAGGAATCAAACGAAGAACTCGTTTGCCAATAGCCAGATACGGCTCCACAATTCAATACTTTTTGGTAATAATCCAAAAGAGAGTACATCATAGAGATTAAATAGCAAGCTAACCCTAAGCCCAAACATACGGGCCCAACTAATCCATAGTAATTATAATAATAATAATAATAAGTCCACTAGCACTCTTCCCCAGCTCGGTGCCTGCGACGACGATACACGAGCAGTGGCCCCGGCTGGGTGGACTCGCCATCACGCGCCACATCAGGTTTCTTGATTGTTAGTTTAGTCAGCTGCAGCTACTTCAAGATGAGAGAAATCTCCATCAATTTGGGTTTTAAATTGTTTATATGCTAACATCTTATGGGCAGAAACACATTTGTTTTCATTTTATAAACTGAGTGTTGATTATGATACTATGTTTTCTCTTTTTCTTGAATAATGGTTGAAGGGTTTCTTGATTGTTTGTTTAGTCAGCTGCAGCTACTTCAAGATGAGAGCAATCTCCATCAATTTGGGTTTTAAATTGTTTATTTTTTATTTGAGGATTTTGAAAGGCTTCTCAATGATTTCATAATAGTTGTGTCAGCTTTCATCTCCCTCTTTCGTTCTCTCTGTATCCCTCCCCATTTTTTATATGTATAACATCAGATTTCTCATTACTTTAATTGAACCCTACAGCGAGATAAAGAAAAGGTAACCTCATATCTTACCTTTAGCTATTTGCTAAATTAAGCACAACAAGTAGGCAGTTTCTATGTGTATATTTCAAAAACATACCTACACAGTTAAAGTTTCTCATTTCATGGGGTGACTATTAATCAATTGAATTCTTTGTGTATGTTTAATCAATTGTTTTTTCTACTGCTCATTTGCTTATAGAAACAAGTTTATACTTACTAAGTTCACAGCTTAACTTTTTTTTTTGCATGTCTGCTCAACATGCATGTATATTGCTGATTTTTTTTTTGCTCATTCGACTTCACTAAACAAGCTAAAAGTATTCAATTTACCAGATGGTAAGGTTTACTACTTGCTGCTCATTTAACATGATGACCAGATATATTACTTATTTTTCTACTTATTTGTTGCTCATTCAAGATGCAACTATATTAATGTGCTTTCTAATTGTAAGCAGGTTTATACATATTAAGTTCAAAGGTTAACTTTTTTTTTCCAAATTCTATTCATTCATCATGCAAGATATTGATCATTTTTAAAGAAGTGCTGCAAATTTTAAACACTCCGATACGTGGCGCAAGTTATGTGGTATAGTTCTCAAAGCTAATTATAATTTTTTTCCTTGCACGGTTGTCTACTAAGTGATTTTATCCTAATCAAAATTGCTGGCTACCATTGCACTTCTTTGCTTCGTGTTCGTATTTATCAGCAATATTGTTTGTTTCATCTTCATATACTGGTCTCTGTAATATGTTGGAGTATAAGTAAAGGAGTCCCAACTTCTTCATTATTTTGTTCTTGATATATTATCAATTGAAATTATACTTTCATATTGGTTTTTAGTTTTTGTGTTACACATTTGTCTGTTCTTGAAGAATTAAGTTTAAACTATGGTTTACACTTGAGGTTAGTGGCTCATATGTTTGCACTTGGTGTTACAAATTTGTTTTATTTGCAATTTGATTCTAAATTAGAGTAGAATGTACGGGTGGAACATAAAATTGAGTCTATCTGAGTATGGTTTTTGTGAGTTACTTTGAAGATAACTGGTTTTTTCTCTACCCTATCATATTCATTTTTAGTTTTTTCATTAGTTTTTATTTGATGGATTATGTGGAGTGAAAATGAAATTATAGGTGGCTTTTTAGCTCCATCAAAAGTGAAAATTCCTAGATTAGTAATTTATGTCTTGCTGCATTCATTCGAAATTTTTTGTCCTATATATGTATGACGAAAGTAATTCATTTCCCTAAGATCATTTAGCTTGGATATTATGGTATATTCTGGAAATCTCAATTCTCAACCTTAGTATGACAACAAGATCACAGCTACACAATTCAAGAAATTGATAATTGTACAAAGCGACAATGACCTTTGAATTAAACATTAGAAAGATTTACTGCAATATCTATCATTAAATTGTTTGCATTATAGCCAACTATTGGGATGTTCACATTAGAGTCTGCCAAATAATTAGTATCTTTTCTAAGGTTGAGGTTTTATTAAATTGTTAAATTGTTCACATTAGATTGGGATGACCTTTGGGATATTATTAAATTGTTCACATAAGAGTCAATGTCCTTCTGGAATACACATTATAGTCAGCCAATTAGTACCTTTTCTATACAATTTTCAAAAGATTTACATCAAGAGTATCATGAAGTTGTTGAGAGGTGTGTATTTATATATGTTGATCCTTGAATTAGGAATAAGGTCTTTTGTTATTATACACTATGAATTAATTTAACGTTTTCTGTTTCATGTGGCTATCAGTGGCGGGCACTCGAGCCAATGAAGAGGCAAAGCATAATATATCCTAAAATGTGTAAATCATAACATCTTCATATAATATCTATTTAATAAATATATTCTTACTTTACCCAATGGATTTCTTACTTTACCTCTCAAGGTTATATATATTTAATAAATATGTTCTATCTGGTTTTGTTTGCCACTACCTTTTTGTCTTTGAGTGATGGAAATTCTCTCTTGAATGGTAATCTTTTGTTGCACCTTGGATTCTTGAATGCTGTTTTCTTAATCAAAACTATCTTTAATAGATTAATGAAGTGCTTAAGTGAGGTGATTTGTGGAAAAACCATAGTGATAGTTTCTTGGAAATTTAAGCTAATAAGTAGCCGTTTTGTATTTCTGTTGAATATTCAAGTAATAAAATTACTCATATTCCAGCGGTTTCTTCTCCCTTCCATGAATCCCATTTACTTAAAGTAATTCCATTTCTCTTTGAGAATCTGCTTGATGTAACTCCATGTGTGTACCACATATGCTGCAGGAAGTATCACCTCGCACTTTTGGAAGGTTATCTCACAATAGTGGACCACATAGTGATAGTTTCTTGGAAATTTAAGCTAATAAGTAGCCGTTTTGTATTTCTGTTGAATATTCAAGTAATAAAATTACTCATATTCCAGCGGTTTCTTCTCCCTTCCATGAATCCCATTTACTTAAAGTACTTCCATTTCTCTTTGAGAATCTGCTTGATGTAACTCCATGTGTGTACCACATATGCTGCAGGAAGTATCACCTCGCACTTTTGGAAGGTTATCTCACAATAGTGGACCACTTAATGGTGGTTCTCTCACCAACCCGCCAGTTTCTCTATCTGAAATGGATGATCTCTAGGTTCTCCTTCAACTTCTTTAATTTCTTTAGGTTCTCCTCAAGTTTATAATTGGTCTTTTAGAACTGGAAAATCATTGCTTGATCATATTCAGTAATTGCATACAGGCCTTTTTGGGGCTACCTTTTGCATATAGGTCTTTTTTTAAGTATGATATAGATATTTTCAATTCTTGATTCTTGCACACGCAATTATGATGATGTTCACAACGAATACATAGTTTCTGAATCAAATAAGTTGAAGATTATTTGTTTTCACATTGAATTTCGTATATTGATCGCATTTACATAGTTTTTTTTAGTTGATGGCATATCTTTTATTTACAAAAATAATTTATGGCATGTCTCTCAAGGCAAGTTTTTTTTGTTCAAAGTTGACAGCACATTGTCTTAAATATGTATTTACCAGTTAGCATGTGGTCATGTTTGGTCCTGTTTTCAATGGCTAGAGCATGTCAAGTGTAATGCTTTGATTAAAAAATCCACATGGGAATTGAGCATCACCATGAACTAGAGAAAGGTACACAACTCAACAAAAACTATCCTTAAAGAGGGACTTCTAACTTCCTCCAATAGTTTCAATTATTTCTGAAATTTTGTTCCATTTGTATATATGTCTCTTTACACTTTTTTTTTTTAAATTGTGCACCCCCAAAAAAGTCATCACATATTGGATTTTAAATGAAATTGTTTTATTTTTTGTTTTTTGGTCTCAACAATAAGTTTTAGCTTTTATTTATATTGCAATTCTGCTATTTGACTTTTTTTTTTATTTAAAAGGTGATTATTATAAAAAGGTTTGACACCCAATATGTGATGACTTATAGATGTGTTTACATTAGTAGGGCGCATTAACACATTTTTCAGGTTGTTGTTATGCAGAAAGTGTGGGCTTTATACATTTTTTTTCTCTCTAAATAAATTTTAAGTACTGCTTTTGCTATTTCTGAAATATAGTTTAACCACATAATAATAAAAATTTGGCTTTTAATTATCATTAATGGTATAAATATTCTTTAGTAGGTGATTGTTCAATTTTTTCGTAGTTCTTTTTATATTTTGGTTCAAGTTTTTTACTTGCTTTAAGTTACCTGACAAGATTATGTCAGTAATTTTTAGATCTACAAAAGCCAATATTATTGCTTATCCAAGTTTTGTTGCTTTTTGGTTGAAGTCTTTCATCATATGTGGCAGTAAATATATATTTTGTCTATTTGTTAGATTATGGTATGCTTGAGAATGTAAAACGAATTGCTGATTCTGCTAAGAGAAAGAGATTTAAATTATTTGGGGTTTAAAATTATCGGCTTCCCAACCACATCAAAAGTCTTCGTGGTGATGCTTCAAGTTGTAGGACCAGACTTTTGTTTCTTGCCAATGGAATGTCAAAGAGAGCAAGAATAAAACTTACGACAACAAGTAAGTTCCGACCATTTTCAATGTTGATGCTTCAGGCTTATGTAGGCTGCTTGATTCTCAGAAATAAGACATTATATGTATTTTTTTAATTAAATTTGACCAGACCTTCGTGATTAGCAACTTACATTATATATATATATATATATATATATATATATATATATATATATATATATATATATATATATATATATATATATATATATATATATATATATATATATATATATATATATATATATATATTTAACATTTTTTAAAGCAGGTAAATATACTCACATTGGCATGAATGTAGGAGGCTAATTAATCAGCTTTTAATGAACATTCTCTCATGTTCATTGTTTCTTTTTCATTTTATTTTTTCAATAATTGTGATGTTGATTCTGGCACATGTTTACAAAAATAATATATTGGGAATCTATCATCTAAATTTTTTCAATATCGCCTTGGTTGTCAATATCTCTAAATTTTTTTCATCTTGCTTTTGGTGGTTATGCTTGCAGACTGAACCAGTAAATCTGAAGCTTTTCTTAAATAATTTGATTGAGAAACCTGTTAGGACAAACTTAAAAGTGGAATGGAATAAAAAGGTTATTATAACTGAAAGCCTGAAATTATGAATTTCTCAGTAGTAGATACTGCTGAGATATCAATGACAGACATTCTTTTATTTTTTATTTTAGGTTATTTGGTTTCCTTTCAGGTATATTTTTCTATTGTATAGTATTTAGACTCCAAGAGTTAGGATGTGTTTTCAACATATTCTAAATCGTAAAAGTCATTTTATTTTAAGTTAAAATTAGTGAGAGATGTGCTTAGGTGCAAAAGTGATTATGTCCATTGAGGACACGGAAGTAGTTCTTGATGGGATTAGATTTGTAAAATCAGTTGAGAGAGACATTTTTGATAAACATAAATTGAGCACATATCTTTATTTAGTCAAGTATTTATGCAATGGAACAAGAAAAGTATATTGTGGTAGTATCGACAAACATAAGTTGATATGTGCAAAAAAACAGTATTGTTGGCGGCTTTAGATAATTTTATAACTCTTGGAAAAAATATTCAAGTTTTGGGATAGTTTTGTCAATCTATATTTGAGACTTAATTTCACATGTAAAATGTAAACAGCAGTGTTGTTAACATCTTTAACAAATGCAACTCTTAGACAATTTTTATATTTCATTTAGTTTATTTTGTATTAGTTGAAGCTTCACAAGTTTGCTGTGTTTGTTCGTTTGTATCAGATGGTAAAAGTCATGAGTGAAATAGTACTAATACTACTCATATATAAACCATTAGAATTATTATTTTGTGTTTAAATTATATTGTTTGAGTGGTATTCAACTTAAAGAAGCTTTATTGTGTATTGTCTGAAACCTGGAAAGATGTACATTGTCTTGAAGTATTATAGATGGAGACCTTTCTGTGTATATTCAAGAACACCAAGGAAGAATCTCTTAGGTAATTCCAAAGCACTTGATGCTGCAACTAGGTATCTACTTTAACATTGTTATTTCACGACTCTTTATACCTATGACTTTTTTCACTTCCTATATATTTAATTTTTTTAAGATGTTGCATCTGATGGTCTTACATGAGAACAACATTTTATAATGGGATCTAAAAGGGAACAAATTCTGCCCATCATTTATCTCTATGGTAAGGTTTGTTTAATTAAATGAATGATAGATGATATACATGATGTATGCATGTATGTCAACTATAGTTGTTTTGTTGATTTGGCTTATAGACGTAATTTTATTGATGTCAATATTATTAGTGATTAGTGATTCTTGAGACTTTTTCTCTCTGTTTTCTTGGTTTGGCACAAGGCGTTAAAGTTTTTATTTTTTAAATCTGGAATTCTTAAGATGAATCTAACTATATCCAATGGATCCTACGAGTGGCCTGCTCTTTTGTGAATTAGTTAATATTCAATTTCCCTTTTCTTTCTTACTCAAGAAAGTGTGTTTCAAAAAAAAAAAAAAAAAGGAAGTGTGTTTAACATATTTATCTCCTTTTATGATGATTTTAGCGTATTTTTTAAGCCCAAGTGCTATCATTGCGTTTACCATGACTTTTCTTCTATACCAACTCATGAGACCTGTTATTATGATATAATTATGGGTCTCTTACATCTTTAATTCTTTAAGGGTTATATTTTTATCTTATCTTTTAATCTTCATTGATTTGATTCTTTATGTGTTATGTGGAATTTCTTTAATATCATGAAAAACCTTTAAAACTAAATGTAAATTTGTCTATAAACTGACTAATTTTTTTTTTTAATACAGCTTTAATAGAATTGATTCTTTATGTGTTATGTGAAATTTCTTTAAAAGCATGAAAAGCCTTTGAAACTAAATGTAAATTTGTCTATAAACTGACTAATTTTTTTTAATACAACTTTAATAGAATTGCAATTGTATCATCACATGTGAATAATGCTTTAGATATAGATTAAATCACAACTACTATATCTTCTTCTACTTAACTAATTTCTATTTGAATGAACAGAAATTATGTATGCAACACTTGGAGTTAGAGTAACCACAAAGTTATATTCGGACGTTGAAAGCAACCAAAGTGCTGATGGATAGAAGTTTGGAGGAGGTAATAGAATCAGTTGCCATATTTTTATGTTACTCTGAAGATTTGCATTCATAAAAGTTGATTTTTAATGCAGATTGTCATCGATGATTTCAAATTTGTTCCTCAAAATCTTACTTTTGAACTATTAAAATATATAAATGTGATTTTGTAGCAGCATAAATAAAGCTAACCAGAGATGATTTATGATTTTAGAGTAACATCACATATAGTCTAACTTATTGTTGATTGTTTAGTTTCGCACGAATAACTCAATGCTGATAGAGATGATTGCAGATGAGGACACGATCACTGGATTTTTGCTGCTAGAGTTGTTAATGTTGATTTGAGGAGGAAAATAAATTATCTTACATTATTTCCTCATTATCTAAGCACTTCTTCAATTCTGGTAATAACATAAGGTTGTTCCCATTATGGTTCTTCTAATCCAATTTTAGAGGTAATCATTTCTCATGTTTATCACTTTGCTTATAATGACTCATTTCTATAATATGCTATAGTAAAATACCAACCACGACTTTAGTTTATTACTAAAATATCAGAAATTGAATCATTCATTCAGTGAATAGGAGAAAAAGGTGTAAGAGGAGGAAGAGAAGGGGTTGAAGAATCTATTTGAATTGTATCAAAGTGATATATAACCATCACTACAACATAAGTTACATTATATAACACCGAAAAATATTATTTAATAATTAAAAAATATTATTATAGATCATAAATAATACTTTTTTTGGTGTAGCTGTTGCCCCTGTTATCTAAAGTCTAATGTTACACTTTTTATCTTATTATAACACCTTATATCAATTTTAACACTTTATTGTAACATTTTAAAAAATGTTACATATCCGCTTATGTAACATTTAATTTTTCTAATGTAACATTATTTTGTTAACACTTTTAAATTAAATGTAACATTGTTTACATTATTTTGGTAACACTTTAAAATATAAAATAACATTAAGTATATTATTTTGATAACACTTTTAAAATATAAAGTAACATAAATTACATTATTTTAATAACACTTTTGAATATAATATAACATTATTTACATATTTATTGTATCACTTTAAAGAATACATGTAACACTTCTATAAAATCATTATGTAACACTTGTATTAACATTATAGGTTTTTATTCAATTTTTAATAATAATAATAATAATAATTTTATTAGATTATTAATTGATTATTAAATAATAATAATATTATTATATAAAATTATTATCATTACAATTTAAAAATAAACTTTAAGTAATAATATATTTAATAATAATATCTTTTATTACTAAAAAATGATAAATTTTAGTCAGAAAGTAATACAATTATCAAGAAGGTAAAGTAGTATGTAATACATCGAAGGTACAAAAGTACATTGTCAAAAACTAACTTCTTGATGAAGTTAATGCTACCTTCTGGCTCATACAAGCAACCAACTATTAGGATAAGATCCTTTATCTAGCAGGTTGCATAATTACAATCAGAAAGAAATACAAAACTAGCTAACTACATCTTCAAATTTTGAACAAGAAGCATAAGCAAACTGCAACCGTAGGTTTAGCAGTAGAAACCAGCAATTATTGAACTTTGCAAAAATGTGGAAAGCTTACATGACGCAGGGATTTTTGGTATAGAGTTTAAGTTTGAAGTCTTGATAAGGAACTCATCAATGAAGACCTTAAACTCAGCACCTTTGAGCAAGATGGTCCAACTATGCTATGCCAACTCAACATGGAGATCACCAACAGTCAGTCAACTTCAGGAATTAATCTGTTTAAATGGGAAGGATTTATGATGCATAATTTATATGGTTGGAAAGGTATTGAAGTCTAGTTTTCAACTAAATTTACGGATCTCAAAAATAATATTCCTACAGAAAGTTATGGCCGTTTGACTGAAGTGTGACAGACTGCTCAACTTACGGAAGTTGCTGGACCAACTTCGACTTTGCTGGTTTTTGATGGTTTGTATCCTCATGAACAACATTGGTATCTACATATTCTTAGTCTTTAATTATCTTACATTTATTAGAATCTAAGTTCATATTTTCTATGTCTTGAGAATGTTCAAATCTCATTTATTTCCTTTGACTCACTTGGAGGGTTGTTCCAATTCATGCCTATATAATGGCTATCCTATGTATGCTCTTAAGTAACCAATTTGGAAATTAAACTTATCTTGAGCTTTTAAGCTTGTTTAGAAGATGTTATCTTCTTGTATCTTACTCTAAACTCTTTTGGTGGATCCTAGAGTGGTGAGTGCACCTCTTAGTCTTTCGGTGGATTCCTTAAGACGACGAGTTTATTCCAAACTTGTGGTGGATTCCATAGGTGAGGAATTGTATCCATGTGTGTGCTTGTGTTGCCTCCTACTTCTCTAAAATCCCAGTATCAAAGTGGTATCAGAGCTTTGGTTAGCGATGGTAACTCATGATATTGAGTTAGAAGATTTAAGGAGACAAGTGCAACAACTCAAGCAACGCCTTGCGCGTGGTGAACATCTTGAACGTGATGTTGAGTGTCATGGTTCAGATGGTGGTTCTGCAAGTTATGATTTGGATTTCAATCCATTTCATGGTGATGGAAGTAACGATTCAAGTGGCGATACATCTCGAAGTGTACGGGTTCGAAGGAGCAGTGTTCGTAGTAAATCTTTTGGTTTTAAAGTTGATATTCCAGATTTTGATGGAAGAGATGATCCCGACGAATTCATTGATTGGCTCAATTCTATTGAGAGAGTCTTTGAGTTCGAAGATATTCACGAAGAATACAAGGTGAAACTTGTGGCTATCAAATTGAAGAAACATGCGTCCTTATGGTGGGAGCACCTTAAGAAGCAGCGTGCTCGTTATGGCAAACGGAAGATTAGAACGTGGGACAAAATGAAGGAGTTAAGGAGGAAATTTTTACCGGATTATTATCTACGAGATTCTTTTCCTCACAACTCCAAACAAAAAGAATCAAGTCGTTCCGGTGAACGTTTCTCGTTGAGTAGTGGAGCTTCTAACCGGGGGAGTTCTTATACTTCAAAGAACAGTCCAACTACAAAGGATACAAGACAAAAAGTTGCTGCAAGTAAAGAAGGTAGTGCTGAATTTTTGAAACCAAGTGCTGCAACTAATCAAAAAATTTGTTTCAAGTGCAGGGGTTTGGACACATTGCTGTCGATTGTCCAAATCGGAGGATCATTACTCCTGTTGAGAAAGAGCAAGAAGGGGTGAAGCTAGTTTATGACAAAAGTGAAGATGAGTATGAAGAAGAGGAGCATGATGAATCAGCACCAATTTATGATGAGTATGATGAAGATGTTGATTACGAGGATCATGGTGAAGATTTGGTGTTACGGCGTAGCCTCGATGCCACCTATGTGGAGGATGATCCATGGCTTCACAACAATATCTTTCAAACAAGTTTCATGACAAATGACGAGGTACGTGATATTATTGTTGATGAGGGAAGCTGTGAAGATGTTGTTACTACTATGGTGGAGAAGTTGAAATTGAAAGATCACTCTCACGAGTTTTTATGGCTTCGTGATTATGTTGATGAGAAAATGATTTTTGGGGATTCAAAGATGCAGAGTATTCTTGAACCATCAAAAGTGATGATCTCTTATTCAAAACTTTATGAAAATCCTACATATGAATCAATGGAGGAGTTGATGGCTTTATATGAAAAGGTTAATGCCATACCATTCCAAGCTCAATATTTTTTGCAGGAGTTTCATGAGGTGGTACCTAAAGAGATTCCACCAGACCTTCCTCCATTGAGGAACATTCAAAATTTCATTGATGTTTCTATACGGAATACGACAGCTTATCGAATGAATCCGAAACATCATGATGAGTTGCTAAGGCAAGAGCAAGAGCTTGTGGATAAAGGCTTGCAAAGGAAAAACAAGAGTTCATGTGTTGTTCCGAAGCTTCTTGTGCCAAAGAAAGATAGTTCATGGCATATATGTGTTGATAGTAGAGCAAGTGGCTATCATCAAATTGGTATGAAGTCTGGAGATGAGTGGAAAATCTCATTCAAGATAAGAGATGGTCTTTACAAGTGCTCCAGTCCAGAAGATCTTTTGAATCATCTTCGACAAGTTTTCGGAGTGCTTCGGGAGCAAGAGTTGTATGTCAACGTTAAGAAATACCATTTCTTAACAGATAGTCAAATCTTTTTGGGCTATAGTATTTTATTCGAAGGTATCAGGATGGATGAAGGCGGTAGCTTCAAGTGGACAGAAGAAGCACTGAAAAGCTTTGAGCTTCTCAAGAGAAGAGTCAATGAGGCTCTGATTTTGCGGCTTCCAGATTTTGGAGTAGTGTTCGAAGTGGATTGCGATACTTCAAATATGGAGAATCGATTGAGGAGCTTGGTTGGAAAGAATCCTCGTCAATGGGATGTGGTTTTGGCTCAAATGGAGTTTGCTTATAATCGATCTTCAAGCCAAACAACAGGATGGAGTCCGTTCAATGTTGTTTGTGGTAGAAATCATATAAGTGGAGATGGAAATGATCATGCTAAGTGCATCAAGGAGTTGCATGAGAAGGTTCATAGAGAGATTATCAAGCAAAATATAAAATTCAAGAAGAATGCTGATAAGCATCGACTTATGAAGGAAATTCAGGAGCAAGTTTATGTGCTATGGAAGCGAATGATGCAGTGCATATGGGTAACTTCAAAATAATTTTGGTACTGATCGGCATTGATTCAGATAGTGAGCAGTATATGGATAGAAAGCTCCTACAGTCTATTTTCAAACGCAACAAACGGAGAGTCGTTTGGAGTTTTCGACAAGGAGTTATGTTCGTTTTCTGGAAGGTGGCAGATGCACTCGAAAATCTGTCAAGTTCATGGATTTGAAGTCTTTTGAGACTTTCCAACTATCCTTTCATGGTCAAGTCATCTTATTTTTTTTGTTAACTGCTGCAATAATGTTGTGCATTGTTTTTAGTGCTCAAAGAGGGATTAAAGGTGGAGTTGCTGGCGCCTCAACTATTTTCAAGGTTGTTAATCTTTTAGCATATATTGATGATGATGAAGGTCCAGATTCGAGGACGAATCTTTTCCAACCAGGGGAGAATGACGCGGGATTTTTGGTATAGAGTTTAAGTCTGAAGTCTTGATAAGGAACTCATCAATGAAGACCTTAAACTCAGCACCTTTGAGCAAGATGGTCCAACTATGCTATGCCAACTCAACATGGAGATCACCAACAGTCAGTAAATTTCAGGAATTAATCTGTTTTAAATGGGAAGGATTTATGATGCATAATTTATATGGTTGGAAAGGTATTGAAGTCTAGTTTTCAACTAAATTTACGGATCTCAAAAATAATATTCCTACAGAAAGTTATGGTCGTTTGACTGAAGCGTGGCAGACTGCTCAACTTACGGAAGTTGCTGGACCAACTTCGACTTTGCTGGTTTTTTATGGTTTGTATCCTCATGACGAACCTTCCTATCTACATATTCTTAGTATTTATCTATATTTCATTATGTTTTATATTTATTAGAGTCCAAGTTAGTATTTTCAATGCTTTGAGAATTTATAATTCTCATTTATTTTCTTTGACTCATTTGGAGGGTTGTTCCAATTCATGCCTATAATGGCTATCCTATGTATGCTCTTAAGCAGCCAATTTGGAAATTAAACTTATCTTGAGCTTTTAAGCTTGTTTAGAAGATGTTATCTTCTTGTATCTTACTCTAAACTCTTTTGGTGGATTCCTAGAGTGGTGAGTGCACCTCTTAGTCTTTCGGTGGATTCCTTAAGACGACGAGTTTATTCCAAACTTGTGGTAGATTCCATAGGTGAGGAATTGTATCCGAGTGTGTGCTTGTGTTGCCTCCTACTTCTCTAAAATCCCGATATCAATCCAAATCATAACTTGCAGAACCACCATCTGAACCATGACACTCAACATCACGTTCAAGATGTTCACCACGAGCAAGGCGTTGCTTGAGTTGTTGCACTTGTCTCCTTAAATCTTCTAACTCAATATCATGAGTTGCCATCGCTAACCAAAGCTCTGATACCACTTTGATACCGGGATTTTAGAGAAGTAGGAGGCAACACAAGCACACACTCTGATACAATTCCTCACCTATGGAATCCACCACAAGTTTGGAATAAACTCGTCGTCTTAAGGAATCCACCGAAAGACTAAGAGGTGCACTCACCACTCTAGGAATCCACCAAAAGAGTTTAGAGTAAGATACAAGAAGATAACATCTTCTAAACAAGCTTAAAAGCTCAAGATAAGTTTAATTTCCAAATTGGTTACTTAAGAGCATACATAGGATAGCCATTATATAGGCATGAATTGGAAAACCCTCCAAGTGAGTCAAAGGAAATAAATGAGATTTGAACATTCTCAAGACATAGAAAATATGAACTTAGACTCTAATAAATGTAAGATAATTAAAGACTAAGAATATGTAGATACCAAGGTTCTTCATGAGGATACAAACCATAAAAAACCAGCAAAGTCGAAGTTGGTCCAGCAACTTCCGTAAGTTGAGCAGTCTGCCACACTTCAGTCAAACGGCCATAACTTTCTGTAGGAATATTATTTTTGAGATCCGTAAATTTAGTTGAAAACTAGACTTCAATACCTTTCCAACCATATAAATTATGCATCATAAATCCTTCCCATTCAAAACAGATTAATTTCTGAAGTTGACTGACTGTTGGTGATCTCCATGTTGAGTTGGCATAGCATAGTTGGGCCATCTTGCTCAAAGATGCTGAGTTTAAGGTCTTCATTGATGAATTCCTTATCAAAACTTCAGACTTAAACTCTATACCAAAAATCCCCGCGTCATTGAGCTCTTCCTTGGTGTGCCTTTAAATATGAGATTGATACCTACTGTGTTAGAAGAAATCACACAGTGTCATGCCCTTATTAAAAAATGAGAATATACCTAATAACATGATTTTCTACTTTTCTGCCACTAATTAGTTTACATGAATCAATCAGTACAAAACTAAAACTTTAAACGTTAATCATGCTACTGACAAACCCGCATTGGATTACTACTTTTGCAATTACAAGCTTACATCAAGATACAAGTTTGAACAATGATCTATTTCTGGAACAAGCGATTGAAGGATAGTGCATAATGGACAAGTTCAACTAATTTTAGAAGCAACATGCTATCATTAAAAAAAATAGTTTTAGCAAGGAAATCCAAGCAGTAAAAGAAAAGGTTAATTAACAAGTCCTTAAAGTGTCACATCTTCCCCAAAATGAACATACCTCTCTTGCAGCATCAGTTGTTTTGCAAACAAAGGTTGATCCAAAGACATTCCATAGCACTCTGCACAGTATAACAGGTCTAAGAAAGCTATAGTATTTTACTTCATTTTGCATAAGATTTAAGACTTAATATAAATTATTAGAAAATGTATTTCACCCTAAGCTAATCCCAAGGGAGAATGCAATGCAAGCCACAAAGTTTAAACAAATGCAAATAGTACTCAACAAGGTTGTAGTATAAAAGCTTTTTTATATCATGCTTTTTCTAAGTCGACCCTTGTTGGCGACCTCTGGGTTTTTCTTTCCTTGCAATCCTTCTCTAAAGAGTTTGACTTCAAAAGAGGATATCAAAAGAAATTGTGTGAAAGTTTGCTGAAGCAGAAAACTAGATAGGAGAGGAACAGGTAGAAGATAGAGCAATAATTCCAAGCTAATAGAAACTAGATATTTCTGAGAAACAGTTAAGAGGTAACCACTATTCACTCTAATATCTATTTTAAAGTAAATTGCAAGTAGTAGCTTACCAATCACATTTATCTGGAAATGGGTTTACACAACGCACTATATGAAAAAATGTGTATAAACAATTAAACATGATGTTATTTAACATTATCCATTAGCATGTACTCAAGTATTAAAAGTCATCCAACATTGATTCACTAAAGAAAGAAAATACACACACACACACACACACACATATATACCGCTTATGTATGCAAGATATGCACAAATATGAGAAACAATAATTCTAAACAAACCCAAAGTAATCAAGTTCATGAGAGGTTGATCTATAATCCTCACGATCTAAAATATATTCTGTAACAATTCTAAAAGAGAGAATAAAACTAAACTCACATAAGGATCACTTAATAAGTAGTGCTTACTCGTGAACTTCACAAAAAAAAAAATTAAAACCAACATAAAAACCAATATGGTGCGTATGAGTACAAACTATAGCTTCAAATTAACAAAGAATCAACATAATTGTATAGTTGTTAATAGTAACATTAAGAGCCTATTGAACCTCTTACCAAACAATGCTGGTACCGAAACCAATAAACATGTTTCCTGTCATCCCTGAATTATATTGATGATAGATTTTTCTTCAGCACAACCTGAAAGAAGTACCAAAAAAATATGTAGAGATGATAATCATGGATAAGGGCCAGTGTCTTGAAATCAAATGTGAAGAGATGGTAATCATGGATAAACATAAACCAATATTTAGAGATAGGTCCATCTGTGTAGGACAAAGACTCAAGTAATATCCTTTAAAATACTCTAGTCCATTGCCAATCCCACTTACCACCCAATTCAAGAACAAAAAATGATCACCCAACTACCTCATAATTGAAATTAGTATTTGAATACTTAATTAAATCATATAAAAAAAGTATCATATAGATAAATGAGAGAAAATGTATCTAGAGAATCATAAATAAAATTTCATCTGTTCAATATGTATAAGCCCAGAAGCTGGGAAGTATACATAGAGTGTACATAGAGCATAAGAATAGAGTCCTAACAAATTCTTGTGGACTAGACCACTTATCGAGTTTTTAAGGATTTATTAGACAATGTTACTATTATCAATTAGAAAAACCTGTATCTGGACCAGCAATTCTGTTTTGATTCATCTGAAGCTTCAGGTCTCATTTCCCTCTGTTGAAAATGGGATTGAATTGTAGAAAGGAAGATTTCATTGATCTTATTGTGTTGTATTACAAAGTATGAACTACAACCATATTTATACACAAAATGAAAGAATATGGCTGTTGTAAGTGGGGAACATAGCTGTTGTAAGTGGGAACAAAAAGTAATAAAGAAACCTTAATTTGAGGAAGATGTTTCAATCTTCAACACTCCCCCTCAAGTGTAGGGGTGAACGGGTTGATCACTCCTAACTTGTCAAGAATGAACTTATTTCTTGATTTGTCCAAGGCTTTAGTGAAAATGTCTGCAAGTTGATCCTTGCTCCCGATATAAGGTGTTTGAATCATCCCGTTTTGAACTTTGTCTCGAACGAAATGACAATCCACTTCAATATGTTTTGTTCGCTCGTGGAACACCGGGTTTGAGGCTATGTGGCGAGCAGCGTTGTTATCACAATGCATTTGAATTGCTCCTTTGGTTTGAATGTTCATATCCTCAAGTAATTGTTTTATCCAAGTAAGTTCACTAGCAGTTGATGCCATTGCCCGGTATTCTGCTTCAGCACTTGATCGAGCCACCACATTTTGCTTTTTACTTTTCCAGGTTACTAGATTTTCTCCAACCATAGTGCAGAAACCAGTAGTAGATCGTCGATCGAAGCTTCCTGCCCAATCTGCGTCTGCGTAGCCTTCAATGCTTACATTGTTGTTGTTTTTTATCCAAATTCCTTGTCCCGGAGTTGACTTTAGATAACGGATGATCCGATCAATAGCAGCTAAGTGAGTGGTCCGAGGTGCCTGCATGAATTGACTAACGACACTCACAGGAAAAGCAATGTCAGGACGAGTAACTGTTAAGTAAATAAGTTTTCCTACAAGTCTTTGGTACATGCCCACATCTTGAAGAAGAGATCCATCTTCTGAGTTGAGTTTAGCATTAGTTTCCATAGGAGTAATAGCGGGCTTAATACCAAGTTTACCTGTTTCCTTGAGTAAATCAAGAGTGTACTTTCTTTGAGAAAGGAATAACCCTTTTTTAGAGTGAGCTATTTCAATTCCCAGAAAATATTTAAGAAGGCCAAGATCTTTGATATCAAATGTTTGTTTGAGAAAATTTTTAACATCTTGAATTTCTGTTTCCTTGTCACCGGTAATAATAATATCATCAACGTAAACTAAAACAATAATTGAAGAATTTGAAGAAGTGCGAGAAAATAATGATGAGTCAGCGGAACTTTTTTGAAAATTTTGAGAGAGTAATGCATGACTAAGTTTAGAATACCAAGCTCTAGGAGATTGTTTAAGACCATAAATAGACTTGTGAAGTTTACAAACAAGAGAAGGATCCGAATTCTTAAGGCCTTGAGGAAGAGTCATGTATACTTCCTCTTCTAAATCTCCTTGTAAGAAAGCATTTTTAACGTCCATTTGATGAAAAGACCAATTTTTTATTAGTGCCTATAGAAAGAAGGATTCTTACGGTGCTCATTTTAGCGACGGGTGCGAATGTTTCTTCATAGTCAATTCTATAAGTTTGGGTGAAGCCTTTAGCAACAAGGCGAGCTTTATATCTTTTGATTTTCCCCAAACTATCGAATTTTACTTTGTAGATCCATTTACATCCGACTGCCTTTTTTCCTTTAGGGAGATGAACAAGAGACCAAGTATTATTTTTCTCAAGAGCATTTATTTATTCTTCCATTGCTTTACGCCAAGTAGGACAACAATTAGCCTCTTCGAAGCTTTTAGGTTCAGATTGATTTATGCAATTTAAAAATGCATGATGCTCTTTTGAAATGTTGGAATAAGATAAGGAGTTTTGGATAGGATATGATACCGAATAAGTGACATAGTCTCTTAGTTTGGTAGGCTGCCGAGTTTGTCGAAGAGATCTCCGAGGTGAATTAGCTCGAGTTGGGTTTTGGTTTTGATCTCCCCCTATCGGAGCATTTTCTTCGACTGGGACATGATCTTCCCCTGTCGGAGCATTTTCTTCGACTATGTTTGCATCATCCTCGAGAGGAATCGTATTGATCAAATCATTATGATGATCCTGAGAAGGAATAAAATCAACAGGAGCTGAAATAGGAAAAACAAAGTCGTTAGTATCAATGGAAGAGTTATCAATAGAATAATAAGGATCATTTTCATTGAAGGTAACATCTCTTGAAATATAGAGCTTTTTATTAATAGGATCATAACACTTGTAACCTTTTTGAGGTACTAAGTAGCCAAGAAAAATAGCTTTGACCGAAGAAGGACTGAGTTTATCGGTACGATTAATGTGAACAAAACACGTACATCCAAAAGTGCGTAAGTGGTCAAGACCGACATCCCTTTTAAAAAGAATTTTGTGGGGACTAAAATTATTGAGATTAGGGGAAGGTCGACGATTAATAAGGTAATTGGCAGTTATAAGAGCATCTGACCAAAAATATTTTGGAACATTGTTTTGAAAAAGAAGAGAACGAGTGACTTCTAAAATATGACGATTTTTCCGTTCCGCGACCCCATTTTGAGCGGGTGTGTAGGGGCACGAGGTTTGATGAATAATTCCATTACTTTTTGTAAAATTTTGAAATTTTGATTTTATAAATTCAGTTCCATTATTCGTTCGAAAAATTTTGATGGACTCATTGAACTGATTTTTGACGTAGGCGAAAAATTTTTGAAATTTTGCGAAAACGTCGCTTTTATTTTTAAGTAAAAATATCCAAGTATGCTTTGAAAAATCATCTATAAAGCTAACATAATATCTAAAACCATTATAAGATGTAGTTGGGGCGGGACCCCAAACATCCGAGTGGATCAAATCAAAAATAGATTTTGAATTAGAAGAGGAATTTGTGTAAGGAAGACGTGTGTGTTTAGATAAAGAACAAATATCACACTTATCATGATATGACGAATTAGGAAATATTTTGTTGAAAACTGAATTGGACGGATGTCCAAGACGTTTATGCCAAATGGACATATCAACAGCATTTAAAGCAATACTAGGAAAGTTAATAAGGTATAAATTATTGATACGAACTCCTTTGCCAATCGTCCGTCCTGTCAATCTTTCCTGAAATACAACATCAATGTTAGTAAATATAACTTGACAATTTAATTCCGTGGTGATTTTTCTAACGGATAGCAAATTCAAAGTAAAAGATGGTAAATAAAGGATATTATCGATCTTTTTAGAAAAAAGATAACTTGATCCTTTTCCACGGATTTGAACGGAAGTGTTATTAGCTACTGTAACATTTTGAGAGTTGCCTAAAATTAGGGAGTTTTCTAGAAAGATGGAACAATTTCCGGTCATGTGATCTGTTGCTCCGGAGTCAACTACCCAAGTTTTAGAGAAATCAATTAAATTATTATTTGATGAAAACATGCTAGAGTAATTAAAGGATTTTGTGTTTAAAAAATTTGGGTTTTGAAAAAAGGAAAAATGAGTGGGCTTTTTATCAAAATTGGATTTTAAAATATTTAGGCCCAATGAAGTATTAGAAGGAAATGGACCTGCATCCACTTTATTAGTGGATTGGATTTGAGTTTGGGCCTGCAGGGCTTGAGCAACTTGGGCCACAAGAGAGGAGAATTGGGCTGGATCATAATTGATTTGGGCGGCATTAGCAAATTGGGCCACATTAGGTTGTGGCCTACTTATTTCTTTTCCCCTTAAGCCTTGGTCCACATTAATCTTGGATCGAACTTCTTCATAGAGCCCTAAGTCCCTATCAGATTGAGCCGCAAACCCCCTGAAATTGCTGCTGTTTCCCCGACTGCCACGGTCGTACTTGATCGGTCGGAGTTCAGGGTGGAGACGGTAGCATTCTTCCTTCACGTGGTTCGGCTTCTTACAGTACCTATACATTTTTTGTTCTGCCGGCGCCGATGGGTTTTCCTTGCCCTTTCCTTGGTTCGATTGCCAGTTGCCAACATGGCACTCGATATTTCCAGCTTGAAGTTGGGAGAATGAAGTACGTGCTCTATGGGTTTCTTCTTGTTGAAGTCTGGCGACGACCTCGTCGTATGGTGGAAGAGTTGCCGCCATGAGAATTTGGCTACGAGCAGCTTCCCACGATTCGTCTAAAGTGGCGAGTAATTGGTAGACTCGTTCTTGTTCTTCTCTTTCTTCAATGGTTGCTATGTCAGTGGTTTTTGGTTGATACAATCTCAACTCTTGCCTTCTTTTGTCAAACTGTTGTACAATTTCTGCAATGGAAGTTGATCCCTTTTTGAGAGAATAGGTTTCAGCTTTCAAGTGGAAAATTTGAGCGTGGTTTTGACAATTACCATAATTTTTTTTGGTTGAATTCCATATGTCGAAGGCAGAGTCCTTGGTAATGTAGATATCCCCAATCTTTGGTTCCATTGAGTTTACAAGCCAACTGATAACTTGGGAATCTTGGCATTCCCAATCATCAATTTCAGCTTGCTCATCTTTGGTTGGTTTCTTCGGGTCGGCAGCCACCGGCTTTGGTTTGTTTCCGTTGATAAACCCCTGCATCTTCTTTGATTTCAGAAATACTTCGACAGATTTGGACCAAGGAATGTAATTCCGTCCATTGAAAAGAGTATTCGTGATTCTCTGGTTTGAGTGACCTTCGAAAGTGTTGCTCGCCATGAGAGTTCAAATGATGATAGCGAGCAGTGGGCAACGAATAGCAGTGAGTAGTCCAAAAACTGAACAGTGAACAGCGACGCTGAGCGTTGGGCTGGCAAATCCGACGCGCTTCTGCGGGAGGTTTGCGAACGGATCGAGATTCCACCGGCGGCAAGCAGCGGCAGTGGTTCTTCTCTCCAGCAGCTGCGTAGCAGATCGAGCACCAGCAATTTGTGGACGGCAGAGGCAACGCTTCTTGTGTGTGTTGTCGTGGGAGTCACTGTGTTGACCGTTCAAGTGTGGTAAGTGTCTCTCCTCTTGAATTGAGACACCTTAATGGTGTTTTGCGGTATTGGTTGAATGAAGAAGAGGTTGAACCTCTTTTGAATTGAACACCTTTTTAATGGTGTTTTGATTGATAAATATCAGAAGAGGATTAAACCTCTTATTAGAAGTAGAACACCTTAGAGGTGTATATGTTCTGTTTGAACAGATTTGAAGGGCTAAGAGACAGAATTAATCCTGCTCTGATACCATGTTGAAAATGGGATTGAATTGTAGAAAGGAAGATTTCATTGATCTTATTGTGTTGTATTACAAAGTATGAACTACAACCATATTTATGCACAAAATGAAAGAATATGGCTGTTGTAAGTGGGGAACATAGCTGTTGTAAGTGGGAACAAAAAGTAATAAAGAAACCTTAATTTGAGGAAGATGTTTCAATCTTCAACACCCTCCCCACGCCGGCCACATAGGGAATCAATTGCATCAACAAATATGAGTTAGAGCACTCTCTCGAACCATTTGAAAGAGATTAGAGATAATTTCTTCTATTTCGCCCATTCACTTATAAACCAAAAATTCAATATAACAGGAAATTAGAACTAAGGATATAAAATTCAGTTTAAGAGTAAACTTAACATGAATGATATCATGTTTTTCCAAATATTTAGAGTATGACAGAAGTAAATTGCAAACACAATACGGAGCATCTTATAAAAGCTGTTATCGATCTATTTAATGTGAATAAAGAGCGGAAAGGATAATGTATATGCACAAACCTTAAATTTTCTAGAAATTTTGGTGGCTGATGGTATAGATCTAAGTGGTGTGAACACCGCCTTTCACGCGGATGCACAATTGATTTTAGAAATCACGACTCCGTTTTCAGTGGGTGACTGCCACTCAGTGTTCTTCCGTCCAAATAACTGTACAGACTCTGTCGTCGCCGCTGTCACCATGATACAGAATTTCCGTCCTCTCCCTTTCTCTCCGCGGCTAGAGAAAAGGGGAAAAATCTACAATGAACAAGTGAGGTTATGGTAAGAGGGAAGAAATCGTGTGAGGGGGAGTATTCAGAACCGAAATGAAGTTTTGGGAGACGATTCTCCTTCTGAATTCTTAATTTTTTTTTCAACTCAAAACCTTATTTAAAAGTTTTTTTAATTAATTAAATTAAATATGATAACATTAGAACGTTGCCTCATTATTGATATATATTTAAATGACAATTATATTGTAACTGTCACATTATAAGAGTCCTTATGACCGCATTATTTATTAAATAACTTTTTAGATATTATTTTTTATTTTTAATTAAATATATTATCACTTTATTTTTTTTTAATATTGTCATTTTTTTAGGGTGCATCGGTTCACTTGAACAATTATAGTCGTTAGATTAATTTACCATTCAATCTCCACCATTAATTAAAATAACATAATTAATTTTATTTTTAAATAAAATCACCCACTCCCCCAATTTAACCTATAAACTTGGAGTGCATCAGATGCACCCTAGAATCACCGTATTTTTTTGTTTATATTATAAATTATTAATAAAATTATTAATGCATTATTATCACTTTTCATCATATTAAGTACCCCTCTGTCCGGTTCTAAGGTATCCATTTGTTTTTTGTACATGGATTAAGGAGTATTATTATTATATGTAAAGTGGGTAGTTGTATTAGAGGAAAGTGGCGGGCCATATTGTGTATTTTTTTACTAAATAGGGGAAATGAATACCTTTGAAGCGGACGCCAAAAAGAGTAAAATTGATATATTAGAAGCGGACGGAGGGAGTATCATTTTTCATTAGAATATTATCTATTCATCTTACACAAATCTTTGTAAACCCATATTATATATATATATATATATATATATATATATATATATATGAATGTTTCTGCTATCACAAAATATTAAACTTAATTATTAATAGTAAATTAGGAGTATATTTAATATTTAAGGATCATTTTTTTATCTTTTATTTTAAAATATTCTTATTAGATTAAATTGAATCTTCATAAAAAAATTACTATAAATGAAATATTAACGGTAAGATTATAAAATATTAATTATTTTAAATATTAAATTAATACTTCATACATTTATCATTAAAGTATTTATTTTGCCATTTTGATTGTTCACTTTAGAGATATCCATTTTTTTTACATATAGTCCATAACTCTCCATTAATACAACTACCTATTTTTTATAAAATAATGATACTCAATAAATATGAAATGAGATAGTAATTGCATTGTTAAATTATTAATAGGAAATATTAAATAAAGCCATTCTTAAAATATTAAATTATTTAAAATAAAATATTATTTTAAGATTAATGTGAGATCACTAATGCACAATTTTTTTTAAGAATGAATATGGCGATGCTGTAAACAATTTTTTTTTTAAAAGGGAACGTCGCCACCTATACAACTCAATGCAAACACTTACTCCCTCCGTCCGCCCAATATGTATACTTTTGTTTTTTGCACGTGGATTAAGGAGTATTATTATTTATGGTAAATTACCAAAACTCCCCTCAAGGTTTATCCAAACTACCAAATAAACCCCCTGGTTTGAAAATTACCAATTACCCCCTTTAATTTATTTTTATGTGAACATTAATAAAAATACATGTTTACTTAAAATAAAAAAGGATGGAAATGACATCAAGACCCATATATTTAACATTGTATTTTTAAATTCACTATTTTTAAAAAAAAGTTTTTTAAAGGGAGTAATTGGTAATTTTTCAAACCACGGGGTTTATTTGGTAATTTGGACAAACCTCGAGGGGAGTTTTGGTATTTTATCCTATTATTTAATGTGTAGTATGCAGTTGTATTAGAGAGGTGTGTGAGACCCATATATTAAATGTATTAGTAATATGTGTGAATCTTATGTATTTAAAAAGGGAAATGAATATATTAGGTGCAAACGCCCAAAATAGCAAAATATATACATTCTCGACCGATGGAGGGAGTATAATAACTTAATAGTATAACATAAATAATGATCCTTGTAAATAATTTTTATTAGGATATATGAAAATGAATTAAGAATATTAAACTAGAATTATAGTTTAATTACTAATGCTATTATTAAATTAAGACAAAGTCTCTAAATAAGTAGTGAGATGAATTCACTTATTATTAAAATATGATTATTATATAAGTAAAATATATTTATTTATAGTTGTAATATGTTTATATAATGTACTATGATGAATTAAAATATAATTCTAAAGTTTATAGTATGATTTATTACAAATACATTTAAATATCAATAATAATATTCTATCTATATAATAATTAATAATATTATTAATATGCCGACTCATCTCATTATTCCTCTCACATATACCTATCTCATAAGAGAGTGTCCAAAAATATTTCTATACAAATTTTAATAAAACAAAAAATTTAAATTAATAACAATGCACTCTATTGAAAATATGTAATCCAAAAATTACCCAAAATTAATACTCACTGACCAGTGAGTAACATGGCCTGAAGGAAAATTTTAATTAAATTAATGTGGCTTACTAGTTACAAGTAGGGATGACAGCGGGTAGGGTACCCGCATTTTTTTGGGGTACCGAACCCGTATCCATTAAGAATACCACTACTCGTATCCGTCTCATTACCCGTTTAAAATATTATTGTAGAACCCGATTGTTTCTATCTCGGGTACCCGAACCCGTCAAACTTTTTTATAAAACTTAAAATATAAATTTCAAATCTCAAACATTTAAATAAATGTGTCTAAAACATTAAACAATAATAATTAAAACATGACATAAAATCACCACACAAGTTTAAAGATCTTCAATTCAAACTTTAAATAACATACAAATAAAATAAAATGATAGATTAGATTAATGATTTGTAAATTTATTTAAATATTGAAACATATAACAAAATACTTGTGTCTAAACGATGAACGGATATTTTTTTAATGAGGTTGAGTGTTCGAATCCTCTAAAAAATACATACATACAAGTAAAGTAAACGGGACGGATATATGCGGGTACCCGCTACCCTTATCCGCTTCTTTATACGGGTTCGGGTAGCAGGTACCCGAGGGGAGTCTATCCGAACCCTAATGGGAATTTTTCTTTTTTCAAACCCATCCCAAACCTGATTATAGGTACCCGAACCCGTCCCATTAGAATTTGATCGGGTCAGGTACCCGAGAAAACCCGCGAAACTGCCATCCCTAATTACAAGGAAAACAGGGGTAAAGTGGTAGAGTTCAAATTATTTTAATTAAAAGCCACGAAATGTATTTGGGCAGGGCGCTAATCTTTTACCTAAAAGGAGGGTAAAGGGCGGCAATTTTAACTAAAAGAGGGTATCTTTTTTTTTCTTTTCCTCATTAATCTTCTGAAAATTTAGATTGGAAATCTCTCTCAATTCTCCTAAGTTTTAACGTAACCACAGATAGGTTCTCTATGCCATTTCCCAATCTCTAACCTCACCTCACTCTAAATAAAAATAAAAATAAAATCTTTTACTTCTCACGTTTGGGACGACGACGACGACGCAATCAACGATAACTATGGTGTCATGGATTAACAATCAGATTCTGTGATTGACGTATTTGTGATCTCTTCTACCTGAGTTTTTTCTCTTCTTCTCGAGGTATTTCTCACTTCTCGCTCTATCACTCTATTTTGCAAAAAATGGTGTCGATAGCAGTAAGAAATTCGAGTGCCACCTTCACTGTATATAAGAGAGTTTACCCTCTATGCTTCTGCAAATCGCATGTCTCCTAGTTGTGGAATTGCATGATGTAATATATATTATTCCTCGATTGAATCTGTATTGAATATTGTTTTAATCATCTTTATTTAGTGGCAAGAGATTCGCTTGCATCAAATTTTGTAAATGTTGGATTATTTTCATTGTGAACTTGCTGAAACTGTGTTTTTATGTGCTTCCTAACATGTTCATATTTGATATGTTTTCGTTGTCGTTTGTTATCTTGACGTAGCTTTCCTTTTATTACTCTATTACCGAATCTGATCTTACATTTTGTGTTCCTACATTATTATGCCTTTTTTCCCTAAATTTTGGGTTCCACTATACGTCGTTGATTCCTATTATGCATTGTATTCTTACATTGTTAACTCAATTATCTGTTGGAAATTAAATCAATTATTGATGTCGTTTATTAATTTTGGTGTCTTTTGATCAATGGGTACACGTGAAATGCTAAAGCTGCAAACTTATTTTCGGATTTCAAAAGCTGCAGAAGAACGTGGAAGAACAGCTTGAATCCAAGCTTGGTCTCGATATCTTCACCGAAGGAGATAAGCGTTCATTTGATCGGGTTTTGGTGTTTTGATTTACTAGATGAGGGATAAAATCTGAGCGGGTACGGTGGGTTTTATTTTTCGATTGATGTTCTTCTTCCCATTATTATTATTATGTTTCTTTATAATAGGAGAAATAAAGTTGAAGAATGTATTTCACAACACCTTCACATTCTTGCTTCATAAATGGGTTTAAAATTTGAAAGTACGAACACCATAAAAAGAACTCAGTTTGTTTGATTAAGTTGTATGTATTGCTTGCGTATTTATTCTGCTATGTCAGGATTGGATTTTGAGCATAAAAATGCATTCTTTGAAAATAACATATTCGAGCCTAGGCTAGGAGAATTAGAGGTGGAAGAGTGAAGTCCAATAGGTTTAGAGATCTTTAATATTTTGCCTACATCTTTTTCATAAATAAATCTAAAAACAGAGTTGTGTTAGTAAGTGAAGGTGTTGTGAAATACATATTATATTCTTATGTTGTGATTTCAAATGGCAGTTGGATTTGGAGTTAATTGAGAAATGAAGAGTGTGTTGGTCTATGATACTAAATGAATGAGGAGAGAGATTTAATAAATGTTAACTGAGTAAGAAGGTGGTGATTATGGATATGCAAATTGGAGCAGAGGAAGAGATTATTATGATGAGAGTGAGGAAGGGGAGTGGTCTGGAGTCAATGTTGTTCTGTCTCGTGTTTGGTTCTGAGTTATATGTTCTTTTTTTATCTTGTATTTTTTAAACTTTCATTTCTTGTTCTCGTTCCTTCATCGGTGTAGTCAGCCTTGTGTCTTCTCTTTGTTCCTTGCGTGTTTTGTGTGCTTGTTTCATTGTATTTTTCTATTTATGTGTTGCTGGTTCTTTTCTTCTGTTTTTGGGTTTTCTATTCTGTCTTCATTGCGTTTGGTTCTCATTACATAGTTTAGGTGGTCTCGTAGATTGTTAATCTTTCCTTCCTTTATATTTTTGTGGTAAATGTCATCTTTTTTGTGATTATATTGATTGATATATAGAGAAATAGTTGTTCCTCAAAAGTGTTATCATCAAGCTTATTTATTCCTTATGACTTTGCTTCCAGTTTTGGTCTTTGGTGTTGGGTGACATTATCCGGCTGAATACAAATCGTTCTGGACAACTTGCAGTATGTGTTAAATAAATTGTTGCCTATTCACTCTTCTCTACCTAACATAATGAATATCTATATTGTCTTCCTCTGTTTAGATACTTGTCTCTAAATACTAATTGTGGTGTACAAAATGAATTATTGTTGTTTGTTGTATAGTGCTATGAATTCTGTTGGTTTATTTTCTTAGTATTTGTTAAGTAAAAGCTTGCTCTGGGTGCTCTGTTTACGTGTTATTGTATGGTACTTGGTGGTATTTTTTGGAATAGTTCCTGCTAAATTCTTGATGCTTGTTATATAATGCCGTAATTTGCTTATTTATCTGTTGAGAATTTGCTGAGTAAAGAATGGTCTACTGTTTGCTCTTGAATATTTTGTCTAATTCGTGGGTTAGGTAGCACCCCTTCCCACGTTAGTCCATTTCTGGTGCATCTGCTTTTGGCTTTTGATTGACTTAATAGTTTTGCTCATGATACTTTACTGGTATTGTGTAATGTAGTTGGGATGGTAGTTGCCATGGTTGATATATATGTATCTGTGAATTGCTGTATATGCTACATTTTTAGTTATTGTTTTGGTAGCTTTATTGGTTGCTATACTAGAGATGGTACTTTATTGGCTAGATTTTTAGTTATTGTTTTGGTAGCTTTACTGCTAGATATACTAAGGATGGTACTTTGTTGGCAAGTCTGTAAGATGATTGTTGCTTATAGAGTATTTCTCCCTCATCTTCGCTATCACCAGTTCCCCCTTTCAAAATTAATTCAGACGCCATAACAAGGTGAGATCAAGATATGGAGGTCGCATTGGTGATACCTAAAATGAATAAGGGAGAGTAGATTTATACCAGCGTTTTGCTCTTCAATAGCTGGTCGTACGATGATGTTCAGATTAGTGACATGGTTGGACATCACTGTAACTGCAATCAAGCATCCTACATACATGCCTCATATAGCTGGCAGTACCAAGTTAAAGGCTTCAGGAAAGCTCAGTGCCTAATTGTTGAGCGATAGACCAACTCCCTTATGGCAATCAGGATTATTAAGTATGCCATGGATATCATCCACTAGTTGACTAATATAAACCCCATCCAAGTATGTTGTTATCAAACAGTGAGCCTAGGGAGGATGGTACATGTATTGAGTCAGCTGGAGTTGTGAGAAAACATGCAGTGGACATCTCTCCTCTGTGTCATGTTAATAAGGCAACTTAAAAAGTTTATTAATTTTTGTATAATCACACACACACACACACACACATATATATATATATATATATATATATATATATATATATATATATATATATATGAGTGAGGCTCCTGTGCACCCGGGCGCACGGAGCACATTCCGTGCGCCTTTATAATTTTCATGCCCCTTTACAATTTACACCCTATCAATACATAGGTTTAAATAGAATTGGAGGGGAAGGTTGTGTTCACATGGGGACACGGAGCATCTTTCCGTGTCCCCGGGCGCACAGGAGCTTTTGCCTATATATATATATATATATATATATATATATATAAATTCCAAAAACTTAAAAGTTTGATTAATGGCTTATTGAGATGCATTAACTTTATAAAATAACTAAATAACAATAACATCAATTATGTGAACTAAGTGTTGTAAAATTTTACGAAGTCATGGAGACGGGGTATGATGTTGTTCGTCTCTTGGGCATATTCCATTTCTGTATGTTTGGTGTGGATCAAACATTTATGAATAATTAAACTAACCTCATCAATTAAGGAGTTTATGTATGCACATCTATATAAACATCAATTTCTAATTGTCTAGGGTGTTTTAGCTTGAATTTAATTTCATGTTTCTAATTTACAAAACTCCAATTAATTTTTTAATATTTACTTAAAAATATATTTTAATAATTTTTTAATATTTGACACCCTTAGTACATTTTAATTTTTATTTTTAATTAACACATTATAGTAAGATACTTTTTAGTATCCTATTTACAATAGTAGTCCCATTATACATGTTGTGACTAGAGCAAAAAGAACACCTAATAAAAGTGTATTAAACATATTTAAAATTTAAAAAAAAAATTAAAAACTTATTGTATATTTTTTTTAAATAACAAAGGTATATATAATATATTAGGGAAAATAATTTTTTCGTCCGTTAACTTTCATTCATTTTGAAATTAGTCCATTAACTTTTTTAATTTTGAAATTAGTCCGTTAATTTTATAACACTTTTGAAATTAGTCCATTAATTTCATAAAATTCAACATTTTGGTCCTTTGACCTGCTATGGCAGGTCATTTAAATATTTTCACCCCAATTAATCTATATCATATTTTTATTTAACAAATTTTATTTCACTTTTCATTTTTCACTTCCGTATACCAAACAAACAATATTAATCTCATTACTAAAGTGGAGCAAATTTGACTAAATATTGATACTTCCTCTGTCCATTCGAAAGAGAGCCTTTTTTTTCCATTTTGGTCGTCCATTCCAAAGAGGGTTACTTCCTTTATACACACATGAGATCCACACACACTCACTAATACAATTAAAATATGGGATCCACACTCCCACTAATACAACTACCCACTACACATTAAATAACAATACTTCTTAATCAACGTGCACAAAAGCAAAATGCCCTCTTTCGGGCGGACGGAGAGAGTATAATATAAATTCTTAGTGGACGCTATTTTTTTTAAAATAGTATATATATATATATATATATATATATATATATATATATATATATATATATATATATATTACATATTTTTTATTTTTATTTTTTAGAATAACCTGTTAATGACCTGTTGAAACGGATGATTTTGTTGAACTTGGTAAACATGATGGACGATTTTCAAAATTTTCAAATATATGGATGATTTTCAAAATTCTGCAATGGACGATTTTTTAAAAGTGCAAAAACTTATGGACTAAATTTAAAATTGGGCAAAGTTAGCGGATAAAAAAATTCATTTTCCCAATATATTACTTATTTTATACTTATATTATTTAATTATTTATTTTAATAGAATATAATAAATAAACTTATTTTTATAGATATTTATCTGCATGCAATATACATATAATATATATAGTTAATATTAAGACTATGAACATGATTTAAATAAAAACTATGTGCATTAAAGTGTAAAATAAATTTAAACTTAAAAGTGTTACTTAAAAATGTTACTTATATAAAAGTGTTATGTAATGATGTTACTTATAAAAAAGTGTTATATGAGAAGCGTAATCTATGTAAAAGTGTAATTTGCAAGTGTTACATATTTAAAAAGTGTTACTCATGATTGTTACTTATATAAAAGATGTTACAAATGTGTTAAATATTATAATAATTTAAAAAGTGTTACAAATTTGTGTTAAGAAAAAAAAAGTATTACTAAGGTGATGTTATGTAATGTCACTTATGTTGTAGTGTATTAGTTAGTTAGTTAGTTTTTTTTTCTTTCTTTTTTAACTTTGTTTTGTACACAAGCTTAGAAGCATATGTAAGAGATTAAACGTTATAATTTTCTCTTACTGGCCCAATTCTTGGGTGAAAATCAAACTTTTTCAAAAAATTCATTAACTCTTTTATTTTTATTTTTATTATCATTATTTTTTTTCTCGCAAGGAGAAAATTCAAGTATATAACTAGACACTTAAAGAAGAAGCTGAAGCCGCATGTGAAGTAAGGGAAGAAGCTGAAGCCATGCATGTGACGTATGTTAAGAGATAAAGTGTCTAGTATTAATGTTAAAAAAAAATTAGTGTTTAAAATACACAATATTTTTCTCTTTTTTCAATTTAATCACGAATTTTTTTCTATAAAAAAATACACGACCTTTTCATCTTCTCTCAATTTAATCATGAAGTGTCTTTTTATTATCAATTAAATAACAATCTTTTTTTTGTATTTTTTCAATTTAATCATGATTTTTCTTAATTTTATAATAATTTAGTCATGATATTTTTGTGAGTTATTTATTATTTTTCAATATTTAAATTTATATATATTATATTTTAAATATGTAACATGTGATGTTTTTATTAACTAAAATAGTTATATATCATATTAATAATTTTTTATTAAATTGTAAAAATATAAAATTCCTTTTTAAAATTAAAACGGGTCTACCTATTTTGTAATTGTTTTAATTTAAAAATTAATATTTCTACGACACGTAATAGAAACACAATGGCGCATAGATAAATAATTTGAAAATAAATATTAACAAGAATAATAAATTCTAATAATAAAAATCAAATTTCTAACACACTGTTGGTTTTTTTTTTTCAACAGGGTCACGAGAATTTAAATACAATTTGTTTATTTTTTTTTATACTTAGTCAATACTGATTATAAATGTGATTGTGTTTAACATAATTTGAAAGTATTTTTTTTACCTGAAAGTGATGTGTGCTGAGGCACCAACTCTTTGTTGGACATCATTGTGGGAGAGTGTCGAACATTTGCTATTAATATTGGCATATATGATGTAAATAGTATAGCATGCTGCACTTTCAGTTGAGAAATGTATTTAATAGTAAAAAAAAAAAATCATTGAATCCTTAAATTTTCAATAGTCATTTCAATGGCTATGTTCCTTGGAAGATGCATTTGAGATTCCTTTATATTTATCTCTTTCTTAGTATTAGATGGAAAACCTTTGTTTTTTTACACCTGTTTTAGCTCTTACTAGCTTGAACACACACATTTTGTGTCAGTTGGTAAATTTGATATCACAAAAGCACCAATACTTTGAAATTGTATCTTATTATCATGTCAGACAGGTGTTAAACCTTCGAAAATTTACTGCTGTCACCTCGCATTGCGCTAATCTCTAATCCGAAGCTTCGTTCAGATTTTTTGTTATAACTGGAGAAGTGATTGTGGTATTATTTTTTCTGTAACAAAGAATTAACTGTTCAAATCCTTGGCCTCTCTATCGATTTGTATTGTTCGTTCATATTGCAAAGAGAAATATCAAAAATTTCTGTGTTGATGTGCATCATGTTCAAAGATCACTTATTTCATTTGGCCTAGAGGATTCCTTGAAGCTTAAAACGAACCTTGCGGATGTTTACAAGGTTTTAACTATTAACGGATTCAACTCTTAATTAAAATAAGTAAGTGCCTCTTTCATTGATTTCTTTTTTCATTTTTAGCAGGATTTGAGGTCTACTTCTCATGTAATTAATGAGTTTAGTGATGAAAATTCAGTAAAGGTTGCTGATGGTTCCTTCTGAATTGCATGGCTCAAAAGCTTCTGTCAGCCAATAGTCTCATTAATTTTTAGTCAAGAAAGTGAAAGTAAAAGTAATTTTGATGATTCCAATTTTTTGCCCAGCCATTTTTTTATGTTGTTTTTATCATATCTAAAGTATACTATTAGAGAGTTTTTAGTATCCACATGGTATCTTCTACTTTATTTGCAACTACCGTGGCATGTCGTCCATCCACATGTCATCTCCCACTTGATTTGAGGCTGATGTGCCACGTTCTCAATGTTCTGTCTTTTTTCTTCAATTTCTGGTGACTTTATTGTTATTTCCAAAGATTTCAAGATCTTAGAGGCAATTTTGATATACATTAGACAAAACTTTGATCAAACCCAATTTTCACTTTGGCGGGGATCATCAGTTGGAAATATATTATTCAAGGTTTATACTGTAATGATTTTGCCCATTTTTCAATATTTGATTATTTCATTTTATGATCTTGAACAACTTTTTAACGTATTCAGTAGGCGTAGATAATGTTTTGTAAAATAACCATTAATGATATCATTGAGCACCTTGAAAAGAATGCCCGTAATGATATCTTTTGCATGTTATATATTAACTGAATCATGCAAGGTTCAAGTAGCACATGGTTGCGTGCATGGACGATATAGAGAACTTTGGAGAGTTATTCTCCATTGACGGGTACTCATTCGACTTATGCTTGGGTGGAAGATTATTTTGCGGTGTGTGTCCTTAAATTCTTAAACCATTGCGGGACATGTATGTGGAAGGCCACCCTCTAGGAATCAACTTGATGCTAATATTAGAGTAGTAATTCTCAAACAAGATTCAGATTTCATGAAATTTTTTCATACAGGATTATTGATAAATAAAGTAGTCTTATCATGAGTCAGATTTTCGAACTCCTCATGTTCAACTTAGCATTGAACTAGCTTTTCTATGGCAGGTGGAACAAGTGATTAATGAAGAATTACCTGATCCATTACAAGTTGATCTAACTTCAAAGTTTCTTAAGGTTGCAATAAATTTAATTACAACAATATTAATCCACTTTCGAAATAATTTTGTCTAACAGTAATTGCATCACATTTGGTGATGCAGATGCAAGATCTGACATTGGTTGAGGTGATTTCAAGGCTTGAACATGCAGCGGCCAATAACGGTAACGAAGCATCAGTGTAAAATCTTTGATTTATTCATTGATCATCAATTCAATTCTTATTAGTCATGTTTTTGTATTAATTCAATTGATTGGAACAATCTTCCTATTTTTTTCTTTATTGAATGTCGGAGCTATGGTTAGATCTTAACCAGTGGTCAGATTCTCGAGTACATTGGACGGAAGGAGGTATAAGTTATTAGATATTTACTTCAGCATGAATAATTTTAAATTTGTATGGGAATCACTTGTAATGATCTATTGTTAATTGCAATATTTAATGATCGCTGCGATACCTAATATCATTGGCTGACTTGCAATATCATTTACCAAGTTTTTTTTCTTCTAACAATTAAAGAAAATTTTGTTGCAGAGTAGTTTATATAAGTGAAATCTTCCCATGCCTATTTCAAAGTCTGTAAAACATTTACGAAATTTACTAGACAATAAAGTATTGGATTTTGCAAAATATATAGGATAAATGTTTTGGACGTACTACATTGAACAAAAATAATTATGCTTTGCAAAACATACTACAAAGTTATTGGACATATAAATTACAAATTACATGTTACTCTTCACAAATAATAAAATTAGTAATATTATATTTTGAATTTTTCATAACTTTTTATTTTTTTATCAAGAAACTATGTATGAAATTTAATGCATATACTACATTTGCTATAAAATTATTCACATTGAACATTTATAAGCATATAGGACATAGAAACTTACAAAAAAGATATAATTTTATAAAATTGATATATAACAAATAAGACGAGTATAAACATATTAAAACATAAGAATAACTTTGTTCCAAAAAAAACATAACAGTAATTTCTTTCCAAAAAACTCAACGTACTACGCTTAAAATAAAAAAATATAATAAAAAGATAAAATTTAATACATATTATTCAAAATTCAAATGTAGATAATTAGTAAGACTTTACAATTATATGCTTTTTTTAGAATCATTATAACTTTATTCGTCTTCGGTGAATAAAAATTATAAATGTTAAACACAATCTCGTGCATCGTACGAGTCGAAACGCTAGTAGGAAAAAGGACTCTGTGGATAGGACGCCTAAAATGGAAAAAAAAAACCTCTTTAAAGAGGATAAATGGAGTATAATATATACTATAATTTTAATTAGTTAAGTATAAAATTATTCATAACTTTTATAAGTTCTATACATTTAAATAAATAAATAAATAAAGAGAAAAGTAAGCAATAAAACAGAATGAAAGAGGGAACGAATTCAATGGTTTAAAAAAATTAAAGGAACAGTTGCATCCCACCCCACGGTCTCAATATTATTTTTATATAGTTACTCCCTTAATTTCAAATTAAATTATAATTTTTTTTTTCTATCTCACATTAAACTTTAGAATCTAACTATAGTGTACTTGGAGCACCTAGACAATCTTAACTATTAGATTAATTTCTGATTCAATCTCCACCATTAAATAAGAATAGAATAATTAATTTTTTTTAAAAAAGAAAACTATCCCCCTATCCATTTTAAACTATATTTTTGGGGTGCACCTAAAAATAGAATAATTAATTTTTTTTAAAAAGAAAACTACCCACTATCCATTTTAAACTATATTTTTGGGTGCACCAAGCACCCCGAAATTCCCTAAACTTTATCACCTAAAAAAGAAAATATCATATCAATCTTCATTCCTAAAAATACATATTAATCACAAATTTACTGCTCACACCTAACACAAATAATATAGTACTTTATTATTTATTTATTACCTCAAAATATTATATTATCTTCCAAAAGTCAATAAAGTTAATCAAAAAGAAACTTTTTCTTAAACTTTGTGTCTACAATAACGTGAAGTTTATTCTCGGATGGAGGGAGTATTGTTTGTTTATTAAAGGTATTACTCCCTCCAATCATCGCAAATGTAAAATCACGTGAATTAAGGAGTATTATTATTTTATATAAAGTGGATAGTTGTATTACTGAGGAATGATGAACCATGTGTGAGCCCTTTTGCTAAAAAGGAAAATGGATACTTTAATAGTGGACGATCCAAAATGACAAAATGGATATGTTAGTGATGGACGGAGGGAGTATTATTTTTCTTAAAATATATTATCACTTCTATTTATACTACTACTAATTATTCATAAAAATAAAATCACTTTTTTTCACTGTCACTTTTTATTAATTCGAATATCACTTTTTAAAAATATTGTTATTTTTTATCCGTCTCACGTAAATTTATCGTGATATGATTTCATGAAAGTGTTTGTTAAGAAATATAAAAATAATAATAATATTCCCTTCCATCCCTCTGTAATGTACGTGTTGTGTCATTTAAGTTCGTCCCAAAATAATGTGTAATTCTGTTTTTTATAGATGTGACCCACACAAATCAGTTATGACAAAGACTTGGGTGGGACCGTCTCTCAGATCGTACTTCGTGAGATGACCTAAATTTATAATATTAGAGGGCCATGTTTGGTTTTGATTAAATTCGAAATTTGATAAATTAATTATAGAAGAAAATGAAAGGGCGTTATATTAAATTAGAAAATTAAAAAATATGGAAGTAAATTAAATAGGGAAAAGACTTGTGTGAAACCATCTCACGTAAGGGTTTACGTGAGACCGTCAAAAAGTGATAACTTTTGTAGATAGCAGGATTTAATCATCTGTTAATGATGAGTTAATGTGGCTGTTTATGGGTGAGTGGGGGATTATCCACACTAATCTAACATAATTATTTAGTGGAGAGAGAAAAAATGCGAGTTAGTTCCCTCCAGACAATCTTGTGCCCTTTTGGAGGTAAATATTGTATTGTTTATTCATTTGGGATATACCCATATATATTGAGTGGCCTGACGTCATCCAAATATCTGAATATATCGTCAAGTCACATCACAATAAATGCAGTTATTGTTGACATTAAATACTATAGCCTTACGTGGTTATATTATGATTCGCTTTAGGATATCCCCTATGCCCAAATACTAGGGGATATCTCTGTAGTCCTCAGGCAAGTGGCCAAGTAGAAGGAGGCAACCGACTCATCACGGCCGAGAGATTGGAGACGACGCGCGCGGTTATTTTTAGATTAAGAGCTCACCATGTTTGGGCTTTGATGATGACCATCGAGGGCATATGTCATTGGGCCTTATGGTAGGCGTCCCACTTCTTGCTTCCGAGGGCCCAATCTTCTGGGTCCTACCACATTAGCCCTCAGGCCTCGTCGTCATGAAAATTTGATGAGTGGCGATGGGGCCTTCGTCATTAGTTCGTGTGACCCAATTTTTCAATTTGAATTTCAAAATTGTGAGGCGACGCGCCGTCACCAGAAGATTCTGAAGTGACGTTTCGAGATCTGGGATAAACTTTTGAGGCGCCACCCCATCATTGCATTGCTTAAAGGAAGTGTCTCATATTTATTGCTCTTCTTTCAGAGTCACGTCGGTTGGGGGGTGTATCAGTATATAAGGACGCATCCTTGTTTCCTAATATTCACATATTCTCCATCCTCTTTATGCTCTCTTTTCCCATCTGTAGGTAATATCTTTCTCTTTCCTTGAATAGTTGTATGAAGCTAAACGATCATTCCAGTTGCTGAGCGGGTCTGAGACGAGTGGTAAGTGGCGGGAAAGGGGTTTCAGAGTCTCTGGAGAGGGCATACCAGGAGTTGGGTGGCGATAACTAAGTTTCTTCTTCCTTACAGCGCCCTCGGCTATGTCTCGTTCCCTGCCTTCTTCATTCATGACGATGGATGTCGTACCAGACCCAGTGAATATCAGGACTCGATCGCATTGCACGATGGGGCCCATAACAGAATGTTGACCTACTTCTAAGATAGCTCGATTGCTCTCGTGCAATTTAGGGAGTTATCCTTGAAATACGCGGCACCGGGGTGGAGTTTGTTAGTCCCATCCCTAATGACCGGGCAAGTAAGCCGACTGTGGGGCACATTGCGGTGAATGGTTCGATGTTGAAGCTAGGGTTTCGCTTGCCCATTCACCCTTGTTTGGGCCTCCTGCTCGATTACTTGAATCTGGCACCGGCTCAATTATCGTCGAATGCCTGGGCTACGGTGATTAGGTACATCCTCCTATTCTGTGAAAAAGGTTATCGCCATTTGTCCCCAAAGGAGATTGAATATCTGTGTCGTCCTTCAGAAGAGAGTTCGGCCAGAGGGTTTTACAGCGTCAATCCCACACACGGGATAGCACTTTCTGGAAAGTCTACCTCCATAAAAAATTAGAAGGAGTGGTGGTGTTGGGTGGCCGGTGAGTGGAAGCCGGCACATATTAGAGTTCCTTCCGCTTTTCAGCTTCTTCATGCACGTGGAAATTTATATTTTCTACCCTTCTTTTCTTTTTTCCGACGGCTGACTGACCGAGTCTTCATTATTTTTTTTATAGATAGGGACAATCGCCCAGGGTCTCCCCTTTCCAAGAAGTTCATGGAAATAGTGAACGTTGTCTTCAAGATGAGTCGATATGAGAGAAATACTGACATAATCACCGGTGAGCTTTTGATCAAACATGGGCTCATGGTGGATCTGAAAGCGCCTGCTTTGTCATTGGCGGTGACCGTGGCTGACCACGGCGAGGCGAGTTTCGAGTTTCCAGGGACCTCGACTGTCGTTCCGAGTCTCCCAGTTGGGGTAGTAGTAGCGTCATCAGGTGGACGATACTTCACCCATGGAGCTGAGCCCCCAAGCCGGAGCAAAAGACGTTCTTGTACTAGGTTCTGAGGAAGGCGCCCGGGTCACCGAGGAGGGCATCCGGCAGGACACAGTAAAAGAAGTTTGGGATCCTCTACGACATGAGGAGTTTGGCAATATGGTCGTTAAGAGAGAGGGAGAACAGGAGAAAGACTACCTGCTTCCCAATTTCGGCTGTCTTCTCTAATCGTCCGTCCTATGCAGTGACAACCTGGGAGTTCTAGTGGAGCCGTCCTAAGCGACCAGCCACCATCTGGCTGTGGTCCTTCTGAGCCCCAAGCAAGAGAGCTCGGGCTGAGAGTTTTGGTTTTTTTACTGGTGGAGCCGCTATGGGGGTCCCTTCGATCAAGACTCTTTACCTGGGTTTCAGAGTTGATGCCTCCTTCCCGGATCTCCCCTCTCTTCCACCGATACTCTGCAGCCTTTACGGGTCGAACCCGTATGATTTCAGTCAACCAGATCTCTCTGCCTATATGCGAAGGGCCATGGAGTATGTCCCCATTGGCTTTACTCAGGAGAAGAGCGACGCTATTGGGGCTCTAAACTCCGACGATATCATCTACGCGGCAATCGGATATCAGTCGTGGGCTCTGAGCTACTTAATTCAGGCGTCCATCATTTTGGCTCACTGAGGTCAAGACATAACTCAGTCCGCCGATATCCACCGCCGGCATGAAGCAGAATTAGCTCGAATGAAGCAAGAGATGGAGGAGACAGAGCAAAGGCACTTGGAGGAACTTGAGTCAGTCCAGGAAGAAGCAGCTCACCAGCACAGAGGCTCTGGAGGCCATTAAGGGAGAGCTGAAGTTGTCTGAAGAAAGACTGCTTCCTCATTAAGCAGCATTGAGAGCTGTCAAATAGGCTCAGAAGGGGTTGGAGGAGAGAAGCGAACGTCTGGCTCTGGAGATGGATAAGGTTAGGGAGCGACTTGTTGATCATCAGAGGAAGTTAGAGGCAAAGGAGGCTGAGATGGCTGCTCTCACCATATGTATCAGGCCGACTTCTCGGTCTTGATAAATTCCGAGAGGAAGGTGGCTGGGATAGTTGGGTTTGCCAAGGCTTTAGCGCACTCGGCGTGGTTAGCGAATGGAGTCGGAGCCACTGTTCTTCTGGAAAATTTTTGTCGGATGCTGCACGCTCGGATCACCGCCTCGGGGTTGCCGGCTGGCATTGATTAGGAGTCGGAGGGAATGAATCTCGCTCCACTAGGATATGTGTCCTACTTTTTCCCCGTATTAGGCTTCACAAGTCGGGGCGTCGACTTCTGCAATGGCTCCTTCTCATCTGGCTTCTGTCTCGATTGGCCCCTTTGGTGGGACTTAGAATTTGGAACAAAAGCCTTTGTACTTCTTTCTTTTTTTTGTTTTTATTTTTTACTTAGTTTGTATTTTTGTTCTTCAATGGCAAAGATAGCATTAAATATTGATTCTGACACACATTAATTATGCATTTAATGCATTTGATCTCCCAATATTCTCGCCGCCACTTTTTCTCGAACTGTCACATTGGCTATCATTCTCCCACGCCTTTCTATCCGATTGCGGCCACATGTCAGGATCCGACGATTCTTGTTCCGCCTATATGCGATCGCTTCAAATTCTGGGGGGAACAACTATCCCCTTTCTCCCATTTTCCTTCAATAAAAGGGGGTCTGCCATGCAAATGCCAAGGTTATGCTCAACTTCTCTCTATTTTCTCTGCAACTTCTTTTCCCTTCAATTTTTTCTGTGAAATCTTTTGCCATGGCTCTTGCTTTTTCTCATAAGGTACTTGTGCTTTTTCTTCTGTTCTTTAGTTATTTCCTCTTTTCCCTCATGGCAGTCGACTCAAGGTCTTCTCAAGAATTCCTTAGTTCCGAGGAAGACTATGAGGCTAACAATGCTAGGGCTCCTCTCGTAATCCCCGTAACTCAAAAAGGTCACCATTCGGTTCTACTGCTGCCTCGTTACGAGCTTTCTCGAGAGTCTGCTCCCCTCGGGAAAGGATCACCACGGCGTCGAGTGGTGCCTAAGACTGAAGGTCGAGCCTCTCCCTCATTTGTGAATTTGAAAGATTCTGCTGAGTCCGACATTTTGAGTCGTCGTCCGGTCGCGGTCGTGCAATGACCAACTCCACACTGAGAGACCATGCCACCAGCATGCGGGAGGATGATATGAATACTGCTTTTAATCTGTACAGTTTATCCCAGGATAGGATTCGGGACTCCTACTTATCGCGAACGTCCTTGGAGTGGCGAGCTTGATCATGCTGCTTTCAACATGGATATGTTTGCTGCAGGCGTTCGACTTTCATTGGCAAACATTATCGTTCGGGTGTTGATCAATTGGGGTTTAGCTCCAATGCAAATGATTCCTTCGGCCTGGGCTAATCTGATTGGCTTGTTAGTGCTACTCAATAAGAGTGGATGTACTTCTCTCACTGCTCGAGATATCAATTATGTCTATCAATTCGTTCCTGATCCCAGTTGTCAAGGTCATTATTATTTGCAAGTGCAGCAAGGCGTACACCTTATTTTCAACAGGAATCTATAGGTGGTCAGTATTGGAGGCGGTAATGATTTTGGATTCATGGGTTTGAATTTCATGACCCACTCGGGAATTATTTGCTCGTACCCTGTGCATTTCGAACTCCTGAGTCTCGTAAGTCCCTCTCCTTCCTTTCTGTTTTTTTTATCGTTGTTGTTGTTATTGGGACTACGTATATCTCTTGTTATTTTTGGCCTTATTTTGTATTTCTTTCCTACTGGTAGCCCCGATCTGCCCAGCTGAGGAAGAGTTATCCTTGGGTTTTCGTCGAGCCTTTGATGCGATCAATTGGATGAATCTTCCACGTGATGTCTCTCAACTTCTGACTGATAAGCGCCTCTCGGATGCCAACCTTTATCAAGATCCGACTCGGGCTCCTCCAGTAAGCTTCACGTGGAGGGTAAGTGACAATTTCACATCTTGGGATGCCGCCCTTGATGAATATTTTCCAACCACGTATATCTTCCGCCTTGGAGGCCATGCCAGGAGGCCGGTCTAAGTTCGATCGCGGCCGAGAATACTTCCGAAGTCGTTAAGAGTGGATCTAGACTTTGTGGTGTGATCGCTGTGCACGCTGATAGAACCGAAGAAGTCATATCGGAAGCAGCCCAGAGTGAGATATGAGTTGCGGATAGAGGTCCTCGCAGGGATGGTGAGGCAGTACATGTTTGTCAACCGAATAAAGGGAAAGCTCCGATGGAGGATGCAGAGATAAAGAAGTGTGACGCCTTTGAGTCCATCTTTTGTTTAGGTCGGGCTTCTGGAATTTGAATCAATCCCGTTTAAGATCAGCCTGGTACCAGTCAGCCCCAGCCTCCCTGCACGGAAGACGATATAGGCAATAGGAGGAAAGGTCTTGACAGCGGGGTCCACCTCCAAGATCCTCGCGTGGAGGAGAGTGCACGTGCTACGGGAGGCGGTGTTAGTGGTGGAGTTTCCCTAGTCGCCCTGGAGGAGTTACTGCGACTATGGAGCATGGGTGAGGCTCGATCGGCCATTAAGATGGAGCTGAGTGTTTCAGAGGCCAGCTTTATTCCCACCCATTCGTGGAACCCTGTGTTGTCTTGCTGGCTGCAGAGAGCTAGGCCCCACGAGAGTGGAAATGCTACTTCGGTGAGTGTTGGGCATGCTCTGACTTTCTTATGTCGTTTTCTCCTTCTGACGGAGTCTGGGCAAGCTATCCCTCCTGGAGTTGGTCTTAGTACTGGGGCTTCTACTCGCGCCGATGAATTTCCCTCTATGGCGGAGATTCGACAGACCATGGTGGCTGAGCAGCTTATCACTGCCTCAAATGCTCGGTCCACGGCTTATAGGGAGAGAGCTCGGCTGGCCGAGAGCCAAGTTCATCAGTTGGAGGCTGCTCGTTATCTGGCTGAGCATGAGTTGGAGCGTGAGAGGGAGCGCGTTGCCCAGCTTGAGGCAGTGGTGGCGTGGATGAAGAGTCTTCTCAACTTCTCTGGTGGTGGTGGTGGTAGTGGTGGTGCCGATCCCAGTGGTGCTGGTGGAGATGCTAATAGGCCTTCTTAGTTTTTGTACTTTTATTTTGACTACTGCTATGTTCTTATAGGACATTTCTGTAGCCTTCGTGAGGCGTATACTAAACACATTTTGGGTTTTAATGTTCTTATTAGTAGGTTTGTGGTAAAATGTGCTTCTTAAAATCTCCTTGCTCTTTTATTTATCTTGGGCTTTCGCATGGTGTTGTACTCATGCAACCTTACCACTTTTCCTACAATTTGTACATGTTGCGATTTGTCCTAGTGTATTTTATGGATAGAAACGTTTTAGATTCTGAGAGTTCCATGGATGCTTAATGCCTTCACCATCTAGTCCGCTGAGCTCGCACGCTCCATTACCAAGATTTTGTTTACTAAGTATGTGTCATCCCAGTTTGCACTAAACACACCACCGCCTTGTTGACAAACTTTCCTCATAACCAAATTTCTGGCCACGAAGTCCCTCCGATGCACTTTCTTATTTTATTGAGCCTCCAATCTTGATTTGTAAATCACGTGTCTTTCTGCTGCCTACAGTCAGAGTTCTTCCACTAAGTCGAGGTTGAGCTCCAATTCTTGATTGGGGTTTTCTTCTTGATAAGACACCCGAAATGTCGGATGAGCTATTTCTGCCAGGATAACTGCTTCTGTGCCATACGTCAAGGAGAACGGGGTTTCCCCTATTGACATTCTTGCAGTGGTGCGGTACGACTAGAGGACTCCGGGTAGCTGTGGGGCCCAACTCTTCTTGAGGCTCTCCAATCTGGTTTTGAGAGTGTATTTTATCACTTTGTTCACTGCTTCAACTTGTCCATTTGATTGGGGATAATACTGAGACGAAAATAGCTTCTTAATTCCCAGGCCATCGCAAAATTTTTGGAGTTGTATTCCCTTGAATTGCTTGTCATTATTGATCACTATGGCGTTGGGTATTCCGAAACGACAAACAATGTTTTTCAATATGAATTCTATCATATTGGCTTCGTTGATGGTCGTCAATGCCTAAGCCTCTGCCCATTTGGAGAAGTAGTCAACTGCAACTATTGCATACTTAACGCCTCCTCTGCCGGGTGGGAATGGGCCAATTAAGTCAATTCTTCATTTTGCAAAGGGCCATGGTGCAGCCGTCGTGATTAACTCGGTGGAAGGGTTCTGATCATGGATGCATATATCTGACAACTTCTGCATTCCCTAGCATACTCGATCACATCTTTTCTAAGGGTAGGCCAGAAAAACTCTTGCCTGATGACTTTCAGGGCTAAGGCTTGGCCTCTTCAGTGGTTTTCGCAGACTCCCTCATGTATTTCTGAAAGGACTTTTATGGCTTCCTTCTTGTCTAGGCATCTTAGCAGCAGCATCAAGTATCCTTTTTTGTATAGCACACCGTTTATCAGGGTTTACATGGTCTCTCAGAGTCGTAATCATCTGGCTTCTAGCTTATCTTCTGGTTCCCTTCCTTCTTCCAAAAAGGTCTTGATGGGAGTCATCCATGTCTTCTCCTTATCAATCTGCCAAACCGTTTTATCACTCGGGGATTCTTGCTTTATCAAACTAATGCTTCCCAGTTGCTCAGCATTCTCTGAAGTCACCAGCCGGGCTAGCGCATCAGCCTACGTGTTGCCCTATTTGGGCACTCGTGTGATGTATATGTGGTCAAACTCTCGGATCATATCCGTAACTAACTTTTGGTATCCCGCCAGCTGTTGGTCTTTGGCCTCATAATCTCCTTTTATCTGGTTGACTATAAGTTCAGAATCACTGAAGATCATTATCCTCTTGGCTCCGACTGTCAAAGCCATTCTCATGCCCGAGAGTAAGGCTTCGTATTCAGCTTCATTGTTGGTTGCGGGAAATCCGAATCGGATGGCCGAACATAACACTTCACCTGTAGGAGCTGTAAGTACCACGCCAGCTCTGGTGGCATGAGCTGTGGATGATCCATCTACTGACATTTGCCAAGGTTTAGTAACCACTTCTCCTGGCAGGGTGGGTATAATGAGCTCTACTATGAATTCCGCCAGGGCTTGTGCCTTGATTGCCATTCGGGAGATATACTTGATATTGAATTGGTTTAATTCCACGGCCCACTTCATCAGCCTACCTGCTGAGTCTGGTTTTGAGAGCACTTACCTTAATGGGAAAGATATCACCACCTCGATTGGATGTCCCAAAAAGTAGGGCCTTAATTTCTGTGCGCTCATCACCAAGGCATAAGCGAGTTTCTCGACCACGGAGTACCTAAGTTCCCCGTCTCTGAGCATTTGGCTTGTGTAGTACACTGGTTTCTATTGTTTTTTCTCAGTTCGGACTAGGACTGCGCTTAATGCTGACTCTGAAGTGGCAAGGTATAGGCTGAGGACCTCACTCGGCTGTGGTTTTGAGAAAGTCTGTGTGTTGGCCAATATGACCTTCAGTTCATCAAAAGCCTTTTGAGCCATTGGTGTCCAATCGAATTTTTCCTTTCGGATCACATCCAGGAGGGGTTTATACTTATCGGATGCCTAGGATAGGAAACGACTAAGGGACAAGATCCTTCCCACTAGTTTCTGTACGCCTTTGGAGTGCTTGGGGGGCTCCATGTCTTGTATGGCCTTTACTTTTTATGGGTTTGCTTCTATTCCCCTTTTGCTCACCATGTACCCAAGGAACTTCCCTGTCGATGCTCCAAAGGTGCACTTTTTTGAGTTTAACTTCATCCCATATTGTCGTAGGATACCGAACACTCTACTCAGATGGTGTACGTGTTCTCCTATGATTATGATTTTTACCAACATGTCGTCCACATATACCTCCATGGTTCTGCCTAGTTCTTCCTAGAACATCTTGTTTACCAACCTCTAGTAAGTGGAGCGTTTTTTAATCCGAATGACATCATTACCCAGCACAATAAATTTCTCTTAGTGTAGAATGTCGTCTTCTCTACATCATTCGGGTGCATGGAGATCTGATGATAGCCCGAGTATATGTCCATAAAGCTCATCAGTTCATGGCCCACAGTCGCGTCCACCATTTGATCAATGTGTGGCAGGGGGAAGCTATCCTTGGGGCATTCTTTGTTGAGATCAGTGAAATCGATGCATAGTCTCCAGAATTATTTGCTAGCAGTTTCTTCTCCTCCATTACTAGATTTTATACCAGTACTGGGTTAGCCACCCAAGAGGGGAATAGAGCTTCTCTCATAAGATTATTTGCTAGCTATTTTCTGGCCTCCATTTTGATGATCTCGTACTTTTCTAGACTGTATTTCCTTTTTTTTGTTCGACTAGATGGTACGGTGGGTTCGTATTGAGCCGGTGGCATGCGTGTTTTGGGTCTATTCCTTGTATGTTAGTTGGTGCCCAGGCGAACACTTCTAGGTTGGCTCTCAAAAATTTAATTAGGGCCGTCCTGTGCGGCTCCTTCAACTGTGACCCGACATACAATTCCAAATTCGGGTTGCTCGGTTCCATTCTTATAGCCTCAGTTTCTTCAACCGATTTTCCTTTTTTTCTTTTCTTTTCAGATCTTGGATTCTCGTTGGTGATTGGGGGTAGGTTGATTTCCTTATCGCCGAAAGTTCGAAACCTCCGAGCGTTCTTCAACTCTGGGTCTTCTGGTTGTGGGTTGTCGGCAAGCGGGATTCCCTCGCTGTCTCTTTGCTCCACTACCAACAACTGGAAATACGGGTCGTGGTAGTTGAGACTTTCTCTTTTTTTGATGAACGAACACTCTTTCATTTTCCTTTGGCTGCCCCTAACAGTGCCAAGTCGACCATCGGTGGTTACAAACTTCAAGCACTGATGGAGTGTGGACGGGACAGAGTTGAATTGATGTATAAAGGCCCTTCCTAGGATACAATTATACGGCGATAGGAGGTCGACCACTTTGAACTCGAGAGTGTGTTGAGCCCTTGCCGCCTGTTTCTCATCCAGCATTTGTATCGACAAGTCTGCCTGCATTAGAGGGGTAGTGATGGCATTGCCAAACTCTCAAATTTTGTCGTTACATGAAGATACTTTATGATGAGAGGATCCTCCGATGGCTTCAAATGCCTTCTTGAATATAATATTTGTGTTGGCGCCCGTATCGACCAGGCACTGATGTACTTTTACCCCTGATATCATGGCCGAAACGACCAATGGGTTATTATGGGAGATTCGTACCTCGACGAGGTCTCATTCGGAGAAAAATATATCAGTTTCGTGTAAAGGCGGTCGGGGGCTTACCGTGAAGACGTACTGGAACCTGTCGAGCTCTCGTAGCTTGGCTTTCCATTTCCTTCGGGATTGAGTGGTCAGGGCCTGAGATATCCCCACATAATTTTCATCCATCATATACACTTCTCGAGGTGGTGAAGGCAGGCGGTCGCCCGAATCTTCTCATCCTTGCGGACCAGTGGGTCCCTTTGGTCGTTCATTTATCACGATGGGCTGCTCCCTTATCCATTTTGGGCCAGTCATTAGCCTATCTAGCTTTCCATCTGTTGGCAACTGGATCGTGTGGTTCAAACGTGATCTGTTAGTAAACAGGCAAACAATAACAGCGGAAGTAAAATTTCAATGTTTACCGTACTTCTGGGTCGATGTAGAGGATGAACAGCAGTGAAGAACACCTCTGATCTTCTACCGTATGTCCCAAAGTCAACTCTGGTGTTGGGTGGTCAACAATCCCCAGAGTTCTCTCAATCTGCTCTCTGTTGTCTCCCGTATGTCAAATGAGGGACACACTTAGGTTTAACAGGAACTGAGATGACTTATATACTTGGGCTACAGTAGGGACCAGGAGGAGAAATTGGACTAGGCCTCAATTGAATTTAATTAACCAAGCTTAGCCCAAAGCTTTTAATTAAATCCAATAATAATAATATAGTCCACTAAAATATTATTACTGTACTACCCGTCCAATCCCAAAATTATGTTCTGGGCTCCTTCTTATTATGAGCCCGATAGTCTCCCCATGTTTAAGATATACAATGTCCATTAATTAATTAAGTTACTGACAACTCAAATTAATTAATATCTCAATCGAGAGTAGTACCACTCAACCTTATTATCATGCCGGAAATTAATCCACTTGCAAGATTTACATGATAAACCTTATGAGCTCCTCAAGGGGACATCATCAACCTATGATGGACATGGATTCCTTCTACAATCAACAGCACACCATAGAGATAGCACTACTTCCCAACTCACCGAGTATATTGATTTAATACTTATAAATCTCACTCATTGATGAATCAAAGAAATACATACTGCCCTACGTGTCGAGGTTATTGTATAGGGATTAAGAGCACGAACTTCCATAATAACAGAGATCAAGTTCTTCTATAAATCAGTATAAGTCGAACGATCTCAAGCGGTCCTTCTCAATACACACAAGTGCACTAATGTGATTCTATAGCCAAGACAAGCTAATACCAAACCACACTACAACCATACCGATATAGAGTCCCCGTCTATCTCAGTTGTGAGCATCTGTTTATACTTTATAAGGAAACCGATAATATGATCTTCCGCGTGTTGTCGCACTACATATTATCTACAATATAAAGTAAGTGGACTATTGCATCATACATATAAACGAATTATAAGATGCAATCATTTGATCATATGATTCTCATTTCAAATATTGTTATAACATTGTTCATACTAAAGCTAGACTTTTAGTATACAATCCAACAATCTCTCACTTATACTAAAAGACTATGCTGTCATGTCTTCTGCTATACATCTGATTCCTACTCCCACTACACGACCATTAAAAGCTCTCGCCTTAAGGTCCTTGTAAATGGATTTAATAGGTCATCATCCGATGTAATCTAGGCGACAACAACCTTCCCCTCATCGTACGATTTCTCGTAACAGGTGGTACTCGCGCTCCATGTGTTTAATTGCCTTATGAACTCGTGATTCCTTCAAGTTTGCAACTGCACCAATATCATCAATGTAAATTGTGATAACCTTGGGCAAACTTAGAAACACTTCAAAGTCCATCATGAAGTCTCTAGAGTCATATAGATACTTTGGCAGCCTCATAGGCTTCTTTCCATGATGGAGTCCGGAGTCTGAAATATATTTCTATATAACACTCCTCCACATTATGACTCTACTTCTTAAGATTAAACACATAACCTTTGAGGTGAATTTACTGCCGTCCAATTTGACTAAAAAATCCGAATCTTCGTAATCCACAAGAAGCAGTGAATCTGTCAAGTACGTCCACATATAATTTCCAGCCCTTCTCCGGCACTTTATATATGTGTCTTACCACAGTTCATCATTCTTGTTACGGGTTACGTTGATACCCACTGTTCATGCATCCAGCAAAACAGATATCCAACTTCGTTCATAGCATTCCTTAGATTAAGCTTCCTTATTCGCCGAAGTATAAGGAACCGCTTTTATCTTCTTTATCTACTTTTTGTGTCTCAAAGACACATCCACTTAGATAAATTCACATGCTAAACGAGTATGGACTGTATCATTTTTGAAACTTGAGATAAGCATAATGTCCTTTCTGTGATCCGTATTACCATGATCAAAAGGATATATTTTGCCTTTCTTAAGTCCTTCATCTCTACCACTTTATTAACCGTACCCATACGCCCGATAATACTCTTTCATTGTCTCCAATGAGCAAGATACTATCTACGTATAGTACAAGAAACACCACCACATTTTCGTCACTCTTTATAACACACAAGACTCATCCGCTCATTGATTTAAATCCATGCCACTGGATTACCTAATCAAAACAGATGCTACACGATCTTAAAGCTTGCTTTAGTCCATCGCTGGATAATTTTAAGCTTACTATCAAAATGCTATTAGTACTTTGCAATTAATCACTCTGGTCACTTCACATAGATATTTTCCTCAAGACTTCCAATCAGGAAAGCTGTCTTGACATCTATTTGTTGTTCCTCATAATTCAATATGAGCAGCAATACATAAAAGAATCCGGATCAACTTAAACATAGCTACCAGCGAACATGTTTCCTCATAATCGAACCATTTCTTTCTGAGTACACTTTTCCACAACAAGCTTTGCTTCCAAGGTTTTCACCTTTCAGTATGATCCTCTTTTATTTCCTATGACCACTTGCAATGGCTTTTATACCATTTTAGTGATCCTTCAAGCTCCAGACTTAATTTAGAATCCGTAGATTCTATTTCAACATACATTGCAACTTACTAAGATTCCGCATTTTAATCTTGTAGTGCTACGTCGTATCCGTGGGATAATACCATGTTTACTAGGGACCAAATCTCATGACTCTCCCAAAATATATATCTTACGGGTAGTTGAACAACCCTCCCACTACGACAAGGCATTACATGTAATTGTGTATCAGACGTGACACGCGTTGCAGTTTACCTTGTGGTATATCCTCTTGTACACTTGGTACTAATACTTAGTGTTTTCCTCTCACTTCCTTTAGAACAACTTATACATGGGTTTGTGATTTATTACATAGTCCTTTTCCAAAAATCTAGTTATTGAGTTAACAATTACCCTTCGATCTTTTGGACTAAATAAATCACCCTCCATTTTTTAGGATATCCCATATACAGACAAACGTTTCACGAATTACTGTATCTAGGGCATATCCATAAAATGAATTTAATTATTCCAAATAATTCATCATCTATCTAATCATAACCATAAGAGCCCTATACCTTCTTTCCACCACACCATTCAGTTGGGGCTTGCCCGGTGTAATCAACTTGAGATTTAATCTCAACTTCTGATCAATAGCTCCTAACTATCCCAAGAGGTATTCGCCATCATGATTAAATCGTAATGACTTAATATATTTTCCATGACGCTTCACTGTACCAGCCTTATAATTCTTGAATTAATCAAAGAACTTAGACATGCAGTGCATCAAATAAATATATTGGTATCTAGAATAATCTTCGAATATTCATAATCACCTCTCGCCTGGATAATATTAGGTTCGCTTGAATCAGAATGAACTAATTCCAACATATATATCTTTGGCTCTACACCCCACAGCCTTGAAAAGGCAGTTAATCATTTTTACTTTCAAGCAAGACTCGCAAGTTTGATAGTTTCCACTTCAGATAAACCTTATGGTCCATCGGCTATCAACTTTTGAATCCTACTCAAGTAAAATGAACTAGTCTTAGACGCCAAATGTATGTTTAGTTCATTTTCAAAGGTTCATTTCTCTTACTAATATTAGAAGATGTATTATTAATTACTATTTATTGCATCTGTGGGATGTACATGATTCAAGAGTTTACATATTATCCATCAACGTACTTTAATGGAATATAGCCTCATTCCTCATTACTATGACCATGTCATTTAAATGAAATAAAGTATCCATCCGTTAATGCATAGAAACCGAAATCAAATTCTTTCTATGAAACGTACGTAAAGATAATTTCTCATAATCAATCGTTTATTCTTATCATGAGATAAATAAACAACTCCCACTGCAATAGCCACTACCTTTGTAGTTTTACCCATGTTATTAACAATCTTATCCTTACTCAGTGATAAACATTTAGTGATTCCAGTATCTACATACTTCGTGTCAGTAGATGCCATTACTAATCATGTTTAAACAACTAGTGAATAAGATATTAAACTTGTTCACATTATGATGAAAATGGCTTTCCTTTGCCACATATTTTGTCAGAAGTTTCTCACCATTTACATCCTCTTGTAATTCAGGTGGAACTTACTCAAAACTTCTAGGCAATTATGGAGAATAAAATTAACTTAGGTTTCCCCTTCAACTTCTATTCCATGTATTTCCAATTCATTCATCAAATTCTATCATGACCTACCGCATTTTAAATTACTCGAGTATCCGAAGAGTTACATGAGACCATCATATTTCTATGAACCTCTCATCTCTTCACTAGAGACTTTAATAGGCATCATGAGCCGTCCTTTGAGAGAACACACATGTATATTTTCTTAAGCAGTAATTTTCAAAACCAAGATTCTTTTCTAATCAACTAATTTTGGACCAGTAAATATAATTTCTTTTAGTAAACAATTAGTGAAATAAAACCATTCGAAATTCAGAGAATCACAAATAAATATTCCGATCAAATCTTCGAATTTTATCCTTTTATATTGATTCCCTCAAAACAATATAAAATTAAAATTCACCGACATCTCAAGCACCGTGAGTCTGCAAGCCACGTTAGTGTGGACGTTTACAAACCCGAACATTTACACGAGAAGGTTTTACCCATTAATTTCATTTGTCAACCTAACTTTATGACAAAATAATTAATAGTCGGTTCCTCTTTAGCCATGTAAATAATAGCAGTGACTCCGTTGGGGAGGATACTAATTATTCACATCTAAGTGTACACCATTATTTGATCCCAAGTCCGCTGCCCAAGCTTATGTGCCTTACTGTTGGAGAAGTACACACGCGCTCAGATAACTTTCTACAACCATCAATTATATAAGTTTGTACTAGTGAACCCCATATAAGCTCATCCGTTAGGGAGGAAGGCACTATAGCCAACGCGCAAGTCCATATGCATCACATTACAAACAATAATTATTTAAAGAAATTTGTACCAGTGATCCGTGAATAAACTCATCCGTTAGGGAGGAAGGCTCTATTGCCAACGCGCAAGTTTACTCACATCACTTACAAACCAATAATGGAGGCCGCGGGAATTAATAATCAATCCCCTCTCCCACTTAGTTATTTAACACTGAGGGTTTTTAACATGCATATAATATTCCAAAATAAAATATACATCTTAGACATGCTTCTATTAACAACAATTTAAATAAATAAATCACATAGAACATGCCTTTCACATATACAACAATAATTGACAATTAAATCAATTAATCAGTTATATAACATTAATTAATTGCATAAAATATTGGATCAATTAAATAGGCCCTGCTGACCCAAACATCATTAGCATAAAATGAGCAGCCCATTAATTAAATAATTAAGCCCATTTACCCTGCCAATTTATGCATTAAGGTCTAGCCCAATATTTAACCTGACCCAACATCAAGCCTACAATTAATTAAAACCAGCAATTAATATTACCCAGCAGCCCATTACCATTTTAATAAAATTTGGGCTTAACAGCCTAAAACCAAATTAAAAAAATGAGCAGCCCATTAATTACTGTATATGGCCCATCAGGCAATTAAATTTGCCCAACTACAACAGCCCACAAGCATTTTAATTAAATATGGGCCCAACAGCCCATAACCAAATTAAAATAAAATTGGGCCCAGCTGGGACAGCCCACACACAACATTGCAGCCCTAACCAACAGCCGCCAAGCATCAAAACACAGCGCCATCGTGAACCGCAAGACGTAGTGGCCGCTGCTATCGGCGGAAGTGCCGTCAGCCCACCGCAGTGCGACGATCCGCGCACCCGACAACGACCACCAGCTTTCTGCCGTCATTTCAACCATCACGCCCGACTGCGACCACCGGAATGCATCGCCGGTTGGTAACGCCGATCGATATCGTAATGCGATGCCATCAGCGGCGCCGCGGAGCCGCCAGCCTCGCCGGTCGCCTGATAAAATACGCCGACAGCCACCAGCTGAAGAGTGGTGTCGCTGCCTCGCCTCATCAGCACTTCCCGCCGCCGCTGCTACAATATCGTCGGCCATGGCAGACCTGGAAATTTCAGTCTACAGCGACAACCATCGTCGCAATCCCGCCGCCGTCCAGAACTTGCCATCCGTATCAAGTCTCGCCGTCGTCATCAGCCAGCCATGCCAATCAACAGATCCGACAAAGTCCAGTCGCCCCCGGCGTAGTCTGTAAAATCTCCAGCCATCGACTGAACAGTCACACCACTTGACTGTCTTCGATCGACAGCCAAGTTTCTGGCCAACGTCTCGACTCTTCTCCCAGACACGCCTCGCCTTGGAGTCATTGCCGCCGTGCCGCCATCACCACTCGCTGCTGCCAGTCGTACCAGTCATTTTTCCAGTACCGCCGTGATATCACTGGTCGGCCCGAAGCCACCATCCATTGATTGTCGGCGCCAGTCAAATTCTGCCTCCTTGTCAGACGACCACGCGCTGCCGGGAAGAACACACATCGTGTAGTGTGCGCGTGTGTGATATAGACAATACAGATTGTATTTGTATATGACAATTGTGTGTACAGTGCATATAAAAAAATACACATGAATAAAAAAACACACATCAAATCAAACATACAAGTCAATCTGTCAGTCAGTCTAAACACACGAAAGGTTCAATGAACATGTGATTAAAACTAGATTAAAATAATTAATCAAATAATCACAAAAATATCCATACAAATCACGTTTCACCAAGAAGCCATGCTCTGATACCAATTGTTGGCAATTGGATCGTGTGATTCAAACGTGATCCGTTAGTAAATAGGCAAACAATAACAGCGGAAGCAAAATTTCAATGTTTACCGTACTTCTGGGTCGATGTAGAGGATGAACAGCAGTGAAGAATACCTCTGATCTTCTACCGTATGTCCCAAAGTCAACTCTGGTGTTGGGTGGTCAACAATCCCCAGAGTTCTCTCAATCTGCTCTCTGTTGTCTCCCGTATGTCAAATGAGGCACACACTTAGGTTTAACAGGAACTGAGATGACTTATATACTTGGGCTACAGTAGGGACCAAGAGGAGAAATTGGACTGGGCCTCAATTGAATTTAATTAACCAAGCTTAGCCCAAAGCTTTTAATTAAATCCAATAATAATAATATAGTCTACTAAAATATTATTACTGCACTACCCGTCCAATCCCAAAATTATGTTCTGGGCTCCTTCTTATTATGAGCCCGATAGTCTCCCCATATTTAAGATATACAATGCCCATTAATTAATTAAGTTACTGACAACTCATATTAATTAATATCTCAACCGAGAGTAGTACCACTCAACCTTATTATCATGCCGGAAATTAATCCACTTGCAAGATTTACATGATAAACCTTATGAGCTCCTCAAGGGGACATCATCAACCTATGACGGACATGAATTCCTTCTACAATCAACATCACACCATAGAGACAGCACTACTTCCCAACTCACCGAGTATATTGATTTAATACTTATAAATCTCACCCATTGATGAATCAAAGAAATACATACTGCCCTACGTGTCGAGGTTATTGTATAGGAATTAAGAGCACGAACTTCCATAATAACAGAGATCAAGTTTTTCTATAAATCAGTATAAGTCGAACGATCTCAAACGGTCCTGCTCAATACACATAAGTGCACTAATGTGATTCTATAGCCAAGACAAGCTAATACCAAATCACACTACAACCATACCGATAGAGAGTCCCCATCTATCTCAGTTGTGAGCATCTGTTTATACTTTATAAGTAAACCGATAATATGATCTTCCGCGTGTTGTCGCACTACATATTATCTACAGTATAAAGTAAATGGACTATTGCATCATGCATATAAACAAATTATAAGATGCAATCATTTGATCATATGATTCTCATTTCAAATATTGTTATAACATTGTTCATACTAAAGGTAGACTTTTAGTATACAATCCAACACTATCTTCTTCTGCTAATAGATCTCGGCAATTGTTGGTGTCGTGACCGATGGATTTATGATACTTGCAGAATTTCTTCTTATTTAACTTAGCTGGGTCTGCTCGTATTTTTGGCGGAGGACTCAATAAGTTGGCGTCTTGGATTTTGTTGAATATTTTCTCAGGAGTAGTTCGAGCACCTCAGTTATTTCTTGTACCTGGTCATCTTCTGGGAATGGCTTGAAGGAAGATGGAGTCCTATAGTCCTTGTCTCCTTTCTTCTTCTTCTTGTCGCTTTCTTTGTGGTCCCTTTGGACTTCTTATATTTCTCGAGGATTTCTTCACTATGGATGAACGTGTGAGCCGAGACCATGAAGGTTGCGTAACTTGCTAGTAGCTTTTGCTGACAGCTAGTCCACATTGGGGTTCCGGGAGTAAGGCCATTGTTGCCAAGATGGTCGATGTTTCACCTGAGATCTCTTCCGTGTTGGCACACTGCTTATTGAATCTTTTCATGAAATCTTTGAGGGACTCCTTCGGTCCTTGTCGTAGGCAAGCCAACTTCTATTTCGGCTCTTTCCCTGTCCCAAATATGCAAAGTGGGATAAGAAGGCTATAGCGAGTTGCGCCCACAAGACGACTGAGTTAATTGGAAAAGACTCAAACCACGAGTACACTTTATCTCCCAGCATCAGGGGGAACATCTTGCATCGATCCTCTTCTAAACTCCCTTGTGCCAGCATCCAATCCTTTATTGAGATGTGTTGTTGGATTAAAGTCATCGGCATATTGGGGGATCTGAGGGATTCAGATCTTTTTCAGGGTGGTGGCTGTGATAATTTAATGGGTGAACGGGATTCTTCCCGACTCTGGGTCAGGAATGTTGTACAATTTGGTTGCGTTCTTTCTTTCTATCTCATCGAGTCATCTCCTCAGGGCCTCTATTTTTGAATTATGTTGTCGTCTTAGCCGGGTTATGGTATCATCCCTCATAATTTCTCCCATTTGCTCGTGGCGTGATTTGATTGGGTCTGGCTCTAAGCGGTCTTTGGCGCTTATGCATCCACCCATGTGTGCGGGAGACCTACTAGCGACTGAGTTAGCACGAGAGGCCGCTTTCCTTCATTCACGCCCTTCGTCTACTACTTTATGGGCTTTCCGTGGTCCATCTTGGGCGTTCTTTGGCTCCATTCGCTCGTGCACCGACCTTCTAAGTGGGGTCCGATCGTGCTGCCGCTCATTCGTTTGTTTTGTCGAGTTCTTTTCAATGCTAAAACTCAATTTTTGACTAGCGCTCTTATGTCCAGTCGGTCGTTTTCCTTTCATCTATTTGAGGAGGTCAAAGTATTTCTGGCGGAAGTCGGTTTCTGAGTCGTCTTCTTTCGGAATCATGTCCCAAGGCGGATCTCTTTTCCACGGTTTGGGGAGGATTCAGTTCCTTCTAATGTCGGCTGGTAGTTGCACCGACTTTACTGGGGTTGCTTCCTCTCGGCCGTTCGTCATTTCAAACAAGGCCTGACTAATCGTTCACCCTCCAAAAGCGAAACTGGGTCCTTTCTCTAGCACCAAATGTAGATAGCAGGATTTAATCCTCCATTAATAATGGGTTAATGTGGTTGTTTATGGGTGAGTAGGGGATTATCCATACTAATCTAACATAATGATTTAGTGGAGAGAGAAAGAATGCGAGTCAGTTCCCTCCAGGCGATCTTGTGCTTTTTTTGGAGGTGAATATTGTATTGTTTATTCATTTGCGACATACCTATATATATTGAGTTGTCTGACGTCATCCAAATATCCAGATATATCATCAAGTCACATCACAATAAATGCAGTTACTGTGGACATTAAATGCTATAGCCTCATGTGGTTATATTATGATTCACTTTAGGATATCCCCTAACCCAAATCCGAGGGAATATCTCCGTAGTCCTGAAGCAAGTGGCCAAGTGGAGGGAGGCAACCGACTCATCACGGCCGAGAGATTGGAGACGGCGCGCGCGGTTGTTTCTAGATTAAGAGTTCACCATGTTTGGGCTTTGATGATGACCATCGAGGGCATTTGTTATTGGGTCTTATGGTAGGCGGCCCATGTCTTGCTTCCGAGGGTTCAATCTTCTGGGGCCTACCACAACTTTTATAAAGGAAAGTGATAAAATAAATTAATAAAAAGTGATAATTGTATTTCATGAACAATTTATATTATAAATAAAAAGTTATAACATTTTATAGCGAAAGTGATAATTTTTATTAAAAGTGAAAAATGATATCACGTGAGACGGTCTCACGCAAGACCTACCCATTAAATAGTCATTACATTTATACGTATTTTTCTACATTTTTTTCTTATTTTATTTGTATTTTTCTTATTAAATATAATAATTAAAATTTTATAATTTATTTAACTCATTTTTAATTTAAAAATTATTTATTTATAAAATGTGTTAATATATTTAAAAAATACTAACAATAATTTATTTAATCATAATTTATTTATGCGTATAATTTATATGTATAAATGAATTATATCATGAATAATTAACAATTACAAAGACTTTTGTGGAAACATGATGGATGATTTGATGAGAATGTTAAAAAGTAATAACATTCATCATGAGAATGATAGTCAAATGATGAAAAGTGATAATAGTGTTGTAAAATATTTCATGAATAATTTATTTATAATATAAATAAAAAGTGATAACATTTTAAAAGAAAAATGATAACATCTTTAAATAAAAAGTGATAACTAATTACCAATGTATATTTCACGAATAATTTATAGAACGAATAAATATGATAATATTTTTAATAAAAAGTGATTTCTAATACCCCCTCTGTCCGGTTCTAATGTATCCATTTGCTTTTTGCACGTGGACAATACTAAGGTTTTTATTTGTTTTTTGCACGTGAATTAAGGAGTATTATTATTAAAGGTAAAGTGGGTAGTTGTATTAAAGGGAAGTGGCGGATCATATTGGGTACTTTTTTTACTAAATAGAGGAAATTGATACCTTTGAAGCGGACGCCAGAAATAGTGAAATGGATACCTTAGAAGCAGACGGAGGGAGTATAAAAAAAAGTGATATTCATATAATTGAATTATTTTATAATTAATTCACTGAAATTATATAAAGTGATAACAAAAAGGGTTACATGATAAAGAATACTAAGTGATAATTATTTAATTAAATTATTTTATTAACTATTTGAAAGACAAATAAAAAATGGTAAATTTTTAAATAGTGAGGCTCTTGTGCCCCGGGACACACCGTATCCCCCTTTAAACACAAGAGTTCTATAAAATTTTTTGTGTTCATATGGGGACACAAGAGTTTTTACCATTTTTAATATTAAGTGACACATAATTAAAATAAAGTGATAATTGAATAATTGAATTATTTAATAAAATATATTTCTTGATAATAATAATAATAATATTTTTTATTAAAGCAAAATTTTTTTTATTTGAAATGATTTGATGATTTACAAATTTTATTTTGGGCAGAGAAACACTGGGAAACATATTAGTTAGTACATTTTACTCTTTCCGTCTCATAAATAAATTCACACTTTCTATTTTTGTTCGTCTTATAAATAATTTCACACCCCCAAATAAGGAAATACACACAAATCAATAACCACATAACACACTTTAATTTCAAAATTGTCACCCCTCTACAATTCACATAACTTACTTTATATTTTATTTATTACCTAAAAATACCAAACTACCCCAAAAAGTAAAGTAAAAAATAACTTTTTCTTAAACTCCGTATCTACAATAACCGAGAACTTGTCTCTGGGATGGAGATGGATAAAACTAACCGAGCCCTTCTTTTTCGTAGTTTCTTTATAATTTAATTTAAAATACTTATTTAATTGAATTAATAGATGATCAATCGAATAGACCAATATCCACCCATCAGTTAATTGCTCTCACACAATACTAATACAATTATTCATTATATATTAAAATATTGAGTTCAACTTTGGTGTACTTGAACGACTTCAACCGTTAAATCAAATCATAATGTAATCTCTACCATTAATTAAATTAAATAATTAAAAAATAAAAATATAAAACTACCCCACTATTCCACTATTAGCTTATAAAATATGGGGTGCAACGGTGCATCAGGGTGCACCCAAAATCACCCTAAAATATTAAATCAATTTATCAGGAATTAAAAATAAAGGTTAATTATACTGTGCATCTACTTTAAAAAACCGTATATAAATATAAACAAAACATACACAATTATGAACACAAATGTATATAATTTAATTGTTAGTTTTTAATCAAAAATTAAGTGTAAAAAAATATAAAATTATTAAAAACATGTATACATTATTGAATAAAAAGTTAACATATGGATGCTAGTTTTTTTTTAATGAAAAACTTATTGTGGAAAAAGTATACAATTATTAAGAAATACATATATAAAATAGAATAACATATATACAAAATAGAATAAAAAGTTATACACATTTGAATGCACCCTGCACTCAAGTGCACCTAATATCAACTCAAAAATAAATGAGCACATCTTAGGACGGAGATAATAATAATGGACGTGCTTCTCGTTGGATTAGAAATTAAACCTCAGTCTCCAACTCCATCCTGCATATTAATTCCTGCTATGATGCTATCAAACCTTCTTCACTAAATTAAATGGATTGAGTTGAGCTCGATTTACGTATTAAATAAGGGGTATGTATCGCGTGAGACTATCTCACATGAGATCATTTTTCACTTTTTAAAATAGTTATTACTTTCGTTATAAAATGTTATCATTTTTTATTTATGCTAAAACTGTTCACAAAATAACATTATCACTTTTCATTAATTTATTATCACTTTTCAGTATAAAAATTATTACTTTCTAACCGTCTCACATAAGAACTTACGTGAGACGGTCTCACACAAGTTTTTCCTTAAATAAGATTCAACCACAAAATAACATTTTTTTTAATATAAAAATAAAAAAAAAAATGTTGAAAATACTTTAAATTGAAAAATGCAAGACACTATTTAAATTCACTTTTTTTGGCAAATATTGTTTTTAAGGTACATTGGGTCAAACATATCCAATTTAATTTTTTGACCCGGCATGTATAATGAATTTGGTACCCTAATTTCATTTGTTTCACACACTTTCAGCCGTCTCCCATCATCTCTCAAAATCACGATCTGATTTCTTTCCGTCACGATCTGTTCTTCCCCCTTCCACCTTCCTTTCTCTCTAAATATCATGATTAATTTATCAATCTTCACGATCTGTTCTTCCCCTTCTATTGCTCTGCCCTCTTTTCTCCTCCGCTCCCCCCTCAGCCGTCTCCTTCCTTTCTCTCGTCAATTGCAGTGCCTCTTCTCTCCTCCGTAAAAGGTTGCGGTATACTTTAGCAACTCCATATTACGGTACGGTGTTCTCTCCACCTCATCATTCCATCACCTTTATATTAATTGATTCATTAAAATCTATAATTGAATTTTAGTTTTAATTTATTATTGTACTTGTTGGTGAATTGATTTTGAAATTCAGTTATGGTATTTTAATTTAATTTGTTATTGAATATTGTTGTGATACTTCCTTGGTCTTGATCTTCAACAAGACACTTGATCACACACACACACTTGATGTTCAATCTATAGAGAATTAGATCAACACACACACACACTGAAAAAATAGTTTCTATAAACTCTAAACTAAGAATGGAAGAAGAGGAAGAAAGAATGCACAACAAGGAATTATAGTGGTTCGATCTTTATGATCTACGTCCACTTTGAGGGAAGATAACTTGCTTTTATTGATTGATGTATACACGAAGAAGATGACTGATATAGAGACTCTAGTCTAGCTCTAATCAACACTGTAAACTTGCAGCTGGAAGGATGATGATGCAGTGTGTTTGTGTTGATCTATTTATGTATCTTCATCACCAATAACTGATTGTTCCATGCACCAATAGAATGATCACACCTCATGAGCTTAACAACCATCTAACTGAAGAGTACATGATCACTTAACAAACTTAAAACTGCCAGCAACCAACCAAGAAACTGATTCACACTCCATGTGATCACAACTGCCATATGCATGTGTTTGCAGTGGGTAAACTAGGCCCGATGCAATGTGTATGACACATGCATTATGTCCATTGCATCCTATACTTCCTTAGCATCATAGAAACTATCTTATGTTTACAAGATGGATCTAGATTTACCCACCATTCTTCAACATACTCCACCTTAAATCAGGTATCCATCTTCAACTAAGACTACTACCTTCCCCCATTTGCTGCTTATATTGAGCAGCACTTTAGTTATCATTACACATCCCAACTAAGCCTAAGCTTAGTTCAAACTTTGAACTAGGCAAGGCCTTAGTTAGACAATCAGCAGGATTGACAGATGTGTCAATCTTACACACCTTGACAGCACCACTTTCAACAAGATCCCTCACAAAATACATCTTAACATCAATGTGCTTTGTTCTCTCATGATAGCCCTGGTGTTTTGCCAAATGAATAGCACTTTGATTATCACAGAACACCTTCACTGTTTCTTGCTTCACTCCAAGCTCTTTAAGCATACCACTGATCCAAATTCCTTCCTTAATAGCTTCAGTTAATGCCACAAACTCAGCTTCAGTTGTGGACAAAGCTACAATGGACTGATGACTGGCCTTCCATCTTATAGCAGTTCCATAAAGAGTGAAGATATAGCCTGTTAAAGACTTCCTAGTATCCATGTTTGCAGCAAAATCTGCATCAACATATCCACACAACACCTCAATGCCTTGACTTAACTTCTGAAACTTCAAACCTTTACTGACAGTGCCTTTTATATACTTCATAGCCCATTTTGCTGCTTCCCAATGTAGTTTGCCCGGAGATCCCACGAACCTGCTCAAAACACTAAGTGTAAAAGCCATGTCTGGCCTACAGCAGACCATACAATACATTAGACTACCTACTGCACTAGCATAAGGAGTCTTGTCCATATTCATAACTTCTATTTCAGTCTTTGGTCCTTGCTGTAGAGTCAACTTTACACCTTGTTTGAATGGAGTGGAGACTGTCTTACACTCATCCATATTATACCTTTTAATGACCTTTAACATATAAGCCTCCTGGTTCAGAACTAAAGATCCATTTATCCTGTTTCTGTCAATTTGCATTCCTAGGATCATCTTAGCCTCTCCAAGATCCTTCATGTCAAATTCAGCTTCCAACATTCTCTTCACTTTCAAAATTCCAACCATTGTATGACTAGCCAACAGCATATCATCAACATACAATAAAAGGTATGTAAACAGACCACCTTCTTCCATGAAGTATACACAGCTATCATGTAGACTTCTCTGGAATCCACACTTAACTATGTATTCATCAAATCTCAAGTACCATTGTCTTGGACTTTGCTTAAGACCATAGAGAGATCTTTTAAGCAAGCAGGCTTTTGAACTTAAGTTTTGAAGTTCAACACCTTCTGGTATAGTCATGTATATCTGTTCTTCTAATTCTCCATGTAGAAAAGCTGTAGTAACATCCATTTGATGAAGCTCAAGATTCCATTGAGTAACTAATGAGAGAATGATCCTTATAGAACAATGTTTAACCACATGTGAGAATATCTCATTGTAGTCAATGCCTTCTTTCTGTGAAAAACCCCTTGCAACTAATCTTGCCTTGAATCTAGGCTTTCCAGCTTCAACTGTAGATGGTTTCTTTCTGAAGATCCATTTACAACTCACCAGCTTCTGATGCTTAGGCTTCTCCACTATGTCCCAAGTGTGATTCTTATCCAAAGATAAGAGCTCTTCTTGTATAGCCATTAACCACTGATCACTATCAACACTACTTATAGCCTCCTTGTAATTCCCAGGTTCTAGTGATTCAACTTCAGAAGCAGTATACAAAGCATAAGAAACAAGATCAGCTTGGATGTATCTAGCAGGTGGTATAATTTCTCTTCTTTTCCTATCTCTTGCAAGATGATAAGTATTCTGACCTTCTAAGATGCTGTCATTACCACTACTAGACTTGTTAGGCTCCACCTGAGACTCAACATCATGATCAGAACCAGCTATAATTTTCACCTTTTCAACCAGTGGCATTTTTCCTTCATCAAAAGAAACATCCCTGCTGATCAAAATCTTTTGTTGGTCTGGACACCACAATTTATAGCCCTTTACTCCAGATGGATAACCAACTAATACACACTTCAAGGCTCTTGGTTCCAGTTTTCCTTACTTTATATGAGCATAGGCAAGACACCCTATTACTTTCAAGCTACTGTAATCTGCAGGTTTACCACTCCACATTTCCTCAGGAGTTTTAAAGTTTAGTGGTGATGATGGACATCTGTTTATAAGGAATGCTGCAGTAGTAGCTAATTACCCCCAGAAGCTTTTAGGAAAACCTCCACTACTTATCATACATCTGACTCTTTCAAGAATGGTCTGATTCATCCTTTCTGCTGTTCCATTTTGCTGTGGAGTTAATGGAACAGTTTTATGCCTTTTAACTCCTCTATCCTTACAAAATTGATTGAACTCATCTGACAGATATTCCAAACCATTATCAGTCCTTAAACACTTCAACTTCTTATCAGTTTGATTTTCAACCTCAACCAACCACTCTTTGAACTTGATGAAGGCTTCATCCTTGGACTTCAATATATAAATCCATACCTTTCTTGAATAGTCATCTATAAAGGAGATGAAGTATTTTCCACCCCCCTTTGTGATGTTCTTGGCAGGTCCCCACAAATCAGAATGAACATACTCCAATACAGATGAAGAGTTATGTTCACCAACACCAAATTTTAACCTCTTTGCCTTACCCATCACACAATGTTCACACTGACTCAAAGTAATTGAAGTGTGACCACATAACAGCTCCTGTTTAGCTAATTCTTGCAGACCCCTCTCACTTATATGACCTAATCTTCCATGCCATAGTAAGGAATTGTCTATTTTACTGGTGTTACAAGCTTGAGCAGTGACAGTATTCCCACACAAGAAATATAGATCATGTTTCCTAATACCTTTCAAGAATACATCATTTCCCTTTGTGACAGTCAAACAACCATCAGTTGACTGAAAACTATATCCCATGGAATCAAGATTTCCAAGTGAAATTAGATTTCTTCTTAGATCAGGAACATACCTTACATCATGAAGCATTCTTACTGTACCATCAGAAAGTTCAAGCTTGACAGATCCTCTTCCCATGATCTTACATGTCTGATTGTTTCCAAGAAGTACAGAGCCCTCAGTCTGATGTTTAAAACCTATCAACCAATGCTTGACTTGAGTCATATGGAAGGTACAACCAGAATCAATCACCCATTCTGAGGAGACTTCAGATGCAGTGACTGTCAAGACTTCAACAAAATTTGTAGTATCTTCTTGTGCAGGGGCAGTTTGATTTACCTGGTTTTGTTGACCAATTTCTTTCCCCTTTTCAATACCTTTCCCTTTGCTAGCTTTCCATTTGTAGCAATTCCTTCTCATATGGCCAGGTTGATTACATTGATAGCACTTTCTTACTTCACCTTCCTTGGCATGCTCTCCTTCTTTTCTGTTTTGCTTATTTCCATCATAGCCCCTCTTCTTCTTGTTATTTCTTTTAGCTTGATAGTTCTTCTTGACAATCAAACCTTCTCCTCCAGAAAACTGAGTGCTATCAGTTACCAACTGTAATTCTCTGGACTTGAGTGCTAACAACACATTATCAAACTTGATGGAACTCTGATTTCCATATAACAATGTATCTTTGAAACTCTGAAAAGATCTTGGAAAAACTGTCATCAACATGAGAACTTTCTCTTCTTCTGATATCTTTTTATCAACAGTTTCAAAATCATCCATGATTTTGACAAACTCATCAACTTGATCCAATATAGGCTTTTCATCAGTTATTTTGTAAGCATTAAGTTTCTGCCTAATGTGAAGTCGATTTGCTAAAGTCTTGATCATAAACATGGATTCTAACCTTTCCCAAATTCCAATTGCAGTAGTTTCCCTAGCAACTTCCCTTAGTGCCTTATCCCCCAAACATAGAATAATAGTAGAATGAGTCTTTTTGAGTACCTCATCATCTACTTGTGCTCTTGGAGGTCCAGCTGCTGATGGATCTTTAATGATCTCTGTCTTGACAGGTGGAGGTGGCTTCAATGCATCAATGAGCCCTTGCTGTGTCAAGATCGCCTTCATCTTGAGTTTCCAGAGACTGAAATCCGTTTTCTCAGTGAGCTTCTCAATGTCAAACCGTGTGGTGTTCATCTTCTCAGAATTCAGCAGCTGTGTTTGATGGTTATTTCCCACAGACGGCGCCACTTGTTGTGATACTTCCTTGGTCTTGATCTTCAACAAGACACTTGATCACACACACACACTTGATGTTCAATCTATAGAGAATTAGATCAACACACACACACACTGAAAAAACAGTTTCTATAAACTCTAAACTAAGAATGGAAGAAGAGGAAGAAAGAATGCACAACAAGGAATTATAGTGGTTCGATCTTCATGATCTACGTCCACTTTGAGGGAAGATAACTTGCTTTTATTGATTGATGTATACACGAAGAAGATGACAGATATAGAGACTCTAATCTAGCTCTAATCAACACTGTAAACTTGCAGCTGGAAGGATGATGATGCAGTGTGTTTGTGTTGATCTATTTATGTATCTTCATCACCAATAACTGATTGTTCCATGCACCAATAGAATAATCACACCTCATGAGCTTAACAACCATCTGACTGAAGAGTACATGATCACTTAACAAACTTAAAACTGCCAGCAACCAACCAAGAAACTAATTCACACTCCATGTGATCACAACTGCCATATGCATGTGTTTGCAGTGGGTAAACTAGGCCTGATGCAATGTGTATGACACATGCATTACGTCCATTGCATCCTATACTTCCTTAGCATCATAGAAACTATCTTATGTTTACAAGATAGATCTAGATTTACCCACCATTCTTCAACAAATATGTTGGTGATTTTGAGATTCTTAACAAAGATAAATATGAAAGATTTGATTTACTTATATGCAGGAAAGCAACAGGTTTGAACCTAATGAATTTTGAAGATCTATGAAAATTAACACTTATTCGGAGAAGCAGAGTTCTTTGCTAGACTGCAAATATTATGATAGTGCAGCAATTTTCGTCAATAACAATTTATTTGTTGGTGTACTTATTTTATAAAAGGGCAAAATTTTAAAATAGCCACTATTCCTTAAGTTGAATTTTTTCTAGCCACTCTTATAATAACAATTTTTTTCTAGCCACTTTATACTATTCATTCCAAAATTACCCTTTCTTTCTTTAAAATCAAAAATTTCTTTTTATTACCTCTACCCGATTGATATCCGTATATGATTTTCAATATCTTTTTTTTTTCATCACAATTTTCTACTTTAAAATAGACATAGTCCATTACGACCATATCAGGTCCATCATGCTTCCGTACATTTATTAAATAACATTAATCTCGTAATTAAACGATTTGAAATAGTAATAGTACCTTTTTTGACCGTTAGTCCACCGGGTATCCGGGAGGTTTTACAACTGCTCCTCACAACCAACCACGCACCCCGCAGTGTGATGGTTCAATCCCGTTCCTTCAGCGGACTTCAGCACAACCCTGGTTCGTTTCCTACACCGGGTGTACAGGTTGCTGCTACTGTTTCTCGCCGGAAAATATGGAGATTAAAGTTACAGAATATAATGGAAGGTTACATAATTTGGGCAGTAGCCCAAGATTATTTATTTATTGAATGGAAAAATTTATTACACACTCATCCTCACCGAACAAGAGGAGAAACTCCTTTAGCTACCTATGATAGCTAGAACCGAAACACTCATACAAAGAAAGAAAAGAAACTACAATATTTATTGAATGAGAGAAAACAGAGGGTGATGGTCGATTTCTTCTGCTTCCTCAAAATTCTTATTTATAGAGGCTTTCGGACTTGAAATCCGGATTTCAAAGCCTCCTAATCTTTTATGACGTCACTGCTTACGTCACTTCACATCGAATACCCACCTTTCAACAGCTGGCTGGTCCCTCTTTATTGGATTCTTTTTCTGTGACGTCACTGCATGCGTCACTTTTACCTTGGATACCAGCTTTAGTGGTTGGCTGGTCCTTCCTCTTTATTGGATACCCTCTGGTGGGTTACCTTCTTGTCGGTCACATGTTTTTACCCTTTCAGAAAGGTCATCTGGCTCTTGCTTTTTTGAGGAGTCATTTGTCCTCTTTGGTGCCTGATGATTCTCCCGGCCCTTAGGTATTCCGAAGAGGTTTTTCCCTCTTCTTTCCACGTGTCTCCTTTGGGGGTGGATCAACAGTTCTGATCATCCCTATGCCCAGCCTTATTCCTTTTCCGAACTCGGGTTCGGTTTGGGTAACACAGCTGGTACATACTTTGTTTGTCCATTGCCCAAAGTGGGCCATGTTGCAATATCTCCGATGGGTTTGTTTACTCACCGGAATCTTGTTTCTCCAGAGAAGTTCTTGTTTTTCTTGGAAAGCCTTCTCTGCAAACCCTGTTTTCTTCCCTGTTAAAGTATTCAACAGAAAAGACCCATTCAGCGACTTGTGCTCGAACTTGAATGTGAACTTCACCTCCACCATAGCTTTGATGCAGGCATACAAACCCCTTGCTCTTCGCGTAGAGATCTGTTCTTCAGAAAATGTAGAAACCAAAACTGGTTCCTTTCCAGAAGACTCCTTGATTTTATTTGATGCTGACACATCAGGTCTTCTTAGCTTGATAAAATGTAAGGCCTCGTGGTTGCCTTTCCCAACTGGTTCTGGAGCTGCACTGGTGAAGTACAGATCCAATACATCGCCTATAGATAGAGTCGAGTTGTTTTTCCAAGCCTTGTAAACTTTATCTCCCAGCCAGTTTGGAAGTTTTGCAATTTCTGAGAAACCTGGTGCAACAGTATAGATTGAGGCTAGTGCCCCAAAGTCATACCATTGTTTTACATCTATTGGATTTGAGCCTTCTCTCATCCAAACTCGGGGATATTCCCCAGATATGTCCACCCGACATTTCTCCGGTCGGATTCCTTGTCTGGTGTTTAATTTCTCCCAGCTGGCCTGATATTCCTGCCAATAAGAGAAATCAGCTATGTTAATACCAACCTTAGCAGGGCCTGTCATGGGCCTAAGGTTGATCTCTCCCTCTTTAACCCCAGAGGTGCTGGGTTGACTCGTCGACTCTGGATGTGACTCCAGGTCTTCGATTTTTCCTTGGACTGGTTCCTCTTTTGGAGGTTCCAGACTAGGACTTGTACTAAGGGTACTTGAATCCCTTGCTCCGGGTTTAGAGCCCCATTCTCGACTACTCTCCTTTTGTCGATTGCAATTGCTATCAACAGCCCGGAGGAGTGGCTCTCGTGTTGCTTCGAAAAGACTTGTGCCGTTTCGAATGCAGTCTCGTATGCGATTAGACACTTTGATCTGATCACTATCTTGTATTCTTCCAGCACGCCTTGCATTGAGTGCTAGATTCTCGAATTCCTTTTGGAGCAACTCGAGGTTGTCCATCAGGTGCCTTGAAACCGTCAGGATGGAGTCTATTTCAGCTCCCTCCATCTCTCGTCAGGAAATCTGCCAAAACATTATCAACAGATTTAATAATGACAATATTAAAATTATAATATTGGCATTCAGCTTGCCATCTAAGTAGTCTAGCCTTTTCTGGTTTAGATTCAATTTTATTTTTTAAAAGGCTTTGACGCTTGTGTTATCAATCTTGAGGATGAATTCCTTTGCAAGAAGAAATAGTGGCCATTTCTTGAATGCCTTCCGAACTGCAAAGAACTCCTTCTCATTGATGTGCCATCTGTTTGCTTCGCTCTCCGTAAAGTGCCCGCTACAGTATCTGCATGGCATCTCTCCTTTTGTTGTGGACTTTGTAAGAACTGCTGCCCACCAATGGTCACTGGCATCTGTATATAGTACTAGATCATCCTCGTCATTAGGAATGGCTAATTTGGGGAGCTTTTTGCAAACCTCCTTTAGTTGTTTAACCATTGCTCAGTGTGAATCTTCTCATTTGAATTCTGCATCCTTTTTCAACAAGGGACTGAACACCTTCCTGTATTGCGCTAGATTGTTGATGAACATTCCAGCAAAGTTGATCACTCCTAAGAAACTTTGGAGTTGTTTCTTGTCTTTGAAATCTTCGGGAAATCCTTGGACCTTTTCTACAATATGTGGTTGTAGAATAATTTCAGATTCGTCAATCTCTACTCCAAGAAACTCGATCTGTCTTGTTGCAATCACTGCTTTCTTTTCAGAGAGCACCAATCCTTCCTTGTGGCATACTTCTGAAAATATTTCCAAATGTACCAAGTGTTCCTTCATGTTCTTTGAGGCTATGAGGATATCATCTACATAGACAAACATGAATGAGAAATAATCTTTGAAAAGATTATCCATCTTCCTTTGGTATATTTGGGGTGCGTTTGCCAAGCCCATTGGCATGACATTCCAAATATAATGGCCCTGTGGTGTGGAGAAGGTTGTGAACTTCTTGCTTCCTTCTTCCATCATAATCTGGTAGAATCCAGATTTGCAATCAAACTTTGAGAATACCTTGGCATTCTTGATACAGTTGACCAAGTGTTCCCTACTTGGTATGTAGTATCCATGGAACTCCAAGATGTTGTTGATCCCTTTGTAGTTGATCACAAGTCTCGGCTTTCCCCGCTTGATTTCTCCATGATTTCGGACTAGAAATCCTGGACTGCTGTATGGAGATACTCCTGGTGATATTAACTTAAGGTCTAGATATTCCTTAAGTATTAGCTGCATATCCTTTCGATCCTCTTGGTTCATTAGGATAGGCTTATATCTCACGAACTCATACTCTTTTCCTTCTTTTACTTTGAGTGAAGCTTTGAGCTCGTTCTTATCCCACCAGGCTAAAGGATCCTCATTGAAGTTCCTCTGTATCTTTCTTTTGACGTCCTTCAAAGATGTTTGTTCTTCGATTGTGACGTCTCTCTGTAGGTTTTCTCCCAAGCTTGCTTTGAGAAGGTGGATTGTGTTTTCCTTTAGCTTCTCCATCTTCCATCCTCCTCTAGTCTCGGTTCTCATCTGAAGGACTGCTTCACCATATCTCCTTCGATCATTCATCTTTGGATGGCTAAGTTTTCCTTCATCACCACGCTTGCTGCGAAATCTGATTGGCATTTTTCGTTGAAATGCATTACGCAGTCTTGGTGCGATAATCTTATGTTCACAAAGGGTTGTGAAAATAAGCCTTCTTGTTGCATTTTCTTGGGTAAAATGCTTGAATGTCTGTAGGAAATAATTTCCTAACAGAATATCTGTTCCAGTTTCGTGAAAATATAGTGGTGGAGTTTTTACTTTGTACCATGGGGTACGATCTGCTCCTCCGATCATGATTTCCGCCTGTTTAATTCCTCTGTTAAGGATTAGCACTCTTTACGAGAAATCTTTTTCGAGAACTGTTGGCAGCTCTTCACCTGAGCCTTCCGGGAAGACTCCTTCTTTCACTGTGCAGATGCCGGCTCCTGAATCAATATACGCCGCAAAGTATTCTGCACGATGCTCTTTATATATCATTCCTATGGTGATATATATTGAAAATGGACTTGTGGCCATGGGTGGATCAGAGCTTGTAACCCTGAGGCTCTATTAGTAGACTTTGTATCTTTTCCCTTTGACCGTAAACTCCATTCCATCTTGTAGCCTTTCCCAAGGTTTGTGGTCCTCGAGAAACTCCAATCCCAGAACTAATTGTTCTGGAAATCTTCCTGTTATTCCTTCAATTACTAGCTCAAGTTCTTCGAGTTTGAGCTGTCCTTGATATCTCCCAGTTGTTGGTTGTTGGAGATAATACAAGACATCACAAGGAATAGAGTTTTCCCTTTTAGTGATATCGAATATTACTTCGACTTCTCTCCATCCTTCTGGGCATTTTAGTTCACCTTTGGTTGTGAACTTTTCTGGTTCCTGGATTACCTCCACGATGGATTTCTTTCCCCATTTTTCACTGATCATTCTGTCTTCTTGGAAAGAAATCCTTCTTTGCTCGAATCTGAGGCTATCTTGTCTGCTCCAGACTGGCTTGTCTTTGATTCGCAAATCCATGTCGTGGATCGGCGGTAACTCCATTATTTTTGGCCTGGTTGCACACGCAACCCTTTCGAACACTTCTGGTATCTCGATATACTCCTTCATTTGGAATAGATTCGAATGATGGGTGTTGGACAGGGCATATGAGATACTATAGGTGATGGAGTAAGGCCTATTCCCTTCTTTCATCAGATCTTTATTTTTGAAGTCTTGATGAAGGGTGAGTGCCCTACTGAAATCTTTATCTGCCAGATTGTAGGCAATCCTTGGATATATGTAGGATGCCACCTTGCCTGCATATAGGTTTCCTGAGATTCCTCCCAGGCATGCCTCTCTTGTATTCTTGATCCTTTTATCAAAGATTGCAATATCGATTGGTGTATCGATACCTTCTTTGAAAGTTGCTTTGATGAGGATCCTGATTGCTCCAATATGGATCCAAGACATGGTCTTGGCTATTCCTTCCTTGAGTTTACTGAGTTCCCTTTTGATTTCGTCAACAGGAACTAGTTGCATTTCCATCACATTTCTCGTGAGCTCCATTGGATGGCAATTTCCCCTTCGGTTACTTTGTATATGATGTTGTGCTTTCTCTTTTTGAAGCTTGCAAAGATTTTGTCCATCCTTCCCACGGTGAATCCATCGTATGGGTTGAGCCTTGGATCCTCCTTCATGATTCTCGTAAGGGCTTTATGAGAAATAGATGTCTGGGAAAAGAATCCCGACATATCTTCTTGCATCTCCTGTCTGAAGCCTTCTTCTTCACTCCGACTCATCTTCAGATGACTCATCTTGGCTGAAGAATTCTTCTTTTCGTAGATGCTCTCATCTGAGGGTATATCTTCAAATTGATATACCTGTACTAGATCTTGAAAGTAAACAGCCTCCTCCATTTCTGGAGTTGTCTCGAACTGTCGTACTTCTCTCTTTTGGTTTTCTGGGCAATCTGGTGAGATATGCCCCCTGGCTCCACACGTGTAGCAGTTGCAATCCTTGAATCTTTCATTGACTCGTGTGGCTGCTCTTCGGAATGTCTTTCTTGTGGGAGTTCTTCCTGTGCTCCTCTGGTTTGACCCTGAGGATGAGGCTTGGCTTCTTGAACTCCATTTTGATGGTCCAGATCTTTGCCCTGATTTATAACTTCGGGCCTTCTGTTTAGACCAAAACGATCTTGGTTTTCTGGATCTCCATCCTCCGCTTCTTTGACTGTAAGGATGATTCTTCTTCATCATTTTCTGCTTCTTTGGGTTTCTTCCAATGATGGTTGGAAGATCATTGCTTTCGCAACATAAGGGGACTGTCTTGTTGATTCCCCTCAATCTCTTGTAGTTCTTGTGTAGTGCCGCTTGATGACACCACTCTGCAATCTTGGCTTTGAGGAAGGACATTCTCCTTGCTATCGAATCAAGCTCGCATGGTTCATACTCTTTGATCAGCATTTCTCTCCATGGGCTCGGGATCTTGGCAAAGAATAGGTGGAATACCTCTTCCTCTTTAACCCTAGATTTCCATTTATACTCTGTGAAGAGTTTGATGTAATCATCGACGTGACAAATGTCAAGTAGTTCTAGGCTGTATAGGGCATTCCTATACTTTTTCTTTTTTTCTTCTTCCATTCATTCGAAGTATCCAACTCCGATGAAATGGATTTTGAAGATCTTGGCCATCCGATCGACAACATTGCCTAGATCCTCTCCTTCCATAACCTCCTTTTTGATTTCGTCTGAGAGCTCCTCCCAGGCGCATTTTACTGATCCTTCTAGGCTCATAGTAAGGAATCTTATGAACCCTTCTTTGTCCAGCTCCAATGCTCCTCCTGCGATCTTCATGGCATTCGTCTATTCATCGATCAAGGCTTCTCTATTCTTGAAGTCTAGAGTGTCGAGGTTTAGGATCAACCCATATGGATTTATCGGTTCTAGGTGAGACCGACCATATGGGATGTTGTGTATATTAGATCCTCGAACTCGGCTTGCTCCTGTCGACATTCCTATGGCCTTCATTTTGAAGTTTTGGAATGTACCCTCTTGTCCTTCCCCATGGATTCTTTGTGATCCAGAGGTTCCTTCGTCTTGGCTCCGATCCTGTTGGGTCTGATGAGTCTGGGACTGTTGTTGAGCACTCGATGCTTCTCCAACGTTCATCTTTAGATCTACAATTGATAGTCCTTGGAAGGACTCATATAGGTCTTGTAGATCTTCAAGATTTTCTCTTTCCATCTGGAGATGTGGATTCTCCTCTAAGGATAGCAATCATCTTTTCGCTTTCGGACCTTGGCTTTGTGACCTCCGTCGTCTTCCCCTTTTGGTGTAAAAGGGGTTCTTGTCCAAAGGTTAGTGGTAACCTTCCTCCAAGTCGTCTCCCTTTCATCTTTGTCTCCAGGGACTTTACTTGTTCTATCAACTTCATGGTGAGGTCGAATTGCTTGTTCTGCAATTTCTCCACCTTATCCATCTTGAGGCTGATCTCGAACATTGTCTTGGACATGCTTTGACAATATTCACCAAAGAATCTTATTGTATTCTGCAATTCTCTAAGATCTTGGTTCATCTTAGAGTTATCTGCCTCGATCTCCTTCCACTCTGTCATTCGGTCCAGTGGGAGAAGTGATAGGGCTTGCAGATCTCTCTTGGACCCTGATTGGATCGCTTTCTCCATTGTCTGTGGATGGGGACCCTTCCATGGATCTCGGTGAAACTTTGGGTTTCCACGATGTTTCTTAGTACTTCTTTGGAGTACATTATCTGCATCTGGCGTAGCTCCTCCAAAGATTCTTCCTCGGTATAGTTGGCACGAATTTCAGCCAACTCTTTTCTTTTATTGATGCCTTCATACCATTGGTCGGTATTTTCGTCTCTTTTTTCTGTAATTTGTCTATACAACACACAATAATATTGTTGTATAGAAGTGCTCGTTTCGTCGTAGTTGACAGCCCAGTAGTCCCTATTGCTCCAGCTTGGAACCGGGATAATAGTCCTGTCACTCTCGGATGTCGAACTTTCGTTCGGATCCATACCTCTTTTGAAACTCTCCTCTCGTTAAGTAAAATGAGTATATAAAATATCTCCATTCAATAAATAAACAAACCTAGGGCTCTGATACCATTTTAAAAGCGTGATAAAAGTGATAAAAATTAGATAAACATATAGGCCGAATAGGCAAATACATGTAGGCCGAATAGGCAAATATGTATAGGCCGAATAGACAAATATGTAAAGGCCGAATAGAACAACTATTTAGACGAAAACATATAGGCCGAATAGGCAAATTCGTATAGGCCGAATAGGCAAATACGTATAGGCCGAATAGGCAAATACGTATAGGCCGAAAAGGCAAATACGTCTAGGCCGAATAGGCAAATACGTCTAGGCCGAATAGAACTTCTGTTTGGGCTGAAAAATATCAAGGATATATAAGCCATTTCGAGTATAAATCGGATAAAATAATTTATTTAAAATTGTTTTTAAATAAAGTTGGAGGGGTAAAATGGTATTAAATACAAAAAGTGGCTACAAAAATTATATTTAACAAAGGTGGCCACAAAAAATTATTTTTAAGCCCAAGTGGCTACTTTTTCCCATTATCACTTTATAAAATATAAGTGTATCATGTTTTATTTTAAATTGTACTATTATTTTGTATATAATGTATGCATTACTTTAATTAATGTATTTTGGTTTTAATAATTGTATTAATTATAATTCAATATTGTATATGTTTTTCTTAACAATTGTATTAGTTGTAATTGTATAAGTTTTAATATAAAATATTACTTTTTTAATTTTTTAAATGGGAGGATTACTGCTAGGTACACAAAAAAATTCTTAATTACTATGAGATACAAACATACAAAACTATTACTACTAACTACAAAAATATATAATGATATTCCAATATTATCCCTACAATGTGCTGCATATAAATATTGTGTGCAGCAAGAGTTCGTGTGCAGCAAAGTGTGTGCAGTAATAAAAGTGTGTGCAGCAAAAAATAAGTGTGTGCAGCAAAAAAGTGTGGCGGTCCGGCGAAGCTCCGGCGGCGGCAGCGGTACGGAATTTTCTGGCGATCGGCCGCCGGCAGTGCAGAATTTTCCCACGATCGTACGGAATTTTCTGGCGACCGGCCGTCGGCGGTACTGAATTTTCCGCCGGCGACAGTTTCCCGGCGATTGGCAGCCGACGGTCTGGCGACGGTGGTGGCGGTAGTGGTCCGGCGGTGGGTGGGGGGTTAGGGTTTGTGGTTTAAAAGTGTATGGGTTTAGGGTTATAATTAGTATTTTACTTTAATATTTTGTATTAAATAATAATTATTTTAAATCAATGTATCTAGTAGTAATTAGGGGTACAGAGTGTGTATCTATTAGTAATTAATTCTTTTTGGATTTTACATGTTTTTATTTAGATTTATATACAATTTAGTATAAAAATGAATAAATTTATTTAAAAATATATAAATTAATAATACATAATCTCAATATGTAAACCAAAATTAATTTCAAAATATTAAAAAATCTTTAATATATAATTTATACACATAGGAAATAAGATACATTAATGAATAAAAATTAATACAGTTATTTAAATAATATTAAAACATCTTTAATATATAATTTATACATTTATGAAAGAAATAACATACATTAATTAATAAAAATTATTACAGTTATTTAAAGGATTTATTGCCACTAGATACAAATCCTCCATATATAATTATCTTAAGATACGATCAAAAAAATTAATTAGGATTATATACAATCTTTATAATTAAAATTCCACCTTTGTCCTTAACTTAAATATTTTTAAAATGATATCTCTTCCACTTTATACGCTTCTGTTTATGATTTTTTTACTTTCTATATTTAATTATGGATTTCTTCAGGATCAATTATCGTCTGTAATCCAACGATTCGTTCCAGTTGAATAATCGTTTCTACTCCTTTCTTCTTCGGCAAAATGATGTTCAAGAAATTAGCGTTCAAGCACTAATTTTAATCTTTCTAATCCTACATACGATCATTCTTCACGTTGCAAATTGTATACGTAATATGCATTTTGAACTACAATTTTTTGTTGTTTAGTGTGCTTTTTGTTTATCTTGAGCAGGGTTTTCAACTTATGGACGAACCACCCATCATTCTCAGTATTCAATATGGGGGGAGTGCAAATTGTTCAAATTGGTATAAATACATCATAGGATGATATCAGATCACATATTTGTAGTAAATGGATTGAGTTGCAACTTAGGGAATTTGAATGTCTTTGTTTTGTTGGACCGCAACCTCCTATTTCTGTGGTATCTGATGATGATGTAGAGAGCTTAATCACCCTTTGTCATCGTTCATCCTTGAATGTAATCGCTGCTAATGTACGCGTAAGTGGCACTCATCCGGCTCATCATGTGGAAAATTGCAGCCAAGGACGAATGAATTCCGTATGCTCGAAAGGAAGTGAGTATGCTCTAGAACGTTTGGGCCCGAATGAGAATTTGTTGAACGATAGGCAATATGAAGAGTTTGGTCCAAACAATGCCATACCCTCTTATGATATATGCCCCATGTTGGAGAAGAAGCCATTGTTATCAGATCCGTGGCAAAATATAATGAAAGATGGTGTTGGGTTGGTATTTTATGGTGGTGCAACTGATTTTCGGGTTCAACTTATAAAATATACTGCTCGAATTGGCTTTCCGTTTGACTACAAGAGGAATGATGCAAACTATATCCATGCAATTTGTCGCAACAAAAATAAACACTTGTGTGATTGGTTCATAAAAGCAAGGTGCCTTCCAGTCGCAGTAAAATTCCAAATATATGAAATAAATTTAGTTCACAAGTGTGTTGGTGTTTTGACGCAGAACGAAGCCAAACGATTGCTTCCCGACATCATTGGAAGTTTGATCCTACACCAGGTTAGGAAGAAGCCTCACATGGGTGGAACTGATGCAAAAGATGAGATAAAAAATAGTTATGGGATTGATATTCCATATTGGAAAGCGTGGCGAGCTTCAGAAAATGCAAAAGACAAGGTTTGGGGATCTTTTGATGAATCCTATAATCACCTAAGGTGGTATTGTGCTGCTGTTTCATCTACCAATCCAGGAAGCGTTGTTTCAATTGATTATGACCCCGAAACCTATCATTTTGAACGCTTGTTCATAGCCTTCAAAGCCTGCATTGATGGGTTTAAAAGCTGTCGCCCCATGCTATTTATAGATGGAACTTTCATGAAAGGTCGAGCAAGTGGAACTTTACTAGCTGCCACTGCAAAGGATGGTGACAACGGTATAGCTCGTCTTTTGAATTTTACCCATTTAATGATATGGGTGTTTAGTGTTGTTATTCACAGCAAATGGTTAACTATTTGTAGGGCTTTATCCGGTGGCCATAGCGGTTGTCTCAGCTGAAAATACTGAAAACGGGACATGGTTTTTAGCAAAGATTCGGGACAACGTGAGTCACGACAATCAGATTATCTTCATTTCTGAATGGAGGGCAACTAGTGCATCATGGACATCAGCATTATGCCCCAATAAAGAGGTTGCGTGGCAGGATTTGCATGACATGGGGCTATCTTGGAATGTTGTTAGTTGTTCATCTGGTGATTATGAGGTGAATTCGACTCCTTCAGTTCGTGTTGATCTTAGTACAAGGTTTTGCAGTTGCTACGAGTGTCAAATTAGTAGATTTCCGTGTGCACACGCTATTGCTGTTATTCGTAAGAACTGCGATACCGTATTTGCTTATGTGAGTATTTCTATGCCTCGAAGTATAGGGAATGTTATAGTCACGACATACATCCCATTCCCGAGACATGTCAATTCGAAGTGGACGTTCAAGAACCTTGCATTCTCCCCCCTATTTTAAAAAGGCTACCTGGTCGTTCAAAAAAGAAGAGAGTTGCATTGTATGGGGAATTTCATAAGAAGAAAAATAAGAGTTGATCTTTTTGCGGATTATATAGCATGCTGTAAACTCTTGCTTTTTATTTCTTCATAAATAAGACAAGTGGGCAACTGAACTCGTTTAACTCTTGATTTTTATTTCTTGGTATGTTTTAGAGTTCAAAAACACATTTGTTAGTGCCTAATGGTTTTTTCTAGTGCAAATTAGTTCCCGTATTCATTATTGTTTGTTTCTAGTTCATTTTTGTGAAGAATGGATATTTTGAGATTGTGTTACGTCATTGAGTCTTGTTTGAAGTCTAGTTCAATTTCGTGAAGAATGGATTCTAGTTTATATTCGTGAAACATGTAAGCAATTGCACCACATGCACTTATTTTTCATGTAAGAAATTGCAACTGCACTACAATGCACAGAGCGCACAAATCATACACTCGTAACCAAAAGAAATTCACATACTCCATACCTCAGAACCCAAAAATACCACACATTGAACAACATGCAAATATCCCTCAACCACAACAAAACCCAGAAGTCATGACAATATCACCTCCCAAATGTATAATTGCACGAACTAGGTGAAACTTTTAAATTCCCCAAAAAAATTGATAGGGTTTCATACAGTTTTATACATATGCTACTGATGCCAAATTCATGCGGTACAAACCTGGAGAATCTGATCAGCTTCGTGGATATCCTATTCCTCTCACTTCGATTGTGGATGTAAACCCTAAATATTAGCGAGTTCAAAACTCCAAAATTGATGAATATAGTCGATTTTGAACTGGGGGTTCTTGAATACCTATTATCGACTCCTTCACTGTCTGCAATCGAAGAGGGGAATACAATCGTTGAACCGCTGCGGAGTGGTAGGTGGTGGGTAGCAGGTGCAGATTTGAGAGGCGATGAATCGAAAATATTGCAGAAGAAATCAATTCCTGCAATCTCTGCAATCGACATTCTAAAACTTGGGTTCTAAAAAAGGGGAGAGAAAATCTCGGAATTACACTTCAATAATTTATAAGAATTAGAATCTGATCACATTATCCAGCAAATCAACTTTGTTGTCCAATCGCATCCACCCGTCATACTTAGTCCACCATCGATGTCTTCCCAATCTCAATTCCATAGTTGCAGATCAACGCTCGTTCCCAATCTCAATTCCATAGTTGCAGATCAACGCTGTCGAGCGATGCCTACGCTACCAAATCAACCAGCGGAGTAGTCACCAATTTCTCAATTTCACCTCAATTCCATATTGAATTTGGCTAGTCTCTCTCATGAATTGTTTCAATCAATTAATTCTCAAAAATTTCTGATTCAGAATTTAGGAGAACTAGTGATGAAGATTGGCATGGCAGTGGAGGCGGCGGTGATGGTCGGAGAATGGAGTAGAAGAAGGATGTGGAAGGTTCAGGCGGCTGTTATGATCAGAAGAAAATTGAAAAATGGTGGAGGCGGACGGTTCTATCCGGAGAAGAAAGATGGTGGATGCGGACTGTTCTAATTTAGGGAGAGGAAGAAATGACCCGAATAATTTTTTTTATTTTATATCTACCCATTTTCTAAATAAGGTTATGTTATTAGTGTGCAATTGGTGTATAATAGATCTAACTTTTTTTTTTTTTAAGTTTATATTTTTACCAATATTATGTGTATGAATGGTATGAAATCAAATATAGGTTTCCTTTTTTTTCTAAAAATTAATACGTAATTCTTTTTGAACATATCAAATGTTACTCTTTAAATTATTTTGTTGATACTATATCAATTCTCACTTCAATAAACTGAAAAATGACAGTGGCATTTCACTGACAAAGCTCTCATATTTTATGTGACGGAGGAAGTTACAGTTACAGTGATTTGTGGGACGGCATGGAGGCAGGTTCTTCAGTAAGTGCTCGCAGAATGATGATCACTAAACTTTAACAAAGTTGTGGAGATGAGTTGTTCTGAGGATTTTTTAAGTTGCAAGGAATGTAGCGATGGTGGAAGAAAGAAAAACCTAAGGTTACTCCACACAAGTAAAACTGAATAAAAGTGTTGGGCCTTGGGATATCAATAAACCGTGTGGCAAAAGCCCAGAATTTGCTTTGCACTTTCAATACAATAATTGATCCAAATAATTTTATTATTATGGCCCATTAATCTACATACGTATAAAAAAAGCTGTAAAAGAGGATGAATTGATCCCAATTTGCAGCGACAGCATAAAAAGATGAGAAAATGTTTTGAGTTAAATATTTTTACACACGTATAGCAATTGAACAATTGAGGGGAACAACATACAGCTGTTGTTTGCAGGGAATTAATCATGCACAAGCTTAGAAAGAAAGCCATTTGAATTCATTTTCACACGCGCATGTAAGTTCTTTCCAAGAACACATTATATCTTCAAAATGGGATATATGGAGAAGAACTCAAAAGCTAGAATGAGCTCATTGTTTGTCAAGGTGTTAAACGAAGAAAACACAACAACACTCGTATGTAATTCCATTATTAAAACCATTTGTCACAAAAACTAGCCTGATACCCTAGAGGCACAAAAACTAGCAGCAAAGGCTATCACTAAACTACAAATGCAGAGGCAGGAACATCTATAGAGGGAGGTGTCGGAGAAGCTGGCCAAGAAGCAGGAGTCGGTGGCAGACACACCCATGGTGCAGCTGGCAAAACATTAATACTGCTGGTCCAGTTAACACGAAGACGATTCTCCTGCTAAACCATCAAGAGATTCTGGGGATGAGAATGGTGCAGCCACTTTCAAATCAGAAAGTCAGCGGAAACCAATCCAACTGTTAACTATGAGTCTCCATGCTCTTGCTCCTCCTCCTCTGATAATGTTAATAATAAAGTTGATATGTATGTGGATTCGTTAGATTATGTAATCTGGAGTTGGAAATTGGAGACCAAATAGGACTAGGTTAGTTGTTTCAACTTTAAAATAACTAATCTTGTCCTATTTGATCTCCAATTTCAACTCCTCCCATTGGATCAAATAATCTAACATCCATATTAACTTTATTATTGAAGTTATCAGAAGAGGAGCAAGAGCATGGAGACTCGTAGTTAACCATTGGATTGGTTTCTACTTGACTGTTTTGATTTGAAAGTGGCTGCCCCATTCTCATCCCCAGAATCTCTAGATGGTTTAAAGTTTTCGTGTCTTGAACAGAGAACACTTCAAATTCCGGAAGGATTATATCTCCGTACAAGCTCCACTAGAAGCTGCATCCTCATGATGTTCTGCATCGAAGAAACTAGGAGAAGCTGCAACCTTCTTCATCCGAGTAAATCTTGGCAGCCTCATTTTTTACTTGCTTACTTTAGAAGCCTAACAGAAAGTTTAATATAGTTAAAAAAATAGAAATAATAATTTTGAATAATTAAAAAACATACCAGATTTTGCTCATATTCCACCATCAAGCATCTGCGTTATACAGCAGATGAAGACCAATGCGTTATACAACAGAGACGATTGGGTTCTTAGTATTCTTATATATAACTTATCTAATATGGATTTGATATTTGAAGTTTTTAAATAAACTCGTTCTTTTTATAACATTTGAATATAGATATGCAAGTAGATATGCAAGTACGAAGAAGAGTTATCAAAAATCTATTGCTGCAACTATGTACAGCGCGTGTTCTTTTGCGTGGATGCATGTACGCCTGGATACAAGTATGTACGACGCGTGTTCTATTGCATGTACAACGCGTGTTCTATTGCGTTGATGCATATAAGTACCGGCGCTTGTCTACAGAGTGGATGCATGTATGTACACCGCGTGTCTTATCGTATTATGAATAGATATATATTGGTTTGTGATTTATCCGATAATTTACCCTACCCTCGTTCCTTTCATTTCCTTTAATCTACAATACTGTATTACGATATCCAATTTTAGAGTTAATTCTGTGCACCGATGCACTGAACGATTTTAATAGTTGGATTAAATTATAATTCAATCTCAATCATTAATTATATTAAAAATTAAAAATATATAACTACCCACCCACTTAAGCTTTTAGCCTTTAAAATTTAGGATGCGTGCACCATGTTGACCCCAAAATAGCGCAAATTTTAGTATATTACCCAAATTTTCACCGCTTGTTATGCGGTATTAATCTCTGTAATTCACATTGCATTGACCAATTCTTCTGGTCCAATTATTAACAATTTTATTATATTTATTTTATTATTATTTTTAAATAGTTCAATATTACTTTTTGTTATAAATAAATACTAATATATTAAGTTAGTAATTGAAAAAAAATTAAAAATTTTATTTTTAAGATTATATTATTTTCTTATTAAAGAATAAAGACGTAAATGTAGATATAAAAATATATCTATATAAAAATATCAGATTAATATTACTTTAAAATTTTAAACTAATTTTTTGTTTTTTAATATCAGATAAAAATATATCAGATTAATATTCTTATAAAATATGGAAAGTAATTTTTATAAGACATTAGCTATAAAATGATTAGATAATTTATTTAAAAAATAATTATATCATTTTAAATGAAATTTTTATATTCATATATATATATATATATATGATTAAATTGAAATTATTTCGATATAATAAAAGTATTATTTTATTTTAAATTTAAAGGTAAAAAATTATACGAAATAATCTCTATTTTTTGTGTATTTATTAAAAATGTTCATTATAAGTCATTCAGTACGACATTATTTAATTAAATTAATATTATTTTTTATAAGTATTACACCCTCCCGTCCCGGACCAAGCTTCCTATTTACTGTACCACGTTATTTAAGAAAAGTTGTTATTTTTTACAAAATTGATTGACTTTAAAAACTATTGTAGTATTTTTATGTAATAAAAAATAAAATAATGATTGTTTTAAAAAGAGTAGTAAAACTTGAAATTAAAGTAAATTTTAAAGTTGTTGAATATATATTTTTTTTAGCAACAAAAATATTATTATTAAGCAACATGGGTAATGAGAAATACCACAAGGATATAGCACCCGATTACAAATAACAAAATCATTTAGAAAGTTTAGAAGCATTAGATAACCTCAAAGACTAAGCACCAAATAAAACTATTCTGTGCTAGATATGAAGCATACTCTCCATCTATAAAGAGACAAGAATACACTCCTAACCTCTCCTTCTTATTGATACCTCATCAATTGCAGCCTCCAGCAATATATTCTCCAAACTTCGCCCTCCTTGACCTCCTCTCCATCAAGTTGAATATCTCATATTAATTGAAAAAGTATTCTTCCTTTTATTAATTGAAAAATTATTCTTTTTTTTTCAACCAACTCCACACTCTACTCTTTATTTCGCCTGTTAATTTATCCTCTAGTTTCTTATCTTGAAATATTTCCTTTTTGAGGTGTGAAGGATAATGTGGAACGAACGAAAAAGAAAAGTGTGAAAGGGGTATGGAATGGAGGGAGTACTTTTTATATTTTTTTTTATTAAAAGATCTAATCAAAGATTTAAACAAACAAAAAATAGTAAAATATTAAAAAAAGAAAGGCAACCGATTGTCTAATATTCCACTACTTGTTATTCTCATAAAGTTTATTTATCCAACGGTGATTTTTATAATCCCGATGTCCCACGTTAAGATTTACATTTTCTATTTTGGATTGTCCAAGTTAAGGTTTACATTTCCATTTTTATCATGTAGGGCCCACACAAAATAATTAATTATTCTATGTAGGGCTCATACACAACACTAATACAACAACCCACTTTACATTCAATATTATTTCTCTCACCTCACTACACATTAAAATATTATTATATTATATTTTTTAATCTACGTGAAAAATAAACATTAACATGGGACGATCGGAATATTTATCTGCATCTAAGGGGTGACTAGTACAATGGAATCAAATAGAAATGGAATCACCATTCCTAACACTGCAATTTGTACAATTAATAGAAATGGAATTCCGATCCAATTTAGAATCATCATTTCTTAAAATAAGAAATAGTGATTCCTCCACCTCATGTATTTCATCCATGGGAATCAAATTTTTATTTTTATTTTTTTTTATTTTTATCTATGTATCTAATTAAAATAAATTAAAATTTATAAATAAATTAATATATTTTAAATTATGCCACATGTCTATTTAAATAATTATAAAAATTATAAATAAATTTATATTTTTCTTTTAATTTTAAGGATTTTATTATGAATTATCATAAAAAAAATTAAATCCACAAAATAACGTTTTTTTTAATATAGAAATATAAAAAATGTTGAAAATACTTTAAAATTGAAAAATGCAAGACACCCACACGTATTTAAATTTCACTTTTTTTTAGGTTTATATTTTTACCAATATTATGTGTATGAATGGTATGAAATCAAATATAGTTTCCTTTTTAAAAAAAATTAATAATAATTCTTTTTGAACATATATCAAATGGTACACTTTAAATTATTTTGTTGATGTTAAATCAATTTTCACTTCAATTTTTATATTTTAGATGTCTCATTTCAATCTTTATGTTCTCTTTTTGGTACATGAGACTCATCTAAAACAATTAATATATCATCATGGGACTCACATCCAATACTAATACACCTACCCACTTTATATTAAATATTATTTATTTCTACCCATTATCTAATAAAATACTATATTTCATAATCAACGTGTAAAAATCAAACGTAACTATTGAAACGAGAAGGATGGAGTAGGATACTTCACAAAAGAAAATTGAATAAAGTGTTGGGCCTTGGGACGTCAATAAACCGTGTGATAGGCCTGTTTGCATATTTTATGGGCCTCAAGCTAAAAGCCCAGAATATGCTTTGCAATTTTTAACACTAGAATTGATCCAAATAATTTTATTATTATGACTCGTTAAAAGAGGATGAATTGATCCCATTTGTAGCAACAGCATAAAAGGATGAGAAAATGTTTGGGTAATTTTTTCACACACATATAGCAATTGAACAATTGAGGGGACCAACATACAGCTGTTGCTTGCAGGGAATTAATAATGCACAAGCTTAGAAAGAAAGCCATTTGAATTGATTTTCACACACACATGTAAGTTCTTTCCAAGAACACATGATTTCATCTTCAAAATGGGATACATGAAGAAGAACTCAGAAGCTAGAATGAGCTCATTGTTTGTCAAGGTGTTAAACGAAGAAAACACACAACACTCGTAAGTAATTCCATTATTAAAACCATTTGATCATCGTGTAAAATCGAATATATATGCTTTTTGTGCAGAGAATGCCACTGCCTTTGTGCAGAAACATGGAAAATTTCTTCCCGAAGCTGCGAAATGCAGAAGAGCTTTCGTTGTTTCGGTTTTTGGAAGTTGATGAGTACTTAGCCACACTTCATGGATTGATTGTCTTGAAAAGGTAGTCGTTCGAGTTTAAACCCGAAGAAAATGTCATCCATGTGAAGGAGGTTACTTGAAGAGAGTACTTAATGGTTGCTTCAAAGTCTATATTTGATTAGAATATAAAAGGGGTTTGATTATATGTTAAAGAAAATGTTTGCGTGCTTCATTATTAGGTGTTTTGCTTAATGGGAAATCATGACAATTAGAATTCTTGTCTCTAGTTATGTTTTTGGTTAGTTACGGGGATGATATATCAAAATGATAGAAGTAATCCGATGATTAATAGACTATCCTATTATCAATTTATTTGAAAAGTAATACTCTTATCTACCCTATTATCAATTTATTTGAGAGAGTAGTACTCTTATTTCAGATCATCAAGTTATGCAAGGCATGGCCCAGTGTGAACTAAAACACATCATAAATAATCAATAATATACGTCTATCAAATCTTCTTTTCCTTTCTTCTAGTAATTTATTGTGTAAATTAAATTTTGATTCAAGTAAAATTTGATTACTTCAACTTATTAATTATAAAATATCCGTAAACATTAATGAATAATTATATAAATTAATTATATTTTTTAATAATATATTTATTTAATTTATATATATTAGGTTGAATTTCATTATTATATATCTATAGTGTAAATTAAATTAAAGAATATAATGGGAGGGGGGAGTATATATAATAAAAACAATAATTTCATTAAAACAAGTTGTAATATTAAAATTTATTGTATTAAAATAATAATTGTATCATAGAAGCATGCAACAAAAATTATTACCGCGTGTATCATATTATTACAGTGTTTATGGGGAAGTCTGGAAGATATCACGTGATATTTATTTAATGAGATTCGTCAGAGGAATTCACGTGTTTGCCTAAATTTTTTACTAGATACGTATATCATTTATACAAATCATGATATTGAATATTGATGCATAATTTTTTGCTACGTACCCTCAATGTAGAAATCCCAAAGCGACAACTTATAATTCTTTTCTTAATCTTGAATATCAGTATTTTTATTTTTATTTTTTTAAAATTTTATTTGTGTTAGTATCCTTTTAAGTTTGGCAAAGACTTGTGTGAGACCGTCTCACATAAAGGCTTACGTGAGATGATTATCAAGTGATAATAAATTAATGAAAAGTGATAATGTTAATTCATGAACAATTTGTACTATAAATAAAAAGTGATAACATCTTATAGCGAAAATGATAACGTTTTTAAAATGTGAAAAATGATTGTGACATGGTCTCACACAAGAACTACCCTTTAAATTTTATGTAAGATTGTTCGATATAATTTGGTATAATTTTTTTTTAAATGTTGAGTTAGATGGTATTAAGGAAATAAAAATAAAAAGACAAATACTTGTACAAAACCGTCTCAGGGATCTCATAAACACTTGTACGAAATTGTCTCATAAATCTCATCTCACGAGACTTAGTTTTTTTTTTTCCTCAAAATTATCGCGGGGTTAGAGGAGTTATATGTTAATTGTCATTTTCAAACAGTTGGCGTAGCAGCCGATATTATCGTATACTAGTCCAGCGGTATTGTGTCGAGACTTGTTAACCTTTTTTTAGTTTAATAATTATTTTTTTTTAAAAATTTTAATAATGATAAAATGTGATAATAATATTCTAATAAAAGAAGTGATACTCAATAAGTGAAAAATATTTTTTTTGTTTTAGTTTAATAATTATTTAACATTTTCTTTTAAGTTTAATAGTAGATAAAGAGAGATAATATTGTAAGAGTTGATATGATGCACCGGGTGTGCACCCATAGTATATAATTTTTTATTTAATATTGTATACATGTTTCTTAATACTCACTCCGTCCCATTGAAACGTACGCATTTTTCTATTTTGGTCCGTCCCAATACAAGTGTGCATTTTCTTTTTTGGTAAAGATGACTCACACATATTAATTATTTCTCTCTCCATGGGCCCACATGTCATATTAATACACCTACCCACTTTACATTAATATATTATTTCTCTTACCTCACTACACATTAAAATATTATACTCCTTAATCAAGGTGCAAAAAGCAAACGCCCACGTTTTAACGGGACGGAGGGAATAATTTTTTTTTTACATTCAATTTTTCATTAAAGAAAACTAGCACCCATATGTATATAACTTTTTATCAATAAACGCCCACGTTTTAACGGGAGAGAGGGAGTAATTTTTTTTTACATTCAATTTTTCATTAAAGAAAACTAGCACCCATATGTGTATAACTTTTTATCAATACACTACAAAAAAAACTATTTTTTACCAACAGAATATTCCGTCGGTAAAAGTCTCAATTCCATTGTTAAATTGGTTTACCAACGGATTAACAACGAAATCCGTTGGTAAAATGGTGGTTGGTAAATTTTTAGTAATGAAAATTCAATTCTGTGGGTAAATTATTCTGTTGGTAATCCGTTGGTAAATTTCGTTGCTAAAAAATAGTTTTTTAGTGATAGTGTATACATATTTCTTAATAATTATATACTCCCTCTGTCCCGGAAAAGTTTATGCCCCCTTTTTGGCACGGAGATTAAGAAAGTGATAACTTTTAGGGGTATAATGGTATTTTTATGTAAAAAATAAATGATAAAGTATGTTAGGTAGAGATAATTTTTTTGTAAATAAAGTGTAGGGGGAAGGGTGATTGTTTTTACTTTTTGTTTTTTTGGAATGTGCAAACTTTTGTAGGACAGCCCAAAATGGAAAGTGTGCCATCTGAAAGGAGACGGAGGGAGTAATTTTTTACTCTCAATTTTTCATTAAAAAAATTAACAAAACCAACAGAAAATTCGCTAACAAATTGTATATATTTTTGTTTATAATTATATATGTTTTTGTTCATAATTGTATACGTTTCAAAAGTGGGTGCATTATATCCTGGGTACACATATGTGCACATGAGAATTAGCCATATCTTTATCTTTCTTTATATTATTATATAATAAAACACATTTTGAAAGTCAAAATTAGACCAAAATTTTCCTTCTATTTTAATTTACTTAATTTAGCTTCATAAAATTAAAGCTTGACACTTCATTAATTATTATAGCATTTCATTCCTTAATTGTGATTATCAATATTTAATATCTTATCCATTTATTTTGTTCTTTATTTTATCTCATCCATTATTTTTCATTTTGTATATTATTAATATCATTGTCCAAAATATTATCTTACGTTAAAAACTTATTTTAGTTTTAAACTTTTTAACTCAATATCAAAGAGAATTTATATTATATTTAATTAATAAAATAAAATATTTTTCATAAAATATTAATTTAAATAATATATAGTACAATATTAACATTGTTAAGGTGTCACAAAATTAAATAATAGATTTTATATTATATTTAACTAATAATAGTATACTAATTTTTAATAAAATATTAATTTAAAATAGGATGGATTCGAGTACGGGTTATTAATATTTAAACGGATATAACTATGAGTATCCCAAAATGAGCGGGTATATTACCCTTTGCCATATCTATTTCTACATATGCTATAACTTTACCCTTTTTTTCTCAAAATTTATGCACATAATAATATAATACTTTTACGGTACCATAAAATTATTGTTTGCTTTGCTTTTTCTATAAAAATTTATGCAATGTGTTTATAAATAATTACATTTTTAGGAATGTAAAAATTATTATCGGCTCCATTTTACTATATTGGGCATCCCATTCAAAAATCCTAATTTTTTACTTTTAGTAAAAAGAATCCACATATGAGTTATGACCCATCACTCACTACTAATACAACTACTCACTACACATAAAATAATAATACTCTTTAATCTACGCACAAAAAGCAATCGGTGATGTTGTTCGGGACGGATGGAGTATAATACATTTAAAATAATATTTTAATCAATTTTTTCAAATTATTTAAATAATCTAAATAAATTACAGACCATTTAAATAATTTAATCAATTTTCAAACCAGTGATCTCAAACACTTACTATATGTAGTGAGTAGTGAGTCATATGTGGACCATTTTACTTAAAGAAGAAAATTGATTTGGAGTGAACGCTCAAAATGATAAAATTGAGACCTTTAGGATGGACGGAGGGAGTATAAGTTAAAAAAATTAAAAAATAAATAAATTAAAACATGGTTATATAAGGGACCATTTTACTGAAGAAGAAAATTAATACATTTGGAATGAACACTTAAAATTGTAAAATTGAGACCTTTAGGATAGACGGAGGGGTATAAATTAAAAAAAAAGAAATTATAAAAAAATAAATTAAACATCAACCATGTCCGTGCAATGCACGGGTTATGATTTCTAGTTTTATTTAAAAAGTGACTTAATTGATAAAAAATGATAATAGTGCAATAAATTATTTTATAAACAAATTATTATATATTGTGTCTGGGTTCCATGAATATATTTATTATTTTATGTGGGTCTCATATACTTAAATAAAAAAATATGTTAATTTATGTGGAACAATTTAAAAAGTTAAATGTATCAATTTTTTGTAAGATGAAGGGAGTAACATTTATTTATAATTATAAAAATACATGGTTTGAAATATACTATATACTCGCACTGTCACGCATAGTTGAAATATTTATAAACTTTTTATTAATCCATATTTAATTTTATGATCCACACACATTGTAAAAGTAATAATCCAAATACAGATGTGCCCAAATAGTGCAATAATTCATCTAACATGTGAGATTCAACCATCCAAAACCAAATGATATAGGAAACTAAATACTCCATATTGATAATTCAGCTAATCATTTTAAGTAAAAAAAGAACAACACCCTTATTAACAAAATAAATATTTTTAGGGTACTTACTAAGTATATTGGAATTTATGTGAGATACAAACATACAAAAATATTATTATTAACTATATAAATATATAATGATATTCCAATATTACCCTTACAATGTGCTGCACATAAATATTTGTGTGCAACATAAAAGTTCGTGTGCAATAAAAATTATGTGCAGTAAAAAAAGTGTACTCAGTAAAAAAAGTGTGAATCGTAAGTGTCATGTGCAGTAAAAAAATTATATACTCCTACTCTCCGGCGGCGACAGTGGGTGAGTGAGAGGTTTAGGGTTTATGGTTTAAAAGTGTATGAAATTATAATGAATTAAGGTTATATTTGACATTTTACTTTAATATTTTGTATGTAAGTAATTTTTTAAACTCGTTGTATCTCCTAGTAATTTAGGAAACAAAGTGTGTACTTATGAGTAATTTTTCTTAGAAAATTAAAAGAATAAAATTTAAAAAAATTAATATTTGTGTTAATAGGTGGGGAAAATTGAATATGTATTTTTTAGATTTATTTTATTTGATAACATCCATATTCAAATTTTAAAGTAAATTGATGTGTTTATCTACATTTAACTTTAATTAATAATAATAATTTTGATTGGATAATATTCATATTCAAATCTTGAAATAAATACTATATATGTATTTATCTATATATTTTTGTATTAATAAAAAAATTAAATGTTTTATTGAATTAAATATTAAAATTAATTATATAGTATGAATTGGATAAGAATATTATTTTTAGATAAATATCAATTATGCTAAATATTTATTTTTAGTTATAAATATATAGATATAATATTTTAAAATAATTAAATCAAATTAAATAAGTAAATAATAAATTATTATTATTATTTTTTTAAATAGTAATTACTAACATGGAGAGGGTTGTTCATAATGGATTGGAGTCTCACTTATTGCTTTCTCTTTGAATTTGGGCCGTTGATATTTAGTCCGATTCAATTCCTTCGGATATTATGAAGTCAGCAGTCAACGTTGTCACTTTACTGATCAGCGCTTGTTTTCCACTCCTTTCCCAAACGCTTCTTAAATAGGACACGTCTGATGTGATATTTTGGTGTGATATCTCTTATAATATATTTTTATTAAATGATAACGGGTAAAGAAATTCAATCCCTTGCGGTTAGGGTTTATTGGTTGACACACCAGTCGTGGAATATCACAGTAAAGTACTACAGTAGTAGAGGCGGAGGGTACAAAACAAATAGCACACTGTACCATAATAACTATTGGCAATGAACGCAATCCGCCTAGCGGGGGACATGTCTCTCCTCCTCAGCATAATCGTGCTTATGTTCAAAATACGAACCATTAAATCGTGTGCTGGTTTGTACTCTTACGTACAACACGCTTTTAACACATCTACGATTTAACATTAGGTTTTTATTTGCAATCATGATCTCAATCTGTGTATATATCTCTAATTAGTTTTCCATTGTTTTTATTTGGAGATGCTGTTTTGAAATCATTGAATTAATTAATTTTCTTACATGGTCAATTCATAAGCTGCTTTTGTTTATTCATATATTGTGAGAATTGAATTTTTTTAAAAGTAATTAGTTGATGATTTTTGATAGATATAGTTCTGTCTGTAAGGTTTTCGTTTTTGATGTTCAGTAAAATCAATCTTTTCTATTGTGTGATTGTGTAAAGTATGTTGATGATGGACATACTACATTGTAACAAATAAAACCTATTAAAGGGTAGATAATTAGCTTAGAGACTGATCAAATGTTGAAGATGGAGGGTATGGTTTTGTTACTTTTGTAGATGTAAAATTCTAGCAGCAATTGTAGTTGTGTGTGTTTCTACTTTCTAAGTTATGACATTTCGTAAATAATACACTTTTAATGCTGTAATGATTCTCGGCCCTCGAGGCTCGAGTAGTATCTTGCTGCATAACCATGTAAAATAAATATAGCTAGAAGTTTGATTCTTGATTCAATATTCTATTCTTCATGTGATTGTTTGCCAATATCCTAGCTTTACGAAAGTTGTTAAATCATCTGTCTTGTTCAGGGATTTCATTGAAGACTCAAGAACTCTATGTCATTGTTTTTCTTGCTCGATACCTTGATTTATTTACAAAGTATTACTCGCTTTACAATACAGTAATGAAGCTGGTATTCATTGAAACCTCAGTTACTATTGTGTGGTACATGAGATTTCACGAAGTTGTGAAGCAGACATACTGCAAAGACCAAGACACATTCAGACACTACTTTCTTATTCCTCTTTGCCTTTTGGTAGCTCTTCTGGTTCACCGCTCGTTTAATGTGATGGAGGTGAGAAACTCTTCTGTATTTTCTTAAAATTGGCTTTGACTTACGTGTCTTCTTGTAAACCTCGGTCAATGACATATCATAACACTTATTGAAGTGCTTATAATGAATTATTACAATGCAAAATAGTGAGTTCCATTTATAATAAGTTCCATATTTGGTTATGATTCCTAAAATATGGAGAGTAAATGCTTGAGAGCTTCTCATGTATGGGAAATAGCCCTGACAGCATAACACGGATGATGAGACATTTTCTTGATATATTGTTATCTTAATGTATTGTTTTGAATCGTCGAGCTTGTTGGAGTAAAATTAGATAGTTTGAAAAAAAAAATTTGTTTTTGTTAGTCAAAGTTTCTCCTAGAATTTCCTGCTACCTTTCAAAATTCTACTAGTATAAATATGTGATGTGTTGCAAAACTTTGTAATTTAGGTGAAACTACTAAAATCAATACATCAAATATTTGGCAGATTATATATGTGTTGTGCAAATTTCTAAGTTCCAACGAATTGGTATCAGAGCAACTTTAGTGCAAGACTTTAGATTTCTAAGTCCAAGTTTCAATTCCAATTCCTCCTCGAGCTTTGTTTTTATGAGAGGTGTTCGAGTACAAGTTTTGGTCGTGGGTGGACAACCAGTGATACCGGACAACCGTAGATATGCCTGATTCGTTATGATGTTTCAAAAGATATTTCTTAAGCTTGGGAACATCTTTCCTTTTAAATATGTCCCACACTGCACCACCCTGTATTTCACCTTTTCCCAGTAACCTTGTAGATGTTTTTACCAAACTTGATATATTCAGTTCTTTACTTGTTTCAATATTTCTATCGGAACCCACCCGCTTTCTTTAGTACACAATTCCAAACATCTTAACAAATTCTTGCACAGCCAACAAACCTTTCTCATTTTTACCTGAAATCCGGTGTAGGGCACACCACATAACCATTGATCCCAACTCAGTCCAGATAGTTTGAGAATATCACGAACAATAACTGGCTCTCCCTTTATCCAGTGTTTCTAGAAATCTAGTCTTGTTTATTACAGTTGCTCTGATACCAGTTTGTTGGAACTTAGAAATTTGCAGAACACATAATCTGCCAAATATTTTAGTTCCAACAGAGCTTTGATGGCGTATAAAATTCTGTACTTATCGCTGCGTTTATCTGGATTAATATGAGGTGATTTATATTAATTTGGGCAGTCAACATTTCTTGCAGGTACTTTGGACATTCTCTCTTTATCTTGAAGTAGTGGCGATTCTGCCGCAGCTGATACTATTGCAACGAACTAAGAACATTGACAACTTGACTGGAAACTACGTATTTCTTCTCGGGTAATTTACTTTTGCACTTAGCAGTTTGCTACGGTGCCATCACTAATGCATAAATATCACTCTCTATCTTAATATAGCTCACTCTTTCACATCCTTTTTTTCTCGTTTATAGTGTTTGTTGGGCCTTTTATCTTCTTGACTGGATATATCTCTTTTTCACGGAGTTGCACAAAGTTCATTGGACCCGTAAGCCCTTTTCACTTTCTTATTTAAATTTAACTAAATTTACTATGTAATCTGATTAGAGCATGCAATCCTGCTGCTTGGCTTTCAGGCTTCGTTCAAACTGCTCTATACGCTGACTTCTTCTACTACTACATAAAAAGGTAATCGATTTTAACTGTCCCACATGACATGCTTATGAATTTCCATCTGAAAAGTGATTATTCTTTCAATCAACTGATGCAAACCCTATAGTTTAGCTTATGATGCTTACAGAATCTAACACCATGCTCTTTGAGTTAGTTTCAGACTCCTGAGAGTGGCTTGTGTAGTATTTGATGTTCTTTTCTTGGTCTTTAACTCTCTTGCAGCTGGAAAAACAACGAGAAGCTCAAGCTTCCCACCTGACATCAACTTCGGATAGATCGCATGTACTTGTGAGAAAAAAAGGAGAGGGGCCGTATTTCTCCCACAATGTCGGATCACAGATACTGCTACTATATGTGCAGGTGAACGGCATAACCTCTTCGATTTTCTTGGCAAGACCAACGGAAGCCTACTTATGCCCGACTCGATGCACAATTTTTGTAACTTTTTTTAAGTTTCATGGTTTTTAACTTGTGCTGTTTGCATTAAATAGTTTGGAAGATCCAAAATTAAAAACAATGATTTACGGGAAAGTTTTAATACAATAATAGTAGAAGTAAACATGTGGAGCTTCCTTAAAATAATAAGAGTAACATTATGACTCACAGTAATGTCAAATGTGACGCTTAGTGTCACATCCTGATTTTTCTTAATTAAAAATTATTTTATTTAAAAGAACTAAGCGAAAGCTTAAAGGAATTAAGTTTCCACAATGAAATATTGAATGAAATGCTTAAACTTTAATATAAAATTAAATTTAATGGTGCTAGACATCCTCCAATCCCACCACGCCAGCTCCTTCATCTGAAAATTTTGGAGAGATAAGGGTGAGCAAAAACCACGGCTCAGTGAGAAATCACTACTTATCAAACTAAACATCACATGCAATAATAATTAAGCCATGTAATTACCTCAACCAACCGCATTATAATACTTTCCTTATTCATATCCTCTTTTATAAATATGTTCCTCTACATAAAGGTGACAAGACATCCTCCTTTATTAAGGTCCAGAAGACCTCCTCTTTCATTAGGTTCATAAGACCTCCTCCTTTATAATGGTGCATAAGACCTAGGTACATAAGACCTCCTCCTTTATAATGGTCCATAAGACCTAGGTACATAAGACCTCCTCCTTTATAGTCCAGAAGACATATTTTCTCTATACTTATCTTTTCATGCTTCATAAGTTAAATTTTAATATCATATTAATTAGCATCACATAAACTTAAAATCAACACATATATTGTTCACATGATCTCAAAATCATCACATATAATGTTCAATAAAAATAAGTAAGAAATCCCTCACCTCAAATAATTTGACCGCAATACTAAAATCGTTCTCCCTCTCTCTTCAGTGTCTCTGAGTGTTTTTCGATTTCTTAGGTGTATATGAGTGTATATAAAAGGAGAGAAAAATAATTGGAGAAATAGCAAACTGGTTATCAAGGATTCAGAATTGTATTTGAGGAGTTAATATTATATGTGTGCGTTGGATTGAATCCCCTTTCTTTTAGGAAAAGGAAAAGTTGAGATAATGGATAAATCCTATCATAAATCAACTACCATCGGATACTAAGTTATGTACCATATATATTTTATATAATAATAATATCCATGATCATAAATCCTTAATAATAATATTCTTAATTATTATAATATCTTGTAAAAATATCATGAAAATAATATGTCTATGATATAAATATAAATATAATTATATATTAGTGAGAGGATTATTAAAAGATACGTTGATATAGATACTTTATAAAAATAAAAAGTACATGTATATATTTATTTATATTGAAAAAATTCAGGTTATTACACTTAGTATATATAAACAAAATGACACCTGAGTCAAATGCATGAATAATCGAGACGTGAATAAACAAATTGTGAAAAATGGGAAATATATGCAAGTAGGTAGATGCTTGCAAGTAATTGCACCACCACTCAGTTTTCAAGGAATTATAACCTTTTTTAATGGGTGAAATGACAATTATGTCCTTGAACACATTTTTTTTTTTTAAAATAATAATTAAAAATGCACTCATCTTCTGGTTTTCCGGTTGCTTTCCCCAAAGCTCACCCAGATACCTATCTGGCAAAATTGGCAGAGTCGATGAAAATTCAAATTTATTTGGTACAGAGAGAGAGTTTTTTTAGAGAGAAGTTCTTCCTCCACCGCTACTCATCTGCGCTAGAAGCGGATTTACACGGAGCCCCGATTCGATTTGCAGATTTCTTTAGGGTTCCTTCCCCCTCCACGGAAACGTTGGAGGATGTTGCTGTAATCTATTGGCGGCCACTCATGATGTATCAGCCGCCGGAGATATCTTCGATTAGCCGCCGCCGTACACCGCTGGTGCGCGGACATTTCGATTTCACTCGCCGCCGCTCGTTTTGTGCTTCATCATTGGCACGGCTCTCTTCATGTGGCTGCTTTGCAACCCAGAACTTCACGCCCTCCTCCTAGGGCTCCTCTTCCCGTTTCGACCATTCGTGAAGGAGGATCTCGCGATTCTGGATCTTGATGGGAATTTCTTAGTTTCTCCTCCTGCCGCTGCCGGGTTTCAACAGCAGCCCTCCGCTGATTTCTCCACAGTATGCAGCGGCTTTTTATTTTTTTATTTTTACGGCAGTTTCGTCGCAACCACCGTCCGACTAACAGCGATTGATTCTCCATCGGTGCATGTGCAACTTTTGGCTTTCGTCCATTGCCGCTGGTTCGTGTTGTGATTCTGCATCCTACTGCTGACGGCAATTAGAGTACAAGCACTTCAAGTTAAGTGTTTGATTTACTTTTCCTCTGTTCAGAGGTTTTAGTCCAGCTGCCAATCTTAAATTTGCGACTGTTCGCCGCTAAGAAGCGGCTGGTCTGCTCAAGTTGAGCGACCTTCTCAATCACGAAAAGGTAAAAGTTCAAGGCTATATCAATTGGTACCTTTTGTTCGTTATAATTAAATATGCTCTAATGGTTGATGAGATTAGCCAATTCTTGGTTGATTTGGATGTGTATGAGCCATTGTTGGTCCTTATGTTATATCTGTTTATTCATGGAAGATCCAAATACCCCTTGAATAGCATCTTTGTATCCTTTATATGAGATTTTGTTTTTTAGTTTTGCTTAAGATATTCCCCAGCCACTGATTTTTAGAGACATTAGTTTATATAGGCTGGGTTCTCTTGTGCTATCTTATTATTGTATTTCACGGATTATCCCACCGGGTCCGGATAAGCCCGCGGGTCGCCCTCATCCGCCTCACCTCGCCCGAAGCAGAGCTCCTCTACTGCCGCCGCCTTGCCACCACGGAGTTCTTCCCGTGTGACATGGATGCCATCCTAAACAACAAGCTCGGCTTGGGCACCTTCCTTGCCATATCGAAGGGGTCCTACGCCGCCGGACGTTGGCCCTGGAATCGACGAAGCGAAGTTCTCTTTGCTTATATGAGATAAGAAAAGATTCAGACCTACTAGATACTCCGTGGAGGAGGTGATTACGGGATTCGATTTCATCAATTGACGCAAAATTAAGACTGTTGGCACCAGGGAAGGTTTCTGAGGATGATAAATTGGACGATGCCATACTTTTAGATCAGTTCCTTGATGTTCTTCAGGATTTGCATGGGGATGAGATCAGAGAAATGGTAATAAATTCTCCTTTTTTCTTAATTTTACTTTTGAACCCAGTAAATATTTGTATGCTTGTGATCATGTGGTTGAGTTAATTTTATATTTGATTGGTAAATATGTTGGGAAGTTTAGTTACATTTGTATACTTGGATGTTATGTCCTGTTTGATTTGAAATTTGTACCTTGCTTGATATTGTTGAAATAAAGGTTGTGGTTAATGACAAAACTTTGTTTAATGAATAGGTTTAGTTGGAATTGTCTTGTGAGATTAACCCCTGATAATTGGTTGTCTTTTTATCTTCCCTCTCAGTCTTTAGTGGTTTTATTTATTTATTTATTTTTAAAGCTTGTATCTTTTTTAAAGTAAGGAGACTTCTGCACCAAGGGTTTTCCTAATTCTTTTCTTCTGTTTTCTAATTTTTCGGACATATAGATAAGATCTATTCAACCCCCATGATTGTTCTTCGCAACATCATGGGCTAGAACCGTTTTGGTAGATATAGGGTTTTGAAAGTTTTATGAATTAATTAAATTCTCTTGTGTGTCCTCCGTACAACACTACTTGTGGATTGATTTTATATATGATTGAGCTTTCTTAAACCATATTCACGGTCGTTTTGCGCATCTTCAACTGTTATATAGAGTCTGAATATATATCTTGGTTGTCGATTGAGTGCGTTCACTGCTGAACAGGATTCCATGTTATGATTCTAAGTGAGGGGACTCCGAAGTTTCATTAGAACTATCATATATGAATGTTTATTAATTGAATTGAATTTGGGTTAGTAAGTAGGATAAAGAGGGTAATTTTATAGTACCTATAAAGGGAGATCATATCGGGTTAGGTTCCAGACGTGAGAAATAATTGATACTGATAGTACCTAGAAAGGGTGGTGAAATTACGTCTCTTCCTTCGAGGTTATTCACACGTGTTACAAGCATATTTACTTGTGTCTATAGAATAGATTTGCATGGTTTAGTGATGTGTCCATATTCCACAAGGCAGAGTCGACCAGCATATGAGAGGGAAGTTAAGTAAGTTAAGTAGTAAAATTGGATTACCCTAGAGCTACCTATTCTCTACTTGATCCACTTTTGTATTCTTCTAGTGTTTATTTTATTTAATTGTTATTTTAATTACTTGTTTAGTAGATTAATAATTTAAACCTCAAACTTAATTGTCATCTTGTCTTAATTAATTTAGTAAATAATTAAATTGGTAATACGTCGTCCTTTGGGTTTGATATTTAATTTGATCGCTTGCTTAAGCTGCAACTGATATCCTTCATACTTGGGGATTAATTTTTCGTGCAAAAAAATGCGAATCAAAGTCCATTTACTTTATACTGTAGATAATGTGGTATGCGGCGTCACACGGAAGATCATATTATCGGCTCCTTATAAAGTATAAACAGATGTTCACAATCGAGATAGATGGGGACTATCTATCGGTATGATTGTAGTGTGATTTGACATTAGTCTGTTTTGATTATAAAATTGCACTAGTGCACTTTGTGTATTGAATAAGACCGCCGTTGAGATCGTTCGGTTTATACTAACTATATAATAGAACTTGATCTCTGTTATTATGGAAGTTTGTACTCTTAATCCTTATACAATGTCAGTATTTATTTTCTTGATTCATCAATGGGTGAGATTTAATTATTAAATCAATATGCTTGGTGAGTTAGAAGATGATGCTGTCTCTATGGTGTGCTATTGATTGTAGAAGGAATCTGAATCTGTGTCCTAAAGGAACTGGTTGATGATGCCCTCTTAAGGAGCTCATAATGATTATCATGTAAACCCTGCAGGTGGATTTATTCCGGCATGATAATAAGGTTGAGTGGTACTACTCTCGGTAAATATATTAATTAATGGAGTTGTCAGTAATTTAATTAATTAATGGGCATTGAATCTTAAACACGGGGAGACTAACGTGCTCATAATAAGGAGCCTATAACATAATTCGGGATTAGGGTGGCAATGCAATAATATTTCTTTAGTGGATTGATTTATTATTATTGGACATAAGTATAAGTTTTGGGCTAAATTTGGATGGTTAAGCCTAATGGGAGGCCCAAACCCTAATTTCTCCTCCTGGTTCCTGTTGTAGCCTATATAATAGCCAATCTCAGCAGTCCGAGTATCAGTATCACACGCATAAAAAATGTGAAAAGCAGATTGACTGCAGATTGAGATCGTCTTGTAGATCGTTTCCCACATAACGTCAAGACATGGCTTAGGAATACAACAGAAGATCGAAAGGTCATTTGTTGCTGCTGATCAACCTCTACATCAACCCTGGTGAAAGGTAATCAATTCTATGTTTATGCTTCCTCTGCGATAGAATTGCATGAAACTCTAACGGTTCACGCTAACCAAAAGATCCAAACACCATCAGTTGATATCAGAGCATAGGTTCTAAGGCTAAACGTGATACGTTAGGCTAGGGTTTGAGTGGATAATGTGGCGCTAGAATTTAGGGTTTACTCTTGAACTTGTTGGAACCCTAATTGCATATCATACGCGTTCACTGTACGACGGGTAAAAGGACTGGCCGGCGACGACAACATGGTGGCAGATGGTGCCTGACGAAACTGAACGGCGACAGGTGTTGCGCCCGTTGATACTTTTTCCAGGCGGTCTGTCGAAAAAGGTAGGCGGGCGAAAGGAGCAGGACTGCCAAGCGTGTATTGACAAGAAAATCATCTGATTTCAAGCTCCAAAGACATCACCGTGCGAAGAACCGGGCATGGAACGCGGTAAAGTTCTTGACACGCACGATGGGTTGCACGGTTGAGTAAGTTGCTAGGTGTGTTGAAGGGTGCGACGCACGGAATGCTGCACGGCGGTGTGCTGACTTAGTCGTGCAGCCTGCCGTGTGTATCGCTCGCCTGCTAGCCCGGCAATATGCTCAGTTTCTGTCCACAAATCGAGCGGCATCTCGAGTGTGCTACTGAGTATTGCGCCCAGCGTTTCACTCGTCTACCAGCCCGGTTCTAATCCACCAAGGCTGTCCCACACAATTCGAGCGCCGTACTTCTGCAAACGAGTAGTCCATCGAGTGCCCAGCCATGCAGGTCGCCCGACCATCCACTCGGATTACCGCTCGGTTTCCATGCGCCAACACTCGGTTGCCTTTCCAGCGCTTTCGTGCGCTTGATCGGGCACCTTGCCGTGTGCCCTAATGAGCATCACGCTCGTCAATCTGCCCGCTAGGCTGCCTGATTTTGCTCTCCAGCGCCCGATATCACCATCGTCGTTCATCGTGAATTCAATTAACATGTATAGTTTCAATCGTTCACCACCATCGACAAATAGATAAACAGATACAGGGAATATACAGGCATAATAAAATCATACCAAAACCCTAATCTCATATGCGATTCTAATTGCGAAAATTAAATCACATAATCAGAAAAACCCTAGCCTAACGTGTCACGCTTCACTACGAAACCGAAGCTCTGATACCAATTGATGGCGTTCGATCGTTTGGTTAACGTGAACCGTTAGAGTTCCATACAATTCTACTGCAGCGGAAGCAAAAGAGTAGAATCATATTACCTTTCACCAGGGTTGATGTAGAGGATGATTAGCAGCAGCAGTAAACAACCTTCCGTCTTCTGCTGTATTACCAAGTCTGATCTTGACGTCGTGTGGGCGACGATCTTCAAGATCTCCTCAATCTGCTTTCCTCCCCTCTCTCAAACAATTTTAGGCGTGTGACTTAGGGATCTGGATAAGCTGAGGTGACTTATTTAAAGGCTACAGCAGGGACCAGAAGGAGAAATTAGAGTTGGACTTCTATTGGGCTTAAGTATCCAAGCTTAGCCCAAAGCTTATACTTAAGTCCAATAATAATAATATATTCCACTAAAATATTATTACTGCACTACCGTTCTAATCACATAATTACATTATGGGCTCCTTCTTATTATGAGTCCGTTAGTCTCCCAATGTTTAAGATATATAATGTCCATTAATTAATTAAGTTACTGACAACTCCATTAATTAATATCTCATCAGAGAGTATTACCACTCAACCTCATTATCATGCCGGAATAAATCCACTTGCAGGGTTTACATGATAATCCTTATGAGCTTCTCAAGGGGACATCATCAACCTATGACGGACACGGATTCCTTCTACAATCAACAACACACCATAGAAACAACACTACTTCCCAACTCACCGAGTTTGTTGATTTAATGCATCTAAATCTCACCTATTGATGAATCAAAGATATACATACTGCCCTACGTGTCGAGATTATTGTATAGGGATTAAGAGCACGAACATCCATAATAACTGAGATCAAGTTCTCCTATAAGTCAGTATAAGTTGAATGATCTCAAGCGGTCCTGCTCAATATACACAAAGTGCACTAATGTGATTCTATTGCCAAGACAAGCTAATACCAAACTACACTACAACCATCCCGATGGAGAGTCCCCGTCTATCTCGGCTGTGAGCCTCTGTTTATACTTTATAAGGAAACCGATAATATAATTTTTCGCGTGTTGTCGCACAACATATTATCTACAGTACAAAGTAAGTAGACTATTGCATCGTGCATATAAATAAATTATAAGACGCAATCATTTGATCATATAATTCTCATTTCAAATAAATTGTTATAACATTGTTCATACTAAAGCTAGACTTTTAGTATACAATCCAACATCCCTGCCTTGAACTGTTCGCTAATTTTTTACCTACTCGGTAACAATTCACGCCGACTCTTCCTCACCTGGTTCACTAGAACCTCCATTTTTGAATACAAGTCAAAGACAATCAGGAATATTCCACTCTCACAGCATTGAAGGTAGTCACATACACTGATTTATGCTCTTCCAGTAACAAGCATCTACACCTCTTCTATTAGCATTTAATTTCATTTAGCACAATTCCACAGTAAGGTAGTTCTCACATTCCCTGTTCGGTGTTCATGTTTCAAAATTTCATTAATGTCTTCTTAAGCAAGTGTCAATTGAACTCCTCCTCTGTTAATTAAAGGGGATATTATCATTTTTAGTCCTTTAGGAATAGCCTAATCCAATTTTGGTCCTTTAGGAATTGAATTTTTCAATTTTAGTCCTTTAGGATTTAAAAGTCCAATTTTAGTCATGTCTTGCTATTACCAATCTAATTTTCTACTATTACCAGGTTTTTTCTATTATATGCCCAATTTTATATAATACCTCATTTTAAATCTGATTTTCATCAATTTCTTCAAAATAGACATAGTCCATTACGACCATATCAGGCCCAGCATGCTTCTGTATATTAATTTAACAACATTAACTTAACATTAACCAACCAAAACTGTAACAGTACCTTTCTTTGACCACAAATCCTTCGGGTATCCGGAGGGTTTTACAGCTGCTCCTCACAGCTAACCACGCACCCCGCAGTGTGATGGTTCAACTCTGTTCCTTCAAAGGACCCCAACACAATCCTGGTTCATTTCCTACACCGGATGTACAGGGTGCTGCTACTATTTTTGGTCGAAAAATATGGAGGATAAGGTTGTAGATAAAATGAAAGGTTACATGTATTGGGCAGTAGGCCAAGATTATTTATTTATTGAATGGAAATATTATTACACACTCATACTACTTAAACAAGAGGAGAATACTCCTCTAGCTACCTATGGTAGCTGAAACAGAAACACTCGTAGAAGAAAAGAAAGGAAACTACAATGTTTACTAAACTACATAATATTATTAAAGATAAATAAAAATAAAAAGGGGACAAAAGGATAAAGATGTTAAAAGGGGATGGCAAAGCCGAAACCAGATAAAAAACAAGCGACTCATAATAGAAAGCCCAAACAAGGGCAGTAATAGAAATAGAATTGATCTAACATATAAACTACAATGTTTATTGAATGAGAGAAAACATAGGGTGATGGTCGATGCCTTCTGCTTCCTCAGAACTCTTATTTATAGAGGCTCTTGGATTTAAAATTCAGACTTCAAAGCCTCTCAATCTTTATGACGTCACTGCTTACGTCACCATTCATACGTCAGTGATTACGTCATCTGCATTGAATGCCAACTTTAGCAGCTAGATGATCCCTCTCTCGCCTTGGATGCCTTCTTTTGGGCCATCCTTCTTGTCTTTTACAGGGTCACATGTCTCTTACCCCTTTGGAAAAGTTAGTTGACTCTTACTTTTTTGAAGAGTCTTTTGTCTCCTTTGGAATCCGAAGGGTCCTCTGGCTTTTGGGAGTTTTGAAGAGGCTTTACTCTATTATTTCCTTGTGTCTCATTTTTTACTGTGGCGGTCCAGCATTAATGTTCCTCTCTATGCTCAATTGCACCTCTTTTCCAAACTCTGGTTCAGTCTGGATAGAGCAACTTGTGCATATTTTTTCTTTCCACCTTTCTCGATGGATCATACTGCAAAATTTCTGATGAGTTTCTCTACTCACTGGTAGTTTGTTTTCCCAGAGTAGCGCTCTCTTTCTTTCAAAATGTCCTTCTACATACCCTGTCTTGCTTCCTGTTAGAGTGTTCAACATGAAAGATCCGTTCACGGTTTTATCTTTGAATTTGAATGGAAACTTGACTTGTTTCATTGCCTGGAAGCAGACGTACAAACCCCTCACTCTTCGCGTAGAGATTTGATCCTCTGAGTATGTTGAAACTAGGACTGGTTCCTTCCCGAAAGGCTCTTTAATGTTATTTGCAGCTTTGATGTCTGGCATTCGTAGCTTGATGGAATGAAAGGCTTCATGGCAGTCTTTCCCTATGGGTTCTGGAGCGGCACTGATGAAATATAGCTCCAATGGTTCTCCTCTGGTCAAAGTATTATTATTTAACCATGCCTTGGTCACTGCTTCTCCTATCTACTTAGGTAACTTTGAGATTCCTGGGAAGCTGGGTGCCATGGTGTATATTTAGGCTAATGCCCCAAAGTTGAACCATTCCTTGACATCTTCTAGATTTGACCCAGGCCTCATCCAGACTCGGGGATATTCCCCAGACACTTCTATCCGGCATTTCTCTGGATGGATTCCCTGTCGTGTGTTCAATTTCTCCCAGCTGGCTGGGTATTCTTGCTAATGAGAAAAATCAGCTAGGTTAATACCAACCTTAGCAATGCCCTTCGTAGGCCTAAGGTTGATCTCTCCCTCTTTAACCCTAGAGGTGTTGGGTTAACTCGTCGACTCTAGATGTGACTCTAGAGGCTCGATTTTTTCTTGGACCAGTTCTTCCTTTGGAAGTTCTGATCCCGAACTCATGCTAGGGGTACTTGAATCCCCTGCTCCGGGTTTAGGGTCCTGTTCCCAAATGCACTCATTTTGCCGATTGTTCATGACTGCCCGGAGTAAAGGCACTTTCATTGTCTCGAATAGACCCGCATGGCTGTTGATACAATCTCGTATTAGATTAGACACTTTGGACTCATCTTCTCGTTATAGTTTTCCAACAACATTAACATTCATTGCCAGAGTCTCGTAATCCTTTTGCAGCACCGTAAGGAGGTCCGTCAGGTGCTTAGATCTTATTAGGATGGAGTCTATTTCACCTCCTTCCATCTCTTGTCAGGAAATCTGCCAAAACATTTTCAACAGATTTAATAATGACAATATTAAAATCATAATATTGACATTCAGCTTGCCATTTTAAAAGTCAAGCCTTATCTGGTTTTGATTCAATTTTAGTTTTTAGAAAGACTTTGACACTAGTGTTATCGATTTTAAGAATGAATTTCTTCGGAAGAAGAAATAGAAGCCATTTTTTGAATGCTTTCGCACTGCAAAGAATTACTTCCCATTGATGTGCCACCTCTTTGCCTCATTTTCCGCAAAGAATCCACTACAGTAACTGCATGGCACTTCTCCTTCTGGTGTGGACTTGGTAAGAACTGTCGCCCACCAATGGTCACTGGCATCTGTATATAGTATCAGATCATCCTCGTCATTTGGAATGGCTAACTTTGGGAGCTTCTTGCAAACCTCCTTTAGCTGTTTAACCATCTCTCTGTGTGATTCCTCCTATTTAAACTCGACATCTTTCTTTAATAGAGGACTGAACACCTTCATGTATTGTGCTAGATTGTTGATGAACATTCCAGCAAAGTTGAAAACTCCTAGGAAGCTTTGGAGTTGCTTTTTGTCCTTGAGATCCTCAGGAAATCCTTGAACTTTCTCTACAATATTGTGTGATTGTAGAATAATTCCAGATTCATCGATCTCTACTCCAAGAAACTTGATCTGCCTTGTTGCTATTACTGCATTCTTTTCAGAAAGCATCAATCCTTCTTTGTGACATACTTCTGAAAATACTTCCAGATGTACCAAATGCTCCTTCATGTGCTTTGAGGTTATGAGGATGTCATCCATGTAAAAAACATGAATGAGAAATAATCTTTGAAAAGATTATCCATCTTTCTCTGATATATCTGGGGTGCGTTTGCCAAGACCATGGACATGACATTCCAGATATAATGACCTTGTAGTGTGGAGAAGGCTGTAAACTTCTTGCTTCCTTCCTCCATCATGATCTGGTAAAACCCAGATTTGCAATCGAACTTTGAGAATACCTTGGCATTCTTGATATAGTTGACCAAGTGTTCCCTACTTGGTATGTAGTATCCATCGAATTCCAAGATGTTGTTGCTCCCTTTGTAGTTGATCACAAGTCTCGGCTTCCCTCACTTTACTTCTCCATGATTTCAAACCAGAAATCCTGGACTGCTGTATGGAGATACTTCTGGTGATATCAACTTAAGGTCCAGATGTTCCTTAAGTATTTACTGCATATTCTTTCGATCCTCTTGGTTCATCAGGATAGGCTTGTATCTCACAAACTCATGCTCCTTTCTTTCTTTTACGTTGAGCGAGGCTTTGAGATCATTTTGTCCCACCAGGCTAGGGGATCCTCATTGAAGTTCCTTTATATCTTCTTCTTGACGTCCTCCAAAGATATGTGTTCTTTGATTGTGACATCTCTCTGTGGGTTTTCTCCCAAGCTTGCTTTGAGAAGGTGGATTGTTTTTTCATTTAGTTTCTCCATCTTCCATCCTCCTCTAGTCTCGGTTCTCATCTGAAGGACTGCTTCGCCATATCTTTTTCGATCATTCATTTTTGGATGGCTAAGTTTCCTTCATTATCACCACGCTTGCTGTGAAATTTGATTGGCATTTTTCATTGAAATGCATTACGCATTCTTGGTGCGATGATCTTATGTTCACAAAGGGTTGTGATAATAAGCCTTCTTGTTGTGTTTTCCTAGGTAAAACACTTGAATGTCTATAGGAAATTATTTTCTAATAGGATATCTGCTCCGGTGTCATGAAAATATGTCGCTGGAGTCTTCACCTTGTACCATGGGGTACGATCCGCTCCTTTAATCATAATTTCTGCTTGTCTGATTCCCCTTTTAAGGATTAACACCCTCTTAGAGAAATCTTTTCCTAATATGGTTGGCAAATCTTCGCCTGAGCCTTTTAGAAAGACTCCTTCCTTTGTTGTGCAGATGCTGGCTCCTAAATCAATATTTGGCACAAAATACTCTGCACGATGTTCTTTATATATCATCCCGACGGTGGTATATATCGAGAATGAACTTGTGGTCATGGGTAGATCAGAGCTTAAAACCTCGAGCTTCTACTAGTGAACCTTGTATCTTTTTCCCTTGACCATGAATTCCATTCAATCTTATAATCGTTCCCAAGATTTGTGATCCTCGAGAAGCTCCAATCCCAGCACTAATTGTTATGGGAATCTTCCTGCAACTCCCTCGATTATTAGCTCAAGATCACCAATTTTGAGCTGTCCTTTGGTGTCTTCCAGTTGTTGGTTGTTGAAGATAATACAAGACATCACAAGGAATAGAGTTTTCTTTTTTTGTGATATCGAATATTACTACGGCTCCTCTCCATCTTTCTGGGCATTTTAGCTCACCCTTTATTGTGAACTTTTCTGGTTCCTGGATTACCTCCACGATTGGTTTCTTTCCCCATCTTTCACTGATCATCCTATCTTCTTGGAAAGAAATTCTTCTCTGCTCGAATCTGAGGCTGTCTTGCCTACTCCAGACTGGCTTATCCTTGATTCACAAATCCATGTCGTGGATTGGCGATAGCTCCATTATCTCTGGCCTGGTTGCGCATACAACCCTTTCGAACACTTCTGGTATCTCAATATACTCCTTCATTTGGAATAAATCCTAATGATGAGTGTTGGATAGAACATATGAGATACTGTAGGTAATAGAGTACGACTGATTCCCTTCTTTCATTAAATCTTTGTTCTTGAAATCTTGATGAAGGGTGAGTACTCTACTAAAATCTTTATTCACTAGATTATAGGCAATCCTTGGGTAGATGTAGGATGCCACCTTGCCTGCGTACAGGTTTCCTGAGATTCCTCCCAGGCATGCTATCAATTGCAGCTTAAGCAAGCGACCAAGTTAAATATCGAACTTAAAGAACGGCGTATTATCAACTTAATTATTTACTAAATTAATTAAGACAAAAGGCAATTAAGTTGGGATATAGAATGATCATCTAAAATACTAAAATTAAATAACGAATAAAATAAAATAAATACTAGAAGAATACGAATATGACTCAAGAATGGAGAATAGGTAGCTCTAGGATAATCCAGTTTCACTCATTAATCTTCCTTTCGTGTATCAATGTCCGACTCTGCCTTGTGGAATATGGACGCATCACTAAACCATGCAAATCTACTCTATAGACACAAGTAAATAAGCGTGTAACACGTGTGAATAATCTTGGAGCAAGAGATACAACTTCACCCCCCTTTCTAGGTACTATTAGTATCAATAATTTTCCTGGCCAATTGGTACTCTAACCCGATATGATTTCACTTTATAGGTACTATAAAATTACCCTCTTTATCCTACTTATCAACCTGAATCCAATTAATTAGTAAGCATTTATACATGATAGTTCTAATGAAGCTTCTGAGTCCCCTCACTTAGAATCATAACATGAAATCCTGTTCAGTAGTGGACACGCTCAATCAATAACAAAGATGAACATTCAGACTCTATTCAACAGTTAATGATGCACAAAACGACTGAATATGAATTAAGAAAGCATAGTCATATATAAAATAAATCTACAAGAAGTGTTGTACGGAGTATACACACGAAAGTTCAATTAATTCATAAAAACCTTCAAAACCCTAGATCTACCAAAATGGTTCTAGCTCATGATGTTGCGAAGAACAATCATAGGGGTTGAATAGATTTTACCCATAGTTTGTAAAATACAAGATAAATTAGGAAACGAATAAAACCCTAGATGTGGCGTCATCGTGTCCTTCTCCGTCTTGAATCGTCATCTTGGTTCTCCTCTTAATTCAGCAGACGAATCTTCAAAGTGATGGATGGATGGAGGAAAGAATGTGGATGATGGTTGGGAGGGTGATCCCCCCTTGTGGGGTGTAGGATGATTGTGTTGCGGTGTCTTCTCACATGAATAGTGATGTAAAATATATATAGGTGTGAGAAGGGAATTAAATAAGGAAATAAAAGATATGGGTGAATTATGAAGGATTATGTGATAAGGAGATTAATTGTGCTCCAAGAAATATGAATTATGGGCTAATTTTCGGAAATTTTTAGAAATTCTCGTCGGCAGCTGCGTGACCTCACAATTTTGAGCATAACTTCCTCGTCCAAACTCTGACTTGAGTGATTCTTATGTTCACACGATCTTGTTTTCCTTGGCTTTCTATCCATACAAGGATCTCACCAAAAAGCCAACATTTGAAGGTGTAAAAAGTCATGAAAAGTGACACAATCATGCTGAGTAGGAACAGCTTGCGCAGCGTCACCATTATGATAATAATTTTCTCGTTTGGAATACAATTAAGGTGTTTCTTATGCCAAAATGATCCTCTTTTCTTTAGATTTCCAACCATGTATCACACTTCTAGTTTTTAGCTTCACACAAATATAGAAAAATTACACAAGTTGGACGTGCGTTTTTTAACATTCTTGCACAAGTTTTTCCTTTTCTCCAACTTTGCACTTCTTGATCCTTTTTCCACCTAAAACACATTAAAACACCTCAAACGCACCTTTTTCTCACATATATCAAATATAAGACACTTGCGCTAGTATATAACAACAATTCTCATAAAAAAAGTGTTAAATTGGACACTAAAATACGTTTATTTTCACTCTCATTACATGTCTCTCTTGTATTCTTGATCCTGTTATCAAAGACTGCTATATCGATTGGTGTATCGAATCCTTCTTTGAATGTTGCTTTGATAAGGATCCGAATAGCTTTATTTCCTATATAATCTAATTGTGGGCAATATATTATTTTGTAATTATATTAGCTATTTAATTATTTTATGGACTTAATTAAGTGAGCCAATTAAGTTGATAAGTCCATGGGCTATAATATTTTATTATGGGTCAATTGAGTAGATACCCAATACTACGTGATTAGGTGATTATGAGAGGTCTAGTCAAGTAGTATATAAAGGCTCCCAGGTTATGGTCCATAATACACTAAGTCGCACATGGTCTTCCCTTCTCTCCATCGGGAGGAATTACTATGGTCTCCATAAGGAATAAGGAGGCTTAGTTGAGGAAGGTGATAGGGGTTTTCTCAACACACAAAATAATCCTCAAGTATAAGGATATCAATTGTAGTCGCGAAGATGACCAAGTTACAATATCGAACCCACGGGACGGATAAATATCAATCTTGTTATCTTCTAGTATATTTTAGACTATGTTTGGTAGTTGAATATGTTTAATGGATAATAACTTCTAATCGAAATAACAAAAAGAAATAGCAAGAGTAGAGAAAAGTGAGTTGTGATCAATAAGAATAATAGGTAGTTCGTCGGGTCATCCAATTTCACTAGCAATTCGTATTTTCATGTGATGATGTCTGACTCTGCCCTGTGGTTTGTGGACGCATCACTAGACCATGCAAGTTCACTCTATAGACACAAGTAAATATGCGCTTGACACGTGTGAATAACATCGGAGCATGAGATATGCTTCACCCCCCTTTCTAGGTACTATCATAATCAATTATCTTCTGCGTCTAGAATCTAACCCGATTTGATCTCCCTTTTTAGGTACTATAAAGTTATACTCTTCATCCTATTCATCAACCCGAATTTAATTCAATTCATGAATATTCATATAAGACAGTTCTAATAATACTTCGGAATCCCTTCACTTAGAATTATAACAATAAACCCTGCTCAGTAGTGAACGCACTCAATCAATAACCATGTTATGTATTCAGACTCTACACAACGATCATTGATGCACAAAACGACTATGAGTATGGATTAAATATGCAATCTTATATAAAACAAACCACAGGTAGTGTTGTACGGAGTTTTACACACGAAACACGAATTACATCATGAAACTTTCATAACCCTAGAACTACCAAGGTGGTTCTAGCCCATGATTGATCTAGGAACAATCATGGTTAGATTGATCATTCTTACTTGAACCTTCAGCGAACCTCTGTCACAGCCCTCCGGATGGATCACCACCTCTACTCTTGTCTCTCTTACGATTGACGATCACAAGCTCTCTTTATTCTCTGTATGAGCCTCCTTTTATACTTGTAATCACGTCTCTAGGGCTTGGAATGGGCTTTCTAAGTGATCTCACGCGTTTCGGCCTCGAAAATCCGGATAAGGTAAGTTCTCGCACACAGGTTCGACCACGTCAAACAGGTCGAACCCCTGGCCACAGGTCGAACCCCGCTACTGGAAAAATTCTGCACAGGTTCGACCTTCTGGACAGGTCGAACCACTTAGGCCTTGGTCGAACCCCAGGTCGAACCTCAGCACTGGACAACTCCCGCTCCCGATTCGACCAACTGGCAAGTCGAACCCAAACGTCGTGGTCGAATCCTCTTTCTTGCAAACTGGTTCGACCATGGTTCGACCTGATGGCCAGGTCGAACCAGCCGAGTCGTGGTCGAATCCATCTCTGCACGTTCAGCAACGTTGGTTCGACCTGCTGGAGAGGTCGAACCCTCCTCCAGCCAGATCGAACCCACCTAATTCTTGGGCGGTTCGCGTGGCTTCGACTCCGTCTCTTCGATTCTTGGCTCTTTCACTCCATTTTTGCTAAGAAAACACTCAAATAGCTCCACTAACACCTGATTCATGCTAATTCACAATATATATAGGTTTTCCACCTATTTCCACATCAAAACTCTCAAAAACTAGCACAAAACATAGCGCCAAACTTGTGAATTTACACACTCATCAAACCCCCAAACTTACATGTTGCTCGTCCCGAGGCAACCAATTTAAACCACAGGAGTCGTGTATAATTCAACAAGATCTAGTACAACACATATTACACATGCCACTTCATTGAATCAAACAAGAATTACTTGCATCAAATATGTCACTCATGTAAAATCAATCCAATCACACACCATTCGGAGTACTAAGTAATCTCACTGACAAGATAAGTCTTTACTCTCTTTCGCTCGTGCGTGAGGCACTATAGGCTAGTATAACACTCATATCAATTCATATTCACGCGTAACCATAAGCTTGGCAAAGGTCTCAAAAATCAACTTACATTAGATTAATACTAGGATCACAAAGGACTTGTTTCTAGGTTGTAATGTTGGCTCTTTGGAAAGGTAGGAAAATTTGGTCATAGTAACTTAATACACTAGTAGAGAGTTACCTTGGAGGTTCTTGATTTCTCATTCGGCTTCATATTCTCCTCCAATTCTTCTCTTGCACTTGCAATTTTCAATTTTCCTTCTCTTCCTTGCATCAACATCATTCTTCTTTTAATTACTTGGGTTCCAGTTATAGGCACTACCCTTCTCGAACATCGTTCGACTGCTTCTTAAAAACTTCAAGCCCCATGTATAAGCAATTCGGGATACCAATTTAAGGCACTATCCCTAACAAGATTTAACCATGCACTTTTCTTACTGAACCTCATTCCATCTTCCCTTTGTTTCTTCCACACTTATTCACCTTATTCTCTCTACCAATGAATAGGGTATTTTGCAAAGCTCAAATAAGGTAATTAAGGCTCTTATATTTGGCTTGCCAAAGAAAAAGCTTTTAAAAGGCTCAAACAAGGCTACCAAAGATTTATAAAATCATTATGAAAGGTAAAATGTGGCTAAGTGACTCAATTAATCAAAAATGGCCTAAGATCATATCCTAATATTTCATCAATTGTAAGTTTCACACAAGACTCCAAGCCAAGTTCTAGAATACGTTCATACGAATGATTCTCTCAAAAATAAACTATCATGATTAATCATGATAAAGGCTCAAATCCTCACATAGGTAATCAATTCCTAATACTCCTCATAGCACATAATCAAAATCAATTCCTCATGAATTCCATATACTTAACAAATTATTCATGCTCTTTCCAAATGAAAATAAACACGTAAACATATGAATGCACAGAATCAATAACCCATATACAAAACAATGATACAAGATCAACTATATCAGGTACATGCCACTCACACATGAATCACACCCAATCTGTAAAAATAAATAGAAGAACGGGAGATAAGATGAATCGGAGAAGCCAAAAAAAACCTGAAACTACTCCCTAGGAGCATCATCATCCTCATCATCATCGTCATCCTCATCCATTCTATTTTCCACAGCTCGGCACAGACTGGTAATGTGCTTATCCATCATATCCACTCGACTACTCACTCTACCAACACGCTCATCCAAGGCAGAGTACCTTTCGTTCAGCGTGGCATAGTTGGCGTTAGCGAGCACGAGCTGCCTGTTCGTCTCTTGCTGCGCAGCTACCACCGCGATCAGCTGCTCATGAATCAAGCGAAGCTGCTCCCGAGTACCTGGAACTGCTCGCCGCTGCTGCGGTACCGGAGCATGCTGAGGCGCATCATGCTGCTCTCCTTCTGGAATCTCCATCTCCGGCTGCTCATCTACCTGATCCTTCTCTTCAGGCTGCTGTGGCTGAGGTGGACGGAACTATCCTTGATCAACGATCTGCTGTAACTCAGCCATCCTCCCCTCAGCACACATCTGTGCTACCGCTTTCCAATCACCACCCGACTTCACTGCCACGGATAAAGCGATGTGTCCAAGAGAATTCATTAACTTATTCCTTGTTTCCCGAATAGTTGTCAAGTTGCTCACGTCGAAGGGGAACATAAATTCGAAAGGCTTGAGACCTCTCGTGAAAAACCAATCTCCATTTCTAAAATGGGCAAATCCTCCCTTCGCGCACGTGCTCATCATCAAATCGGGTTCTCCTTCCACTGGTGTAATGCCGGTGAGATCCAAGTTATAATGCTCAGCCACGATCGTCAATAACCCTCCAATATTCACCTTTTGAAAACCTATGGTCTTGAATCGATTCAGCTGCGTAATAAAATAAGCTCCAACATTGAACTTCACTCCATTCAGCATACACCACAGGGCATATAGCTCTCCTCTAGACACAACACTCCCCTCCGAGCGGGCGAACAACGTGTTGCTCAGAATGCGGTCCATGTACCTCAAGACAAGGTTCTTTATTGCGGAAGCACGAGCCTGTCTGGTCTTATAATCACGAATCTCCCCAGTGATCTCCCTCCAAAACCGCTTTACACTGAATGCAGCATTTTCTAAACGAGGGATCTCCAAAGGCGTCTCAAACAGCTCATTGAAATCCTCAGACGTCCATCTCCTACTCACTCCACCAAGCTGAAACGTACACCGATAGGGGTATCCAAGCGGGTCCTTCTCCATCTCAAACGAGCAAACTACTTCCGCTGTAACATGGAAGTACGTCGGCCTCTTCAACTCCATGAATCTTCTGATCCCTACTTGATCAAACATCCAAAATATATCATCCCCTATTCTCATTATCCTCATCGCTTCATCATCTTGGTATCGAGTGCGAGCTATCTTGTCTGAAACTTCTTCCCACTTCTCTTTAATCTCATCCCAATCTTGCATCCTAATCTTGAAGTTATCAGGTAAACGATCTTGTAGCCTCAGTTTTCTTGTCACTTTGTCCAAATTTGAAGGCCTGTCATGCCTCTTCTTCGATCTTTCCTCCTCTGCCTTTCCTTTTCCTTTACTTGATCCTTGTCCCTTTCCTGAAAACAAATACTTCAATCCAACCAACAAGACAAGAAAGCAAGTATTGTACTAGCACATCACATACTCTACTCAAGACTTCAAGCATCAATGCATATTTACACAAACTACCATCTCAACACCACTTGCTTATTCAACATTCTCAAAACATCTTCAATCACACCTTCTTTAATCATCAAAACATAACCAACAAGCATGCATTAAGCAATTCAAGCAATTCAATCAAAAGTTCAACATGTTTCCCTCAATGAACTACTTCAATTTCATCAATTTCAAACCAAATCAACATGCTCATTCTATGATATGTTCTATATCCTTGATCATTCCACATAAAAATCCAAGTTCTATCAATAATCAATCAACCAAAAACCAAGAAACAAGAATTCATATGAAACAAATCATAATATCAACATTCACCATGGAATTCAACCATACTCAACATCAATCCTCTTACTCACATCGAATTTCTTACCTAAATCTTCAATCCTAGAGTAATTGAGTTGGAAAAACATACCTTGTGACTTGCCCATGGTGAACAACCGATCGAGAACACACAACAACCAAAAATCGCGATTTCAACCCTAACTCGCGATGAAATCCGCCCAAATCCGCGACCGAATCGAAAATTCAAGGTGTAGTGTTGTGTAATCGGTGTGAAATCAAGTGTAATTGAAGAATTTGTGCAAGGGTGTAGAGGTTCGAAGAGGGTTCGAGGTTTGGTGTTTCGAAAAAGTGATCGAACCCCTCTGAAAAATCGAACTTAAATCGCATACCTGGCTTGGTTCGACCTCGGGTTCGACCACCTAAACAGGTCGAACCATGGATGGCGAGGTCGAACCTCTCTTCTGGACAAACGATCTTCTCAGTTCGACCAGGGGTTCGACTTGCTAAACAGGTCGAACCTTCCTTGAATTGGTCGAACCGCTCTTCTGGAAAACAGAGTGCTTCCAACTGACAGGTTCGACCATAGGTTCGACCTTCTGATCAGGTCGAACAACTATGGCTTAGGTCGAACCTCCTCTCTGGACAACTTTCGACGCCGGTTCGACTTCCTCTTCTTTTGTTCGACCTCTGGCTCTGGTCGAACCACTCCTAGAGTTGGTCGAACCTTCCTCCTGATTTCCAAAACTGAGTGTTCTTCATTCACTACATACTTCAAGCTTCAACACAACTTCATTAGGTACAATCTAGAGCACAACTTCAAAAATTGTTCCACATAACATCATTCATGAGTATCTCCGTAAAAGAAAACATAACCAAAAACCACTGAACATTAGGCAAGTTGTAAAAAATCGTCACATCAAAATCGATTAAAATTTCAATATGGCCGCAAAAACCAACTCCCCTAACAAACCATACAAAGAAAAGATTATACTCTTAATGCTTCAATGAGGTAATAACATCACACCCCCCAAACTTAGTAAAAACGTAAGTCGAAACTAAGTTTGAAAAGAGATGTAATTGCCGATTAGTAAGCATCTTAAATATAAAAATTTCTTACTCACACAAAAGAAATAAAGCAATAAAACGGAAGAGTAAGCTCTCAACAAGCGCTCATGTTTAACGTCGTAGAGTCACGACGGTACCAAATCAGAACAAGGTATCATCAAAAATGACACACGCATCATCCGGCGACCTATAATGCTTCAATCGATGCCCATTCGCCATGATAACGTCTCCATCTTTGTCAATAAGCTCAAAACTCCCCCCTCCTAAGGCTCGATGAATCATGAACGGTCCCGTCCACTTAGACTTCAACTTGCCTGCAAAAAGCTTCAAACGAGAGTTAAAAAGTAGTACCTCATCTCCTTGCTTGAACTCCTTGTATGAAATCTTAGAATCATGCCACCTCTTCATTCTTTCCTTATAAATCTCTGAATTCTTGTAAGCACGACTCCTAAACTCATCCAATTGATTCATGTGAGTTATCCTCAACTCCTTCACATCCTTAAGGGTCAAGTTCAAGCGACGCAAAGCCCAAAACGCTTTGTGTTGAATTTCTACAGGTAAGTGGCACGGCTTCCCATAGACAATTTGATACGGTGACATATCTAACACCGTCTTGTAAGCGGTCCGGAACCCCCATAACACATCATCAAGCTTCATAGCCCAATCCTTTCTATTAGTTCCTACCACTTTCTCCAGAATCTGCTTTACTTGACGGTTGGAGACCTCTGCCTGCCCATTCGCTTGCGGATGATAGGGTGTAGTAACCCTATGCTTAACACCATAATCCTTAAGCACCTTCTCCAGAAATTTATTGACGAAGTGGGAACCTCCATCACTAACTAGCGCTCTAGGAACTCCATAACGGGCAAAAATATGTTTCTTCAGGAAAGATAAAACAACTTTCGAGTCATTAACACGAGTAGGAATCGCTTCCACCCACTTCGAAACATAATCCACCGCAAGAAGAATGTAGAGAAACCCATTCGACGGGGGAAAAGGCCCCATAAAATCGATCCCCCATACATCAAATATCTCTACGACTATGCTAGGCTGCAATGGCATCTCATCTCTCCTACCTATATTACCCATGCGCTGACATCTATCGCAAGACGCCACATAGCTCTCACTATCTCTAAACAATGTAGGCCAATAAAGAGCAGATTGAAGTACCTTAGCTGCAGTCTTTTGCGCTCCGAAATGCCCCCCATTCGGTTGTGCATGACAGAACTCCAGCACACTTTCCATTTCCATCTCGGGTACACATCTTCGGACAATAGAATCTGTACAAATCTTGTAAACAAACGGATCATACCATATAAATGTCTCAACTTCCCAACGAAATTTTGCAAGTTGATATCGGTTGAGATCCCTTGGAATTTCACCAATGACAATGTAATTAACATAATCCGCGTACCATGGATCCATACCTTGCGCTGCAACCACACACGCTCGCTCGGTACCTTCAACAGCCACCGCCATGATCTTCTCATCAAGGAACATCTCTTCAATATACTCGAAAGAATTATCACAATGCTCCCTAGTCTCCAACCTTGACAAGTGATCTGCCAAAATATTTTCTGTTCCTTTCTTATCCCTAATCTCCAAGTCAAACTCCTGCAGTAGTAGAATTCACTTTATAATCCTAGGCTTCGTCTCCTTCTTCTCCATCAAATAACGAATCGCTGAGTGATCCGTATACACAATCGTCTTCATGCCAACCAAATACTGACGAAACTTATCGAATGCATATACAACAGCCAAAAACTCATTTTCAGTCACCGTGTAATTCTTCTGTGCCGCATCGAAAGTCTTACTCGCGTAGTAAATGGCGCAGAACTTCTTCTCCCTTAGCTGCCCAAGCACCACACCCAATGCTACATCACTTGCATCACACATAAGTACAAACGGTTGAGTCCAGTCCGGTGTGATCAAGATAGGGGCAGTAATAAGCGCCTCCTTCAAAACTTGAAAAGCTGTTAGACACTCATCATTAAACACAAAATCCTTTTCAAGTAAATGAGATAAGGGCTTAGAGTATTTTGAGAAGTCTTTAATGAATCTCCTGTAAAAACCGGCGTGTCCAAGGAAGGACCGCACTCCTCTTTCATTGGTCGGTGGTGGAAGCTTCTCAATTGCCACCACTTTAGCACGATCTACTTGTAATCCTTTGGCGGAAACATGATGCCCAAGAACAATCCCATTCTTCACCATGAAGTGGCACTTCTCCCAATTCAAGACAAGATTAGTTTCTTGACACCTCTTCAAAACAACAACAAGGTTAGACAAACACATATCAAAAGAAGAACCAAAGACTGAAAAATCTTCCATGAATACTTCCATGATCTTCTCTATCAAACCATCAAAAATCGCCATCATGCATCTCTGAAAAGTAGCAGACGCATTACACAATCCAAACGGCATCTTCCTAAAAGCAAAGCTCCCGTAGGGGCAAGTAAAAGTGGTATTTTCTTGATCCTCGGGAGCAATCATGATTTGATTATATCCCGAGTATCCATCCAAGAAACAATAAAACTCATACCCTGCAAGACGTTCCAACATTTGATCCATAAACGGAAGAGGGAAATGGTCCTTACACGTGTTCTCATTTAATTTCCTGTAATCCACACATGTACGCCATCCCGTAGGAATTCTCGTGGCTATAGCTTCTCCATCCTCAGCTTTCACTACAGTCATGCCCCCATTTTTAGCAACTACATGCAATGGACTCACATGGGGACTATCACTAATAGGATATATAATTCCAGCATCCAACCACGTAAGAATTTGCTTCCTTATCACCTCTTGAATTGCGGGATTCACCCTACGCTGATTCTGAACACTAGCCTTGGCTTCATCCAACAACCTAATCCGATGCATACAATACGAATGACTAATACCTTTCAAATCATCAAGTGACCACCCTATTGCAGACTTGTACTTCCTTAAGACATCTAATAACTCCTCAAGTTGATCATCATTAAGGGAAGAAGATACAATTACCGGATATTGTGCATTATCACCAAGAAAAGCATACTTCAAGTGGTCCGGCAATGGTTTCAACTCCTCTTTTCTTTCCTCCACTGGAGTGTTTTCGTTATCCAAAGGCAAGTACTTCCTGGTCCATTTGACTTCTTCCACCTTATTTCTTTCCAATGCAAACCTGTCATCACCCAAAGCAAGTAAGTTTTCAAGAAATTCAATACATACCTCGTTAGAAAGTCCGTCAAGCTCCGTAGTGGGATAAGTAAGAGACTCCATCAAACATGTCTCAAGAGGATCCTTTGACAAGATCAGAGACATATCCTCCTTCACAATCTCCTCCACCACGTCAATACTATAACATTGGGACTCCATTGGCATCTTCATTGCTTTGTCCAAATTGAAAAGTACTTCTTCTTTGTCCATTCTCAACTTCAGTTCTCCCTTCCGAACATCTATCATAGCTCCAGCTGTAGCAAGGAATGGCCTCCCCAAGATTAAAGGAACATTATCCTTGTCATCATCCATTTCTAGTACAAGGAAATCCACAGGAAAGACTAGCTTCTCCACCTTTACAAGAACATCTTCAACAACACCTTTCGGAAACGTCATTGATCTATCTGCCAATTGGAGAGCAACAATTGTCGGGGTCAGCTCCCCCAAACCAAGCTTCTGAAAGATGGACAACGGCATCAAATTGATGCTTACCCCTAGATCGCACAAAGCTCGCCGTGCTGGACCCTTCCCGATTTCACATAGAATAGTAAAGCTCCCCGGATCTTTCATCTTTGGTGGCAACTTCTTTTGAATAATTGAGCTACAATTCTCAGATAAGTTTACAGTTTCAACTCCGGTTAAGCTTCGCTTCTTCATCAATATGTCTTTAAGGAATCGAGAATAATATGGCATCTCCATGATTGCCTCTGAAAAAGGGATGTTCAAGCTTATCTTGTTCATTATTTCTGAAAACTTCTTGAACTTCTCTTCTAACCCTTTCTTCACTAGCTTGTAGGGAAACGGTGGAGGTATCTTTGTTTTGGGAATTTACCATTCATCACGATCAACCTTCTCCGCTTTCTCCTTTTCGGCTCTTAATCGCTTAGCTCTTTTCCATTTTTTCTCAGCTATTATGTCTGTAATTTGCTCATTCCGTACCACTGGAGTTGCATCAACATCAAAAGGAACAACAGGTGCATCAATCAAAACATCTCGGCGAGGTTCGACTAGGGTTCGACCAGTTTGAGAGGTCGAACCAGGAGTGTATTGGTCGAACCTCTCTCCTGGAAAACTGATCTCATTCTGCTCTGGAGGTTCGACTTGGGTTCGACCAGCATTGGAGGTCGAACCACTGCCCCCTTGGTCGAACCGCTTCACTGTATAATCTCTATCCTTCGGTTCGACCTGGGTTCGACCTGAAGAGTTGGTCGAACCCTTTTGATCGTGGTCGAACCGTTCCTGCGTCAAAACAGAGTGCTCTGGCCAATGAGGTTCGACCTGGGTTCGACCTGAAAAGTTGGTCGAACCCTCTGCGTGTTGGTCGAACCGCTTCTGTGTCAAAACAGAGTGCTCTGGCCGATGAGGTTAACCATGGTTCGACCTGAATGCCAGGTCGAACCCTCTAAATTTTGGTCGAACCGAGGCTTAGAAAATTCCAACTTTGATTCCGGCCTCATTGATCCCTCGTACTGCGTTCCCGACCTCAGTGTGATGGCATTACACGACTTCGGATTCTCTATACTCTGAGACGGAAACTTCCATTTTCCTACAGTTTGAGTCAATGTGTTCACATTCTCTGCAATTGTACCCATCAACAATGTGAGATCTTTCACTTGAGTGGATAAATCTCTGTGGTGATCATCAATCTTTTTCTCAAGCTTTGCCTCAAGGCGTTTCACTCTTTCATCATTCTTTACCATGTACCGGTTCACAGTATCCTCGAAACCAGGCTTCCCTTCTTCCACCTTTTCTCCCGGATCAACACCCATTGGAAGTTGCACTGCATTGTTCGTATTGCTCCATGAAAATTCAGGCCTCCTTGGTTGCTGTTGATAACTACCAGAGGGACCACGATTATTGAAGTTCCCTCGATAGTTCCCTTGGTAGTTCCGGTTTCCTTGATTTGGGTACCTCGTTCCTTGAATACTTTGACCCATGGCATAATTTACTTCCTCTAATTCTTCTTGGATGGTTCCATTATTCATCATCTCTTGCTGCATGATTGGCACTCGTTGAGATATCTCGCTGATCTGCTTCTGTTGAGACTCAAGTAGCTTGTTGATATTGGACAAGCTTGAAACGATCTCATCCTCTCTCTTTGTTTTCACCATTGCTTGTTCAACCTGAGCTTCCTTTCCAAGAACATACGTACCTCTAACTCTATCAGTAGGCCAATCCCTCGAATTCATCGATATGTCTTCAAACAATCTCTCGGCCTCAACGGATGACTTAGTAAGCAATGCTCCATTAGAAGAAGCATCAAGTAGCACTCTTGATTCACAGTCCAATCCATTATAGAATATACTGATATATTGGGCTTTAGATAACCCATGTTGAGGACACTTCCTGAGCATGTCCTTGAATCTATCCCACGCTTCATGAAATTTCTCACCTTCACTGATAGCATTAATATCCTGCTTCATCTTAAACACCTTCGAAGGTGGCATATACCTCTCCAAGAACCTTAACTTCAATTGCTCCCACGTGGTGCACTCAGCTGCGTTAATAGTATCGTACCAATCCCTCGCCTTTTCAGTAAGCGAAAATTTGAACAAAAGGATCTTCCTAGCATCTTCATGTTCTCCTACGTCTTTTTGAGTACTTGCATAGCCCAAGAACTTGTTCAGATGCTGCTGCGGATCCTCGAAAGACCCTCCTGAAAAGGAGTTTCTTTCTATCATGCTAATAAGAGCGGGATGAAGATCGAACGCTGTGTTAGTTCCCCTTGCTCCTAAAAGCTCATAATTTCCAGCCCCATTATTTCTGAAAACCTCTCGGATGGCTAGATTATCCGGATTCGCTGCCATGTTGACTGTTTCTACTTCCAAATTAACTTCAGTTGTAGCCTCAATCACTTGCGAAATCTGCTCGTCAACCTCGACTCCAAAATTCAGAGCTTCAGTTGGGTCTATTGTCTTTGCCTTGCTCTTCTTCTTCTTCTTCTTCTTTCTTGATGAAGCTCCAATCTCAGGATTATACGGTTCAAGATTACCTTTCTTTGATCTTGTGAGCATACACCTAAAACGAATAAGAAAGAAAACAACAAAACAAGGTAAATAGTCCTAATAAACTAGAAATAACACAAAAAAGATATTTTACGCCGTCCCCGACAACGGCGCCAAGAACTTGATAGGGGTTTTCTCAACACACAAAATAATCCTCAAGTATAAGGATATCAATTGTAGTCGCGAAGATGACCAAGTTACAATATCGAACCCACGGGACGGATAAATATCAATTTTGTTATCTTCTAGTATATTTTAGACTATGTTTGGTAGTTGAATAGGTTTAATGGATAATAACTTCTAATCGAAATAACAAAAAGAAATAGCAAGAGTAGAGAAAAGTGAGTTTTGATCAATAAGAATAATAGGTAGTTCGTCGGGTCATCCAGTTTCACTAGCAATTCGTATTTTCATGTGATGATGTCCGACTCTGCCCTGTGGTTTGTGGACGCATCACTAGACCATGCAAGTTCACTCTATAGACACAAGTAAATATGCGCTTGACACGTGTGAATAACATCGGAGCAAGAGATATGCTTCACCCCCCTTTCTAGGTACTATCATAATCAATTATCTTCTACATCTAGAATCTAACCCGATTTGATCTCCCTTTTTAGGTACTATAAAGTTATACTCTTCATCATATTCATCAACCCGAATTTAATTCAATTCATGAATATTCATATAAGACAGTTCTAATAATACTTCGGAATCCCTTCACTTAGAATTATAACAATAAACCCTGCTCAGTAGTGAACGCACTCAATCAATAACCATGTTATGTATTCAGACTCTACACAACGATCATTGATGCACAAAACGACTATGAGTATGGATTAAATATGCAATCTTATATAAAACAAACCACAGGTAGTGTTGTACGGAGTTTTACACACGAAACACGAATTACATCATGAAACTTTCATAACCCTAGAACTACCAAGGTGGTTCTAGCCCATGATTGATCTAGGAACAATCATGGTTAGATTGATCATTCTTACTTGAACCTTTAGCGAACTTCTGTCACAGCCCTCCGGATGGATCACCACCTCTACTCTTGTCTCTCTTACGATTGACGATCACAAGCTCTCTTTATTCTCTGTATGAGCCTCCTTTTATACTTGTAATCACGTCTCTAGGGCTTGGAATGGGCTTTCTAAGTGATCTCACGCGTTTCAGCCTCGAAAATCCAGATAAGGTAAGTTCTCGCACACAGGTTCGACCACGTCAAACAGGTCGAACCCCTGGCCACAGGTCGAACCCCGCTACTGGAAGAATTCTGTACAGGTTCGACCTTCTGGACAGGTCGAACCACTTAGGCCTTGGTCGAACCCCAGGTCGAACCTCAGCACTGGACAACTCCCGCTCCCGATTCGACCAACTGGCAAGTCGAACCCAAACGTCGTGGTTGAATCTTCTTTCTTGCAAACTGGTTCAACCTGATGGCCAGGTCGAACCAGCCGAGTCGTGGTCGAATCCATCTCTGCACGTTCAGCAACGTTGGTTCGACCTGCTGTAGAGGTCGAACCCTCCTCCAGCCAGGTCGAACCCACCTAATTCTTGGGCGGTTCGCGTGGCTTCGACTCCGTCTCTTCGATTCTTGGCTCTTTCACTCCGTTTTTGCTAAGAAAACACTCAAATAGCTCCACTAACACCTGATTCATGCTAATTCACAATATATATAGGTTTTCCACCTATTTCCACATCAAAACTCTCCAAAACTAGCACAAAACATAGCGCCAAACTTGTGAATTTACACACTCATCAGAAGGTCACAATACCTACCGATTCTCGAGTTCGTGTTCCGCCTAGAGACCCAATGGATCAAGCTAGATATGCTTCTGTATTATAGTTTTAGATCTCAGTTTATCGTGATAGGGTCTCAAGTTTTAGGACTTATGGATTTATTTCCTACAAGTGGTATCAGAGCCACCCTATGTATGATTTTTTGAGATCAGTAAGGATTGTGATTAGATCCAAATATTTGTGTTCGAATTATCATGTAATATCACAATTTTGAATCGAAGGATTGTTATTATTTACCGATTCACGAATTCAATTGTTTTGATAATTAGGTTCATAACATGATTAATGATGTTATGGTTGAGGATATCGAAATTATGTATCAATTAAATTACTTGACTTGTGTGATTCATAGCGGCTGAATTTTTTAATTACATATAGTTTTTTATATAAATATATGTGTTGATCACATGCGAAAGTTTGGCAATTGGCATGAGCAGATGGGTTTGCTGAATAATAATTTGAATATGAAAACTATTGTAATTATGCTTTTTTAATAATTTAGATTGAGATTAACGTTTTGAAATCGTTTACTCATATTACGCCCATTATCAAATTTGATTTGATTTAACTAATTGCTGCTTGTATACTATTCTGCCTATTATATATTTATGGACATGAATTTATGACAGAATTAGTTTAATGTATTCATTATTTGGTTTGTGTACGTGATAAGGAATTATTTGCATTATGGTGCAATTGTTATTATTTTTTAATACTGAAAACTTCAGGAATTATAATTAATTTCAGTAATTTTTTTATGGAAATAAGAAAAATCTATCATATTTAGTTCATATATTAAATCACGATTCTAATCCAATTATTTATTCGCATTGTGGCCGTATAATTATTATCGGCATTTTATTGGAATGATTAGTACTGGGAATTTAGGATAATAGATCAAGAATTATGTATTGGTATTATTTAGAGTAACTAATAATTATTTATGAATTTCCAGATTCAAGAATTAATAACTACTATGGAAAACACTAAGTGTTTCTGCTATGTATTTTGAATACATACAGTGTTGTGTTCACATGAATGATAGTGGATATTTGTTATGGTCGCTTGTGTGTCTTTGTTATGGGCTGTGTGTCTTTTGCCACTTGAATGAAATTTAACTTTTGGCAATGTCAGTACTAAATCTGGATTGATGGATAAGAATGCCATTTTACGCGAAAATTGTGTTGCTTTATTAATTTATTATGATTACAAATGATTTCGTAATTATAGACACCTCAATTTTGAATTTGTGGTAATAAATTATGACAATAACTGTGATATGATTAAATAATAATTACAAATCTTGATTCTTGTAATTATTAAAGCATATATTAAGTTTTTCGCATGCTCATGATTCAAAACGTGTACTACCATATTCTGGATTATTAATATTAAGTGGCATGTAGACTTGGATGGGTATATACCTCCTATGACTTATGAAATTATTTGGATTTGAATTGATTACTTCCTAATTTATGTTGGATAATAAGATACTTCTGCCATTCAAGAAATGTGGAGCTTTGGCGATATATGTGGTGCGTAAATTGATTATTGGAATTGGAGTGATATGATTCTCGTGGCGTATATTATCTGCTTAATTTGATTTAATTATATTCGGTGGTAGTGCTTCAATATTGCCAATAGATTTTGAGATCCTATGCCTTGTAGTTACATGGAGATTTATAAAAAATCTGTGTGTACATGTGGATTGCTATCATACATGTAAAAGCATTATTCATGTTCTAATTATTTATAGTAGCAATGAACATGGCTTATTAGATTACCATTATGTCATTTTGGTAAAAGATTTGAAGAGTGCAATTAAATTTTGGTAACTTATATTAATAAGTTTGTGCCACGTTAATTTGATTAATTTAGATATACATTGTTGTAAGTATATTCAAATTGTTTTGATAAAGAATATTTGCCTAATTTAATTTATTCTAAATTATGGTTTGGAATTCATAATTAAGTTAAGAAATCTTTCATTATTTTTAAATTTGTGTGAATCATCATCCTAAATTCCTATTTAGATTGTGGAATTTAATTAAATTAAATTTGGGGAGATATTTTTTAATGTTGTTCAATTAAACATAAATATTTATTTAATTGATTTAGTAATTTTTCAATCTAGTCAATCAAAGCATCATGTTGCTATATCAGCCTCTGTGTGGGGTGTGACTTTATTAAAATTACATAGATGAGTGTGGAATTATTTACGTGTTCTGTGTTCGGCCCATAGGTAGGTACATCTTGACAGAATAATAGCACACATGTGATAATAAGTATATGATAATTATTTAAATTATTTATGTGAACATTTTAGATAGTCTTTTGTTTGACAGAACTTATTATCAATACTTGATTATTACACCAAGATTACCCCTGCAGTTAATTTTTGTCCACAGACAAGGTTAATATTGCACAAGGTGTCTTGTGATGGGTCCCCAATTAATAATATTGTGCAAATATGTCTTCATGCGGGTATTGATCGGCCCAAAGGTAGATAAATATTTAGCCCGAAATACACAAGCACCTGTGGTGTTGAATACGTGACAATTATTTGTTTAACATGTGAGTAATAAGTCGGCCCAAAGGAAGGCTATTGCTTGACAGTTTTATTGTTAGTATTTGACTACTACGTAGGTCACTTACAAGTTGGTATTGTTGTCATTGGACTTGATACTAATGATGTGCTTGATTCCTTGAGACGATTCTAAGTTATTTAAATTTAGAAACATTATAAAGATTAATGCGAGCATGATAAATTATTTTGCAATAATTCTCTGTACAATTAAGAAGTCTGCTAATTAAATTTAACCTATATCAACAACAAAAACATTCATGATGATAACTCCAATAATAAAGATAAGAGTAGAAGGCTTCAAGAAAATTTGGTCTCAGTAAAGTATAAGGGCAATACAAGAAAATCCATTAAGAAAGCTGCTAAAGACAACTAAAGTACAATCTTTTGTTTACTCCTAAAGGCTTGTGGAATTATTTTATAATACACCATATTAAGATTACTTAGTATGAATGGTGTTGTGGTGTAGTTAAAAGACAAAAATAGTACTCCACAATATATGGTTACTAATTGGAGAAATACTAAAGATTGCAGCTTATGGTCTCAATAAAGTTCCAATCAAAGTAGTTGTGAGAACTCTTTGAGTTTTACATATAGTGATGTCCAATTAAGGCTAGATCATTGGGATCTACTGAAGAAAATTGGACTCAAATAAATACAAGCTACTTTATTGGTTATGAATAAAGATAAAAGTTTATAATCCAATTAACGTATGATATTTGAGACGGGTAATGTGGTATTCTTTGAGAATGTTGATTTGGGGGGAAGAATAATATTAGAGACATTGTCTTTAAGGAGAATTCTATTTCGACTCCCACATATGCTTTTAAGAATGGTGCAAATCCAGAATAATGATATGACAATGTCAATAATATTTAAGGAATAACAAATTCAACAACCTCAAGAATTAATATTACTAAGGAAACCACTGGAGTTGGGAGAAACACAATTCGGATGATTATATAGTTTTTCTCTTAAATAATGAGGACATTATGAAATCTGGTAGAACATTCAAACAATGTTCATTAAGTCATGCAAGGTCCAAATACTCGAAAGTAGGTTAATGCTACAAGTTATGAGTTTAAATCAATACAAGATGATCAGGTTTGCATCTTGGTAAAGGATTATACTCAAAAGAGAAAGAATGCATCGTTATAAGAGACTTTATATCTGGTTTCTAAGAAAGACTCTTTTAAGATAATCGTGACATTAGTAGCATATTTTGATATTGAATTAAATTAAATGGATGTAAAAATAAAGTTTCTTTATGCATGGAATGATCTCAACAGTTTAAGAACTAAAAGGAAATCCACCTATGTATTCAAGAAAACTTTCCTGTAAAGGAATCACAACTATCATCATGAAGTAATTGTCTCATTTGATTTTGAGATAAATGTAGATGATTATGTGATTTAGTGGGAGAAGATTAAAGTTAAACTAAGGGAGACAAGTGCAGTCTCAATCAGATGCCCTAAAGTTAAACTAAAGATTTAAGAAATTTAAAAATATTCTATATGTTTTGATTGTTGGAAGTTATTGTATGATGATATCTGCACAAGACCTAATTTGGCTTCTGTTGTTGGTATATTAAGTAGAAATTTAAGTAACTCTAACATTGATCTTTACAAGGTATTTACAGAGAACTAAGGATAATATGCTTGCACATAAGAGATCAGATTAGTAGGAGATCATAAAGTAGTCTGATATTGAGTTTTTTGGATGCCAATACAATATAAGATCCACTTCAGGCTATATCTTTTGTTGGTCTGGAGAGCTATACAAGCAAAAGTATTAAGCAAACACTTTAGCTCATTAACCATGACAACAAAATCTGTAGCACACTAAGGGGCATTCAAACATGAAATAAAGGTTGCGAAATTTTATCACATAAAGTTTATTGTGATAGTTAATTCGCAGTAAAGTTTTAACGAAAAGGGTACTATAAGTCAAGCATATTGACATATAATTCTTGGTTGTTAAAGAAAGTATTTTGTGTAGATAAAATTTTAGTAGAGTTTATTGTGATAGACTCTAAATGAGGATTCGCCACTTATGTATTCAATGCCCTGTATTTGAGATAGCTACTCATTTGGGTATTATATGGTTTTAGAATACATTGGTTTAGTAGGAGTTTATATTTATTGCTCTTTAAAGTTTTTAAGACACTTTGATTTGGATAATTCGATTTTCTACAAAATAAAGTTGATGGTTTTGAATTCATTGTGAATGCACTAAAGTTAATTTTTCTATTTTGTAATATTTTACATTATGGATTGATCTCACTAAAGATTAAAGTTGGACCAGTTGGAAATAGATATGATGTTGATCACATTGCATGTAATTTCCATGCTACTCACCATATTTGATCTATGTCATTAATTATACTGATATGGTGATTGTCGGGGTTTAACCACGATTTGTAATGTGTGAATATCGCGGTAGTTCCATATTAGTCTATGAGATGGACCAGATTGTTAAGTATAGCCTGAAGAGAAATAGCATAAAGTTGCGCAACTAAAGACTCTTGATATAATTGTTTCGGGAAAAATATATAGCCCAAGTGGGTGATTGTTAGGAAATTTTGATTTCCTCTATAATCTAATTGTGGGCAATATATTATTATGCAATTATATTAGCTATTTAATTATTTTATGAACTTAATTAAGTGATCCAATTAAGTTGATAAGTCCATGGGCTATAATATTTTGATATGGGTCAATTGAGTAGATACTCAATACTACGTGACTAGGTGATTATGGGTGGTCTAGTCAAGTAGTATACAAAAGCTCCCAGGTTATGGTCCCCAATAAACTAAGTCGCACATGGTCTTCCCTTCTCTCCATCGGGAGGGATTACTATGGTCCCCATAAGGAATAAGGAGGCTTAGTTGAGGAAGGTCATAATACCTACCGATTCTCGAGTTCGTGTTCCATCTAGAGGACCCAATGGATCAAGGTACGCTTCAGTATTATATGTTTAGATCTCTGTTTATCATGATAGGGTCTCAAGTTTTAGGACTTATGGATTTATTTCCTACATCCAAGATATGGTCTTAGCAACTTCTCTCTGAAGTTTACTGAGTTCCTTCTTGATCTCATCAATAGGAACTAGCTGCATTTCCATCATATTTCCCGTGAGCTCCATAGGGATGGTAATTTTTCCTCCGGTCATTTTGTATATGATGTGATGTTTTCTCTTTTTGAAGCTGAGAAGCCGTTCCAATCTTCCTACGATGAATCTATCATAAAGATTGAGTCCTGGATCCTCCTTCATGATTCTCATAAGGACTTTATGAGAAATGAATGTCTGGGAAAAGAATCCAGACATATCTTCTTACATCTCCTGTATGAAGTTTTCTTCTTCACTCCGACTTATCTTCGGAAGATTCGACTTCACTGAAGAATTCTTCTTCATAGATACTCTCGTCTGAGGGTATATCTTCAAACTGATATACCTGTACCAGATCTTGGAAGTAAACAACTTCCTTCATTTCTGGAGTTGTTTAGATCTGTCGTATTCCCCGCTTCTAGTTCTCTGGGCAATCGGGTGAGATATGCCCTCTAGCTCCATATGTATAGCAGTTACAATCCTTAAATCTTTCATTAGCTCGTGTAGCTGCTCTTCGGAATGTCTTTCTCATGGGAGTTCTTCATGTACTCCTCTGGTTTGATCCTGAGGATGAAGCTTAATTTCTTAAACTCCATCTTGTTGGTCAAGACCTTTGCCCTGATTTATAACTTCAGGCCTTTTGTTTAGACAAAAGGATCTTGGTCTTCTAGACCTCCATCCTCCGCTTCTTTGAGTGTAAGGATGATGTTTCTTCACCCTCTTCTACTTTCTTGGATTTCTTCCAATGATGGCTGAAAGATCGTTACTCTCGCAATATAAGTATATTGTCTTGTTGATTCCCCTTAATCTATTATAGTTTTTGTGTAGAGATGCTTGATGACACCACCCCGCAATATTCGCTTTGAGGAAAGACATTCTCCTTGCAATTGAATCCAGCTCACATGGTTCATATTCTCTGATCATCATTTTTCTCCATAGGCTTGGAATCTTGGCAAAGAACAAGAGGAATACTTCCTCCTCTTTGATCTTCGATTTCTATACTCTATGAAGAGTTTGATGTATTCATCTATGTGACAGATGTCAAGTAGTTCCAGGCTGTATAGGACATTCTTATATTTCTTCTTCTTTTCTTCTTCCATTCCTTCGAAGTAGCCTACTCCGATGAAATGGATCTTGAAGATCTTGGCCATGCGATCAACAATATTGCCAAGGTCTTCTCCCTCCATGGCCTCTTTCTTGACTTCATTTGAGAGTAACTCCCATGCGCACTTTATTGATCCTTTCAGGCTCATAGTTAGGAATCTTATGAACCCTTCTTTATCAAACTCCAGTGCTCCTCCTACAATCTTCATTGTATTTGTCCACTCATCGATCAAGGTCTCTCTGTTCTTGAAGTCTAGAGTGTCGACGTTTAGAATCAACCCGTATGGATTTATTGGTTCAAGGTGAGACCGACCATATGGGGTGTCGTGTAAATTAGAACCTCGAATTCGTCTTGCTCCTGTTGACATTCCTATTGCCTTCATCTTGAAATTTCCTTGGTTATGGGATGTCTCTTCTTGTCTTACTTTATGGACTCCATGTGATCCAGAAGTCCTTAATTTTAGCTTAGATCATGTTGCATATAAGGAGCCTGAGGCTGCTGTTGAGAGTTTGAAGTTTCTCCAACGTTCATTTTTTAGATCTATAATAGATTGTCCTTGGAAGGACTCATATAAATCTTGTAGATCCTCAAGATTCGCTCTTTCCATCCGGGGATGTGGATTCTCCTCGAAGGATAGCAATCATCTTCTTACTCTCTGTGTTTGGTATTGTGACCTCCGTCGTCTGTCCGTTTTGGTGTAAAAGGGGTTCTATTCCAAAGGTTGGTGGTAACCTTCCTCCTGGTCTTCTCTTGGTCAGTTTGGTTTCCAGGTGTTCTACTTGATTGATCAACTTCTTGAAACGGTCAAGTTGTTTGTTCTGCAGCGTCTCCACCTTATCCATCTTGAGGCTTATCTCAAATATCGTCTTGGACATGTTTTGACAATATTCTCCAAAGAATTTCACCATCTTTTGTATTTCTCTAAGTTCTTGGTTCATCTTAGAGTTATCTGCTTCAATCTCTTTCCACTCCGTCATGTGGACCACCATGAAAAGTGATGTGGCTTGAAGATCTCTCTTGGACCTTGATTTGGTCGTCTTCTCTATTGCTCATGTCTGGGAACATGGCCATGGATCTCAGTGAAACTGTGGAGTTCCACTATGTTTCTCAACACCTCCTTGGAGTATCGTATCTCATTCTGATGGCCTTCCTCCAGATGTTCTTCCTCGGTGTAATTGGCGCGGGCCTCAGCCCGTTTCCATCCTTGTCTGAGACCTTTCCAGAATCGGTTGTTGGCCTCAACTTTCTTTTCTACTTATTGTCTATACAAAATATTATAGTATTATTGTATAGAGCTGCTTGTTTCATCATATCCAATGGGCAGAAGGCGATGTTGCTCCAGTTCAGAATAGGGCCATTGGTCCTGTCATAATCGGACGTCGAATTTTCGTTCGGATTCATATTCTTTGAAACTCTCCTCTCGTTAAGTGATACAAGTTTATAATAATATTTTCATTCAATAATTAAATAAACCTAGGGTTCTAATACTATTTTGAGCCGAAATCAAATGAAATTAAGCCTTTAGAATCAAGTATAGTTATGTTTAGAAACCTAGTGGCATTTTCATAAATAGCATGGTGGAAATTAGACTTGGCAATAGCAAAAGGACCAATTTTGAGAATTTTCATAACTTAAGGACTAAAAATGGATTCCTCCATTCCTGGAGGACCATTTTTGAAATTATCCGTTAATTAAAGTGTAGTTAGGTGTAACTTGAATTTTGTTGTTTATAAGAACATTTAATTGTATTTCGACTTTGTGTCGATAGTATGAATTTTTGGCTTTTTAGGGTTTACCTACTCTTACTTTGATATGCATGGATAAATTGATTAATGCAGGTAGTAATTAAGAGTAAAGTCTGATACTTCGTGATATTTATAATTTTATAGGCAACCCTAATTCAATTCCCTTCGACCATTTGGTACATTGTTTACCACTGCCTCTTTTAATCATTGTCATGAGTTTCCTAATGCCCAGAGAGAAAAACTTGAATTACAGAGAGGAATAATTCTTTTTGTGCCCCTTGGTTCTACCAGTATATTTTTCTTGGTACTCCGTTTCATATTCAAGCTCCCTTTCAAAGTGCATCTGACATTTGCAACATGTAGCATAAGTGGGTAACGAACTATTAGCTTACACTAAATATGAATGCAACCTATTCAAGTTCTTCGCGCCATTGTGATTGTATATATTATATTGTCTTGTTTAGAAATTGATTTGTGTGTTTAGTTGGTTTCATTGGAAGGTATCAATAGATCATAGTACAATATAAGTTATATCATTGTGATGTGTTTGTTTCTTCGTCTCTTTCGAGAAAAAATAGCAGTAACTTCCCCTTTAAAAGATCAAGTTGCTCGACATATCTAATCAAACAATAGAAATACAACTGTTGTCTCGAGCAATCACAAAGATGTGCATATATTAATGAATAGGGGAGCTAATAAACTTTTGTATGATGCTGCTATCTTGGATGTCAGACCACAAATGTTTTGAAAGTCTTCATATTTCAATTTTCGCTGGATATTCTTACTGCACTTTGTATCTAATGTTTGAAAGTTTTTTTTCCCAAAAAAGGATGTAGGAGAACATTATGTCATTATGTTTCCTTTTGTAGTTAGTTACTTTGTTGTTCAGTTAAACTACGCAAGGTAGTTGATTTTTCAATTAATTCTATATCTTCTTCTTGTCACTCTATTTACTTTTTATAGAAATCGGATTTGGATGTCTTTGGATACCTAAATTTTCTACCCTTCTTTCATCTTCTTCTTTCATCTAAGATTGTCTAAAATTTGGTCTACGAATCGTTATATTCATCTTTGACTTCTAATGATGGCAATGTTTAACTAATGGATATGTTAGACAGATAAATACGTACTTTGCATTTTAGTTTTTACATAACTACCATACAATTTGTTGTCTTGCAATACGAAATGTTAACGGTACAAAATTTTCTTATTTTAAAAGAGTTTGCTTGGTTGTTTCAGTTGTTCAATTTGATCATTTGGCTTGAGATTGTCCACACACTAGGCATCTGGATGAATGAAATCAAAAGGTTTTTTACATTACTACACGTTGTTAAGTTTCTTGGAGATCCTGCCGAAAGAGTAAGTTTGCATTACCATATGAAATATTGCTTTGCCAACATTGTCTTACTTCTTTTCTAATCTCTTAATTTTTGTTCTTTCAGATATAGATATGTGCGGAATTGCTTGCTGTTGGAAATTTTTATGTTTAGATTAGAAGTTTTTTATGGCCATCAAGGAGAAAACTACCCTATGAGGATTTAGTTGGCGGTACATCATCATTGATGAAGCTCATTTGATCAAGTGTGAGAATTAGTCCCTTCTATATAAAACGATTAGACTTTTTAATACTAACTACGAACTTCCAATTACAGGAACACCTCGAAGCTCATTGGATAAGGCGTGAGAATTAATCCCTTCTATAAGAAACGATGACACTTTTAATATTAACTACAGACTTCTAATTAAAGGAACGCTGATGAGCGTTTTCTCAACACACAATTAATCCCCAAGTATGAAGGATGTTATTGCAGCTTTGATAAGCGACCAAGTGATTTATCGAACCCAAGGGACGTATTATTATCAATTCAATTATTATCTAACTTATTAAGACTAGGTTGGCAATAAATTGGTGGAATAATTAGTTAACTACGAAACAAGTAATTTAAATAGCAAGTAAAATAAATAAGCAGTAGAGATTAAACGAAAGTGAATAAGTGAGAAATTAGGTAGTTCTTTGGGCCATCCAATTTTACTCATTAACTTCCCTTCTGTGTATCAATGTCCGACTCTGCCTTGTGAAGTATATACGCATCATTAAACCATGCAAATATACTCTATAGACACAAGTAAATAAGTGTGTGACACGTGTGACTATCCTTGGAGCAAGAGATATAATTCACCCCCTTTTCTAGGTAATATCAATATCAATTATTTCTTGTGCACTAAATACTCTAACCCGATATGATCTCTCTTTATAGGTATTATGAAGTTATTCTCTTTGTCCTACTTATTAACCCGAATAAGATTCAACTAACAAGTATTTATATAAGATAGTTATAATGAGACTTCGGAGTCCCCTCACTTAGAATCATAACATGTAATCCTTCTCAGCAGTGAACACACTCAATCAATAATCAAGATATGTATTCAGACTCTACATAATAATGAATGATGCACAAAATAACTCTGGGTATGAATTAAAAAAAGCATAGTCTTATATAAAATAAACTACAAGTAGTGTTGTACGGAGTATACACACTGAAGTTCAATTAATTCATAAAACATTCATAAACCCTAAAACTACTGAAACGGTTCTAGCCCATGATTGATCGAAGAACAATCATGGTGGTTGGATAGATCTTACCCATAGTCTTGAAAATTACAAGATAAACTAAGAAACGAAGTAAACCCTAAATGTGGGCTCCATTGCGTCTCTCTCTGTAATGAATCTTCACTAGATTCTCACTTGATTCGACAAACGAATCTCTCTCCACAGTTCCGTAGGATGATGGTAGGGTTTCGGATGTTATGTAGAATGAAGGTGGTGGTCGTTCTGCTGTGTAGGGTCTTTCTTTTATACTTTTAGCTCCTCCAACGGACCTTTAATGGGCTTTTTGAGCAAAAACACGTACTGAATGTGTAAAAATACGAATCCAAAAGCTTTTCGCGTATCGGGTCGACTAAAGCCCTTGGTCGAACTATTCATGCCTTGGTTGAACCAGCCTGTAATGAATCTGCAGATGGCTGGTTCGATTCAAACCACTGGTCGAATCAGAAGCATCGGGGTCGAATCTCTTGTAACACACTTTAAGCATTTGGTTCGACTATGGATCGACCTTCATGCCTGGTCGAACCACATCATCATGGCCGAACCCCTCTGTTTCTCACTTTTAGGTGCCTGGTTCGACCCGAACTGGTGGTCAAACCACCTCTTCTTTGGTCGAACCAGGTGCTTAAACACCCATTTTCCAGTTTTGAGCACTTCTGTCCTATTTTCCTTCAAAAATCTGCTCAAACGGCCTAAAAAACGCACCTGATTCGTGACTTTCCACTACATATCTCGATTTATCTCAACTTAAGATCAAATCACACATCATTATCACATAAATCAGAGCTCAAATTACGTGAATTTATACTCTTATCAAATGCCACTTTATGTACTGTTGCAGCGCTTATTGATGCAATTTACAGTTAACTACAAGTGATTGGTATTTCTTGGAGCCTTGTTTCCCTTCTTGTACAAGTGTCCTATTAGAGTTTTTTTTATCTTGTATTTGAAAAAGGTTTTCTAGATTACTATGCTGCCGCGAAATTGTACTTTTTAACAAAAATATATGTATATAATTATGAGGTAAATAAAAACCATCACTAACCAAATTCGCTGATAGACATCATCGAATAGATATCGGATATCCTTAAAAACTGATGTCTTATCTTTAGAAATAGATGTCTTTTCTAAAACCGATGTCTAATAGCCAAAAGGGAAGTTGATAGACATCGGTTTCTATAAAAAATACGCTGATAGACATTGATTTTTCTTAACCAATGTATTTCCAGCGATGTCTATTCAAAACTCTTAAAAAATCCACTGATAGACATCAGTTGTTGCAACCGATGTCTTTTTCATGATGTTTATTTGCTGATAGACATCGGCTCTTTACAAAATGCGCTGATCCAATGTCTTTTAAAAAATAAAAAACATAAACACATTTCTTCCTTACACTTTAAAACATATTTTTGGAATATGTAAATCATCCATGTAATATTTTTCATCATTCAATTAAAATCGATTCCCTTTATATACAGCCCTAGAATCGATCCCCAACTTCAACATCCTGAACCCAAACCTAGAATCGACATCTACCCCAACTTTGAACCCACGACTGCTTCCGCCGACGTTTGTGCTCGCCCCTTGTCGGCCATTCTCACCCCTTGCTGGCCATTCTTGCCTCTTGCCAGTCGTTATCGCCTCTCGCCGGCCATGCTCGTCTCTTTCTCCCGCTGGTTCCTGTGCTCGCCTCTTACTCCTGTCCACATCCTCAGTGAGGCAATTTTCCGGTGGAGAATTTAGCCCTCGACGGCATCTAGCTCACCAGAGGAGACTTAATTGCTGCCACAACTTCCCAGAGAGGGTTCGACGTACAGACCCTGCTCAGCGGTGGCCTTCGCTCCTCAATTTCAGCGACTCCACTAGCTAATCGACCGTCTCTAGTATTTGACTCATGAGGTGAGGAATCATGAATCTTCTATAACCTCACATGGAGGCTCTTAGTGAATATCCTCTAGTATTAGTGCTTTGTTTCTCTTTTGTGCCTGTGTACTACTTTACTGTATAAACTTCAGTATATACACATTGCACACTCTATGTGTAAGAACAAGATATGTTGTGTATAGCAGGCTCAAAATGCTAGTAATTAATTTGTTGAGTATCAAATAATTTTGAGAAAACAATTGGAATTTGGAGGGAGCGATATTTGTGATTTGTTGTTTAACAGGGTGAATGGTAAGGATGACGTGACTCAAATATATATAAATATAAACGATGAACAGTATCATATGCATCCGCTAGGTTATTAAATATACAGGGTGTATATTAATATATTGTTTATGCAGGAATGGTTTTTTGTACTTAGCATCACTGTTTTGGAATTGGTTCATCTTGTGGTTACTATCAGCTCCTCCTACGTATTTCTAATATATTTTTATATTAATTGTTGAAAATGTTTTCCACCTCTCACTCAAATAAAATTGTAGGTTTTTCGGTGTTATAGTGAGGAAGATATAGAAGAGCATGCTGGAGACAATCTTGAATTATTAATTTATTGTGTAGATTTGTAGTAAATGCGGATATAAGCTTGTTTATGTTCCTGTGATCATCTAATTGCATCTTAAGAACCTGATTGAAGATGCCAACGTGCTCTTAGTGCCTGGTTTAATTGTGGGCATCTTTTATGGATTTGTTAAAGGAGGTTTTCCTTTTGGTGCCCGTATAATTTATTAAATTGTTGCCTTGTGCTTGCTGTCGCATATGCTTCTTCTTTATTGTGTGTGATGTAATTATTCTTTAACGTATATACACCATATGTGAGGGAGATGAGCCTGCAATATAATGTCCTTTTTGTAAACAGTTTCCAATTTTTTTTGTAGGGGAAAATAGGGCAACGAGAGAGAAGGGATGAAAGATGAATGGGAATGTGAGTGTAAGGTGAAACAACAGATTTAGCTGTTGATGTAGATTTGTACAGATCTCTCCTCATCTCCTCCGCCAATACAACAAAAGGGTACTTTTCTTTTTTCTTTCTTTTATCTTTTCTTACAATTTTACGTAGCCTTTACATCATCAAAGCATTGAATTGATTTCTTACTCACTGAATTTAGTCCAGCATTGAGTTCATGTTTGATATCAACATCCATTTTAGTACTCTCCTTTTAAGATCCTTGTAGTAAACCATGACCCACATTTTTTGAGGAATCTTTTTAGAATATCTTCAAACATAAAAAACGGAAGGTAAGAGGAGATTCTCTAAAGTCAATGCAACTATTTAATAATTAAATCTATATTTGTTGTGGGCACAAGTAGATTTATTTTAAAGCAAATCCAAAAGGAGAGTACTTGATGTTTAAAGAATCAATTAGTTAATCAATTAGTTAATTTAATTATTTATTATATGTGTTCAAAAAAATATATTTAAAAGGAACATGACATGAATATTGCAAAATCTTTAAACTTTGTACGTGTGAAGTTTCTTTAATGGTATGGCAACACAAAAAGTGAATTTGATTGGCAATATAAATGCTAAAAATAAATTTTTAATAGCAATAATGAGTAGTATAATAGAAGAAGGAAGCTTTAGTATGAAGATGAGCAAGATGAATATGAGAATTTTCATAGTGAACCTTTGAAAGATATGGTGAATGATGCCTACGAAAATATTGGGAATCCGGATAAATTCAAAGAATTATTGGAGGATACCAAGAAACCTCTATACCCCGAAAGTAAGAAGTAAACAAAGTGATTTCTTATCTCAGTGGACTCTGAAGTAATTTTTTTTTTCAGATTGATTTGATGCTATTTTTGTTGTTCTTAAAAAAGTCTTGACTAAGTATTGGTAATTGTTGTGTGCAGGTACTTTCTTGAGGAGATAAGGAATCCCACCACCGTCAAATGCAAGTTCATTATTCAATTAGATTTAAACTTTATGAGTATTTCATATTAATTCTGTTGCAATGCAAACAACATGACAAGCAAATCTGCATCAATTTTATATCTGAGATGGCTTAATTCTTACCACATTTTTAAATTTCTGATCTCTCTCTCTTATGATCTCATTGAAGCCTTACATTGTCATTTGTTCCATAGTTAAGATTTAATTTTTCTTAAGTAACATCACAATAATTCTAAATTTGCAATCTATGTAATGAATAGGATGTTACAAAATCTACACTACCGTCAATATTTTCAAGGCATGTTGTAATTAATATATGTTGTTCATTTATGGCTTTAGATTCTGGTTTTTTTTAATTAATAATGAATCAATCTCACATTTTTGTTAACAGTGTTTATGCTGCTATTATCATTTTTAAACGGTATATGAACTATATCCAATCAGTTTTATTTTTAAATATGTGCTCTAGTATAAGTGTAGAGTGACACATTTAATTTAATTAGTTGAGGACTGATCTTACCTAAGCATGTGTAAAAATTATTACCAGCTTGACATTAAAATTTTTTACAACCAAAGCATGTGTAAAAATTTATGCATCAATCAAATATAATGTTAATTATAGAGGTTTAGAACAAAATGATTGTTGCCATACTAATTAATATATTGTGTAAACTAGCCTGTTGTTGCCTCTGTGGTCAATTTCTTAGTAACATAAGTGGAATGCACCAAATCCTTTCTTTCTAATGCAATCAGTTCCTCAATATGATTTTCCTGGGAGTTTTTCTTGTCATTTCTAATACTTGTTTTTCTGTTTGTGAACATGAACAAAACAACATTTCACCCTATTAATAGTATGGTGAGATACAAGACTAAACACATGCCCTTTTCTAATATTTAGATTTCTTTTTTGTGAATCTTGCTTCCTTTATTTTACTATATATATTTTGCCCTGTATTTATCTTTAACTTGTTGAATCCTACTTGCACATTTAATTTTTGAAAAATCTGTAGTTTGTGTATCTTCTCTCATTAAGCATACTGTCTCAATATTTTTATTTGTCAGTTTTCTTGTTTAATTAATGTGGTGTACTTCTTTAAAGGTTTGGATAAGATCTCTTTCATTCAGATAACAGGGTTGCTTTATTATTTATTTATTTATTATAGATTATATACGATGCTATCAACTAGTGATTATATTCTCCATGTTTCAAATTTTGATTACCTTCATGAGTCAGCATTCATAGATTTATAAAAACACTGAGTTTATGTGACATTTGATTGCATTTTATGTTATTTTGCAATATAAATGTATTGATCTACAATAGAGTTTCTGGGAGGTAGGAGGGTTTTTCTGCTCTCTTGTGTAATGAATTAATCTTCATAATCTCTTTTTCCCCTTATATGTATATGATGTGTTTATTATCTTATTTTCTTTAAATAATGGTTGTTTTTCTTTACCTTATGTCCAAAAAATCATAAGTATCTAGATATTTTGTTTTAGATCTTATGATTCTAAAGAATGTAAATTTATCAGATGGATACAATTTTTATTTCTAATAACATTATAGATGGGTTCTTGTTCTCTTTTCTAGGCAGGTTGCGTTTTTTTGAAAATATTTGCACATATTATTATTTTTTGCTATGAAGATTCATGCTTTGCGTAGTCTACCATTCTGTTTGTAGTTTGTACAGCTGCAAAATAATATATATCTTATTTATCAGTTACTTTTATTTACAGGTTTATATATCGTCTTTGACAAATGTTGTTTCTGGGACATCTGAACACACGCTAGTTGTATGTGAACATAGCGCTGTTTTTGAGGTTTGCAGCAAGTTATTTTCACCATACAAAGTTATAATACATTAACTCAAAATTTTGAACTTTTCAACAATTTCAATAATTTTTTCCCTAATATTTTGTCTTTGATGTGCTTTTAAAGGTTGCATATGAATGAATAGGCATGCTTGTTGCTCCACTAAAAGTGATCATTGTAAATTTTCCTCTTAACTCATATAACTCATATACTTCTTTAAATTCATATTATGAAAAAATAGCTTTTTTTGTTTTGATTTTCTAATTCCCTTGCTTTATATGTTTACTATATCAAATTTTTTAGATAGATTGATATAATAGATGCCTAGATTTTATGCACAATGTTGAGAGGTTATATCATAGGAAAGACTAGGACAATATAATACTGAGCAAAATCTTGCAGATGTATTCCATTTTGTGTATTATGATGACAAATTTACTGGTTGAGAAATATTTGTTTCACTTTTGGTAATATGCAATGCCTGCAGAGATCAGGTCTTGAAAGTTTTTATTGTATTATAGTGCAAACGTGTTAAGTAATTTTTTGATTTGATCTTTCAAATTCTTGTAGTTTCTGAAACGGAGAAATGATGATTTCTTGCTTTCTCTGAGAAAGATTTGAAGTCTTGAGACTTTAGTGGTTTTCATGAAATGTCTCACAGATACGTGGATTGGAAACATTAGGTTGATCATCTCTTTCTTTCTCTTTGTTTGGTTTTAGCTTATAAATTTAGGTTTTGTTTATGTAAAGTTGAAGTTTGGATTTTAATTAGTTAGGATATTCTTGTACTTTTAGATTTAAAGGATGATTTCCTGTGTATTTGAAATTAAGTATTTGAAGTTCTTGTATAAAATTCTTAAGTTTTGAGTTATATTGCATTGTTGGAGTTAATTTTATTTTAATAATAATATTAATTTATGTATAAATTAAATAAAAATAAAAATAAAAATACGAAAGACATCATGTAATAATCGATGTCTTTTGATGTAAAAATTGATGTCTATGTCAGGAAAGAAATCAGTGGAAAAACGATGTGTTATGGTGCGAAAGTGATGTCTTTTCCTAAAAAGACATCGGTTAAAAACCGATGTCTTTTATATTCAATCGATGTCTTTTCTTCGATAGACATCGATTTATAAACGATGTCTTTCGTTTGAAACTGATGCCTTTTCTTGAAAAGACATCAGTTGATAAATGATGTCTTTTGGTTGAAACCGATGTCTTTTCTTTGAAAGACATCGGTGAATAACCGATGTTTAAAGGTTGTAACCGATGTCTATCAGTGCCCACTTACAACATCGGGGGCTTTAACATTGGCTGCTTGGTGAAATAGACATCGGTTTTTAACCGATGTCTATCAGCATTTTTGGTATAGTGCATGTAAGGAGATTCTGCAATTACTGGAATATTACCTTCAAATATTTTTTTTGCATGTTTGTTGGAAGAGCTGGTTTTAGAGCCACCACCTTTACATGTATCATTGAGTCAACTATTTTACGTTTTAACAAAAGTATACCCAATTAGTAACCCTATCTATTAACCATTTTACATTGTAACAAAAGAACACATTATTATTAATAATAACCAACCCATTACTACTAGGATGTGTTTGGTTGGGGTAATTAAGTCTTAATACACTAATTAACCTACTTAATAATTAGTTTGATTACAAAAAATTAGGCCCGATTTTATCTTTCAGCCCGGTGGTGAAATTCTTGAGCCCTGCTGATTGAAACCCAATCCCTATGTGAGTTTATATAAACCGCATGCGAGGAAATATCATTATTATTATTTTTTTACAATTCTAACCTTCATATCTATACATAAAAATAAGCATATATCATTTTAATGACTGGTTCATTTTCTCTCTTATTATAGATTTTAATTTCGATGGTTTTTTTTGTTTAGGAAAAAAAAACAATGTGGAAAAAGAACATGTTTTTTTGTTGGTCGTTTCATAAATTAGGTAATATTTAGATTTTATTTTTTTTTTCCAAAAAAATAAATTTAAAATAATACTAATATGATCATAATTTTTTTTCAAAAATTAAATTTAGTTAATTTTAAAAAATTAAAAAACTAAACGTGAATTCACATGAGATAAATAATTGAAAATATTTTTAAAAAAATTGTAAGGACAACATGTAATTTTACATTTATTAATTAACAAAAAATCATGATAACAAACGTAATATTAGCTAACCTAAGTTATATAATAACTCCTAAAAGCCCACATTGATTCACTAACCTATATATGTGTTTAGTCAACCAAACACTCACCTTACAGAGTAAGGTTCCACCTTTACTAGTTATATATATGAAAATTAGTATGAAACCCGCGTACTACGCTGGATGATTGAGTAATTAGTTTTTATATTATAATTATTATGTTAATGTAATATTTTCAATATTACAAACTATTTTGATAAAATATTATATTTACTATAAATGTAAAATAAAAATGAAATGTATATGGTGTCATTTTTTTTCGTTGTCTTATATTTCACAATAAATGTCATACTTGTTATTAGTTTATTTAAAAAAAAAAAACTTTTGCATGGTGTAATATTATAAGAAAAGGTATATATTTTTTAATAATGTACTCCATAAACGGCTAAAAGTACACTTTATCTTTCGTTTAAAAATCATATCTTATTTTAAATTAACATATAATTTGATACACGATGGAGAGTAATTCATTGATTACTAAAATTAGAATCTTTCAAATAAATATTAAACACAAATATATAGTTTATTTAGCATAGAATTATGGTCTCTTAAATTACTTTCGTAAACAATTTATTAAATAAAAGTATTTTTAGTTATAGAGGAATTTTAAAATAAAATGTTCATTGTAATAATAATAATAATGAGAAACTCTCTTGTGAGACGGATTGACTCATTACTAAAGTATGCTTATTATATAGGTAAAGTATGCTTATTTGTAATTAAAGTATGTCAATAATGAATCATATTATAACACTCTAAAATCATACTTTAATTCATCATACTTTAGAAAACATACTTTAATAATCATTAAACATACTTTATATATAATATGCATACTTTAACGCGTCTCATAAACCGTCTCACAAGAGAAATTGTTATAATAATAATAATAATAATAATAATAATAATAATAATAATAATAATAATAATAATAAAAGTTAATAAATGACATCAAACTCATAAATAAGAAGCGGCTTATTATTCTCTACAGTATCCCAACAAATTCACCAGAATAGCGTTCTCCTTAGTGTTCTCCCTATTAGTAGGTTCCAGTTTGTTGCTTCTGTTGGATCCTCTACTCCAATTACAGTTGTTGCCATTTAATGGCACAATTTCTTGGAATCTGCAATGATTCAAACTTCTTTACACAGACAGAGATATGGTAAGGAAACCATGAATATAATCTTTAATATACTTAAAAATATACCCAAGAACATATATTACAGCTGGATTATCTCTGAGATTCAGCCATTCATCCAAATCTACAGCCAAACTCCCTACAGGAGACTTTCCTGCCATGTTACCCACAAATATTCATGAAAAATACAGGATAAAACCTCCCATCCTTAGTACAGAAAATAAAAATCAAGTACAGAAGTATCATTTAATATTCATAAACATAACATTCAAAAATTAGGAATGTGAATCTAACACTACTAATACCACTGTAGGTAATAATTTTCTAATACAATTAAATACAAACATTAATATTAATATGACTTGACTTCTTTTAAAGCTCCTTTCCATGGTCAAAGAAGCATTCGACTGTGCAAATAACCATGCGGATCCCTCCATTTTTCATAATGCTCATTATGATCCAAATGACTACTCTAATGACTTTCCTATGAACCAACTGTTAGCGATTGTCAACATTGATTCATCAAAGTCTCTTACAACACATCTATATTTGTGCAGAATCTCATTCACCTCGTTCTTCCAAATGGTCCCAACACAAACATTAAAATAACACAAATGTTCAACAATATTAAGAATATTCACTATTTTCACAAACTAACTATTAAGAATAGCTCATAAGAAAATTATTTCTAGATACAAATATAATGGCAAATTAAATAAGCAAATTTTGGTTGAATGGTAGAGACTGTAAATCATCGATGAGTTACATTAGGATTCAATAAAATTAATTTCTGAATAAAAATAAATTCTCAATGTAATAAGAAAAAATCAAATAGCATATGGACTCAAATCATACATAACCTGATATCTGGACTGTAAATAGTAGTTTGATCAATATACATGCATTTGTTCATTTGTTATGGGTCAGAACTGGTTAAAAACTCACCTGCTCCAAGATTTTTAATTGCTTCCATCTTTGTTAGTTTAAGGAAGCCTCTATGCAATAAGAAACTATCGAATTAAATCTAAAATGTAGTGATCAGCTCATACCGAGCACCCTGCCAAAGGTCAGCAGCTTTTACTGTTCAATTAGCTCTGCATATAATCTGAGTTTATAAGTAAATTATAAAACAAAGCAAATCATAATCGGTATCTTTCAAAAAAATTATTAGTAAACTTCCATACCTTTTGTTTCTTCCATTCAAATGCAATAAATTTAAGTCGCGTAATTCATCAAACAACAGCTACATGAATTAGAATCGCATTTCACATATAGTTTAAGCCAGCTTGGCGGAGTTCTCTAGTACGGCAACACTATCGCTAACATACCTTTCACTGTGCAACAATAGACCGCACATAAATTTAAAATTGCTACAAATAAAAGAAAAGATCTTTTTTTTTTACCTTCAGAAAACCAACAAAGAAAATATATATATTTGCCTTGCTTCATGGGTTTTTTTTTTTTAGAGAATATGATATATTTACAACTCTTCTTATATCAAATTCATGTATAGAGCGCCACATGCAATTGCGCAACACCAGAAATAGATCACCCTGTTATGAAGCAAAATAGGGTTCACGGTCGACGGGGGCGGGCTTGGGTCCACTTCCGTGGGCTGCTCTTATTTATTTTATATTTACTCTTATTTATTTTATATTTAATTATAATAATGTTTAGGGCTTGAGCCCATTGTTCGTGGGCTAGGTTTTAGGTCCTTAGAGTTTGGTTTATTTCCTTTTTGGTATTAGTGAGTAATATTATTTAAGGTGTGATTAGGATTTATGTATTGATATCAAAACATTATTGGATTAAGGAGCCTGGAGGCTATTGGGCAAACGGAGTTCTCCGTTTGATTGGGCAAGCGGTATCTACCGTTTGATTTTCTTTTCTTTTCTCTTTTTCTTTTCTTTCTTATTTTTCCATCCTAACAATTGGTCCGACCTGCCGGATCCCGTTCCCGTCGACATGTCAATGACCCGTTCCACTAGAGAGATATTCGATAAACTCGAGGCTAATCGGGCGGAGATGAAGAAGGCGATAGCTGAAATTTGGGCTAATATGGGTGAACTTTCGAAGGAGATTCTGAAACTCTCGGGATCGCAACAATCAACTGCAGATTTGCGTCGTGAGGATGTCGCCACTACGGAGACTGAAACGGTGACTCTACTGCCGGCGATTCACCCTCAACTGCAAATATGCGCCACTACGGAGACTGAAACAGTACTCTACCAACGGTGATTCTCCCTCAACTGCAAATATGTTCGGTGCAACTTCTGTCCTTCAATGGATCAGACCCTATTGGTGGTTCAAGGCTGCTTGTAGGGGGCAGCAGTGCACAGGGGTCAACCTGCAGTTTCTCTAAGCCAACTGCAGATCCCTCGAGGATGAATTCAGGGCTGTCCAGGACAAATATGGGATGTCCGGGCAGTCTACTGCTTATTCCGGATTTACTCATCTTCCACCTAGAGCCTTGGAGGACTTTAGAGCGAAAGAGTTGTGCTTTAGGGGTATGAAATCCTTTACACCTTGGCATGACTACCCATTCAAACAACTGAGAATGTTGTTGTTGTTGGCTGATGAGGATGAAGAGTTGAACCTCAAACTGTTTGAATATTGCGAGGTGAAGGGGAAAGAGTTAATGGATGAACAAGAAGAACTTTTTGAGGAGGGGTGTGGATTTCAAGTTTACTCTATGGCAATTACTTGATTCAATCAACCTTGAGAACAATGTTGTTTCGAAGGAGGATGGAATTGTTATGAAGCAAAATAGGGTTCACGGTCGACGGGGGCGGGCTTGGGTCCACTTCCGTGGGCTGCTCTTATTTATTTTATATTTATTCTTATTTATTTTATATTTAATTATAATAATGTTTAGGGCTTGAGCCCATTGTTCGTGGGCTAGGTTTTAGGTCCTTAGGGTTTGGTTTATTTCCTTTTTGGTATTAGTGAGTAATATTATTTAAGGTGTGATTAGGGTTTATGTATTGATATCGAAACATTATTGGATTAAGGAGCCTGGAGGCTAGGGCAAACGGAGTTTTCCGTTTGATTGGGCAAGCGGTATCTACCGTTTGATTTTCTTTTCTTTTCTCTTTTTCTTTTCTTTCTTATTTTTCCATCCTAACACACCCACTATTTGGATTGTCAAATAATAATGCCGACTTCCGGTTATCAAATCTTATTATTCTAGAATGTCCTCCTCCATACGTATATCTCATGTGCCCCAATAATAACTGCAGAAAGTTTTCACCTTGAGTTGTTACAAAAGTTCCATTGTGAAGGCACACAGTGTAGTCTATAGCATCCATTCTTCTTGCACTGTCACACGTAGGTAGAACAAAATAAAAGCACAGCTTTCTTATTCTTATTATGTTATTCTATTTTTATTCTACACATGTTAACATACAGAGATGTAATTTTCACTAAATATTTGATTAATCACCAAAAAATGAAAGAGCAACCTTGCTAATAATTTTACTTGTAGCTGCAATACTTTTATCTTTTTTCCTTTTTTCTCTAGAAATACCAGTTTGGGTTTTTATCATTTAAAGATTGCAGTTGTCTTATTTAGTGCAAGAGGCCTAGCTATCTGATAAAAAAATAAAAATCACAATAGCAAAGAATCAAAACATAAACCCGATTAAAAAAGAGTAGCAAAGACAATCTGATTAAAACACTTGAATAACTTACCAGTAGTTCTTGAATAGATGCTCGCCAAAGCAAGATGGATTAGTTGTTTTTGTCATCTCTACTCCGTTAACCCTTTGATTTGAATAGATTGTGCACGAAAATTTCTGCATAAAATCAGATAGTGAATTTTGGTCCGGTAGAAATTTGTTTCGGATGAATTATTGGACATAAATTACTACGCGGCAAGAATGCAGTGTGTGGACATGAATTCCCACGAAAACGTGGAAGAGTAGTCGATGATGAAACTTTGCATCAGGAGGCAAAATTCGTGAAGAAGATTTCCTGAAAAGCTCTGATTATAATACACATCTCGATGACCATGGATTCTCCATTATGGATCCATAGATCCCTTTGTGCGAATTGGGCATGGGCATAATTATTGAATCTGAAATTAATGTAAGCAACACAGTCTTAACCATAAGATTATATAAACATTTACCTAAATCTTAGATAAAGTATTGAGGAATAAGACAAACCTGATCCGCGGCCGACGGTCAGTGGAAGAGAGATGAATAATAATCGACTCTTTTGCCCATAGACAGTGGACAGCTAGGAAACCATAAATTCTGTAACGCTCCAATTTAAAAGAACAAAAATTTATAAAAAAGAACAAAATTTCTCAAAATCTGAGAAAAAAACAAATATGTGGTGAGGACACGTGGCAAGTAAAAACCTTCGTTTAGTTCAAGTAATGAAGTTCCCTCCACCTGCACATTTCACTCGCGCCGAAATATTAAAAAAATAAATTGCTGAGGTCCCCACCTTTCATTGCTCGCTATTATTTCAATTGCTCTCATTTCTGCGTTTCTCTTAGGATATCGAGAACCAATTCAATATCCCCACCGAAATTATCAGCGATTACAATTGATGGGAATGGCAGCCCAGCCGAAGCCGGACCTCACAAGCTTTGGGTGATCAGCAGGACAGATTGTTAAAGGATGGTTTGCTACAGTGGGATGGGGAGGCCAAATTGTGGAGCGTTACAGTTCTGTGAACGTATTGAAGCCGAGCAATCAGCAGGATCCTTTTTAGAGTGCAACCTGATTAAGTATTAAACGATTCAACTCTCTATCAGCTTAAGCTTTTAGATGAGATGGTCGTTTAACATGGTATCAGAGCCCATGGTTAACAAAGGTCCAGGGTTCGAACCTCACCGCCGCCCATTTATGAAAAAAATTCCACATGCTAGGCTTGAGGCAAAAATACCTCGCCTGCATGTGAGGGGGCGTGTTAGAGTGCAACCTGATTAAGTATTAAACGATTCAACTCTCTATCAGCTTAAGCTTTTAGATGAGGTGGTCGTTTAACAATCCTTATGCTATTTGGAAAGATTCGTATGTTCTTCTATTGGAATGTTATCTATTCAAGAGGGTTTAGCTCTGCTTCAGAGTAAAATCCCATGAAAATGCAATTCTTCTGTTAACTTGAGTCTGCTTGTAAGATATAGATTCAGATTTAGGTCCAATTTATAATTCAGTTGTATGAGGGAGCAATAATCAATTGACATTTTTAAATGGGTAGTTGGGTACTGGTCATAGAGTGATTATAATTGGACATGATGCATTCTTGATTATAATTGATATAGTTGATCTGAAGTGTTCACGGAGACCAGTAATCTGCATGATGTTTATTGCAAGCTGATTGATCGCTATTTTCTTTCACCCTCAAGTATAAGGGATCGATTGTAGTGCGCGTGACCAAGTGAAATATCGTTCCCACAAGATAGTTATAAATTTAACAAGTAATTCTATATGATAATTCCAATGTAAGACAAATATGGGGGTTTTTGGAAAAGATAATTAATTAACTAATAAAAAGTAAAAGTAAATAATTAAACTAATGCAAATAAAATAAATCACGCAGAGAAAACGATTTGGAATTCAAGAATGGAGAATTGGTAATGCTCGGGCAAACAGTTTAACTATGCGACTAATTTATCTAGACCCAAATTAATTACCTGCAGACGTTTATAAGAGGATCACTAAGCCTAGTTAAATCACCTTGATCGGGTAGGATCTAACACTTATAATGAGCTGAAAATCTTAAGATCAATAAGAAATTAACTCCCTCTCCCTCTATAGGTACTTCATGCTAAATTCCAATTAAGGCTAGAGCACTAGACTTCCCTTTCTAGGTACGCGATTGTTAACCCTTTTTGTCTCCTTATTAATTACCTAATAATGATGTTTTACCAAGTAATTAATATTCCAAATTGATTGTCTAACACTCTTAGGTATTATAGGCCAATCCCCTAAGACTGTCACAGGAAACAACAATTATTATGCAGAAATAAAGAATCCTATTAACTATCAATCAGTGATACCGTCGAGAATAATTAAGGGAATCAAAACCCAAAAACACAATAATATGAAGTTTCAAAATATCATCTTCAGTAAGGAAATAAACAATCTGCAGAATAATCAATCCAAATCTAGGGCAAGATCAAATCACATAGTCAAAACTGTATTTAGCCCTAACATTACCAACAAATAAGCTTAGCCCATGGATTTATGGGGGCAAATCACAAAGATATAATTAACCCTAACCATTGTGCTAAAATAACAAAAATAAATAATTAAAAATAAAGAACCCTTTTGGAGGACTCCGTCTCTTTAATCTTTATTTCCGTCGAAATCTCCGTCTCCGATGGGTGGATGGATGGTGGAAGATGGAATTTTGGCAATAGGATGGGGATCTGTTCGGCGTCTCTGTTTCTCGCCCCTGGAGTCATCCACCTTTATTGAAGTATGTAGGCGTAAGGTTGAAGCAGCTAGGTGGGCCAACAGACTAGTGGGCCAATTTAATTCCATGGAGCATGCCACATAATTCTTCTCATTGGCAATTCACAATTAAATGTGGGCCATGCTCTCAAATTGAATTTTATAACTTCACACGTATGTAGCTCATGGAAATTCATGTTAATTCCAAAGAATTATGGGCCCTACGAGCAGATTAATAGGAAATAAAATCTGATCCATTTCATTAGTGGGCCCAGTTAAGTAAGGAATAAGATGGGCCAAGCTTCAAGAAATTTTCGAAAATCTTCTTTTTTACTGCGCGACCTCACCGTTTAATTCATAACTTCTTCATTTGAACTCCGATTGAGGTGATTTTTGCGCCCACGCGTTCCTCAATTCCGTGGCTTTCCAACCATATCTCACAAGATTGATTTGGACCTCCACACGATTCCAGAAAAATTATAGAATATGGTACTCTGTTTTTATACAAATTCACATTTCACCCCAACTTTGTGTTTGTATCCATTTTCCTATCAAAACAGAACAAAATACCTCTCAAGCACCTTTTAGTCAATAATAATTTAAAGTATTAAAATTTGTGCAAATAATAGCAAATATACATTCAAAGAGGTATCAAATTGGACCCGAAAATACATGAATTTCCACTCTCATCACTGATATACCAGAACCCGCATAATGATATAATTGTGTTGGTGGATATGTCTATTCTTTGATTCTCAAATTTCTGAAACGAGGCCATATATTTTGCTTCAAGAAAATATTTATGCTTTGAATTTGAATTTCTAAAAGAATAGTGTTCTTGCTCAGGCGGGGTAGAACCATGCCCCATGGCGACGTATTTGTGTTTGGAAGACTGCCTACCAATTTCACTTTTCGATTTGTCTTGCTTCTTTGGGTGTTAAATCAAATATATCATTGTTCATGTTGCCATTATCTTAATTTGTTCCAACTTCAAAGTGGAGCAACACACAAGCATAGCTGGTAAAAAATTGTTAAGTTCTCTTTCCCATACTCTGCTACTCATTTTCTGATATTTCTTTGCTTAAAAAAAAGAGAAAAGAAGAAAAGAAAAAAAGATAATTGTTCCCTTATTAGAGCATGAAGACTGGACATTTTGTCTGATAATCCATCAAATTCTACGACTTTCTTAAGGTATTCTTCTATAACTTGATCTCATAAAACCCTTTGGCTTCCTATTTTCATAAGTAGAGTTATTTTATAGATACACTTAAACTGAGATTACATAAGATTTGTTCAATTTATGTTCAATTTATGTCCAATTTGTCACCTTATTGATTCCGTGAAGATGTTGAAAAAAACATGAATTCTTACCGGAAGTTGCTAAATTAGTTAAAGAATATTTTGGCACTATATTCTTGTCTCTCATCTCACTTCCCAAAGGCCTAGAGGTAGTTAATAAGTTCCACCCCGTACCTCATGTTCTTACCATTGTAGTAGTCACCATTTGTTAAAATTGTCTTGATTTTGTTATAGGTTACTAAGCCTCTTCTCGAGACATCCAGATATGGTTATGTTGCAATTATTTCTGCATCAAGTCATTTTTTTTCTCTTCTAAAGAACTTCCTTCCATGAATACTGTTATAGATCGTCTATGGCAGAAGAAATAAAGAAGGCTTAGAAGAGAATAAAAGGAGGTTTAATGGTTTAATCTCTATTTTGTCTTTATTACGCTAATGTTTGTTATGTTTTTGGGCCCATCTGTTATGGACTTCTTTCCTTTTGATATTCTATTTAGTCTTAAACATCGATGTACTAGGGTAGGGAAGATTTTATTGGAAAATTGGACAGCCGTTTAGCTGGGAAATTGGGATCGCTCTTGCGATTGTGTGGGATCGCTCTTACGATTGTGTTTTTCACTCCTCTGACTCTAACAAATTGGTCCGACCTGCCGGATCCGGATGGGCCAAGGGATGGGACTACCCGATGTGTGGGCCCAGGGTTGCCACCCCGGATGTGGGCCCAAGGGGGGTTGCCACCGGGAATTGTGGGCCTAGGTATGCGGGTTGCCACCCGGAGTGTGCAGTCCGTGGGCATCCGGTTCGAAGGGGGATGGATTGTTATGATATCCCACATCGGTTCCGCACACAAGTGTGGAAGGGCATATAAGCTAGGGAGCCCTAACTTCACCCAAAACCATGGCTGAAGGTGAATGGTTGACCCCACTTATATGCCTAACAATTTGGTCCGCCTTGCCGGATTCGAACCAAAGACCTATGAATCGTCTACGACAGAAGAAATAAAGAAGGCTTAGAAGAGAATAAAAGGAGGTTTAATGGTTTAATCTCTATTTTGTCTTTATTACGCTAATTTCTGTTATGTTTTTGGGCCCATTTGTTATGGGCTTCTTTCCTTTTGATATTCTATTTAGTCTTAAACATCGATGTACTAGGGTAGAGAAGATTTTATTGGAAAATTGGACAGCCGTTTGGCTGAGAAATTGGGATCGCTCTTGCGATTGTGTGGGATCGCTCTTACGATTGTGTTTTTCACTCCTCTGACTCTAACGAATTGGTCCGACCTGCCGGATCCGGATGGGCCACAGGATGGGACTACCCGATGTGTGGGCCCAGGGTTGCCACCCCGGATGTGGGCCCAAGGGGGGTTGCCACCCGGAGTTGTGGGCCTAGGTATGCGGGTTGCCACCCGGAGTGTGCCGTCCGTGGACGTCCGGTTCGAAGGGGGATGGATTGTTATGATATCCCACATCGGTTCCGCACGCAAGTGTGGAATGGCATATAAGCTAGGGAGCCCTAACTTCACCTAAAACCATAGCTGAAGGTGAAGGGTTGACCCCACTTATATGCTTAACAATTTGGTCCGCCTTGCCGGATTCGAACCAAAGACCTATGAATCATCTACGACAGAAGAAATAAAGAAGGCTTAGAAGAGAATAAAAGGAGGTTTAATGGTTTAATCTCTATTTTGTCTTTATTACGCTAATTTCTGTTATGTTTTTGGGCGGGCTTCTTTCCTTTTGATATTCTATTTAGTCTTAAACATCGATGTACTAGGGTAGGGAAGATTTTATTGGAAAATTGGACAGCCGTTTGGCTGGGAAATTGGGATCGCTCTTGCGATTGTGTTTTCACTCCTCTGACTCTAACAAATTGGTCCGACCTGCCGGATCTCATCATGACAACAAGAAGCGAAGCACGCTTGAAAACCCTAGAATCAACGGTAGATACTTTGACATCCACCGTGGAAACGTTGGAGAGAGGAGTGGCTGCACTGGAACAAACAATGGGTTCTCTCAGTACCCGTGTTGATGCCTTGCAATCAGGTATGACGGAATTGAAAAATATGATGCGACAGATGATGAAGAAGAAGGGCATCGCGATTGGTGATTCTTCTTCGGCTGCTGCGGACTCCCGCACTCGTCCAGATGCTGCAACACACACTCGCCCAGATGCTGCAACACATGGTCAACCGAACATCGAAATGTGTGAACCCCCAGTCACAGCTACCGCCACTACTAAGTTGGAACTGCTAAGCTTCAATGGCGAAAATCCATATGCTTGGATTTCGCGTGCCGAACAGTTTTTTCGACTTCATAATACTCCAGATGACTTTCGCTTGGAACTTACACTTATCGCAATGGAAGGAAACACACTCCAATGGCTACAGTGGCTTTTGGAACAGCACCCGGGAATGAGTTGGCATAAGTTTACTGTTGAGCTGCTACGTCGCCAACGACCCACAGGCTGACCCTTTTGAATCCTTGGCCCTTACACGCCAAACAGGTACAGTGGATGAATACGTGGATCTGTTCATATCTTGAATGGCTGCAGTGAAGAATCTACCCCCATCCATGGGATTGTTTTTACATGGTCTACGGGATGATATTCGACTATGCATCCGTTCCAAAGATGTAGAGGATATATGTGAAACCATGCACCTTGCTCGAGAAATCGAACAAGAGTTGTCTATGATACGGGGGCCTCGTTATTCAAGCCAATCATATTGCGCACCAACAGGCGTGGGATGCACGTTTCCACCATCTCTTGCCCCGTGGCAAGGCTTGTACTCCCAGCCTAGCAAGGAGCCTCTACTTCCACGACAATCCTCAGGTGAGCCTACTTCTCGACAAACTTCCGAAACTGTGGGTTCAGTAAATCAAAATAGACCTCCAGGACCAAAATACATGTCACATAATGAGTTCATGGATCTTCGGAACAAGGGGTTGTGTTTCAAGTGTAAGGAGCCCTATAGTCCCTTACATGTTTGTTCTAGCAAATCTCTACGAATACTGCTGATGGGAGAGGGAGAGAAGGAAGAGATGGATTTGCCAATTTCCAGAGTTTCGCCTTGAGGACAAGGCGCATTTTAAGGGAAAGGGAATTGTTATAGATCATCTACGGTAGAAGAAATAAAGAAGGCTTAGAATAGAATAAAAGGAGGTTTAATGGTTTAATCTCTATTTTGTCTTTATTAAGCTAATTTCTGTTATGTTTTTGGGCCCATCTGTTATGGGCTTCTTTCCTTTTGATATTCTATTTAGTCTTAAACATCGATGTACTAGGGTAAGGAAGATTTTATTGGAAAATTGGACAGCCGTTTGGCTGGGAAATTGGGATCGCTCTTGCGATTGTGTGGGATCGCTCTTGCGATTGTGTATTTCACTCCTCTGACTCTAACAAATCCTTCCACACTTGCGTGCGCAACCGATGTGAGATATCATAATAATCCATCCCCCTTCGAACCGGACGCCCACGGACGGCACACTCCGGGTGGCAACTCGCATACCTAGGCCCACAACTCCGGGTGGCAACTCGCATACCTAGGCCCACAACTCCGGGTGGCAACCCCCTTGGGCCCACATCCGGGGTGGTAACCTTGGGCCCACACATCGGGTAGCCCCATCCCTTGGCCCATCCAGATCCGGCAGGTCGGACCAAATTGTTAGAGTCAGAGGAGTGAAAAACACAATCGCAAGAGCGATCCCACACAATCGCAAGAGTGATCCCAATTTCCCAGCCAAACGGCTGTCCAATTTTCTAATAAAATCTTCCCTACCCTAGTACATCGATGTTTAAGACTAAATAGAATATCAAAAGGAAAGAAGCCCATAACAGATGGGCCCAAAAACATAACAAAAATTAGCGTAATAAAGACAAAATAGAGATTAAACCATTAAACCTCCTTTTATTCTCTTCTAAGCCTTCTTTATTTCTTCTGCCATAGATGATCTATAACAGGCATGGTCTTTTTTTCCCTTGTCTTTTTTATTCTTGTTTGTTGTGTAGTGCTGTGAATTTTCTAGTTTCTTTGCTGAGTATTTGCTGACTATTAGCTAGTCTGTTGCTTCCTTTGGGTGCCCTATTTGCATGTTGTTGTTTGATATTACAGCAGCTGATTACGCAACTTAAGAGATGATTGTGAAGACTTCGCATTAGCTTTTTCCTTCTTTTGATTTTAGCTTCAAAGTAAATTTTATGAAGAACCTAAAGTCTTTGTATTTGAAATTATAATAGTTCTGGGCATGTTAAACGGTGCAAAATGATAAAGAGAATAACAATGCATAATATACTAGTTATTATACTTATGTGCTACTTAAGTCTTATATAGGTATGTAAGTCCCTTGTAACAAGAAATTCAAATTCTGTGCAGGTGGTTAGTTGATGAAATGCGGGAAAGCTTACCCAAGGTATTTTACTAATTCTTTTTTTTCTATGAAAAATTGTTCTCTATTAATTCTCCCCATGATGCTCTTGATATGGATATTTTTGGTAACCTGTTTAACAAAGAATTTTCTAACGCAGAGAACTTGGCACAAAACTGTAATTCCCAGTGACGAGGTCATTAAAAGTACTATTTTCTCAATGTCTTCTGACAGAATCCCATGGCCGGAGGGTTTCAATGGATGCTTATTCATAAGTGATGGGAGATGATCTCGGCTGATATATGTTCTGCCGTTAAGTTTTTCTTCTTTAATAATTTTATTCATTGTGGTTTATATTCTAGTTTTCTTACTGTTATTCATCAAGTTCCTGTTATAGATAGCTTCATAACTTTATTCCTAAAATACTTGCAAAAGATTTGGTAAATCCTAATTTAATCATTAATAATTTTCAGTTTGGTTTCCTTCCTAGTGGAAACATTCAAACTTATATTGCTCTGGCTTCAGAGGGCATCAACAGTCTTGATAGTTCTAGAGTTGATGGTAACATTGGTATTAAATAGATATCACTAAGGCCTTTGATACCCTCTGATGGGATTTCTTACATAATGTTCTCAACACATGGGGCTTTTCTCCATTTTTTCTTGAGCTAATTAGTTTTTTCTTCTGATCGCCTATCTGTCTTAGTTAATGGTGCAATTAAAGGTTACTTGCCATGCAATCAAGGCATTCGTCAAGGGGATCCACTTTCTCCTTTACTCTTTTACGCTGCTAATGAATTTTTAGACAGAATGATCAACACTGTGGTTGAACAAGGGAACATCAGATCTTTGGTAATCTAAAGGGTTTACATTCAGAGGCAAAATTGGAGATTTTGGATTGGCAAAATGTGAGGTGTATTCATGGGTGACTCATAACAGGCTCATTCAACCATGGGCAAAACGTGGAAAATTGGAAAGCATTGCTAGCCTTTGTTTGTTGTTGCTCTTTTTTTACCATGCTTTGACAGTAAAAGACAAGATATTTCCTAGTTGACTTTTTTAGGCTGTTCGAGATTTGAGTTCTTTCTTGATTTTATGAGACAAATTGCTCTTATATTACTTTGAGTATCGTTTATTTTTCTTTAAAAAAATTAAACACATCTCTAGTTGGGTAAGTCAAGTACTATATATGTACAAAATATGGATGCTCTATTGGACCAATACCAAAGGGTAACCAGTTTTCTGCATTTTCAAATGATTCTTATGTTGGCAAATGAGAAGAAGTTGCAGGGATGAATCTCCACCACCACCACTTTGAGAATTTGAAGAAGAAGAAGACTCACTTGGAAGGTAGTGCTGGTTGGTTATGGTTGTTGTGGTAGTCTCCATTAGAAAGTCAAAATGGGGGGGCCACATTTGCGTACCTAGAAGCAGCAATTATTCTGAAAAGGCGCAAGAAGAGAACTTGAATGGTGTTGCAGCACCTGCAAAGTAGGTGATCAAATTTGGTTTCATATATTTTCAAGTTTGCTTTTGGGGATTAATGAATTTTGAATTCCAGCACTGTGTTCATCCAGTTCTTTTGTGAATCTTGGTTTGATTATCTGATTTTTTATTGTTGTAATATTCAGGCTGGGCAATGAGAGGTAAGCAATTCAATGGGAGTCTTTGAATCCATTGAAATCCATCACAACTCCACTGCCTACTTTAACAAAATGCATCTCAGAGAACTTTGTTGCTACTCAAAGATAAATCGTCTGTCCTCGATGTTTAGAGAATTACGAGGAGCTGGTGAAGCTCGTAACCATTGAGAAGTCTTTCTCTGAAATTCAGCAAGCAGCCCAGCCATCTCTGCCCAAGTGGTTGCAAAATGCCAAACTCAACACTACTGATCCCAATAAAGAAGATGAATCACTTGTATGTTCATGTTTGGTTTCGAATAAGCTCGTTGACTGTCTGTAGAGCTAATGTTTTTTGTGTTTTTACAGGGAAAGGATAAAAGAAGTGCTCTCCAAATAGAGAACTCAAGAGTTGCAGAAGTTTCACCCTAATTTTCATCAGAATAATTAGCTTGAAATATTATGAAACTGATTGAAACAGGTCCACTTGAAATAATATGGTGAATTTGTATATATGAAACATGGTTTGGATTTTGAGTGATTGGCTTCCTATATGTTTCAATATTATGTTGAAAGTGAATATAGTTTAAGATGGATGTTGTCTGAATTTCGTATTTAATTATTAATTATATTTAGGGTATTTTAGTTGCACTAAAATACACTACATTTTCCTCTTTTTTTAATTTAATCACGAACTATTTTTTTATTAGAAAAATATATGAATTTTTTCTCTTTTTTCAATTTAATCACGAATTCTTTTCATTAATTAAAAACCTGATCTTTTTGTATTTTCTCAATTTAATCATAAACTTTTTCATTTTTGATTAGTTAAATACATTAAAATTTTATTTTATAATTTAATTCGAATTCTTATATTAATAAAATTTTGACTAATTTAATTTATATTTATCAATACTTATTAAATATTATAATACATAAATTATTTATAATATTAAAATATTTATAAAATATTTCATATACAACATGTATTTATATTAAATTTGATAAGGTACTATTGTAAATAAAAAAAAGTAATATGTCACAAATACTTACGTTTTGGTAAGTACTTATGAATATATTTATATACAACAATTAGTTTCAGTCATATATTGCATATATTTATATACAACAATTTGTATTTAGATATTTTATAAATAAATTTCTTATAATTTTTTAATATTAATTATATAATTTATGCATTTATATTTAAATATTTATGTATTGATTTTTATTAATTAAGTTAGTTATATATTTTATTAATACAAGAATTCGGATTAAATTGTTTAAAAAAAAAAAGAAAACATGTAATTAATTAAAAAAAGAAAAAAACTTGTGATTAAATTGAGAAAATACAAAAAAAAATTGTTTATTTAATTGAAAAAAAAAGTTCGTGATTAAATCGAAAAAAGAAAAAAAAGTCATGTATTTTTTTGACATTAAAAAATGTTCATGATTAAATTTTTTTTTTTTTAAAAATTGATGTATTTTAATTCAATTAACCCTTATATTTATGGCAAAGCATCATACTTGAATTGCGTCTGATCTAAGTATTTCCATTTTAGAATAATTTATATCCCACAAAGGTCATTTGAATATAATTAGTAAGTTCCACCTTTTAAAAAAAAATACTTAGATACTTATTTTTAAATATAATATACAGTTTAATTCAAATACAATTTTTTTAAAAGAGATGTATATTTTCTTTTACAAATAAAAATACTACATGAAATAAAAAAATATTCTCTTTTCACCAATATTATTTATTTAAATATAATATAGCATAATAATTAAAATTTATTTATATAAATATTTATTTATATGCAACATACATATACATATAATTTATATACTTTGTAAAAAAAACTATATTAATGAAGATTTTGAGAATTTTCTAGTTTTCTCGAATATTTTTTGTTTTCATTTTAAAGAAACTAGAAGCTCATAGTATGAAGTTCGTAGAGCAGTGGCGGGTTTTGTTGGACTAGCTATCGAAATTTGAAATGCATTGTTGTTCTAACAAAGCATTCTTGTAATTAACTATGTTAATTCAACACCAATGCTCACATATATGCTCACACATAAAGAAACAACAAGCAAAATCTGCATCTCAAGTTGTAGCAGCTCACCAACTTCTCCTATGCTCCTCAAATTACTACACGACTCTATAATTAATGTAGGACATTGCAGGATGTGGTAACCATTCAAATGAATAATTAAATGATTCAAATGAATAGTTAAATGATCTGATGCTCAAAACTTGAGGGGTTTGTGTTCAATAATTCCACTAAATGAGTCATTATAGTTTTGCATTCCTTCAGCTTTGTAAACATTTGAACCATCGATCATCAATAAATCAAGATTTGGCATTCCACTAAATGAGTCATTACAGTTTTGCACTTTCTCAACTTTGTAAACATTTGAATCATCGATTATCAGTAAATCAAGATTTGAAAAAGTTAACCCATCAACTTTCTTTCTCCACAAAATGGCGAAATCCATTTTGAACCCTCACCACCAGTGTTTAGAAGATTTTCCTCATTTGTAGCAATGAAAATTGCCACATCTCGAACCACGTTATGTATACCGACATATTTCCATCGTAATCCTCCATCCAATAATATTAAGGAACTATCTTTAAGGATCTTCATGAGGGGATGTGTTAGTAATCCTCCATCCAATAATATTAAGGAACTATCTTTAAGGATCTTCACGAGGGGATGTGTTTTATCTCTAAATTGCCAAATTCTCAACTTGATCACCAAATGTGCTAGACCAAGTCAACTCCTAATTCACCACCCTTCGTTCGGCATGAATCCTATTTGTGAACAACTGACGCTATTTGCAGTGGAGAATTAAGGAGCACCAAAAAAGAGAGGCCTTTACTTACTAGCTTCCTCCTTTCTTACTGTGGGCTTAGACGTTGATACCCTGCCTACTTCACCGCAGAATCAAAATCTTTAGTGGGGTCGCTACCACATGGATTTGATACAATACAAAGGCGAATCTTCACAGGGAGAGAGAATAGGGTAAGAACAGTGATTTGACAAGCTGTCATAGCTCAATTTCAGGGGATGCTAGAACATCCCAAAGTTACTTCTTTTTATGTGCTTCGAAAAAATTCAAAAATCTTCCAAATTTGCGAAAACTGCACATTTCGCGACAGTTAATATGATCAAAGATCTACTTGAAATAAGTTTAAAATGTAAAATTGATTTCTTGATATATTGAATTTATGAATTTTAAATTCTTCTACTAAAATATATTGAATTTATTTAGAGTAAATATTTCACAAATCCGTCCTAAAAATTGAAAAGGAAATAATCATACAAATAAATCATATTGAAATAGATAACTATAAATAAATAAATAATTACAACCACGGCCTCTTTAGTCTTAGCCGTCGCATCGCCATCACGTTGGCATTGAGGAACACACTGAATAGTCGTCGCATCGCCATCACCGTTGGCGTTGAGGAACACACTGAGGAGGGGAAGGTATATATCATCAATCATCCATCCTTGTAATTGTACCAGGTATTAGTAAATATCTTTATGTTAATGTACTATTTCTCATTTCTCCAGTTATTAAGATGGTCACAGTTGAGGAACACACTGAGGAGGGGAAGGTATATATCATCAATCATCCATCATGCATCATGCGATAACTGCAAATTTCGCGAAAACAGAAAAATCTTTAATGTCAATTCTTTTAGGATGAAATCTATTTTGAGCCTCTAACATGTATAACAATTCAATCTGACTTATGTCTTGACAGTTAATATGATCAATGATCTCCTTGAAATAAGTTTGAAATGCAAACTTTTTCATGATTTCTTGATATATTGAATTTATGATTCTAAATTTATGATATATTGAATTTATGGTTTCTAAAAAATTAAAATTAAAATGAGAGGGAGAAACTATCCAGAGTGGAGAGAGAAGAGATGGGCAGCAGACCATGTGCATCCAGCATTCCACAGCAAGGGAAATCCTCCAGCAAGACAGTTCGTAGATTTTAAAAGAAGAACAGGAGTTGAATCAACAATCAGAATGAACAGGGAGAACCGGGACGAAATAGTGAAAACTTCTTCTTTAAAAACTTTCCAGAAGAATGTAAAGACGCAGATCTCATGGCGAAATTCTGGGAAGTAGGTACAGTGGTGGATTTATTCCGGCCAAAGAAGATGGATGTGAGAGGCAGAAGCTTCGGATTCGTCAGGATCAGGTTCAAACAAGGAGATGATGTGGAAAATAAGTTGACTGACTTAAACAACCTGTGGATGGGAAGTTACAAACTAAGAGTTTTCATCCTTAGGTATGAAAGGCAAAATAACTCTACAACAAAGAAGGAGGCTTTTCTTGTCCAAGTAAAACCAGAGAAGCAGGTGTATCATTCGTCGACGCCGTTGCTGGAATCAGGAGAAGCAACCTTGAAGAGAATGAAAACACAATCGTGTTTGATACCGCAGAGAAAGAAAGAGAATGTGTTAACAAGGGATTTGTGGGTTTGTTAAAAAACAACCTATCTTGGGACAGTGTAGGAGATGAAATTCAGAGCCAGATAGGATCAGGTTGGAACTTAAAATACATGGGTGACAAATTCGTCTCCATACAGAAACATGAAAAGGATGGCCCTACCTTAGAGGAGTTTGATGAGTGGAAAATCCATTTGTTTGTTTGGATTCCACCATGGAAGCCGGAGGACGTTTGCGAAATAAGTGTTGTATGGGCGTTGTGGCGCGGAGTACCTCTTCAGTCATTGTGTGAAAAGTTCTTTAAAACTATCAGCGATCCCGTTGGAATATTTAAAGAGATCGACCCGTCGACCGCAAATAGAGAGAGACTTGATGTGGCCAGAATCTGCATCTCAGTTCAAATTGATGGTATTTAGGAGCTTAGGATATGAGGTTGGTAGAGGATATTTAGGATATGTGGAATATGGGTTATGGAATTGTGGTTGATGGTTTAGAAAGTGGATGCTAAATTTTTAGAAAGAAACAGGGGAGTTCTAAAGGCTAGTGGATTTGTGAATTGTGATAATTGATTGTTATATCACATCTACGTTACATCTGCTCATGTCACCTATTTATAGGCCCCATCCACCTTTCCAATTTCTCTAGATTATTCTAGACATGTAATGACTACTAAATAGCCTAGCATATTCTAGATAATTTGTGAATACACTATCTACTTTCATCTCTTATAATCTAGAAATAAATAGAATAATCTAGCATCTTTCTAAACTATTCTAGAATATATGCACCACACATTTTTAATACTCCTCCTTAGTGTATATTTCTTTAACTCCGATCATTCTTCGTAGTGTCTTGAACTTTCCTCGTTGTAGTGCTTTTGTAAAAATATCTACTAGCTGCTCTTCCGTCTTACAATGCTTCAGTTCGATTTCTTTGTTGACTTCTGCTTCTCTGATGAAGTGATACTTTATCTTGATGTGCTTGGTTCTGCTGTGGAAGACTGGATTTTTCGCCATAACTATTGCTAATTTACTGTCGCAGTAGATGTTTGTAGCTTCTTCTTGTGGCTCTCCCATATCTTCAAGTATTCGCTTCAACCATATTGCTTGGCTTGTAGTCATTGCCGCTACTATGTACTCTGCTTCGGCTGATGATTGTGCAACTGTAGCTTGCTTCTTAGATGCCCAGGAAAATATTCCTGAACCCATTGTGAATGCATAGCCAGATGTGCTTCGCATGTCATCAACTGAACCTGCCCAATCACTGTCTGTATAACCTGTTAGTTTAGAGTTAGGAGTTGATGCATACTAGATGCCGAAGTTCTTCGTTCCTTGAAGATATCGGAGTATTCTCTTTGCTGCTCCGTAGTGAGTCTGACTTGGATCCTGCATGAATCTTGATAGAAAGCTTGTTGCGTACATTATGTCTGATCGAGTCGCCGTCAAGTATAGTAGACTTCCAATGAGGCTTCGAAACTTTGAGTTGTCTGCTTTAGGTGAGCCATCTTCTTTCTGTAGAGCTTTATTATTATCGAGTGGAGTTGCCATAGTTTTGCATCCCTCCATCTTGAACTTCTTCAGCATATTTTCTGCATACTTCTTTTGAGAGATGAAGATACCATCTTTTCTTTGATTTATCTCAATGCCGAGAAAATATTGCATCAAGCCCAAATCCGTCATCTCGAACTTTTTCATAATGTCTTCTTTGAACTCCTTGATCATTGTCTCGTTGTTTCCTGTGTATATTAGATCATCAACATATAGAGAGACAATGAGTGTGTCTTCCGTACCTTGGGACTTGATGTATAGTGTTGGCTCACTCATGCTCCTCCTGAATCTAAGTTCAGTGAAGTAATCATCAATTCTGCTGTACCAGACTCGTGGGGCTTGCTTTAATCCGTACAAAGCTTTCTTTAGTTTGAAGACTTTGTCTTCGCACCCTTGTATCACGAACCCTTGAGATTGCTCCACATAGATCTCTTCATTAAGATATCCATTGAGGAATGCTGATTTGACATCGAACTGGTAGATTTTCCACTTCTTTTGTGCTGCTAGCGCGATCAATGCTTGTACTGTGTCAAGTCTTGCAACTGGAGCGAATGTATCATTGTAGTCGACTCCATATTGTTGTGCGTATCCTTTAGCGACAAGCCTTGCCTTGTGTTTTTGTATTGAACCACCAGAGTTAAGTTTTGTTTTGTAGACCCACTTAACTCCTATGGCTTCTTTGTCTTTGGGAAGGTCTGTGAGCTCCCATGTCTCGTTCTTCTCGATCATGTGTATCTCCTCCTCCATTGCTTTTCTCCAAATGTCTTCTCTAGAAGCTTCTTCATAGGTGTTTAGCTCCACGGTTGTAAAATTGCATTTTTCATAGATCTCTGTCAACGATCGATACTTTCTTGGAATGGATTCTGGAGATGCGACTGTGTCTTCAGTTGTGGCTTGTCTCGGCACATCCTGTGGGTCGGCTTCATCTTTTTATTGTTGGGCTGGCGCTGGTAAGTAGATGTTTTTTTCTCTCAATTTGATCCGTCTCCCAGTTGTAAGCTGCGTCTTCATCGAACATTACGTCCCGACTGATGATTAGCTTTTTATTTTCCAAGCTATGGACTCGATAACCTTTTGATTGAGTGCTATAGCCCAGAAAAATTCTTTTTTCCGTCTTCTTGTAGAGCTTGCTCCTTTTCTCCTTAGGGATGTGGACATAGCAAATGCACCCGAAGACTCTTAGATGCTTCGCCGATGGTTTCCGTCCACTCCATGCTTCAATTGGTGTCTTGTGTTGTACTGCCATAGTTGGACATCTGTTGAGGAGATAGACAGCAGTACTCACAGGCTCTGCCCAATACGTCTTTGGAAGACCCTTCTCCATTAGCATAGATCTTGCCATCTCCATCACGGTCCTATTCTTCCTTTCAGATATGCCATTTTGTTCTGGAGCGTATCCGACTGTGAGTTGGTGCTCCATGCCTTCATCTTCACAGAACTTTGTGAACTGGTTGAAAGTATACTCCTTTCCACGATCACTTCGAATAGTCTTGATCTTGTATCCACTTTGTTTTTCGACAAAGGTCTTGAATTTTTTGAAAATATCGAAAACTTGCGATTTTTCGCGTAGAAAGTAGACCCATGTCATTCTTGTATAATCATCAATAAATAGGATGAAGTACCTATTTTATCGTGTGATAGAGTGCGCATCGGACCAAATATGTCGGTGTGCACGAGCTCCAATGGCTTCTTCGCTCTCCAAGATTTCTCGGATGGGAATGGTAGTCGATGTTGTTTCCCGAGCATGCACCCTTCACAGACTCCGTTGAGCTCTTTAATTGATGGCAAGTCCCGCATCATATTCTTTAGGTTTAGAAACTTCAATCCTTGTAGATTGAAATGCCCGAACCTTCTATGCCATAGCCAGGTGTCGTCCACTTGAGCTTTCATTGCAATGTTGTTTGCATATCTCTACTGGATAGGAAAACATCTATTGTCACTCATTTGAACTTTAGTGATTATGAGGGATTTATCCTTCTTATCGTAGATTGTGCAAGTATTTCCCTCAAAGTGTAAGGAGTAGCCTTTCTCGATCATTTGTCCTACACTTAGTAGGTTTTGATCTATTGTTGGGACTAGGAGGACTTCACTTATGTATCTTTTCCCTTTATTTGTGTCTATGGCAATGGTTCCCTTACCAGTTGCCTCCATAAAAGCACCATTTTCTAGTTTTACTTTTGTGTTAACTTTTTCAAGTTCACAAAAGATATCTTTATTTTTAGTCATGTGGTTGCTACAACCACTATCCAAATACCAAGTATCTTTTTCTTCTTTAGATGCAGCTTGACAGACATAAAACATATAATCTCCATTTTCTGAACTTTTGGAGAAATTAGCTTGGTGCCTACGATTAAATCGATTGACCTTTCCTCCACGTCCAAATTTCTTTTGACTTTGGGGTTTGTCCTTAAACCAACAATCTTTTTCTAAATGATTTCTTCTTTTATAAATACGACATGGTGGGAACTTATTATTGTCCTCCTTAATGTTTTCTTCATTCTTCTTATTATTCTGAGACTACAAATTTACTTTAGATTGAAAGGCATTATCAATGTCCTTTTCATAACGCCTTTCTAATCGTTTTTCATGAGCTTCTAAAGATCCCATTAATTCTGTGGCTATTAATTTTGTTATGTCTTTAGACTCTTCAATTGCTGCTATTATGAGATCATATTTTTCTGTGCAAGTTATTAAAATTTTAACAACTATTTTATTGTCAGGAAAATCTTCTCCATAGGACCGTAGTTGAGTAACTACCTCATTTACTCTAGCATAATAATCCTTAGCAGTCTCAGAATCTAACATCTTCAAATTTTCAAACTTTCTTCTTAAAGTTTGAAGTTTAGTAGTGCGTACCTTTTCGTTGCCTTGGAACTCCTCCTTCAACTTATCCCACGCTTCTTTGGATGTTTTTGCTCCCATAATCCTCGAAAAATATTCGTCTGCCAAGCTCATCTGTAGAGCTATAAGTGCTTGAGAATCCCTCTTTTGATTCTCCTTAACTTCCTTTCTTTGTAACTCATTCAATGTGGAGATATCTGTTGGTGTTGTATATCCAACATTAACAATATCCCACAAATCTTGAGCACAAAGATAGGTCTTCATTTTGATCTCCCAAAAATCGTAGTTGTCACCACGAAAGATTGGAATTGGAATACTGCGGAATGTGTCGGCCATAGTGACGTCCGATTGTATCGAACGAGGCTCTGATACCACTGATGGTATTTAGGAGCTTAGGATATGAGGTTGGTAGAGGATATTTAGGATATGTGGAATATGGGTTATGGAATTGTGGTTGATGGTTTAGGATTGAAGAAAGTGGATGCTAAATTTTTAGAAAGAAACAGGGGAGTTCTAATGGCTAGTGGATTTGTGAATTATGATAATTGATTGTTATATCACATATACGTTACATCTGCTCATGTCACCTATTTATAGGCGCCATCCACCTTTCCAATTTCTCTAGATTATTCTAGTCATGTAATGACTACTAAATAGCCTTGCATATTCTAGATAATTTGTGAATACACTATCTACTTTCATCTCTTATAATCTAGAAATAAATAGAATAATCTAGCATCTTTCTAAACTATTCTAGAATATATGCACCACACATTTTTAATACTCCTCCTTGGTGTATATTTCTTTAACTCCGATCATTCTTCGTAGTGTCTTGAACTTTCCTCGTTGTAGTGCTTTTGTAAAAATATCTACTAGCTGCTCTTCCGTCTTACAATGCTTCAGTTCGATTTCTTTGTTGACTTCTGCTTCTCTGATGAAGTGATACTTTATCTTGATGTGCTTGGTTCTGCTGTGGAAGACTGGATTTTTCGCCATAACTATTTCTAATTTACTGTCGCAGTAGATGTTTGTAGCTTCTTCTTGTGGCTCTCCCATATCTTCAAGTATTCGCTTCAACCATATTGCTTGGCTTGTAGTCATTGCCGCTACTATGTACTCTGCTTCGGCTGATGATTGTGCAACTGTAGCTTGCTTCTTAGATGCCCAGGAAAATATTCCTGAACCCATTGTGAATGCATAGCCAGATGTGCTTCGCATGTCATCAACTGAACCTGCCCAATCACTGTCTGTATAACCTGTTAGTTTAGAGTTAGGAGTTGATGCATACTAGATGCCGAAGTTCTTCGTTCCTTGAAGATATCGGAGTATTCTCTTTGCTGCTCCGTAGTGAGTCTGACTTGGATCCTGCATGAATCTTGATAGAAAGCTTGTTGCGTACATTATGTTTGATCGAGTCGCCGTCAAGTATAGTAGACTTCCAATGAGGCTTCGAAACTTTGAGTTGTCTGCTTTAGGTGAGCCATCTTCTTTCTGTAGAGCTTTATTATTATCGAGTGGAGTTGCCATAGTTTTGCATCCCTCCATCTTGAACTTCTTCAGCATATTTTCTGCATACTTCTTTTGAGAGATGAAGATACCATCTTTTCTTTGATTTATCTCAATGCCGAGAAAATATTGCATCAAGCCCAAATCCATCATCTCGAACTTTTTCATAATGTCTTCTTTGAACTCCTTGATCATTGTCTCGTTGTTTCCTGTGTATATTAGATCATCAACATATAGAGAGACAATGAGTGTGTCTTCCGTACCTTGGGACTTGATGTATAGTGTTGGCTCACTCATGCTCCTCCTGAATCTAAGTTCAGTGAAGTAATCATCAATTCTACTGTACCAGACTCGTGGGGCTTGCTTTAATCCGTACAGAGCTTTCTTTAGTTTGAAGACTTTGTCTTCGCACCCTTGTATCACGAACCCTTGAGATTGCTCCACATAGATCTCTTCATTAAGATATCCATTGAGGAATGCTGATTTGACATCGAGCTGGTAGATTTTCCACTTCTTTTGTGCTGCTAGCGCGATCAATGCTTGTACTGTGTCAAGTCTTGCAACTGGAGCGAATGTATCATTGTAGTCGACTCCATATTGTTGTGCATATCCTTTAGCGACAAGCCTTGCCTTGTGTTTTTGTATTGAACCATCAGAGTTAAGTTTTGTTTTGTAGACCCACTTAACTCCTATGGCTTCTTTGTCTTTGGGAAGGTCTGTGAGCTCCCATGTCTCGTTCTTCTCGATCATGTGTATCTCCTCCTCCATTGCTTTTCTCCAAATGTCTTCTCTAGAAGCTTCTTCATAGGTGTTTAGCTCCACGGTTGTAAAATTGCATTTTTCATAGATCTCTGTCAACGATCGATACTTTCTTGGAATGGATTCTGGAGATGCGACTATGTCTTCAGTTGTGGCTTGTCTCGGCACATCCTGTGGGTCGGCTTTATCTTTTTATTGTTGGGCTGGCGCTGGTAAGTAGATGTTTTTTTCTCTCAATTTGATCTGTCTCCCAGTTGTAAGCTGCGTCTTCATCGAACATTACGTCCCGACTGATGATTAGCTTTTTATTTTCCAAGCTATGGACTCGATAACCTTTTGATTGAGTGCTATAGCCCAGAAAAATTCTTTTTTCCGTCTTCTTGTAGAGCTTGCTCCTTTTCTCCTTAGGGATGTGGACATAGCAAATGCACCCGAAGACTCTTAGATGCTTCGCCGATGGTTTCCGTCCACTCCATGCTTCAACTGGTGTCTTGTGTTGTACTGCCATAGTTGGACATCTGTTGAGGAGATAGACAGCAGTACTCACAGGCTCTGCCCAATACGTCTTTGGAAGACCCTTCTCCATTAGCATAGATCTTGCCATCTCCATCACAGTCCTATTCTTCCTTTCAGATATGCCATTTTGTTCTGGAGCGTATCCGACTGTGAGTTGGTGCTCCATGCCTTCATCTTCACAGAACTTTGTGAACTGGTTGAAAGTATACTCCTTTCCACGATCACTTCGAATAGTCTTGATCTTGTAGCCACTTTGTTTTTCGACAAAGGTCTTGAATTTTTTGAAAATATCGAAAACTTGCGATTTTTCGCGTAGAAAGTAGACCCATGTCATTCTTGTATAATCATCAATAAATAGGATGAAGTACCTATTTTATCGTGTGATAGAGTGCGCATCGGACCAAATATGTCGGTGTGCACGAGCTCCAATGGCTTCTTCGCTCTCCAAGATTTCTCGGATGGGAATGGTAGTCGATGTTGTTTCCCGAGCATGCACCCTTCACAGACTCCGTTGAGCTCTTTAATTGATGGCAAGTCCCGCATCATATTCTTTAGGTTTAGAAACTTCAATCCTTGTAGATTGAAATGCCCGAACCTTCTATGCCATAGCCAGGTGTCGTCCACTTGAGCTTTCATTGCAATGTTGTTTGCATATCTCTACTGGATAGGAAAACATCTATTGTCACTCATTTGAACTTTAGTGATTATGAGGGATTTATCCTTCTTATCGTAGATTGTGCAAGTATTTCCCTCAAAGTGTAAGGAGTAGCCTTTCTCGATCATTTGTCCTACACTTAGTAGGTTTTGATCTATTGTTGGGACTAGGAGGACTTCACTTATGTATCTTTTTCCTTTATTTATGTCTATGACAATGGTTCCCTTACCAGTTGCCTCCATAAAAGCACCATTTTCTAGTTTTACTTTTGTGTTAACTTTTTCAAGTTCACAAAAGATATCCTTATTTTTAGTCATGTGGTTGCTACAACCACTATCCAAATACCAAGTATCTTTTTCTTCTTTAGATGCAGCTTGACAGACATAAAACATATAATCTCCATTTTCTGAACTTTTGGAGAAATTAGCTTGGTGCCTACGATTAAATCGATTGACCTTTCCTCCACGTCCAAATTTCTTTTGAGTTTGGGGTTTGTCCTTAAACCAACAATCTTTTTCTAAATGATTTCTTCTTTTATAAATACGACATGGTGGGAACTTATTATTGTCCTCCTTAATGTTTTCTTCATTCTTCTTATTATTCTGAGACTGCAAATTTACTTTAGATTGAAAGGCATTATCAATGTCCTTTTCATAACGCCTTTCTAATCGTTTTTCATGAGCTTCTAAAGATCCCATTAATTCTGTGGCTGTTAATTTTGTTATGTCTTTAGACTCTTCAATTGCTGCTATTATGAGATCATATTTTTCTGTGCAAGTTATTAAAATTTTAACAACTATTTTATTGTCAGGAAAATCTTCTCCATAGGACCGTAGTTGAGTAACTACCTCATTTACTCTAGCATAATAATCCTTAGCAGTCTCAGAATCTAACATCTTCAAATTTTCAAACATTCTTCTTAAAGTTTGAAGTTTAGTAGTGCGTACCTTTTCGTTGCCTTGGAACTCCTCCTTCAACTTATCCCACGCTTCTTTGGATGTTTTTGCTCCCATAATCCTCGAAAAATATTCGTCTGCCAAGCTCATCTGTAGAGCTATAAGTGCTTGAGAATCCCTCTTTTGATTCTCCTTAACTTCCTTTCTTTGTAACTCATTCAATGTGGAGATATCTGTTGGTGTTGTATATCCAACATTAACAATATCCCACAAATCTTGAGCACAAAGATAGGTCTTCATTTTGATCTCCCAAAAATCGTAGTTGTCACCACGAAAGATTGGAATTGGAATACTGCGGAATGTGTCGGCCATAGTGACGTCCGATTGTATCGAACGAGGCTCTGATACCACTGATGGTATTTAGGAGCTTAGGATATGAGGTTGGTAGAGGATATTTAGGATATGTGGAATATGGGTTATGGAATTGTGGTTGATGGTTTAGGATTGAAGAAAGTGGATGCTAAATTTTTAGAAAGAAATAGGGGAGTTCTAATGGCTAGTGGATTTGTGAATTATGATAATTGATTGTTATATCACATCTACGTTACATCTGCTCATGTCACCTATTTATAGGCGCCATCCACCTTTCCAATTTCTCTAGATTATTCTAGTCATGTAATGACTACTAAATAGCCTAGCATATTCTAGATAATTTGTGAATACACTATCTACTTTCATCTCTTATAATCTAGAAATAAATAAAATAATCTAGCATCTTTCTAAACTATTCTAGAATATATGCACCACACATTTTTAATACAAATAAACAAAAAAATTGATGATGTGATCACTGTTAAGGTGGACGGGAAAGATTAACCAATCTATATCTGTGAAGAAATGCCATCTTTCTACGAGAACAAGGAGGAGGACAGTTTGTCATCAGAATCGTCGAGTGTAGCGAGTCTAATCCTCAAATCTCTTGAGACTCTAGCTACAGCAGCTTGGAGAGAAGAAGAAACAATGCCGGAACAAGAAAACGAAGAAGACAAGCTATATCCAAAGTCAACAACTGAATCGAATGTGGAGAAAGGTGAAAATTTCGAGGAAGATCATGCGAACAGACGTCTTGAGAAGTCGAACAGTCTCGACCGTTGGGGGGACAAAAATGTTGTTCAGCCCGTAGATGGTAGACATTAATTCCGAGTGTCAGAACCTGTCCAACTCTCTTGGGCCCCCCTCCAGGATGGGAGCATGTTATCCCTAACAAGGCCAGATTAAATATTCAGCCCAATAACTATGGTGATGATAATTGTCCCACTGATGGCCCAATCAAAAGCCCAACAGAAGAGGAAATTAGTGAAGAAGGATCCAACTCACTCTTGGTGGCCCATGATTATGAAACAGCGGACGAGAGAGAGAGAGCATCAGTACACAATCTCTCATGAGCACACAGAAAGTGAACTACAGGTGGAAAAAACATGGTGCAAAATTAAGGTACTCTTATCTAGACCCTATCTTTCAATTAAAAACTAGCAGAAGAATTATGATGAAAAAGGCGTACTCTGTTGGGAAAATTCGAGGAATCTTGCTCCGGAAAACTATAATTATAAGGTAATGTCTCAAAATCCGTTGGAGAAGGGAGTGGGCGCCTGTACGAACAAATACTGAGAGGATGGGTCGGAGATAGCTAAGGAGATGGAAAAGGTATGGAAATTGGGCACAGATCTTAGTCTTGAAGCAAAAGGGAAAGAAAAGAAGATAATAGAGTCAATTGAAAAGTAGAAATAAAGAGAAGGAAGAACAGGCTGGGGGAATCAAGAATGAAATTAATCAATGAGGCTTCTAAGCTTCAATATTCGTGGCTTGGGGTCTAGAGCTAAGAAATCAGAAGTCAAGGAGATCATTCGCAAAGAAAAAAATGATGTAGCTTTCATTCAAGAATCGAAACTTGCTCAGTTCGACAGCATTATTAGCAAAGAAATCGGTGGCGGAATGTGTAATGAATGGGTTTGGAAGAACGCATAAGCTAGGTTAGGTGGTATTATTACTTTATGGAACAATAAATCTTTCAGAGCTAGTAGCAGTTGGGATATGCAGGGAGCTGTGATTTTGAATGGTTTTTGGGTGGAGACTAGTACCAGTTGTTATCTTGAAAACATATATGCCCCATGTGATGAAAGGGATAAGAAAGAATTGTGGGATAGGCTGGCTTTGGTGATTGAGCAGTCAAACGGGATATCTGGATTTTTGACATGAATTCATTAGAAATTCTGGTTTGTTTGATTATCCACTTCATGGTAGGTTCTATACATGGTGCGGATTGGATGGCCTGCGCAAAAGTAGGATCGACAAGTATTTTGGCAACAACAGTGGCCCGACATATATCTGAGGGGATTAAAGAGAGGAGTTTCTGATCACTGTCCACTCATCTGGGAACATAAAATCATGGACTGGGGTCCTCATCCATTTAGATCTATCAATGCTTGGTCGGAACATCCTAGGTTCCATGACTTTGTTAAATCGAAATGGAGCAATTATTCTATAGAAGGCTGGGGAGGTTACGCTGAAAGAGAAACTCAAACTACTCAAAGCAGACCTTAAACAATGGAATGAGAATGTTTTTGGCAGGTTGGATTTATCTATTGCAAACAGAAAGGATAAGATCTTCCAGTTAGATATGATCGATGACGCCTTGGGACTTGAAGACGATGAGGTGATTAGAAGAAATATGGAAAAGGCTTTACTACTCAAAGACATAAAAATAAGGAACAACCTTTGGCATCAAAAAATGAAGGTTAAATGGTTAAAAGAGGGTGATATGAATTCAGCTCTATTCCACAAGTTTGTGAATGGAAGAAAAATGCACAATAAAATCCAAGGAATCTACATCAATGGGAGATGGTGTTAGAAGGTGGGGGTAGTAAAGTATTTCATTCATTCTTTCGTCAAAAAACATTTTAGCAAAATGTTAATATGCAGGCCAGACTTGAAGGGGCTACCAGTTATGAAGAAAGTTTCAGAGGTTGATAACTCTTTTCTAACTATGCCATTCTCTAAAGAAGAAGTCTGGGGAGTTCTAAAGAATTGTGACGAATCAAAAAGTTGGGGGCCTGACAGTGTTAATCTAGTAATTTTCAAGGAATGCTGGGATGTTTGAAAAAGTGATATTATGAGGTTCTTGAATGATTTCCACCAAAATGGAAAAATTACTAAAGGCCTCAATCACACCTTCATAACACTAATACGGAAGAAGGAGGAAGCTAGTGAGTTGAAGGAATTCAGACCAATTTCGCTGATAGGAGGGCCATACAAAATATTATCTAAAATTCTAGCGAATCGTCTAAAGAAAGTGGTTGACTCTATAATATCAAAGGAGCAGAGTGCTTGCGTGGGCGGGAGGCACATTGTTGACAGCATAATTACATTGAATGAATTGATTGAAGATGCAAAACAAAGAAGGAGAAAATGCTTTTGTTGTAAGATTGATTCGGAAAGGCGTATGACTCGATCGATTGGGATTTTCTATTAAATATGTTGGAATTGTTTGGGTTTTGTGCTAAGTGGAGAAGCTGGATAAAGGAGTGTATCACATCAGCCCATATCTCAGTTCTCGTCAATGGCAGCCCATCTTGGGATTTTGAAATGGAAAGAGGAATCAGGCAAGGTGATCCCATCTCACCGTTTCTTTTCATTATTACTGTGGATTACATTCGAATGATGATGAATAGCGCGGTTGATAAGGGTTTATTCATTCTGCTAGCAGTGGGGCGTAACGGGCTAAAAATCTCACACCTACAATTTGCAGGCGATACTATTTTCATTGGTAAAGCCTGTTTGGAGAACGCATTATTTCTCAAGAGATTTTTAATATTGCTAGAGCTAGTGTCTAGTCTTAAAATTAATCTAGAGAAGTGCCAAATATATGGAATTGGAGCTGATCATGGTGTCATCACAGATATGGCGTAGGTGCTTGACGCGTAAGTAGGCTGTCTCCCCTTTCGCTACCTTGGGCTCATGACTGGAACCTCCTATAAAAGAATAAATGATTGGTCATATGTGTTGGAAAAGATCAGTAAAAGGCTTGCTAAATGGAATCATCTAAAGCTGTCTTTTGGAGGTAGAATCACTTTACTCAATTCGATTTTCTCCACACTTCCGCTCCATGCCTTGTCAGTTTTCAAAGCTCTTACTGGTGTAATCAAGAAAATGGTAGCCCTTCAGCGTAATTTTCTTTAGGGCGGCAACTCTTCTTCAAGGAAAATTGCATGGGTTAGATGGGATAAATTCACACTCCCAAAAGATGCTGGTGGATTGGGAGTTCGTGGTAAAGCCTTCATTGCCAAATGGGCATGGCAAGCGCTTAACGAAAGTGACGGACTATGGTGGCAAGTGGTTTGTGAGAGAAGAGGCTTTGAAGTGAAAAAGAAGGGCTTCTTGGATTGCTTTGACCCCGCTAGAAATCAGTATGAATGGTGGGGTGATATAGTTAAAAGTTTATCCGATCAGGATGGGAGGTGGTTTGTTAAAAATGTAAAAATAAGAGTTGAAGATGGTAAAAACATAAATTTCTAGAGTGATGTGTGGTTGAAAATCACCCCTTTGAAGAGTCAATTTCCTAGATTGTTTGGGTTGAGCCGGAGAAAAGGACTTTTGATTGCTGAAATGGGCAAATGGAGTGACAATGATTGGAGGTGGACGGCTGGATGGGGAATATCATTGAGAGGATGGGAGCATGGTTATGTGGTTGAACTTGAAAGTCTTCTTCAATGCAGACGGAACCCAAGCAATGAAACTGATTGGTGGGAATGGATAACAAGCTCCAATGGAGAATATTCAGTCACAGAAGGATACCAATTGCTTGCTAATAGAATTCGGGTGGAACCAAGTATAAACAAACATGTGTTTAAACTCTTATGGAATTGTAATGCCCCCCCCCCCCCCCCCCCCCCAAAAAAAAATTGTTGCTCATTTTTGGAAAGTATTGCATGGTAAAATCCCTACTCTATTGGAACTGGAAAAAAGGAGCAGTCTTCCGCCAAATGTAATCAACAAATGCATTTTATGTGGGCTTGAGGAGGTGTCAGTTAATCATACCATGATACAATGAAATGTAACCTACCAGGTATGGCTTGAATGTCTTAAGTGGATGGGTTTGGTAGCCATGCTTCCCATAAGTGTCCAAGATCATTTGGTGCAGTTTTGCGGCCTAGCTCAACATATAAATGAGTCGCATGTCTTCTTGAACATTTGAGTTTGTGTTGTTTGATTAATTTGGACGACGAGAAATGATATCGTATTTAATGGCGGGGAGTGGAAGCTTGAGAAACTATTGGCGAAAGTGAATGTAAGAGTTTGGAGTTGGATTGTTTGAAAGACAAATAAAAAAGGAAGACGAGTTGATATGAAACTTTAGATGGATGATCCAAGAGAATTAACTTTACTATTTTGATATCTTCTAGTGCATGTATGTTTGGTAGATACTGTAACTTGGGTATGCCTTATACCCTTTATATATATATATATATATATATATATATATATATATATATATATATATATTTTCTGATAAAAAAATAATTTCTAAATTCTTCTACTAAAAAATTTTCTAAATTTTTCTACTAAAAACTTTTCAGTTGGTAGTTGTTCGAACAATTCCTTTGGACAAGGCACATTTAATCTACACTGCTCAAGTCCTAATTATATATATATATATATATATATATATATATATATATATATTTTTTTTTTTTTTTCTGATAAAAAAAATAATTTCTAAATTCTTCTACTAAAAAATTTTCTAAATTTTTCTACTAAAAACTTTTCAGTTGGTAGTTGTTCGAACAATTCCTTTGGACAAGGCACATTTAATCTACACTGCTCAAGTCCTAATTATATCTTCTGGTACTTCTTAATATGAAGTCCTAATTATATCTTCCGGTATGTCTTAATATGAAATTTCTTTTGTAATTCAACTCTATGTTCCTTCATGGCCATATTATTAGTTGTTCAACCATCTTTTTGGTACTAAGCATTCATAATCTCATATTTTTTTTTAAGGAGAGGAAGATAAGATTTTTTATCTCTAATTTCAACGTTGATGAAAATAGAAAATATACATTTGATCCCTACACACCTAATAATACAAATTAAAAATATGGGCCAACACACCCAACTCACTACCCATTAAATAATGATATTCTTAATCCACTTGCAGAAAATAAGTATACCTCCCTCAACCGGATAGAGGAACTATTACTTAATCTTCGTACATAAAGCAAAGTAAAGATTGAAATGAAATGAAAGGAGTATAAATTTTGATTCCATCGACTCGACCCACTTCAATCAAACTAAATCTTCATTTCAAGAGTTGATATTCCATGCACCCGTGTGCATAAAATTTTGTGCATCCAATCTGTATTAATTTATGAATTCATTAATGTAAATTTATTTCTTAGGGAATATATTACTCCCTCCCATCCCACTTTAGTTTGTATCTTCACTCCGACACGAAGATTATGAAAATAGATAACTTTTAGGGGTATTATGGTATTTTTTGGTAATAAATTAATAAATGATAAAGTATGTTTGGTTTAATTTGCATCCTCACTCCGACACGAAGATTATGAAAATAGATAACTTTTAGGGGTATTATATTATTTTTTGATAATAAATTAATAACTAATAAAAGTATGTTTGGTGTGTTAAGTAGGGGTTGATTTTTTTTAAATAAAGTTATGTGGAAGGGTAATTGGTTATACCTTTTGCTTTTTTAAGAGAGATGCAAACTTTGTGGGACAACTCAAAATGAAAAGTGTGCAATTTGAAATTAGATGAAGATAGTATTTTTTTTATATTTAACTGTTCATTTAAAAACTAATTGAAAATTCACTAAAAATTCGTTGAAAAACTGTAATGTTTGTATTCATTAGTATACTTCATTTTTATAATATACTATACTTCCTCCGTTCCTCCATAAGAGTTACTACCTGCGTCCCGAAGAAGTTAGCAGATTTTTTTGTACAGAGATTAAAGAGTAAAATAATTTAATGTAAATTGAAGTAAAGTAAAATGAGAGGAATAATATTTAATGTGTAGTGAATAGTTGTATTAAAAGTGGTATGTTAATTGTTTTTATGTGAGTCCTATGTATTAAAAAGAAAATGTGTCAACTTAAATGAGACAAATAAAAAAGAAAAGTGTGTCAACTTCTATGGGACGGAGGGATTACATTTTACTCTTTTTTTTAATGCACTAATTAGGGAGTGTTCTAATTTATGAAATGTACATATATTTATTTTTTTTATAAAGTAATACAATTATTAATAAAAACTTACTCTCTCCGTCCCGCCACAAGAGTTACATTTTACTAATTAGGACATCCCGCTATGAGAGTTACATTTCTTTATTTAGTAGATGAGACTCACATAAATTAACCACTTTATCTTCATGCGGTTCACACACAACACTAATACAACTGCCCACTATATATTAAATTATTATATCTCTCAACACACTACACATTGAAATATTATATTTCTTAATATCCGTACAAACAGTAAATATAATTTTTTTACGGAGAGAGCATTTTGAATGTGAGCTCACAGAGTAGCATCCATGTACTCAGTACATATGATATTACTCATTAAAGTTTGGGCTAATTACAAATGAGCCTGACTTTGCTAAAAAAATACTCGTTAAATCTTGAAATACAAAAATAAAATAAATTTCTTCCAGCTTTTCACATTTACTAATACAAAAAATTGTTACTATTTTACATTTTTAACAAATGTTATTAACTTTGTGATGATAATTTAACATTTTTTAGTGATAAAGGTTCTTCCTATGGCCATAATGTTCACTCATTCACATTTTGGACATTTCATTATAAGACTTACGTTCTTCAATAAGTTCACACAAAATAATTAATAGTATATCTCTTTGAGAGTCCACATACACCACTAATGCAATTATCAATTATACATTAAATACTATTGTAACAACAAATTTTGTATTTATTAAATAATAAATACAAAAGAAATTATAAAGATAATCCGAGATGGATTAAACTTGAGAATTTGAGTAAATAGTCTCTAGCTATCCTCTGATCCCTCTCTTGAGTTGACTTTTGCCAGATCTTCGGATGAAGCTTGTCTGTGCTCGAGTTTGACTTGTAGCTTTAAAATGTTTATCCGGAGGCGTCGAGCCTTTGTTCGGATCAAACGTTGACTTGGTGGTTTATCGCGAAGAATGCCGTTCAATTTGGTAGAACACCGTTGACCTCACGAATACTGATGAGTGAATTTGATTTGAAGAAACATTGAATCTGAGGAGCTCCGTAAATTGATCTCAGATTGAATGTCGCTTCTTGATTGATCTTTGAAGAATATCTTGATCTTCATAGAGATTCCAAGTTTCTTCAGAGCTCTCTGAATTTTTAAGAGTTTCAGAATGAATGGAATGAGGACTGAAGACCCTTATTTATAGTTGGAGAAAATAACGACTTATGAGATATTTTTTCCTTGAAAATATATGTTGGACTTTTCTCTTTTAATTAAGCCTGCTGGATATGAACCTATTTAATTTAATTAGGCCTGCTGAATTGGATTTGGCTTAAGCCTGTTGGATTTGACTTAGGCCTATTTAATTTAAATAAGTCTGCTGGGCTGGATTTGGCCTGGACTTAATTGACTTGGATCAGCTTGGATTTGAGCCCATTCGACTGGATTTGGGCTCAAATAATTATATTAATTATCAATTATTTATTCATTTATTTCAGGAATCAATATGTATACATACATTTTTCTTTTTCTGGCATATGCTTCAATGTTTCTAAATATATTTGTTTTAAGTAAAGCTCCTTCCATATTCCATAATAACAACATACCCTGCCATGTATTATTTCTTCAGTTTCAACTTATTAGGCCTAGCAAACGTTCCTGGGTTCTGACTATTTATAGATAATGGTTACTTCATTATACAGCTTGGCCATCTCACTTCACCCTATCTGAATAAACTTGAGTCCCAAGTAATGTGATGACATCAACTATTTTCTTGGAGGCATACGTATCTCAATATCTCAAACCCCAGTAATCAAAAGAAATATTCTCCAAAGATATACAAGTACCCATATATTCACGCGATTTTCATACAAATCACATTATCCACGAGGTCTCGACAACTACATAAGAAGACTCCACATCTCCAAATTTTCACCACCACCACCAAGTGAAGAGCATCCATTCTGCGAGAGTAATTTCCACAGCAACTCACATCACAAGGTAATCACCTCTCTTGCTATTATTATCATATCACCTCTTTTGCTATTATTATCATACCTTTGCTCTCTTCCCTTCTTTCTTTTACTCCTGCATATACTTGTTTTTTCCTTGTTTCTTTATTTCTGCACATATTCGTTTTCTTTTGCCTTCGACCATGAACTTAGTAACATGCTCGACCTCACCCCTCTTTTTCTTTCGAGAAATCTACGGTGATCCTTGTCCTCGCCCCTCTTTTTCTTCCGAGAAATCTACGGTGAACCTTGTTCTCGCCCCTCTTTTTCTTCCGAGAAATCATCGGTGAGCCTCGTCCTCGCCCCCCCTTCTCTTCTGAGAAATCATCGGTGAGCCTCGTCCTCGCCCCTCTTTCTCTTCCTAGAAATCATCGGTGAGCCTCGTCCTTCTTGACCTCGTCATTCTTTCTCTTCCAAGAAATCGACGACGAGCCTGTCCTCGCCCCTCTTTCTCTTTCGAGAAATCTACGGTGAGCCTTAATTTTCCCATGACAGTTCGAGAGTGTTTCGTCACCATGCTGTTGTTCGAATAAGAACTGTGCTCCAACAGTTGCTTCCCTTCTGGTCCCGTGTTCCCCATCACTGTTTGTCGACCACCAGCGGCTGCCATTCTCGTTATGTCAGCGTGCGGCAATTGTCAGCGTTGAAAATCGTAAGGGAATGACGGCTGGAGTCTGCTTCCGTCGGCAGCAGTACGCAATCCTCGACAAGGGATCGGCGGCTGAATCGCGACAGGAAGCGGTGACTGTCGGGCGGTGGTGGTGCGTGGCAGCGACAGCTCAGTGATGGTGGCGGGTTTCGGTATTGAAAATCGGCGAGGGGGCAGCGGCTGATGTCTCTGCTTTCGGTGGCAACAGCGTGCACACTCCCGGCAGCTGCTGTTTGCTTTCGGCGGCAGCGACGCGCACGGGGCGATGGCTGCTGTTTGCTTTCTGCGACTGCTTAGTGAGGGGAGACTGCTCGTTGCTCTCGGCGGCGACTTCAACGACCGATCAGTGAAACCGGGCAGCAATGGAGGGTAATGCCCGTGACGGCTACAGCACCGTTCGCTGGCGAGAACCCAGGCGGCGGTTACTAGAGGCTACTGGCATCGACGAAAGTCCCGATCGGTGGAGAAAGGGAGATCCCCTCTTTGAAACAGATTCACGCTGGGAAAACTTAAACTGCCAAACTCAATTTTGACCTCACGAGTTAATTTTGACCTCCATTGAGCCACTTCCATTCAATTTGGCAATTTGGGCCTTTTTTTTTTTTAAAGTAACTTTGGGCCATGCGAAAGCTAATTCCTGATTTGGGCCTCTACATAAATTGTGCCCACATCAAATTAAAAATCCATGACCTTGGGCTTTCAATTCCCAACTAGCTTTAATTCATGCTTTAAATTTAAATCAATTAAATCTAAACATGAATTAATTTAGTTGATCACTTTGATATTTTAAACTTCACTCCATCATGGATTTAACTTACAATTTTGAATTTAACAATTAATTGATCCCATGAATTTATTTCGGGGGTTCCTTTAATTATTAAAATCCTTAAACTTAAATTATTTCCAAGTCGTACCCTTGTCTTTTAACATTCTCTTTTTTACTTCTTTTTTTTTGCAGCCAATCTCATCTTCAGAATGGTTCAGTTTAATAGTCAATATAACAGATTTCAATGAGTGTCAATTACTGATCCTTGACACCCAGCGTCCACTGTCAGACACAGTAACTCGTCTTCCAATCGAAAGACCTCTCATGGGTCAACCTATAGAGAAATTCGCTCAAGAAGATAATGTATTCAATCTAAAAACTTGGACTAGAGACATGGACTTGAATGAAGCTGGAGTTGCAGTTTTGAGGTCGGCTAACCATACCAAGGAGAAGCTAAAAATTGGACCTTTGCCCACATTAGGGCGCCAAATAATCAATGGTAATGCGGCATTGGGCAACTCCGTAAATTTTCTCAGGGAATTCTATTATATCCCGGGGTATTTGGAGTGGACTGAGGCTGTCCTAACCAGATATCGCTCTAATCTTGAGAAAATACTGATTTACGATCCTATCTTCGCATCTCTATTCACATATGATTGCAATCGTGAGCTCATCAAAGCCTTTTCTGAGGCCTGGAGTCCTACCACTAATATCCTACTTACTTCCTTTGGAGAAATGTCAATTTCTTTATGGGATTTGTATAACTGGGTGGGATTGCCGCTAGCTGGTCACTTGTATGAAGAAGTTGTACCTGACAAGCCAGAACTTTTGAATGAGCGTGGCGCCACTAGTTTACGCATCCCACCTAGTTGTTGGCACTTACTACATGCTTATCACAGACTTCGTAGCCTTGATGGTACCGACTTTGTTTCACTTACTCGATGGGTGAGCTTTTGGTCTCGTAGAACTAAGAGGCACAAGCAGCCCCCTGCACGTGTGGAGAGGAAGAGGAAAGAACGCCGCAAGAGTACACACAATCCCAAGGGAATTATTGATGATCACAAGAAATGGACTTCCATAGAGACCGAGCCCTCTAAGATGATTCACATTGATGCCACAGAATAAGAGGAGACATATCTGGCTGCTCACTTGGCTTGTTGGCTTTGTTCTTTTGTGCTCCCTAACAATGAAGTAGATCTGATACGTCCTGGTACCTTCAAAGTAGCGAGTTTGTTGGCTGCAGGAAAATCAGTTTGTCTTGCTATTCCAATCTTGACAAGCATCTACCGAGGTCTGAATGAAATTTCTAATGCACTTAGACCCTCTGAAGTGAAGTCAACGTTTCACGTGCATTTCATTTATACTTGGTTGGCTCATTATTTTCAAACTCATCATCCAGCCCCACATGGATTGAAAGTACCTTCAATGGTGACCTATTCAGGCGAGAATGGAGCAAAGTACTTCGGCTCAATTGGTGCTCGCAAAAAGATTCAAAATGGAAATAATGCTTCTTTATCTTGCAACGTTCTCCGAACAATGGATCCCATGTGGTATATTGACCATGACAAGGCACCTTGGCACGATTGGGCCTACTTCATTGATATTCTTACCAATTATCTTACCTTGCAACAGAGTGGAGGCTTTCTCATTGAACCTTACAGCACACATCGATTTAGCAGCCAATTTAACTTCTATAAAGATACTCTGGGGAGAATAAAAATAGACCTTCGAGAAAGCACTTTAGAGCAAGGGCTTCAGTATTGGAGGCAATGCATCTTGCGTAATTCTTAATCTACAGCAATTTTTCCATGTGCCCCTCCGGAATTTAGAAACTTCTGCTCATCAGAATGCGATCAATGGTCATCTCAGATTCACGGCAATTACTTCATGGATAGTGTGATAAATCTAACTGAGGCTGTTCCAAATTATGACGTAGAAGAAGAAATTGACATTGTTAACAATTCAAATAATACCGAGGCTGATGAGGAGGTTATACCGCAAGAGGCCCTACTCATTCGAAAGGTGATCGTAGGGAAGCCCGATGGAGCAGCAAAGAGAAAGAGCGGTCATTCCCATTCAAATGAGAGTTCACCAGACCGCAATTGGAAGAGGACTAAGAAAGCTAAATCTCCGGCGCTTATCCCGACAACTAGAGCCGAGGTTTCAATCCTTTTTTATCATAATTTACATACATTCATATTTGTACTTATCTTTAACATCTCTTTCTTTTTTGTAGTATCTGTATGTTGTATTTGGTTTTGATTATGATGACTTTGAGGAAGAAGGGTCGGCTTCTGTTGTAGCACCAAAAGGCTTAGCTGATGATGGCTTCACGAATCACGCTTCTCCCTTCGTACCTGAATCTCACCCTCCAATTGCTGCAGTCCAAGCTCTAGAAATTAAAGAATTTAACTTTGATGTAGCGGTCATGGATGCTAGGAAACTAGTCCATTTGGCAGTGTGGAAACGCTTTCAAGAAAAGCTGAAGAGGACTCCTGTCAGCTCATTATCTTCTATGACGAATGAGGGGCTTAAGATGATGGATAACTTCAAAAGCGATCAAGGGATTGATGGATCTGCTCTAGAACAATCATTTAATTTCTTACTTTCTAAAGCCGATGCGTATGATGCCGTGAAGATAAAACTTGCTGACGGGATGACCAAGAGAGATGTTGAAAAATGTCTAACTGATGCAATGAAGCGTGTTCATGACTACTGATAGGCTTTTTCTGCGCACTATAATTTAATCCCGAAGTATGAAGGATATCAATTGTAGCGGTATGTGACCAAGTTAAATTATCGAACCCAAGGGACAGCTAACTATTTATTTTCTAATTATACTAGCTTAATCAGAATAAGGTAACCGATTTTCAATGTTTTGTTGCGAATTAACTAAAATACTTAAATAATAAATTGCAGAATAATTAAAAGCAATAAAATAAAATAAAAGCAAGTTTCTAATCAAGAGATAACGAACAGTTCTAAGGTATCAGGTAGAGACCAATTAATTTGGGTTATTAAACTTATGATTGTTCATTCATGCAGTTTCACTGAAAATACACCACATATCCCTGTTATCCCACCGAATATGATTCGATTCTAAGCTAACAGTATACTCTGGTTTAAATCCTAAGGTGCGCAAATATTACCAAGCCTTATTCCTAGATACTAATCAAAGCAAGCAACAATACCTCCGGATGGTAAGCCCGACTAACAAGATATTTTCTGGAATTACTACAAGGTTCTATTCACTTCCTACTTGATTGTCTAATTGCATTGTTCCACTAAACTAATCAAGCATTTGACATACCAGTTCATGAAATTAAAGTGCTTATAGCGGAGCTACTCTAATCCCTAACAGATAGACAATACCAATCATGAACGCACACAAGCTAACACAATAATCCAAGCATTATAGCGGATGTCATGAATATATTATGAAGACGTTACGAAGCAAATTAACATGTCTTAATAAAATAAGTAAAATCAAAAGCTCAACTGCATAAAATCCCAATCTTTGGTCTAAATCCCCAAATCAATTAAATCAATCCATCAAACCCTAGAACTGTATATAAAATTAGCCCATGAGGTCACAAGCAACACTCATGGCTAAGCAATTCATAACAATAATCAAAGTAATAGAAAGAGAAAGATAGGAATTATGAAACCCTAGTGTAGACGTAGTCTTTCGTTCCTTCTCCGTCTCTCCAATTGCTCGATTCTCCCTCAATTAGCACTTGGAACCCTCTTGGAAGTGGATGGATGGTGAAATTAGGTTATAAATCTGATATGGAGGTGTGAATTGATGATGGATTATGGATGGGTTCTCTCCAATTTGGGTCTCGATCTCCCTAATTGTTTCTAGGACTGATGCAGGGCTTTTTCGTGATCGAAACTGCTTCAGAATCGCGATTAGAGGGTATATATACACTGCTGCATCGAACAGGTCTCGTCTGGGCCCGATTTTGGGCCGCTCGGCACCTTGCTCGAGCCGAGCCCATGGCCGAGCGGCCCCCAAACCAGCCGAGCATTATATGGTTGGAATTGGAACATCGTGTAGGCTCTGAGGGCACCCCACTCGGCTGGAAATTCGCAAAATGTTGGTTCCGCTCGAGCCGAGCGGCCTCCCTAGCTGCGGAGACTGCACTGCGCGACTTCACCGTTTTGAGCATAACTTCTTCATACGTACTCCAATTTGAATGATTTTTACGTTCACGTGTTCCTCTTTTCCTTGGCTTTCTATCCATATAAAGAACTCTCAGAAACTCCAACATTTGTATATGTAAAAAGTCATGCAAATTGGCTCCACGGTACAGCGTGCGCGATGTTAGCACTTTGATCATAACTTTCTCGTTTGAAATCCAATTGGGGTGTTCTTTATGTCAAAATGACCCTCTCTTCTGTGGATTTCTAACCATATAACACATGATCAATTTGGACTTCTACAAGAATACAGAAAATTTGTACAACGTGGACTGTATTTTTCAGCATTCCTTCTCACTTTCACTCCTCATTCCAACTTTGAACTTTTGATCATGTTTTACCCTTCAAAACTCAACAAAACACCTTAGTAGCATCTTAATTATGCAAGATATGAAAACCATGCCATTCTATACAAAATCATGGCCACATTCTATCAAAAACGGTGTAATGTGAGACCTAAAATACGTGAAATTCCACTCTCAACAAACCCCCAAACTTACCTGTTGCTCGTCCCGAGGCAACATCATAGAAAACCAATAGCGTAATTGAGAGGAAATTTCACGGCTTCACATCCAAGAAAATTTAACAATTCAAAAATCATACTTCAAATACTAAGATAACCATCCATCTAAGAACATACAATTCAAATCAACTACTTAACTTTTTTAGAATCCTCATCCACCCATTCTCACGGGTAGTATTTACGCTCATCGCTCAAGTGTGAGATATAACTTCAGGGTAAGGTGTTTACACTCAAAGTCAATTCAAACACATGCGTAACCATAAGCTTGGCAATCATCTCAACTCTCGACTAAAGGAATAATTTCAACAATAGGATCACAAAGGTCTTGCATTAGATTGTAATGTTGGCTCTTTGGTAAAGGTAGGAAATATATGGATATCGTGACTCAATCACTAGTAGAGAATCAAAGAAGACTTACAGTTTTTCAACAAATAACTTTACTTTCTTCTTTCTTCTTCAACGCTCTTCATGCTTCTTGCAATTTGATTCCTCCTTCACTTTTGAACACCACATCCTTACTTGAAAATTTTTTTCTTCTTCCCTCTTTTCTTTTCTCTTTTTTTTTTTCAAATAAGGGTATCAGTTTCAGGCACTACCCTTTTCATGGGGTACCAGTTTCGGGCACTACCCCTTTATGCAACAATTTAACCATTCTCTTCAACAATTTTCATCACTTCCAACTTATTCTCCTTTTATGTTTCTTCACAAGACACCAAATTGACTCCTTCAACTCTCTACTAGGTAGGTTTTTTTTTTAAAGCTAACAAGGGATCAATTGGCTTATCACGTAGGCTTCCAACAAATATGACTTTTCAGGCTCAAAAGGGTTAACTACGGATAATTTCAATAGGTAGGATAATAATTTGGCTAGTGACTAATAAATAACAAAGATGGCCTAAGATCATTTCCTATCATATAATTAAACACGTAGCTTCAAGCAAGATATAAAGCCAAGTTCTAGAATACGTATGTATGATGATACTCACAAGAATAAACTGAATCATGCAATTTGTCATGATTTCAAAAGGCTCAAAATCTCACATGCCTGTGGGAATGAATGAGCACTCCTAATAAAGCTACATAGCTAATCTTCCTTGCACATAATCAGATTTCAAGCATCTCAATATCAAAGTACAACATCAAAATGCTTCTCAAGTACAATCATACAAAAATACCATCAAGTGCCAAGAAAAATCAGAAAATCATCATAGAGAACCAAAAATCAACTATACCAACACTAGGATTAACACAAAACAAATAAACACAAACAAAAACAACACGAAACCTGGAAAATAGCAAAAAATCGAACCCTCAACATCATCAAATAAATTGAAAATATTAAAAATCCGCAAAAAATCGACCCTCCAAGCAACAACACAATGCAAAAATTTTACTTGGTACTACAAGACAAGGTATGTACGTAACCTCCCCCCAAACTTAGATCAAACAAAGTGAGAAACTAAGTTTGCAAAGAAGTATATACCGTAGTCGAGCAATACCTAATAAAATTATTACACCAACACAGACATAGAAAAGTAATTAAACCGGGAGGGACAGCCCCCAACATGCACTCATGTTTAACGTCGGAGAGTCACGACGTAATACCTCAAGCTCATCGGAATGGTCATGGATATCTTTCATCCTTTCCATCGTATTCTAATCGCTGTGCTTCTTCATCAATCCAATACTTATGGCAAGGGATGGCCTCGTTGGCAATCTTAAAATTTATCTTGACCTTGCCAACCATGTTAAGATCAAATTTCATCAACCTCTTCATTATACTCCACCACTTATTCCTTCTTCCGACGAAAATTCCCAACTTCTTTTCTAGTTCCTTTCTATCCCTAAGAATATGAGAGGAATCATAAGGTGAAACAAATTCAACAGAAACAATATCATTAAATTCAATGCAACTTAAAGAGTTTAAAGGTTTAGAAATGCTCATTTCATTCTTCAAGTCCTCTTCGGTTGCTTCATGACTTTGCTCTTCTTCTTTCTTTTCTTCCTCAACAATTGACTCCAGTTGATAGCTCAATTCAAGTGGAACCACTTGACTTAATCGAGTGGACTCCTCTTCGAGTTCTATTTCCTCAAACGACAGCATAGGACCTTCAAATTGCATTCCAGGGCACAATGGAACAACAATATCTTCCTCAAACACCTCTTCATCCATTCTTTCCTCTTGTTGACCTTGAGAATTTAAACTTGAAGTGATGTTCGCAAGAAGATTGTTTATGTCTCTCGTTCTTTGATCAAACTCCTGCGATGCAACTTCCCTCTCATGCGATTGAACTTTCATCTTTCTTTCTAGAACTTCCAATATTCCCATGTTTTCTTCATGCTTCTTGATGGAAGTATCAAACGCGTCTTGTAATTCTTGGGAAACTCCAATAGATCCAGAATAAGTGTTCTCTTGATAAGGTTGATATAAACTTTCATTATAAGCACAAGACCATTCATCTTCATATCTGACTTGATTGTAGTACTGAGAATGACTTTGATTCACTAAAGAATCATAACCATAATTCCTCTCATCCATGTAATATGGAGAAGGAACCATAGCATTATGATTTTCATATCGTTTCAATATTTTATCTATGCATGAAGAAGGATCCATAACATTCTGATTTCCATATCTTTTCAATATTTCGTCCATCTCAGTACCTCAAAGATAATTTATAGCCAGAATATATTCAAATAAGAAAAATAAAAAAAAAAATAATAAAAAGTCCTAATTAAACTAGCAATAAAAGAAAAATAAATAATTAAGCCGTCCCCGGCAACGGCGCCAAAAACTTGATAGGCTTTTTCTGCGCACTATAATTTAATCCCCAAGTATGAAGGATATCAATTGTAGCGGTATGTGACCAAGTTAAATTATCGAACCCAAGGGACAGCTAACTATTTATTTTCTAATTATACTAGCTTAATCAGAATAAGGTAACCGATTTTCAATGTTTTGTTGCGAATTAACTAAAATACTTAAATAATAAATTGCAGAATAATTAAAAGCAATAAAATAAAATAAAAGCAAGTTTCTAATCAAGAGATAACGAACAGTTCTGAGGTATCAGGTAGAGACCAATTAATTTGGGTTATTAAACTTACGATTGTTCATTCATGCAGTTTCACTGAAAATACACCACATATCCCTGTTATCCCACCGAATATGATTCGATTCTAAGCTAACAGTATACTCTGGTTTAAATCCTAAGGTGCGCAAATATTACCAAGCCTTATTCCTATATACTAATCAAAGCAAGCAACAATACCTCCGGATGGTAAGCCCGACTAACAAGATATTTTCTGGAATTACTACAAGGTTCTATTCACTTCCTACTTGATTGTCTAATTGCATTGTTCCACTAAACTAATCAAGCATTTGACATACCAGTTCATGAAATTAAAGTGCTTATAGCGGAGCTACTCTAATCCCTAACAGATAGATAATACCAATCATGAACGCACACAAGCTAACACAATAATCCAAGCATTATAGCGGATGTCATGAATATATTATGAAGACGTTACGAAGCAAATTAACATGTCTTAATAAAATAAGTAAAATCAAAAGCTCAACTGCATAAAATCCCAATCTTTGGTCTAAATCCCCAAATCAATTAAATCAATCCATCAAACCCTAGAACTGTATATAAAATTAGCCCATTAGGTCACAAGCAACACTCATGGCTAAGCAATTCATAACAATAATCAAAGTAATAGAAAGAGAAAGATAGGAATTATGAAACCCTAGTGTAGACGTAGTCTTTCGTTCCTTCTCCGTCTCTCCAATTGCTCGATTCTCCCTCAATTAGCACTTGGAACCCTCTTGGAAGTGGATGGATGGTGAAATCAGGTTATAAATCTGATATGGAGGTGTTGGAGGTGTGAATTGATGATGGATTATGGATGGGTTCTCTCCAATTTGGGTCTCGATCTCCCTAATTGTTTCTAGGACTGATGCAGGCCTTTTTCGCGATCGAAACTGCTTCAGAATCGTGATTAGAGGGTATATATACACTTCTGCATCGAACAGGTCTCGTCTGGGCCCGATTTTGGGCCGCTCGGCACCTTGCTCGAGACGAGCTTATGGCCGAGCGGCCCCTAAACCAGCCGAGCAGTATATGGTTGGAATGGGAACATCGTGCAGGCTCTGAGGGCACCCCACTCGGCTAGAAATTCGCAAAATGTTGGTTCTGCTCGAGCCGAGCGGCCTCCCGAGCTGCGGAGACTGCACTGCGCGACTTCACCGTTTTGAGCATAACTTCTTCATACGGACTCCAATTTGAATGATTTTTACGTTTACATGTTCCTCTTTTCCTTGGATTTCTATCCATATAAAGAACTCTCAGAAACTCCAACATTTGTATATGTAAAAAGTTATGCAAATTGGCTCCTCGGTACAGCGTGCGCGATGTTAGCACTTTGATCATAACTTTCTCGTTTGAAATCCAATTGGGGTGTTCTTTATGTCAAAATGACCCTCTCTTCTGTGGCTTTCTAATAACACATGATCAATTTAGACTTCTACAAGAATACAGAAAATTTGTGCAACGTGGACTGTATTTTTTAGCATTCCTTCTCACTTTCACTCCTCATTCCAACTTTGAATTTTTGATCATGTTTTACCCTTCAAAACTCAACAAAACACCTTAGTAGCATCTTAATTATGCAAGATATGAAAACCATGTCATTCTATACAAAATCATGGCCACATTCTATCAAAAACGGTGTAATGTGAGACCTAAAATACGTGAAATTCCACTCTCAACAACTACAAAGGCCAAGAGGCTACAGAGACTAAGCAACTGTAAGAATTTGAAATTAGGTTGAACCAGATTGAGATAGAGATCGAGATCCTATTGAAGGAGAAGGAAACCATGTCACAAACAGTTGAACGTCTTCGCCAATCTGTTCAAAATGCAAAACTTGGAGCTCAAACTGCTGCAAGGAATATTAGTGTACTGAAGAAAACATCCATCTTAGAAGATTCCATTGCAGACGAATTGAGGAGCATTACGCAAGCTTTAGCAGCCGATCGAGAGGAGCTATCCACTATGGATATTTTTCATTAGTTTCTTCTAAAACCATTTCATTTCAATGCCCCCATTTTGTTTTGATCACTTAATGACATTATCAATAAAGTTAATTTCTTCCCTTATTACATTACATCTTTACTCTGCTTTACTCTTTTTTTTTCTTTTCATGCTTACTTACACTGCCTTCATGCTTTAATTTATTGTTTGCCTCATAAACTTGATGTGAATAGACCAAAGACATGACTGAACTCAGCAGAGTGCTAAGCTGCCTACGTACCTCTTTGCAGAGGATCAAGTCACTGCGTAGTTCAAAGGGATAGGTTTTTTTGGTTTGAATGGGGGGTGCCGTACACAGTTTATACTCGTGCAAGCCAAGAGTGACTATTCTTTAACCACTTTAGACAAAGTAGGGTACTTAATGCTTTAACCACTTAAAATACCTGAGTGGGGTGAATTAACAGTTTAACCACATATAATTACCTTTGTAGATGTCGTACACAATTTATACTCGTGTGCACCAGGAGTAACATGCAGTTTAGGCTCGTGCGTCATTGAGCGCTACTTGGGTTTGACTGGATTACGCGTAGTAGCGTTTCAGGAATTTGACATTTATGGGGCCAATTCCCACACTATCTTCAGATATCAACTTGTATGCACCATTTGTATATACTTCTTTCACAACATGTGGGCCATCCCACTTGGGCAAGAATTTATTTTCAACTCGGTGAGTGATGACAGTAGGCCTTCTTACTGCAAGGACTAAGTCTCTGACTTGGAAAGAACGTATCTTTACTTTCTTGTTGAACGTTCTAGAGAGGCGAGCTTGATAGCACTCAAGTCTTTGTTGTGCTTCCAACTTCTTTTCATCAAGTGCTTCTAACTCTTCGAGACGAAGTCGTGCATTCTCTTCTTCAGTCAAACCTTCTTGTATAGCTATTCTCAAAGATGGAATTTACTTTTCAAGGGGCACCACAGCTTCAACCCCATATACTAAAGAATATGGAGTAGCTTGAGTTGGCGTTCTATAAGTGGTTCGATATGCCCATAAAGCTTCATAAATCCTTTCATGCCAGTCTCGCTTTGACTTCGAGACTACCTTCTTCAACAGAGTACATAGCATTTTGTTGAAGGCTTCAGCGAGCCCATTAGCGGCTGCATTGTACATAGAAGACTTCCTTTGCTTGAAGTCAAATTTCTCACAGAGCTTGTCAATCAAAGAGTTGCTGAATGGCCTTCCATTATCAGTTATGATGTATCAAGGCACCCCATATCTGTATATGATGTTGATGCAGATGAAATCAACAACATTTTCTTTCTTCACTTCTTTCAAGGGTACTACTTCCGCCCACTTGGAAAAGTAATCAGTGGCGGCCAGAATGTAGAGATGGCTTCCAGGAGACTTTGCTAATGGCCCCACCACATCTAAACCCCATGCATCAAATGGCCATGAAGAACCTGTTGGATGTAGTGGTTCGGGAGGTTGATGAATGAGATTTGCATGAAATTGACATGGCTTACATCTTTTGTGCATAGTCTATGCAATCCTTCACCATAGAAGGCCAGTAATATCCCATCCTCTTGATTCTGAAATGTAACTTGGGTCTAGACTGATGGGCGCCACATATCCCAGAATGAGCTTCCTCTATAGCTTGAAGAGCTTCTTCATTACTTAAGCATCTTAAGAGAATACCATCAAACGATCTTCTATAAAGTGTATCTTTGTAATAGAAGAATCATGGTGCTCTACGTCAGGCATCAACCCTTAGGTGTGGATCATTGGGGAAGCTTATCATACCTCAAGTAATCCACGAACGATTGACGCCAGTCTTCTTTCTCAATATCAAACACCTCTATGGCGCAATACTCAACTTCTTCGCCATCTTCCTTTTCGAAGAAGGGAGGTACCACCCAGCTCTTGCAGATCGGAACTTGGAAATGTGCTTCAGGAATTGCTATGGTTGATGCTAGCTTTGCCAAAGCATCGACTTATTTGTTCTTGCTCATTGGGAGATGTTCAATTTTTACATCTCCAAGCAATTCATAAGCCTTTGAGCATAGTTAAAATACGGAAGTAGTTCAGGTTTCTTAACCTCATATAAGCCAAGCAGCTGGTTGATTATTAATAATGAATCTCCATATACCTTAAGGTGTCGCTGCTTTACATCCATTGCCATCTCCAAACCAAGTATAAGAGCTTGATATTTAGCTACATTGTTGGAGCAATTTTTAGTTAGACTGAACGAATATGGCAAAACTCCTCAATCTAAGGTCACAAATACTACTCTGGCGCCGGCTCCTTCTTTATGAGCAGCTCCATCGAAATACATCTTCCAAGGAGGATTAATTTTAATAGTCAATATATCTTCATCGGGGAGATCACCAGACAACTCCCATTCGGCAGACATGGCATGATCAGCCAAGAAATCTGCAAACACTTGCCCTTTCACCATTTTTTTAGGGACATAGATAATTTCAAATTGCTGCAATTGGAGATACCACCTTGCGAGCCTATCAGAGAGCACTGGCTTTGACATAACGAACTTTAATGGATTGGCCTTTGATACCAAGTAAACAGTATGAGCTTGAAAGTAGTGTCTCAATTTCTAAATCGCAAAGATGAGAGCGAGACAAATCTTTTCAATTGGTGAGTATTTCAACTCATTTGGAGTCATTGTCCTACTCAGATAGTACAACGCACATTCCTTTCCCTCATCATTATTTTGTGCAAGCAGAGCTCCCACTGATCGTTCTTGAGTAGATATGTAGAGAATTAATGATCGTCCAGCTATCGGAGTAACTAACACTAGAGAATTCATCAAGAATGCTTTAATGCTGTTAAAAGCATTAGTGTAGGCCTCATCCCATTTAAATGGGCCGCCTTTTTTCATAAGATGGCTGAATGGTTGGCATCGACCGATTAAGTTTGATATGAATCTTCTTAAGTACGCCAACTTACCTTGCAAACTCTTGAGCTCATGTATGTTTCGGGGCACCTGCATCTTCAAGATTGCATCAATCTTTGCATTATCAATCTCAATGCCACGATGTTGGACAATGAATCTGAGTAACTTTCCACAAGAGACTCTGAATGCGTACTTAAGTGGGTTCATCTTGAATTGGAATTTTCTAAGACGCTCAAATATTTGTCTTAAATCTTGGAGATGGTCCCTTTTCTTCTTCAATTTCACCACGATGTCATCAACATAACATTTGACGTTCTTATGGAGCATGTCATCGAATATCTTTTGCATGGCCCATTGGTAAGTAGCGCCCGCATTCCTCAAATCGAACAGCATAACATTGTAACAAAATATTCCTTTTGGAGTACAGAAGACTGTTTTCTCTTGGTCTTCTAGAGCAAGACTAATTTGATTATAGCTGGATGAGCCATCCATGAACAAAAGAACTTCATGACCAGTTGTTGCATCAATCATGAGTTCAGAAATTGAAAGTAGAAAGTCATCTTTTGGGCATGCCAAGTTCAAATCCCGAAAGTCAACACACACTCTAAGCTGCCCATTTGTCTTCCTTACTGGCACAATATTAGAGAGCCAAGTGGGATACTTAACTTCCGTATCTTTCCCGTCTCAAGGAACTTATTTACCTCAACTTCAATCAATGGAACCAGCTCTGGTCGAAATCGACGCTGCATCTGCTTAACTGGCTTGGCTCCTTCCTTTACTGCTAAATGATAAACTACCACTTTTGGATCTAATCCGGGCATTTTCTTAAATGACCATGCAAACATGTCTCTAAACTCTTGAAGAAGCTCAATGTAAGTTTTTTCTTCATCAGCTGTCAACAAAGCACTTATATAGGTTGGCTGTGGATCATTAGCATCACCTAAATTAATCTCTTTCAATTGATCAACAGTAGATTTGACACCCTCTTCAAATTCTGGAGGAGCATCATCAGCATCTTCCTCTTCAGTTGAGGTCTCTTCTCGTATAGTGACATGATTTATCGTGGCAACTCTCTCCAGGAATTCTTGCCTTTGAAAACGCAAATTAGACCTAACTTGTTCATTTTCTCCCACTTTAACAATGCTCTCTACTACATAACCGTCTCTCCTCATTTCGACGATCTTGCTTCGTAGATCTCTTTCTGCACTGTGCAGGTTTGTTTGAATGATTATAGAATGAACAACATCTGATGAGCCTTCACTTTCACGATCATCTTCTTCACTTCGATTGAAGATTACTGTTAGCTTCTTAGTTTTCAACATTTTGTCACATGATACAGTCAGGAAATATCGTCTTTTCAAGCGAGATGGGATACGACTATGTATCTTTGGGAACCTTGAGAACTTGGTAGTCTTTTTAACTCCCGTTGCTCTGAGTCTTTCAAAGATTGAGACTCTCTCTGTCTTTCTATACTCTTCATAAGATTCTTCTTCTTCAGAGAGAATTTTATCTTCAGTAATGTAGTTCGTATTTGCCCTTTTGATCGCAATGCGAACAGGTTTTTACTGAGTCATTTACTTCATTTTCAGCATCTTCATCTTACTTCTCATTTGCATGGCTAGTTTCAGCACCAACCATTTTCTCCATTAATTTGAAGATCAAAGTACTTTGTTCTTGATTATGTTTGACAAGTGCAGCAACGGATTCAGTTAAGCTTGACAATTTCTCTTCGACAGAAGATGTGTTTGTTACCATAGCTAAGGCTACGGATGAATCAGACGATGAACTTTCTTCAAGTAGAGGAGTTGAGCTAGCAGAGTCGCTTTTCTAATCTTTTTCATCAAATGGTATTACTCAAGAGGTAACTCCAACTGAAGATTTTATCTCTGAAGAGGCTTCAGATCGTGCCATCTTTGACATGCTTCTGGTTGTAACATTAATGTCTTCAACTTGTAGTTCCGAAAACTTAGAGACAGAAGCTTATATGTTGATTTTGACTCTTAGCGGAGTCATCTTACATTGCTTATGTGAAGAGGAGATGAGAGGTAGAAACTGTCCCATCCGGCGTGCCAAAATTTGTAACAAAAAAATTTGTATTTATTAAATAATAAATACAAAAAAAATTACAAAGATAATCTGTGATGGATTAAACTTTAGAATTTGAGTAAACAGTCTCTAGCTATCCTCTGATTCCTCTATTGAATTGACTTTTGGCTTCTTTCAACTTTTGGAGTCGAATCTTCGGATGAAGCTTGTCCGTGCTCGAGTTTGACTTGTAGCTTTAAAACATTTATTCAGAGGCGTCAAGCCTTTGTTCGGATCAAACGTTGACTTGGAGGTTTATCGCGAAGAACGCCGTTCAATTTGGTAGAACACCGTTGACCTCACGAATACTGCTGAGTGAATTTGATTTGAAGAAACGTTGAATCTGAGGGGCTCCATACCTTGATCTCAGATTGATTGTCGCTTCTTGATTGATCTTTGAAGAATATCTTGATCGTCGTAGAGATTCCAAGTTTCTTCAGAGCTCTCCGGGTTTTCAGGAGTTTCAGAATGAATAGAATGAGGACTGAAGACCCTTATTTATAGTTGGAGAAAATAACCACTTGTGAGATATTTTCTCCTTGAAAATATATGTTGGGCTTTTCTCCTTTAATTAAGCCTGCTGGACTGGATATGAACCTAATTAATTTAATTAGGCCTGCTGAATTGGATTTGACTTAGGCCTGTTAGATTTGACTTGGACCTATTTAATTTAAATAAGTCTGCTGGGCTGGATTTGGTCTGGACTTAATTGACTTGGATCAGGCCCATTTGACTTGAATTGAGCCCATTTAACTTGGATTTGAGCCCATTCGACTTGGATTTGGGCTCAAATAATTATATTAATTATCAATTATTTATTCATTTATTTCAGGAATCAATTTATTTAAATTCTTTAATAAATAAATATTTAATATATTTTCCTTTGCATTTATATTTATTAGGCAATAAAATTTAATTGCCTACACGTTAAGGTTTATATTTTCTATTTTGGGTTGTCCCAAGTTAAAGTTTACATTTCCTTTTATGTCATGTTGGGTCCACATAAAATAATTAATTATTTAATGTAGGACACACACAACACTAATACAATTACACACTTTATATTAAATATTATTCTTCTCACCTCACTACACATTAAAATATTATTTTTTTTATGTCCGTGCAAAAGTAAACATCGCAGAATGAAAAAAATATTATTTAATCCCCGTACAAAGCAAATATAAACCTTCAGAGGAAGGCCGTATAAGTTTTGTGTGTTATTGGAGCGACCCCCAAATGCTTCTTTAAAGCTTGGAGATCATTTTTATGAAAAAAGAGAGCATTTTTAATTTAAAGTATGATAATTTTAAAAAATCTTCCAATACACTCTTTAGTCTTTACTTTCACCTACTTTTATTTTCAAATAGCTTGTGAACGAAGATTGGTTCTTGGAGATGGATTGGATTTTTAGTTCTGTATTTGCTCATATTTTTTGTTGCCCATGTACAAAAATTGTTGAGTAATTCTCTTACCCTTTTCACTTTTGTTTAATAACATTACTTTTTCGATAAAAAAAATAAAAATAAATTAATAAGATATATTTTCTATTCATTTTCTTTACCATATTATTTTCTTTAAAAAATTATTGGAAATAATAAATCATTTAATATATTTAATTTTAGAGAATTAAATTGGACTCTCTAAATTTAGAGTGTGAAACTTGTAAAATTAAATGTTAAAATAAATGTTTATTAATTGGAGTGATGTTTTAGTTGTTGCTATTCAAATTATTTTTTAGATGCTTTTAAGTGGATAAATATAGATTTAAATAAGTTGTAGTGAAATGTTACTTATATTGGGTACTTATACTAAAAATGATGTACGAAAAGTGTATGTTAAAATAAATAAATAAGAAAATATGAAAATTATTTTGATGAAACAGAGAAAATATTTATAATTAATTAAAATAAATATAATATTTATAATAATTATTTTAGTCTTTAAGCTTAAGCATATATTATTATTGTTTTTATTAAATAATAATAATATCGAATCTTATTGATTTAAGTTAATTTCTCAAGTTCCATTGGCCAGTCAAATTTGAAATTAATTATTGCCAATTAAATTGAAATTACATTGGCCCATTTGCATCAACCATGCAGGTGGGATATAGTACACAAGCCACTCCCTTTTTGGATAAGCCAATCCACTTGGCAATGGCATACATACCAACTTCAATAAAACAAAGCAACTACAAACGCAGTTGCATCCATCCATGGCTTTAGCCATTGCTGCCATATCAAGCTTCCCCTCCAGGTAAAAAATATCTTATAACCCCCCCCCCCCCCCCAAATTTCTTATTGCATTACAAGTCCAAGTTGATTGCATGTAATTATGTCAATTCTCAATCAATAATGTTGAAAATTGAGTTTTGTTTATTCAGGGAAGTTGTAGGGAAAAATATTTTTCCCGGCAAGTCGACAACAGAGTTGCGCTGTCGACAAATCGGGTTGAATGCGACGAAAGGCCCGTCGAGTGTCTGCAAGCCACTTCCTCCAGATAGGCCTCTCTGGTTCCCCGGCAGTTCACCTCCGGAGTGGCTTGATGGGAGGTAATTAAGTTTTCTGAATAATTTGATATGTTTTACCATCATTTAGTGTCGGATAGTAATCATCTAAATAAGCTAGCAATCATCCAAGATATAAATTAAAATAACAAATACTCCCTGGAGTACTCTTCACATTTTGCTCCACGTTTTTTTTAAAATGTTGTTATTTTTTACCGTTGACTATAGAGGATATATATGGAGTAGTATTTTTAGGTAATAAATAAGTATAAAATAATGGTATTTGTGTTAAGTAAGAATATCAAATTTGAAATTTAATTAACTTTTGAAGTTATGAATAAAAGAAAGTTATGAATAAAGGAATTATTATTCTTATTATTTTTTGGATGAGAAGGGTGTTGGAGACGAATATAAAGGGATTTTTGGAATAGAAAGAGTATATTTCTTTATCCGCATCAGCTTTATGTTTAGATGAGATTCACGTTCAAAATTATCAATTTTTATCAAAATTACTAATAATTTTTATTTAAATGTTATCATTTTTTATTTATATTACGAATTATTTATGAAATAATAAATTGTGTTACTATCACTTTTTATTAAATTGTTACTTTTTATCCGTCTCACGGAATTAGATCCGTGAGACGGTCTCGCACAAGTCTTTGTCATGGGATATTTGGTATGAGGATTTTAATGTATTATTGTATTTTGATGTTATATTTTTTATTATACATGTTATATAAATGAGTATTTTGATATTACATTTCCTATTACAATGTTAAATGAGTGACATGTAAGAAGAAATTTCAGCATTTTTTTTCTTAGAATTAATATTTCCTTTAAGGTATAAATTTTATCTTTACTTTGGAAATCATTATATATGCCATTGTTTATAATTAATTAAAAAGGCCGATTAAATGTAATTTTAATTGAATTATGATTTTCATCTTATTATATGACTTTTCATTCTTTCTATTAATTGTAGTCTTCCAGGAGATTTTGGTTTTGACCCACTTGGATTGGGTAAGAAATCCACATCACTCAACCACCCTTTTTCCTGACCAAAATAGAGTATGAAACTGACGGAAGTATATCGGGCACAGGATCCGACCCGGAACTTCTGAAATGGTTCGCTCAGGCGGAACTCATGCATGCAAGATGGGCAATGGTTGCCGTCGCGGGAATCCTAATCCCGGAATGGCTGGAAAGCGTCGGATTCATCGAGAACTTCTCATGGTACGACGCCGGCGCCAGAGAATACTTCGCGGATCCCACCACCTTACTGGTGGCGCAGTTGGCCCTGATGGGGTGGGCGGAGGGGCGGAGATGGGCGGACATGGTGAATCCGGGATGCGTGGACATTGAGCCCACGCTCCCGAATAAGAAGAAGCCGAAGCCGGACGTGGGTTACCCGGGAGGGCTGTGGTTCGACCCGCTTATGTGGGGAAGCGGGTCGCCGGAGCCGGTGATGGTGTTGAGGACAAAGGAGATTAAGAATGGGAGAGTTGCGATGCTGGCGTTTGTAGGGTTTTGTTTCCAAGCTGTTTACACTGGAGAAGGCCCCATTGACAACTTGATTGCTCACATTGCCGATCCTGGCCATTGCAACGTTTTCTCAGTATGTTTTCTCTTCTTTTATTTTCCTTTTACCACATGCCTAATATTAATTCGTTGCCATTAAATTTAGGAGTTTTTTCAACCTAAAAAATATAAAAAATCAATTTGAATTTTGAATTACTTTTTCTAACAATTATGAGCCTAGAATATAGAAAAATATCAATAAAGGTTCTGAATTTAGAGATGAATTGATAAAATATGAGACAATATATGATAAATTTAAGCTTTAAATGGATAGTTTCATATATTTCAAGTCTCTAATTAATAGATAAAATAATTCAGGTTCCAATTTAAAAGATTACATATAGTTGAAGATCTTTGAGATCTTGAATTGAAAACATTCCTGATTTCAGTAGGATCTAAACTCTCTGTTTCACGCAACATAAGCTCCAAACATGATATATTTTATTCTTGATGTATTTTTCAGGCGTTCACCTCTCATTGACATCATGAGCCGACGGACAAAATCGATTGAAATTATAAGAAGCTGTTATTTTATTTTTTACATGGAGATGGCCACTAAATCTTACATTGAAGAGGGCTAATTATATTACTCCGAATTGTTTCAGTATATATATTATTAGTTAGAGTAAGTATTGTATAACTCGTGTTACCCGTATCATGTACTCCCTCCGTCCCGGGAAGTATTTCGCATATTGGTGTGCGCGGAGTTTAAGAAAATTTTGTATTTTTATGTATAAAGTAAGAAAGAGAATATATATTTTAGTTGATTTAATGAAAAAGGTGTGTAAAGTTATTGAGAGATGTGGAAAAAGTGTGTAAAGTTTTTGGGAGATGTGAAAAAGTAAGTATTATATTGGGATATGTGTAAAAAGTGAGTATTAGTATAATGTATTTTTTACCAAATTTAGAAAAAGTAAAGTGTGAAATACTTTGAGGGACGGATGAAAAAGGAAAGTGTGAAATACTTTGGGGGACGGAGGGAGTACACATTAAAAAAAATAAAAAAATTGTATAATTTGTGTTACCCGATTCATGGAAAAAAAAAATCCTTCTAATGTGAATTGTATAGTTAGAGCAATTGTCTCTTACGAACTCAATTCATCACGCATTCTCGCGTGATTTTATAGAAAAATTATTTTTTAATATACAAAAAACGACTCCTTAGAATAATGATGAACTATAATTCTTATAAGAGTTAATCTACTGTACAATAATTGTACACTAATAACAATACAGATGGGTCAAGTATAATAAGTTAATAACCTGGATGACGTCATTATTCTTCATTCTCATCCTCCGTTCTCATCAGTGTCACTTTCATTCTCTTCTCATCACCACCGCTGCGCCTCCACCTTCCACCACACCGCCGCATCGTCTCCACCTTCCACACCACACCACCACAGCGTCGCCTCTGCCGCTCTGTTCTTCTTCTCTTCTCATCACCACTTCTTCATCATGTTGATCTCATGGAAATTCATTTCAGATTCTCTTCCATCCGTTCCAAATATGCTCTCTCCATCATCGATTGCATCTCTCTATGGCTTTAGATCTTTTCATCGTTGCATCTCTCCAGATCCGTTCTTCATTGCTCTATCAGATTTGTTCTTCATAGATCTGATTTATTGCTCTATCAAATTTGTTTCTTCATAGATCTGATATAGTCTATTAAATTTTTTTAGTAATACACTTATTAAAAAATACTTATACATTTAGGATAAAAACCTTATACACTAATTCAATTGTCGTCAATTTTTAATCAAAAATTGGGTGAATATTATTTTTGGTTAATTTTTTTTCAACTTTTTAAACTTACTAATTAACTGATGAATGTAGTATTTAATATTACAAATAAAATAAAATTTTTATTATGTTAGTTTTTAAATACTTATTTAAATATTTAAATAAATTATATTTAATCCTCTAATGTACATTTATAATCTAATAAATGTATTAGATCTTATACGAAAACGTATAATATTCTACACTTAACTTAAATTAATAAATATATTGATGAAAATATTGATAAATATAATATCAATATTTTTTAAATAATATTTTATTGAGAAAACATATATATACTATTAAATTACAACTATTCCATAATTTGATTATGAAAATACATTTTAAAACAATTAAATTTAACACAACTTTTTATGTAAATTTAATGATACATTTAAGAGTAAAATGTAGTACATTTATGTGATAAAACGTATATACTAACGAATTAAAACAGCTAATATAATATCAATATATTTTCTTATATATATATATATATATATATATATATATATATATATATATATATATATATATATATATTTATTGGCAAAAACATATACACTATTAATTAATGCTACTCCACATTTGATTATAAAAATGCATTTCAAAATCAATTAAATTTAACACAACTTTTTTATGTAAATTTAATATACATTTAAGAGTAAAATGTAGTACATTTATATGATAAAACGTATACACTACCGAATTAAAATAAAAAATATAATATCAATATATCTTTTTTAAAATAATAATATATTTATTGAGAAAAACATGTACACTATTAAATTACAACTACTCCACATTTTGATTATGAAAATGCATTTCAAAATCAATTAAATATTTATGTAAATTTAATGATACATTTTATATAAATTGAGTGATACATTTAAGAGTAAAATGTAGTATATTTATATGATACAATGTATACACTACCCATTAAAACAGAAACAATCAGTCAATAAATAAAACATATACATTTATCAATAAAAACATGTACACTTAATAATAAAAATGTATACAATTAATCAATAAATTTGTGATTAAGTCCTTTCAACAGTAATCTTCAAGTTGAAAACGCATAAATGAACAGAGGATCAACATTGCGCAGCCACTCAAACGATCCTGCAAAAGTTTTCATCATTAATTCATTGAGATTTTGTTTTAAAAACAATACAATATTATCAAAAAAATTCCCCAATCTAATCTCCATAAATCAAATAAAAATAATAAAAGCATAATCACAAGTTTAAACATGTTTTACTTAATTAAATCTGAAATCTAAAAAGCTTCTTTATTAAATCTGAAATCTGAAAAGACTTCAGAAAAATTAGGGCATAGATTGTGGATTGTGTGGGGGGTTACGAATCAAAAATTAGGATAATAGCGTAAACTCATCATACCGAGAAGAGGTGCCACTGTGCGCCTCTTTTCCATACAGAGATGGCGTTGCTGTTCTCCGCCACCTTCCGCCGCGTCGGGAAGAGTCTTAAGAGAAGAAGGAAAGAGTACAATGGCAGTTCTCCGCCACCTTCAAACCACCGTCGGAAGAGTCTGAAAGGAAGGGAATAGAGAATAAGAGAAGAGTTGGGGAGAAAAGAAAAATTAGAGCCGTCGCGTCGGAAGAGTCTGAGAGGAAGAAAAGAGAGAATAAGAGAAAAGTTAGAGAGAAAAGGAAAATGAGAGTGAATCGGGCGGTGAATTGGGGTAAATAACCCAATTAGCTGATTGCAGTATAAATATCCGGGTCATGAGTAAGAATTGACCCAATTGCACCTTAAAAACTAGTGCATAATAGTATTTGTCTTCTTATAAATAAAAATATGGTAACACTAAATACACACAATTTTTTTATTAAATACACACCCCATTATTAAATAAAAAAAAATATATTTTTAAATATCTAGATTACCCTCCATTAATTAAATACACACCCCTGATCTATTAAATACTCACCACCTTAATCTATTGGATCTTCCAACCCCATACAAAGAATAAGAGAACATATTGAAGTCATAACAAGGATTTAAAATTCCTTCAATATAGGAATTCAAAATTTCGGCCGGAGTGAGCCATCAAACACTGCAAAAGAGCATCGAAATTTAACTTTTACAAAATTGCTTATCAGACAAGTTCTATCCACCGATAACAAATACTTCATCTAATTTGATTACTTCTACGAAAATGGGGATTCCCTTTATTTACCGATGTGGATCTTCCCTCTGGAAGGTGGAAATATTAGGTTAAATTAACATTAGAATTAGAATTATTAGTATAATTATTAATTTTCAGTACGTAGAAGAAGGGGGAGTGGAGGGATGTGGGGTTGGTGAAGGAGGAGTGGAGGGATGTGGGTTTGGAGAGGCTATCCTAATAATGGATTGGTTATAATTATTGTTCATTATTTGTAATTAAGCTTCTGAATTTCTCTCTTCTCTATCATGATTCAACCGTCCCTTAAGCCTCGTCCGCCATGAACGATCTCCCTTGAACTTCCTTAAATATTAAAGCTCAGAAAGAGAAGGTGAGGCTGCATATTAATACTATAATTTAATTAAAAAAGGGTAATTTTGTAGTTTTAGGGGTGTGTATACAATAAAATTAAAAATAAAATTAAAAGGGGTGTGTATTGAATATAAGGTGTGTATTTAATAAAAAATGGTGTGTATTTAACAACACTCATAAAAATATTACACATCTCAATAGAAATATAACTCATAGTGATTATATCAAAATTACTCATTAGTATTAAAAAATGGTAAAGACTTGTGTGAGACCGTCTCACGTAAACTCTTATGTGAGACGGATAAACAGTTACGTGAGACGGATAAACAGTGATAACATCATTAATAAATAGTGATACTCAATCAATTAAAAGTAATAATAGCGCAATAAATTATTTCGTGAACAATTTACACAAGATTTGCCCCTTAAAAATAACTTTTTACAATGATGATTAATTACTCTTCTAAATGAAATATATTAATAATAGTCAAATTTTGATATGTTGTGATTTTATATTTTTTTATTGAGATAAAAAAATATTTTTTCTTTAAAAGAGTAATATACTCCCTGTCTCACGCGTTAATGTTTACGTTTGCTTTTTGCATGTAGATTAAATGATATAATATTTTAATAAATAGTAGATTGAGAAATATAATATTTAATGTGTAGTGGGTAGTTGTATTAGTATTGTGTGTAGGCCCTTTGTAGATTAATTAATTATTTTGTGTGGGTCTCACTTGACAAAAAATGAAATGTAAACCCATAATTTGGGACAAAGTAAAATGAAAAACATAAATCTTAACGTAGGACGTGAATATAATTCATCAATTTAAGAATATTTTTTCATATACTAAAAGTAATATTGGGTGCATGGTGAATAGGGTGCAACGGATAATTTGTGAAAAAATTAATGGCTTGACAACAAAATTGTCATTTCGAAGACTAACTTGTAATAGCAAACTATTGTTGGAGTCCACTAATAGATCTTGTTAGAACCTAGTGTGTGTACATAGTGGAATAGGCCAGAAAAACGAGTAGATTGTCATGAGAGATGTTACAACAAACACGATAACAAAACACAATGGAATTTAAAGATGAGATTAACACAACAGTCTCAAAAACTTTCTACTGGTGTTTCACCATTGTGCCTTCAGGGCAAAAGATATACCATTACTAGTGTATTTATTAAAACAATACAAGTCGACTCTTAATAGTAAAGCCTGAACAACCACAACTTCAAAGAAGTGATAAAACCAAGAGAAAAGCTATCATATTACAACAATCATCCCAATTGTCATAAGGAATTGAAAAGACAAGTCTCCCAACTATCTATTCTCACAGTACAAAAATACGATAGAACAACTCTCTAAAAAGTAAACTGTTATGAATACGCTCTTAATCTCTACTTAATTAATCTAATCCTCGATCTTATTCTCTAATGGATCGATAGAGTTAGATGGGAGTTGTGGTGGCCCTTCTTGTTTGAGTTTTTTAAAACGCCTATGTAACAACAAATTTTGTATTTATAATAAAATAAATACAAATTAAATTACAATGATAATTCAGAAGGATTAAACTTGAAAATTTAGGAAACAATCTCTATCTATCCTCTGATTCTTCTCTCGAACCGATTTGGACTTTGACTTTGACTTTGACTTGAGTGTGTTTTGCGCTGACTATGCTGACTGCGCTGACTGTGTATGTTGAGTCAGATTTTCAGTTGAAGCTTGTCCGAACTCGAGTTAGGGGCTTTGTAACTTTAACCCAGAGGCGTCGAGCCTTTGTTCGGATAAAACGTGTTTGCTGTGAAAAACGCTCGATCTGGGGGGGTTTAGCACCTTAATCCCGGGTCGTATGTTGTTCTTGGCTCGAAGAATACTGAAGAACTTAGTGTATGAAAAATACACGATCTGGGGGGCTTAGCACCTTAATCCCGGGTCGAATGTCGTTCTTGACTTGAAGAACACTTGAAGAACTCAGTGTATGAAGAACACTCAATCTGGGGGGTTTAGCACCTTAATCCCGGGTCGTATGTCGCTCTTGCCTTGAAGATCTTGAGGAGCGTTGCTCGTGTTTCAATCTCTTCAGAGCGTTGTCGTCTTCGGATGCTTCAGTGTGTTTTCAAATGAATGAAGGATGACCCCTTTATATAGGTGAGAGGTAAAGACCCCCTCATAAATGCCTTGCATTCTGATTGATCCACTCTAATTGGGCCACATTCTGCGGGCTTGGGCCTTCACTTGTTTGGGCTGTAATCAGACCTATTTTACTTGGGTCTGACTTAATTTGTATGGGCTTGTTTGACTTAAGTCATGCCTTATTTGACTTGGGCTTGCTTGACTTGGGTCAGACCTCATTTAATTTGGGCTTATTTGACTTGGGCCAGGCCTTACTTAATTTGGACTTATTTGACTTGGGCCCCATTTAATTTGTTGGGCTTAAATTAATTATCAATTATTTATTAATCTATTTTAGGAATTTATTTATTTAAATTCCATAATAAATTAATAATTAATATTTAATCCAGAAAATCCACGTGTCGCCATTTAATTGGACCATAAATTTTAATTGTTTACAAATACCCCCTTGCAATTTATTTTACGGATGTCATGTCTTGTTGTGAAGGAATCGCAAAAGTCCCTTTTATTTTCAGCATTTATAATTTGGGCTTTTACAATTGAGACATTACTTGATTCAAGTAATAATTTTATTTGGCCCAACCTTTTATTTTTTTTTATTTTTAAAAAATGGCCCAATTTATTTATTTCTCAAATTGCCTAATTCAATTCCTTCCCTGCTTAATTTCAAGAGTTACGGGAGACAGGAAATAGGGACATATTTAATTCTTGATTTTCAAATCTTTGTTCAAAATAAAAAAAAAATCTCTTGAGATTTCAATTATGCAAATTATTTCCATAATTTGCTACATCCTCTTCGCTATGTAGGAAAGACCCGGTGCATTTGATTTCTTCATCAACAGAACGTAAGACATTTACAGTTCTGATTTTTTTTCTTTTCTTTATTTTTTTTTCGAAGAGTCATTCTCATTTGCCTTGCAAATTCCTTCATCAAGCATTGCCTACTATCAGTGTAAGCCTTCAATCTATTTTTTTATCTGAATCTTTATATTACTGCATGTTTTTTTTCATTTTTATTTTGTATGTGATAGCAATAGAAGCATGCATGAGGGTTAATGACACATGAATTATGATCATTGAAGGCTTGAGAGTGATCATAACGTGCTGCATGTGAGCTGGAAGCAAGAAAGATCAGTTGAAACAAACAAACAACTCAACTGCCAAAACTGTCAATTTGGAGCAGTGTTGAGCAGCCGACTTTGGAGCAGTTTTTGAGTGGTTTGTCGAGCTACCTGAAACTAGCTAGATGGCTTCATCTCAACTACTAAGTGAGGGCTATCTAGTGGAGGTTTAACCGGATCAATAGGTTGAGGGGTTAGCTAGGTATAAGGGCTTAAAGTTGTTTGATCACACCAGTTTTTCACTTTGAGTTTAACAGTTTGCTATCTTCGTTTTTTTTTTCTTCTTGTTACATATTGAGATCAATCCAATCTGAGTTGTAAGCATTGAGTGATATTTAAATCTCTTCTCCCCAAAGTGAATGTAGGATATTCAAATCCGAATCACTATACATCTTTGTGCAAGCTTTACATTTCATTTCAAGTTCTATCATTTTATGTGTGCATATTCTTGAGTGTTTGTGAGATTCTTATGCGTTTATCACGTCAATTGGTGTTGTCTGTGAGAAACAGACACACAGCAAACATTCAAGATGAACACTACAAGATTTAATGTTGAAAAGCTATCAGAAAAGTCAGATTACAACCTATGGAAGTTAAAGATGAAGGCAGTTCTTATGCAACAATGACTGATGGATGCTCTGAATCCTCCTCCACGATTGAAGATAGAAATACTCAGAGACCCTCATGCTGCAGCAGGTGGTGTAAGAGCTCCAGTGGATGATCAGGTACTTCAAAAAGCCTACTCTACAATAATCATATGTCTAAGTGATAAAATACTCAGAGAAGTATCAAAGGAGACAACAGCTGTTGGGGTATGGAATAAATTAGAAGCTCTGTTTATGGTCAAATCATCTACAAATAAGATGCATTTGAGGCAAAAGCTTCATGCCTTCAAGATGACTGATGAAAGGTCTCTGATGGATCAAGCTGATGAGTTCTGCAAGATCACAGATGATCTTGAAAGTGTTGATTTCAAGCTTACCAGTGAAGACAAGGCCATCATGTTGTTGTCTGCTTTGCCAAGATCACAGAGGCACTTCAAAGATGCTGTTCTCTATGGAGGGAAGGATGTTGAAGATGACTGAAAGCACTTAGATCAAAAGATCTAGAGGATGGGGCTGACAGTAAAGGAAAGTCAGGAGCAGAAGGACTCTTTGCCAAGAAAGGAAACCAAAACAAGAAATGGAACAAGGGAGGAAATTCTGATCAAAAGAAGGGTGCAACAGGACAATCAACTGGAAAGAAGTGTTACTACTACCATGAACCAAGTCACTTCAAGAAACAATGTGCAAAATGGAAAGCTAGCAAGTCCAAGAAAGTTGATGTAACTGCTGGAAATCAGAAGAATCAAGTTAATCAGGTTGGTGAATTACAAAATAATGCTGGTATGGAAGATATTGAAGCTCTGGCCATCACATCATCAGATGTGTCTATTGAGTGGGTATTGGATTCAGGGTGTACATTCCATATGACACATATGAAGCATTGGTTTGAGGATTTCAAGCATCATGAAGGAGGATCAGTACTGTTAGGTGATGATTATTCTTGTGAAATAAAGGGAGTAGGATCCATCAGATTGCTTATGTTTGATGGAGTTCAGAGGCTTCTTAGGAATGTTAGATATGTTCTTGGATTAAGAAGGAACCTCATCCCCTTAGGAATGTTAGATATGTTCTTGGATTAAAAAGGAACCTCATCCCCCTTGGGATGCTTGATACTCAAGGGTATGATTCAAACCTGAGAAGGGGAGTTCTCACAGTAACTAAGGATGATATGATAGTCATGAAGGGAACTAGGAGATCTGACTTGTACTTTCTGGATGGAAGTGTTGTTGTAGGGCAGATACACAATACTGATCAGCAGGATGATGCCAAGCTATGGCATGGTAGGTTGGGACATGTTAGTGAAAGAGGAATGCAAGAATTGGCAAAACAACAGCTGATCAAGTTCAATATAAATGATCAGATCAGACAGAGTGAGAATTGCATTCTTGGTAAGTCCAAGAGACTTAAGTTTGGTGAATCAGAACATACAACCAAAGAAAAGATGGATTATGTTCATTCAGACCTCTGGGGACCTTCAAAAACTATAACCAGAGGTGGAGGAAGATACATAATGACCATATTTGATGACTACTCAAGGAAGCTGTGGGTTTATGTTTTGAGAACTAAGGATGAAGCATTCTCTACATTTAAGATTTGGTTAACAGAAACAGAAAATAACACTGGGAGTAGTTTGAAATACTTGAGGACAAACAATGGATTGGAATTTGTGTCTGAAGAGTTTAATTCATACTGCAAGGAGAGAGGGATTAAGAGATACAAAACTGTCCCTGGAACTCCACAACAAAATGGCATTGCAGAAAGAATGAATCAGACACTTTTGTAAAGAATCAGATGCATGCTGAGGAGTACATGTTTAAGTAAAATCTTTTGGGGAGAATTAGCAGCAACTGTAGCTTATTTGATCAACTTATGTCCTGCTACAGCTCTAAATTTTAAAACTCTAGAAGAAGTCTGGTCAGGTAAGGTCCCTAACTACTCACATCTTAGAGTTATAGGGTGTCAGGCCTATTCCCATGTGAAACAGGATAAATTGGAACCTAGAGCACTTAAATGTGTTATGATTGGTTATCCTAAAGGAGTAAAGAGGTATAAATTATGGTGTTATGATGAGAACAGGCTCTTGGTTAGTAAAGATGTTGTTTTTATTGAAAATAAGATACCATTGATCAAGGATGATCAGAGAAGAGAGTCTGAACTTGAGGTGGAGCCTCAAAACATGAACAGATCAGGTGAAAGTGAAGAGAACTCCACTGACAGAGGTACAGATGAAGTATCAAGGGTTAAAGAACAACCTAATACTTATCAACTTGCAAGAGATAGATAGAAAAGGACTATAGTGCCACCTGCAAGGTATGTGCAAGCTGATATAGTGTCATTTGTACTATATACAAAAATTGAAGTTGAAGCTTATGAACCAAGAAACTACATTGAGGCATTGGTAAGTCAAGATAGTAATAAGTGGCTTATAGCCATGGAAGAAGAATTGCTTTCCCTGAACAAGAATGGAACATGGAGAATAGTTGACATGCCAAAGTCTCAGAAACTAGTTGGATGTAAGTGGATTTTCAAGAGAAAACCAGCACCTACAGCTGAAGGTGGAGTAAGATCTAAAGCCAGGCTAGTAGCTAGGGGTTTTTCACAGAAGGAAGGGGTAGATTACAATAAGATCTTCTCACCTGTGGTTAAACACTGTTCAATCATAGTATTACTAGCACTAGTGGCTCAATATGAGCTTGAGCTTCATCAGATGGATGTAACTACTGCATTTCTACATGGGAAGTTGGAAGAAAGTATCTACATGAAGATACCAGAGGGTGTTCAGTTGAGAGGGCTGATACAAAGGCATGTTTACTACTCAAGTCTCTGTATGGACTTAAACAAAGTCCTAGACAGTGGTACTTGAGATTTGATGAGTATATAGTTGCCAATGGATTTCAGAGAAGTCTCTATGACAGCTGTGTATACATCAAGGAGGAGAACAACTATTACACATACTTACTACTCTATATGGATGATATCTTGATTGCTTGCAAGAGCATTCAAGACATTGATGTAGTGAAGGGATTACTCAAATCAGAGTTTGAGATGAAGGATCTTGGTGAAGCTAAGATGATACTAGATATGGAGATAAGTAGAGACAGGTCAGCTGGTATACTTGTGTTGAAACAACTATCTTACCTTGTTAAAGTACTTAAAAGGTACAACATGGATCAATGCAGGCCTGTTACAACACCTGTTAAGCAAGGATTGACTCTGTCACTACTTAATAGAGCTAAATCAGACAGAGAAGTAGCTGAGATGAGCAGGATTCCATATGCAAGCTCAGTAGGCAGTCTCATGTATGCTATGGTTTGCAGTAGGCCTGATCTTGCTTATGTAATGAGTTTGATCAGTAGATTCTTAAGTTGTCCAGGAAAGCAGCATTGGGAAGCAGTCAAATGGGCTTTGAGATATGTCAAAGGAACTGAGCAAACTGGGTTGAAATTTCAGAAAAGGGAAGCAAAATCAGAAATTATCATTGGATATGTTGATGCTGATTTTGCAGCAAATTTGGATTCTAGGAAGTCTCTTACAGGGTATGTGTTTAATATGTATGGCATATCAGTGAGCTGGAAGGCAAGCCATCAGTCTGTAGTGGCATTTTCAACTACAGAAGCTGAGTTTATTGCCTTGACAGAAGCAATTAAAGAAGTAGTATGGCTTGTTGGTTTGCTGAAAGAATTGGGGGAATATCAGGATACTGTAGTGGTGTATTGTGACAACCAAAGTGCAATACACTTAGCTAAGCATCAAGGATATCATGAAAGGACCAAACACATTGATGTTAAGCTATACTTTGTGAGAGATATGGTGGAAAGTGGATTTGTTGAAGTAAGGAAGATTGATACAGCTGTGAATCCAGCTGATGGTCTAACTAAAGCATTGCCAACATCTAAATTTGGGCTGTGCACGACTTTAGTTGGTATGTATGAAGACATAGAGGTTGCTGCTCCTTAAAAGCAGCAAAGTTGGGGAGAATGGATCATCTTAAGCATGCATACTTCTAAGATGGAGATTGATAGCAATACAAGCATGCATGAGGGTTAATGACACGTGGATTATGATCATTGAAGGCTTGAGAGTGATCATAACATGCTGCATGTGAGCTGGAAGCAAGAAAGATCAGTTGAAACAAACAAACAACTCAACTGCCAAAACTGTCAATTTGGAGCAGTATTGAGCAGCCGACTTTGGAGCAATTTTTGAGCGATTTGTCGAGCTACTTGGAACCAGCTAGATAGCTGCATCTCAAACTACTAAGTGAGGGCTATCTAGTGGAGGTTTAACCGGATCAATAGGTTGAGGGGTTAGCTAGATATAAGGGCTCAAAATTGCTTGATCACACCAGTTTTTCACTTTGAGTTTGACAGTTTGCTAGCTTCGTTTTTCTTCTTCTTGTTACAGATTGAGATCAATCCAATCTGAGTTGTAAGCATTGAGTGATATTAAAGTCTCTTCTCCCCAAAGTGGATGTAGGATATTCAAATCCGAACCACTATACATCTTTGTGCAATCTTTACATTTCATTTCAAGTTCTATCATTTTATGTGTGCATATTCTTGAGTATTTGTGAGATTCTTGTGCATTTATCACGGTAGTATGTAACTGTATATTTGTATTTGTGATTTTCTGTCAGCCTCGTCGTTCTTTCTTTTCGAAGGAATGTCCGACGAGCCTCATCCTTTTACGGTTGTCCCTCGATTATCTCTTTGGATGAAATTGATTATTGTCCCTCAGTTGTCCTTTTAAATGAAATGGATTATTGTCCCTCGGTTGTTAGGTTGTCCCTTTGAATGAAAAGGATTATTGTCCCTTGATTACACCGGTAGTTTGACACTATCTGGTAGCAAATGTCGACAATGGCTCAAACAACCAACTCCATCACACATCGTCTGTCGGACTTGTCCCCTATGTTGCCACCACTGTTCATCGGAGTGCAGTAGCTTTCAATGTTGAAAACCAGCAAGGGGTAACGACCGACCTGCTCTTAGGGGCAGTAGTACGCACGTTCCCAATGGTGATCTCGCGTGGAGTCGCGTTTCTGGCAGCCTTGAGATGGTGGTTGAGCAACGTGGCAGATGCAGTGGCTGCAAGTGTTGGTGGGTGCGTGGTCGTTTTGACTTTCGAGCGTTTCTGTCAATGGGCTGTTTAGTATTGAGAACGAGAAACCAGCTGAGATCAACGGCTAAGGGCGGAAGCCTTGAGTTGGCGGCGCCGTGGATTGCTACCGCCGGCAATAATTCGTGGTAGCAGCAAAGACGATCCGGAGGCGTGGCCGGTGGCTGCAACAGCGATAGATGATGTTGTGTTCGCTGTGAGGGATGGTGGTCGACGAGATCGGTCTGCATTTCGGCAGGGTGAGCGGGGGATCCGCAACTGGAGAGGAGCAGCGTGCGACGGAGAGATGGCAGAGTGGGGATCTGGTGGCGGCTGCAGCGCGCGATGGCCCGACGATCTCCCAGTGGCAGCAGCGCGCGTGATGGCACGGCGGTCGAGAAGGTTGCTGGCGACAAAACGGTGAGTGGTGGCGGCTGGCGATTTTCCAGAGGCAGTGGCGCGCGACGGCACGGTGGTCGAGGTACCAGCGGTGCCTGTTGATGGCAGATCCGAAGGCCTTGTGCGGGATCGCAGCGGAGAGATGGCGGTGGCTGTTGGCGAGGCAACAGCAATGGGCGTGACTCCTCGATCGAGACTGGTGATGTGGCGTGGGGCAAGTCAGTGAACTTTCTCGAAGAATTCCATTACACTTCCGGATATTGGGAGTGGACTGAAGTTGTCCTTAGCAGATATCGCTCTGATCTTGAAAAAATAAGGATTTATGACCCTATTTTTACATCTTTATTCACGTATAACTGCAGTCGTGAACTCATCAAAGCCTTTTGTGAAGCGTGGTAACCCATTACCAATACCTTACTCACTTCCTTTGGAGAAATGTCGATTTTTCTATGGGATTTGTATAACTGGATGGGATTACCGCTTGCTGGTCACTTATATGAAGAAGTTGTGCATGACAAACCCGAACTCTTCAATGAGCGTGATGCCGCCGGCTTACGCACTCCATCTAGTTGTCGACATTTGCTGCACGCTTACCATAAACTTCATAGTCTTGATGGTAGTGGTTTTATTTCACTTACCCATGGGTAAACTTTTAGTTTTGTCGGCCTATAACATACAAGAAACCCCCTGCAAGTATAGAGAAGAGTAGGAAATCCCACCGTAAGAGGACACACAATCCCAAGGGAATCATTTGCGACTACAAGAAATGGATCTCTGCAGAGATAGAACCATTTAAAGTGCTTGGTATTGATGCTACGCAACAAGATGAGATATTTTTGGCTGCCCATCTGGCTTGCTGGCTCTCTTCTTTCATACTCCCTACCGATAAAGTAAATTTAATACGTCCTGGTACCTTTAAGGTGGCGAGTTTGATGGCTGCAGGAAAATCAGTTGGACTTGTCGTTCCAGTTTTGACAAGCTTCTATAACGGTTTGAATAAAATTTCAAACGTTCTTAGACCCTCTGAAGTGAAGTCAACATTTCCCGTACATTTTGTTTATACATGATTGGCTCACTATTTCGATACTCATCATTCGAATCCTCATGAATTGAAAGTTCCTTTAATGGTGACATATTCGAGCGAGAAGAGAACCAAGTATATTACTTCAACTAATGCTCGCAAGAAGCTTCAAAATGGAAATGATGCTTCTTTATTTTGCAATGTTCGCCGAAGAAATGACCCAGTGAAGTATGTTGATACTGACCAAGCACTTTTGCGTGACTGGAGTTTCTTCATTGCTATTCGTACACATTATCTTACTCTGCGGCAGAATGGGGGCTTTCTCATTGAACCTTACAGCCCACATAGATTTAGCCGCCAATTTGGCTTTTATGAGGCATATACTCCAGGGAGATTGAAAATGGACCTTCGAGAAACTACTTTAGAGCAAGGGTTCCAGTATTGGAAACAATCTATCTTACGTAATTCTCATTCTACAGCGACTTTTCCATGCGCACCTTCAGAGTTCAGAGACTTTTGTTCACCAGAATACAATCAATAGTTCTCTCAAACTTATGGCACCTATTTTATAGACCATGTGGCAGATCTAATCAAAATTGTTCCAAGCCATATCGTAGAAGAAGAAGTTGACATTATTGGCACTTCTAATAATATCGAATCTGATGAGGTAGTTGTGTCGTTAGAGGCCCCACTTTCTCGAAAGATGATTGTAGGGACGTCTGGTGGAGTAGAAAAGAGAAAGAGTGATCTCTCTCATTCAAATAACAGCAATACAGACCGAATTTGGAAAAGGACTAAGAGAACCAAATCTCCGGTGCATTTCCTGACAACTCAAGCCGAGGTTTCAATCACTCTTTAATTATAAGTTATATACTTTCGTGCCTGCAATTATTTTCTAACATCTTTTCTTTTTGTAGCATCTACATGCTGTATTGGGTTCTGATTATGATGAATTCGAGGAAGGATCAGCTTCTGTAGCAGGCCCTGAAGACTTAGCTGATGATGGCTTTTTGGATCATGCTTCTCCCATCGTACCTGAATCTCATCCTCTAGTTACTACGACATAAGCTCAAGAAATTACAGATTTTAACTTTGATGCGAAGCTCATGGATGCTAGGAAACTGGTTAACATGGAAGTGTGGAAACGCTTTCAAGACAAACTGAAGAGGACTCCTGTTAGCTCTTTATCTTCTATGAGGAACGAGGGTGGTGAACAACTTTAAGAGCACTCCGGGGATTGACAGATCTACTTTAGAGGAATCATTTGATTTCTTAATTTCAAAAGTTGATGCATATGATTCTGTGAAGATAAAACTTGCTGATGGGATGTCCAGGAGGGAAGTCAAGAAGCGTCTGATCGAGGCAAGGAAGCGTGCTCAAGACTACAAAGGCAAAGAAGCTACAGAGAGCAAACAGTTGCAAGAATCTGAAACTAAGTTGAAGAAGATTACAGAGGAAATTGAGCTCCTGTTGAGAGAAAATGAGATAATGTCTCAAAACAGTTGAACATCTTCGCGAGTCTGTTCAAAGTGCAAAGCTCGGGGTCCAACTGTTGCCAGGGATATTGATGTACTGCAGAAAACACCCCTCTTAGATGATTCCATTACTGATGAATTAAAAAGTGTTACACAAGCTTTGGAAGATGCTCGAGAGGAGTTATCCATTATGAATATTTTTCATTAGCTTGTATTGAACCATTTAATTTCAATGTCCTTTTTTTTCTTTTGAACTGTAATGATATTATTAATAAAGTTCATCTTTTTTTTCTTTATCCCTTTTTCTTCTTGTTGTTCATCATTAGATCTTTAGTTTGCTTTACTGCCTTTTGATATTTACTTGTTGCCTTCATACTTTAAATGCTTCACAAACTTGATGCAAATAAACCAAAACATGACTGAACTTAACAAAATGCTAAGCTGTCTACATACCTCTTTACAGAGGATCAAGTCATCACGTAGGTCAAAGGGATATAATTTGGTTTGAATGGGGGTGCCGTGCACAGTTTATACTCATGCGGGCTAGGAGTTCGTCATACACTGTTTATATTCATGCGGACCAGGAGTTTGTCGTATACAGTTTATACTCATGCGGACCAGGAGTTTGTCGTACATAGTTTATACTCATGCGGACCAGGAGTTCATCGTACACAGTTTATACTCATGCGGACCAGGAGTAACATGCAGTTTAGGCTCGTACATCAAGGAGTGTGCATCTTTGTATTTGTTTACGCATAGTAGCATTTCAAGAATTTTCCATTTATGGGGCCAATGTTCACGCCATCTTCCGAGATCAGTTTGTAGCCGCCATTTGTGTTGGTTTCTTTTATAATATGAGGGCCGTCCCATTTGAGTAGAAATTTATTCCCAACTCAATGTGTGACTGATGCGCGTTTTCTTTGCACGCAAAATTAATCCCCAACTGTTAAGGATATCAGTTGTAGCTTAAGCAAGCGACCAAGTGATTATCAAACCCAAAGAATGGCGTATTATCAATTTAATTATTTACTAAATTAATTAGGACGAATGGGAATAAAATTGAGGGTATTAAACTATTAATCTACTAACAAAATATTAAATAACAATTAAAATAAAATAGCACTAGAAGAATACGAAAGTTGATCAAGTAAGAGAATAGGTAGCCCTAGGATAATACAGTTTCATGCATTAATTTCCCTTTTGTGTGTTGATGTCCGACTCTGCCTTGTGGAATATGGACGCATCACTAAACCATGCATATCTACTCTATAGACACAAGTAAACATGCGTGTAACACGTGTGAATAACCTCGGAGCAAGAGATATAATTCCTGTTGGATTGTATACTAAAAGTCTAGCTTTTTGTATGAACAATGTTATAACAATTAATTTGAAATGAGAATCATATGATCAAATAATTGCATCTTATAATTTATCTATATGTTCGATGCAATAGTCCACTTACTTTATACTGTAGATAATATGTTGTGCGACAACATACGGAAGATCATATTATCGATTTTCTTATAAAGTATAAATAGATGCTCACAACCGAGATAGACGGGGACTCTCTATCGGGATGGTTGTAGTGTGGTTTGGTATTAGCTTGTCTTGGCTATAGAATCAAATTAGTGCACTTGTGTGTATTGAGCAGGACCGCTTGAGATCGTTCGACTTATACTGACTTATAGGAGAACTTGATCTCAGTTATTATGGAAGTTCGTGCTCTTAATCCCTATACAATAACCTCGACACGTAGGGCAGTATGTATTTCTTTGATTCATCAATGAGTGAGATTTACATGTAATTAAATCAACAAACTCGATGATTTGGGAAGTAGTGCTGTCTCTATGGTGTTCTGTTGATTGTAGAAGGAATCCGTGTCCGTCATAGGTTGATGATGTCCCCTTGAGGAGCTCATAAGGATTATCATGTAAATCCTATATGTGGAATTTATTCCGATATGATAATGAGGTTGAGTGGTACTACACTTGGATGAGATATTAATTAATTGAGTTGTCAGTAACTTAAATTAATTAATGGACATTGTATATCTTAAACATGGTGAGACTAACGGGCTCATAATAAGAAGGAGCCCAAAACGTAATTTTGAGATTGGAAAGGCAGTGCAGTAATAATAATATATTATTATTATTGGACTTAAGTATAAGCTTTGGACTAAGCTTGGATACTTAAGCCCAATGGAGGCCCAACCCAATTTCTCCTCCTGGTCCCTGCTCTAGCCCATGTATATAAGTCACCTCAACTTATCTGGAACCCTAATCTAATTCATTATTCACGTGTGATGAGGGTTGAGAGCAGATTGAGGAGGTCTCGTAGATTGTCGCCCACACGACGTCGAGATCGGACTTGGGACATACAGCAGAAGATCAGAAGGTAGTTTGCTGCTGCTATCTGCGACCTTGCGAAATTTATATAAATTCGTACAGTACTCAGAATTTGATGACCAATATACTGCCGGAAATCCGTTGAAGAGAGGATCGTCTGAACATAAAGATCATTCAATTCCGACATCAGACGAGGAAGTTATGGCTATTCTCGTGGGACTGCATAGTCTGCCAGCGAGAATCATCTTTCGTCAACATACCCTGGTGAACGGTAATCGTTTCTATGATTTATTGCTTCCGCTGTGATAGAAACATATGAATCCCTAACGGGTCATGTTAACCAAATGATCCAAGCGCCAACAATTGGTATCAGAGCGAGGTTTCGTGGTGAAGCGTGACACGTTAGGCTAGAGTTTATGTGATTAATTTTTCAAAATTATGATCGCATGTTTAGGGTTTGGTTTTACTGCGCAAACCATGAATATCCCTATGTGAAATATACCCTATATCATATCTGTTCATCGATGGTTGTGTGTAAGAGGATTCGACGAAAACTGTTCGTCAATTTCACATGGAAGGAAGAAATTGAGAGAAAATCCAGCGCAGTGATATTACAGAGGCAATAACATGAGTTTCAACCGTCAGATCAGGCTGAATTTTGGTCAGCACGTTCAGATTTTGTGGATGTACATTCTGAACGGTGAAGATCATATTTGGAGCTTTGTGTTATCAGAAATACGCCAAAAACAGAAGCAGTTTTTGGGCAATTCTGTTATGTGCAGTAGAGGGAATAGAGCCGTCTCTCATAAACTAACCGTTGGATCGACCTGTAATTTGGACAGCATGTTCTAAACTCACAGGAGTAGATTCTGGACGGTGGAGATTGGATTCCCAGGTTCCTACGGTTGCGAACCCTGAATGACAGTTGGTGTAGGTTGATGTTGCGCGTTGGGCTGAACTTGGTTCCGTGCAAGTAGGCCCTTGGACGAGCGACAGTTCGAGCGGATTTACATAAGGTTCGATTGGTCTGTATCAGGTTCGATCGATGTTGCACCAGGTTTGAGCGGATTTGCATCAGGTTCGATTGGTCTGCATCAGGTTCGATTGATGCTACACCAGGTTCGAGCGGATTTGCATCAGGTTTGATTGGTCTACATCAGGTTCGATTGATGCTACACCAGGTTCGAGCAGATTTGCATCAGGTTCGATTGGTCTACATCAGGTTTGATCGATGCTGCACTAGGTTCAAGCGGATTTGCAACAGGTTCGATTGGTCTGCATTAGGTTCGATCGATGTTGCACCAGGTTCGAGCGGATTTACATCAGGTTTGATTGGTCTGCATCAGGTTCGATCGATGCTGCACCAGGTTCGAGCGGATTTGCATCAGGTTCAATTGGTATGCATCAGATTCGATCAATGATGCACCAGGTTCGAGCGAATTCACATCAGGTTCGATTGGTCTGCATCAGGTTCGATCGATTCTGCACTAGGTTCGAGCGGGTTTGCATCAAGTTTGACTGGTCTGCATCAGATTCCGTGTGAGTCTTCACAATATGATCGGGCAGGGTGCCGGAGTGATGGAGCAGGCTGCGGGGAGGTCGACCCCCATCGCAGTTGTCCGCATTCGTGATTGGTAGCGAACAATCGAATTCGCTGTTATATAACAGCTATAATTGATTTATTAATTGATTATTGTTATATTTGTATGCAAGATTCTCTATGATTTATTGTCTTAAATAGAAGCATGCTAGATTGCGTATTATATTAGGTATATTATATGCATGTATGTTGGAGTGTTGATCAAGTCAACTTATTTTTGGCAATTTATTTCCTTATATATAACTGCTATAATTGTTTTATTGGTCAATTATTGTTATATATTTGGAAGTATGAGCATGCTAGGTTGCGTATATTATTCTGAATATTATATGCATATAAAAACCCTCGGTCTTAAATAACTAAGTGGGAGAGGGGATTGGTAATTAATTCCCGCGGCCTCCATTATTGGTTTGTAAGTGATGTGGGTAAACTTGCGCGTTGGCAATAGAGCCTTCCTCCCTAACAGATGAGTTTATTCACGGATCACTAGTACAGACTTCTTTAAAAAATTATTGTTTGTAATGTGATGCATATGGACTTGCGCGTTGGCTATAGTGCCTTCCTCCCTAACGGATGAGTTTATATGCGGTTCACTGGTACAAACTCATATAATTGATGGTTATAGGAAGTTATTTGAGCGCGTGTGTACTTCTCCAACAGTAAGGCATATAAGCTTGGGCAGCGGACTTGAGATCAAATAATGGTGTACACTTAGGTGTAAATAATTAGTATCCTCCCCAACGGAGTCACTGCTATTATTTTCATAGCTAAAGAGGAACCGACTATTAATTATTTTGTCATAAAGTTAGGTTGACAAATGAAATTAATGGGTAAAACATTCTCTTGTAAATGTTCGGATTTGTAAACGTCCACACTAACGTGGCTTGCAGACTCACGGTGCTTGATATGTCGGTGAATTTTATTTTATATTGTTTTGAGGGAATCAATATAAATGGATAAATTCGAAGATTTGATCGGTATATTTATTTGTGATCCTCTGATTTTCAAATGGTTTTATCTCACTTATTATTAACTAAAAGAAATTATATTACTTGTCCAAATTAGATGATTAGAAAAGAATCTTGGTTTTGAATTTTACTGCTTAAGAAAATACATGTGTGTTCTCACAAAGGACGTCTCATGATGCCTATTAAAGTCTCTAGTGAAGAGATGAGAGGTTCATAGAAATATGATGGTCTCATGTAACTCTTCGGATACTTGAGTAAGTTAAAAGGCAGAAGATCATGATTTAATTTGATGAATGAATTGGGAAAGCATGGTGTATAAATTGAAGGGAAACCTAGATCAATTTAATTCTCCGTGAATTGCCTAGATGTTTTTGAGTAAGTTCCAACTGAATTACAATAGGATGTATATGGTGGAAAACTTCTGGCAAAACATGTGGCAAAGGAAAGCCATTTTCATCATAATGTGAAAAAGTTTTATATCTTATTCACTAGTTGTTTAAAACATGATTAGTGATGGCATTTACTGACACGAAGTGTGTAGATACTGGAATCACTAAATGTTTATTACTAAGTGAGGATAAGATTGTTATGACATGGGTAAAACTACAAGAGTAGTGGCTATTGTAGTGGGAGTTTTCTATTTATCTAATGATATGAGTAGACGTTTGATTATGAGAAATTGTTTTACGTACGTTTTCATAGAAAGAATTTGATTTCGATTTCTATGAATTAATAGATGGATACTCCATTTCATTTAAATGACATGATCATTATAATGAAGGATAGAGTTGTAATATGTTATTGTACGTTGGTGAACAATTTGTATACTCTTAAATCATGTATATTCCACAGATGCAACAAATAGTAATTAATAATGAATCTTCTAATCTTAGTAAGAGAAAGATACCTTCGGATATGAACTAAACATATATTTGGCATCTAAGACTAGATCATTTTACTTGAGTAGGATTCAAAAGTTGATAGCCAATAGACCCTTAGGTTTATCTGAAGTGAAAACTATCTGACTTTCGAGTCTTGCTTGGGAGTAAAAATGCCTAATTACTTTTTCAAGGCAAAGGGGTGCAGAACCAAAGATATATATGTTGGAATTAGTTCATTATGATTTATGTGGTCCTAAGATTGTCCGGATGAGAGGTGGATATGAATATTCGTCAATCGATGAATTATTCTTGAAATAGATATATTTATTTGATGCAGTGCATGTCTAAGTTCCTTGATTAATTCAAGAATTGCAAGGCTGGTACAGTGAAGCATCATGGAAAATATATCAAGTAATGACTATTTAATCGTCATTACAAGTACCTCTTAGGATAGTTAGGAGCTATTAATCAGAGGTTGAGATTAAATCTCAAGTGGTCTACACCGGGCATGCCCCAGCTGAATGGTATAGTGGATAGAAGGAATAAGACTCTTATGGTAATGATTAGAGAGATGATGAATTATTTGGAATTACTTAATTCATTTTATGGATAAGCCCTAGAAACAGTATTTCATTTGAATGTTTGTCTGTTTGTGGGATATACTATAAAAATAAAGGTAATTTATTTAGTCTAAAAGATCGAAGGGTGATTGTTAACACAAACACTAGATTTTTGGAAAGAGACTATGTATTAAATCATAAACCCATGTATAAATTGTTCTAAAGGAAGTGAGAGGGAAAAACACAAAGTATAAGTACCAAGTGTACAAGAGGATATACCACAAGGTAAACTGCAACGCGTGTCACGTCTGATACACAATTGCATGTAGTGCCTTGTCGTAGTGGGAGGGTTCTTCGACAACCTGTAAGATACATGTTTTAGGAAAGTCGTGAGACTTGGTCCCTAGCAAACATGAAATGGACCCACGGATACGACGAAGCACTACAAGTTAGAAATGCCAAATCCTAGCAAAGTGCAATGAATATTAAAATAGAATCGATGGATTTTAAATTAGGTCTGGATGCTTGTTGAACCGCTAAATGGCGTAAAAGCCATTGGAAGCGGGCATGCAAGAATAAAAGAGGATCATAGAATAAGGTGAAAACCTTGGAAGCAAGCTTGTTGTGAAAAGGTATACTCAGGAAGAAAGAGTTCGATAATGAGAAAACCTATTCGCCGGTAGTTATGCCTAAGTTGATCCAGAATCTTTTATTTATTGCTACTCATATGAAATATGAGGGATAACAAATAGATGCCGAGACAGCTTTTCTGAATGGATGTCTTAAGGGAAACATCTATGTGAAGCAACCAGAGTGATTCATTGCAAAAAGCTAAGAGCATTGTGATAGTAAGCTTAAAAGTGTCCATTCATGGACTAAAGCAAGCTTCAAGATCATGAAACATCCGTTCTGATGAGGTAATCCAGTTACATGGATCTAATCAATGATCGGATAGGTCTTGTGTATTGAAAAGAGTGATGGAAACGTGGTGGTATTTCTTGTATTATACGTAGATAGTATCTTGCTCATTAGAGACAATGAAAGAGTATTGTCGGGCGTATGAGTATGGCTGATAAAGCGGTATGAGATGAAGGACTTAAGAAGAGCAAAAATATCCTTTTGATCATGGTAATACGGATCACAAGAAAGGATGTTATGCTTATCTCAAGTTTCATATAATGATACGATCCTTACTCGTTTAGCATGCGAATTTATCTAAGTGAATGTGTCTTGTGATACAAAAGTAGATAAAGAAGATGAAAGCGGTTCCTTATGATTCGGCAAATGAGGAAGCTTAATCTAAGGAATGCTATGCACGAGATTGGATATCTGTTTTGCCGATGGCATGAACAGTGGGTATCAAGGTAACCCAAAATAAGAATGTTGAACTGTGGTAAGACATATACTTATGTACCAGAAAAGGACTAGAAACTATATGTGGGCTTATCGAACAGATTCACTGATTCTTATGGGTTACATAGATTCAGATTTTTCAAATCAGATAGGGACATCAGTAAATCCATCTCAAAGGTTATGCATTTAATTTTAGGAAGTAGAGTCATAATATGGAGGAGTGTTATATAGAAATATATTTCAGACTCCGGATTCCATCATGGAAAGATGATAAATTGGACCCATGAGGTAGCCAAAGTATCTGTATGACTCTAGAAACTTCATGATGGACTTTGGTGTGATTATAAGTTTGCCTAAGGTTATCACAATTTATATTGATGATATTGGTGCAGTTGCAAACTTGAAGGAATCACAAGTCCATAAGGAAATTAAACACATGGGCGCGAGTACCACCTGTTACGAGAAATCATATGATGAGGGAAAGGTTGTTGTCACCTAGATTGCATCGGATGATAACCTAGTAAATCCATTTACAAGGACCTTAAGGCAAGAGCTTTTGATGGTCGTGTAGTGGGAGTGGAAATCAGATGTATGGCAGAAGACATGACAACATAGTCTTTTAGTATAAGTGGGAGATTGTTGGATTGTATACTAAAAGTCTAACTTTTTGTATGAACAATGTTATAACAATTAATTTGAAATGAGAATCATATGATCAAATAATTGCATCTTATAATTTATCTATATGTTCGATGCAATAGTCCACTTACTTTATACTGTAGATAATATGTTGTGCGACAACACGAGGAAGGTCATATTATCGGTTTCCTTATAAAGTATAAATAGATGCTCACAACCGAGATAGACGGGGACTCTCTATCGGGATGGTTGTAGTGTGGTTTGGTATTAGCTTGTCTTGGCTATAGAATCACATTAGTGAACTTGTGTGTATTGAGCAGGACCGCTTGAGATCGTTCGACTTATACTGACTTATAGGAGAACTTGATCTCAGTTATTATGGAAGTTCGTGCTCTTAATCCCTATACAATAACCTCGACACGTAGGGCAGTATGTATTTCTTTGATTCATCAATGGGTGAGATTTACATGTAATTAAATCAACAAACTCGATGAGTTGGGAAGTAGTGCTGTCTCTATGGTGTGATGTTGATTGTAGAAGGAATCCGTGTCCGTCATATATTGATGATGTCCCCTTGAGGAGCTCATAAGGATTATCATGTAAATCCTGCAGGTGGAATTTATTCCGACATGATAATGAGGTTGAGTGGTACTACTCTTGGATGAGATATTAATTAATTGAGTTGTCAGTAACTTAAATTAATTAATGGACATTGTATATCTTAAACATGGGGAGACTAACGGGCTCATAATAAGAAAGAGCCCAAAACGTAATTTTGGGATAGGAAAGGCAGTGTAGTAATAATATTTTAGTGGAATATATTATTATTATTGGACTTAAGTATAAGCTTTGGGCTAAGCTTGGATACTTAAGCCCAATGGAGGCCCAACCCAATTTCTCCTCCTGGTCCCTGCTGTAGCCCATGTATATAAGTCACCTCAACTTATCTGGAACCCTAATCTAATTCATTATTCACGTGTGATGAGGGTTGAGATCAGATTGAGGAGGTCTCGTAGATCGTCGCCCACACGACGTCAAGATCGGACTTGGGACATACAGCAGAAGATCAGAAGGTAGTTTGTTGCTGCTGTCCGCGATCTTGCGAAATTTATATAAATTCATACAGTGCTCAGAATTTGATGATCAATATACTGACGGAAAGCCGTTATAGAGAGGATCATCTGAGCACAAAGATCATTTAATTCCGACATCAGACGAGGAAGTTATGGCTATTCTCGTGGGACTGCATAGTCTGCCATCAGAATCATCTTCCGTCAACATACCTTGGTGAACGGTAATCGTTTCTATGATTTATTGCATCCGCTGATATTATAAACGTATGAATCCCTAATGGATTACGTTAACCAAACGATCCAAGCGTCAACAATTCCACCCCCTTTTCTAGGTACTATCAGTATCAATTATTTCCCTGGTCAATTGGTACTCTAACCCGATATGATCTCCCTTTATAGGTACTATACAATTATCCTTTATCCTACTTAATAACCCGAATACAATTCAATTAATAAGTATTCATATATGATAGTTGTAATGAAGCTTCAGAGTCCCCTCATTTAGAATCATAACATAGAATCCTGCTCAGCAGTGAACGCACTCAATCAATAACCAAGATATGTATTTAGACTCTACGTAACAGTTAATGATGTACAAAACGACCATGATTATGGATTAAGAAAGAACAATCGTACATAAAATAAATCTACAAGTACTGTTGTACGGAATTTACACACAAAAGTTCAATTAATTGGTAAAACCTTCACAACCTTAGTTCTACCAAAAAGGCTCTAGCCCATGATGTTACGAAAAACAATCATGGGTGTTGGATAGATCTTACCCGGAAGTCCAAAAAATATAAGATAAATTAGAAAACAAATAAAACTCTAGATGTGGGCGTCGTCGCGTCCTTCTCCGTCTTGAATTCTCCTCTTGGTTCTCCTCTTGATTCCACAACAAATCTTCAAAGTGATGAATGGATGGAGGAAAGGAAGTGGATGATGGTTGGGGGTGATCCCCCCTTGTGGGGTGTGGTATGGTTGTAGCCTCTCTTATGGCTCTCTTATTATTTTTTCTTTTCTAATGGTGTGATCTACACCCCCTTTTATACTTTTAAACTCTTTTTATAGGCCTTGAAATGGGCTTTTTGAGTGATCACACGTATTTAGGGTGTAAAAATATAGATATGGTAAGTTTTCGCACGTCAATTCGACCACGAAGCTAGGTCGAATTAACCTCCCCTGTTCAAATTGAAGGTCGAATCACCCTACTGGAAGCTTTAGACACCATATTCGTGCTTCAGGTGCTGGATTCGACCAGCACAGCAGGTCAAATTGAGGTGTCGTGGTTGAATTGCTTCTTTTGCTATCCAATTTGACCAGGATTCGACCACATGGTCAGGTCGAATTCAAATGTTGTGGTCGAATTATCTTGTGCAGTCTTACCATTTCGCGTATAACTTCCACATCCGATCTCCAATTTGAGTGATTCTTATGCTCACGTGATCTTCTCTTCCTTGGCTTTCTATCCATATAAAGAACATAAGAAAACTCCAAGATTTGAATCTGCAACAAGCCATGGAAAGTAGTACAGCAATTCTGTTCGGTACAGCTCTCGCGACGTCACCATTTCGATCATAACTTTCTCATTTGGAATTCGATTGAGGTGTTCTTTACGCCAAATAAACTCTCATTTCAGTGGCTTTCCAACCATGTATCACATCAATAGTTTTGATCTCCACAACAATACAAAAAAATTATGAAAGTTGGATGTGCGTTTTCAACATTCTTACACAAATTGCACATTTTCTCCAACTTTGCACTTTTCATAATTTTTCCACCTAAAACATAATAAAACACCTCAAGTGCACCTTTTTCTCACATCTATTGAATATAAGACCCTTGTGCTAATATATGACAACAATATCAATCAAAAAGTTATTCAATTAGACACTAAAACACGCTAATTTCCACTCTCATCAGTGACCACAATAAGCCTTCTCACGGCAAGTACCAAGTCACCAACTTGAAAAGAATGTACTTTCACCCTTTTGTTGAATGTTCTGGATTGGCGAGCTTGATAGCACTCGAGTCTTTGTTGTGTCTCTAGTCTCTTCTCATCTAATGCCTCTAACTCTTGAAGGCACGACTTTGTATTTTCCTCTTCGGTTAAGCCTTCTTGTATGGCCATCCTCAAAGATGGGATCTGCTTTTCGAAAGGTACCACAACTTCAACACCATAAACCAAAGAATACGGAGTAGCCTGAGTGGGCATTCTATAGGTGGTGCGGTATGCCCATAAAGCTTCGTTTATTCTTTCGTGCCAATCCCGTTTCGACTTGGAGACAACTTTCTTTAACAAACTGCACAAGGATTTGTTGAATGCTTCGGCCAAACCATTAGCAGTTGCGTTATACATTGACGACTTCCTTGTTTGAAGTCGAACTTCTCGCACAACTTATCGATCCAACTGTTGCTGAATGGCTTCTCATTATCTATGATGATGTAGCGAGGAACACCATATCTGTAAATGATGTTGATTCGAATGAAATCAATAACATTTTCTTTCTTCACTTCCCTTAAAGGCACAATTTTGGTATATTTAGAAAAGTATTCGGTGGCAGCAAGGATGTAGAGATGACCACCAGAAGATTTTGTGAGAGACCCCACCACATCTAATCCCCATGCATTAAAAGGCCATGAAGCGACCATTGGATGCAGAGGCTCTGGAGGTTGATGGATCAAATTCCCATGGAACTGGCAGGCTTGACATTTTTGTGCATATTCCATGCACTCTTTTACTATTGTGGTCCAATAGTAGCCCATTCTCTTGATTCTGAAGTGTAGCTTCGGCCCAGACTGATAAGCACTGCAAATTCCAGAATGAGCTTCCTCCATTGCTTGAGTAGCTCCCTCTTTACTCAGACATCTCAAAAAAATTCCATCAAAAGATCTTCTATAAAGTGTTTGAAATAGATGAAATGAGGTGCACGATGCCGAATATCAATCCTTTGGCATGGATCACTGGGCAACTTGTCATACTTCAAATAATCCACTAGTGGTTGGCCCCAATCCTCTTCTTCAATTTCGAAGACTTCCACCATATGATTTTCAACTTCGTCATAATCATCCTCTTCAAAGATTGGTGGTACAACCCAACTTTTACACACCGGAATTTGAATTTGCTTCTCTGGCATAGCTATAGTTGATGCTAGTTTAGCAAGGGCATCATCTTTCTTATTCTCTCTTCTAGACAGATGTTCGATGTCAACATCACCGAGCCAACCCATCAGCTTTTGAGTATACTTGTGGTATGGGAGTAACTCAGGCTTCCTTACTTCATACACTCCAAGTAGTTGGTTTATCACAAGCAGCGAATCACCATACACCCTAAGGTGTAATTACTTTATATTGATGGCCATCTCTAAACCAAGTATGAGTGCTTGATACTCGGCCACATTGTTATAGCAATTTTCTGTTAAGGAAAATGAATATGGTAGAACTTCACCACTGGATGTTACAAACATGACTCCAACATCGGCTCCTTCTCTATGAGATGCTCTGTCAAAGTACATTTTATAAGGTGAAGCTATCTCCACAGTGAAAGCATCTTCATTAGGAAGTTCATCAGATAATTCCCATTCAGCAGGCATTAGATGATCAGCTAGAAAATCTGCCAACACTTGTCCTTTTACGGCCTTTTGAGGACGTATACAATCTCAAACTATTGGAGTTGGAGATACCATCTTGCAAGCCGATCAGAGAGTACTGGCTTTGACATGACAAACTTTAGTGGGTTGGCTTTCGAGACTAACTGAACTGTACGAGCTTGGAAGTAATGTTTCAACTTCTGAATCACGAAGATAAGGGCTAAGCAGATCTTCTCTATTAGTGAACATTTCAACTCATATGGAGTCATAGTTCTACTCAGATAGTAAAGGACAGTTTCTTTGCCATCATCAATTCTCTTGTGCAAGTAAAGCTCCGACAGAATGCTCTTGACCAGTTAGGTAGAGAATTAATGGACGTCCGTGTATTGGTGCACAAAATACTGGTGCCTTCATCAAGTATTCCTTAATGCTATTGAAAGCATTATTGCAAGCTTCATCCAATTTGAATACACTACCTTTCTTCATGAGATGACTAAACAGTTAGCATCAACCAGCCAAGTTTGATATGAATCTTCTCAAGTATGCCAACTTTCCTTACAAACTCTTGAGCTCATGTATATTTTGAGGCACATGCATCTTCATGATTGCATCAATCTTTGCTTTCTCAATCTCGATCCCTCGACGACGAACAATAAGTCCAAGGAATTTTCTGAATGTAACTCCAAATGCACACTTGAGTGGATTCATCTTGAGTTGATGTTCTCTTAACCGCTTAAACACCCGTCTTAGATCATGGAGATGATCTTTCTTTTCCTTTGATTTCACCACAATATCATCGACATAACATTTGATAATTTTGTGGAGCATATCATCAAATATCTTTTGCATGGCTCGTTGATAAGTGGCACCAGCATACTTCAAGCAAAATGGGATGACATTGTAGCAATTCCTTTAGGAGTATGAAAGGCTGTCTTCTCTTAATCCTCAGGAGCCAGACCAATTTGATTGTTGCCAGATGACCCATCCATAAATGAAAGGACCTCATGCCCCATTGTTGCATCAATCATGAGTTCAACAATTGGTAATGGAAAGTCATCCTTCGGACATGCCATGTTTAATCTCAGAAATCAACACATACTCTGAGTTGCCTATTTTTCTTTCTTACCGGCACAATGTTGGAAATCCATGTAGGATACTTGACTTCTCTGATCTTGCCTGCTTCAAGAAGCTTATTAACTTCATCCTCAATCAACGTAATCAACTCTGGTCGAAATCGCCGTTGCATTTGTTTAACTGGTCGAGTTCCCTTCTTGATTGACAGGTGATGCACTGCGATCTTTGGATCCAGACCTGGTATTTCTTTATGCGACCATGTAAAGACATCTTTGAATTCCTGCAAAAGGCTGATATATTGTTCTTCTTCCTCAACACTTAGCATGGTACTTATGTAGGTAGGACATGGGTCGCTTTAGTTACCTAAGTTGATTTCTTTCAACTCATCAACAATGGCTTTCACACCCTCCTCAAATTGTGGAGGGGCATCCTCGGCATCTACTTCCTCTACTTGAGAATCCTCAAGAGCAGTGATATGGTTGGTGGAAGCTACACTTTCTTTATCATCCTCATTGTCTTCTTTAGTAAAGACAATTGTCTGCATCTTGGCCTTCAACACTCTTCCACATGAGACTGTCAAGATATTTCTCCTCTTCATGCGAGAAGGGATTCGACTTCGGAGTTTTGGGAAGCTAGGAGACTTGAAATTACTTTTCTTCTCACATTTATTCTTTTCACATGGTCCGAGCCTTTCGAAAACACTTCCAAGCCTTTCAAAGACAGAGCTTTTCTTATTTTCCTTTCCCCTTCATCAAACATGTCTTCTGTGGATGAAGCTTCTCCCTCTGTGATATAATTTGCATTTGCTCTTCTAATTGCTATACGGACTGGCTTTTGAGGGACATATCCCAAACCTGGCTTAGCATTCTTGATAGTGTGGCCACTATTTTTCAACATTTTCTGAGTAGCATTGAGCCCATGTTCAGATGGGTTAATAGTCTCTTGAGGCAACTTGCTTGTCATCGATTTTTCCTTCAGTTCATAACCAGCCTTCTGGAGCAGTTTGAAAGCTTGTGGGCCATATGACTTAGCTATTTCTATTTCAAATACTTCACCGTGTTTGATCTTTGCTCCTTCAACTGGACGTACGAATCCTTTGAGTGGAGGAGAAGAAGTCTTGCCTTCATCAATTTTTGTGAAAGGCAACGTCAACTCTTCCAAGGCCTCAAACTTCTCCTTATTCTTCTTGAGAGCAGTGGATGATGTGCTACCTTCATCCTTTACTTGTTTACTGCTCCCATCATTTTGTGTTGGGGCTTCTTCATTTTTCACTTCCTTTGTATTCTTGAAGAATACTTAGCATCTGCAAAGTAAGCTTCAGCTTCAGTAAACGACTTATCATCACCGAACACCCTTTTCACATTATTTCCTTCACTATATTTGAAGCACTGGTGTAATGTAGAAGGGATCACGCCATTCTCATGTAGCCATGGGCGCCCCAAGAGCATGTTGTATGAAGTTTTTGCATCGATAACATGGAATAACACTGTTGATTTCATCTCCTTGATCATCAAATCAAGAACAATCGTGTCGAGAGTTCTGTGCCCTTCATGGTTAAACCTTTGGATCATCAACCGGCTATAGTTGAGTTCATCCATTGGTATTTCTAACTTCTTCAACATCCTCAAAGATAGGATGTTCACTGCTGAGTCTCCGTTAACAAGTATACGCTTTACTTGCTACCCTTGCGTATAATCGATTACAATAGAGGTCGGTTATGAGGCTGTGAACTCAAAAACATGTCTTCATCTGTGTAGGTCACCTTCATAGAGTAAACCTTTTCCTTATTGTCAACTCATTCATCTTCACTGCCATTCTCACTCACCATGTGATACGAGCTTTCATCATGAATTTCCTTTACAGAAGTGATGTTTGTGGCTGCTTCATCCTCCAACACAATTTCCCCTCCTTGGCTAGCTGCATGATCTTTTCCTTGAAGATGAAGTAATCATGAATGGGATGGCCCACCAATCTATGGTACTTGCAATATTTTGGGTCGTTGGTTTGATTGACTTCCTCTGGGCGCTTTATCTCAGGAAGTTCGATGAGTTTGTCTTTCATCAGATCATCGAATATGCCAGAAACATCCGAATTCAGGAATGGATATTCTTTTTCTTGCATCTCCTTCAGGGTAAACTTTCTTTGCCCCCACTCTTGAGCAACGTGTTTTCCTTTGTCTTTCTTGTCATCCCCATTCTTTCGAACCTTGACAGTAGCGGCGTTTGTGGCTATTGATTCTTTATTGGAGTTTTTGGCTTAAGGCTTGCCCCCTTTCTTAGCTTCTTGTCTATCTTTGGATTTGTAAGAATCCAACATTGGCGAGTGCTTGATTCCACTGGCAGCCATGCTCAATTCCATGTCATGAGCTCTTGTAGCTAACTCCTTAAAAGTCTTTGGCTGAATCCCTTTGAGTATGTAGAGTAAATTCCACTCCATCCCTTGAATGCACATTTCGATAGCAGACTTTTCGGATAATTGGTCCTTGCAGTTTAAACTCAAATTTCTCAATCTATTGATATAGTCAATCACGGGCTCTTCCTTCAATTAGCGAGTATTAGTTAGCTCAGTCATGCTAACGGTTCTCCTCATGCTGTAAAAATGATTAAGAAATTTATGCTCCATTTGTGCCCAACTGTCAATGGATTCAGACTGCAAGTCGATATACCAGTCAAAGGCATTTCCTTTGAGAGAGCAAACAAATTGTCTTACCATATGGTCTTCATAAGTACCAGCGTCATTGCATGTGTCAATGAAGTGTGCTACATGTTGTCTTGGGTTTCCCTTGCCATCAAATTGTTGGAATTTAGGAGGCCGATAACCAGCTGGCATCTTTAAGTTATTCACTCTTTTTGTGTATGGCTTGACATAAGTGATGGTAGGTTTGGAAGTCTCCTCAAGCCTTTCTTTTATTGTTCCAAGTATAATATCTTTGAGTTGATCGACTTGGAGAATTCCATCTGTCGAAAGTTGCACTCCTCTTTTAGTTTGCTCTTTTTCCATAGTCTGGCGCCTTGTGACCTCTTCCACCTCACTATCATCCACAATTCCTTTTCCGTTTGCACGGATAGTGTCCGCAATGTCTCTTTTTTCCATCAATTGGGAGATCTTTGTGTCTTGAGCTTCTATATATTTTGTGAGCCCTTCGATAGCTTTCATCAAATTTGCTAGTTGCTCCTCAATAGTTGTAGTGCCTGCCATTATTACTGGAGCTGCACTTAAAATAGACGAAGAGCTTGAAGATGAATGAGGGTGTGAGCATGCAGAGTCTTCATCACTATCCTCCTTCACGGGTGGCTGTTTTCTCGAAGCCACTTCGACCGAAGAGTTGGATCCAGAGGAGGCCTCTGACTGAGCTTTCTTTGACATACTCCTTGTGACAACAACAACATATTCATTCAATGAATCGTAGAGCTTGGAAGCAGCAGTCCTTCCCGAGATGAGGGGTAGAGATTGTCCCACTGGGCGTGCCAAAATTTGTGACAACAAATTTTATATTTATAATAAAATAAATAAAAATTGAATTACAATGATAATCCAGAAGGATTAAACTTGAAAATTTAGGAGATCTATATCTATCTTGTGATTCTTCTCTCGAAACGATTTGGACTTTGACTTTGACTTGAGTGTGTTTTGCGCTGACTATGTTGACTGTGCTGATTGTGTATGTTGAGTCGGATCTTTAGTTGAAGCTTGTTCGAACTTGAGTTAGGGTCTTTGTAACATTAACCCAGAGGCGTCGAGCCTTTGTTCAGATTAAACGTGTTTGCTGTGAAAAACACTCGATCTGGGGGGTTAGCACATTAATCCCGGGTTGTATACTGTTCTTGGCTCGAAGAATACTGAAGAACTTAGTGTATGGAAAACACTCGATCTGGAGAGCTTAGCACATTAATCCCGGGTCGTATGTCGTTCTTGACTTGAAAAACACTTGAAGAACTCAGTGTATGAAGAACACTCGATCTGGGAGGCTTAGCACCTTAATCCCAGGCCGTATGTCGTTCTTCCCTTGAAGATCTTGAGGAGCATTGCTCGTGTTTCAATCTCTTCAGAGCGTTGTCGTCTTCGGATGCTTCAGTGTGTTTTCAAATGAATGAAGGATGACCCCTTTATATAGGTGAGAAGTGAAGACCCCCTCATAAATGCCTTGCATTCTGATTGGTCCACTCTAATTGGGCCACATTCTGCAGGCTTGGGTCTTCACTTGATTGGGCTATAATCAGGCCTATTTTACTTGGGCCTGACTTAATTTGTATGAGCTTGTTTGACTTAAGTCAGACCTCATTTGACTTGGGCTTGCTCGACTTGGGTTAGGCCTCATTTAATTTGGGCTTATTTGACTTGGGCCAGGCCTTACTTAATTTGGACTTATTTAACTTGGGCCCCATTTAATTTGTTGTGCTTAAATTAATTATCAATTATTTATTAATTTATTTTTAGGAATTAATTTATTTAAATTCCACAATAAATTAATAATTGATATTTAATCCAGAAAATCCACATTCCGCCATTTAATTGTATCTTAAATTTTAATTGTTTATAGCCTCCATTACCCGTATGATAGAATATCCATAACAGAATAGTGAAGACTTATCTAGCTTTCAAATTTGAAATCCCATGAGATTCGCTACATGATCTTTATCCAAGATAGGAACCTAAATTATCGACATAATTTTCTTAACATCCTGTACAACAAAAACACGAGAAAGAAGAAAAGGCAAAAAAATTGTGAAAAACAAACGTAAAAAATCTTCATCGTTTTGCCTTTCTTAACAAGAAACCACAAAGCAACCAACAAGAATTGACATAACATAAGGCACGACACACTCAAATAATACAAACACTTAAGCATAATACACATAAATAGATATAGAAATAAAGATAACATAAACAAGTAACAACCTAATAAAACCAAAGTCCAGAAAATAAGAAACGAGATAAAGCAATAGAAAAAAAAAAGAGAATATCAAACCAACTAACAAATACTAAAGTAATAAAGATAACCAATCAGCTGTTGAGATAAACAAATCTTCATTCATTCCTAAGGGATAAATAAAGAAGAGTATAAAAACACAACACAAGAGGAAAACTCCAAAATCGGAGAAAAACCACGACCGAGAAAATACCCATATATGAATTTTTTTACAATCACACAAAATTTCTCTCTCCTGAGTCCCCACTCCTCCCACACTATTACAAATCTTTGACTAATTCACACATTTCTTACAACTTTCAGAACCGATAATACAAGATATATAGAAATTTAAAAGAATCAAACATAAAGATTAAAGTGTATTTGATTGGGGCACTAGATATCAAGATCAAGGGTCTCCTTAAATAGCACTAAGTATTTCTCCCCTTTTTACTCCTCATCAGATGTGGGACAAAAGAAATAAAAGAAATCCATTCTTTTATCTTTGACATATCCAACATCAACATGCATACTAGACACCATTACTTGAAATTTAACCAATACTCGCAGATAAAATGTCCACACATAAGATGTGTGGCTAAATCGTGACACATAATATTTATATGTGTGGATAATGTAACAAGTCTAAAAGACTTATTTGTGACATTTAAAATATGTCACTAAAAATCAATAATAATATTTTAGAATTGATTGATTGGTGAAGACAATGATTCTTAATTAGAATAATTTATTCTAAGTAGTCTACTCATATGGTGGAGTAAGATTCTCCGGGTTGAGAATAGATTGTCGGTGAAGATGATGAGAGTGAGAATTCACGTATTTTGAGCTCTAATTTATGTGGAAATTGAGTACGATTTGATCGTAAGTTGAGGCAAATTGGGATGTTCATGAAAAACCCACAGATCAGATGCTACTGAGGCTATTTGGGCATATTTTATACAGAAAAACAGGTCAGAAGTGCTCAGAATTGGAAAACACAATTTTTGAGGTACTGCTCGACCACGGGAGGAGTCGCTCGATCTAGATCATTTGGTCAAGCAACATTAAAAATGGTCGAACGAGGCACTGGTCAGAGTTTCAGCTTACAAACATGCCGCTCAACCATCGATCGACCAAAACTGTTGTGGTCGAGCAAGGACACGGAATCATATTTTTAGTAATTCCACACCTCTGGTGCATGTATGTGCGTATTTCCAAGAAAAAGTCTAGTAAAGGTCTGCAAAGAGGTTTTACAAATATAAAAAAGGGATGCAAATCACATCAAGAAGAGAGTTAGATTCCACATTCATCCTACACCACATCCAAACCCTAACTCCATCCAACGTAGCTATAGAGAGAGATTCGGGCAACGAATCAAGTGAGAACTAAGTGAAGATTCTTGACAGAGAGAGAGACGCGACGGACCCGCATCTAGGGTTTATTTTGTAACTTAATCTTTCTTATAATTTCAAGACTATGGGTAAGATCTATCCAAACACCATGAACGTTCTTCGAAGTGTCATGGACTAGAACCACTTTGGTAGTTCTAGGATTTATGGAGGTTTTACTAGTTAATTAAACTTTCGTGTGTATACTCCGTACAACACTACTTGTGGTTTATTTTATATATGATTATACGTTTTTAATCCATATTCAGAATCGCTTTATGCATCTTCAACTGTTATATAGAGTCTGAATATATATATCTTAGTTGATTAAGCGCGTTCACTACTGAACAGGATTACATGTTATGAATATAAGTGAGGGGACTCCGGAACTTCATTAGAATTATCATATATAAATACTTTGTTGATATGAAGTGTTGAGACCAGTGTCGTCACATCTAGAATCACACCGATCCTCCACCAATTACTATTTAACTACTAACATGTTTGTGTAGTGTTGTGCTTGATGTTGCTTTCAGGGTTGTGGTAGTTGAATAAAGAACGTGCTGAATAGGACCCACAAGCCTGGAGAGCAATCCAAAAAATTCTAGAAGTTGAAAATAACTACCCAAAGTAGTGGGTTGATTATTTGCTGATCATGAGTGGTTTCTATATCTCTTAGTGGACCACTTATTTGAAGAATGCCTGCAGCATGCTTTATAACTACAAGTAGAAGCTGTCAGACTTCATTCCAGTGGCGCAGAAAAAATTAGAGAGTTCCTACATAGAGAGTCGCCGGACGTAGAGTTTACTCGGCTACATTCCTCTTGTAGTATTTTCACTGGTGTTGTAACATCTCGTTCTGCATCACTGTACAGTATTATCCTGTACGTTTTGTGTGTACTGTTCAGAGGCAGTGGAAGTTCATACTTGAAGTAGGATCTAGACCTAACGATATAGATTTTGCCATTTGGGAGTTCGTTTAGGATTTATATATATTCGAAGAGTGGAAGGAATGTTTCCATCTTCTTGAATCTGATTTTTGTAATCACTTTTTCCAAGTTAGTGATGTATTTGCCATGAGGCTTCTACAAACTTATTCATAAGTTTGTAGAATGATTGAGTAATTCCGTGTTAAGTCTTCCACTGTACAAACTTATATATTCGTATTCAAGTTTCATTCTGATAAGAGTCGATGTTGTACAAAGTGTTACCACACTAAAGACAACATCACTGATTTAAACACCCTTACACCCCTGGGACTGCAATGACAAATGGCTTTAGGGCCAACACTTAACGGTACTGAGTGTTGATTCTTGGTGTTAAGTGTTGAAGTATCATGGATTACTCTGCTGGATCGAACAACCATCCTCCCATACTTGATGGAACCAATTATGCCTTATGAAAAAGCCGAATGAGGAGTCACATCAAGTCCATCGATGAACGTGCTTGGAAAGTCATTCTGGCAGGCTGGACACCCCCCACAGTTCAAGACAGTGATGGAAATCAAATTGTCAAAAATGAGCTTGAATGGACCGTTGAGGAGAACAATCAGTTGATGATGAACTACATAGCACTCAATGCAATCAACTCATCGGTTGATACTATCATGTTCAACCTGATCCAGAACTATACATTAGCAAAAGACGCTTAGAAAAGGCTTTAAGAGCACTGCAAAGGATCTGGAAGTGTCAAAAGGGCAAAGACGAGGATGTTGAATGCGTAATTCGAGAGCTTGAGGATGAAGAAAGAAGAAACGATCTCATCATATAATGAGCGACTCTACGAATTGGTGAATGAACTGCAGTCACTTGGGGATCTTATATCCAACTTCAGGTTAGTAAACAAAACTCTTCGTATACTTTCTAGGAGATTTAATGGTAAAATATGTGCTAAAGAAGAATATAGGAACACTAATCTGTTGTGTATAATGAACTGATAAGTATCTTGAAAACTTATGAAATGAATTTGTCTCAACAAGATTCTGCGTATGATAGAAAAGGTGTTGTCGTTTTTAAAGGTAAAACTGGTGCTTTTTCTAGTTCTAGTTCTGGTAAGACGTCTAAAAAGATGATATTAAACAAGTTGATGAAAATGTTGACAACATTCCTGATGACACTAACAGTATTGCTTTACTTGCTAAGAAATTTGAGTGTTATCTTAGATAAAGGGAGAACACGTCTAAAACAAATATTCAGCCTAAGGTAGAACATTCCCCTCATACTCATGTTCGTAAACCCACTCAAAGAAGAAAGTTTAGGTATGATCCTGAGTTTAGAAAAAAGATCATTTTTGATGAATGTACTGGTTTTGGTCATTATGTAAATAATTGTGCTACCACTCTTCGGAAGAAAAGGATGAGCCTAAATCCTTGTTTGAGTGATGATGATTATGAAGGAAATCCAAATGCAAATGAAGAAGAACTTGCGTTCTTAACACAATGTGTGAAGGAAGATTTCTCTGAGAGTGACTCAGATGTTGAGTCTGGTGTGCCAACATCAGAAACAACATCATGCAGGTTTATGTCTACTTCTGATCTTGATATGAACTGTACTAATGCTTTCTCTTATAGAGCAGGTACTACACAAGAACCTCAAGAGATGAAGATTTCTGAGCTTCTGAAAGAATTAAAAGCTGTCAACCAAGAGAATGATGGTTTTATTAGACCATAACAACACTTGAGGTAAATCTTACTAAGAAAGATACTGAGATTGCTATACTCCAAGGTCGATTAGCTGCTTCTACATTGAGCTTCAAAAAGTATAGCAAAGGTATATCTGTTTTGAATGAAGCTTTATCTGCTGGAAAAACTGATAAATTTGGTCTTGGATATACTGAAGAATGCATGCTTTATAGTTTTGAAAATCCTGTCAAGTTTGTGAAACCTGATTCAAAATGTGTGAAACCTAATTCAAATGATTTTTCCAACAAGTTTCCTGATAGAAAAGGTAATAAGATTCTTGTTTGTCATTATTGTTTAAACCTTGGTCATATTCGTCCTTACTGTTTCAAACTGAAAGATGATATACTTTCTGAAAAAATGTTGCCTGGAGTGTTACCACACAAGTATTCACACATACCTAAATCTGCTTGGGTCAGAAAACTAAAAGTGCTTTGTAATGTTGTTTGTACTTCTTTACCAGCATGTGTACCTAGACTATGATATTTTGATAGTGGTTGTTCTAAACATATGACTAGTAATGTTGAACACTTGAAGGGTTATGAAACCTTTGATGGTGGTAAAGTTACTTATGGTGGTGGCTCTAAGGGTAACATTGTTGGTAACGGAACTTTAAATATTAAAGGTTTTCCAAATCTGAAGAATGTGCTTCATGTTGAAGGTTTACGTGCTAATTTGATAAGCATAAGTTAGTTATGTGATGATAATTTGAATGTAAAATTTGATAAGAATTCATGTTTTGTGCTAAATGAAACTAATGACTGTGTGATGATTAGTAGTCGATCTGCTGATAATTGTTATCTGATTGGTAATAACATTTACTGCAACATCTCATAACATGATGAAAGTGTACTTTGGCATAAAAACTTGGCAATGTAAATTACAGAAATTTACAGAAATTGGTTAAGTTTGAAGATGTTAAAGGATTGCTTAAGCTCAATTTCAGAGATCCACCTGTATGTGGTTCATGCCAAAAAGGTAAACAGGTCTTCGCACAAAATCACATCACTGTGCACATCTTCAAGATGTTTTGAATTGCTTCACATGGATCTTATGGGTCCTATGGAGACTGAAAGTCTTGGTGGTAAGTGGTACTCTTTGGTTGTTGTTGATAATTTTTCTAGATTTTCATTGGTATAATTGATGAGTGTGTAAATTCACAAGTTTGGCACTATGTTTTGTGCTAGTTTTGGAGAGTTTTGATGTGGAAATAGGTGGAAAACCTATATATATTGTGAATTAGCATGAATCAGGTGTTAGTGGAGCTATTTGAGTGGTTTTCTTAGCAAAAACGGAGTAAAAGTGCCAAGAATCGAAGAGACGGAGTCGAAGCCATGCGAACCGCCCAAGAAATAGGAGGGTTCGACCTGGTTGGAGGAGGGTTCGACCTCTCCAGCAGGTTGAACCAGCATTGCTGAGCTTACAGAAGAAGGTTCGACCACGACTCAAGTGGTTCGACCTGTCCATCAGGTCGAACCATGGTCGAACCAGTTCGCAGAAAAGAGGATTCAACCACGACGTTTGAGTTCGACTTGCCAGTTGGTCGAATCAGGAGCGAAAATTGTCTAGTGATGAGGTTCGACCTGGGGTTCGACTAAGTCCTGAGAGGTTCGACCTATTCAAGAGGTCGAACCAGTGCAGAATTCTTCCAGTAGCGGGGTTCGACTTGGGGTTCGACCTGTGGCCAGTTTTTTAACCTGTTGACGAGGTCGAACCTACGTGCGAGAAGTTATCTTATCCGGATTTTCGAGGCCGAAACGCGTGAGATCACTTAGAAAGCCCATTCCAAGCCCTAGAGACATGATTACAAGTATAAAAGGAGGCTCATACAGAGAATAAAAGAGAGCTTTTGATCATCAATCATAAGAGAGACAAGAGTAGAGGTGGTGATCTATCCGGAGGGCTGTGACAGAAGTTCGCTGAAGGTTCAAGTAAGAATGATCAATCTAACCATGATTGTTCCTAGATCAATCATGGGCTAGAACCGCCTTGGTAGTTCTAGGGTTATGAAAGTTTCATGATGTAATTCATATTTCGTGTGTAAAACTCCGTACAACACTACCTGTGGTTTGTTTTATATAAGATTGCATATTTAATCCATACTCATAGTCGTTTTGTGCATCAATGATCGTTGTGCAGAGTCTGAATACATAACATGGTTATTGGTTGAGTGCGTTCACTACTGAGCAGGGTTTATTGTTATAATTCTAAGTGAAAGGATTCCGAAGTCTTATTAGAACCGTCTTATATGAATATTCATTAATTGAATTAAATTCGGGTTGATGAATAGGATGAAGAGTATAACTTTATAGTACCTAAAAAGGGAGATCAAATCGGGTTAGATTCTAGACGTAGAAGATAATTGATTATGATAGTACCTAGAAAGGGGGGTGAAGTATATCTCTTGCTCCGAGATTATTCACACGTGTCAAGCGCATATTTACTTGTGTCTATAGAGTAAACTTGCATGGTCTAGTGATGCGTCCACAAACCACAGGGCAGAGTCGGACACCATCACATGAAAATACGAATTGCTAGTGAAACTGGATGACCTGACGAACTACCTACTATTCTTCTTGATCACAACTCACTTTTCTCTACTCTTACTATTTCTTTTTGCTATTTCAATTAGAAGTCATTATTCCTTAAACCTTTAAAATTACCAAACATAGTCTAAAGTATATTAGAATATAACGAAATTAATATTTAACCGTCCCATGGGTTCGATATTGTAACTTGGTCATCTTCGCGACTACAATTGATATCCTTATACTTGAGGATTAATTTGTGTGTTGAGAAAACCCCTATCAAGTTCTTGGCGCCGTTGCCGGGGACGGCGTAAAATATCTTTTTTGTATTATTTCTAGTTTATTAGGACTATTTACCTTGTTTTGTTGTTTTCTTTCTTATTCGTTTTAGGTGTATGCTTACAAGATCAAAGAAAGGTAATCTTGAACCGTATAATCCTGAGATTGGAGCATCATCAAGAAAGAAGAAGAAGAATATGAGCAAGGCAAAGACAATTGACCCAACTGAAGCTCTGAATTTTGGAGTCAAGGTTGACGAGCAGATTTCTCAGACGATTGAGGCTACAACTGAAGTTAATTTGGAAGTAGGAACAGTCAACATGGCAGCGAATCCGGATAATCTAGCCATCCAAGAGGTTTTCAGAAATAATGGGACTGGAAATTATGAGCTTTTAGGAGCAAGGGGAACTAACACAGCTTTCGATCTTCATCCCGCTCTTATTTGCATGATTGAAAGAAACTCCTTTTCAGGAGGGTTTTTCGAGGATCCGCAGCAGCATCTGAACAAGTTCTTGGGTTATGCAAGTACTCAAAAAGACGTAGGAGAACATGAAGATGCTAGGAAAGTGAAAATAATATTTTTATCTCACATAGTAAGTATGCAAGGAACTTGGTGAAAAGATTAGGCCTTGAGAACGCTGAGCCTACGGAGACACCTATGGGAACATCACGGAAACTATGTAGAGATGATGTTGGCTCAGATGTTGACAACACTTTGTATAGATCAATGATTAGTAGCCTTCAGTACTTTACTTCGAGCAGACTTGACATTACGTATAGTGTCTGTGTATGTGCTAGGTACCAAGCAAATCCCAAGAAATCACATATGAAAGCTGTGAAGAGGATCATTCGATATATTGATGGAATAAGTGAGATGGGACTATAGTTTTCGAAGGATACAAACAACTCCCTAGTTGGATACAGTGATGCTGATTGTGCATGTGATTGTGATGACAGAAAAAGCACAGTGGTGGATGCTTCTGCATGGGTAACAATCTTGTTTCTTGGCATAGTAAAGAACAAAAATGCATATCTCAATCCACTGCTGAATTTGAATATATTGCTGCTGGAAGTTGTTGCACACAATTGCTTTGGTTGAAAAAGATGTTAGATGATTATGTGCTTGAGACAGATGCTTCAGTGATTTTTATGATAACACGAGTGCTATAAATATTTTCAAAAATCCTGTGCAGTACTCACTCACTAAACATATCAGCATAAGACATCATTTCATTAGAGATTTAATTGAGAAAGAAGTAGTTAAGTTGGAGTATATTTCCACTGAGAAACAATTTGCTGACATTTTTGCGAAGGCACTTGATTTCGAGAGGTTGTTTTATTCAGTTAGGAAATCTCTTGGTCTCTGCATTTTATGAGTCATGCATAATATTGCTTAGAGTGTGACAACACTCGAAGCGATACTACGTTTTATCATTTTATGTCAATATTAACTGATTTGGTGGCTTATTTTCTTGCTGCTAAGTATACTCTGGTTTAATCTTAAGGTGCAATTCAGGACATACACAGCTGAAAGTAATAGTTCTAAAAAATCAAAGGTCTAAACATGCTGAGTACCTAGGCACACGGGGTTGACAACCACGATGCGTTCTTTTCTAAAGGTTGTTTAGTTTCAAAAAAGGAATAAGAACACTCTTGGATTATCACTGAGTAACCAGACACACGAGACTGACAACTATGATGTGATCTTTTCAAAAGGTGGTAAGTTCCTTGAGATTCAAAAGTGCATAAAAATCCATAAAAGGATAAAAAGTGTATGTGTGCCTGCATAAAAAATCAACCTTGATTGATTTTTTCAGAATGTTTTTAGCTCATGAAAATGTGTTATTAAATTAATTATTTTCAATACATTAAGTGATGAAATTTATAGTATATTTATTTATTAATTATGCATATTGTTTCTCATTTACTTTATTAAGGCCGAATTTTTCTCTCATATAAGTTAGTAGGCCTTAGTAACTGCTTCATTTGATCCCCTGTATTACACGATTAGCAGTTACACTTAGTGGACATACACCCTTCTCAAACCTTCTTTTCTTCTCTTTATATTCTCGATTTATGATGTGTGATTTGATATGGTGTGAAATTTTCTTGCTTGTTTAATCATTACACAACACTCTCTCACATACTTTTGTTTTTTTAAAATTCAAATTGTTGTCTCGCTCACGCATCTCAATGTCTCCTCCAAAGACAAACCTTCCCTCTTCTAGAGCAAAACATTCCTCATCATCCAAACCGTCTGCTTCCTCTCGCAAATCCATTCTACTCCAAACCCTAGCTTCGACGGTGAGAATGTTGTGACTGGTGCTGCTCAAAATATAAATCCTGATGCTGCTACACCGCCGCTTGGACCTGTTGTAGAGTCAGTCGTACCCAAACATATTGTCCTTCCTCAAGGTACTCCCGACTCTATATTTCTCTCGCTTCAGGATCAGGTCACCAATTCAGGCATTCTTGTGTCTCGAATCAAAGTCCCGATGCTTGAACCTCCTCCTACTATTGTTCAATCTGATATTCCCACTCCATCATTTGAAATTCCTGCTTAAACTAATGTTTCTCAGTCTGAAATTCCATCTGAAACTCAGCCCTCTAAAACTTTTGAACCATCTAACCCTGTTAAAGTCCCTTTCACATCATCACCCATTCCTTCTTCTATCCAAACTGAGCAAAATATAACCGTGTCTTCTCCTTCGTCATCACCGCCTGTTTTGATTATGTCAAAGGTGACCAAGAAGACTACTCCTAAGCGCAAGGATCCACCCATGCGCTGGTCTATCCGTGTCTGGAAGAAGAGTCAAATTGTTGCTTCACTGGATGTACCCAGTACTGCTAAAGGAAAATCTCCTATTTTCCTATCTGATTCTGATGATGACTCTACTACAATGGATGTGGATGTTCCTGGAGGAACCTCAGATGGCTGAATTCTGCAAAGCCCTGAAGAAAAGGAGATGAGGCAAGAAAGCTATCTCTGATGTTCTACCTCTGTCGCAATACTTGAAGAAGAAACTGAAGCTGATATGGACCAACTGATTGATGATATTTCCTCTGATGTTGCCACTGATAAAGCAACACCTGCTGATGCGAATGTAGCCTCTGATTCTAATCCTGATTCATCATCTGATGATGAAGAGGAGGCACCCGAGGAATCTGGTGAAGGTGCTACCTCTGATGAAAGTGATGAGGATGCTTCTGCTTCCAATGATGATGCTGCTCCAGATGATGCTGATGATAATGTTGATGAACAAGATGATGATGATGATCAACAGAATGATGATGTTGATCCTGATACTGAAGAAGATGATGATTTTGATTATGATCTTGAGAACTTTGGAACGGACCATTTCTACTTTGATGATGGTAAAGCAAGATACAAGAAATTTGCAAAGAAAAATGTCATTCATGAAAAGAAAATGAAAGATACAGAACTTGTCAAACACAATCTCATTGAAGAGCAAAGCTAATGCACTCGCATGCCAAATGTCTCATCTCAGACTCCAAGCCTCTGCATTAATAGACAAGCTGACTGGCTAGAACAAAGAGCTCAGTTCTGGACTAGTTTGCTATCCACACCCACAGTGGGAGAGGTACCTGATGCTGATGGAAGACTATTGCTGCTCTAACTCTCTAACTCTCTAACCCTCTAACTATTTGGTTGTTGAATTGTTTAAATTGATATTTGTTTTCTGCTGATTTGTTATACTTATTTCCATTTGATTACTATTTTGAACTTATTGAAACTAGGTTACTGGATTTTTAGTAACTTTAGTTTTCACGTTATTTTAGCTCTGAACTAAGCTCTGATCTTATTGGTTGAATATGCAGTTTGCTTTGTTACCACTTCGGTAGTTATGCTCTGAAGTCCTTAGTTATTTTACACAACTGTTGAACTAACATATGATGTATTATTTGGATATCTTATTTTGTCTTGTTTCTTTGCATCAGGGTGTGTGGTTGTGGACAGATGTGATTGGGGGAGATTGTTGATGTGAAGTATTGAGACCAGTGTCGTCACATCTGGAATCACACTGATCCTCCACCAGTTATTATTTAACCACTAACATATTTGTGTAGTGTTGTGCTTGATGCTGCTTTCAGGATTGTAGCAGTTGAAAGAATAATGTGCTGAATGGGAACCACAAGCCTGGAGCAATTCAGAAAATTCTAGAAGTCTAGAAGATTCTAGAAGTTGAAAATAACTACTCAAAGTAGTGGGTTGGTTATTTGTTGATCATGGGTGGTTTCTATATCTCCTAATGGACCACTTATTTGAAGAAGGCCTTCAGCATGCTTTATGACTAAAATAGAAGCTGTCAGACTTCATTCCAGTGGCACGAAAAAACTTGGAGAGTTCCTACTTAAAGAGTCGTCGGACGTAGAGTTTACTTGACTACGTTCCTCTTTGAACTTGGTTTCAATTTTGATAATTGATAAGAGCAAGTGTACTCTATCGTGTGTAGCACGTAAGCGACCAAGTGCAAAATTTATAAGATATCGAACCCAAGGGCGAAAGTGGGTAGCCGTATTTGAGAAATGCTTTACTCTAATAGGACGAATCGAAGAATGAGGGGAGATGATTATACTACAAACTAACAACTAGGAAAGCAATGAAAGATAGAACATGTACAAGTGTGATGGAAAATGGATGAAGGTGAACAATCTAAGAAGTATGTAAGGCAAGCAACATCATGGATAAGGCTTATGTAGACTCACACACACACATGCATTGATGATTTTCAAGTTATGATACTAAGGGCAATCACAATTGTACCCCTAACCCCTATGACCAAGGTGATTAGGTTCTCAACTCTTTTACAAGTTTAAATCTCCTAAGATTGTCTTACTCTCAATTCCCTCATGGGTACTATGATCATAAGTTGGTTCCCCTCACTAGTTCATCACTAATGTCCTATCATGAGGTTCTAAGCACTTGGAGGGAATGGCTTTCCTCCCCTCATACTAACTAAGTCACCTCATACAATCAATGATTCAATTAAACTACCATACATAATATTGGAATGGCCATCCTAACACTATGCATAGAGAATTTAACCACACAAATCATGCATCAAATGAGAATAAGCATTCATGATAGAAAATATTCATAACAATCATTTCATCAAACATGTGGTGTGCAAAATCTACATAATTCCTAACCAATCATATTGCTAGCCTCACATAAGGACTAGCCACTACAAATCATAGTAGAATCAATACAATACATAGCTTGCTCCAATTGAGCCAAATAATGAAGAAAATAACAAAATAAAGGTAAGTTGGCTCCCCTTTGATGGTGAACTTCCTCCCCTTTGATCATGCTACAATCTTCAATCAATGATGAATTCCTCTTCTTAGATTGGTGAATTGATGGATGTATGGATGGATTTATGAAGATCAAGGTGAATTGATGGATTTAGATGGTGTAGATGGCTTGTAGATCTAGTGTGTGAGGAAATGTGGTGTGGATTGTGTGTAACTGCTCTCAATCTGATATAATCTGTCTCTCCTCTTCTAATTTCGCACAAATCATGGTTTTATATCACTTATGGACCTTCTAGAAGCTTCCGGAACATTCTGAAAATTACACAGGATTTTGCACCTACACGGCCCGTGCTGCAGTACACGGCCCGTGTAGGGCACACCTACTTCGGCGTTTTGTGCGTGCTTCCGGACACGGCTCGAGCTGCAATACACGGCCTTGATCATGGCCGTGCAGCACTTTCTGACGACAATACACGGCTCCTTCTTACAGGGCCGAGCTCCGCACACGGGGCGTGCAGCAGCGCACGGCCCGTGCACCAGCGCACGGCCGAATCTCTGGCCGAGCAGCGTGTTCTGATGACATTACACGGCCAGCTGCTACAGGGCCGTGTTCCGCGCACGGCCCGTGCAGCTGCATGGCCTATTCTTCATCTCCCTTTCGCTCCCGACTCCGTGTTTGTCCGTTCCATGACCTGTTTTACACATATTTAAGCTCATTTACACAATTCTATCAGTTCGTACCACTTTCCTCAAAACAACAATAACTCCACCAAAATTAACACAAATACGGATAAAAACATCCGAAAATACACACATAAAGACACTAAAACCTAGGTGAAAATGACGACAATCAACCCCCCAAACTTAAAGTGTTGTTCGTCCTCGAACAACTAAAAATGATAAACAAGAGGAGAAATTTTCACCTAGAGAACATCTAACGAACATAAACCACAATACATCACAAGTAATAAGGACTTCAAAATCAAGTTAAGTATCCCTACATAATCAAACTTGTAACATGAAAGATTAACGAGTTCAATCTCAAGCATGACAAAAGAGTAATCAAATCCCTTTCAATCCAAGCCTTTCATAGGATATCAAATTCGCTCAACACTCTTTGAAGTAAGGTTTTGAACAACACTCATCAACCGGTTGTAACCGACTCACCATAGGCTTGCTCATGGACTATGTTCACAAGCCACCCTAGTTTCAATAAGTGATCAAAAAGGTCTTTATCTTTGGATGTAATGTTTAGGCTCTTTGGTAAGGTAGGAAACTTTGGATCATAGTGACTTTTCAAATGTGGTTGATCGAAGAGATGATTCCTTTCTTCAACATCCTCACTTTCATGCTTCCTTTCTTTTCTACTTTAATCACAAACACTAAGCATCATTATTCCTTAGATTTCTTGAGCTTCTTTTTGAATGGCATACTTCTTTTCTTTAACTTTTGTGTTCCTTGAGCATATTTTTCTATTTTGCTCCTTTTTCACTTTTGTTGAAGTTGCACTTGCTTTTCTTAAGCTCTTTCATCCTTTTTCTTGACTCAACCTTTCTTTCCATATACGTTTCTTTGCACATATTTCCACATATTCCCTTGTAAACCATCATCATCCTCAATTACCCACACATAGGTTAGATATATAAGGTTTAAATGGGTTTTCAAGGCTTGTAATGTGCTTATATCACAAGAAATAGGCTTAAAGGTTCAAAGTGGCTTACTAGGGATAATGTTTTTGGTAAGGAAATTTTATGGCCATGACTTTCTCAACAAGGATGGCCTAAGATCATTTCACAAATTTCAACCATTCGGGCTTCGTTCCTATAGTCCAAGAGCAAGTTCTAGTTTGTCTAAGTTCAATCGACCCACTCATTAAGAAATTAACCATGGATGCACGGTTGAGGCTCAAACGCTCACAAGCTTTTGCTCGGACCTTTAGGAACTCATTACACCTCATTTCATCTCAAAATTGAACAAGTTAAATAGAACATGTCACAATTTCAACAAGTAGAAACCATTAACATGCTTGCCATCACCTATCACAAACAATGCATCATAGCTCACATTCAAAAACATTTAACTCCTTCCCAAAACATACCACCAAGCAACCCTATACAAGAATAAAAATAACAAACAAAACACATGAGCAAAGACTCAACAAGCAAGAAACAACACAAAAACACAAAACATGCAACAACGACAATTCACCCATCAAAAGAAATAAAGCACATATCCTCAATCCTCCAATAACATGTAAGCTCAAGATTTGCCACCTTATTCAAAAATAAAAATAAAGCAAGTAAACTACCTAAATAAAGCAAGTAAACCTCCCAAGTACATAACACATGAAGTAACATGTTAATCCACTACAATCCAAATCAACATCAATTCATGTCAAGCAATTTAGAAGTGATAAGATGTAGAGTGAACTCCCTCAATAGGCATTTTGATAATGAAAGCGTTAGCTCCAAGCTCCATTCATGCTTCCACTATCCTTCATCCATGCTCAAACACTCAACAAACCATTAGCTCAACACTTGCAATAAAAATAAGGATTATCATGCACTCCAACACAACCAAACTAACCAAAATCAATCCAATACTCATGAGAAAAATTTTAAAATTTACCCAATTTTCACAAGACAATCAAGATAATCACTCTATCAACATGATACATCAAGCATACACAAGTGGTAAGGCACACCACACACTATCCCCCCAAACTTAAATCGAAACAAGTTGAGAATTAAGTTTGCAAAAAGTGGTGAGACTTACCCTTGTAGTTTCCACCATTGATCATCTTAAACGTACCTTGTGATGACGTATGTGCATGCCAACATTCAAGTATGGCCACCACACACTCTCCCCCCAAACTTAAATTAACACAAGTGTTAAATTTAAGTTTGAACAAAGTGGTGTGACATACATCTTCATTCAAAATCTAGCACATCTCGTCTCATCCTTATGTGTTTTCCTTCATGAGCACAATCCACCTACACACAAAAAAAAGCAAGAAAACTAAATCAAAGCAATTAAATGAAAGCATTAAAATAAATGATGGGTTGCCTCCCATCTAGCGCTAAGTTTAATGTCTTCAAGCCGGACGGATTATGGAGAACTCATCGGAATGGCCAAGGATATCGTTCATTCTTGCCATCAAATTTTAATCTTTGTGCTTCTTCCTCTATTAGGCATTTGTGGCAAGTAACGACCTCGGTAGCATCTTTCGAGATTGGCTTTAGAAATTCAACTCGCTTGAGCTTGCATTCCATTGACCGCTCTTTTCGTGACCACCACTTATTCCTTTTTATCAAGTATGTCCCCAACATTTCTTCAAGCTCTTTCTTGTACCTAAATCTTTGAGAAGAATCAATAGGTAAGACAAAGTCAATATAAACAATATTTTGAAAATCAATGCAACTTGAAGAGTTAAAAGATGTAGAAATGCTCATTTCACTCCCGAACTCATCATCAAGTGCTTCTAGACCTTGTTCCACTTCATCAAATTCATACTCATCTCTTGATTCTTCATCTTCGCTTGGATTTTCCTTATCAACAATGGACAAGAAATCTTGTATAATCTCTTCATCCTCGAAGTTCTCTTCTTCCTCAAGCTCTTTACTCCTCTCACTTGAATTTTCATCCTCCAACTTTTCTTCTTCCTTGTCTTCCTTATCCTCAATAATCTCAACATCTCTTGAGTCTTCTTCATTATCCCCCGAACACTCTTCTACCTTCAAATTTTCTTTAATCTTTTCATCACAATTCTCTATTTCACGAAGATTGTTCCGTTCTTTTGTCATTTGACTCATTTGACGTTCAAAGGCCTTCATTGTCCTTTCATTTTCCTTACTCATTTCTTTAAGCATTTTCATCATTTGACGTAATTGATCTTGTAAGGAAGGTTTCCCATCATCATATGGTGGACACTTTTCTTGGAAATTTCCTTGGACATACCCGTTTTGCATACATGTTCCATTCCCCATTTGGTAATTGAGCATGTTCCACACTTGTCCCCCATTAAAGTTGGAAGTAGGCATGGAGTAGGTATCTTGAGGCTCATAGCTTGAAAGACTTGGTTGAAAGCCTTGCCTTGTATCATTTCCATAAACATATCTTTTAAGCTTTTCTATCAAGGCATCATTTTTGGATAGAAGGGTATCCATAGAAACTTGATTGTTGTAAGAACTCGGAACGGAATAAGTGTTTCCTTGATATGGTTGGAATGTATTAACATTGTAAGCTCCTTGCCATTCCTCATAACTCCCATTGTTGTAGCTTTTAGAGCTTGCTTGACTCATTTGACTACTATACCCATAGTTGCTCTCATTCTTATAGCCATTTGATTGTTGCGGTGGAACCAAACCAATTAGATTTCCATAATTTCCTCCCATGTATTGGTTCCACCCATCCATGTTCATACTCTTCTTTTCAAGGCTTGCTACAACTTTCCTTCACTTACTATTTTTGGTTTTGCTCCTTCTCCCCTTCTTTCAAGGTTGATGTACCTATTAAGAAGAACAAGTAAGAACAAGATTTTTCAAAACAAATATAGAATGCAAAAATAAGAAAAATGTCCTAAGTAGAGCTAACAAATTCAAACACGTTACACCGAAGGCTTTCGCCCCAGCAACGGCGCCATGAACTTGGTTTCAATTTCGGTAATTGATAAGAGCAAGTGTACTCTATCGTGTGTAGCACGTAAGCGACCAAGTGCAAAATTTATAAGATATCGAACCCAAGGGCGAAAGTGGGTAGCCGTATTTGAGAAATGCTTTACTCTAATAGGACGAATCGAAGAATGAGGGGAGATGATTATACTACAAACTAACAACTAGGAAAGCAATGAAAGATAGAACATGTACAAGTGTGATGGAAAATGGATGAAGGTGAACAATCTAAGAAGTATGTAAGGCAAGCAACATCATGGATAAGGCTTATGTAGACTCACACACACACATGCATTGATGATTTTCAAGTTATGATACTAAGGGCAATCACAATTGTACCCCTAACCCCTATGGCCAAGGTGATTAGGTTCTCAACTCTTTTACAAGTTTAAATCTCCTAAGATTGTCTTACTCTCAATTCCCTCATGGGTACTATGATCATAAGTTGGTTCCCCTCACTAGTTCATCACTAATGTCCTATCATGAGGTTCTAAGCACTTGGAGGGAATGGCTTTCCTCCCCTCATACTAACTAAGTCACCTCATACAATCAATGATTCAATTAAACTACCATACATAATATTGGAATGGTCATCCTAACACTATGCATAGAGAATTTAACCACACAAATCATGCATCAAATGAGAATAAGCATTCATGATAGAAAATATTCATAACAATCATTTCATCAAACATGTGGTGTGCAAAATCTACATAATTCCTAACCAATCATATTGCTAGCCTCACATAAGGACTAGCCACTACAAATCATAGTAGAATCAATACAATACATAGCTTGCTCCAATTGAGCCAAATAATGAAGAAAATAACAAAATAAAGGTAAGTTGGCTCCCCTTTGATGGTGAACTTCCTCCCCTTTGATCATGCTACAATCTTCAATCAATGATGAATTCCTCTTCTTAGATTGGTGAATTGATGGATGTATGGATGGATTTATGAAGATCAAGGTGAATTGATGGATTTAGATGGTGTAGATGGCTTGTAGATCTAGTGTGTGAGGAAATGTGGTGTGGATTGTGTGTAACTGCTCTCAATCTGATATAATCTGTCTCTCCTCTTCTAATTTCGCACAAATCATGGTTTTATATCACTTATGGACCTTCTAGAAGCTTCCGGAACATTCTGAAAATTACACAGGATTTTGCACCTACACGGCCCGTGCTGCAGTACACGGCCCGTGTAGGGCACACCTACTTCGGCGTTTTGTGCGTGCTTCCGGACACGGCTCGAGCTGCAATACACGGCCTTGATCATGGCCGTGCAGCACTTTCTGACGACAATACACGGCTCCTTCTTACAGGGCCGAGCTCCGCACACGGGGCGTGCAGCAGCGCACGGCCCGTGCACCAGCGCACGGCCGAATCTCTGGCCGAGCAGCGTGTTCTGATGACATTACACGGCCAACTGCTACAGGGCCGTGTTCCGCGCACGGCCCGTGCAGCTGCATGGCCTATTCTTCGTCTCCCTTTTGCTCCCGACTCCGTGTTTGTCCGTTCCATGACCCGTTTTACACATATTTAAGCTCATTTACACAATTCTATCAGTTCGTACCACTTTCCTCAAAACAACAATAACTCCACCAAAATTAACACAAATACGGATAAAAACATCCGAAAATACACACATAAAGACACTAAAACCTAGGTGAAAATGACGACAATCACTCTTGTAGTGTTTTCACTGGTGTTGTAACATCTCGTTCTGCATTACGTGTATAGTATTATCATGTACGTTTTGTGGGTACTGTTCACAGGCAGTGGAAGTGCATACTTGAAGTAGGATCTAGATCTAACAATCTAGGTTTTGCCATTTGGGAGTTTGTTTAGGATTTATATCTGTGCGTATTCGAAGAGTGGAAGGAATGTTTCCATCTCTTTGAATCTGATTTTTGTAAATCACTTTTTCTAAGTTAGTGATATATTTGCCATGAGGCCGCTACAAACTTATTCATAAGTTTGTAGAAAGATTGAGTAATTTCGTGTGTTAAGTCTTCCGCTGTACAAACTTGCATATTTGTATTCAAGTTTTAATCTAATAAGACTCGGTGTTGTACGAAGTGTTACCACACTAAGGATAACAACACTGACGTAAACACACTTACACCCCTGGGACCGCAACGACATACTTATTAATTGAATTGAATTCGGATTAGTAAGTATGATAAAGAAGATAATTTTATAGTACCTATAAAGAGAGATCATATCAGGTTAGAGTGCTTAGTGCATGAGAAATAATTGATACTGATAGTACCTAGAAAGGGTGGGTGAAATTATGTTCTTGCTCCGAGGTAATTCACAAGTGTTACAAGCGTATTTAATTGTGTCTAAAGAGTAGATTTGCATGGTTTAGTGATGCATCCATATTCCACAAGACAGAGCCAAACATTGATACACGAAAGGAAAATTTATGAGTGAAACTAGATGGCTCGAAGAGCTACCTATTTTCAAGGTGGTTAAAGTATACCCTAGCTCTCTCTAGATTTTTGCTCTGACCTCTCTCTAAACCTCTTCCATTCGCTTTCTTGTAACCTGGATGATTGCTAGTGATCTGTGATAATTGATATTTTCACCTATATTTTAGTACCTTTTTATATCCGTTTTCGTATTATATTATTCGTATTTATGTGTATTTTGATTGTGTTTTGTATTTTTATGGAAATATATGTGAATGAGCTTAAAAATATGATTTTCAGGTAAAAATGGATTGTAGACGCGATAAAGAAGATTTGGGAAAAAACGAAGCTTAATTCGGAGTTGAAACGAGGGAGAATAAGTCAAATTAAGAAAAATACTGAAAAATGCACGTCCAAGGTGTATAATTTTTCTGTACTCTTGTGGAGCTCAAAACTAAAAATATGATATATGGTTGGAAATCCACAGAAAAGAGGATCATTATGGTATAAGAAACACTTCAATCGGAGCCCAAACGAGAGAGTTATGATTAAAATGATGACGTCGCGCAAGCTGTTCCTACTCAGCATGATTGTGCTACTTTGCATGACTTGTTATACCCTCAAATGTTGGAAGTTTTATTAGATCTTTATAAGGATAGAAATCCAACGAAGAGAGGATTGCGTGAGCGTAAGAATCACCCAAATCGAATTTTGGATGTAAAAGTTATATGCGAAACAGTGAGACTGCGCTGCACCAACCCGAACTTGACCCGAATTCGACCAGAGCTCGGCCCAAAGTCAATTTTATGATTAGAATGTGTTCTAGAAGGTTCCAAGGGGTAAAAACACCCATTTTGGAGTGTAAAGATCAGAAAGGATCAGATCCACACCTAATTCACACCATTTTCCACACACTTTCCCTCTCCATTCCATCTACCCTTCATCCCATTCACCCATCCATGATTCCATCCATATACACTTGATCCCCTCCATCAAATCCACCATCCATGTGATCAAGGAAGTAAGGGAGAGTGAAGATCACAAGAGGAAGAAGGAGATCTCCATTGAAGACCTTCAAACGGGGAATCTAATTCTAAGTCTTGTGAAATTCTTTATAGATTTGTCATGGAATTTGTGGATCCAATTGTCTATGATTGTTTTCTCTAAAACTATGATCGGCTAATCTCCTTTGTGAGATTTGTCAATGATTGGTATTGGATAATTTAGTTATTATGCAATTTGATTTTAATCTTGAATGTGCTTTGTGTTATTTCTATCATTGGTTATTTATTGCTTGATTTATATGATGACAGGTGTAATTAATTGTCATGAGCATATGATTAGATTGAGAAATAAATTATGTGTTTAGGATAGTTCATTGAATCATTTCATCATACACTTCATGTGCATTAATTTAGAATGAGATAGAGATATCCTTCTAGATTTAAAACTCTTTGATAGAATGTTTGATTAGCTTAATCGAGAGATTGGTTGATTAGGTGAGGAGACCCAAACCATTAGTGAATTCATAGTACCTTAAAGAGAATATTGCTTACGATTTAGTACCTAATAGGGAACTCGTAGAGTAATTAGTACCTAGTAGGAGGTGTTCGCTATGGTATCGATCCTAAGTACTTTTGGGAGCCTTATTGAGGGCCTACATTCTATCCATCTTGAGAGAGAGTTTAGGTTGAATTAGTGATCGCTTCTATGCCATGTCCATGAGAGATTAGAATTAATTGCATAATTACTTAATTATCTATGCCATGATTGTTGTTAATCTCATCCTTGCATCATTTGAAACCCATTTTCTTGCATTCATTTTATCTTATTTTTATTAGTTTAAGTGCATTTATTTGCATGCTTATCTATCCTCCTTTTCGATGTCCTTATAAAATCACGATAAACTTGAAATCACTTAAACTCTAGTACATTCCTTCCTGTTGTTCGATAAATTCTTTAATTGGTCATTCCGACTATATACGACTAATCAATCTGGCTGCCCTTGTGTAGTCATCATCCAGGGGTGCGTTGGCCTTGTCTCGGTGAGCATGAAGCACCGACGAGTCCTGTCGGTGCCGTCATCTCCTACCGGCAGTAAAAAGGAGGGAATCAGATTAAGAAATAACAAGATACTTTTCAATGGAATACAGGAATAGGAAAGAAGAACTCCATCTTGCCCGGATTGGAAATTCAATACTCAATCTCCTATCTTAGATCTTTCTCCGGTTCTCGCCATTGAGGAAGCTCAAGCAGATCTCTATACAGAACCCAACCGTGATGATATGGATCAGTTTTCAGTGGATGATGTTAGTACGGCTACTGCCATTTTGGCCGACAAAGGAGCAGATCTGGCAACTGCTTCAGAAGTATCATCAGATTTGAGATTGGGTAATAATTTGAATTCCCTAATCTTATCAGCCTTAGATGCTGTTTCTGCTATCAAAAATACTAAAAAGAAGAAAGTGGTTGCTTCTTTCACCAAAACCCCTCCTGCCCTCGTGTCATCTAAAAGTAACATGCAGCCACCCCCTTCTTCTACAAAGTCAAATCCTTACCCATCTCCTCTCTCTGACCCTACTGGCCCTACTTCTCTTCCTACCACATTTTCCATTTTTTTAGAAAAATTGATGGGGTCCATGCAACCCACCCACTCCTCTGTCCCATTGGTTCCCTCTCCTCCTCTTTCTAATCCCAATCGATCAACCCTCTGTCCTCATTCGCCGTCCATAGCCTCGTCGAAAACTAGTTTCATTGCACTCACCCCTTTCAACCCTCATTTAAAATCCCCCTCCACACTTGTTCACTCCCTGCCCTCTCCTCCTGCTTCCGGCTACCCTATCCCAGGCGCTTATACAATTTTGACTCTTTTCCAACCCTCTACTCCCTCTTCCGATCGCTTAGTCCCTGCCCTTGTTCCGGGAGCTACTCCCCTTCTTCTCCTCCACTCCACACCTGCCCCTTTTCCTCTGTCTCCATCTCATCCCCCCTTTTCTCATCCCCCCTCTCCTCATTCCCTTCCTCAACCTGCTCCTAATCCATCACCCCTCCATAATCTGAATCCTCATAACTGCGCCCCAAACCCTATCCATATTCTTTATTTGTTTCCCAAATTGAATCGGGAGTTGCAGTTATCCCTGATGAAATTCTTGACAATGAGTATGATGAATGGAATTATACCTTAATTGGTTGTTTCACGGGTCATTACCTGGGGTTCCAAGCAGTGAAAGAAATCACAACCAAGTGTAACGTTGAAGTTAAAGTATTCAGCCATGACAGTGGTTGGATTGTCTTTAAATTGAATAATGAAGAAGACATCCAAAAAGTAATCCAGAATGGTCCTTACGAGGGGAACTTCACGTATCTTATGCTAAGGAAAATGCTGGAGAATTTCCAATTCGATGAAGCAGGCTTATCTATTGTTCCTATTTGGACCCGTCTCCCATCTCTTCCCCTCAAGTATTGGGCTTCCGATCAGCTCAATATTATTGTATCTGCTATAGACGAACCAGTCATGATGGATACTACACCACAAATAAGGAACGGGTTTCGTTCACTTGGGTACTAGTACATGTCAACGTATCCATGATTCTGCCGGAGGAAATCTGGGTGAAAAGTCAAATTGGAGGTTTTTGCCAACAGATTGAGTATGAATTCTATCCTAAGTTATGCTCGGCTTGTACCGCCCTTGGGCATCACGTTCACGAGTGTCGCCGGGAGGAGAAACAACAGCAACCGAATATTGGAAGGGAAGAAGGTAGGCCATTTTTTCCTGGTAAGAGGAAACTTAATTGAAACAGAGGGCGTAAGCCCAATCTTTTTAAACCTTCTCCAAACAAAAAACCAAAACCCAAAAATAATCCAACCCATAAGCCCAAAATCAATGGTCTAAATCCTAACTTCCTGGACCCAAATAATAATCCCTCTCCTACACCCGTCCCCAGCCCCACCCACCCTTATCCCGCCCAACAGCCCACCCCCTCCATTAATAGGCCCAATAAACCGAACCAATCCAACACTCACTCTGAGCCCAATCTTCCTAATAACCCAGCCCAGCCCTCTTCTAATATGTTTGCAATTCTCACCCACCTGGATTCTGCAGCAACAACAAAAAACCTCACCCTTCTTCTTTGACCGCTCCAGGATCGTGTACAGAAAACTCCCCACTTCACCCAAGAGAAGATGACTGGTAATAAGTCCAAGAAGGCGTGGGTGCCGGTTTGCAGCGGCGAGTCGTCATCTTCCACGGGTAGAAACTACAAGCATAGAAGGACTAAATCCTTGGGAAGTAATGACCCAAATGATGAGAATGAATATGAAAAACTTGTAGATTATAGGGATTGGAATAGCAGAAAGATTGCAGAGGAAGGTATTATTTCCTCCAAATATTCCTCATGAGTTTTATAATTTGGAACGTGCGTGGGATGGGGCGCACGCCAACCCACAATGCACTAAAAAAATGGTGCGATAACATGATGTGGCTATTGCAGGCTTAGTGGAAACGAAGCTTTCTATTACTTCTATTGATGTTGTTATTAAGAAAGTTTTCCCGGGTTGAAATCATATTCACAATCTTGAGCTTTGTAGTGGTGGTAGGATAGTGGTTGTTTGGAATCCAATGCGCCTTCATTTGGAAAATTTTATCTTAAGTGATCAATCTATTTCGATGAATGCTCATTGCCTTACAACTTCAAAAGAGTTCTTTATCTCTGTTATCTATGCCCACAACCGATATGTTGCTAGGAGAAATTTGTGGCAACACCTTATCTCTCTCTTTCATTTGAACCCTCTGTCATAGATCCTAGGAGGAGACTTCAACTGTGTAAGATTTGAAGGAGAACGAAATAGTGCTATACAGAATACGGAGACCAGGAAAATGCATGAAACTTGTTCTATTTTGGGAGTGGAGGATACTTACTCGACGGGTTGTTTCTATACTTGGTCAAATGGAGCTTTGTGTTCAAAAATTGATATAGTTATGACGTGCAAGATTTGGAGGAGTATGTGTTAGGAACTTCAAACCATTTTTCTTCCACAGGGCACTCATTTCGATCATTACCCTTCCATCACTTCTTTACATAATCCGAGCCCCCACGATATTAGACCCTTCCGATTCTGTAATTTTTAGACTAACTATGAAATTTTTTTTGCTCTTGTTTCTTACTATTGGCATGTACACGTCGCAGGTACAAAGCAGTTCATCCTCTGTCAGAAGCTAAAAACTCTAAAAAAACCACTGAAGAACTTGCACAAACAGAACTACTACCACATTTCTGAAAGAGTAGCTAGAGGGAAAGAGCACCTACACCGTCTCCAGACTATTTTTATGTCAAGATTGAATAATCCTGAGCTACAGTAGGAGATTAGTGAGGAGCTCAAAAACAGAAGCATTTGGAAGATTGTGAGACTAATTATCTTATGCAGGTTCTCAAACACAAACACATTAAGAACTAGGATCGTGCTACAAAATACTTATACTCTCTTATTTGAAGCAATGGAGTGAGGAATGGTATCCATTCTCTTCACACTGAGAACGGACCCACTTCTTCATACAAAGAAATGATTGATACTTTTCTATCTTATTATCAATCAATACTTGGTGAGGAGGGTTCGACTTCTCAGTCAGTAGAGTAAGAGGTGTTGGATAGAGGATCGAAACTATCTTTGGTGGATGCTAGTAATCTTGAAGCACCGGTAGATGAGGCAGAGATTAAGGAAGCATTATGGTCAATCAACAAAAACAAATCTCCTGGTCCAGATGGCTACACCTCGACTTTTTTCAGAGTGCATGGAACGTGGTTGGTGGAGATGTAGTGGCAGCAGTGAAGGAATTCTTTCGACATAGGAAATTGCTCAAATAGTTGAATGCTACATTTGTCTCTTTGGTCCCCAAAAAGAACCATGAGCCGAGAGTCCAAGATTTTAGACCCATTTCGTGTTGCAACACAATTTATAAAATCATCTCTAAAATCTTGACCTCTCGACTCAGAGCTTGCCTTCCTTCTTTAATAAATCAATCCCAATTTGGATTTATTAAAGGAAAGAAAATGAGAGACTGTGTGATGCTTGCAGAGGAGATCTTTAGGGGTTATGGAAGGAGAGTAGGGACTATCTCCCCTAGGATGGCAGTCAAAGTAGACATTTCCAAAGCTTATGACTCTGTTAGCAGGAAATATCTCTTTGAATTGCTTACGGGATTAGGTTTTCCCTCCACTTTTCGTACTTGGATTGAGCAGTGTGTTACTACTACTTCTTATTCCTTACTCATCAATGACAAGCCGAAAGGTTATTTCAAAGGCAAGAGGGGTCTTCGACAAGGTGACCCAATATCTTCGCTCCTCTTTGTTATCTGCATGGAGTATATTAGTAGATTGATGAGTAAAGCAGTAGATCTTCGCGAGTACAGGTTCCACTCTAGAATCTGTAAACATGTAGATGTCTCATATCTGATCTTTGCGGATGATTTTCTGATTGTGGGTTATGGAGATGTAGTAACTGCAAAGTGTATTGAAAGGATATTGACAGGTTTCTTCGAAGTCTCTGGGCTAACTGCAAATCCTCAGAAATCCAGTCTCATTACTTCGGGAGTCTCGACTCATGTACGAAGTAGAATTGCTCAAATTCTTCCTTTTAGTACAGGTACCATTCCTTTCAAATACTTGGGCATCCCTATTTGTAGCAAGAGAATTGGAGTGGAGGCTTTTACACCCCTTCTGAATGACATTAACCATATGATACAAACTTGGTCTTCTAAATTGTTGTCATTTACGGGTAGATTGGAACTTATTGTTGGATTGTATACTAAAAGTCTAGCTTTTTGTATGAACAATGTTATAACAATTAATTTGAAATGAGAATCATATGATCAAATGATTGCATCTTATAATTTATTTATATGTTCGATGCAATAGTCCACTTACTTTATATTGTAGATAATATGATGTGCGACAACACGTGGAAGATCATATTATCGATTTCCTTATAAAGTATAAACAGATGCTCACAATCGAGATAGACGGGGACTCTCTATCGGGATGGTTGTAGTGTGGTTTGGTATTAGCTTGTCTTAGCTATAGAATCACATTAGTGCACTTGTGTGTATTGAGCAGGACCGCTTGAGATCGTTCGACTTATACTGACTTATAGGAGAACTTGATCTCAGTTATTATGGAAGTTCGTGCTCTTAATCCCTATACAATAACCTCGACACGTAGGGCAGTATGTATTTCTTTGATTCATCAATGGGTGAGATTTACATGTAATTAAATCAACAAACTCGATGAGTTGGAAAATAATGCTGTCTCTATGTTATGCTGTTGATTGTAGAAGGAATCCGTGTCCGTCATAGGTTGATGATGTCCCCTTGAGGAGCTCATAAGGATTATCATGTAAACTCTGCAGGTGGAATTTATTCCGATATGATAATGAGGTTGAGTGGTACTACTCTTGGATGAGATATTAATTAATTGAGTTGTCGGTAACTTAAATTAATTAATGGACATTGTATATCTTAAACATGGGGAGACTAACGGGCTCAAAATAAGAAGGAGCCCAAAACGTAATTTTGGGATTGGTACGGTAGTGCAATAATAATATTTTAGTGGAATATATTATTATTATTGGACTTAAGTATAAGCTTTGGGCTAAGCTTGGATACTTAAGCCCAATGGAGGCCCAACCCAATTTCTCCTCCTGGTCCCTGCTGTAGCCCATGTATATAAGTCACCTCAGCTTATCTGGAACCCTAATCTAATCTAATCTAATTTAATCTAATTGATTATTCACGTGTGATGAGGGTTGAGAGCAGATTGAGGAGGTCTCATAGATCGTCGCCCACACGACGTTGAGATCGGACTTGGGACATACAGCAGAAGATCAGAAGGTAGTTTGCTGCTGCTGTCTGCGATCTTCCGAAATTTTTATAAATTCCTACAGTGCTCAGAATTTGATGATCAATATAGTGACGGAAAGCCATCGAAGAGAGGATCGTCTGAACATAAAGATCACTCAATTTCGATATCAGACGAGAAAGTTATGGCTATTCTCGTGGGACTGCACAGGCTGCCTGCGAGAATTAATCTTCATCAATATACCCTGGTGAACGGTAATCGTTTCTATGATTTATTGCTTCCGCTGTGTTAGAAACGCATGGTATGCTAACGGTTCACGTTAACCAAATGATCAAACGCCAACACTTATCACTTCTGGAATATATGAAATTCTATCTTTTTGGTGTGGCATTGTCAAAATCCCAATTCTGGTGGTAAAAAAGGTGGAAACCATTATTTGCAGGTTCTTGTGGGGAACGAAGGTGAGCCCGGTGAGCTGGAACGACATCCTTCATCCCAAGAATGTAGGGGGGCTAGGGTTGAAGGACATTACCGCTTGGAATAAGGACTTTTGGCAGGAGCACTATGGGATGTTTACAGGGAAGCCTCATCTCTCTGGGTAAAATGAATCCACTCTGTTTACCTCTCCGCTTCTCAGTGGATAGTGACCTCTCCCAGTAATAACTCTACCTACTTATGGAGAGTTCTCATTACCATTAGGAATGCCATACAGAATGAATCAGAAGAGAATGAAGAAGTGATTGGAGTTATGGAGAGGTGTTATGAGAATGGAATATTCAAAGCTAGCCGTATGTATGATCATCTGAGAAGTAGATATACAGCGGGCTCAGGCTTTGTCTATAAACAGGTTTGGCACAAATGGATTGTAAGGAAGTACGACTTCAGACTATGGTTAGTGTATATGGACAGAGTGGCTACGAAGGAAAGGGTATGGTGCACAGGAGAAGACAAACGATATTGTTTTTGCTTCGATCAGAAGACTACATCGCATCTCTTCTTTAATTGCCCTTATACCACTTGCATTTGGAATGAAGTGAGATGATGGATTGGATGGAGAAAACGAAGGCTATCATCAGTCACAGATGCTTTTCGTAAGATACTACAGGATACCAGAAGCAACAAAAAGGCAAGAAGACTTCTTTTCATCACCTTTGCTACCATGATCTACTACATATGGATTTAAAGGAACTCTCTTCATTTTGGCACGAGGATGATGTCCCCGACTCACATTGCAGACAGAATCAAAATTCAGATACCATCTTTGTATATGAATCCTTGATGTATTTTTTTTATTCATCTTAAGCATTTTGCCTAAGTATGTTGGATAGATTGGTTAGACTTTGTATTCACATCGTACGTCAGTACTTGATGTAACCATATTCAATGAAATAACATTTACTAATTTAAAAAAAAGAGCTACATATTTTATCACTTGTTCAAATCTCGATTATTCTCTACTATTTTCTATTTGTTTGCTATTTAATTATTTATTTAGTAGATTAATAATAATTCCTCAATTAAATTACCAAAGAATAGTTTTAGTTAATTTAGATAATAGTGAGTTGATAATCAACCGTCCTTTAAGTTCGATAATATAACTTGGTCGCTTACCTAGGCTACAGTTACATCTTTCATATTTGGGGATTAATTGTATGTTGAGAAAACGCCCATCAGAAGAAAATGAGTCTTCTTTTATTTTGACAAGGTGGAGATTTTTGGATTTTTTAAACATAAAGAAGGGATTTGTTTTATTTCTTTTGACCCACAATGGATGAATAGTAAAAATGGATAGATCCTTAGTGTTATTTAAGGAAGCCATTGGTTTTAATATCCTGTGCTCCAATCAAATACACTTTATTCTTTGTATTTAATTCTTTTAAAGCCCTTTCGAATATTCTCGATTGTAAAGTTGGGAGAAAGGTATGAATTAGTAAAAGATTTGTAATAGTGTGGGAGGATTGAGGTCAGGACTCGGGAGAGAGAAATTCATATATTAGTATTTTCTCGGTCCGTGATTTTTCTCCGATTTGGAGTTTTTCTCTTATGTTGTGTTTTTATGCTCTTCTTTATTTGTACATTAGGAATGAATTGAGATCTGTTTATCTCAACATTGATTGGGTATGTTTGTTATTTTAGGATTTGTTAGTTGGTTTGATATTCTATTTTTTTTTGTTGTTTATCTCGTTTCTTGTTTTCTAGACTTAAGTTTTATTATGTTGTTTTTTTATTTACTTGTTTATGTTACCTTTATTTCTATATCTATTTATGTGTATTATGCTTAAGTGTTTGTGTTTTTTAGGTGTGTTGTGCCTTATGTTATATCAGTTCTTGTTGGGTGTTTTGTTGGTGCTTGTGAAGAAAGGCGAAACGGGAAAGATTGTTGATGTTTGTTTGTCACAGTCTTTTTGTTTTGCCTTTCCTTCTTTTTCGTATTTTTACTGTATAGGATGTCACGAAAATTCTGTTGATAATTTAGGTTCCTATCTTGGATAAAGTCAGGTAGTGAATCTTATGGGATTTCAAATTTGAAAGCTGGATAAGTCTTCACTATTCTGTTGTGAATATTCTTTCATACGGGAATTGGCGGCGTTTTAAAAAACTCAAACAAGGTGAACTACCACAACTCATATCTAACTCTATTCTTTAGAGATGTCTATAAATAAGATCGAAGGATTAGAGTTATGTAGAGATTAAGAGCATATTCATAAACAGGTTATTTTTCAGAGAGTTATTATATCCTATTTTTACTGTGAGAGTAAATAGTTGGGAAACTTGTCTTTTTATTTACTTATGACAATTGGGATGATTATTGTAATATGATAGATTTTCTCTTGGTTTTATCATTTCTTTGAAGTTGTGGTTGTTCAGGCTTCACTGTTAAGAGTCGACTTATATTGTTTTAATAAACACATCAGCAATGATATGTCTTTTCCTCTGAAGGCACTACTGGTGAAACACCAGTAGAATTTTTTTGAAACTGCCATGTTAATCTAATCTTTAAATTTCCATTGTGCTTTGTTATTGTGTTTAATTATTGTAACATTAGGTTCTAACAAGATCTTTTCGTGAACTCCAACTCTAGTTTGCTATAACAAGTTAGTCTTCAAAATGACAATTTGCTGTCAAGCCATTAATTTTTCCACAAATTATCTATTGCACCCTATTCACCAAGCACCCATTATTACTTTTAGTATATGAAAAAAATACTCTTTAAATTGATGAATTATTCTCCCTCCGTCCCACGTTAAAATTTACATTTTTCATTTTGGTTTGTCCCAAGTTAAGGTTTTATATTTTCTTTTTTGTCAAGTGTGACCCACACAAAACAATTAATTATTCCACAAAGGGCCAACACACAATACTAATACAACTACTCACTACACATTAAATATTATATTTCTCAATTCACTATTTATTAAAATATTATATCTCTTAATCTACGTGCAAAAATAAACGTAAACATTAACGCGGGAGGGAGGGAGTATATTACTCTTCTAAATAAAAAATATTTTTTTATCTCAAAAAAAAATATATAATCACAACATATCAAAATTTGACTATTAGTAATATGTTTCATTTAAAAGAGTAATTTGTCATAATTGTATAAAGTTATTTTTAAAGGGCAAGTCTTGTGTGAGACCGTTTCATGATGAGACCATTTTATGTTTTCGTAATTAGTTATCACTTTCGTTATAAGATGTTATTACTTTTTATTTACACTATAATTTTTCATGAAATACTTCATTGCACTATTATCATTGATCGAGTATCACTGTTTATTAATGATGTTATCACTGTTTATCCGTCAAACTACGCAATAATATTAAAAAAAGATAAATAAAAATAAGAAGGGGACAAAGAGAAAGAGTGACGGGGAACAACGACAAATAAAAAGCCAAACAAGCGGCTTGCAAAAGGAGCCAAAACAGGTGGTTTAGAGAGACAGAAGTAGACATGATTAAAAAGTCCATCAAAAGAGCCAAAAAATTGGCTTATACAATCAGACTCGACTATAACCAAGAGAATATCCAAGATCATTGGCATGAAAATGGACCGACCGTCTCATGTAAGAGCTTACCAAGTCTTTACTATTTTTTAGTACTAAAGAGTAATTTTGTTATAATGACTGAGTAAATTCCTATTGGGATGTGTATTATTTATATTCATGACCGTAATAGTTCATCATTCTAACAAGTCGTTTTTCATAGTAGAAAGTAATTTTGATAAAATCAGGCGAGAATGCATGATAAATTGAGTTTGTAAGAGACATTTGGATCTCTAACTATACAATTCATATCAGAAGGCTTTTTTTTTCCATGAATCGGGAAACACGAGTTATACAATTTTTTATATTTGGCAAAAATTCCTGCGCATCTGGGGACACGGAGGAATACTCCGTGTCCCAATTTGAACACAAACCTTTCCCCTGCAATCCTATTTAAACCTATGTATTGTTAGGGGCCTAAATTGCAAAGGGGCATGAAAATTGTAAAGACGCACGAAATGTGCTCCGTGTGCACAGGAGCCTCACTCTTTATTTTTTTTTAATGTGTACATGATACGGGTAATACAAATTATACAATACTTTCTCTAACTAATAATATACTGAAACAATTCGAATTAATATTTAATTAGACTATTCAATGTAAGATTTAAAGGCCATCTCCATGTCAAAAAAAATATAATAAAAATAACAGCATCTTATAATTTCAATCGATTTTAATTGTTTGTCGAATCATGATGTCAGTGAGAGGTGAATGCCTAAAAATTACAACAATAAAATATACTCCCTCCGTCACTCACGCTCTTTGGCTTTTGCTTTTGAACGAGTATTAAGGAGTATTATTATTTAAAATGAAGTTGGTAGTTGTATTAGTGGGAATATAAGCCCCATATTTTTATTATATTAGTGAGTGTGTGTGAGTTCCATGTATGTAAAAAAGAAAAGAAAACTCTTTAGGTGAGACGCCCAAAATAAAAAAAAAACTCTCTTTGAAGGGGAGTACATGTTTGGAGCATATGTTGCTGAAATAGAGAGTTTAAATAAATTACTCCCTCATTCCCGTAGAAAGGTTTACGTTTGCTTTTTCACGGGGATTAAGGAGTATAGTATTTTAATATGTATTGGGGTGAGAAAAATAATATTTTAATGTGTAGTGTGTAGTTGTATTAGTGTAATATTGTGGGCCCTATGGAGATATTTAAATATTTCGTGTGTCCCATTTACTATAAAGATAAATGTAAACCTTTTTATGGGACGCCCAAAATGGAAATGCGTAAGTGTTTCTATATGACGGGGAAGTATAAAGTTTATTACTCGATGTGTGTTAAGTAGAAGTGGTAAAATTTATAATTTATAAGATATACTCCCTCTGTCCCGTTTCAAACTTTACGTTTGCTTTTTGCACGTAAATTAAGGAATGTAGTATTCTAATGTGTAGTGAGGTGAGAAAAATAATATTTTAATGTAAAGTGAGGAGGTGTATTAGTGTGATATGTGGGTCCATGGAGAGAAAAAAAATTAATTTATGTGGGTTTCATTTACTAAAAAATGAAATGTAAAGATTAAAATGAGACGCCTAAATTGGAAATATTTAAAGTTTGAAATTGGATGGAGAGGTATAATTTTAAAATTGTTGGTTGATATGGTTTTTTTTTGGGTCAAATTTAATGTGGGATGAGATATAAAAAGAAAGTGTGAAATTTAACAAGGTAATTTATATTGAAATCTGAATTAAATTGACGCAATTTTGAAAGGTTGTACACTGAATTGTAAATTTTAATTTTAAAAAGTTGTTTCTTTTTTTTAGAATTATTTTTTTTTATTTTATTTTTTACGGTAAAAAGAAAAAAATTGTGAACAGGAAGAGACCTTCCGGTGTAAGTTTTAGGCATGCCGTCCAATGGGCTAATTTAATTAAATATAGGTACGTACTGTCCAAACCCACCATTTTATCTAATACACCCAGTTAAAGGTTAAACATCCATCAAAATATCAAAATTATTCTTTTAATTTTAAGATAATTACAAAATTGTCATTACACAATACACCCTATGACTTAATACACCCAAATCTCAAAAGTCAAAGTTTGATCGAAAAAGCCAAAATTAATGACAAAAATTTCTATAAAATTACAAATTTGTCATTATGATAATTAAAGCTTATATCTATTATTTTAATCCCCTATTTTCGTTCCGCTTTCGATATAAAAATGGTATCAGAGCCCTAAATTTATTTATTTATGAATGAAAAAATTATTATATGCTCGTAACACTTAACGATAGGAGAGTTTCAAAGAATTATGGATCTGAAAAAAGTTCGACATTCGAGAGTGACAGGACTATTAACCCCGTTCAAGACTGAAGTAACAACATCTTCTAGCCTGTTGGATACGGCAGAACGAGGAGTCTTATACAATAATATTATAATATTTTGTATAGAAAAATGGCGGAAAAGAATGTAGAGGCCAACAACCAATTCTGGAATGAACTCCAACGAGGATGGAAACGGGCAGAGGCTCGTGCCAATTACACAAAGGAAGAACGCCTGGAGGAAATACGCCAAGATGAAATAAGATACTTCAAATAGGTATCAAGAAATATAGTGGAACTCCATATTTTCACTGAGATCCATGGATGTATCCCCAGAAACGAACAATGGAGGAGACGACCAAATCAAGGTCCAAGAGAGATCTGCAAGTCATACCACTTCTCATGGTGGTCCAAATGACGGAGTAGAAAGAGATTATAGCAGATAACTCCAAGATGAATAAAGATCTTAGAGAAATATAGAAGACGGTGAAATTCTTTGGAAAATATTGCCAAAATATGTCTAAGACAATATTTGAGATCAGCCACAAGATGGATAAGGTGAAACGTTGCAGAACAAACAACTTGACCTCATCAAGAAATTGATAAATCAAGTAGAATCCCGGAAACTAATGCGATTGGGAGAAAGCCAGGAGGAAGGTTGCCATCAACCTTTAGAACCAAAAGGGAAGATGACGGAGGTCACAAGGGCAAAGATGGAGAATGAGAAGATGATCGCTATCCTTCTAGGAGAATCCACCTCTCTAGATGGAAAGAGCGAATCTTAAAGATCTATAATGTCTATATGAGTCTTTCAGAGGAATAACACTTGTAGATCTAAAGATGAATGTGGGAGAAACTTCAAACTCCAAACAGTAGTCGCAGACTCCTGAGATACAACATGATCTGAGTCAAAATGAAGGAAATTCTGGATCTCGTGGAGTCCATGAAGTAAGACAAGAAGAGACAATCCCAAACCAAGGAAATTTCAATATAAAGGCGACGGGATTATCAACAGAAGATCAAAGTTGAGTTCCAGGATCTAATCTACACAACACCCCATATGGTCGGTCTCACCTTGAACCGATAAATCCATACACGTTGATCCTAAACCTCGATACTTTTGACTTCAACAACAGAGAGACCATGATCGACGAGTGAACGAATGCAATGAAAATTGCAGGAGGTGCACTTGAGCTAGATAAGAAGGGTTCATAAGATTCCTAACTATGAGCCTGTAAGGATCAGTAAAGTGCGCCTGGTAGCTACTCTCAGATGAAGTCAAGAAGGAGGCCGTGGAAGGTGAAGACCTCGGTAATATCGTTGATCGCATGGAGGTTACTTCGAAGGGATGGAAGAAGAGAAGAAGAAGTATAGAAATGCCCTATACAACCTAGAACTACTTGACATTTGTTACGTAGATGAGTACATCAAACTATTCACAGAGAATATATGGAAATCAAAAATAAAAGAAGATGAAGTTTTCCACTTGTTCTTTGCCAAGATTCCAAGCCCATAGAGAGAAATGTTGATCAAAGAATATGAACCATGTGAGTTGGACTCAATAGCAAGAAAATTGTCTTTCCTCAAAGCCAAGATTGCAGAGTGGTGTCATCAAGCATTACTACACAAAAACTACAATAGATTAAGGGAAATCAACAAAACAGTGCCATTATGCTGCGAGAACAATGATCTTCCAACTATCATTGGAAGAAATCCAAGAAAACAGAAAAGAATGACGAAAAATTATCCTTACACTCAAAGAAGCGGAGGATGGAGGTAAAAAAACTAAGATCCTTTTGGTCCAAACAAAAGGCTCGAAACTATAAATCAGGGTAAAGGTCTGGACCTTCAAGATGGAGTTTAAGAAGTCAAGCCTCATCCTCAGGGTTAAATCAGAGGAGTATAAGAAGAACTCCTACAATAAGAACGTTCCAAAGAGTACCCATACGAGTCAATGAAGTATTCAAGGATTGTAATTGCTATACGTGTGGAGTTAGAGGGCATATCTCACTTGATTGCCTAGAAAACCAGAAGGGGGAAGTACGACAATTTAAAACAACTCGGGAGATGGGGGAAGTTGTTTACTTCCAAGATCTGGTACATGTATATCCATTTGAAGATATACCTTCAGACGAGAGTATCTACAAAGAAGAATTCTTCAGTCAAGACAATTCACCCGAAGATGAGTCGGAGTGAAGAAGAGAGCTTCAGACAAGAGATGCAAGTAGATATATTTAGATTCTTTTCCCAGACATCCAACTCTCATAAAATCCTTATGAGAATCATGAAGAAGGATCTAAGATTCCATCTATATGATGGATTTACCGTAGGATGATTAGTGCAGTTCCTTAGCCTCAGAAAGAGAAAGCACCATATCATAACCAAGTAGACTAGCCCACTTGGCCACTGGGCACTTCAACTATGTGGGAGATCCAGGTTCGATTCCCATTGGGAACGAATTAGGAGGGAGTAATAAGGAGGTTTGGAGAAAGGAGTGTATGGGTGCTTAGTGAACTAACCACTAACTATACTAACAACTAACATTTACGGATAAAAAAATCACCACATCATATATAAGGTGACCGTAGGGGAGATAGCCATCCCTATAGTGCTCATGGGAAATATGATGGAGATGCAGCTAGTTCCTATGGATGAGATCAAGAGAGAACTTAGTAAACTCCAGAAGAAAGTAGTCAAGACTATGTCTTGGATCCATACCTGAGCCATTCAAATCCTTATCAAAGCAACATTTAAGGAAGGAATCGATACACCAATCGATATTGCTATCTTTGATAAGAGGATCAAGAATACGAGAGAAGACTACCTGAGAGAAATCTCAGGAAACCTGTACACAGAAAAGGTGGCATCCCATATTTACCTTAAGATTACCTATAATCTAGCGGATCGAGATTTTAGTAGAGTGCTCACCCTTCATCAAGATTTCAAGAATAAAAATTTGATGAAAGAAGGGAATCGATTGTACTCTATCACTTACAATATTTCATATGCTCTATCCAATACTCATCATTCGGATTTATTTCAAATGAAGGAGTATATTGAGATACTAGAAGTTTTTGAAAGGGTAGCATGAGCAACCAGACCAGAGACAATTTAGTTACCGCCAAACCACTACATGGATTTGCGAATCAAGGATAAGCCGGTGTGGAGAAGACAAGACAGCCTCATATTCTAGCAGAGAAGGGTTTCTTTCCAAGAAGACATGATGATCCACGAAAGATGGGAAGGAAACCAATTGTAGAAGTAATCTAAGAGTCGGCAAAGTTCACGACCAAAGGTGAACTAAAATGCCCAGAAGGATGGAGAGAAGTCGAAGTAATATTCGATATCACTAAAAAGGAAAACTTTATTCCTTATGATGTCTTGTATTTGTTGGCGTTTAATCGTTTGGTTAACGTGAACTGTTAGGGTTCCATACATTTTTAACAGTTAGCGGAAGCATGAAAATAAAAAACGTATTACCTTTCACCAAGGTATTTGGAGAAGATGGATTCTCGCCAGCAGCCTGCGCAGCCTCACCGTTTTGGTTATAACTCTCTCATCCGATCTCGGATTTGAGTGATATATGCGCCAAACGATCCTCTCTTCTGTAGCTTTCTGACAGTATTTCACACTTTGAATTCTGAGGTTTGTATGATTTTATAAAAATCATGCAAGTTAGCGGACAGCAGCAACAAACAACCTTCCGGTCTTCTGCTGTATTCCCAAGTCCAATCTCGACATCGTGTAGGCGATGATCTTCGAGATTTTTTCAATCTGTCGTTCCGTCTATCCTCTTCATGTGTTAGGCGTGTCTCATCTTAGGGTTAGAACAAGTGAGATGACTTATATATGGGCTACAGCAGGGACCAAGAGGAGAAATTAGAGTTGGGCCTCCATTGGGCTTAGGTATCCAAGTTTAGCCCAAAGCTTATACTTAAATCCAATAATAATAATATATTCCACTAAAATATTATTACTGCACTACCGTTCTAATCTCATAATTATATTATGGGCTCCTTCTTATTATGATCCCGTTAATCTCCCCATGTTTAAGATATACAATGCCCATTAATTAATTAAGTTACTGACAACTCCATTAATTAATATCTCATCCGAGAGTAATACCACTCAACCTCATTATCATGCTGGAATAAATCTACCTACAGGGTTTACATGATAATCCTTATGAGCTCCTCAAGGGGACATCATCAATCTATGTCGGACACGAATTCCTTCTACAATCAACAGTACACTATAGAGACAGCACTATTTCCCAACTCATCGAGTTTGTTGATTTAATTACATGTAAATCTCACTCATCGATGAATCAAAGAAATACACACTGCCCTATATGTCGAGATTATTGTATAGGGATTAAGAGTACGAACATCCATATAACAGAGATCAGGTTCTTCTATATAGACAGTACAAGTCGAATGATCTCAAGTGGTCCTGCTCAATACACACAAAGTGCACTAATGTGATTCTATAGTCGAGACAAGCTAATACCAAACCACACTACAACCATCCCGATAGAGAGTCCCCATCTGTCTCAATTGTGAGTGTTTATACTTTATAAGAAAACCGATAATATGATCTTCCACGTGTTGTCGCACAACATATTATCTACAATATAAAGTAAGTGGACTATTGCATCGTACATATAAATAAATAATAAGACGCAATCTTTTGATCATATGATTCTCATTTCAAATAAATTGTTATAACATTGTTCATACAAAAAGCTGAACTTTTAGTATACAATCAAATAATCTCCCACTTATACTAAAAGACTATGCTGTCATGTCTTCTGCCATACATCTGATTCCCATTCCCACTACACGATCATCAAAAGCTCTCGCTATAAGGTCCTCGTAAATGAATTTTACTAGGATATCATCCGATGCAATCTAGGCGACAACAACCTTCCTCTCATCATATGATTTTTCGTAACAGGTGGTACTCGCGCTCCATGTGTTTAATTGCCTTATGTGCTTGTGATTCCTTCAAGTTTGCACACCATTATCATCAAAATAAATTGTGATAACCTTGGGCAAACTTAGAAACACTTCAAAGTCCATCATGAAGTTTCTAGAGTCATACAAATACTTTAGCTACCTCATAGGCTTTAATTTATCATCTTTCCATAATGGAGTCCAGAGTCTGAAATATATTTCTATATAACACTCTTCCATATTATGGCTCTACTTCTTAAAATTAAACATAACCTTTGAGGTGGATTTACTGTCGTCCCTGTCTGATTTGAAAAATATGAATCTATGTAACCCCTAAGAAGCAGTGAATCTGTTCGGTAAGTCCACACATAATTTCTAGTCCTTTCAGGTACTTCAAAATTATGTGTTACCACAGTTCAACATTCTTGTTTTGGGTTACCTTGATACCCACTGTTCATGCCTTCGGCAAAACATATCTCCATTCTCGTGCATAGCATTCCTTATATTAAGCTTCCTTATTCGTCGAAGCATAAGGAACTGTTTTCATCATCTTTATCTTTTTTTGTGTCTCAAGACACATTTCCTTAGATAAAGTCACATGCTAAAACAAATAAGGATCGTATCATCTCATGAAGCTTGAGACTAGCATAACATCCTTTCGTGTGATCCATATTACCGTAATCAAAAGGATATTTTGGCTTCTCTTAAGTCCTTCATCTCATACCGCTTTATTAACCATACCCATACGCCCGACAATACTCTTTTATTTTCTCCAATGAGCAATATATAATCTATGTATAATACAAAAAATACCACGACGTTTTGATCACTTTTTCAATACACAAGACACATCCGCACATTGAATAAATCCATATGCCTGGATTTTCTCATCAAAATAGTTGTTTCATGATCTTGAAGCTTGCTTTAGTCCCTCGATGGACACTTTTGAGCTTACTATCACAATGCTCTTAGCCCTTTGCAATGAATCACTCTGGTTGCTTCACATAGATGTTTTCCTCAAGACTTCCAATTAAGAAAGCTGTCTTGACATCTATTTGCTATCCCTCATATGTCATATGAGTAGCAACAGATAAAAGAGTCTGATCAACATATGCATAGCTATTGGTGAACAAATTTTCTCATAATCGAACCTTTTTCTTTCTGAGTATACCTCTTCGCAACAAGCTTTGCTTCTAAGGTTTTCACCTTACCGTATGATCCTCTTTTATTTTGTATGACTGCTTCCAATGGCTTTTACACCATTTAGTGGTCCTACAAGCTCCCAGACTTGATTTAGAATCCATTGATTCTATTTCAGAAACCATTGAATTTTGCCAAGATTCAGCATTTCTATCTTGTAGTGCTTCGTCGTATCCGTGGGCCCATTCCATATTTACTAGGGACCAAGTATCACGACTCTCCCAAAACATATATCTCACAAGTTATCGAACAATCCTCCCACTATGACAAGGCACTACACGCAAGTGTATCAGACGTGACACGCGTTGCAGTTTACCTTGTGGTATATCCTACACTTGGTACTAATACTTTGTGTTTTGCCTCTCACTTCCTTTAGAACAATTTATACATGGGTTTATGATTTAATACATAGTCCCTTTCCAAAAATCTAGTATTTGTGTTAACAATCACCCTTCGATATTTTGGACTAAATAAATCATCAGCCTTCATTTTTGTAGGATATCCCACAAATAGACAAACGTTATACGATATGTTGTTTCTAGGGCATACCCATAAAATGAATTTAGTAATTCCAAATAATTCATCATCTATCTAATCATTTCCAAAAGGTCTCACTCCTATTAGGATTAGAAGATGCGTTATTAATTACTATTTGTTGCATCCGAAGGATAAACATGATTTATGAGTTTACAAATTGTCACTAACATAACACAACAGATTATAGCTCCATCCTTCATCACTATGACCATATCATTTAAATGAAATGGAGTATCCATCCGTAAATGCATAGAGACTGAAATGAAATTCTTTCTATAAAATAGTACGTAAAGATAATTTCTCAAAACCAAAACGTTTATTCATATCGTAAGATAAATAAACAACTCCTAATGCAATAGCTAATACTCTCGTAATACTCCCATGTATATTACAATCTCATCATCACTTATTTACAGGATTTTAGTGACTCCAGTATCTACAGACAACATGTCAGTAAATGCCATCACTAATCATGCTTCAACGACTAGTGAATGAGATACTAACCTTGTTCACATCTTGATGAACTTGGATTTCCTTTGCCACATGTTTTGTCAGAAGTTCCCCACCATATACAACCTCTTGTATTTCAGGTAGAACTTACTCAAACCACCTAGGCAAACTACGGAGAATTAAATTGATCTAGGTTTCCCTTCAATATCTACTCCGAGCATTTCCAATTCATTCATCAATTCAACCATGACCTCCCACCTATCTAACTTACTCAAGTATCTGAAGAGTTGCATGAGACCATAATATTTTTCTATGAACCTCTCTCCTCTTCACTAGAGACTTTAAAAGGCATCATGGGATATCCTTAGTGAGAACACACTTATATTTTCCTAAGCAGTAAAATTAAAAACCAAGATTCTTTTCTAATCACTAATTTTGGATCAGTAAATATAATTTCTTTTAGTAAACAATAAGCAAGATAAAATCATTTGAAATTACAAAGAATCACAAATAAATACAATCTTCGAATTTTATCCTTTTATATTGATTCCCTCAAAATAATATAAAAATAAAATTCACCGACATCTCAAGTACCGTGAGTCTGCATGCCACGTTAGGGTGGACGTATACAAACCCGAACATTTACAAGAGAAAGTTTTACCCATTAATTTCATTTGTCAACCTAAACTCATGACAAAATAATTAATTGTCGGTTCCCCTTTGGCCATAAAAATAATAGCAGTGACTCCGTTGGGGAGGTACTAATTATTTACATCAAAGTGTACACCATTATTTGATCCCAAGTCCGCTGCCCAAGCTTATGTGCCTTACTGTTGGAGAAGTACACACGCGCTCAAATAACTTTCTACAACCATCAATTATATAAGTTTGTACCAGTGTACCGCATATAAACTCATCTGTTAGGGACGAAGGCATTATAGCCAACGCGCAAGTCCATATGTATCACATTAAATAATAATTATTTAAAGAAGTCTGTACCAGTGATCTGTGAATAAACTCATCCGTTAGGGAGGAAGGCACTATAATCGAAGTGCAAGTTTTTTCACATCACTTTACAAACCAATAATAGAGGCCATGGGAATTAATTGTCAATCCCCTCTCCCACTTAGTTATTTAACATCGAGGGTTTTTTACATGCATATAATATTCAAAATAAAATACGCAACCTAGCATACATATATAAGATTGATGGCGAACAATCAAATTTGCTGTTATATAACTGTATTAATTGATTTAATTATCTAATTATTATCACGAATGTAGGCAACTGCGACTATGCGGGGTTCGACCTCCCCAGTGAGGTCGCAGGGATCGACTTGCTTGGACAGGTCGCAGGGATCAGGGCAGCGTCCCAAAACTAAACTGAATCCAACACCAGAACTATATCTCGACTCGAGCTAAGTCTCAAGCCCAAAGATCGACTCGAGCTCTCTGTCGTGTATACCTGGTGATACCTCCACACGACTCATGTCGTGAATTGGCACGTGTCGTGCCGTGTACTGAGCAGCTTCCACTGCTGTTGAAACTAAGCACAACCAGCACCGCATGCCAGCACGCCAAACTTCTAGTCGTGCACGCTAATCCATACGGTCGTGCCGACCACCACGAGCACAAAAGTGTGTCGTTGCTTGTTCGTGCGCTCTACGTGCAATGATGAATGCCCACTCGTGCCTCTTAGCGCTAGCAGCATGCTCATGTTTTCCACCTGCACGACTGCACAAGCCATCTACCGGCAGCTGATCGTGCCGGCCCCTCTGCCATGACGTGCTACCTTGTCACACTGTAAGCCCGCTATCCGTACTGCCCTCTCCAGCAGGTCGTGCCGACTATACTGAATAGCACCACCAGTTGACCTTTCTTGGGCCACAAGCCATAATCTCGTTGCCAACAATGGTGCCACGAACTCTGTTTCATCGTGTCGACATCAATCCACACCAGCCCACCATATTTCTCATCGGTAATGCCTTTCCGATCATGCCATTCCCTTCCAGCCTGGTACAGTTCGAGCCATGCCATCATCGGAGGGACCAACGCCCCTGCCTTGACACATGCGAAAAGACTCGCTCGGAATGACATGGGACCCGATCGAAAACAATGTAAGACTCGCCCAAAAACCACATTGACCCACTTGAGAAAACCAAATAACTTGATCGGAAAATCTCAATAGACTCGCCCGGAATAAGCTGCTACTCACTAGGAATAACTCCAGGTCCGATCGAAACACTTCTTGTTTGATCAAGACCTCACCCTGCTCGCTGCTCATCTCTGCCGGAAACACGTCGCGAGCCATCGGGATTCCATGTCTTCCTTCAATGACACCGCCGCTGTACCCAGCCAGCCCTAGTGCCGATGATGTTCCTGCCAAAATCCGACACCAGCGACTGGTTGCATTTTGGCAATAACCCAGTAGCCTTCGCCGCCGATCACCACCCATGCACCAGCTCGCCGGGCTTTCATTGCTGAATGCCGCCATCATTAGCCCTCGCTGGCGATACGAGCCCACCTTGCGTGATCCGTACGTTGCCTGGTCAAGCCATGTCACCATGTGCCACCTTTCCACTTGCGAGCAGCCCTTTGCTGGACTCAAACTGCCGGTGTACCACACATCGACCAGCACACCACCACCACAACCCATCGTCATATCTTCACCACCACTGTACAGTTAACTTACCATCGTTCATCGACTCTCGTGTGGTGCTCGTATGCCACCATGTACAATTAGAGTATTCAACAAGAAACTAAATTCTAAAACCTAATTCATGTACACACATAAACCCTAGCCTAACGTTTTACGCTTCACCATGAAACCGAAGCTCTGATACCAATTGTTGGTGTTCCATCATTTGGTTAACGTGAACCATTAGGATTTCATACATTTCTAACAGTTAGCGGAAGTATAAAAACAAGAAACATATTACCTTTCACCAGGGTATGTTGGAGAGGATGGATTCTCGCCTGTAGCCTGTGCAGCCTCACCGTTTTGGACATAATTCTCTCATCCGATCTCAGATTTGAGTGATCTATGTGCCAAACGATTCTCTCTTCCGTGGCTTTCCGTCAGTATTTCACACGTCGAATTCCGATGTTTGTATAATTTTATGAAAATCGTGCAAGTTGGCAGACAGCAACAGCAAACAACCTTCCAGTCTTCTGCTGTATACCCAAGTCCAATCTCGGCGTCGTGTGGGCGACGATCTTCAAGATCTTCTCAATCTGTTGTTTCATCTACTCTCTTCACGTGTTAGGCGTATCTCATCTTAGGGTTAGAATAGTTGAGATGACTTATATATGGGCTACAGCGGGTACCAGGAGGAGAAATTAGAGTTGGCCTCTATTGCGCTTAAGTATCCAAGCTTAGCCCAAACCTTATACTTAAGTCCAATAATAATAATATATTCCACTAAAATATTATTAATGCACTACCGTTCTAATCCCATAATTACGTTATGGGCTGCTTCTTATTATTAGCCCGTTAGTCTCCCCATGTTTAAGATATACAATGCCCATTAATTAATTAAGTTACTAACAACTCTATTAATTAATATCTCATCCGAGAGTAGTACCACTCAACCTCATTATCATGCCGGAATAAATTCACCTATAGAGTTTACATGATAATCCTTATGAGCTCCTCAAGGAGACATCATCAACCTATGTCGGACACAGATTCCCTCTACAATCAACAGCACACAATAGAGACAGTACTATTTCTCAACTCATCGAGTTTGTTGATTTAATTACATGTAAATCTCACTCATTGATGATTCAAAGAAATACATACTGCTCTACGTGTTGAGGTTATTGTATAAGGATTAAGAGCATGAAACTCCATAATAACAGAGATCAAGTTCTTCTATATAGACAGTACAAGTCGAACGATCTTAAGTAGTCCTACTCAATACACACAAAGTGTACTAATGTGATTCTATAGCCAAGATAAGCTAATACCAAACTACACTACAACCATCCCGATAGAGAGTCCCCGTCTATCTCGGTTGTAAGCATTTGTTTATACTTTATAAGAAAATTGATAATATGATCTTCCATGTGTTGTCGTATCTACAGTATAAAGTAAGTAGATTATTGCATCGTACACATAAATAAATAATAAGAAGCAATCATTTGATCATATGATTCTCATTTCAAATAAATTGTTATAAAATTGTTCATACAAAAAGCTGGACTTTTAGTATATAATCCAACAGTATTACCTTCAACAACCAACAACTGGGAATTGATAGAAGGAGTAGCAGGAAGATTTCCAAAATAACTAGTGCTGGGATTGGAGTTTCTCGAGGATCATAAACCTTGGGAATGACTACAGAGGGAATGGAATTTACGATCAAAGGGAAAAGATACAAAGTCCACTATAAGAGGGCTCTTTATAGGCTATGATCTACACATGACCACGAGTCCATTCTCGATATATATCACCATAGGGATGATATATAAGAAGTACCATGCAGAATATTTTACGGAATAAATTGATTCAGGAGCTGGTATCTGCATAGCAAAGGAAAGAGTCTTTCCTAAAGGCTCAGGTGAAGATTTTCCAATTGTACTAGGAAGAGATTTCTCATAGAGTGTGCTATCCCTTAAAAGAGGAATCAAGCAAGCAGAAATTAAGATCGGAGGAGTGGATCAAACGCCATTGTACAAGGTGAAAACTCCACCAATATATTTTCACGATAGTGGAGCGGATGTTCTGTTAGGAAACAACTTCATATATACATTCAAGTGTTTTACCCAAGAAAACGCAACAAGGATGCTTATTTTCACAACCCTTTGTGAATATATGATCATCGTACTAAGGCTGCGTAATGCATTTCAAATAAAAATTCCAATCCAATTTCGCAGCAAACATAGTGATAATGAAGGAAAACTTAGCCACCTAAAGATGAATGATCGAAGAAGATATGGTGAAGCAGCCCTTCAAATGAGAATCGAGGCTAGAGGAGGATGGAAGATGGAGAAACTAAAGGAAAATACAATCCACCTTCTCAAAGCAAACTTGGGAGAAAGCCTACAGAGAAATATCACAATCGAAGAATAAATATCTTTGGAGGATGTCAAAAAGAAGATACAGAGAAACTTCAATTAGGATCCTTTAGCCTGGGGGGACAAAAATGAGCTCAAAGTCTCGCTCAAAGTGAAAGAAGGAAATGAGCATAAGTTCATGAGATACAAGCCTATCCTAGTGAACCAAGAGGATCGAAAGGATATGCAATAAATACTTAAGGAACATCTGGACCTTAAGTTGATATCACCAAGAGTGTCTTTATACAGCAGTCCAGGATTTCTGGTTCAAAATTATAGAGAAGTCAAGTGGGGAAAAACGAGACTTGTAATTAACTATAAATGGATCAACAACATTTTGGAGTTCGTTGGATACTACGTAACAAGTAGGGATCACTTGGTCAACTATATCTAGAATGACAAGGTATTCTCAAAGTTCGATTGCAAGTCTGGGTTTTACCAAATAATGTGGGAAGAAGGAAGCAAGAAGTTTACAGCATTCTCCACACTACAAGGCCATTATTTCTAGAATGTTATGTCGATGAGCTTGGAAAATGCACCCCAGATATATCATAGAAAGATGGATAATCTTTTCAAAGATTATTTCTCATTTATGTTTGTTTATATGGATGATATCCTTGTTAGATTGTATACTAAAAGTCTAGCTTTTGTATGAATAATGTTTTAACAATTTATTTGGCATGAAAATCATATGATCAAATGTTTTTCATATTATAATTTATTTATATGTTATTGCAAAAGTACATTTACTTTATACTGTAGATAATATGATGTGCGGCATCGCACGAAAGATCTTATTATCGATTTTCTCATAAAGTATAAACAGATGCTCACAATCGAGATAGACGAGGACAATCCATCTGGATGGTTATAGTATGATTTGGTATTAGTTTTTCTTGACGATAAAATCACATTAGTATGCTTTGTGTATATTGAGCAGGACCGCTTGAGATCGTTCAATTTATACTGACTATATAGGAGAACTTAATCTCAGTTATTATGGATATTCATGCTCTTAATGCCCATACAATAACCTCGACATGTAAGTCAATATATATCTCTTTGATTCATCAATGGGTGAGATTTATTTATTAAATCAACAAACTCGGTGAGTTGTGAAATAGTGATGTCTCTATGGTGTGTTGTTAATTGTAGAAGGAATATGTGTCCTATTAAATAGGTTGATGATGTCCCCTTGAGGAGCTCATAAAGATTACCACTTAAACCCTGCAGGTGGATTTATTCCGCATGATAACAAGGTTGAGTGGTACTACTCTCGATGAGATATTAATAATGGAGTTGTCAGTAACTTAATTAATTAATGGGCATTATATATCCTAAACATGGGAAGACAATCGAGCTCATAATAAGAAGAGCCTACAACATAATTTGGGATTAGAGCGACAATGCAGTAATAATATTTTAGTGGACTATATTATTATTATTGGACTTAAGTATAAGTTTTGGGTTAACCTTGGATACTTAAGCCCAATGGATGCCTGACTCTAATTTCTCCTCCTGATCCCTGTTGTAGCCTATAAATAAGTCATCTCAGCTTTCGGAACCCTAGTCAGGTCACCTTCTACACATGAGAAACAGCAGGGAGAAAGCAGATTGAGAGGATCTTGAAGATTGTCGCCTACACGACGTCAAGATTGGACTTGGAAATACAGCAGAAGATCAAGAGTTTTTTTTTCTGTAGCTGTTCTTCTTCAACATACCCTGGTGAAAGGTAATATATTTTTATATTCTTGCTTCCACTGATTTAGAAATGCATGGAACCCTACCGGTTTATATTAACTAAATGATTGAACGCCAATAATTGGTATAGAGCTTCGGTTTTGTGGCTAAACGTGACACATTATGTTAGGGTTTATGTTCCAAACATGATTAAGGTTTAGTATATTACATGGTATGCTTGTATACCCTACTCGATATATGTATGAGTTTGATGTATGCATGATGATCGTCGTATGACTGAGCAGCGATGCGACGCGGCAATCAAACGGTGGCATGGCTCACACAAGTTGTGTGTGGGTTCAAGGCTACACGGCTATAGTACGAACAATGGCAGCTTCAGATGAGTCACGAAGGCTGATCAACAGCATGGCTACTCGTCGAACTCGGCTGCACAGATGGGGGCTCTCGGCAGCGAGGTTGGCAAAGGTGTACGGCTGCATGCCTAGCAAGCCACGATGATGGCTGCAGTGGTGTGATGTCCCAGGTGGCTTGGATGGCGACGGGATAAGACATGAACAACAGTAGAGACACTGATTGTATCACGTAACGGAGGTGAGCGCATGGTACACGGCGTTGGCATCGAACTTCCAGCAACAGCACGACACTGGTGCATGGTTGAATCCCCGACAATGGCA